>CM027837.1:5872761-7205392 GCA_016097545.1 Eucalyptus victrix | reverse complement strand
GTCCATTACTAGCTTTTGCATAAAATTGGAAAAGTCCTTGATTTCATGGAAATCAAAGAAATAATCGACTATCTCATTATTTTCAGCTAAGTCATAATATCAAGCTATGGCAAAGATTATTTGTGAAATAGTATGTCTATGGGGATTACTTTCTAATCTTGGAATATAGATGGATGGACCAAGTGAATTGTTCAGTGACAATGATGTCGTACTCAAACTGGTGGTAAATCTAGTATTTCATGAGAGAACAAAACATGTAGAGTTAAATTGTCACTTCACTTGAGAAAAAAATTCAAGAGACCTTTTTGCCAAACCACTATGTCAGAGACAATATACATATCTACTGAGTAAGCTTGGCATTTTTGACATATATAAACCACCAGCTTGAGGGAGAGTTTTGAAGATATGATTTGATTCTCATTATTCTACATATGGGTTAATTGATTCAGTCAAGCCATAAGATTGGATATTCGGATGATAAAATAGGAAACAATATTTTGTACCATTTTTTCATATTGTTCATCTTTCTTGTATTATAAATAGATGTGTAAGACATGTACAAACATACAGTAAGACAAAATACAATTTCCTCCTATCCTTTTTCATCTTGTGTCATGTACATATAGCACATGCATCATTCTACCAAGCGCCTCAAAAATGTGAGAAAAATTAACTCGCCTTGCATAAGTTGCAAGGGTAATTTTCATTCGTGATCCCTAAATTTTGGTACAATTTTCACCGGGATCGTTTAGCTATAAATTTTCACTTTTTTGGTTTTCTGAAATTTTGATTCGCTCGTGATTGATGCAATTTTGGTCGGGCGTCCGCGAAACTGATCTGTATTATCTTGTTTCTTAAGGTCTGTGGAAGTAATTTTGATTGTGTAGAGACCAAAGTTTTTGAACTTCAGCTCCAACCAGGGCAGAAATTATACGCGAACGAATTGGTCGATGCGATGTAAGAAGAATTTTCAATTGAGAGAGTGAATTCTGGGCTGGGCTGATATAAACCTTATAAGCCTTTACCTAATCATCTGTGTTTCAACACATCTCATCCAAATATAATTATAGATCAATATGAGTTTTCAAAAACATGTTTCCCATTAGTGCATTCTAAAAATGCAGACTGAATAGCAATCATGAGAAATGAATAACCCTACAAGAGAAGTATATAGTGATAGCATTTTGTTAATTGAATAGATGTGTGCAAATTCAATGGACATGATCGAAGATCGTGTTCGAAATTAGGTAAATTAAAGGACTCTTGAGCGGCTCCAATATAATGCCTATGGCAAAATAATGTGTATTTTCCAAAAATTTAGGAATCTCACATAAATTGAAGTTTTATAGAGTATGATGTGTAATTTGATACCTTATGAGCAATAAAGAGTATTAAAATGAAATTAAACAACGTAATATTTATTTGTATTGATTAAGGTTAGCAAATAGTTATCTCCAAAATTTTTAGAGCTTTTGTTATACTTTGCAATTATACATGAAGCCATGCTTTTTTAATACAAATCCAAATACAATAAATAATCTTCTTTTCTTCCTTGCTGAATCAAAGTGCTGTAAGTACACACTTGTAATTACATGGGGGCAAATTTAACGGAAACTAATGGAAAGTAAATTTATCATGAATGTACTAGTTTTAAGTTTTTTGTGATAAAAAAATTAGTTTAGAGTAAATGTATCATAAATATATCAATTTATGATCTTTTGTGGTATTAACCTTTGTAACAATCCTCACATTATTATAATTCCCGTTTTTTAATCCCTTGCCCAAACTGAAAAGGGGACCAACGCATAACGAATTAAAATTTAGGTTTAGCTCAGATCGGTTGTTTTTCGACAACACTACCTTGAATAACTTACTTCCCTTCTTATTTGTGATACCCAAGTCCAATAAACGTATAGGCGCCATCGATTAAAATAAGCATACCCTTAGTTCCATTAATTGGCGTTCACGAAACTAAGAATGCGTTTATTTTGCAGAAAGTGAAGAGTCTTTAAAAGACTAGTTGGAAAACAATCGCTTAAAAATGATTGAATGAAAGACATTTTCTTCATCTATAAAAATATTTAGATGTAAGTTGTTGTGGATAATGAAAATATATTTCATTAACTAGTTAATAGAGTGATACAAACGATCGTTGTTAGAAAAATATTTTTCAAACCATTAATTTTCACGTGAGACAAACAGACCCTAGTTTGGTATGTAATCCTTCGTTTTAGGGCCTATTGAATTCATTTTGATGGTGCATTACCCCAATTTGGCTGGGGAAAATAACAATTTCCCATTGAAAGTTTGAACTCTGGGCTGGCTCGTGCGAGCCCGTTAAGCCCTACCCAATCCTGTACGTTTCAACAATAATTGACGTACCAAAATGCCGTATATTACAAACAATTTGCAGTGCGTTTCCTACACTATCTGAATAAATACGACATAAGCATACGCAGATTTATATTAATCGCATTTGCAGGAAATATACATAGATTCCGCTCTTAATAATTTATCTTTTATAAAAGGCACATGTAGCGACAGGTCTAGTGTTAGTGGGAGGCGTGAAATATTATAAATCGAAGACTAATCGATGGACATGATATCTATATTCTGTGGAACATGTAATTTATTGCACAACGTCGAACCTTTTGTTTTTGGTGGGACAAAAAGATGGTATCTAATTTCTACATATTTATTAGAATATGTATCCAATGCATCATTTAAAAATCGGAAAAAAAAAATCATACACGAATTCGATACCTCGATACGCGAATTCTCCAGACTTCTCTACTATCCTAATCACGAGAACTTCGAATAATTATTTTTTTTTCTTCGTCTCTGGCCTAATTTTTTATTCTCCCTCTTTTTCGTTCCGTTCATTTGGAGACACGACACGTGAAAAATGATTAAAAAGTCGAAGAAAGTAAAAGGAAAAAAGATGCAATGCACTAACCCCTCTCCCTCTCTGTATCGTACGATTTTTGGGTGCGGTGTACTTCCGTTTCCGTTTTACTCGTGCGAAAAATTGTACTTCAAATTCCGAACGCACTTTGTAGAGTGTTGTACTTCTGAATTTCCGAATATGCGCTCGGCACGCCACGCCAGCGACGGCACGGTCGGATCTGACCGCTGGCCGGCAAGGGTCCGAGGTATTTTTTTTTTTTGATGACTCGTGAATTACTATACAGTTGGAAACCGACGACATAAATCTGGGGCAACCCATAAGAACCCTGGCCTAAAGTATTTTCTTTTTTGAAAAAAAAAAAGTTACAGGAGAAATCCTTCACGAGGATAATTCTTACCGAGTTACCAAACAACATCTAAAGTCAAAATCACTTCCCTGTACATCTTCAAATCACACACTATCAAATACTATTTTACATAAGAAAAAAAAACCCTTTTTTCATTGTATATGTATCGCTGATAGATGATTTAAAAAGGATTTTTTCTTTAGATTTGATTGCTTGCATCATTCGAAATAATTATCAAACAAAAAATATTTTTCATCATTGACAAATATTTATATCTAAACACCTTTCGTGACTAATGAAAATAATTCTCGTTGATTCGTTGGTTGGTTTCTACTACGATACAAACTATCATTTAGAAGAAAAAACTTTTCAAATTCCTTCTATATCTATCATTTTATTAAAAAAAAAAAAAAGAAGAAAGTGATGTGATTGCTTGCAAGCACACAGGCCTTGCGCAATTTGGAAGGTTGCTTGGGAGGCTCTCTCTCTCACGTGCCCCTTCCGTAAACGCGTCGCAAAGGCTGAGGTCAGGACCACCGCCACCACCACCACCACCATCGACCGAGATAAGTTTTAGGTAAATTAAACAATTTTACCAATCAACGGAGATAAAGATGGGTTGTGTGTTGGGGGGGGGGGGAAGCTAATGATGCCTTTTTTCGACTTCGATGAGACTCCCCCCTTACTTCTCTAGACGTGCCATATTCGTCCTCATCTCTTTACCCATCGTCATCATCATCTTCATCTTCATTCTCAATTTTTTTTCCATTATATATATGTTTTTTTGTTTCTCCAACAACTGGTCCAAACAACTGGTCCAATATTTTCTCTCGCGCCCCATCCCCTGTTAGTACGGGCCACCAAATTCTTTTAGTGACTGGATGAGCCGGGCCCCACCTCGTCCCCCCCGCGTAAATATCCATCAATTCCCCTCCCTGCCCCTAGAGGGCCCCACCTCCTCGCCACCGGGCGGAATCGCAATTAAAGGCCGACCCGGGGGGCCAAATCGTCAAAAAAGGAAAAAAGGAACCCAATTCAGTCCGCCTCGTCATCGTCGGAAAGGGCAGTAGAGGAAAGAAGGAGAAAAAACAGTACTACACCAACAGAAAGAAACATACGACACCCATCAGCTTTCTTGTTGCTCCTTCTTTTCCATCTTCACCTCCACCATTGTCGTACTCCTCCGAAGCGGAGCCGATCCCTCTTTTAAGGCGAACGCGCACGCTCTTTTTCTCTCTCTATCTCTAAGAGCTTTCTCCTTCTCCTCCCCTCCTCCTCCTTCTTCTTCTTCTGCTTCTGCTTCTGGGTCGAGACCTGTGTGTGAAGAGCTTGTGAAGAGAGAGAGAGGGAGGAGGGAAGGAAGGGGGGGAAAGATGATGCACATGACGTTTTACTGGAGCAAGGAGGTGACCCTCCTGGTGGAGTCGTGGCAGACCACCACCTGGACCAGCTACGCCTTCACCCTCCTCGCCTGCTTCCTCGCCTCCGCCTTCTACCAGTTCATGGAGCACAGTCGCGTCCGCCTCAAGCTCTCCTCTTCCGCCTCCGCCTCCGCCCCCGCCGAGGCCGCCAAGCCCTCCGCCGCCGCTCCTGAGGACCCGCTCGCGACGCCGTTCCTCGGGTCGAAGGTGTCGTCGTCGTCGGCCGGCGGGGGAAGGGGTGGACGGTGGCCCGGGTGGGAGGGGCGGTGCTGTTCGGGCTGAACGCGGCGGTCGGGTACCTGCTGATGCTGGCGGTGATGTCGTTCAACGGCGGGGTGTTCCTGAGCGTGGTGTGCGGGCTCGGAGTCGGCTACCTGGTGTTCCGGAGCGGGACCGACGAGGCCGTGACGGCGACGGCCGCCGCCGACAACCCATGCGCATGCGCCTAGGCTTTAGCTCTTCTTATTTTATAATATAGCATCACCCATGTAAATCACGAAGACGATGAATCGGAAGAGGTCCCTTCTCTCTCTCTGTTTTTCCTTTTTTTTTTTTTTTTTAACTTCTGTGATAGAGGTCGGATGACTCGGATCTTCCGATGAGGGTCTGTCTTCGTGGCAATTTGTGAAGTGTTCTGGGGCTCTGCCTGAAAAGCGAAACGAGGTTTTTCAACCGAAAGCTCTGAGTTTTTGTTCTTCTCCTTTCTTGTTTTGGTTGCGTCCAGCTTTGACTTTTCTTGGGATGCTCCGTTCGCTTTGGGACAATTTTCTTTCTTTTTTCCTTCTTCCTTTTTGGGTTTTTTTGGCCGTATTCGCCTTGGGAACGACGGGAGTCTTGGAGCTGGAGGAGTTATTACGTTTGCCCAGTTTGAGGATTCTCATGCCGAAGGCTGCAAGTTTTCTGTTGGACTGCGGAGAAAGCCTGGAACGGGAAATTCGAGACGAGCGTTAATGGCGTGTCGGTTCTGCCTGGCCGGCTTGGGGTTCGCTCGATGCGATTGAATGCGACGGCGAGAATGGGTGGCTTTCTAGTTAAGCTATGACGTGGGAAAGTAACGTCCTGTTTGTTAATTTCTCATCCTCATCCGGAAGACCCCGCAGTTCGATTATAATAACGCTGCATGGGACAAAGCAAATGTAAATACACGGGAATGTTTCTTCGTGATGGGTGATTTATTTGGTTTCCTTTCGTCACGGAAGAGACCCTCCATTAAAGAATTTCCCGAGACGGCAACCTGAGAATCGTTGACGTACTCGAGTTTGCAATTCCGATTCTCGCTGAAGGTGAATCGGCTGCGATCGAACTGCGGACGTTTCTTTGCTATCCCAAAAGACCAAAAAGAGAGAAATGAGAAAAACACGGGAGTACTTGAAGAAGCTGCTCTAATCATCAGTGACGGAAACAACAAAAAGCAGTCAGGTATCAGTCTATTGTCGAAAGAATATTGATCGTAACGGATATTAGGAGACGAGAGATTGTTGTACAATTCGACCTACAAAATGGGGAACCGGCACCCGAGTCCCCAGCGGAGGAAGGAATCACGATCGCAAAAAGGGCTTTTTACCTTCCTAATGTACAGGATTGCAGCTACCAGTTGCAGATGGGCAACCTACCCCTTTGTCGCGAAAAGATTACCGGCTGTTTCATTAAAATGACAAAAGAAGGTCCATCCCGTGAGCATCTACCAGAACTTCGGATCAGTCTGATGAGGGTTTCAAAACCAGTAGCTCCATGGCTAATACTCGATCACTTGTCGAAGAAGATGGGCATAATCTTGGAATTGTCAGTGCGGATCTTGGCTTTTCAGTGACACTAGTTCACTCTCTTGCTGTTGGTGTCTGATCCTTGAACTGTTAGGCAACCATGGCCTAATCGTCTCCGGCCACATTACTCTAAAAATGGAGATACAACCATTTATAGGAATTAAAATTCTTACTAATCACAAAAACAGCGTAAATATAAATATGAAAAGAATAAAAGATTACAGAGTATTGACATATTCAACAAAGACAAGCAGCAACAGCTGTAGCTATAGTATTGACATAAGAGTGTCATGAAAGTAGGACGTTTCCCTGTTTGAACCATAAATTCCCAAGTACCTTTTTGCAAATGCAACATGAAGATCAAATTAAACCGGCCCACCCATTTCTACTATAAGATAAATTGCCTCACCTATGAATTGTTGATGGACGCCCCCTTTCCCAATATAGATAGTAGAGAGTTTGACCAAACAATCAATTGCTTTTGGTTATTCTTATAAATTTCATAGGCATGGACCATACTTCAAACTCAGCTCCCAGGCTAATTTACCAAAGCATTGCAAAATCCGTCAAGAGATAATGTTGAGATTAGAAAGCAGGAGATATAAGTCATTTCTGACATAATAAGCGATGAGAACTTGTCGATGGCCGAAAGAAGAGTGACAAGGACTTACAGATCCAATCTCTCGCGAATCGCCCGTCGCACGGAAGAATTCAGGCCATATGCTATTGAGTTGAACAGACCCTAAATGAAAATGGGAAAAAAGAACTGATTCACTTGGCTGTTTACCATTGAAAATCATAAGACAATTTCCTCTGGAGAGGCAGGCCATTCTGTTAAATGTTATCAGCAGTTCACCACTTTGAGGTGCAAAACAAGGGTTTACACTTGGAACCAACTACAACTTGATCATTCGAGCACTCCATCTCAGAAACATTGAACTTTTTTTATGGTAAAATCTATGAAATCTCATTAACGAGAAAAGATTATTCAGGACAGTTAAACATAGAGTGGGAATCTTAAATTTAGCTCTCTTATATTGCGGAAGTCTTTCCAATCATGCATTCCCAGATTTCGTCAATTAGATTAAAAAAAAAAAAAAATTCTAATAAGCAGTCTTGTCCCAAAACCTTGAATAAAACCCACAGATTGCAGAAAGACAAGAAATTACGAGAAGAGTGCCAAGTATTAATTCGAACAGCAAGTAGAGTCAAGCTCAGGCCAATGAGGATTACCATCAGAGCAGCAGTGCCAACATCAAGAAGAGACAGCCAAAAAATCTTATGTCCAGGTTCAATGAAGTCATGTATGCGATTGATTGTACCAAAAGTCCATGATCCTATCAGAATGAGCGGGTAGTATCCCCACCTGTTCAAAGCCTGTGAAGTACAAGAAGCAAGATGCAGAAGACATGTTGCACACGTCAGCTTTCCATTTAACCAAATGATTGCAGGATAAAATTTGAAATGGTCAATCACAAAATATGAATTTAGGAAAGGGAAAACATCAAGCACAAAATTTATTTCCAAAGATTATTTCTTTACATGTTGATTCTCATCAGGAAATCTTCAAAATGGTAAAGAACAAGTTAAGCAGCTGAGCTCTCTAAAATCTAAATACAGGTGAAGCCACTCAATTTCCTAGCCGGAGATTGCTAATGAACCAATCCACATGGTTTGGGAACACTTTTAAAGACATACAACTAAGTGAAATCTCATATATGTAGTAAAAATGGTCTAAGGGCAGATGTCTATCTGCACATTCAGTTCTTCTAGACTGTTTAAGTCCTGCCAAGCATCTAAATCTAATTGCCATGTACAGCATACCTTCATATCAGGTCTTGCATCAAAGTGGTATGCTCGATCTGACATGCCAACGGCCATCTATGCATTTCAATTGAGCATTAGTCTGTGTTAAACATAAATGGTGCTACTTTCTTAAATAAAATAAGCACATATATGTACATACACGTGTGGCATTGTTTAACATGCGTATCACTTGAAAGTATGAAAACCCGTTATAAAGGATTGCTCCCCAGAGTGGCGCATAAAACGTAATGAAGTGAACTGCCTGCAGCCAAAAGAGGACTGGTGTCAAATGTAAGCAACACTAAGATTTTCAATGTATATATGACTCTAAGGCTCCTCCATTACTAAAGATGCCTTAAGAATCTCACACTAAACAATGCACGAGTCTCAATTTATACATATTACCACCAAATAGTAAATGAAACAAATTAAGTATATCTTAAAATCTGTCGCAGCGTACATGAGGAGTATGCCTTTTCTTCTAGATATGACCATGATTTCAACTTTCAAGGAAAACCGTGACAATAGAGGAGAAAGATTGAGCTTTGGATGCTCAAATTCCTAGCGTTTAGTACCCATTTGCTATATCTGTAGATATGTAAGGAGCTAGGACTGCTGTTTCCAAAACCCCATGAGACAGTCAAATTGAATCTAGCATTCTTTGCTTTATCTTTACATAGAAAAGGGAGCCCCTCCGGTTAAAAATTGTCCCGGGCAATTGAGTGGTTATAGAAGAAAACTTAGAACAATATTGCGGTAGAACTTATAAATGTCTTTGAAAGCTTGCCTTTCCTGTGCGCCCTGTTTGTGACCAGCACCATGCACCCAAATGTCTGTGATCATTGCCAATAGAGCGTATGATGGTCATAACCACAGATGTGCCTGACACAAGAAAACAAACAGAAATTTGGCTCATCACAGCAGCCAAGACAGAGAGAAGTCCAAGCTAGAACCACACAAATTTATTCCTTTCTTCCAATTTCTTGTTTGAAGCTTCACTAATGTGTGCAGTAGAGAGTTACAGAACAGTTACATGAACTACATCATCCACTCATATTCTGCTCCATTCATTAATTTCTTTGTTCAATAACAATCTATATCTCAATGGTACTTTAAAGTTATTTAAGCCATGCCATGCACTCATTATGAAAAAATAAGGGAAGTTAACTGGAAGATGAGCTTCACTGCAGTAATGCCATTAAACAAATTATATGCTACCTCAACATCAATGAATTAATTTATCATAGACATCAGGCTTTACAGAGCCTGCCTTTCTAGCCAGGGAAAGTTTGCCTACATTAAACTACTTCTAATTGTAAGTCATAGAATTTGACTTACAACATGGAGCACAACTATAAATGTCAAAAATATTGTCTCCAGGAAGTTTAAGGAATATGTCAGGCACTCCCAAATGGAGACTTAAAATAGTAAATGCCAAATCCTGTAAATGCTTCTAGAAGCAATGCACCAATTACTATGAATATAGAATAGACAAAATAGCTGGCAGACAATCAGTCTTCCATGCTGAAGACAGAGAAAAAAGATCTTTTCGACAAAATTTGTACCTTTTCTAACAAAAACCATAGTGCAGATATATGTGCAAAGAGACATAGTCACAGTTTCTGGCCAAATATATCTCAAGTCATGAAAATTTGTACCTTGTCTAATAAAAACCATAGTGCAGATATATGTGCAAAGAAACATAGCCACAATTTCTGGCCAAATATGTCTCAGCAAGCCACTTAAATATTTAAGTCTGGACATTGGAGCTAATAAATTCATACCCCATACATACAAGTGAAACATAGCCTCCAAATCTTCAACATCGGTCTTGTGTCTAACGACAGTCCGGTGAAGAGTAAATGCAATCACTGTTGTCCAAAGAAAGGATGCCACACAAAAGAAGTGGGTGGTATAGCCCTGAGCATAACAGAAGAATCCTATGGATGGATCACTGCAATGAAACCACAACACCTAAGTTGATGCACTAGATAATAACAAATGAAAATTTAAATAAGTAAACATCCGTAGCTCACCCGATTATGTTGAAGAAACTGCAAAGCATATCCTGGGCACCAACATCAGGCTATGGGTTAGAACAAGTGTGAACTTATTGCCTTCAAATCATGATGAAATGAAAAATAGATTTCCCCATAAATCTTCCCTACTCTCTTACTAGAAAAACACAAAAGAGTTTACAATATCTTCCACAGACAAGCATGTAGAAAGTGAGGGCATAGCAGGTGACATCGGATCAAAGCATGAGCACATTGTCATGGAGTAATCAAACTTCAGTTAGCTCAGCACCATCACTAAATAGACTCAGGTAGGGAAAAGCAGATCACAATTAACGAATCCAATGTGGGGCGGCCTCTGCAATACCTCTAGACCCTTCAAGTTCAATGTTGCAAAGATAATCACCAGTTCACCACATATGCATCTATAGCTGAAGGACAGCATTTTATCTAAACGGACAACAATATATCTCGCATCTAACATCATCCTATCCAAAAAAAAACAGCATTTATTGCCTTTCTAGCTACATGCTAAGCTACAAAGTCAAATCACCAAAAAACCACATGAAATCGAGCTTTACTTTCTGTAAATTGGAGTCTGAAACGACAGTACCCCAGGTACACGAACCCTAAACTGATGTTAGAGCTCCGATTCACGAACAAGAACTTCACAATTCGAATGCTAAAAACTTATAAGCCTCCGCCACACCTAAAATCCAATCATTACGCTCGCACGACACGCAGGCGCTCCTCTCTCATCGAACCTCATGCTCAAACCGCTACTCCCGGAACGACACTCGAAAACAAAGCCGGCACGCTCCGGAACGAAACGCAAAATGCTCGTCAGCTAACTCGCGGAGATCCAACCAGGAACATCGCCGCTCCATTACACTCCCTCACCGACGCGACGGCAGAACCAGATCGAAAACCTCTCGATTCGGTCGCGCGCGCGCAAAACCTCCCGGTCGAACGGACCGGAGGAAATTCGAACTCTCCAGAAAGCACGGAAACAAGAATAAAGAAATGGCGGTGCGGCGACGGCTTACGGAGAGGGCGAGGTAGAAGACGAGCTTGAAGGAGAACTTGCGGAGCTCCTTGAAGAGGAGGTAGCAGAGGACGATGAAGCCCGAGCCGAGGAGCGAGAAGCTCGACGCCACCGAGTTCACCGACGTCAGGATCTCGCGATCGCGCAGGCTCAGGCTCAGGCTCAGGCTCCCGCCCGTCGCCTGCGCTGCGCTCACCATCTCCCTCCTCCTCTCTCTGATCAGTGATCTCGAGGCTTGTTTCTTTTTCCCGGGATTCGGGTTTTCCGGGAAAACGAGAGAGAAAATGTCGAACCGGTCGCCCCTCGGAAAATTGGAAAACCGGAAAATCTTTTCTGGATAATAACGTGCGAAATCGGCAAGCCGAAATTAGTTATTTGCGAGAAAAGGGAATTATAATATCCGGACTGATGGTCGAATTATTTTTGCTAAAAATTAATTTAAATTTTTATATTATCTGATTTTAACGTCGAATTCTTCAATCATTATCCACTTGCCATCATGTAATAATAAAAAATATATATATTCTATACATTTTTTTTGAGCATATTTCTCTTTGGATAAATGCAAAAGCTGAAAAATTTAAAAAAGCTAAAAAGTCAAAAATCAAAAATCATTTTAACTAGATCCAGTCGGCAATGTCCCCATATTTCACCTTCTTTACAATTGGAATTTAATCCTATAATTAGTTTATTCATGCTTTCTCAGTTTGCCTTAGGAGCTAAGTTTTCTATTGTAAGTAGGCACTGAGATAAAGATAACCAAAAAAAAAAAATAAAATAAAATAAATCTGTGCTTTCTTGACTGGCCCAGCAAGAAAGAAAAGTGATATCTTAAAGAGGATGATAAAAATATAAAAACGTTCAGTAGAAAAATAGGAATTTATTAAATTACATATTAAAAACAATATTAAAAACAATAGAAGGTAAGTCGATGATGCATTATATAATGAATACATGGCATTCTTACTCCGCCATTTTGCTGAATAAAAATTACTGATTTATTCGAGAAAATAAGACTTAGAAATTACAATTCATTCATTCTTAAATCAAACAATCATGTGACTGACCATAACCTAAATTGAAAAAAAGAAATTTGCAACTCCATGTTGAGAACCAAGAAAGGGAAAAGATAAATCAGTTTGGATTGCAGCATGCCTGAAGCAAAACCTGATCAGATAACACCTTGTAATCTTAAATAGTTGACTACAAGATTCCATGCCCTTCCTTTACTCTGCCTGGAGAAGCTCCAGGACCCTGACCACCTCACTCATCCTGGGCCTCCTGCTCGAGTCGTGGCTCAGGCACCTGTAGGCCAGCACGGCCACCACCTGCGCCCCCTTGGCGCAGAACCGCCCCTCAAGCCTCGGGTCCATGATGGCACGCTCGTGCTTGCTCACTTAAGCATCGGCCTTGCCCAAGCCACAAGGTCCTGCTCCTGCCGGGGCCGCGTCTTGTCCATCACCATCTTGCCCGTGAGGAGCTCCAGCAGGACCGCCCCGAAGCCTTACAGGTCGCTTATCGTCGTCAGGTGACCTGCAAGTGGGTTCGATTAGCATGTTTGCAACTGCATTGCATGAAAAGCGACAGCATGCGGCTGCTGGAAATCCAAGTCGTTAGGCCATAGCTATGTTATGGGGTCGGAAGAGAATGCAAGGCACACCTGTCAGGATGTACTCGGGGGCTGCATAGCCCGGGGTGCCCATGATTCGTGTCGTGACGTGCGTGTCATCTCCTTCTGGACCATCCGTTGCCAGGCCGAAGTCCAACAATTTAGCCGTGTAGTCCTTCGAACAGATAGAAGCTCAAGTTTATTAAGTGTTATGCAGTTACATCAACAGGATTCCCATCATCTTGCAGTGACAGGAATCTACTAGTCTTGTCTTTCTTCTGATGAAAAAATGCAGTTTTAAGTTCATTGAGGGGACTAGGAGAGATGGTTTACCAAGTCCAGCAATATATTTGAAGCTTTGAAATCCCGGTATATCACCGGTCTATCGGATTCGTGAAGGAAAGCCAGGCCTTTGGCAGCTCCTAGAGCGATTTTCATCCTGACCGACCATGGCAGGGCCAGGGAACAGTCTACGTATCAACCAAGAAAAGAAAAATATGTAAATTAATCACGGGCTGGTCGGAATCGAATCACAGCATAAGCAAACGCAGTTTTATGTGCTGCGTTATCGAATGTGGTCATTTTGCAGGTTAAACAAAAGCTGAGACAGGGCTTCTGTTAAGGCAACATACTACCGAAAAGGAGATTTTGTAGGCTCCCTCACTCCATGTACTCGTAGACTAGGAGCCGGTGCTCATCCTCACAACAACATCCGATCAATTTGACAAGATGAGGATGCTGGAGTTGTCCAAGGAAAATTATTTCCGCCTGTGACAGCACAAGCTTGGCGAAATGAAAAAGGGAGTTCATGATCACCTAAAGACATTCATTTGTGCAAAGGCAAAGAAGAGTTAATTGCAGAGTCCAACCAGCCACTCCTTGTGGCCTTGCCACCCGGTCAAGTTCAGCAGCTTCACGGCTACAGCTCCAGCCTCCAATCCAGGCCTAAGGGTGTTGGCAATGAACCCTTTGTGCACTCGCCCGAACCCACCCTCACCAAGAAAATTGCTCCACGAGAAATCTCTGGTCGCTGCTCTCAGTTCCTCCAGCGTAAATATGCCAAGATTGGAGCTGACGAGACAAACCGAGAGATTATGGACGCAGACCTGCAAGCTGGGATCACAAACATCTGCGAGCAATACCCTGTCAATGCAGCCCTGCTTTGTGGTTCGTTCCTCCCTTTTGGGCCGAGAAGTCTGGGTCTTGTAGCAGCTAAAGATCATAGATTTCCAGGTTATGTTCTTCAGTGTCATCGTCGTGCACAACCAATCCTGCAAAAGGAGACTCAAATTTGATTCACCGATGGCAACGCAAAGCGAGAGCATTTGTAGGTTAATGCTTGAGATGAGCATGTAGCTACATGGAAGGATCATGTAATCATATATTATTCAAACAGCTCTTCCTTGTGGCCCCAAGAGCTGATGAAATGAAAGATGGTCAATGGGAAACTACAGGAGACTTACCAATAGGACGCTCCTTGACTCGTATAAACAAAAATATTGCATCTTTCTTATTTCCTTTGTTCAAGGTTTGAATGGCACTTTGACATTGTCGCATCGTTGCAGCAATCATACTGGTAACACCATGATTGCTTTGCAGCAATCTCAAGACTTCAAAATGCTTCTTTGTTCGCCATCGTGCATGTCATCCACGAAAGCTTTCTGAACTGATAAGGATTTAGTGAAGAAAGCTTAACCACCATGCTCAGAAAAGTCCTTCAAGTCCATTTACAAAGTTCCAGGAATCAACCCACGAGGTATTCGCTTTGCTGTTTTGGGGTGCCGTCGGTCTTCGGTTTATTGAAATCTTTTAGAGGAGGTGCGCTTCTTATTTTAAGCCAAAAGAGTTTACTCTAAGTGGCAAGACGTCATGATCAGACAACAGAACCAAAGCCGGCCAGCCGGCCATGACCTGTAGTCCGTTCTTGAATTCTCGAACCGATGGCGACAATGTGTAGCAGTTGCAGAGGGGGAGTGTGCCGACGACGAAAAATCTAATCTTTGACCATCTTCTCTTGTGGAAACACATTGGATGGCAGGTAATAACACGTTAACGCGGTCACTTTTGCGCAGCAAACGACGTTGTTTGCGCGAGCGTCGGAGATGAGATTGGCTTGGATGAGAACAGAGAATGTTTGCAGCTTCTGTCCAGTGATTTAGGAAACTCTTTCCCCAAGTGGTATCTCCAACATTCTAAGAAAACACCAAACTAGACTTCAGATCAATTGGACCAGCCGTGTCTAGCATCGAGCCTAAGAATCAATCCTAGGTCCATCCTTAAAAGTTCATTATTTTTTGTGTGTAAAATTAATTGAGCCGCGCGAGCTCAACCCATCAAGAAAATTGCTCATTTCAACTCGCCGATTATTGTCTTAGTGGCTTACCGAGCATACGGTCACCGGCCCTTTCGATCGGGTTTGCCTCATAGCTATCTTGTAACTCAAAATCCAAGAGACCAATCCAGAATTGGGTGTCAAGAAATTAATGTAACCATCCATTATGTAATGATCCTATCTGACAATGGTCAAGGTTCATTGCTAGGGCTAACGAGTAGCAGCTCATGACAAACTTTTAAGATGGCAAAATGATAAGTGAATTGTGTACTAAATAAGAAAAGAGCCATCTTAAGATATAAAAATTGAAATTAATTCACGGATATGCATTTTGAAGTAACGGCAAACTTAACATGAGAACTCCAATGTTAAGTTGAGATTAGTGCCTTTTAAAAAAATTTCCTATCTATATATTAAAGGATAAAATGTTTACACTCAATATAAGACGGGTCAAATCGGATAATATGTCAAGTGAGCATGCCACGTATTATAGCCCAATTCTCCCCATGAGAGCTACTAAAGTGGATCGATAGGTGCAATAAATGGAAGGGGACAAATTCCTTGTCCCCGCACGAAGACTAGCAAAATCCTCCGATGTGCTCATCGAATCGTGCCCGTTTATTGGCAGGTGATGCCTAAAATTTTGCCACATAAATGCATATAATTCCAAAACACGTCCACCCCGACCAGAAAATAAAATAAAACCCAAATAAATAGTTCACGTCAAAAGAACACCCCAACCCAAATGTCATCGCAAGGACGAATAGTCCCCACATTATGCACATTGTACATGGGAAGGCTTGAATGGGTACGTCGTCCAATTACATATGCCTTCTTTTTTTTTTCGCTATTAGTAATATCGAATCCGATGCAATTTACCAAACTATCACATTCTGATAATATGTGCGTCGATGTGGGTTATCATAGATTTTTGTCATTCCAGATGATACAAGGTATGTGAACATTTTCTAACTAATTCCCCTTGACGATTATTGAATAAAATCGATATATGATTAAGGAGTTAGATACATAATTTCATTTGGATTGACTAAGAGAAATTAGGGATAATGATATAAATAATCTTTAAACTTTAACTTAATATGCAATATGATTTTTGTAGTTTTAATTTGTTCAATATAGTTCATGAATTATAACCCAACGTGCTATGCAGTTTAAGAACTTTCAATTTATTTAATTTGAGTTCTGAATTTTTTTTTGTATATATTCAATTTAGTCCACGGAAAATACAAAAATATTCAATTAGGATCAAGCGATTTCAAGTTTGGTACATATTCCATTTGAAACCTAGAACCTACTATTATAATATATTTATTATTTTTTGGAACTCAGAACCTATTATACTTATCTTGAAACTTAAAACCTATTATGATATAGACTACAAGTTATATTCAAGTTTGGATATACCCGAGTATTATTAATTTAATGATTATAATCCACTAACAATAACTTATATTTGGACACATGGAGGAATATTGAAAACTTAACAAAATAAAAATTTTAATCATAAAATGGAAGTTTGGATAAGTGATTTACACTTATCATCGATGCCACGATATATTTCAAGATCTCGTGAAGACATAGGCAAAAAAACCACAAAAAAATGTTTCAAGTTTTAGGTTCAAAGTTTCACTCTATCATTAAAATAGATTTCTCAATTTTTTGAAACCTAAAACCTATTATGCATGTGTTGGAACTTGGAACCAAACAAGTTCCTACCAATTCGGTTATTCAGTTTAAAGTTTTATTTTGAACCGTGCTCACATCTAAGGTCGAACATATACTAATGGTGTAGTGATACATTACAAATTGAGTTGTTATTGGTGGACCACGTGGAATAAATCAAAAGTACATAGATTATGCTGTTCATCGACCGACATTGGTGATGATTTGTCATTTCCAAAGAAATTAAATGAACCGTGCCACGCGGCACAGTGTCGAAGGGTTTGAAATCAGAGAAAGTCGGAGGGAAGAGAGAGAGAGAGAAAGAGTATAACAGAGACCTCCAGAGGCGATGCCTCCTCGTCGTTTTTCGCCGTCAACGACTTCTTCGCAGGTTGCGAAAAGCGGTGACTCAGACATCAGACAGCAACCCAATTGAAAAAGAAAAAAACCCACGTTCAAATTTTAATCGAGAAAAGTCGATTTCTTTTTTTCCAAAGTTCCGGGCTTTCTTTTTTCTCATCAAGAAAAGCTCGGGGAATCGCATTTTACTTGCCCCTGTTCCATTTTCAAAGCATATTCCCTTCTCTCTCTCCCTCTCGCTTCCTGTGTTGCGTGTTTGCTCAACGCACGGAACGAGCCCCGTCAATCTCATGCAACCCGAACCCTAACGCGCTCCCTCTCGTCCTTCCCACGTGGTCGGCGGGGCAGTTCAGGTTCCGATTCGCTCCCCTGTTTTTTTGTCATTTTAATTAATTTCCATCGCTTTCCCGTTTCGTCATGTGAATGCCGCCCGAGAGGTTCGTGGAAAGCGCACGAATCGCGTTTTTTCTTTGCAAATGAAGGTGGGTTCTTTTTCTTTCGACCGAAAGATAAGAAAAGGGGGGTTCTTTTTCTTGGGTTTGTTGATTCTTGGAAGGGAAGGACAAAAGGCTGCTTTTTTTTGCTCTGTTTCTCTACGTTGTGGTTTTGCTCGCTTTGAGCTCCATCTGGGTTCGATTGCGATCACCGTGATTGAGCTGCATTCTGATCTGGTGTCGAGAATTAGCGTGCCTCGTTGCGAATGCCATCGAGAATTGCTTAAAAGAGCTTGCTTTTTCAGGTTTCTTGGATTGTTGTTCTGTTGCAGAACTGCAATTGTTTTGTGATCTACGCGATCTCCTTTTTTGCTCGATGCGCTCTAGTGCTGTGATCGTAGCATGGCCCCTGGAACTTTGCAAGTGTAATAAATTAGCTGTGCCCTCTTGGACAATTTGCTTCTGTATCAGCCACAATAGAATTATGTGCAAGAAAGTACTTATATTTCTTTTCTCTGATTCTGTTCATGCAGGTGAACAGATAAAGGTTTGAGGCATCCGAGTGTGGAGTTTAGTAAAATAGATCAGAGTATGAGGAATAATCGGTTATCTTTCAAAATTTAAACGGAGGATCGCCTTATATCTTACCAACTGAGCCATTTTTACTGCATAGTTTAGGATGTCTCATATGTTCTCAGATTAGTTCTCTTGTTGATAACTCGCTGCATCAGACGAGAAGTTTGCATGTCCCTGGAAGTGTCACTCTTCAAGAAACTTTTCATAGCATCTCCAGGGTCACCAATGCTATTGTCTATTGGTTCGCAAGTGGAAATGCTTCAAACTTGGGTCAGAGGATTGTGGGGAATTTGCCCAGTTCGGAAAGTGGGAGTTGTAAATTTGCTACGCTAGTTAGACGAATTTCTTCCGGTGCATCAAATAAAGAATTTGTTAGTCCTGAGCTCTTTAACAGAATTGCTAGTTTCATCCTGAGACACCTTTCCAAAGAGACGGACAAGCTCCGATCATTTCCTATGCTCTCAATAGCTGCAGTACTTGTACCACCATTCGGTACCTTGTGAGTCATTTATGCACTTTACTTGTAGACAGAGTTGCATCTGCAATACTCTCTTTCTAAAAGATGGCTGACAATTCCGTTGGCCTTTTACAGATCTTCCAAGGTACTCGATGTCCTGCCGGGAAGTGGTGATGTGAGAAGTCATAATTGCCTAGATCAAAGACCCTGCGAGGTCGAGAGTCGAGGATGTTCTGGGCTTTCTGTTCCAGACTTATACTGGAAAGAACATGCAGTTGAACCTAGAACTGGCATCGAGTTCCCCATGATCCTGGATAGTATACCGGCTGGAGAGAGAAATAGCAATTTGAATTCAAAGGTCAGTACTAAGCTTTTCCGCTGACAGCTGGCATTTTGTATTTGTATCAAACCACAGGCTGTGAGTCTCGACTAAACTTTCTGATCAGCATCCTAACTCATGGGACTTTTAATTTGTATGAAAGAAGCTAAATTGCTCGATCTTCCTGATTCTAACTGGCAAAAAGAAACTCGGCATTGGATGATGTGACTTGGAGGTTCCTCAGTTGTGAAAAACTGTTTTCCTCTGATTGCCAGAGAGCATTGGATGCAATTATTCATTGATTGTCAGTTGTTGTAGATGAAGAATGCTTCTTTGAGTGTATAAGAGATTGGAGGAGTGTACAAACAATGGGATTAAAGATGCTCTATGACCATAGCAGTTGCTAAAGTTTTAAATTCAGGTTACTATTAGGCAGAAAATCAAATAATGGATTAAAGATTTTTTTGTAAGGTAGTTTACTTGCTTACTTGTTAGAGTGAGGCCTTGATCAAATAGATAGAACTGATACCAATTCGATGAATTTGGGTATTGGCAGTGAACTAGAGAGAATAGGTAAGTGTTCCATTAGAAGCTCATCCTATAGATAAGCAGCAGGTTAATTTTTTCAGAAACGGATGGCTATACCCAGGAGCTTCTTGGGGCTCAATCTTCCTTGGTTTCATTGGCAATAGTGCACATAATGCTTGTAAACTATTGCTCTTTAATATAACACAAAGTAGCATTGGAGAAAATGAAGGAGATTGGAAGGATGGAGGAAGCAGGGGCTGTTGGCTTTGGGTTGTCATCTAATGGAACGCCTGGATTGGGATCAAAATGCTTTCACAGGACAAATGGTTTTTTTTTTTTTAGTGGAGTGAGAAGCCTTTAGTTTTCCTTGGGTCCTTATTTCTGCTTTAGTGATTACTTTTCTGTCATGTTTCTGCCAGAAATTTGAATCAAAATGCTTACTAATACCAAATATTTGCATCCAATACATTTGGGATTTACCTTCTGCTTTAGATCCGATTTCAGAACCATATGCACATATGCCACCTAGATTCATGTTCTTACCCTATGATGTGGAGGCATTTTGTCTTTAGGCCATTTGAGCTGTTTCTAGAGCCTGAAAGACCTTCATCTCATGAAAAGATCTCATTCCTGTCAAATGCAAGTCCTTTTGGAGTTGATTGTCTTATTACTACAACATATCCTTGATGTCAAACTTATTTTGTACTGACCAAGTTTCTGCAGTTCCTTTCCTTCTGAAGCGTGCCTCCATATGCTTATTAATTCAGTTTACGGTCTGCTTGCATTTCAGATTCTTGTAGGAACTGGATCCAGATCTATGAAAATAATCAAGATTAAGTCTTTGAAGTTGTATGCATTTGGTTTTTGTAAGTGTGTGCAGTTTTCATTTCGTCCTTGTTATGTATTTATATGTTGTTTTTCATTGATATGCTTCTCTGCAAACATTACTTCCTCCAGATATACATCCTTACTCTGTCTGTAAGAAGCTGGGTACAAAATATTCTTCTATGCCAATCAGCGAGGTCAATAAATGCCAGACTTTTTATGAGGATCTTCTCAGGTAGAATATGAATGGCCATGTAGTCAGATGTCTAGTTTAAAGTGCAAGCTGCATGAATTGTGAGGGCATATGTGTGAATTGGATTACATAGAATCACATATGTGAATAGTTTGATTGTTTTCTAAGTACTTTTTCCTCATGTGCTGATGCAGGGAAGACATTAATATGACGGTGAGGCTTGTGGTTAATTGCAATGGAATGAAAATCAACACTGTGAGAGAGTAAGTAAGATTGTTTTTATCATATATGTAAATGACCATGTGAACTATTAGTGTCAATATATACCTTTACTTGCACCTTAATCAGACTTTCCAAATTTATATGACGTTTTTGCCTTGTGGGCCGACTTTTCTTGACTAATTAATTAGTGAGGATCTCCGTGTTTTATGTAAACTTTGAAGCATCATCCTTTCCCCTGCAAATGAGACGGTGGACTCAAGCCGGTTGATAGTAATCTTCATTAAGTAGTTTGGATTGTTTTATGTCATTGGAACCTTAGAGTATATTACAATTTTAAATATTAAATGGTTCATTTTGACATGGTTATAATCGGGGGCTATTTGGTTAGGCACTACTTGTCAAAACTCCTATCTGAAAACAAATCCACATTGATTGATTTATTCTTGTTGTAAATTTCTGCAGTGCCTTTGAGAAGTCTATTCGAGCCCGCTTATTAAAGGTACCAGCGAAAGATTAACTCCCCATGTCCCGTTCACATGACACAACAGCTAACACTTATCTTTCATCTCATTTGATTAGACAAATCCAAACACTGACTATCATTGTCTAAGTAAATTCGGATCAATCTTCACTTGCGATATCCCACTGCCTATGGTAAATCTCCCTCCCTCCTCTCTCTCTCTTGTGCACATGCACACAGGAGCACACATGCACTCACAAAATGTACATCTTTGTACATACACGGTACAGTATCTATATGTCAAAGAGGTATAACCAAGTTGCGGGATTTTGCAGGGAACGACTATTGACTTTCACCGAACAGCTGATGGAAATCTAATAACCGAAAGTAAGTAATCATTCATTGAAGACTAACAATGCAAAAAGTTCTTCATCTTTGCCTGCATTTTTTGCTGTGAATAGGGGTTGTACTTCATAGCAATGTTGAAGTGCTAAACTTGAAGTTAATGAACTCTGTTCCCTGTGGCAATAGCTGCAATATTTCTCAAGCAAAAGTTTTTGATATTTTTCACTCTCTCTCTTAATTGTGTCAGTAATGTTATTTGCCCTTTAGTTGATCCTAATTGTCGTGTTGGTTTCATTGAATTTAATTGGTGTTGTATTTGCAGTTGGAGGCAACAAGATTGGAAGTGTCCAGAGCAGGGATTTGTGCAGTAAGTGGAACTCTCTTTGATCCTGTTATTTCAATTGACTTAGTTGTCACGCTCTATGATTGAGGATGTGAAGTAGCACCTGTTGTTAAATATTATAAATAAGTCTATGAACCATGTCTACAATACTTGCAGGGGCTTTCTTCGATATGTACATAGGAGATCTCCCAGTTTCTGAATTAGCAAAAGAAGAGATTGGTAAAAATGTTGCTGATGTCATAATGAGATGCTGAGCTGGTTCAGAAGTTCAGCCATTTCGTTTTCCCACTAAACTGGGGGCCTCTCTTTACACATAGGAGTTCCATGCGGCCCTTTCTTTTCTTTTCTGTAACGGTGATAGAATCTATGAAGCAGTGTCTCATGACTTGGGAAAGACTGCTCTGCCTCGTTCATTGCATGGAATATAGATCTTAGATTAGGATGGTTATTCGGGGATACAATCTCCCCTATAGATTTTTGCAGCGGATGGGGAGAAAGGCCGGGTGTAAGACTGTCAGATGCAGGGTGTAAATTGAATATAAATTTCAATTCTTTTGGCTCTTGCCTTTTCACTGCCAGTCTGCTGAACATGATGCTTGGATCGTTGTGCGTGAGCGTACAGTCCCGTGTATCATGCAAGTTTCATCCGGTTACCTTCTTTTGTAGACGAGATGCATTGCATTACTTCAGAAATCCCAGCTTCTTATTACTCTTAAACAGCTAGTTCTAGACAGTCGGTTTCCAATTCAAATCGGTGAACCGTAGGTTCTCTTTGTCGACAGAGGACAGGATGGAATATACACTTTCGACTAGCAAGACCACATAGGAGCTTTTCCTTTGAGTGCTATCGAGATATAACGACTGTGTACGCTGGGCAAGAGTCGATGAACAAATGTGCCGATCGCCAAATGTGTTTGATTATTAGTGCTAGTACGTCCTACGGGGTGATCTTCTGGTGCGGACTGTAATTGAGAGCGGCCAAAGGGTTCAATGTGTCTTGAAGAAGATCGAATGGAAGAACATGGAGGGCGAAAAACACATGGTGCCAAATTGGTAAAAGGAGAATAATATACAGAAGAATTACTAATTTTACTAGAACCTTTTCATGCAATTTGAATCTTGATGCCTAAATAAGAATGTGCGGACGCAAAAATAACTTCTCTGGAAGCACACGTTTGAGGGGTTTCTCTGTTTCCCCTCTCTTCCCTCCAAATCTAGGGAGATTGGAGCAGGTTTATAACCCTCCTCTGAATATGCACCAACCACAGGAAACAGAAAAAATCTCGAGGGCACCTAATTACGGTGAGTCAAATTGAGTCAGCAGCTCTTGTGACCTCACATTTCCTTGTGAAAAGAAGCCTCTTTTATTACCCATCCATTCAAGCACTTCAGGTTCTCCAATGCAGAACAGAAAATAACCGACTCCTTCCTCTGTTTCCCCCTCCACCAGAATCCAAACCTCCAATTCTTAAAAAAACACAGCCGGAGGTTTGTTCCAAAAACCTCCTCTCTCTTCCTCTGCATTACTTAACCGCAGGAACAGAAAATTCCTCCTCAAGGACATTGTCGTGATACGCTTCCCTTTTCATTCCCAGTTTTGCTCTGAATAGGTTTCTTGTTCATGGCTGTAAGAACATTGGCTGCCGTTTCGGTGGCGTGGCTTGTCCTCTTCGAAGTCGCTCTCGTCACCGTTGATGCGAATTTTGATTACAAAGACGCTCTCACCAAGTCCCTCATATTCCTGGAGGCTCAGAGGTCCGGAAAGCTCCCTCCAAATCACAGGCCCTCTTGGAGAGGAGATTCTGCACTTGATGATGGAAAAGAAGCAAATGTGGGCCTCTGATATTTTCCTTTTTCGGGCATTTCGATATTCATAATTGAGAGTGGAGATGCAAATTTGAAGTTCATCTGATCTTAGTCCCTCGAATTTCGTTTATTTTTTTTATAGGTGGACCTTGTTGGAGGGTATTACGATGCCGGTGACAACATAAAATTCGGACTGCCCATGGCATTTACAGTCACCACCCTGTCTTGGGCTGCTATATTTTATCAGAAAGAGCTTCAAGCAGCCGGGGAATTGGAGAATGTTCGCTCCGCCATCAAATGGGGCACCGATTATTTTCTCAAGGCCAGCTCTAGGAAAAATCGTTTGTATGTGCAGGTTAGTTTGCGTTAAATTTGAGTACCCCCAGAATGTGGTGCGTATATACGTCTGCAATATGTCCGACTTGTTTCTTTCTCCAAATGATGAATAGTCTGTCGGACGAGCCCTTGTTCTCAATGTCAAAGTTGCCATTTTTATCGAGTTTACAAGCAGTGATCCATCGCTCTTTTCTTGCTAAATAAGCAATGATGCTTGTGTCTGGCGAATGAAGGTTGGAGACCCCGTGCCGGATCATGATTGTTGGATCAGACCAGAAAATATGAAAACTCCTAGGACAGTCCTGAAAATCGACGAGAGCACTCCTGGAACAGAAATTGCCGCTGAGACTGCAGCTGCGATGGCTGCTTCTTCCATAGTCTTTAGACGCTTGGACCGTACCTACGCTCGCCGCCTCCTCAATAAAGCCAAACTGGTACGTCAATTTGCATTTTCTAGTTCCAATCTCCCCACGGTGTGCTAGGTGCAAACCTCCTGCAGGAAGCGAATGTCCACATGATCACTTTCTGATCCGATCAATTTGTATGGCTTCTGTATCTGCAGCTGTTCCAATTTGCCAAGTCTCACAAAGGAAGCTTCGATGGAGAATGCCCCTTCTACTGCTCGTTCTCTGGCTACAATGTAAGCTCGCCCGCTTGCGTTCTCCCAGTCCCAATAGCTTGTTAGTTAATCTAAATCAATCGTCAACCTCAAATCAGCCAAATGCACTCAGCCTCAAATGGCGCGTTGAACTAGATCAGAACCCTTAATTACTTTTATAGGCCCCTGTGGTCATTTGATCAGTGACCGGATCTGTTTTATCCATGGCATGAGCGTGATCGAGAAATTTCCTGTCTCGGCTTCAAAACGACATTGAACACTAGTGAATTGACAATTAACACGGCAATTGGACATTTCAGGATGAGCTGCTGTGGGCGGCATCTTGGCTGTACATGGCCACGAGGAGAAGTGCGTACCTCAACTACATCAAAGAAGAGTCAATCCCTGCCAGTGTCGCTGAATTCAGCTGGGACCTCAAATATGCAGGTGCCCAGGTTCTTCTCTCAGAGGTATCATCATCCCATGAATCAATTCAAGAAGCTTCCTTTTTTCAGCTATGACACCTGAGAAAGATTTAGCCCATTTTTCTTTACTGAGCGTTGGCCTGTGTAAATGTAGCTGTACTTCCAAGGAGACCAGGACTTAGAGGACTACAAAAAAGAAGCTGACAGCTTTGTTTGCTCAATTCTTCCCGATAGCCCCTACCACCAGGTTTTCATCACCCCAGGTGCAACTCTCTCTCTCTCTCTCTCTCTCTCTCTCTCTCTCTCTCTCTCTCTCTCTCTCTCTCTCTCTCAAGCGCACGAGAGATAAGTTCTGCACAATTTCTCTGAATGCGTTCGACAGCACCGACTTGTGTTGGGAAGTCTCCATTAGAACTTCGCCTCGAAAGTGCGATATGGCGATGCAGTAACAAGGTTTTCGGTCTTCGGTTTCAGGGGGCATGCTGCACTTGAGGAGTGGGGCAAACACACAGTACGTGACCGGAACGTCTTTCTTGTTCGATGTCTATGCCGAAACATTGGCCAAACACAACCAGAAGGTCGTCTGCGGCGACAAGCAGTTTGACTCCTCGCGCCTCCAGGCTTTCGCCAAGCAACAGGTACTTACCGATTCGAGCTATGCCTGCTCTCTTCCTTTACAGTCGCCCTTCCATCTTCAGTCAACAATACCCTGAACAAACCTGGAATCGAACATGAACCAATCTCGATGAAACCGCCGCGAAAATGGCGACTCTGCTCACTTCCCGCATTGCTTGGCCCGCAGATGGATTACCTACTAGGGAACAACCCGCAAGGAAGATCATACATGGTCGGCTTCGGCAACAAGCCCCCGACCCAGGCCCATCATCGGGGCGCGTCCGTGCCCAAGCTGACCCCCAACGAGGTGGTGAGCTGCCCCATGAGCTTCGTTAAGTGGTTCACCAAGGACGTCCCCAACCCCAACGAGCTCACCGGCGCCATCATGGGCGGGCCCGACCGCAACGACCTCTTCGAGGACAAGCGCTGGACGTCGTCCATGACCGAGCCCTGCACCTACGTCAACTCCCTCGCCGTCGGCCCGCTCGCGAAGCTCGCCTCGCGCGCTGCATGATGAAAGACGACATGACACCGTAGATACGTTAAAACCATGGAATCATCGATACGAGCCCCCATGCAAAAGGTTGATGGCGGCGAGTTATCGACGTAGATTTCGTTCACATGAAACTTTGACTAGCTAATCGATTGCGCCTTTGAATCGAGGCGGTTTCAGCGGCGATCATATTTTCTCTTTGCTGTTTTGCCATTGAGAAACGTCGGCATATCGCGCCGCCACCGGCCCGGCACGGCGGTGCTGTTGCCGTGCTGTTCGTCTCATCCGCATCCGCCGTGTATCCTCGTCGTCCATCCATCACTCCACCCGACCAAACTCGTGCGTCTATGTGATCCTTGGCCTTGCATGCATTGATCGAGCGGTTCGTCTGCGGGATCCGACTTTTATGAGATCCATGCAAGCACCCGAGTAGGTCCTCGATGTTGGCTCGTGACCGGTCGAGCGCGGTCGACCCTAGTCAGTATAGACCCGCTGTGCGGCTCATTAGGTCCGACCCCAATAGCATTCGCTAAGTTGTAGCGCGATCGCTAGTCACCCGCCGCACACTTCTTGCGAGAGTTGAGCGCGCATCATTTTCGGATCAGAAATGGTAGATAATTAGGAACATTATCTTAATAGGAGAATTATTCAAAAAGTCCTAGAAAGTCGTGTCAATTTAACCTCAAATCCCTTTTTTTGCTAATTAAGTTATATATCTTTTGGCTACATTTGACAGTTGAGATAAAATTTAGAATATGACAAAATTTGTCCTATCATTCATTTGGTATTTGCGGTGGATATAAGGGAGATATAGACTAGGTAAAATTATCCAATTAGGAAGGTAGGATAAAGATTTATGGGATCTCTAACATTTATAATAGGAATTTTTTTTCTTTGAATAACAAACTTCTTAACTCAACAAAAATAAAATTTATAATCCAATATAACTAATTCTTGAATTCTAATATAAGAAATTCAAAATACCAAAAAATAATAATTTAGTTATTTTAATTTATATTTATATATTCAAATTTAATTATATTTTATAATATAATTTCACTATATAAATATATTTATATTCATTACATATTTTAGGTTTTTTAATATATTAGATATATTAGTATAGTTTAATAAAATTTTATTAGAAAATGATGGAAGGGGAAGATAGAAATAAAAACTAAAATAATTAAAAAAGAGAAGAAAATAAAATAAAAATAAAAATAAAGTAGGCAAGAGTGCCCCAAGAGATTTTTACCATCTCCATTTATAAAATTTTGGTTGATTTATGTCAATATATCATTTATACCAAACAATATACATGATATAATGTGAATATATTTGACTTTATTGTTATAATAATCAAATGGTAGATAGCATATAATAAAATCCTTAAATTCCATATCTTATTCAGATTAGGAATCGGGAATGACCAAATGTAACCTTTATAGTTGTGTCAATTCAATTTATCCTACTAATTTTAGCTAAAAATCGCTGGCATGAATATTGACCATCATTTATTACGTAGTTGACATTAGAGTTGACAAATTTTTTAATTCTTTTTTTTCTTTCCTCTCTTTTCCTTCCTTCTTTTATTTCTCAATATGCTAGGCATGCTATGCCAAGGTTTGGACAAGGAAGAAGGAAGGGAAGAAACTAAAAAAGAAAAGGAAAGAAAGACATTAAAATATTATAAAAAATTATTCATGTTAATCGTTGTGTGGATGCAAAAAATTTAGGACTTAATTAATAAAAAAATAATTTGGGGTTGAATTAGTACAATTGCAATCATTTTAAGATTTTTCTGCTAATTTTCCCTAGTCCCGACTAGCCTCGGTGATTGATTTGTGGAAATGAAGTTCTTCTCGCAGTTGAGAAGTATCATTATATTTTCATATAAATTGTCGTCACCAAATAAAAAAAAAAAAAAAATCTTAAACGCAAGCATGGTCGCATATGGGCTTGCGGAATGATCTCTCCTTGGACAATTGAAAGCCCATGTTTCTGTTCGAATTCAACCCACCAGATCCTTATAAGGCTTCTTCGCCGATCGTGGAAACCCTTTCAAAACTCTTGGGCCTCCTCGCCTTGTTTTCACGCCTAACAAAAAGAAAAGGGCTAATGATCAAAGTTGCTCTAGGCTAAGCAAATCCTTAAAAGGTTTCATCTTTATCAATCACCAGGATATAAAATAACTACAAAGTATTGCCAAGCACGAGGACAAGAAAAAAATATTGTATCAATTGAGGATACAAGGCGTGCAAGCATCAGTATGTTAAAAGAATGAATATATTTATGGAGTTTGCCGTCTCGATCGTGGAGGCCCCTTTAAGAGTTTTAGCACATCTTCTGTGATGAGGTTATACCTTGTAATAGGGTGAGCCATTTCAAGTTCTCTACAGGTTTCACCTAAAATCTAAAACCTACTTATTGAAATAGATTCGTCAATTTTTGGAAGCCAAAACTTACCCTATATACCTTAGAACCTACCCTGGCATAGGTTCCTAGGTCAGTTTTAAGATCTACTCAGGTTCTATTTGTATTATTAATTGAATGATTGCAGTGAATTATCATCTTTAATGACTACCATTTATTGCTACATATGTGTATCTTACATGTACTATATATACATCCTTTGAGATGGCACACACGCGTCCACATAAGATGCATGTTTGGAACTCCAACTTGCCAAATTGAAAGTAAAATCTCCCCCCTACTCTTCTCTATAATTGATTTGGGTTTAATTAGAGGATCCTTAAACCCCCACCCTCTAGAGCATAAATTTGTTCTCTGCCCATGAGACTCTCTCTCATGGCTCATGGGAAGATACTGTTCTCAAGTCCTTTCACTAGTAACTATTGCTCTTTGTAAATAATTCATGTGTTTGCTTCTATAGAAACTCAACTTCCTTTTGCAGAGAGCAAGAAAGAGAGCCTTTGTTCCAACTTAGACAGTGCATTATAGACCCATCTAGGTTTATGTTACTTAATTTTTCTTTAACATAGTCCGATTTTTAGTATCCTTGAATTTGAGTTAAGGAAAAATTAATTTTGGATTCTATGAACTTTAAATGGAGAGATTAGAAAAGCAATTTAGAAGTTGCTCACTACTATAGCTCACCATCATTGTTAGAATCATTCAAATAATCTTCTCGCTTGACACATTTTAGAAATCAAAGGAAGGAAATGTACATTAAAATGTTTAGCATCGTTTTGATCAGATGTGTTAAATTTTAAGTGTAATTTAATTTCCTCATTAGTTAATGCATGTTTTGTAAAGATCTTTCCTCATTAGTTGATAAATGCTTTGTAACGATCGTTTTCTTTTAATTATAGAAGCTACGGGCAAGGAAAAATATTTAACAGGGCAAAACAAAGCATGTGACGCACTTCAGGAAAGAAAAATTTTCAAAGGATAACTATAAAGAAAGTAAATTTTCATGCCCTTCGTTAGCCTCTTATGCTCCCCTCTGAGTCAAACTTAAACTATATAATGGATAGTTTCACTTTAAAAAAAAAAAAAGAAAAAATAAGAAGACAATATTGGTGAACTGAGTCATATGAAGAAATATTGAACCTATTTTATAATTACATATTGTTTATTTGACTATGCCAACTACAATCAATCGAACAATGAAATAAAAGGGAAACTTGATTTTCATAAATCGGCCAGCGTGACCTATAAATAGGAAGAGCATCATAATATTCCATTACAAATCAAGTAATATAATGGAGATTACAATTACACTTGAATCACTCAAAAACTCTCAATATTTTTTTTTCCCCTAATTAAACTCAATAGTGTTTAGCCCTCATAATTTCTCTCGAAATATATCTCAATATCACAAAGAATTTTCAAATCTTACCACATGATTTTACGGCTTGAACACCAACTTCATGAGACCTAATTCACGAATTGATCTCCAACAATTTTATGAGAATTCTACAGAACCCGGAACTCTCCATAAACGGCGAATCAACAAGGCCAACGCCCAAAAGAGAGTTGCTTATTTTTATATTAAACGTGGAACTCTAGGCCTTGCCGAATCCAACCCAAATTTGGAATTGATATCCCTAATTTGTTCTGAAACTTAATCCAACTTGGAATTTACTTTTAAGGTTTTAATTTTATTGCTTATTTGTCCTTCAAATTCCCAAATAGGAAATCTCTTCTATGAATTTAGATTTTCTCTTACAAGCCCAAACTCGACACATATTCCAACACTAATAGGAAGCAGAGTTGGAAGAGAGCTTAATTGAGTTGATTTACTCATGCTTAGTGATGAGAGGGAAAGGATAAGCATGAGCATGAGCCTGCCGGAGAGGTCATTCCAAGCGTTATGTGGAAAAACTTAAATATTTGTGGTGATGAAGTCCCAATCTCTCTCTCTCTCTCTCTCTCTCTCTCTCTCTCGGGCACATACTTTATTCAAGAGCTTCCTATCTAAGGCACCTTCTTAACTATGAGAAGCTCAGGGCGGAAAAACTCAGGCGATGATTTAACAAATGTTCATGTCCATTATCTGATGAAACAGTTGAGGCCAATCCTTTGTACTTGATGCAAACTATAAAAGTGCTTTCAGAGTACCGGAAGCTTGGAAATTCATAAGAAGTAATTTGTTGGAAGTGCTTGATGTTACTTCTTGTTAATTCCACGTTCTCGACTATGATGTAGAAAGCTAGAAATTTTACTAGTTGAATAAAAACGATGTAATTAAGGTAAAAATGAGTCCTTTCCTTTCTATAAATTTAAAGTAAATAATCTTACGATAGAAATTACATTGCCTTTGTTTTATTCCACTATCTAGCCGATAAAATGTATCATCATAGAGTTCTTTTCCATTAGGATGTGATCAAAATATTTTAAGAATTGATTGTGACATCAACATGTATCATCCGGAAAGTTGCTTTATGAGAGAGAGAGAGAGAGAGAGGATGGTCGCTCGACTTGGAGTTATTGTGAACTGCCAGTGTTATCCTTAGCTATAATTGAAGGAGGCTTATTCCCATTCTTGAAGAACAATGGTATCTCAAGTCATTGCATTTGTGTGATAACCATATCAGAGAAGAGATTTCGACAACCCAAGGAAATTCATCGGGACTCATCGAGAATAGTCTAGAAAGTCTAGAGATACATTCAAATCATCTTAAGGGTGCTTTGCCCAACTGGTTAGAGCACTTCACAAACTTAAAACATATTTTTCTTTCCAGAAATTTCTTCTCCAGTCCAATGCTTAGTGTCATTGGATCATCGTCAAACTTGGAAACACTAGATCTTTCAGGTAATGGATTGAATGGGGGCCATTCCACCATCAATGGGTCGGTTGTCATTATTGAGATCGTTAGATCTTTCTTGTAGTGAATTGTCGGGGTAGATTCCTAAGTCATTAGAGAAATTTGGGGCTTTGCAACACTTGTCTCTTTATAGTAATCATTTAGAAGGTGTGATTACCGAAATCCATTTTTCTAATTTGTCAAGGCTCAAGGAGTTGTACATCGGTGACAACAATAACTTGAGTTTTAAGGCAAAACCCAGCTAGATACCCCTTTCAAACTAGTAATTATTAGGATGAACTCTTATAAATTCGGAACAAAATTTCCTCGATGGATTAGGACACAAGTGGAAGCCCAAGATATCACACTCACCAATGCTTCACGTTTTAGGCCCTTGCCGAAATGGTTAGCCAACTTAATGTTTTCTCGGCTCAATCCATCTTACAATTGGATTACTAAGCCCTTGCAAAAATGGTCTACCAACTTGATGTTTTCTGAGCTCGATCTATCTTACAATCAGATTATTGGGCACTTGCCAAAATGGTCGGCCAACTCAACTTTTTTTGAACTCGATCTATTTTATAATCAAATTACTAGGCCTTGCTAGAATAATCAGCCAACTGGATGTTTTCCAAGCTCAATATATCTTACAATCAAATTATTAGGCTCTTGCCAATGGTCAGCCAACTTGTTTTCCTGACTCAATCTATCTTACAATCATATTACTAAACCCTTGCCCAACATGTCTATTAATTGTTCTTATTTATATCTCTCTCACAACTTGATCTCTGGATTTCTCTCAACATATATTGGTATTATGTACCAAGTACAGACTCTATATCTCAATGATAACCTAATCAATGGTACTTTACCGTCATCATTATGCAACATGGAGTTATTTGATTTAAATCTTGCCAATAATAGCCTATACGGCAATATTCCAGATTGTTGGAAGGGTTCTTTATTATTCTTGACTTTGTCATTCAATAAGTCGTCCAGAGTAATTCTTAGCTCACTTGGATCATTGCCCCACCTTACCACCCTACACTTGAATGGAAATCGTCTCAATGGGGAGTTTCCTCAAGCTTTAGATAATTGCACAAATCTAGTAATTTTACACCTTGGAGAGATTAACTTGTCTGGAAGTGTTCCGACATGGTTTGACGAAAGCTTTCAACCCTTGTTGATCCTAAGGCTACAAGAGAATAGACTTGTCGGCACCATTCCTCCACAACTCTGCTCACTATCAAGATTGAAAATATTAGACATGGTAGTTAACAATTTGGCGAGAATAGTCCCACGTTGCCTTGGCAATATGTGCAACATGATCAACTTCAATCAACGCAATTCATTTGGTTCTGTTGCCATTGCTCCTATACAAGATATAATTTTCTTCACATTCAAAGGCGATCATCCAAATTGGGATCAACGGCACATGATTGAGATCTTGAAGGGAAGATATAAAGAATACACCAAAGTTGATTTGCAACTCGTGGTCAATTTCGATCTCTCTAGCAACTTTTTGAATGGGTCAATCCCCGAAGAACTTTCTTTCCTCTTAGGATTGCATGGCTTGAACTTGTCTCACAACCATCTTTGTGGAGATATTCCCATTAGCAATGGGAATATGAGGTCGCTCAAATCTCTTGATCTTTCAAACAACCATCTCTCAAGGATAATTTCGCAGTGCATTTCAGCGTTCTCATCCCCACCTCAACCTATCACAAAACAACCTTACTGAGCAAATTCCAAAAGGAAATCAAATCCAAAAACTCGATGATCTTTCCATTTATGCTAGCAATCCTTGACTCGGCAGTGATCTTTCGAGAAAAAAATGCCTTGGCGTCGAGGCGCCTCAACCAACGAAAATCCCTTATTCAAAAAATACACATGAAGAGGATAAGATTAAACAGGCATTGTTCTATGCAGTCGTGATGCTTGAATTTGCGACTGGGTTTTGGAGCTTTTTCGGAGTTTTGCAATCAAGAAGGACTGGAGATGTGCGTATTTCAACTTTGCGTATCAAGCAGTAGACAAGGCATATGTGGTCACAATGGTGAAGGTAGCCAAGTTGAAGATATTAAGACTATCAAGAAGCATGTAAGAAATGAGCAATCTTGCTCTCTCCCCTGCCTTTAGTTCTTCATTTCAGGTGTATTTAGAACATGTGCTCATGATCTCTTCCTTTCCATGAGTTTGCTTATTCAGGTAATGTAATTATCATTTTGTGAAGCCTCTTTCTCAAAACACCACTCTTTCTATTTTATTTTCCTGGCCAAATTATGCTCTCTCTCTCTCTCTCTCTCTCTCTCTCTCTCTCTCTCTCTCTCATCGACAGGCCTCCAATTCTTGGATCATGAGGGCAACGGGTAGGGAATCAGGCAAACGGATTCAAAACTAGAAAATTTCTACATTGGTTGAATTTCAAAGTTGCCGGTAATTTCCCGATCTTCTCGGTAAAAATTTGTGGCCAATAATTTTCTAGCAAAGATTTTACAAATGACCAAACAAAGAACTTTGACTTAAAGATAAAGGAAGTGATAATCATGCGGAAAGTCATGAACGTTGACTTTTACTTGCAGTTATCCATAGACTTTCAATTTCATGAACTTTGACCTGTGATTAACATTTTCCGAACTTGGCGTATAAGTTGGTGAACTTTCGTTTTCATGAACATTGATTGAAAAGAACGTGTAAACTCACTTTATTGTAATTGAAAATTACAGTGATAAATTAGATTCCTTACTATTATTAGATACGAAAAATGCATGCATTCGTCTCTCACACGGCGTATATGAAATGAAAAGGAATATGTAAACTCTCTCTTTACTGTAATTGAAAACTCATTGTATTGTGGCCAATTTTCTAGCTCTAAAGATAAAGGAAGTGAAAATCATGCGAAAAGTCATAAATGTTGACTTTGACTTGCTATTAATTATAGCCTTTCATTTTCATGAACTTTGACCTGTGATTAACATTTTCAGAACTTGGTGTATAAGTTATACATGGACTTTCTTTTTTGTGAACTTTGATTGAAAAGACCATGTAAACTCACTTTATTGTAATTGAAAACTACAGTGATAGATTAGATTCCTTACTATTATTAGATATGATAGATGCATGCATTCGTCTCTCACACGGCATATATAAGATGAAAAGGAATATGTAAACTCTCTTTTTATTAGATGTCGTAGATGCATGCATCCGTCTCTCTCATGACACGTAGACCCTAGATGTGCAAGGCAACTTATGAAATGAGAATACACCCAAACACTAAAACGAATATTCTAAACATTCCAATAAACTAATCGTTATTACTTACTTGAAATATATTTTTCATATTAATATTTTTGTATCAAAAAAATAATTAAAGATAATAATTCTTGTCTGAACATGAAAATTAGCGGTTCAGATATGTTAGAAATGCATCATACTACTTATATTACCTATATAGTAACTACAAAATCCGGTATTATCCTAATTACAAGATCAACGAAAGTCCACCCTTATCATACCACATTTTTGACAAGTAACAGTTCCGGAATCCCTTTTTCATTCCACATGCCGATCCACACGGCAGGTAACCGAAGTCTAGTCTTGAAGTGTTTGGATGTTAGTGATTATTTATTTGACTTTTAGGGCAGATCCCAAGTGGCCCCTTTTCCAACTTGGAGTCATTTGGGGCAACATTTCCATAATGGATAGGGACACAAGTGGCGGACCATGTCATAACTCTCTCAAATGCTATTGGGCTTTGCCCAGGTCTTCAGCCTAACAGGTCACTTTTGTGGCTTGGTCTCTCCCGCTCTAGCACGGCGAATTGAGACTAAAAGGACGTCAAGATAATAAAAGTGTGACTCTCATTCGATTCGATTCTATAGTCAAACTGCAATGCTCCATCTATTATTTTATTCAATCAATTTTCAGGAAAATAAGTTCAACTTGGAAATTAGTCTGCCGTGAGGTTTACAACTTTGTCGTGCAATATGATGTCTGCATATAGAAAAATATGGTTCCATTGTGAAGGTTGCGTGAGTGCTCTCCACCATTACACGCTAACTTGAACATAACTAAGTTTCAAGCCCAAAAGAGCGCTGTGAAAATTTCAAACAAGCGAAGAGAAATCAAAAGCAAGGGTTTTTGTGATATTTGTTTTAATTAGGCAAGTTTCATTATTAATTCTGCCAAATTTCAAAATGAAAGAGAGCTAAAGATTGTAGATCTGCCAAATTCCCAATTCCCTTCCTTCTTTTTCCTTTCTTCTAAATTTTTGACAGATACTTTTTATATTAAGGTTTTCAATAGCCACTTAGCACGGCGTACGTAATGCCTACACGGCATTTAACAGGAAGTTAGCAGCCCTATCCGCATATTTTTAGCAACGGCATTAGAAATTTACCAACTAAACCAGAATTCTCAACCGAAAATTTTGCGGCTTTTCCAATTCCATTTATGAATATTTGCTTCTGTTGTCTCTCTCAGTACCCATCCGCAGCTCGAATTTTGCTTGTCCCCTAAAGCTGAAGTTCTTTGTTCCTTCCTTTGGCCTAGAAAGATAAAGGCGAAGGTGAAGGTGCTGATTTGCCAATAGAAAATGGGGATGGTTCCGGTTCTCAAAGTTTGCAGGATGAGTTTGCCCGGAAGCTTCTCTATTGTCGGCGACTGTGTATATTCTGACTTTAACCGTACGTAAGAAAGAAATTCGGGTTGCTTTATCAAATTTAGCTATTCCTGCGTTCACCATCTTAAATTGCTTAAGTTTACTTGATCACGAGTCGGTTTCTAAAGTACTTTGGGTCGTGGGTTTTTTGCGCAACTACTTGCTTCCTTAATGAGGAATGTTACGGTTTATGATCATCCCATCTATACTGGAAACCCGTCGAAGTAATTTGCCAAAACTGTGTTTTCTTCCTTCGATTCTGATTATATATTACCTTGATTTTTCTGTGTTTTTTGAGCTCAGAGGCCCCTTGATTGAATCCAATCTACGCGTATCGAAATTGATGGCAAAGTAAATTCCTTAGCTTCTCTTATCTTCCCCTTCGTTAATGACCTTTGATCTCCGTGGTAAAAAAAAAAACCCATGCTGTTCTCCAATCTAAACTAGGCTTTATCTCTGATAAACGTTACTGCATTATAACTCATTATCAATTGGTTACACAGGTTTTGAGTCTATGGAAGATTTGAACTGTTTATTGAGTTTGACTTCCTCAGTCCTAGTCACATCAATATCCACCCAAAGCTTGTTGCTACATTTTCCTTTACAACATAGTTGGTGGTTAGATTATGTTTTTTTTCTTAGATGCTTTTAGCAGTGATATCGAATGTTTATCCCCACTCATTGTCAATTTTTTTTTTTACATATATTATAAAATAAGATACATATGTGGTCTGATTCTTTGTTTTGGGGATGACCTTTCACTTGCTGCACATGAATTGCGCTACTGATCCCTTGCTTTATTACCATCACTATAGTATAGTTATTTACATCCATGGGAAACACTAAACGCATAACTAAAGAATCAAATTACATCCGTCTATTGAAAGAAAAGCCTACACAGAGAAAGTTCTTTAACAGATCGAACCTTGTTTTCTATGGTCGAAATCATCATTTATCTTGAGTTTTTATGGACAAAGCAAACTCAAGATTAAAATAGGTGTTGCGGGAGAACAATTCAGAAATAAAGAATTTATAATTACATTTGCGATGTTGTAAATGTGATTCCATTGTGTTTTTCATTGTTGTTTTCTATTGCCTTGCTTTTTAAGCAATGACCGACACATTCCCGTGCGTAACACGGGCACCAAGACCAATAAAGATCATTATTTCGAAATTGATAATTTAATAAAAAACATAACGTGAATTGAACGATCCCTTTATAGGCACACATTTATATAGAAAAACAATTAGACCCATAAGACTTTTTTTTTTTGGTCGGTAGACCCATAAGACTTGACTTAGTCCGTGTCCAACACTGCAAAAATTGGGCATAATTCTCCACTAGCTCCTTAGTGGAGCATCTTTTCGCTCAAACTTTGTAGAGGTTGAATTCTCTTTTCTAATGGGGCCCAGTCATCGATTTGCAAACTCTAATTGTAAGAATGGATGTGCCTTCTCTTCAGTGACTATGATTATGATAAGTAAATCTTACATGTGCTACATATACATCCTTTGAGATGGCACAGATGCATCCACATAAGGTGCATGTTTGGAACCCCAACTTATCACATTCAAAGAAAAATCTCCCTCCTGCTCTTCTCTATAATTGATCTAGGTTTAATTAGAGGATCCCTAAACCTCCACTCTCTAAAGCATAAATTTGTTCTCTGCCAGGGCCTGTGAGACTATCCCCCATTGCTCATGGGGAGATATTTTTCTCAAGTCCTTTCACTATTAACTCTATTGCTCTTTTTAAATAATTTATGTGTTTGCTTATGTAGAAACTTAACTTCCATTTACGAAGAGCAAGAAAGAGAGGTTTTCTTCCAGCTTAGATAATGCATCATAGACCGATCTCAATTTATGTTAGTGAATTTTTCTTTAAGTATTCCGGGTTTTAGTATCCTCGAAATTCAAGTTATGGAAAAATACATTTTGCATTCCACAAACCCTTAATGGCAAAACTAGAAAAGCGATTTAGAAGCTACTTACTACTATAGCTCACCATCATTGTCAAATTATTCCAATAATCTTCCGGCTCAACACATTTTAGAAATCAAAGGAAGGAAATGTACATTAAAATGTTTAGCATCGTTTTGATCAAGCGAGTTAAATTTTAAGTGTAGTTTGATTTCCTCATTAGTTGATGCATGTTTTGTAAAGATCTTTTTCTTTTAATTATAGAAAGCTATGTGTGAGGGAAAAAAATTAACAGGGCAGAACAAGGCATGCGACGCACTTTAGGGAAGAAAAGTTTTCAAAGGATAACCGTAGAGAAAGTAAATTTTCGTGCCCCTTGTTAGGCTCTCATGCTTCCTTCTCAGTCAAACTTAAACTATATAATAAATAATTTCACTAAAAAAAAAAAAAAGACAATATTGGTGAACTAAGTCTTATAAAAAAAATATTGAGCCTCTTTTATGATTACATATTATCGATTTGACTATGCTAACTACAATTAATCCAACAATGAAATAAAAGGGACACTTAATTTACATAAATCGGTCGGTATGACCTATTTCAGAGGGAGAGCATCATGATATTCCACTATAAATCACATGATATAACAGATATTACAATTACATTTGAGTCACTCAAATACTCTCAATATCTTTTTGTCCCTAATTAAACTCAATTATGTTTAGCCCTTATAATTTCTCTCAAAATATATCTCAATATCACAAAGAATTTTCAAATCTTATCACATGATTTCACGGCTTGAACAACAACTTCATGAGACTTAATTCATGAATTTTTCTCCAACAATCGTATGAGAATTCCACAGTCTCGAGAACTCTCCATCAACGGCAAATCAACAAGGCTAACTCCCAAAAGAGATTTGTTTATTTTGTATACTAAACCAAGAACTGTAGGCCTTGCCGAATCCAAACCAAATTCGGGAAGTTGATTTCCCTAATTTGTTCTGAAACTTAATCCAATTTGGACTTTCCTTTTAAGTCTTTAATTTTATTGCTAATTTGTTAATTCAAATTCCCAAATAGGAAATCTCTTATATAAATTTAGACTTTTGCTTATAAGCTCAAACTCCAGACATATTCCGACACTAATACGAAGCAAAGTTGGGAAGAGAGCTTAATTGAGTTGATTTATTCATGCTTAGCGATCAAAGGAAGAAGGATAAGCATGAGCTTGCCATAGAGGCCATTCTTCCTGTTTTATGGAAAAACTTATATATATTTGTGGTTATGAAGTGCCTCTCTCTCTCTCTCTCTCTGCCATTCTTCCTGTTTTATGGAAAAACTTATATATATTTGTGGTTATGAAGTGCCTCTCTCTCTCTCTCTGTCTCTCTCTCTCTCTGCCATTCTTCCTGTTTTATGGAAAAACTTATATATATTTGTGGTTGTGAAGTGCCTCTCTCTCTCTCTCTCTCTCTCTCTCTCTCTCTCTCTCTCTCTCTCTCTAGCACATGCTTTATTCAATAGCTTCCTGTCTAAGGCACCAATGCCCAAGGCGCTTCTTAACAATGAGAAGCTAGGGTGGAACCGCTCAGGCGATGATCAAACATATGTTCATGTGCATTATCAGATAAAACGACGGTTGAGACCAATCCTTTGTACTCCTGATGCAAAACTATTGAAGCACTTTCAGAATACTAGAAACTTGGAAATTCATGAGAAGTAATTAGTCGAAAGCGCTTGATGTGTATTCTTATTAGTTCCAAGTTTTTGACTACAATGCAAAAAACTATAAACTTTACCAGTTGATCATGACATCGACATGAGAGAGAGAGAGAGAGAATTGCTAGTGTTATCTTTATCTATAATTGACACTTAAATGGTGGCTTTTACATTTCATAATAAGAGAATGCATATCCATAACAAAGTCTCTCCACAAGTGTAGTCCATAAGAATTTCTAAAAACTCTTCACTTGTTGAGTAGACACAACTTCAAGCTCTCTCAACAACCACAAAAGGCTAAAAGTTTTTGTAACTTGCTTCTATGTTTCGATTGACTAATTCATTAATTACATGTTATTGAAAAAGTCTCTCGTATATCTGGATTCAGTCTTTTTTTTTAACAAAGAAAAGAGGGGGAATGTTACATAAGCCTTGTGCTGGGTTTTGAGACATTATTGGCTCAAATGAAGCTTTTGCATAAATATTTGGGGTAGTAAAACAGTTTGTCTGTCCACAGTTGCTGGAGTTTTGTGAAAACACGATATTTACTCATTAAAAAAAATAATAATAAATGCAACCAAATCGACATGGACACTGGTTCGGCTGGAGAAAAATGAAATGGTATGAGTCGGTTTTATCGGCTCATAGCAATAGGCAAAGGTGAGTGCTCTACTGGACTTACTACGTCGCAAAAGCAAAAAACAAAAAGAATACTGAACTAGCTCTAAAGATGGAGGAAGCCATTATTATGAAATGTCATAACGTTGACTTCGACTTGGAGTCATCAGTGGATATTCATTTTCATGAACTTTAAAAAGGAGTAAACATTGACTTGACTGGGAGTCATACACGGGCTTTAATTGAGAGGACCATGTCGACTCTCTCTTTTTTGCAATCGAAGACTAAAGCGATAGGTCAGATTCCTCACAATTATTAAATATTTTAGAAGGATGCATTTGTCTCTCACACGGCACATAAATTCCAAGTGCACGGGATATCCTAGAGATAAGAATACACTTATATACTAAAATGAGAATTCCAGATGTTCCAATACATTAATCTTTGTTACTTATTCGAAATATATTCTTCAGGCTGATATTTTTTGTAATTGAAATCATAACTCAGAATAGTAATTCTACATTATACATTAGAAACACATTATACTGTCTATATTATCTTTATTGTGACTACAAAATCATGTCTTATCCTAATTACATGATGAAAAGAAGCCTACCATTATCGTTAGCACAAATCACGTCCGGTGTTCCCATATTTTGCTCCTCGTACACGAGCAATCCACACTGCAGGTAACCTATGTCTAGCCTGTAATAGTTGGATATTAGCAATAATTACTCGACTTTTAGGGCAAATCCCATCCGGATCGACATTTCCACAATGAATGCAGACAAGAGCGGAGGACCATGGCATCTCTCTGTGAAATGCCTCCATTTTGGGGGCTTTGCCTGTATGGTTGACTAACATATGAACTTTGTGGCTTGATTTGTCTCACACTCAAATTACCGCGCCCTTACCCAATATATATACCTTTTAACGGTTCCAATTAAGATCTCTATAACAACTTAAATCTCTATACCTCTTCTACTGTGTCTCTATGATATCATGATGAATGGTACACTACTATCGTTATTTCAAAGTTAGTGACTTAGTTAAAATCAGAACACGCAATGTAGATCGAGAAATGACCTCAATATGACCAACGACAGAGGGCCCAAAAGACTTGACTTGATCCAAGACTAGCACTGCAAAAGTCTAGAGAAACTTGTCCACATTCTTGGTAATGGCATTGCTCTTGCTTCCAAATTGACGTGGACTTCTCGCCTAGATGGGGTCTGCTCATCAATTTACAAGCTCCAACTGCAAGAGCGGATGGATGTGCCTTTTCTCCCTAATGACAACTATGATGTGTGGACCTTAAATGCACTGCATATCCATGATACATATGCATGCACATAAGGTGCATGCATGTAACCACAAGTTGTCACGTTAAAAGAGATCTCTCCCTACCCTTCTATATAAATGATCCAGGTTTGATTAGAGAACCCTTATATCCTTCACTCTAAAACATGAATTCATCCTCTCCCTCATTGCTCATGGGGAGTTATTATTCCCAAGTGCTCACACTAGTAACTCTATTACTTATTTTAGATAATTCATGTGTGTGCTTATGTAACAATTCAACGTCCATTTGCAAAGAGAAAGAAAGAGAGGCTTTACTCCAGCTTCGACAAAGCCTCTTGGATCCATCTAGCTTCCTTTCTTCGTGGAAAGGCAAAGATTGTTGCAAATGGGAAGGAGTGATTTGTGATGCAGTAAATGGTCATGTCATCAAGCTCCAGTTATTACCCCAACCAAGAAAAGGCAACACTATTTATCATTTTCTCATGGGACCGAAAGCTCTTCCTGTCTGGTGAGTTGAACTCTTCCTTGCTCCACTTAAGATACTTGTACCATTTGGACTTAAGCAGGATTGATTTCAATCATGGAAGAATTCCTGAATTTCTTGGTTCGATGAAACAATTGAGGTACCTTAATCTATCGATTGCTAACTTCTATGGAATGGTTCCTCGACAATTGGGAAATCTCACCAAGTTGGAAGTCCTCGATCTTCATGATAACGCTAGAGGTTTGGTTGTGAAGGACACCCTATGGGTTTCTTATCTTCGGTCACTAAAGTACCTCGACATGAGTGGCTCAAAGATTGCAAATGAAAGAGTCCTCATGCAGGTGATCAGCACACTCCCAACTTTATCACATTTGAGATTATCAAGTTGTAGACTACATGATTTTCATCTCTTTTCTAATCACTTGGGCAATTCTACTTCTCTTGGTCATCTTCAGTACCTCGATCTTTCGATGAATCTTTTCGAAGGTCCCATCCCAAGCACTTTATTTCAAAACATAACTTCTCTCCAGCATCTTGATCTTTCATTGAATTATTTCAACTCATCAATTCCCACGCGGTTTGACAAATTTACAAGCCTTGTTCATCTTAATCTAAAGGGAAATGATTTTGATAGCATTGAAGGAGGCTTATTCTCGTTCTTAAAGAACAATCGATACCTCAAGTCATTGGGTTTGTGTGATAACAAAATCAGAGAAGAGATTTCAACAACCCGAGGAAATTCATCCGGACTTATCGAGAATAGCCTAGAGAGTCTAGAGATATGTTCAAATCATCTTAAGGGTGCTTTGCCCAATTGGTTGGTGCACTTCACAAACTTAAAACATATTGTGCTTTACGACAATTTCTTCTCCGGTCCAATCCCTAGTGTCATTGGATTATTGTCAAACTTGGAAACATTAGATCTTTCAAGTAATGGATTGAATGGGGCCATTCCACCATCAATGGGTCGGTTGTCATCATTGAGATCGTTATATCTTTCTTATAATCAATTGGCGGGGCAGATTCCTAAGTCATTAAAGAAATTGGGGGCTTTGCAATACTTGAATCTTGACGGTAATCATTTAGAAGGCGTGATTACCGAAATCCATTTTTCTAATTCTTCAAGGCTCAAGGAGTTGTGCATTGGTGACAATAATAACTTGAGTTTTGAGGCAAAACCCAACTGGATACCCCCTTTCCAATTGGTAATTATTATGATGAACTCTTGTAAATTCGGAACTAAATTTCCCCAATGGATTAGGACACAAGTAGAAGCCCAAGTAATCACACTCGCCAATGCTTCACTTTTTGGGCCCTTGCCAAAATGGTTAGCCAACTTGACATTTTATTGGCTCGACCTATCTTACAATCATATTACTGAGCCCTTGCCAAAATGGTCAAGCAACTTGACATTTCTTGAGCTCGATCTATCTTACAATCATATTACTGGGCCCTTGCCAAAATGGTCAGCCAACTTGACATATTCCTATCTCGATCTATCTTACAATCAAATTACCGGGCCCCTACCAGAATGGTTAGCCAATTGGATGATTTCCTTGCTCGATCTATCTTACAATAAGATTACCGAGCCCTTGCCCAACATGTCTATTAATTGTTCCTCTTTAGATCTCTCCCACAACTTAATCTTTGGATCTCTTCCAACAGATATTGGCATTATGTATCAAGTACAAACTCTGTATCTCAATGATAACCAAATTAATGGTACTCTACCGTCATCATTATGTGACATGGAGTTGTTTGATTTAAATCTTGCCAATAATAAGCTATATGGCAATATTCCAGACTGTTGGAAGGGTTCTTTATCATTCTTGACATTGTCATTCAATAAGTTGTCCGGAGTAATTCCTAGCTCATTTGGATCATTGCCCCACCTTACCACCCTTCACTTGAACGGAAACCATCTCAATGGGGAGCTTCCTCAAGCTTTAGATTATTGCACAGATTTGGTGATTTTAGACCTTGGAGAGAATAACTTCTCCGGAAGCATTCCGACATGGTTTGATGAAAGCTTTTCATCCTTGTTGATCCTAAGGCTACGAGAGAATAGGTTTGTCGGCAGCATCCCTTCACAACTCTGCTCACTATCAAGATTGAATATATTAGACGTGGCGGTGAACAATTTGACGGGAACAATCCCACATTGTCTTGGCAATATGAGTAGTATGATCAACTTGAATCAAGGCAATCTATTTGAATCTGTGGCCGTCACTCCTATACAAGATATAATTTCCTTCACATTTGGAGTCAACATTCCAAATTGGGATCGAGAGCTAGTGGTTGAGATCTTGAAAGGGAGATATAATGAGTACACCAAAATTGTTTTGCGACTTGTGGTTAATTTGGATCTCTCTAGCAACTTTTTGAGTGGGTCAATCCCCGAAGAACTTTCTTTCCTCTCAGGATTGCATGGCTTGAACTTGTCTCACAACCATCTTTATGGAAATATTCCCATTGGCATTGGGAATATGATGTCGCTCGAGTCTCTTGATCTTTCAAACAACCATCTCTCAGGGATAATTCCACAGGGCATTTCAGCATTAACATCCTTAGCCCACCTCAACCTATCACAAAACAACCTTACAGGGCAAATTCCAAAAGGGAATCAAATCCAAACACTCGACGATCCTTCCATTTATGCTAGCAATCCTCTACTCTGTGGTGATCTTTTGAGAAATAAATGCCTTAGCACCAAGATGCCTCAACCACAGAAAATCCTTCACCCTGAAGATACACATGAAGAGGATAAACTTGATAGGGCGTTGTTCTATGCAGTCGTAATGCTTGGATTTGCAATTGGGTTCTGGGGCTTTTTTGGAGTTTTGTTGTTCAAAAAGGATTGGAGACGTGCATATTTCAATTTTGCAAATCAAGTAGCAGACAAGGCATGTGTGGCTATAGTAATGAAGGTAGCCAAGTTGAAGAGACTGAGAATGTCAAGAAGCGCGTAAGAAATGAACGATCTCATGTTCTCTCTCATGCCTTTAGTTCTTCATTTCAGGAGTACTTAGAACTTGTGCTCGTGTCATCTCTTCCCTTCCATGAGTTTGCTTATTCAGGTAATGTAATTAGCATTCTGTGACGTCTATTTTCTCAACACACCACTCTTTCCGTTGTATCTTCCTGGCCAAACTATGCTTTCTACTCTCTCTCTCTCTCTTTTTAGCCTATTTATGATTTCTACTCGACTTCTTTTCCCTGTTAATGAGTGCTGGTTCGGACAAATTTAAATCAGCCTCAACATTCGATGGGCCTCCAATTCTTGTATCATGAGGGCATGGTTAGGGAAATAAGCAAATGGATTCACAACTAGAAAATTTCCACCTTGGTTGAATTTTAAAGTTGCTGGTAATTTTCCATTCTTCTTGGTAAAAAGCTATGGCCAATAATTTTCTGGCATGACCAAACAAAGAACTAAATTCCTACGTCCTGGGAAATTCAAGTATCATTGGTGATTTACCCACAATATAATAAACATACTAATATTCCACTAAAATAGTAACTTATGAACTTCTTTCAAATTTCGCAAGTGTTTTTTTAGTAGTTTACCACCATGAATTGACCAATTTCCTAATTGTTTAGTCCATTAACAAGTCTTTTCAAGTTTTACAAGCTCGGTCTACAAACTACCAGCACTACAAGTAGTTTACTAACGCCCTGAAAAAATTCTAAATTATCAACTTCTTGGGAAATATCGACATTTTCAGGATTTTACAACTCCTTTGAAATTATACAAGTGCTTTATGTAATATACTAATACTATAATACATTTACCAACATTAATTTGAAATAGTAATTTATTCTAGTGCTGGTGATTTACTTATGATGGATTTATGAGATGGGCTTAAGGCCCATCCGCTCAAATTGGGCCCAAAAAGGCCCGGCCCATGGGAATAGGGCCCGTGGATGGGGAAAGGTATAAAAGGGAGGAGAGAGAGAGAGAGAACACACCCCTTGGGAAATCAGAATGTACGTACGTTCCTCTCCCTCTCTCCCTCCAAGAAAAAGAAAAGAAAAATGCTCTCTTTTCTTCCAAACGCTCAAGGCGACGCTATTTCCTTTTCAAGGCAAATTGACATCATCGGGACCAGAATTTCTTCCTCTTCTTCAGTGTTGGTGTTTAATCTGTGGCTAACAAGGTACGCTCGAATCCGTGGTGTGCTTTACGATCGGTGATGCGTGTTTTCCCGGGCTTCGTCTTCCGCATTAATTTAGGGGTTCAATTCGGTGTCGAATCCGGTTTTCGGGGATCCGTTATTCCTTACATTGGTATCAGAGCCCTAGTTCACGTTTTCCCGATCAATGTGATGTTTTTTGATTGATTTTTTGCGAAAAACTTTCGGCCGTACGGATCGGGGCGAGAAATCCCGACACCCGAGCGTTGTTCGACCATTTTTCTGAGTTTTCGTAAGTCGAAATCAAATTCTGAAGGCACTGGGAGAAAGGCGACGACGAGACGAGTCCAGCGACTAGTCACACGCCACCGTACGACGCCGCACGAGCCCACACGCGCGGCCAGAAGCCGATGCGCGTGGGAGCGACGCGCTGGAAGCTAGCTAACCACCGCCCGGCGCGTGCGCCACACGCGCCCGGTGGCGAACCGAAGACGTGCGCGCGGTGACCGGCCCGAACGGCACGCCGCGGTCCACGGACCGACAGCGTCTTGGCGACGCCACCGATGACATCATCACCGACGACGTTTCGCCGGGCGGTCACCGGCCGGCAACCCGACCCGACCCAACTCGCTGACGAAGTCACGTGCCCGGCACGTGCCTGATGACGTTTGCGTGACGTCATCCCCCGCACGCGCGCGGCACGTGCGTCGGTCCGCGCGAGCGGCCCGACCGGCTCGACCGGCCCGTCCGGTCCTACCGGTTCGACCGTCGCGACCGGTCCGACCTGGGCGCCCGTTGACCCGACCCGTTGACCGTTGACCGACCGTTGACCCGTTGACCGACGACCGTTGACCGTTGACCGACCGTTGACCGTTGACCCGTAAAAAAAAAAAAAGAATTTGTTTCTTTTTCAATCATGCCTATGTGGATTATAAGTAATCCATTTTTAATCCTGCATTTGTTGCATGAATTTTTAAAAATTATGTATTTTCCCTTATATTTATTATGGATTATAAGTGATTCATTTTTTAGTTCTGCATTTGTTGCAGGAACTATGATGCGTTATGCAAGGATACCTGCAATCCCGAGAACAAACGAGGGAAATACAAGACTTAAGAGGCTGATGACAGAGTTAGCTGATTATCGGTGGCATGACGGTGATTTAGTATCACATGTGGTCAGGGTTAATCAAATGATACAGGAAATCATCTAAAATGGTTATCTTATGCCGGATTTTGAGAAGGTGCCGGCTTTGATGAACACTCTTCTACCTGAATGGCAAGCAGTGTTGGATCGGCTATGGGAGGTCAACGTGATCCCGGGTTATAGGAGGCTAGTGGAAGCTTTTGTAAGAGAGCACTATAGGATTGAGTTGGCCAAAACTTCAACCCTTAGATTGAGCGCCACATGGCGCCGAGTGAATGCGCCTTAGAGGCGACATGAAAGCTCTTCAAAAATTTTTCCATGGTTGGCAAATGTGTCTTCAAATTTCTCAAATATTATGGCTGATAGATTAGAAGGGACATTCCCTATTTATTTCTTTGATTAATTATGTAATATTTACTACTGATTGTTGTTGATGTAGCAAACGATATGTTAGTTGTATCATGTGAAAGCATTGTTATTTTATTGGATGTTAAGATTTTATTTGCTTTCTGTTATTGCTGGTTGTTGTGGGTAATTAGCTGTGGGTAGTAATAGAAGTTTTTGTAACTTCATAGAATTGATTTTGCATATGACAATCATATTAATGATAGTTTTAAGTTAGGATTTTTGGAGGATGATTGGAAACAAAGTGACATTTTGATTCCGAAGCTTTACTTGAAATTATTCATTAATATGATGGGTCTATGCAAATAGGGATGCATAAATGATAGGCATTAATTATTCGTGCATGTATGTCTGATGTGTTCAGAACGATGGTTTAGCAACTAAGAACGTGATTGCTTGATATGAACGGTAACAATTGTGAAATATTGAATATGAAGATTCAATATGTCTTTGGAAAAGCAAGAAGCACTAGAAGCTCTTGACCATGTTATGGAAGATCTTAAAAATGCCATGCACCACCTTGAGCTAGTAGAGGACCGCCTAACGGCATTTGATCCGAAAATAGATATTTTCAATATTGGTTCTAGCTCAAAAAGGGCTTTGTGCTCTAAGCGCAAGTGTATTGATTCGTTCAATATGTGGAAATGCAAAGGATCAAGTCCTTATTGCAAGAAATCAAGAGTTAACCAACACAAGAGAGGAAAACGTCCTCAATGGAAGAAAATGTCAAGGGTGAGATGTTACAATTGTGACAAGAGAGGTCACTATGCTTGCAACTGTTGTGAGCCGAAAAAGGTCAACACCTCTTGTACATTTTGAGAACTTCGCTTATGTGTCAAGTTCAATATTATTGACTGAATCCAATCCTTTGTGGACTGTAGATTCAGAAGCGACAGACCATAGAGGGAAGGATAAAGAATCCTCCGTGGAATTCTGACGAGTACCAACTGGAATTGAGTGGATCCATATGGGAAACAACTCTAAAGCTGATGTAAAGGAATTGGCACCGGCCAATTGAACATGATTGGTGGACGCACCTTTGATGTTCTATATGCTCTGGAGATTCGTCGAAATTTAGTGTCTGTCTTAGCGTTGGTTAAGCTTGGTTTTGGTATGAACTTCCATAATAAAGGTGTAGATTTGTGTTTAGATACAAACTACTATGGTTGTGATCACTTACTGAATGGTTTTATTATACTAAATGTTGACTGTGATGATGTCAATATGTTATTCCCTTGTTTCACGTCTTCTACCTTATATGATAATGATGTGAATATGGTGGCATGCTAGACTTGGTCATATGGGCCAACAACATATGAATAGACTAGCCAAAGAGGGCTTGTTGGGCAATATTGAAAAGTCGATTTGTCCATATGTGAGCATTGCCTAGTAGGGAAAATGACAAGGAAACCATTTGGAAAAGGTAAAAGAGCTAAATTTTCTCTATATTTAATCCATTTGGGCGTCTGTGGTTCAATGAATGTGAGAAGAAGGCAAGGGGCTGTTTATTTCATCACTTTTTATAGATGATTATACTCGAGTCGGATATGTCTATTTGATTTCTCATGAATCTGAAGCATAAGTTGTTACATAAGGTTTATGAACCTGGCAGAAAATCAATTAGACAAGAAAATAAAGGTATTTAGATCCGATCGAGGTTGAGAATATTTATCTGATAAGTTCAGAAAATTATGTGATGAAAAAGGAATAGAAAGATAGTTGTCTATTCCATATACTCCTCAACAAAATGGTGTTACAGAGAGAAGAAACAGAACCCTACTGGAATGGTTAGGTCCATGATGGCGCATGCTAACTTACCTATCACTTTTTGGAGTGATGTGTTGTTAACTGCTGCCTATATACTTAACCGGGTGCCTTCCAAATCAGTTATTTCCACTTCATATGAGTTATGGAAAATTAGAAAACCGGACTTAAGTTTTCTTAAGCCATAGGGTTGTGCTGCCTATACTCATGAGTCATCTCACAAGTTTGGGAAATTGGGTCCCGAAAGAAAATAAGAGTATTTTCATGAGATACTGCAAACACTCAAAATAGTATGTGTTCATAGGTGAGCAGGAAAGTGGGAGTATAACTGAATTTGAATCACGGGATGTCACATCCTTAGTGGATGAATTTCCTAAGAGGGGCGAAATAAGGGAAAAACTCCCTATTTGAAACCTTGGATCAAGATAATGATGTTAGTGGAGTTTGTCCAAGTGGGAGTAATATGAGATGTGATGAATTGAATTCAACTCATTCTCAATTGCAACCACCTGATGTGACGACATCATCATTACCTAATCCAAGTGGGAGCATGATGGGGAATAATGTGCTAAGTGTACAATCTCCCATACGGTGAACAAGTCGCCAAAGTATTCCCCGTCGATGTTTTGACATTGAAAGGGAAACTTTTATGGTTGCTCCACAAGATGAGGATGAGCCAAGAAATATTAATGAGGCTCTGAAATGCCCTAGTAAGGAAAAATGGATTTATGCAATGAAAGAGGAAATGGAGTCAATGAAATCAAACCAAAGTTTGGGAATTGGTTGATCTTCCAAAAGGGACGCAAAGCTATTGGGAACAAGTGGGTTCTCAAAATAAAGCGAAAGGCTAATGGCTCGATAAAAAAGCATAAGGCTCGCCTTGTGGCGAATGGGTATAATCAACAGGAAGAAATTGATGATGAAAATGCATTTTCTCCTGTAGTGAGATTTACCTTGATTCGCATTATTCTGGCAATAGTGACTGGTATGGATCTTGAGTTACATCAAATGGATGTAAAGACTGCTTTCCTCAATGGAGAATTAGAGGAAGGAACATATATGGAACAATCTGCTGGTTTCATAATGAAAGGCCAAGAAGAAAATGTATGTCGACTTTGGGGGTCGATATATGGCCTTAAGCAGTCATCGAGATAAAGGTATATACATTTTCATAATGCCATAATGGCATATAAGTTTACAATGATTGATGAGGATCATTGTGTATATATCAAAAGATCCAATGATCAATTTGTGATCATATCATTATATGTTGGTAATATATTAATTGCCGGAAGTAATATGGAGTTTGTCAATACTGTCAAGAGATGATTGTCTTCTAACTTTGAGATGAAGGATATGGGTGAGGCTGCATACATTCTTGGAGTTAAGATTTCGAGAGATCGTTCGAAGAGATCGTTGTCTCTTTCGCAAGAAACCTATATAAATAAGGTTCTTGAACGATTTAGTATGCAAGACTATAAACCCATAGACACTCCTATTGCAAAAAGATGAAGGATTGAGCCATAGTCTGTGTCCAGGGACTCCACAAGAGAAGGAACAAATGAAACATGTTCCTTATGCTAGTGCTGTTGGGAGCTTGATGTATGCTATGATGTGTACAACACTCGACATATGCTTTGCAGTTGGAATGGTGAGTAGATACCAATCCAATCCAGGTCAAGCACATTTGAAAGCCATTAAGAGAATATTGAGGTATCTAAAGGGGACTGCTGATTATACGTTGAGTTATTAAGGAAAGGATTTACAACTTAAAGGCTATTCTAATACTGATTGGGAGGAGATTTAGATGAAAGGAAATCTATCTCTGGGTTTGTTTTCTTACCGAATAATAGCACCATATGTTGGAGCAGTAAGAAATAGAAATGTATAGCCTTGTCCACGATGTAAGTTGAGTTCGTGGCATTATCAGCAGCAGTGTAAGAGAGTGTTTGGCTTAAGAGATTTTTGGATCATTTAGGTGTTATTAGAAGTGCTGCAGATTTATTGTTAGTTAAGCGTGGTAGCCAAGTAGCAAAAAGCGTATACCAAAGATTCAAAATATCATGGCAAGACCAAACAAATAGATATCAATTATAATCTTGTCAATGATATGGTTGCACGAAAAGATGTGAACTTAGAGTACATACTACGCATGGAATGGTAGCAGATCCTATGATAAAGCCAATACCTAGAGATGTGTTTTGTAGCCATATAAAATCTCTAGGATTGCGTAGAGACTGATGTACTGAATATTGTATTTTCCCTAAGTGTTCACAATTTGATGAATTTGTGTTTTCATCATCAATGCCTATTGTTTGATCTTTATGCATCTTAATGCTTAGTGCATTACTTTAAGTTGAGAAGTATGTCGGACAGATATAAGATTAGCCCACTCACACGGGTAATCGCCTCTGTTTACTGTGTAATAAATAGAGATGAGACTGTTTTTAAGCTTATTATCTAGGTGATAATCGAGAGCTCAAGCTTAAAACACATATGTCGCCTTAACTGAGTGTTAAGATGAGGACATAATACTTACTATGTCCGAAAATAAAATACCCCACATGTTTTACTTTATCTGTCTAAGATGCCATATGTGTTCTGATAAATTTTGTGAATGAGTAGATACATGAACTCAAGTTAGACATTGGGTATGTCCGAACTATCATCTGTACGGTATTGAAAGGTATAGACATACGCTCCATGGGAAATGAGTTAATACCGTAATACGTATTTCATACTACGTATGCATGAGACGACCAATAAGAGTGGCAAAAGTTTGATCTCAACTTTTATGTCGTGTGAGACTCTTGAGGAAGAGAGTTCCTCAATTTCTTAGTCCCCTCATGACTCTTACTTATTCTTAAGATTTCTATTTAGTGTTTGCTATCTTAGGATGTTGCCAATGGTCATGAGTGATTCGATCTAATGGGGCATTTCTAGAAAAGCAAGCTGGACTGAAATTGAGAGTTTGAAGGAAAGAGGAAGATCGATTTTGGCGAATCACATTGTAATTTTGTATTCACCGGTTAACCAATTATGACTGTCTTTGTGATAATCATAATTGTGAATACAATATATATATATATATATATATATATATATATATATATATATATATATATATATTACCAACATTGTTTGAAAGAGATCAAGAGAGATATAAATGTGATCGATCGATCTAGGGTGCGCATACTAAATCTACTCGGAGTGTGATGCCCATTATGAGCTGCTATATATTCATAATAGATGTATAGCAACGAGCTCTCAAAGTATCTTTGATCGCACGGATTATTCACCGATATGAATGTTGAAGAGAGGAAAAGAGGATTATGTTCGGCCCACCATGTTAAGTGAGAGTCTATGCTGGATTTTTCTCTGATGGGGCTGAGTAGGGCCTGTCCGCCCATGTTGGTTTTGCACCACCATGTGCGAGTGGGAGATGATGGATTTATGAGATGGGCTTAAGGCCCATCCGCTCAAGTTGGGCCCAAAAAGGCCCGGCCCACGGGAATAGGGCCCGTGGATGGGGAAAGGTATAAAAGGGAGGAGAGAGAGAGAACACACCCCTTGGGAAATCAGAACGTACGTACGTTCCTCTCCCTCTCTCCCTCCAAGAAAAAGAAAAGAAAAACGCTATCTTTTCTTCCAAACGCTCAAGCGACGCCGTTTCCTTTTCAAGGCAAATTGACATCATCGGGACCAGAATTTCTTCCTCTTCTTCAGCGTTGGTGTTTAATCGTGGCTAACAAGGTACGCTCGAATCCGTGGTGTGCTTTACGATCGGTGATGCGTGTTTTCCCGGGCTTCGTCTTCCGCATTAATTTAGGGGTTCGATTCGGTGTCGAATCCGGTTTTCGGGAATCAGTCATTCCCTACAACTTACAACCAAGGCAAAATTTCAGAGGAGTTGGTAATTTACTATTTCATTTGAAAGTCAAGAAATTTCTTGTAGTGGCGATAATATTCTAATGGATTACTAGATATTTGAATTGTTGGTCGTACTCTTTCCACCAGCAGTATTAAATATCTATCAACTAAGCCAGAAATCTACTAACAAACGGAAAATTTTGTGCCTGTATAAACGACTAGACCATGGAAAGCTGGTCCCTTAAAGCTGAATTTTTTTTTTTTTTTATATTCATTCGGAAGCTGAAGTCGCAAGTGAAGGCGCTAATTTGCCTATTGAAAATGGGGATAGTTCCAGTTCTCAATGTCTTGGACAGGATGCTTATTGCGTGGAAACTTATGTATTTTCAGCAACTATATAGAATCTGAATTTAACCTTACGTAAAAATAAAATTCTGGTTGCTAATCAAATTTAGCGTTACCAGCATTCGCCATCTTGAATTGCTTACGTTTACTTGAACATGGTGGATCTGTTTAGCACATTCGCCTCTGCAGCTAAAGAGATCGTCAGAAGCAGCTCTGAAAGTATCGCCGTCAGAAGCAGCTCTGAAAGTATCGCCACTGTGAAACACGGTTCTGTCTGGGAAATTTCCCTTCGTTTGTCTTTCTTTTCAGTCGTTGTAAACCGCTGGCTGCACATAATTTCCATGGGAAACACTACAAAAGAAAGTAAGCGCGGCTTCACATGCCTACCCAATATATCGAATCTTCCTCTGGGAAACACATCGTGGTCGAGTTGGGCAAGAGACTACAGCCAAATTGGAGTGGAAGGAGGCTTGTTCGTGGAGTTCCCAGCCTAATTCAGATCCTAGGAGGAGGCTCTGCAATTAACAAAATTCTAGATGAGTCCGCCCTTCTCCAATACCTTTGACCTTGGGCTATAAAGAGAGAGATGAATGCGCAGACCACATCAAGCTCCCTTAAAATATAAATTGAGGTGGGAATTCATAGTCCAGTGCTGGCGTTGGCGCACAAGACGTTAGAAACCAGAGCATCCTGGTCAGTTGAGAAAGAAAGAAAACAGAGTGGGGAAGCAATATTTAAGATGAATGTCCGTGCACCAGTTTTTTTGTCAAAAAGGAACCCCACTCCCACAATTAAATTCAAATATAATCCAACGACTAAAAGAATTCTATCCTTTTCTAACATATTTCGAGACTCCAGCAAATGTGGGGAAGATAAAACCTTGGAGCAGCCGTGCCTGTGATGGCACCACAACTAAGCGGAAGCAGTTCAGATTAGAACGGGGCTAGACGATGACGGAAGCTTCTGAATCCGTGCCTCTTGCTGAGGATATGGTGCTAGATAAGGAGGATAGTGTGTATGGTTCTGCGGGGGGCTATTGCAAGAAAGCTCATTTTCATTGATAAAGAGAGATTCGCTATAGAGAAAGGAGGTCAAGATTCGAAAAAGCTTAATCGAGAGAGAAAGCATGTATTAGCAACCAATGCATTTGCATCTGCTAGTAATCCCATTATGCTAAAATCATTAGTTTTGCACCAGCCACGAAAAATTACAGGGGTTGAAGGCTCCTCTCCTTCGAAGGCTTGCTGTCTTTGCTTTTTCCAAACCAGCCAGAAAATAGAGAGGATGCCCACAAGATAGCGATCTCCAACCCAAATTTTCTGGCACTCAGAACCCCCACTGTTTGACATGGCTCTATCAAATGAAACATTAAGACTTTTGATTTCCCTTTCTAGACCATGCTGTTTTGGCAGCACTTACTCTCCCTTTTAGTTGCATCTTCACTGCATCATATGCTCCTTTTTTTACGACAATTTGTTCCTCTATCCTACGCAGCCTATATTTTCATTAAAAAATGATTGATTGACAGTTGTTAATCGATCATGAGTTCTAGTTTGTTTTAGACCACAAAATGTCAAATAACAAATAATTATGAATTGTTGTGGATCCACTTTTTCGAGAATTTATAACTTACAATAAATTATTATTCTTACGATAATCCAAAGACTATAATGTTTGCAAACCCCACTTTCATTTGTCCTCTTTTCTTTTATCAATTTTGATGCTCCATTCAAGGCAAGCGACACAAAATGGACTTGTTTTAACGCCAGTAGATAAGAGGAATAGTTTCCTTTTGGGTTTTTCCTTTTCTTTAAACAAATTGGCGAGAGGATGCTTCGTTTGTGTTGATCTAGTGGTTCAGCGTACCATACAGCATCATCCGTTAGCTGACTCAAATGGAACCTGTCCGGTTGGGAGTCTCTCCATATGTCTCAGGGCTTTGAATCTGAGAGGCACCCATGGGGACCGATGCCGGGGGAGCAGACCGGGGAATCGCCGATAGTTGGCGACTCGCAGAGGTCTCTTCTGTCTCTCATGAGGACTTACCTGCTCATGGACGACCTGATTTTGTGGAACAATGATGAGGCGACGTTCATCTTGTGGAGGCTAGCGGAATTAGGGTTTTAATTAAGTATTTTTTTAATTTAATTTAAATAAAATATGCATCAAAAATCAGATTGAAATCTTTTTGTCTCATGTTTCATATTTTAGTCACGGACAGGAAATACTAAAAAAAAAAATATATGCCAACATTTTCTGTTAGCCAAGTTGGCCGGACTTAACAGAAGGACTTGATTGTAGAACTTGATTATATATTTGTCGGTTTTAGGATTTAATTATATCTTTGTGACAAGTTTTAAGATTTTCATCACACTTATCCCAAAATAAAAAGGATATTGGATTAGCTCTAAAGATGAAGGAAGTGATGATCATTCAAAAAGTCATAAACGTTGACTTCAACTTGGAGTTATCCATGGACTTTCATTTTCATGAACTTTAAAAAGTGATTACTAGTTTCTGAACTTGGCGTATAAGTTATACCCTAACTTTCATTTTCGTGAACTTTGATTAAAAGACCATAACTTATATTTAAACAAACGAAAAATATAAAACATTAACAAAATAAAAATCTCAATCATAAAATGAAAGTTCAAACTAGTAATTCCAAACTATACACTTATCATCGAAAGTTGTAGAATACCATAAAATTGTGCGAAAATATAGATCAAGAAAAATACAAAAAATTATTTTAGGTTCTAACTTATAAGTTGCCCAATTTTTGGAACCTAGAACCTATCTACATACCTTGAAACTTGGAACTGGACAGGTTCCTACTGGTCTAGTTCTCAAGATCGGCCCGATTCTTAGGTTCTATATTTCATTTTAGAATCATGCTCGCCCTTGCCTTGTAACCAACAACCACATGTTACACATGCGATGAGATGTGTTGTTATTGGACTTCTTTGCCGATCTTGGAAACCCTTTCAAAGCTCTTGGGCCTCCTCCTGGCCTCGTGTTCATACCTAAGAAAAAGAAAAGGGGCTAGTGTATCAAAATCGCAAAAGGTGCAAAACATGGAATAGTGACGGGCCCTCTCGTTCCACTTCCTCGATTTGGCAATATCGTTGAAAAAAGGGGGTGTTGCATTTTTCATAAGGTTGCTTGGCAAACGCCTCACGAGTGTCTCAAACTATAGTCGCTTCAAAGCAACGACAAGTTCTAACGAATTTTGGGAAGCCACCACCCCTGTAGGATTTTCAAAATTTTGTATCATCCTACATAAAAATTAGGGTTAACATCCATGAAAAATCTCAAACTAGTAATACTCACAATGAATTTTCCAAAAATAATTTTTTTGACCACGAAAAAACTCCAAATCGATATACTTATAACAAATTCATGCGACATTATAAATTCAATTTCTATTCTTATCATACCTCAAACGAATTTTTTTATAACAAAAAACCCCCTCAAACTAGTATATTTATGACATATATACCTCCCATTAGTGTCTATCAGTTGGATTAATATCACAAAAAAACACAAATTGTTACACATGTGGTAAAACTCCAAACTAATACACCCATCAACTGTCACACGTTATCAAACTCAATAATTTGACTATAAAATTTAACTAAAAATTAACAACAAGCAAATCTATTACAAATATATAAGTTATGCAACTTCTTATGGCGAGCATTTATAACATGGATATATTTTATTTTTATTTTTTTATTTCTTTCTTTTGTTCCCCACTTTGTAGGGCGAGTTGTGGCCAGCAAGGGTCACTAGAGCTCACTGGCCACTAGGCAAGGGCCACAAAGCCCTTACCCAGATCTAGGTGAGGTGGCCTCACTTGCAGCCACCATGGCCTCACCTAATCTAGGCGAGGGTAGCCTCACCATGACCTTGCTATCTATAAGCGAAGGTGGCCTTGTCCGCAACTAGCAAAGCTATGGCTGCCTTTGCCTACAGCCATGCCTCGTGATGGTCTGGACAAGGAAAAAGGAAGGGAAAAAAAAGAAAAAAGAAAAAGAGAAAAAAATTCAAAAATGTTAAAATAATCATTAATAATTGTGCACGTTAGCATCATTTGTGTTGTGTAGATAAGCTGGCTGGCATCCATGTCAGTGGTTTCCAACTCTTTATTTTTTTAATCAGGGATTTCCAACTTAAATTGATCGCATGAACTGAATTGACACGAATACAAAAATTTTATGACTTTTTTGATAATTTTCCCTTCTCCCAACTAGCCTTAGGCAATTGATTTGTGGAAATGAAGCTCTTCTCATGGTTGAGATGTATCAAAGTTTAAGATTTATCATTCGAGTCATTACATTTTCATATAATTTGTCGTCACCCAATGGAAAAAAAAAAAAAAAAAAAAAAAAAAATTCCTAGACGCATGCCCGGTCGCATATGGGCTTGCGGAATGATCTCTTCTTGGACAAATTGCAAGCCCACGTCTCCGTTCGAATTCAACCCACCAGATCCTTACAATTCTTGGCGCCCCGAGATGTGCTGTTATAGGGCTTCTTCGCAGATCCTGGAAACCTTTCAAACCTCTTGGGCCCCCTGGCCTTGTTCACACCAAACCAAAAAGGAAAGGAGCAATGATCAAAATTGCTTGAACCTAAGCAAATCCTTAAAAGCCTTCATCTTGATCATCGTCCCAATTTCAAGATCGTGAGGATGTAAAATAACTAGAGGATATTATCGGACACAGGGCAAGAAAAACATACTGCACCAATTGGGGACACAGGACGCCTAGCCACCAATGCATTAAAATAAGGAATATACATCCCTGGAACTCGCCGTTCCTATATATCAAACGGACAAATCATGGAGGCCCATGCAAGAGTTCCGGCTACAAATTCCACCTAGAACATACTCTCTTGAACAGGTTCATCGATTTTTAAAATCTAAATACATACCTTAGAACCTACCATGTCGTAAATTCCAAGGTCAATTTCGAGATATACTCAGGTTCTACTTATATTATTAATTGAACGATTGCGGTTAATTATCATCTTTAATGACCACCACTTATTGCTACAATTCACTTATTATAATTTACATTTAAACATATGAAAAATATGAAACGTTAACAATGTAAAAAGTTTCACTCATAAAATAGAAATTTAGACTAGTAGTTCGAATACTATAGGATCGCAAAAAGACATGGATCAAGAAAAGCACAAAATTTGTTATACCTTGAAATTTGAAACCAAACAAGTTCCCATCATCCGGTTCTCTAGTCGTAGGTTTTTATCATGGAATCATATTCATCCCCTACCTTGTAGCCGACAACCATAGGATGCACATGTGGTGAGATGTGTTATGGGGCTTCTTTGCTGATCTCGGAAACACTTCAAACCTCTTGGGCCTCCTCCTCCTGGCCTCGTTTTCACACCTAAGAAAAAGAAAAGGAGCTAACGACTCAAAATCGCGAATGGTGCAAAACGTGGAATAGTGACGGGCCTTCTCGTTCCACTTCCTCGATCTGGCAATGTTGTCGGAAAAAGGAGGTGTCCCATTTTTCATAAGGTTTGCTTGGCCACGACAAATTCGAGTGGCTTCAAAGGAACGACAACTTCTAACGAATTTTAGGAAGCCACCTCCCCTGTCGGATTTTCGAATTTATGTATCGTCCAACATATAAATTAGGATTAATATCAAATCTAATACTGATAGTACCTATGATGAATTTTCCAAAACTAATTTTTTTACCATAAAAAAAATCAAATCAATAAATTCAGTCAACGTTATAAATTCAAATTGTATTATTATCTTATTACAAAAAACTACAAATTAGTATATTCACAATAAATATACTTCCATATTTCAAAATTAGATTAATATCATAAAAAATCATAAATTATCATATATTTGACAAAACGAAAATAGAATTCTAGACTAATATATTCATTAATTATGACATGTTATCAAATTTACTAATTTGAGCGAAAAATTTAATTATAATTAATAAAAAGCAAATTTATTGCGAGCGTAGGACTTTTCACGTGATTCACACTAAAATTATAGCCCTGCGCCGCGAACTTACGGCCGGGGCAGCCCTTTTTCATGGCGAGCATTTATAACATCGAGACGTTGTGAAGTTTTTTTTTCTTTTTTTTTTCTTTTTTTGGGGGTCAGAAGACGTTGTGAAGTTAGGTCTATCCTTCTGGTCGCGTTTTGTAGGCGCATACGGAAGAGGAGCAGGAGCCACCGGATTTCGATGCAAAACAACGAGCGCGTGCTTTGAGGGAGAAAAACAAAAAACAAAAAAAAAAAAAGGAAAAAAAGATGTTTATCCAAAAGGCTGGTGCTCTATGTGTGCGCGGGCCCCACCATCCCCACCTGCTATCCGCGTCGTTGTGGATAAGCCTCCCGCTCGTGCTCCGAGCCGAGCGATGGCCGCCACGTCATCGGGCACATCCCCTCTCCCGACCGACCAAATCCGAGGATAAGAAAAGAGAAAACAAAATTTCCCAACCGTCGCGTGCCCCGACGCGGTCAGCGTCCCCCTTCCCCGGGCAGGCCCGGGCAGTTGCCCGCGCCCTCCCCGGGTAAGGAATATACCTTTCTATCGCCTCCGCTTTTTCGCTTCGGCTCGTCGCCCGGATCGGGTGCGTTGCGGTGCACGGTGGGCCCCTGTGGTCTCCCCAAAAGTGGGATAATGAAATAAACACCATAAACTTTGATTAAATATGTAATCTCTAATTTTTTAATTTATCCAATATAATTTCTGAATTTTTAATTTATTAGACATGATCATGGAATATTAACTCAATATACAAGTAGGTATGGATTGTATTAAATATTAAATATATACTAAAAATTTAAAGATTATTTATGTCAATTATTTTTAAAATTCGAGGCTGCATTTTTAAATTAACCTGAAAAGAAAAAAACATTTGTTAAATTTATTTATTAATCGATGGATTGCTGCGAGCATCTTCCGTAATAAAAGGAATTTCCAATGCCCGCCAGGGCCAGCGTCGATAAAGTAACGATAAAGCTACTATAAATTAAGAATATATAGTAATTAAACAATCATTTGTCAGGAAAATTAATTAATAGGGCAGCAATTTCTCCGTTCAAAATGCTTTCAAAGTTGGCTTCTCCAGTTGCTTCTTTTCCTTTTCGAATTCTCATTTATTCCGTACAAATTCCCAGGACCCATCGCGCATTTCTTATCTAAAGAAAAGGCGCATTGCTTTTTTGAAATTTTAAAATTTTCAAGTAAAACGGCGTAGGAAAATCTGACAATTTTATAACTAAACCGTTGAAGGGGAAATTCAGCGTTCATTAATCCCAGGGAAAATGCATTGGATAGCGGTTATAACACAGAGCTGGATAGACTTTGTCTGAATATTTCTAGAAACTCGAGGCGAATTATTTACGTAACTGTTCGGTAATTCGGGTGAACTCATTATTTCTATAATAAAAAAAAAAAGCAGCTCGGAATTTTTATTGTTATAGAAATTTCGAAGCAAATTATTTACGTACCTGCTCGGTAATTCGGGTAAATTCATTGTTTAAAAAAAGCAGCTCAGAATTATTATTATTATTATTGTGGTTATTATCATTGTCGAAAATGATGTTGTAATATTCTGACAATGGATAAGGATAAGAACAGTTCCCCCTAATCTTTATCCCGTCTTGTCCCCACCTCCTTTAAAAAAAAAAAAAAATAAAAAAAAATAAAAAAATAAAAAAAAAAAAACCGAAAAAAAAAAAGTTAAATTAAATCCGAAAATCAGCCGAAGTATATAGCGGAACCCTCGATCGTCTTTAGCCTCTCGTATCTGTCGCTGCTTCATTTCGCTTTGTTCCAGCGCTTGCTCCAGCGAGAACGAAGAAGAAGAAGAAGAAACGATCCGATTCGATCAGGCCGGTCACCGTTTCCGGCCGTTTCCGTCCGCCGGCGAAGCATCGGAAGGTCCGCCGGGGTCCGCCGGCCGTACGTGCGGTGGTGATTCTTGAATCGGGGAGGTTTGTGGGTGCGCCAGTCGCCGCCGCCGCCGCTGTTGTTTGGGGGGCCAGCCATGTCGCGCCTGCTGCAGGATGGGCGAGGGGTGGACGAAATCGAACCGCGCGGGTTCTCGATCGGCGCCGCCAGGCCCTCGATCTTCGATTCGCCGGAGCTGGACTCCACGTCGGCGTCGTCCTCGATCGGGAAGAACAGCGACGACGACACCGGGAACCGGTCGTCGGGAGGGGACGACGGCGAGGAGAACGAGGTGCAGAGCTCGTACAAGGGGCCGCTGGAGATGATGGACGCGTTGGAGGAGGTCCTGCCTATGAGGTAATTGGATCGAGCTCGCGGTTTAAATTTGGTATCTTTAGGGCTTTTTACTCGAGGATGGATTAGGGGGTCTAGATCGATTTGTGCTGCGAGTCTCATGCTTGCGGAGATTCTTGTGTCGGTGGTGTTTGGAAGGATGTTTCCTAGATTGTCCCTGTATCTGTTTGATTTTTTGTTATGTTTAGAAAGGTTGTTGATCTATCTATGGACTGGATGCTCGTCGATGCGTGATCCTAGGGAGATACCCGTGTCGGGATGCTTCAATTTCATCTGATTGAAGCAAATTTCGATCGGTCGTTGCATGATCTAGGGTTTGAGATCTTCTGGGAAAGAACACTTAAGTCAGGACAATGTGATGGCTTGCCTTGAAGTCCTGTGTCCGGAGGTAGCATTATAATGTTGTTGTCAAGTGTCTAGCAAGGAACATCATTTGGGTTTTAGGATGACAAACAGCTTCGATGAGGCCTTTTTCTTTCGTCGTTCGTGTTCAATTTTTTTTTTTTTTTTTAAGTTTTTTAGTTGAGAGTAGTGATTATAAGTTTCATAATCTGTTGGATGTCTTTCAAATTCCATTTATCATGGGATTATCAGATTTGGTTGCTCTTTTCCTCATAAAGGTTGGAGTTGTTCATTAATGGTTAGATTTGTTAGGTTAAGAGCTGAGATAAGCGACTGCTTTTTGCATAGTTGATGACAAAATGATTGCTTTGCCTGAAAATTTTTTCGACTTGAGTCAATTTTCTCAAACGCGGGGGGAGAAGTTTTGAGTTGAAATGGTCCTTCACTATCCGTGAAGATATACCCGTCCTTTATGTGCCATTGATTATGGTTGGTTTTGAATATTTGCAGGAGGGGCATATCGAAGTTCTATGATGGCAAGTCGAAATCTTACACGAGCTTAGCAGATGCATCTGCTTCTTCATCTGCTAAAGAGATCGCGAAACCGGAAAATGTTCACACCAGAACGCGCAAAAATATCTTAGCATCCCGCAATTTTTCCCTGAGAAGCTACACAGCGGGGATAACTAAGAGAAGACCGCTCACCTCGAGCAACAGTGCATTGGTCTTGAAGGTTAATGCTATGTGCTGCTCAGAGAGTTTTAGTTCCGCGAGTGAAGACTCTAGTACGAGCTCAGCATCACGGTCTCCTCCTCAGCTTCCGCCTCTTCATCCACGAAGAAAGAGTTCTCATAACCAGATAGCTTCTCCTCAACAGAATTCGTCTTGGCGGTCATACTCCTTGGCTGATCTGCAGCAGTGTTCGTGCCCATCGAGACCGGTCCTTTCTGACTCAATGACTGAAAAAGCTGACCCCGAGGATTTAGCTTGAGATCTGTTAGATTGTGCTCGGCTCAGTTCGGTTTCGTACCCACGAGGTTCATTTGCGTTTTGGGGGGTGTATGGTTTTCATTCAGGTTTTGGATACATCTTCCACTTGTACTAAGTAATTTATTTCTCCACGAGGATATCAGGACGTTGCAAAACTACGAAGCGGGCAGGGCAAAGGCACATCTGAGGTTCAAAGCCATTGCCCATGTATTTTGCGGGACGATGGACTGGTAGTATGTATATAGATGTTCACTTGCATCAAAGAAAATTTAGTAGTCCATTCGAGATGTGTGTTCTGCTGAGCCAGACCCTAAGGCTTTTACTGTTGAATTTGGAATGGAAGATTTTTGAGGTAGTAAAACCTGGGTTAACCTTCTTTAGTACTAACCAAATTTAGATGCTGTGTATTGCACTATGTACCAAAATCATTTGGCAAACGATCTTTGAGCTTATTTTCCACTCCATTCATTAGTACTTTCTACCATCAGAACAAAGAATGCTCGACAACATACAGTGCCCTTGGCAGACTCTGATTACATCTATATATGGCTCAGTTGAAACTTGACAGTATCGCTGGACATTCTCCAGTGCCACCCGGGGACCCGACGGTGGCAATGGCGGTCCACGTTGGGCAAAAATTAGTATCATGTACTTCAACACAGCGCAACGTTTATGGTAAGAATCGGGGCACGACCCCATTTGACCTATCAGTATCAGTGAGTTTGTTCAACCTTTTCACTTCAGCTAGAAAGCTGATACTAACTAGATAAGTACTAAAACTAGCATTGCTAACATGAGAATGTCGAGTTCCACATATTTATACACATTTTCCCTCTTTGCCTCCATCCCACCTAAAAGCCTACCCATCTTTACTTAAGCCGACTTTTCAGGGTCCGAAGGGTCCAGGTCGCTGTTCTGAGAGATCACCTCACCAAATTTACGGAAGAGTTGGGCATCCGAGGTGCTCATGGCTGAGCAATTTACCAAGTGCGTAGTCTTCAAATTTGCATACTCGTCCTTGTAACTAGCGATCTTTGTGCCCGGGAGTGGAGCGGACCCTACCGCAGATAACTGCTTCGATGGGGTTGTGGACGGCAACAGGCTTCCGAGGACTCTAGCCACTTCGTGCATGGTAGGACGTTCCGATGGTTGCCTCTTAGTGCACAAGAGAGCAAGTTGGAAAACCTTCTTCACTGCTCCAAGATCTTTACATGTGGCACTGACGTCGGGATCAACCGTTTCCATTACCGCATCGCTTGCAGTTTTGGATAAGATCTAATGAGAATCCAAAGCAATTTATATAAGAGAAATCTCGAGATGTACTTACTTTGCATTATGCAAGTAGTCATATTATTGTGAACAACGAAAAACTGCAAAGATCGACCAAACATGCAGAGCCCTAGAATTCTAACCAGGGAATGACAACCTTGCCCTTCCTCACAGAGCGTGCAAAGAACATGTTTGATACCATGATCAGATCTAAAATTATTTTTAGTTGGGCAACTAAACTGCCGATATTATGCAATTGCCCAAGATTCGGCTGGCCACTACTTGCAACAGTCTCGTTCATGTAAGAGTTATGAACTAAAAGAAAAACGGGAGGTATTCAAGGATTTTGGACGAAAGACAAACCAGTTGATGGAGATTGGATTCATTGTCCACCGCTTTCCTGCCAGTCAGCAACTCCAGTAAAACAACTCCATAGCTGTAGACATCTGACTTCTCTGTGAGGCGAGAAGTACGGGCATATTCTGGGTCAATGTAGCCAATGGTCCCCATTATGTACGTAGAAGTATGGGACTTCGTTGTGCACAGGGTCTTTGCAATCCCAAAATCAGTGAGATGCGCCTCGAATTCCTTATCGAGTAGAATGTTCGACGATTTCACGTCCCTGTGGATGATACGCGGACTACAATCATGGTGAAGATATGCAAGCCCCTCAGCGGCACCAAGTGCTATCTTGAGACGAGTGTCCCAGTCAAGCTTCTTTTTCTTCGCAGTGCCTACATAAATCATTAATTTGTAAAGATCTTTGGTCAGAAGAATCCTGATATAATAAAAAAACTAAGACCAGTTTATTTTATAGATGATTTCGATATACATGAACAGAAGAAGATTTAGCAGGAGTGAAATGAGTATAATAAAAGCCACTTCAGATTTTCACTCTTTCATGCTTGCTCAATCTAGTTCTCACATATGATGGGAAAAAGTTTTGACATGCACATTCACCTAAGAGGCTCTTGAGCAGGACATCCAAGTCATTAAAGAGAAACTTCACTCACCATGGAGAAGATCATAGAGGCTGCCATTTTCCATGTAATCGTAAAAAAGAAGGTTGCCAGAAGGGGACAGAGAGTATCCTTGGAGGCATACAAGATTTCGGTGCTTAAGGCTTCCGACAGTCTCAAGCTCTGTCTCAAACTCCTTCAAGCACTGTGCATACTGAGAGTAGAGTTTCTTGATGGCGACCGGCTTGCAATTTTTAAGAACACATTTGTATACTGTGCTTGAAGCCCCATAACCAATTATATACTTCTCACTTAAATTCTCAGTCATCCTCATGATATCCTCATAGACATGTAGGGCCATGTTCATGTGTAGAATTACCAGCTTTGGTGGTGAATAGTAGACAGCTATTAAGCAACAACATAGGAGTTAGATGCAGGATTACAGGCTCAATGATTTCACTACAGGCAAAAACTATCACACAGGATTTTCAAAAAGAGCTCATTGTCTCAACCAAGAATCTCGTTTTGGTGAGAATGCATGCTTGTTTATCATAATAACGACACAATTCATGAGGCAAGGCAAACATATCAAGGTAATTCTGCTGATGTTAGAAGTACACTCCCTAAAGTAAAACTGACAAGTTCACAAGCATGAGCTTATAAAGTTCATAAAAGAAAACATCCCATCCTTTCACACAATAAACAACTCGAGATGCATGGTACCTGGTTTATCAAAGGATCCATCAACGAAAGGGTTAGAATTCTGAGGTCGGCATGCTGCCACCAGAATCATGAGAAGGATAACAAGTGCACCAAGAGCAATTCCCAGTATGGCAGCTTTAGAAATTGTAACTGCAAATATGAATAGTTAGAAAACACAAAATCACCTATTCAACCAGATATTATGTAAACATGCATCAGAAAGCTAAAATGAACATATAACCCCAAAACGCTACCTGGGATGGTTGGTCATTCTTCATATTTAAGGTCTCAAAAATAAATTTAGGTGAACAGAAGATGTAAGAAACCAAATTTTCCTGTTTTCTTTGAAATCTGAAGCATATATTGTTCTTTATGTTAAAGCACGTATTTGGCAAAGCAGCTAACCACAAAGACGCTTTAGATTCATGTTTACCTCGTTCAGTAAAGTGAGAATTGCCACAAGGAGAATTTAGCCAATAGCCACAGAGTCTCGGATTCCCAACAAAACTGCACCATCAATTATTGAACATTTGAAAAAATAATTAAAAAAAAAGAACTGGCATGCAAGTGGAGATGATCAGAATTACTCATTCATGAAGCTTATTATCTAGTTTGCTTGCCTGTCTTGTGAAAAGCGGGAGAAATTGTCATTCATGGGTATTTCCCCAACCAAGTTGTTGTACGATACATTTCTACAAAATCAAAGAAAATATAGTACCATTATAATCTATGCAGCATTGGGGACAACATTGGGACAACAATAAACTTACAGAATAGTCAGACTGGGGGAGTTCATCAGTGAAATAACATCTCCAGATAAATTATTATGGTCCAGCCTCCTGTAAAGTTAAGCATAACATTATCCACATTTCATGTGTGAAAACAATACAATACCCAAACCTAATAAAGTTAACCAAGGAGTTACATCACAAGCCATCCAAGTATGAGGAGCTCAATTGTGATAATCAGTGATCACACCCGACACTGAAATGAACCACTCAGAACTACAATAGCAATTGCAAGGCTAGCAAATGTTTTGAGCAACACAGAAGTGAACATATGTGATGTGTAGCCATAAGGCGTTCTGCCTAATAGTATCGGTTTTAAGGCATTAGGGCACAGGTATAGGTCACTGGGTGAGTCTATCCCTGTTGACTAGGGGAATAAAACAAACATGCGAAAAGAGCTTAGAACATCCATAAGCATCTGATATTCATGTTTCTCAAATATTTGGGTCAGGGAATAGGCAGCTAAGACAAATGAATAAGTTCAAACAACGAACAATTTGTGAATAACAATCTCAAGCACCAAATATATCCAAGTTTAGGAATATTATGAAAACCATCAAAGGCCTATCAAAGGGAGTGAATGCGTACAATGAGAATATGCTTTGAAGTTGACTAAGTTCCTCAGGGATCAAGCCTGATAGATGATTATTTGAAAGATCTCTGCAACATAGAGACTTAAATTAGAGACTCGGGAATTTCTGTCTTCAAAAGGAAATTACGGCAACTAAGATTGATTATAGGTTTTATACAAATCCATGATGATTCTCAGATTGCCAAACTCAGCAGGAATAAATCCTGTCAAGTGATTTCTGCTCAGGTTCCTGCAAAGAGAAAAACACTGAAGTCAGCACAAGATCAGATGATACCTCCCATCTCCATGTGACCGTTGTTTTCTAGTTTATGAAACTCACAGCTTTTGCAGATGTTCCAAGTCACCAAGAGAAAAAGGGATAGAACCACTGAGCTTATTATTAGAAAGATCCCTGTGTAGGAGTACAAATAAGCAACAATCCAAAGATGTTGACCATGGGCATTAAAGAAACTAAAGAACTCTAAACTTACAGGGTATCCAAATACCCAATTCGGGAAAGCTCAATTGGAATGGAACCCATAAGATTGTTTGACGAAATATTCCTACAGAGAGGAGCAATCAAAATGGCAGAAAAGGATTACGTCAGCAAAGAATTCCCATGGACTCTTCTAGCAATGAAAGAAGCACCGTGACATGACAAACCATGATCAAAAGGAGTTCTAGTAATGTTACTTACAGTTTTGATATTTTCTCTAGCCTCTGCAAAGAAGGGGGGATGGTCCCATTCAGTTTGTTCCCATGCAAATTGCTGCACGATGACATTAATGGTCAAGATATCGACTTTCCATAAGAAGGAAATTAAAATTATGATAACCTGCTTACAGGCTGTTGAGATTTGTACAGGAGCTGATATTATCAGGAATCTGCCCTTCAAGATTATTGTTGGCAACATTACTGAGACAATGAAAGACGGAATTAACCATAATATGTGGAGACATCATATAAAAACTCTATTATTAAGAAGAATTATAATCAATCTGCGTATATCAATTTAATAAGAATCTTAAGCTCCGGAAATTAGGAATCATGGAGGACGAACATACAGGTCATATAACTCAGTAAGCTTCCCAAGCTCAGGCGGAATACTCCCTGTGAGATGATTATCATTTAATTCCCTGTTACAGAAGAATTTTGCACATTATTAATCACTTTTGAGAGCGGTAATCTGCCAAAAGGAACATTGAACATAGAGCTGGAGGTGAGAAGATGTTCTAAGTGGCCTGAAACATGCAGAAAGTAATTTTATTGATGTTTATTAAAGCTTATGGAGGATGCCAGAATTATCATGAGAACGGACTTGGGAAAATTATATAGAACAGGAGAATGTGATAGTTATAAACATCCTCAATCAGTAAAAAAGTTGCAGAAGTGAACTTCCCATGCAGATGAAATCACATGCATAGCTTCAAAACAATCCAATAAATGAGAAACTAAGCATACAAATAATGAAGCTTTGACATATTTCCAAGCTCTGGAGGGATTTGTCCGGTCAGTTTGTTGCCATTTAAGTACCTACAACATGTTTCATACCCAGGTCAAGCTTAACCCAGCACAAGAAAGATGCCAACATGACCCCTACAATTAAGTACAAGTGTAAAAAAATGATAGCAAGTATCGAGGATAACGTACAGTTTCTCCGTGTAGGTCAAATTTCCCAAAATAGGGGGGATGGGTCCAGTTAACATGTTACAGCTCAGATCTCTAGACAATTAAAGAGAAACAGGAAGTTAAGCAACTGTTTGTAAAACAACTATTCTGACCCTAAAATAGGAGAATGAGTTTTTTTTCACTCACAAGACTGCAAGGGCCTGCATGAGACCAATCACAGATGGAATTTGCCCTGACAGCTGATTACCTTGCAATGACCTAGTATGCAGACAGATTACGAAAGGAATTAGGGAAAGCTGATACAGATCAAATGCAATATATTTGAAACACTCTACGGAAGTTGCAAACACATACAAGGTGGCCACTTGCAGGAAACCAATGTTGAATGGAATTTTCCCAGTCAACTGATTATAGGACAAATCCCTACCAATAAAAGATAAGGATTTTATGATTGTAAAATAACAGAACATGATAATGAAGTGATCAAGCAGCTCTTAGTTTGATGAATACATACAAGACCTGGAAGGCTGTGCAGTTGCCAATACTGGGAGGAATGCTTCCAGTCAAACTATTGTTTTTAACATCACTGCACATCATAAGGACAATAATGTTGAAAAGGACATCTAATTTAATGGAAATTTTTAACAAGCTTGTGGTCAAAGCAAGAAGGGATAGGCAAATTGATGAAGAAGACTTACAAGTACCATAAACCAGTTAACTGACACATGTCGGGGGACAGCGTGCCCACCAAATTGTTCCCTCGCAATCCACTAAAAGAGTTGAATGAGATTGAAAAGAATGAAGCGAGTGTCAATTACTCGATGCATAGATTAGCAAAAAAACAGAAAGTCGACAGTATCAGTGTACTCACAGGTACTGTAGAACTTCATTCCAATACAGTAGTCTGGGTATCTCCCCACTCAAGTTATTTTGTGCTAAATCCCTGGTCAAAATCCATAATTGATCATTTCATTCATGAAGCTCACCCTAGACACAAATAGTAAGCGCAATACGTGAATCTGAACATACAGCATCTTCAAATTTGGAATCTGAGAAAGGGTCGAAGGAATTGGTCCATTAAGCTGATTGTTCTTCAATGCCCTAAAGATATTAGAAAGAACTCAGTGAAAAAAGAATTCAAGTTCATTCTCTTCAAAACTGCATCGACAAATGCTTGCCATAAAGGCTTACAGGAACTCCAGCTGCTTCAACTTTGATATCGCGAATGGGATGTCCCCATCTAACTCATTGAATGACAAATCCCTGAGAGTTTCAACAGGAAGGTTGACAGGAAAATAAATAAATGGTGTGCACAAAATCAATAAGCGGTATTGTGGTTCCAAGGTATTCAGATTTACTAATAAAGCAGGACTCTTTCAAGGAAAACTGAACTTACAGGCTTGTCAGAGAAGAACAATCACCTATCTCATCTGGAATCTGCCCTGAGAGCCGGTTACTACTCAAATCACTGCCCAATTTTACAAAATCCAGAGAAGTGGGCAATAGTTAATTTCAACAGAACATAGGGCAATACAACGCTATCAGTCACCCACAACCAACTGTCCGGAAGATACAAATATTTAGTGGGGGAATCCAAGTACTTGCTATTTAATCAACCTCGGCCTATTCATCTGGCAAAATGCATTTTACTAGCTTAGTGTCCACTTCCCAATGGGAGCATGCTTCAACCCCTTAATTTCATTTCTACTTATATGATAAACTGCTTCACAACACTCAATTTTCCTCATTTTGAAGCACTCAAAAATACACCAATAAGGGCGGCGAGAACCTGTCGCAAATATAGAGAATGCATAGAGAGGACATTACAGTGAGAGGAGGCCTTTAAGATCTCCAACGGAAGGAGAGATTTCGCCATCCAGATTTAGACCTGTCAAATTGCTACATCAACAAAAACATCAATCATAAACTTATGCACTAAACAATATTGTAAACGAGGAAACTCCAACAAAATCAAATAAATCCACCAAGACTGCTTACATCGCTACCACATTGAAGGTGACATTGTCGCAGGAGACCCCTCTCCACACACAATAATCAGAGGATGGTGAATCTGTCCAGTCGTAAAGAACATTGTCCACGTCCCTAAACGACTTCTTTACCTCCAACAGTGTGGCTCCTTCACAGCAAGCAAAAACAAGCACGAATGAATATTCGCAATAACCAACCCCCGGTCACAAAATGCAAATTAAGCATTCCGCAAATTTCACAGAAACGGGACACGACAAAGGCATGTAAACACAAACATCTACATCAATGGGAAAACAATGCCTGCGTCCAACCAACACCCGACAAGCTCGTTTCCGTTGCCCTTCCCGGAGAACCGGGAAATTCAAGAATGGACTTCAGCATACATGTATACATCAAGAAAGACGAAACATTAAAACATAAGCAAATAAAGAAAAAAGTTTGAACTTTTTAAGGTTAGCACTTAAGTCTATAGAATATACATTTAACCAGTCAGTCTCCATGATTATTAAATTGGCCTAAGAATGTTCCACCCACTAGAAAAAGAACTCAAGTTAACCCATATTACACATAAAAAATGCAAAGTTTGTCCTTGCCATTTCAAATTCCGAGGGGAAAGGAAAAGAATGTTAACACTCACCATCATCACAGTCCACCAAACCAGAGCTGAAGCAAACCAGAAAGACCGCGAGCACGAGCGCGAGCCGAAACGCCATGGCCGTTCCCCCAGCCAACCACACACTTTTCAAACTCCAGAATTCGCGGCAAAGGAGCCAACTTTGGACTCTGTTACGAACGAATGCTTCGGAAGCAAAGCTTGCCCGGTCGGAGCCCACGCCAAGCTCACCGACACGATGCCTGCAGAGCGGGGAAGGAGGAGCTGAAGAAAGAGATGCGTATGTTTGTTGGGTCTTCGATGGTCATTTTGAAAAAAACCAAGAAGTAAATTCTTGGGCTTTCTTCTTCTTCTTCTTCTCCCTCTGAGATGTTATGACAGCCTCAAGTCTGAGATTAGCTTCCTTTTACTAGTTCCATCACATCGCTCTGGCACACACAGGGCTCTCTCTCCCTGCAGAGAAAGATGGGGTACACTGCATTTTCCATTTCCATTCCCATTTTTTTCTCCTCCTTCGATGAGCATATAATGCTCACTGCTACCAGGCAAAGAACCACCCCAGAATAGAACCGTAATGAGGAGAGATATAGAGACGTGGGTAGAGAGAGAGAGAGGGGAGCGAATTATTTCGAGAGAAAAGGTTAAAAGACCATCTGCCACGGTTCTGCAACAACGCCTGCAACGCTACTCTCTCTCTCTCTCTGCGCGCTATGACACTCTGGGTGGTGAAATTTCTCTCTCTACATTTTCCCCCCCTCCTCCCCTCCCCACTACTACCGTTTCTCTCTCTCTTTCTTGAATGTTGGGATGCTTGGTTGCATACGCCGTAATGAATAATGGGTCGCTTTCGCTTCTCGGTTCTTGCTGGGGGGAGCTGTTTTTTTGCAGAGATGGGGGTAAATGTAAATGGCGATCCATTTCAGTGGTCGAAAAGGACGAGTTATTTCTCTCTCTCTCTTTCACTGTGTTGCAGAGCAAGAATTAACTGCGTCCTGGCATGGCACCATGGCCTCTCCCATCTCATCATTTCCAAATTTAATATTCGATGCCCCCTCATACTTGTTTCCGTTCGGTATGCATTGAGCAAAGCTCCTATTACGTCTTCAACTGCTTTTGGCGAAACTATCCAAATCGAAAATCTGCCTAACGTGTGTGAATCAATGCACGACTCCTAAGGTTATTACGGGACATCTTTTTTTGTCTCGAGCTCGTTCTTGATTCTTGTTAGCAATTTAGAAATGCGGGGGTGGCCCTCCCTAGGATTTACTGTCGGAGCATCGGCGAAACTTGTTCCGATCGATGGAAGCACGAGAAGATCATGACTTGGCGATTCTCCATCGTATCGAAACTGGATAATAAGATAGTATTCTATTCCAAGATACTCGTTATGTGTATACATTTTTGACGTCTACTTGTTTAACATGTTGGTGCTTTTACAGCTTGTGAATTGGTGCCTAACCTCCTTTGTATAATTTTGCGAACCAATGAAAGATATGGCCTCTAGGATCATGTGATTTGGCCACATATCAAGTACTCTAAAAGGAAAAGCAAGGGATCTGCACTTTCATGGCTTCTTGTATTTTCTCTCGAATTAGACAACCAAGTTGTCCAAAGGGGACAAACATAGACATGAGTCCAACACATCTAATTAGGATCCTTTTCAAGCCTGTTGGCAGTGTACATAAGTTCTTAGACATTTCCGTTTGACGGACAATATATGCTTTTGGAGCTAATTGGCATGGCTAGTTAGACGATGAATGGGCTTTTTACGGCTTGCGAATCAACATCTAATCTCTCTCATATGATTGACAAATCAATGAAAGAGATTGGCTCTTAAGGTAATGTGATTTGGCTACATATCAAGTATATAGGAAGAGATTCGCACTTCCATCATATTTTATGATTTCTCTCAAATTAGACAACAAAATTGCCCAGAAGGCACAAACATGGACCGAATTCCATTAATAATTAGCATCTTTATCGAGCCTATTGCTAGTATAGATAAATTTTTAGATATTTTTGTCTCGTAGGCAAACTATGCACTCAAGAATAATTGTGTAATTGTATGCATTTGTTTAGGGTGTATATAATAAAATTTATGGAACATAAATTGATTTTTTAATTTATATTTCAAAAATTGAGAAATTAAAAATTTTAACTTATGATTTTTTAAATTAATTTTTTAAATAAAAATCTATTGTAAAAATAAAAAAAATCATATTACATCACCAAATAAATTTTTATTCTACACATTATGAGAGAACAAAGAAATAAAAAATAAAAAAAAGTATAAATTTTATCATGCGTGTCATCAGCCATCGCATCGCTAATTAGATGGCGAATGTGTGTAAAGATTTCTGCATCGATAACGGACAGAATAATCATCCAAATAATTATTAAAGAGCAAGAATTTTCAAGACGCAAGTCGCACGACAAGTATCACCATGCAGAGTAGAGAAAGATGGAATTGCAGGGCGGTCCTCGGTCGGTCAAGAGGGGAAGGGGCGGGGGGAATTTGCAAGGAGGTCCTCGGTCCTTCCAATTATTAACTCCCGTGCCCAGAGGATCTGCAATGTGGGGGGGCCCAATATCTGCGAACTCTGATTGGACTGATCTGATCGAAAGCGCAGTAGAAATCTCTCTCTCTCTCTCTCTCTCTTCCCTTTCCCTTTCTCTCTCTTTCTTTTTTTAACCTCGGGAACTGGAAAGCCCAGCTCGTACCGTCTCTCTCCGTCTGACGCGCCTGACGACTTACTTGCGGTGGGGCCCCCCCGGCGTACGGCCCCCGGGAAAAAGCCTGTCCGCTAACTGGGACGGGCGCCGTGACGTGACGGCCGTTTGGGTCCTCAGGATTCCCCTCCCCCCACACCGTCAATACGTCGCTTTCGCTGCCTGTCCCCTCTTCTCCAGGCTCTAGTTGTAATTTCCTTTTTTCTTTTCTTTTATTTTACAGGCTAACGCCAATCGTGAAAATAAAAAAAAAAAAGACTAAAACCGGTATATTCGTTCCGCGTTTATTTCCAAATCAATGCACTTGTGTCTGCATCTGACGAATAGATTCGAATAGATTCGATTATCCCGTTTTATCTAATGGCTAAAAATACTTCTATATTTAATTAAATATATGAAAATTCATATATAATTTGAGGTGAAAATGCCGTGTAAGTGAGCGCGATGTGAAGTGAGGATAAAGATAATGAAGAGAGTGTATAATTAGATTAAGCTTAAATAATTTGTAAATCTATTTGACTTATTTAATTCTATATTATAGTAAAATTAATTTATGACCCAATATAAGTATTCTATTTATGACCTAATTAACACTTATATGGATTTACAAATGGGTTCATTTATCGAAAAATATGAGTTGATGCATATGCACATGTGGCACGGGCATACAGATGGTTTGGGAGTTTTTGCCACATAAAAATTAAGAAAGAGTAAATGTAACGTGAGTATATTAATTTATAAATTTTTGGCCGTATTTATTCGCGCAATAATAACTCTTATATTTTTGCGGGTGAGGTTTATGTTTCATCCTCTACTTTGGTGGTGGGCATGCGTGGCTTTAAGCGGTGGGACGACACCTTAACTTACCCAACTGTTGACGTTAACGAAACGCCAAAACTTCGCTTTGTTTTGGGTCATAATGAAACGGCGATGATGTAACCGATCGTTTTAACGTTGTCTGTCCCGATTAAACCAACATCTCTCTCTCTCTCTCTCTCCACGTGGGCCCCACCGGTGGCCCGACGCCACGTGGCACCCCGGGATATTTTCCCATTTTCCCTCTGCTCCTCCTCGTCGTGCCGTCGCTAGTGGGACGGGGATTAGTAATTTAGTACGATGGGGGACGTGGCTACGTCGGCCCGGATGTTAAAGGCGCGACAGAGGCGTTCGCCGTTCAAAGCTCGCAATCATCGAACTCGACGACGTCGACTGTTGAACGGTCGCTGGATCGGGGATCGTCGGATCCGGGAGCGCTCGCTTGTCCACCATCGGATCGTGTCCCTTGGTGGTCCTCGTCCGGCTCTCTCCCCATGGGCATATGGTACGAAATGTGCCTTTGAATTGATTTCGAATTGCAATGATTTCAGTGCCCGACTTTATTTCGACTTTAGGTGCGAACTGTTCGATAGGCATTGCCCGGCATGCAAGGCTCCACATGAAACACGTATGGGGTGATTTTGGACCCCCCTCTCTCTCTCTCGTTTTGAAAATTAACTCAGAATGTGATGTTTTTCATTATATTTATAAATCAATTACCAGCTCATTTCATGATCAATGTGGAACAATTTCAACAATTTTCTCCTCGCACACTGGACTTGGGTTGAAGGTACAAGAACCCGTAACTTTCCCATGTGTCTTTTTTGTCTACACAACTTATTGGCAATCTAGAATTCATATTAGTGTTGGGTGATTTTGGATCTTTCTCACCCCTAAAAGCTAGCTCAAATAAACTGACCACTGGCTCATGTTAGTAAATTTTTTTGTAAAACAATATCGAAAAGATGTAAGTGTGCATATATGAGATTTAACACTAATTAACAATCATTATTTTTTATTTATTTAAAAATTTGATTTATTTTTATACATAATTAACCATAGTATTTGTTTAAATATTATGACTATTTGTAAAGGAGTTATGCTTATTTATTAGTTAGGAATTTTAATATGTTTTTTCAATGTAACATTTGAGATTGTACCTATTCATTTTGCAACATTTTCCAAATGGTTGTCTCTATTCAAAATATAAAGATAAGTACATGGGTTTTGGAAGACAAATCAAGTTCCTACATAATGGAAATTTTGTTCCTCCTCTATACATGTCTTTTCAAGTATTCTTTCCAAAATTACCACCATATTTTTCAATTGTTTTACTCAAGAGACGATGCATAAATACTATAATTATTATTGAGTATCCTATACCAAAATCTTATCATGTCTTGAAGGAAAATTGTTGATGATTATTCACAACATTATAAGGCAAATAATTCCTTAAAGAAGTGACATTATGCATTAAAGTTTGATTTCAATATTCTACCCAAAGTCAAATCTATATTTTTCCAATAATCCGTTATACAATTGATGTAGGGCAACCTTAACAACTCTTGAAGCCCGATAGAGGATAATAAGCTCACAAAAAGAGATCGGAAGGTGACCAAACATAGGAATACAAAACGCCCCAGCTCATCATCTTGTCTCATCGATGCTCTACAGCGTTGCAACCTATCTTCCGCCCTCGAGATAACTTGCCGGTATCGACCTATTTTGCATTTGCTGCCATCCAAAATCGATCAGCACTATCTGCGTCGCCTCCACTCCTCTCATCTTCCTTCGACTCGAAATTGATCCCTATAAAGTCTTATAATTGCACATCACTTGTCGCGTACTATTCTAGAGTCAATAACATCAATTATTAGAAAATATGATCCCAAAGTTTTTAAAGGATAGATGGAGAAAGATTTCCTTATATGCAAAGAACATAGAAACAGAATCCCACCGTGAACGGTGTCGCATCGAACGCGTTCCGTGCTCTCAATCAGCAAGAGACGACAGAGACGAGGATGATCGCGGCATAGACGACGAGCCACTGGCCGAAGGCACTCGGGCCGAGTTCGAGCGCACGCACATGGACTCGAACCTTAAACTTTTACCAAAACGTGGTAACGAGCGGAGGCAAATTGATCAAAACAACTAACGAGCGGGGGAAGATAGAGATAGAGAGAGAGAGAGAGAGAGAGAGAGAGAGAGAGGGGGCAGGGGAAGTAGGGACAGGAGATCACATGCGAAGCGTTGGCGCATGAAATGGGAAGTGGCCCTTTTTTTGTCTCTCGAGCTCAGCCGAACGCGAGGCGATTGCTTCCCGCTCCCCCCATAATCACGTGCCGATTCAATGCGATTTAATTTTTGGATCGACGGGTGGGGCCCCCGCTCCCCGTCCTTCTTGTACCCCCCCTCGAAACAAACCTATTTTCCCCAAATTATTGAGAATAAGAATAATTGCACAGTGAATAATATCCCCCGCTTCTCTGTTCATTTAAATTATTTTTTATCCGCTTCGAGAAGTGACGTCGTTACTAGCTCGTTGAATACCGAATCGAGTCGAGGAGAATTATGTAATGGGATCATGGAAAGGGAAGGAACATGTCGAAATAGGTCGAATGGGTAGTATTGCATTGACCCGTATTAAAGTAATTAAATGTAAAAATACGTTTTCATCTACCAGCTTAAATTTTATAATAGAAATATGATACAATATTAAAGTTGAAGATCCAGAGTTTAAATATTTCTACGTCTATGCTTAATATTTCAGGCAAAAAAAAGAATTAGACTAAACATGAAAGGAAGAGTAATTGAATATTAAGTTATGTTTTTATCCGAATAGTTTAACTACTAGTGGCCACACAAAATCTTACAACTAGGTGGGACCTAATGTTCAAATCCATTATTATTAAATTATGGACTAAAGTTTTTTAATGCTTAAATCAACCGAGGTCCGACTGAAACAACGATTGAAACGAGCTTCAGAAGCCAAAAAACCCAATTCGATAAAAAGGAAATTTGAGGGGAGGCAGAGGCGTCGCACCCCATCGCCATTTGATGCCAGAATTAAATGTGGCCCGTAGCTGCTACGGCTCAGAGTAGGATTTTCAGGGATCACGTCGCCTAGGCAGGGCCAGGACGGGTAGGGGCGGTAGGTCGCGTGCACGTGGCGCCCATGGATTGGCACGTTGGCAAGTTCCGGGAGGGAAAGAAAGCCAAGGACGACGGAGGCCATGTGCGGCTCTGCTGGCGGACTGGTTCTTCTGAGAAGTTTGGGGACCGCTCGAGATCAGCAGCAGCAGAAGTCGATCGCTAATCACGCACAAGGCCCCGGCCCCGGCCCCGGCCCCGCCCCGCGAGCCATCTTTTTTCCCAGTGGAAAGTTCGACAGATTTCGGGTCGTTTTTTGGGCCCTTTCCCAGGAACCCCATTTTGACTAAACAGGCTCGTCTGGCCCTTCCGCCTTTCCGTGAAAACTGGGAGGATGATGCTGTCCATGATCATGCTGTGTCAAGAATCCACTCAGAAAAGTATGCTTGCATGCTTTCTCACCGGTCCACTGTGCAGTACCGTTCCCTTTCCTCACGGTGGATTGTTTGCCAATGTCGTGTGCTTAGAAATATCCTCAAAAGTTTCCCTTCGTGGCAGTTTTATTGCGACGATCGAACTGCTATCCGAATAGCACGCGTGTGATGATGCTTTTCATGGGCACACCGAGCATATTAAAATGGAATGCCATTCACACCGCTTTCCGCTTTATTGATTAATCGAATTGCTGATGTATTCATTAAGGCATATACCCACCTCAGCATTTTCAAGATCTCTCTAAAATTCAGTTCGACTTTTTATTTATTTATATCATCTTCAATTTAAGAGGGATGTTAGAAATATCCCGATTGATGATAATTTCTTTTGTAACATTACGTCACTATAGATAGCCATCGTGTAAAGGTTATAAATAGGCTCGTTCAATACACAGAAACTATGATTTAATTTTCCGCTTTATTCTTTACATTGTTGACTCTATGGTCAGTTTATAGAATACAAAAATCTCCACGATGGAAACTGAAGTCTTAACGGTGCCGAAGATAGAGGATGGTTTCTCTCCCCATCTTGTCATGCGAGTTTGTGGCTATTCCTGCACCGTGTTTGGTACATTTTCCTGCGAAGTGCATATCCATGAGGCCATAGCTTAATAGGAAATGGTTACTGCCCTCTGTTCCCTCGGGATCCGTGGAGTCGTAGAAGCAACGAGTTGGTCACCACGAAAATCGAGCTCAACGCCATCAGTCCACCTGTTAAACAGGCAATCAGAGTTGCAGAATGTCAATATATGGAAGCACGTAGGTTGCGGGATGCCCTTGTGCAATGGAACCCGCACATGTGAGAGTTCACTCGGTGCGAGCGTGTTTTCTTTCGAATTACGGCTCCATGGACATTACAAGAAGGTACCTGAGAGAGAGGGTGTCATGGCAATATCAAACTGGGGAAGCAGTACTCCTGCAGCAATGGGAACAGCAACGACATTGTATGCTACTGCCCATGATAAATTTTGATACACTTTACCCATCGTTGCCTGTGCAAGATCGAGTGCCTCGACAACCTGGCCCGGAAAACATAAGACAGAGCAAAGAAACATGAGGAAACATTAGATAAAACTTGATGAGTCAATCAATCAATCAAAACTGTGAACAATACTTCACCAGGTACCGCATACCTGGGAAAGTTTGCTACGGAGTAGTATTATGGATGCCGCATCAGAAGCAGCAGTTTCTTGTGCCTCAATTGGCAAAGCAATCCCGACATCAGCACTAGCTAAAGAGGGTGCATCATTTATGCCATCTCCAACCTGCAAAGAACAAGCAGGTCAGGTATTGTTGACTATGCAATGATCATGGCAATAAAGTTGCATGCTAAAAACAAGCTATACACGCAACAGATCATTGAGCTGGCTTCATTTAGTAAAAGATCCCATAATATGGCTCATTTTCATCACTAAAGTGAAGTGTACATGTGTATTTGCAATGACAGATCGGACGAAACTGCCTAGAGACAATTGTTCTCGCCCTGTAAATCACTCTTTGCTCTTCAGCTTTCCATATCAAAACCGATCTCTTATGCTCTCATTGATCAGTTTGGCGAACTTAAATGCTTTAGGAGGAGTTATCGCAGGTATGTTCGAGGCCACACAAATGCCAAAAACCCAGGTGGCTAATAAATCAACTTCAGTGCTTCCTAGCAAGACTTTTTAAAAGACACAACAGTTATGTAAAGCAAGTTTGCAATACTTTAAGACTAACTTCAGAAAATCATCCAAACTGAATGGAAAAACATACCATTGCAACACGGTTTCCTGCAGCTTGAAGAGCCAAGATGACATCGGATTTCTGTTGGGGAGTTAAGGAAGCCTTGATGCTTTCATGTCCTATTCCAACCGTCTGAGCTATTTTTGCAACTGCCTCTTCCCTATCTCCTGACAAGAGAATGGTCTTGATTCCCTTCTCTTGGAGCCTTTTCACAACAGTAACAGCAAGAAGAAAATCAGGTTATAGACTTTAGCACAAAAAATGGAATGATGACAAGTAGAGTAATTCTAAATTGATGTGGTTATTTGAGCGTTTTCTCAGCTGTTTCATGCCATCATTTATACAAGATGAGTTCACGCTTGCTACAATAAGAGAGATCCAATAGATAAGCATTGAGCTATACTATAATAATTTGCTTAATTGGGAGGTCTTTTCTGACATGTTTCCTAACTTAACAATCCTACATAGGACTAAGGGCAAAAAACAGGAAAGAAGGGCAAAAAAAACTCAGATTTGGACATATTGAATGATAAGTCCTTCAGACCTGCGGCTGGAAGTATTGCAACTAGAGGAACGAGACCAGCCAACTTCAGTAAAAATCTTAATTTCCAAATGAAAAATGCAGGGACTTTCCCTTTCGCATACACAGCTGCTACCATGGGTATATCTCAGACAGACAGAAACTAACCTAGCTACTGTAGACTTGGCATCCTGGCGCAGCTTGTCTGATATGGCAATTGCACCGATTATGCCTTCACCTTCTCGTCCAACATAAACCACTGTTTGTGAATCTTTTGATCGTGACACCCGTTTAGACAATTGATGCATCACAGCCTTTTCAAGGTTCAAAATGTCAGATAGGTCTGGTCTTCTATGAAATCGTTCATGAACCCAGTCTAATGAACCAACCGCCACCAGATGCCCATCTACTTCTGCTAATGTCCCATAGCCAGGTTCTGAGAGTTGTCCTCTAGTAACTGGCAAGGACATATTCATTGCTTCTGCTTCGTTCACAATAGCTTTCGCAACCGGATGCAAAGCTGTCCTCTCTACTGCGTAAGCCATCTGAAGAACTTCTGATTCACTATAAGACAATGAAGCCACCGCAGAAACAGTTGGTTTTCCCTCAGTAAGTGTTCCTGTCTGATGGTTAATAATGACAAAATAAGTTTCTGCAATTCGTCACATGTATTTTAACTTAAAAGCAGAATGCTACGTTAAACGAGATTAACTACTGGAAATCAGAGGTACCTTGTCGAAAGCGACATAATCAACACTAGCTAAGCGTTCCAATACATCTCCTCCTCTAACAAGTAGCCCCTCTCTGGCTCCTGCTCAATTTTTCAGCATGACAAAGGGAAATTAGATCTGCCAAAAGTTAAAATTTTTGTTGGGAAACCATTGTAAAACTTGCTTTTCCTTTTTGGTGGAAATAACGTGCACATGTAGAAAGATCTTATAGAGAAGACAAGATCAACCCATGTTGAATACGTCTTACTCATTCAGATTCCCATAAGGAATGATCTCTCCCCACAATATGCAGAATTTTAAACTTTCAAAATGAATTGTGTAAATTGTACCACAATATGAAGACTTATAAGCTTTAAAAAAAAGCAGACTTTTGACCAGAGATGCTTGTAAAAGCTCCAAATTTGTAGTGAGAAAGACTGGAAGAGAGTGGTATTATATGCAGCACCTTCAAGTATATTGTTAACTATACCAATTTCCTACCCAAATATCCAAAGGGCAACCTTCTATAAACAAAAGTAAAATGAAAAAGAAATCATAGCAATTAGCAGCACCATTTACTACTTTCTTGCAAGTGTATGACTCTTTCATTTATGTGATCAATCACGAAAGAAAAGAAATTACCAAGAGATGTGCCAACCAAGATTGCTGTTGGTGTTGCAAGGCCCAATGCACAAGGGCAGGAGACCACCTGGAGAGGCACGCAGAAGAAAAAACTTTTACACACAGGATTATCAGCTAAGATTCAGAGCACAGCAATATTGATGGAAGAAACTTAAGTGATATGTTTTGCAGTCTTCACTGGAGTGTATTAATCCAACTAAGTGGAAAGATTAAGCATTAGGAGTTCTGTGAGCTGCATCACATGGAGACTGCCAATTTTCATGAAGTACACGGTACTAGTTACTCTAATCATGTTTAGCTGGCTAAGTTCTGGTATTCAGGAACGAATCAGATCATTACAACCCTGGCAGAAGAAACTCACGAAAATCTTACCCATGGTATATCTACCATATTGCCTCTGAACGTGGATTGTAATAATATTAAATTTGTTCAAAAAAACACAATTTGAACTCCACCGAAAATATAATGGTACATAAGGTTTTCTAGACTATTACACACCAGGACATCCACAGAAAGCTTCAAACTTAAGAGCAAGGGATCTCCATCTGGACCAGCAATATCATTAAGCAAGACATCAGGAAAAATGTGTGTCCCGATGTAGTACCTAAAAAAGAAGGTAAACACATTACATAGGTTATTGATAGCACCTCTTTACAAAGGATAGACAACACTAGTCATGGTACATTTCACTCAGAATACTTCAAGATGGATTGCCTCATTATATTGTGACCCATATTCAGGAGGAATATTATAGACCAGAACCCCCAATAACAGTTCTCACAATGCATATAGCATGTCTGGTGATGGAAAACATTAAATGAGTGAACCTACCAGAAAGCAAAAGTTGCTGCTGATAGGGTCATTATAGTGTACACAAATGGTCCAGCTATTGCATCTGCAAGTCTTTGTATGGGTGCTTCCCGAGCTTGAGCATCCTCAACCTAGAAGCTTGAAAGAAAAATCTTTAGTGCATTATCGTCTCTCTGACTCTATACCTGGCAGCATAAGCTTAAAATATCCCAAAACATTTCACATGATAAAGCTTAAATTCGTTCATCCATCATAAATTAATTGACAAAATTATCAAATAATCCATGCTTTTCACCAATTCCTTAACTTTGTTTTAGAAATTTTTGTAACGCTTTGTCAAAAGCCATAATCATTGAATTTCGATGTGTGTTTTTGGCTCCATGATTAAAGATTTGGGTGAATCGTGACCCTGACATAATATAAGTTAGAAACAATGTTAACCTCACAAAAAAACTCTTGACAGTTAAAAAGAGGGAAAAACAGAATGAGAAGAGTGTGGCAGAGCATCGAAGTGGAATATAAACAAAGATTCATCTGTTGGTTTCAATGGATGCAAAAAAGATCACAACAGCAACTTCAGGCATTATTGTGAAGCTTGATTGACACGTGAAATCTGATGAACTCGTTTTCCTAACTCACTTCTATCAGTTGATTCGCAAGTCATACATCACACTTCCTCAGTTTCTTTAATCCAGACCTTTTCCTGCTCCTGTTTCAGTCTATCTACCCTGTCTTTCTTCATTTGCCCATTCTGCTTCTCCCTTGCATTACTATTCGTCATGCATTTTCTTTTTTAAGTCCATCTGTTCCTCTCCTTTTGAACTGAATTTTCTCTGTACTTTTTCTTCACCTATTTTTAAAGATCCTGGACAACTATATAAGGAAAAAAAATCCATGCTTTTATGATGCCAATTGTATTATTTTCACTAAAATTGTGCCGGTAGTATGCTAATGCCCAGGGTCAAAAGGTAAAGCTGGATGTCACCCATGTCACAGCCATAATGCATTATAAGGATAAATGAGAGTCAAAAACTGGATTTGAGGTAAAGTTAAATGTCAGAATATCCTAATATCAACACAGAAAGTCTTGTACAAACCATGCGGAATATCTTGGATATCGTTGAATTGGAACCAGTCGTAGTGGCTTCAATTCGTAAAGGACCATCCTGAAAATAAGTACAGAAGAAATGTCCACCATTAAGAACATTAAAGGTCAACCATTAATGGTAAGTCCTCCAAGAAGCTCATTACAAAATAATTGCCTGAAATATCACTGCATGAAAGGAAAGGCCAGACTGTTTGTCTCAGGATAATTAGGCATGGCATCATGCACATTATTAGTAAGATAAGTGGAAATCAAGTTCCTTGTCGTTAGAGTTAAAATGAGCAATAAGCTATGAATGCACAAACTTTACCCAGTTTATTGTTCCTGCTGAGACCCTGAGACCTTTTTCCTTGAAAACAGGAAGTGATTCGCCAGTAAGCATGGATTCATCAACAACACTTCTTCCGGCAAGAACTTTCCCCTGTAAAGCAAGCACCGGACTTGAGCTAGGAAATATATATCTATGAGATATGCTACACAATCTACTGGTTAAAAGTGTAACACCGACTATGCCTGGATCACTGGTTTGCTGGTTCGATAGAAGTATATTTACACAAGTAATGTAGCACCATACTAAAAAGTCAAGCCGGTGCACAAAGGAATCTAAAGGGCCGCTACAACTGCAATCCTTCATAAGGATTGAACATTTGTGAAAGATACTTCAGTAAGGCAAATTAAAATTTCATTGTACTAGATGACCATAGCGAAGGTTATTCAACAGAAGCAGGATGAATAAGTTGAATCAAAATATTCACCAGGACAAAGGTACTCTCATACTAAGGTAAAGACAATTACAACATCTATTGCCCATGTGGCGTATTCATTTGAATCATAACTTCACAAGGTTACTAGACACTCACATCCACAGGAATGGTCTCCCCAGGCAATACCAGCACAGAATCACCAGTACGAATATCATCTGTTGGAACCTCAATGCATAATGCTTCAGAGCAAAGTACACTATCAGCAGAGAGATCACTTTCTGAGGAAGTAATGACCAGTCGAGACTGAGTGGATATCAATGACTGCAAATTACCAGCATCGATCAGTCTTATACCGTGAAATAATGCCCAGGATATATAAAGATCACAGCGATGTACAGTCAAGGATAAAAAAAAAAAAAAACACTGGAAAACAGTCAACATTAATCAGGATAGGATAATCAGTACAGCCCAAGTACTTCAGAAAGCAATTCAAATATGTGTGCCCTTCTATAGTCACTAAGCATAGAACCTAGGATAGATGAGACATGATACAGATATGTTTAGAAGCCTAATCAGAAGGTGCTTCCGAAATGCCTCTTGTGCATATATGCGAAACTGGACAAAGTGCATTAGGGAACTCCATATCATGAGCCTCCAACTGCCCAACCAGATTCGTTGTTTCACAAAGGCATAAGAACTTGTGGAAAGATCAACAAGGAGGAGCAAGTGGAACATTTAGCCTGAGGATACCGCATTAATAGATTATATTTTAAATAAGAAAATGTCTGCCATTCAGTTAAGGTGAAATCAATGACAAGCTGAAAAGTTTAATTTGGCAGATCTATAACATTTTATTAACAGATCAAAATTAAACATGATGTTAAAATAGTATCTGGGAGTAATCAAATTTGTGATGTTCACTTTGAAGATTCCTTGCACATACCAACCTAGACTAAAGCGTAGTTTAACATAACCAGATCTCAAAGTGCATCATCCTGTTCAAATGTTTCATGTAAAAATGATATAGAGTAGATTTTGACTTACTAGAAGTTCATTCATATCACTAGATGCGCTGACTCTTGCCTTCTCTTCTAGGGAACGTCCCAGGAGCACAAAGCCAAGAAGCATGACCTGCATGCTAAAAATAAATAGCCTTGTGTGAGACATTTATCTATTGTCTTTCGTGGAGAAAGATATGTCATATATGTGAGCATAAAACAGTATATCTTAGTGCAGCTTAAATAGGCTTGCTGCAAATATCCTCATCGAGATTTTGAGATTATTTTTTATCAGTATTATGACTTTTAGAAATGACATTACCAAATGATTCAAACAAAAAATAGCAAAAATTGAGTGGCCATAACATGCATCCAACATGAGTAGCTTCTCACAGGCTGCCTGACATTAGGTATAAACATGGAAAGGAAGCAGCACAAACTCATAAAAGATAGCAAATCACCGGCTCATCGAAGAAAGATGCATCCCAGTCAAGCCCAGGGTTCAGAAGGGAGACCTACAGTAAAAAATAAAAAACGACCATTTAATTTTCAATAAAGCCACAAAACCAGAAAAAACAGGCCAAATACCAAAACCTATCCACCAAAAGCCTCACCGAACTGATTAGAAAGGCTGCAAGCGATCCGAATCCAACGAGTGAGTTCATATTCGGAGATCCCTTCTTGAAGGCCTTTAGACCGTCGAAGAGCAAGTCTGCACAAGATCTTATTCTTAAAATCTAGAGCTGCATGATTCACTTCTGCAAACTATCTATATTTGGACAACGACCCAGTCACCTATCAGCCTTTACAGAGACATCGGATGTCCAAATATACCATATTACGTACAGGAATTCTGCGATAATGGGAGTAAAAGAGAAGGGAATTGTCGACTAACCTCTTCCTGGTCCAAGAAGAGCCCCCAAAGCCAACCCCCCTTTAACATACGAATTATGAAGAAACTCCCAGAATGACCCTGAACACGCAATTCAAATGCAGATTTCACTCAACATGATCAGCGACCTTAGATCGATTCATTACGAAGATGCGACAAGCTCGATATACTCACCATGGGCTATATGAATCCCGAGCGAATGCAGTATGTGCGAGGCGTGCGATCCGCAGCACAGCGCCACCAAAGTCCAGGCGAACGCCACGCGGTTCCTGCTCTTGGTGAGCAGCTCCTCCTTCTTCTTCGCCATGTCCTCCCACTTCTTCACGTTCTCCGCCACCCCGATCTTCGACGACCTCCTCTTCGACGGGAAGCCGCAATCCGTCAGCCTCCCGGCGAGGCTCTCCGCGACTCCGGCCGCGGAGTCGCCCCCACCGCCGCCGCCCAGCGCCCGCGGGCTCAGTTTGACCGCCGCGGTCTGGGTCAGCATGTTGACCACGGCGGATTCCACGCGCTCGTCGGCGGAGAGGACCGATTTGACCCGGGAGACGCAGCCGCCGCACATCATGCCGGAGACGTCGAGGATGACCGACGTGTCGCCCCGCTCGGGCTTCTTCTCTGGTGCAGCCGGAGCCGGGCGGCTGGCCTCGAGAGTGTTGGAGAGGGCGAGGCGAGGAGCTCGGGAGCCGAAGCGCGGCGGGAGCGGGAGGCGGCGCCGCCCCCGCGGGGGGAGGAGGAGGTGGCGGTGCTGGTGGCTGCGGAGGAGGAGGAGGCTGCTCCGGTCGCCGCCATTGGCGGCGAAGCGGAGCGTGCGATGAGACGAGAGCTTCAGTAGGTCCGTAGTCATCGGAGAGAGAGAGACGGATGAAGATGGCCGGACAAGGAGGAGGAGGAGACGGTGGAGATGGGCGGACGAGGAGGAGGAGAAGGTGGGGGACGGCGGTTGATTTTTTTTAAGGTGGTGGTGGTGGTGGTCAACAGAGGCGACACGTGGGAATGCTTTATCCGGAAGGCTTGCTGGGAGGTGGGGTCAACGCAACTTGTGGTCAGTGGTCAAGATGGTGGCGGAGGAGATTCTTCTGGCCACGCAGTTGCCAGGCTGGCACGTCGAAGTTACCGTTCCTGACACGAATTTCCGCACGCGATAGCGGCGCACGAATCCGGACCTTCGATTTTTAAAAATAACATAAACGATCCCCTAATTTTGGCAAAAAAAGTGTAATGTGATGCCTAAATTTTCTATTTATTTAACATGATCTATGATATTTTGATACATATTTAATATAGAAAGACAATATTAAACATTTTACTATAATTTAAGGAAAAATTTGAGTATGTACCCAAAGTCCATAAAGTTTGCCCATTAATAAATTGACCATTTGTTATGGAGACATATTGAACAAATTGAAAGTTTAAATATAACACTATAGACATTAAGTTAAATTTCACGGATTATATTAAATAAATTAAAAATTTATATGCCACATTACATATTAACATAAAATTTATGAATTATTTGTGTCATTATCCTTTTTAAAAAGTATAATTTTTGAAGCAACTTATCAACGGGCGATGAATTTTTGTCCAGAATGAGGCTGCAAAAATAGAACCAGGCCTTGTGTAGGCTTGAGCTTGAGTGCCACTCGTGACCAAACTTAACATTAAACGAAAGAAAGCAAGAGAGAACCGTGAGATGAAAAAAAAAAAAAAATGAGAGAAAGACACAGCAACAAGAGATGTCTAAAAGATAGGAATTAGAATTACTCCCAGTCCGATTTAGAGTCCTGGACCTGGAATTGGGAACCGGTCTTGAATTGGCCATTCGGTCCAGTTTCCGGAATCGGAATAAATGCTCGGCCCTATCTCACCTGTGCCGCCGGTCCGGTCGGGTCGGGTCTGGTCTGATGGGCTGCGGTTGCTGGGTACGCCAATGGGCCCAAAAGTCTCGGACTCTCTCGACAGCGCAGTGTGAAACCTCAGGCCCAAAGCCCAATGCATCGTCAATGAACAGTTGCACGCCACGTGGGCAGTCCGGACTCCGAACGACAGCTTTCTTTCTCTCTCCTAAATATCCTGTTTTATCATCACCAGTATCAGCTTCACTTCCCCGCCTCCCTCTCTTTCTCTCTCATCGGCCGGAGCTAAGCGAGCTTCGCCGCCGAGCAAATGGCTTCGCCAGCGGAGTCGCCGCCCCCTCCGCCACCGTCGCCCTCCCCCGACGAGGCCCAGCAGAACCGCCCGCCCAAGCGCGCGTTCCTCTCGGCGGGGAACGTCCAAACCCCGCTCGCGCTTCCCTCATCGTTCAGCCCCGCGATCAAGCCCCACCACCACCGCCGCCGCCACAGCCACAGCCATCTCCTTGGCCTCGACGCCCTCCGCCAGTCGGTCGTCTCGGCGGCCGACGGGTGCCTCGGATTCCTCCGCGCCTTCGCGTCGCAGAGCCCGCTCGTCAGGAAAGTCCTCTCCTTGCACTCCGACTTCCGCAGTATCTGCCGAGAGGTAATCCGACTTGGTCGCTCCATGAAACATTGTGAATTCTAGTCATTCGCCACTTGGGTATTCAATGCGAGCATGTCCGATAATACCCATTAAGGTGTCTTGTTGATGGTAGCTCGAGCTCGGTCGTGTCGGTCCCGATTTCCTGAACTGGTTCTGAATTGGTACCTTCTGTTGGTCTTATGGTGCGCATGACCGTGAATTTTGAACTTCACTTCAGATTCACTGCAGGAACTCTGGGAATGTGATCTTGCCGTCGGGTCACAACTTCGCCGCGGTCTTGCCCGGTGGTGACTCGATGGCGGGGCTTGTGGTGGCCAATGGCATATCGAATTTCCTGAACATCTACAACACCCTGTTGGTCGCCAGGCTTGTCTTGACTTGGTTCCCGAATGCTCCTCCGGCCATCGTCAGCCCTCTCAGGTCCGTCTCTCGTGTCGCGGGATCAAATTTTAGATTACACGAGGTGTGATTGGGAAGATCGACTTTGCATCGTCTACTTAAGTCGTTGATTTGGAATAATATTTGATGCTTTGTCGCAGCACCTTGTGCGACCCGTACTTGAACATATTCCGTGGGATCATACCGCCGCTCGGAGGGACTTTGGACTTCTCTCCGATCCTGGCGTTTCTCGTCCTAAATGTCTTCACCAGTACCGCCGCTGCTCTTCCTGCGGAGCTTCCTCCAACACTAGCATCTCAAGAAAATGCCGCATCTTGCATCAGCTCCGCAACAACTTCCCAGAAGAAATGGATGAGACGGCTGCACGGGCACAAGCAAAAGAGCTCAACTAATCCATTTTAGGCCAATTTTTCCATCGATCGCTGTTTTTGCTCCTCGATATTCTTTTTGTATCAACAAACCCCGAAAACTAAGTACGCTTTGATCATGTTATTCTCTAGATAATAATGCTCACTTTGCTGTAGTAATTTGCTATTCAAGCACAAGATTCGACTGTTTGTACCCCCTCGAGTTAAACATATCGCGACTGCATAGACAGCTCTTTTCCCACCTATTTTCCTTATCGATTGAAGCGCATAATTTGCCTGGAACTGTATTTGACATGGCACAGCCTCTAATAATATGCAGAGGGGCTCGTTAGATATTCCTTTTATAAGTACTGCGCATGGTTTCTTGACTTCCTGGTCACGGAGTTCTACGGAGAATTTCAGTAAGAATCGGATTCCGCAGAATCCGTCCTGTTTCCACTATGGACGATTCTTATATCTTAGGCAACGTGGAAATTTAAGCTTCCCGTTGAAGCTGCAGACTGCAAATTTTCTGAAATGATGCAGAGTTCCTCCAGGTCTTCAATGATTCCTTAGCAAATACGAATTGTTAAAGGTAAAGAAGATCCTTTTCCTGAAGGCTCAAACGGATGGTGCTGGGCCGTCAAGTTCCTCAATTATTGTCCTGAGCCAGTAGTTGCTTGAATAGCGGAAGATGCCCACCATTTTATGTCTGTAAGCTGAATATAATCTGCAGATTGACAGATTGCAGGGAGTTACTTCTCCTGGAAAAGGCAATCCATAGAGTCAAACTAGATAGTTATATGAATTCTTAAATTCCAACAGTCACCAATGATGGAAGCACAACGATTTTGGACGCAACAACAGCACTAGAAGAAACAGCACAATGTATCTTTTCCAATAGGGGGCATCTATGGAAAAGAAGAAAAGATTCCAGTCAGCTCATAACCTCATTAGTTTGTGCAGACCAACTTTGTTCCCATATCCAGCAAAGCAAAGATTCCCGTAAAACCAGTCTCTAGTGCACCACCTATATGTTGCATCAAGGAAGAAAGACAACCGAGTCAGTTTCCCAGAAACCTCTCTGCGTGTCTGTTCCATGGAGAATGGATCGACTGTTTCTTCCCAGAGGAGCAGGTTCTCGTCGTATGAGAGGCTAGCGGCCATAGGATTGGCAATTGTGGCTGTGGCCTCGCCGCTATTCATTGACCGGAATCCTGCGGCCGAGGAGGAAGAGGAAGACGAAGCTAGTTTATTCGACTTTTCTGCCTGGCTGCCATTGCTGCTCTTGATGCTGGTCTTCGCAATTGCCTTGTTGCCTTTCATGGACAAGAGCTTTGCAACGTTCGATCATTACTGGATTCATAGAGTGGGAGGTTCTCCGGGTGGTATTCTCTTTATTCTCGTTGTTCTTGCTCTTATTCTGAAGTTGAAAGGTTGAGAGAGAGGGGGAACTCGAAAGGATGTTTCACTCTCCGTGTAATCCCTGTAAAGATTGAGAGCGTTTTGTGAAATTCAATGATGAAAGAGCATCCTAAAGTTTCATCTTTTTTTCTGCTTGCTTAGCTTAGGTCATCTCCATAACATGCTTTACAAAACGCATCGTTTAGAACAAATTTACTCTTTGTTAGGAGATTCTTTTAGAAAATCCGTCCAAACAATTCCTTCTCGTGAACAAAAACAGAGCAGCTGTTAGCTATCTTTCCAACAATAAGAAACAGAACAGTTGTGAGCAAGCCCTAAATTTCAGAAGAAGGGAGATGCATCTCTTCTTCCAAATTTAAGTTAATGGACGAAGTTCCAGTTTCTGGTTTACACTTCTCATCCAGAATTACATTTAGTCGATTGGTCAATTGGCTTAAGTGTTAAAAGTAAAGGCAATAGTGAAACAGAACTCCAAATTGTGTATTCAGTGTGAGTAGATCGCGCAAACGACTAACTCTTCAGCGTGAATTAAGTACAAAATAAATAAATTACTATGCAAGATACAGAAAACAAATTACAGTGGCAAAGGAATTGAGTAGACAAATACAGAGCCAAAAATTACACGGGGAACAGCCTTAGAGACTTGATTATAGGGCAAAGACACACCACAGGGCAACCAAACCTGAGGCAACAAATGGCCACAGGTGACGAACTTGGGAAGGATATGCACTACTGCATTCGTCATTGGCGCCGCTAAAGCATCCGGGTCTAGAAGTCTTGGCAACGCCCCCCTCTAAAACAAAGCTACTGTTGGATGTGCCATTGCTGAACAAGACGCACCAGAAGTAAGGAGATCCACCATCACTGCCACTGACGGCAGCTCCCACTTCGGTATGGTTTTTGTTAGTGACAATTTCTATGCTTTTTTCCTTCTGCATCAAGATTCCAGAAAATGCTTCAGAGGGAGACACATACTTGGTCTCGCACCCAAGTAAACGACCAGTGATAGGGGAAAGTGTCGAGGTCTGAACACCACAATTGGGGGCAAAAGTCTCGGCGAAGTCAGCCTCGGGAGGTTTCTTAGCATTGGCTCCTCCTACGGCACCACAGTCACCTTGGTATGCCTTTATGTACTGCAGAGCAATGCATGCTAGCCCGGGGTTGTCATAGAGGGAAGAACTTTTGCTTGCTGTTCTATTGTTGTTGATTACATCCACCAACTCGTCCGCAGGGTTTTTGGTTACTTTAACTGCAAGCATGATCATAAAATCACTTGTTAGGCAAAATCATACGTGCAGAACATACACAAATGTGGAAGAGGGAGCCAAAAGAAAAAGACTATCTGAGAGCACACTACCTGATGCTTTTACTTTGTTTACTTCATCTAAAGGAGATAAATAAGATAATTATGATATGAAATTCAGATGACATGTTAAGTGATGAGTACATCGAAATGCACAATTTCACTATCAGCTGCCTTTGAGATGCACGAGGGATTACGACCCATCAAAATTAAATATGTTAAAATTGACAAACCCAACAAGCAACAGGCAGTGAGCTTGACTATGAGGTAGGCATGCATTAGCCCATTGACTGCAAAATTTAATTCCATTACCCAAGTCCCAATTTGGCATATGGAATATCTGCTTGCATTTAGCTGTACTGTTAATATCGGTGTGTCATTGTTGATATGAAAGTTTAAATATATAATTTGAATAAATACAAAAATCACTTGCAACAACATGCCACTTCTGATAGTAACTTTCTGGCAAGAATCTTGACACAAGACAAGAACTGATCCATGAAGTATTCACAGAACAGTTACCTCAGAAAGTCATGCACACCATCCAACAGACACCCATTGCCATCACCATTGAATTTCTAATATGATGTGCTCAAATGAATTTTTCTCCATCTGCCGTGATTCATAGGAGGAAAAAAAAAATGAAAAACAGACTTCATGTATCCTCGCACAGTAAGAGGAAAACAGCAGACCTTGAGCAGTTATGCAGCCACCGATTAACTATTTCTGCTCCACCAACCCTCCTCAATACTGACTTAACCACTACCTCAATGACAAATCAAATTTCCCGTCAGGATCTTTCTTTCTAACTAGTCATCACAATGCTTCACTTACCGTGATAGCAATAGCAATTTTGACGAGACTAACACAAGAGAACAAAATACACGATGCAGTGATCAACAAGTTTCCAGCCCTTGGTCCTTCCTCTTTCTTCCACCTCTTTCTAGTTTCCTCGCCAACTCCCAGAGAAAACCAAAGATTTTTTTTTTTTTTGGGTCAAAGAAGAACAAAGATTTCCTACCTTGAAATGCTCTATTTACTTTTTCCTCCCTTCACCCCTATGCTTCACCTCAGAAAACAGAGAAACACTGGAAAAAGGCAGCTCGACACCCATTTATAGGAGGCCACTTGAACACCACCGCCGAATATCCTCATCACTGTTCCCCACATCTACACCACATTATAAATCCAATCTCCTGTTACTAAAATTAGACTATCAAACCAGCTCGAAAGTCATTTGACATTGCGTCTAATCGCAAGATCCCTACTTGGTAGGCTTTATTTAGAAGATCCAACCGACATAAAAAAAAAAAAAAAGTCAAAACTTTACTTTCAACTTCTCGGCAGCTCAATCCCAGAGAAGCAGCTAAGACATTTTCGAATCACGGGACGATCTCAAGAGGAAGCATCAGATCTCGGCCAAGAGATCCGACACCGCGACCCGACCGACACTAAAGAATGCCGCGCTCCAAACCAGCGCGCACAACCCGCACCACCGCCTCACACCTCCGAAGCAAGCGACGACTACAGAGCCACTATATTTCGAAAGAAAACAGAGAACCCAGAAAATATCTCGGGCGGATCAAAACGTAAACGGACCGCTGAGCCGGTCCGGCATTCCGAGCTACCGGACCGAAAGATCACGGGAATGCATGCAGGTGGAGCAGAACGGAGGGGAGGAGACGACGACTTACTCTGGACGTCGGCGGAGACGGAGAGGAGGAGGAGGAGGAGGGAGAGCGGCAGGAGCCACGGGAGCCTCGGCATTGTCGGTGAGTGAAAAAGAGAGGGAGAGAGAGAGAGGACGGAACAGAGGCTGGAGAGAGACGGAGTCGAGTGAGGCGTCAACTTCGATCCCGTCTGGTCTTTTTGTCCTCCGTGCTTAAACAACTCATGATGGCTCTCGACCATGACCGCTCCTCCAGCCAATCCTAATCGGGTCTTCGGGTTCCCCAGCCCGAGCCGTGCGGGTCGGGCCGGGCCGTAATGACCAAAATGCCCCTTCTTCTGAAAGCTGTTTTACTGCCCGTAATTTGTTTTATTCCGAGGTTCCTTAGACAAATCGCACAGTTTCTCCAGCACAGTCATTTCTTTACTTGACGTTGTAAGTAGGATTTTGTTAGCATAACATTCTTTAGACTATAGTGAGGATAACAGCGTATTATAAATCACAGATTCTTGAAAATGTAAGTTCGATAATAATTTATAACAATTTATTATTCAATTTTTATGATTCGAAATATACTGTTATTTTCAAAATATATTAAAAACTGTCATACGATTATTTCTCTTGCTAATATTATCAATTTAGTTGGGTGAAAGGCATCGATCAATTCCACCTATTCTCTAGTTTTCATGTGTAGACATTGTGAGAATATATATCTGTCAATATATTATCATGATGCCGACAACGGAAGATGGCTAAGATCTAGAAGAACTTGGTCATGGGAGAATCCTTAGAGATGGCGGATCTACTAAGATTCAATATCAGCAAAGGAGGAAATTACATTTAATTTTATATTTTTGTAAGATCCTTAACATCCATTATCCTATAACAATGAAGTGCTAAGTTTATTCTGATTTTTTTACGTGATAAATGGAATTTACTGATGTTGATAATTAGATGATCAATCAAAACACATTTCTTTCATCGAAATTAGAGATCAGCAAAGAACTGTTACCTCTCGGACCATTAGATCATGTATCGTATTGTTTCACTCGGAAAAATTTCTATGACAAAAAGATGAAGAGACTAGAAGGGACGCATGCGGAGGGTAAAAACGTCAATTCAGAGGAAGCTGTCCGGAGCAGCGTCGGCGGAGAAACCAATGGCGAACGTCGCCCCCCCCCCCCCCCTTCGCGCACGTTAGCAAAGCCTCCTTCATTGCCCCGCCTCCCTTCGCCGGCGCGCGGCGGCGCCGGAATCGACGCCGAAGAAGGTGCGCGCCGTCGTTCCCGGCGCAACGGCGGGAGAGCAGGCGATCGTTCTCCTTCTCCCCCCTGCTCGCTCCCCGGATCGTCATCGCCGGCAGTCCGCCCTCGCCGTCTCCCGGCTCCACACGATTTCGCTCCGAAGTTCGTCGATCGTGTCCGTCGAGCTCACTGATCCGGCATTAGGTGGATTTGGTACCCGGAGCCGAATCCGAAAGCCTTTGGCGGGCCAAGGAGAGTCCTTTACGCGGAGCCAATGATTGATTGCATTGTCGCTGTCAAGATAGCCTTTTTGAAGTGTTCGTCGGATTCACTTTGCGTTCGTTATGTTGCGGATGGTGATTTCCACTTCAGTTTCCTTTTTAGCCTAACCAAAGGAAGGTGGGGGAAAAGTGGGATGGACGGAAGAGTGGATTTTTTCTTAGGTGGTGATTGATGATGCGATTGAATAGTAGCGTGGGTCGAGACCCTTTCTTCCGGGCTAAGTTTCGACAGGCGGTTCCTTGCACATGCTACTCGTTCTGCCCTTTGTTATAATGTGATGTGAGCTGTGTTGTGGGAATCCAGAGCATATCTTTTGTTCGATCCGAACGTTTGTGTCGGTAGTGATTATACCGTGAAGTTGTCTTCACATTAGAAATCGAAGTAAAGTTGCATTCTTGACGGTCAATTCCAGTTTGGTTTTCCTTTTGTTGAATGCAGATGGCATTGCAGGCAGCTTCTTTGGATAAAATATGTGAAGAATTCGGTTGGTGAACTCTCGAGGGGTTGTTCTTTGTTGCCTTGTTATTGGGGTGCTTGAGTTTGATACTGATCATTCTTAACACGCAATGATTAGAAAAAGACTTGACCCACTAGAGAGATCTCATGTGCCAGCTGTAATGTTAAGTCAGCTTTAGATTAAGGATTAGCTAATCTCTCCTTCTCCTTTGCATTAAGCTTTCCTTTTTTAATCGGTAGGTGAGAGCATTCCTAATTACGCACATCGCCCATAATCTATTTTTTCATGTTATTCAGCTGCCTAATGGGACTGGGCTTCTTTAGTCAAATTAGATAGATTGGTCCTCACTTAGCAATGCCAAGATTGCATAGAAAACTCCGGAAGGTGAGAAGCCTGAGTTTGCAACGTGTCGAACGCTTTTTTGCTCTGGCCCGGCAGGACCTCTTTGCGTTAACATAAGAGTGATAAGTTGAGGATCCTCTGTGATCTTGGCTGATCACATCTGTGAATGCACTAATTTCTTGCTTTCTTTCTCACTTTTAACCTTTACTTCTAAGTACCACCAACAAATCAATCTTTTGACCATTGGCAAGTTTGGCAGAAGGAATTGTTTTTTTTTTCATTTATTTAATTTGACTAAGGCACAAAACCATCTTATTGAACAACTCTTTTGAAAGAGCTGCTGAGGTGGATTGTATTGTTGGATAGAATAGGTCTAAGCAGCTACCGAGTTGTGTTTAATTAATACTTGGTTGATTGGTGTCCATTGTCCAATTGCTTATCCAAATTGTTTCTTCACACTTTCTATCTGTTTGTGTTGTGGTATTATCTCTTTTGACTCTGTTTTTGTATCTAATTTGACAAAACACTCATGTGAGTGTTTATCTCAGACTAAAAACTGTTATTTTAGCATTGTTTTTCATGCTCATTTTCCATTTGCTTCATGGCAGTTCTGCATGCATTGACTTTCTATATCTTTGGAAATTTTCAGAACTATAGGTGGCACGATATGCTTCAGACAGTGGAAAAGGTAAAGATGCACTCAACACTGTTGGTCAGTGTCTCGGGTACTTCATTTGAGACTTTGGTGATATATATATTTAATTCGAGTTGGGTAAAGGTAATGCCCCTCCTGTTTTTACTGTAATTTTGAAGTCAAAGCTGTATCCCAGTGAGTTCTTACTTGTTTATATTTTAGGACGTGGTGAGCTTTGCTTGATAAATATTATTTTGAAATGCTTTTGCTTGCTTGTCATCATCATATCCAGTACGCAGGAGATGATGATGACTGAATTTTCTAATGGGTCATTGATCAGATTTATTGCTGTAATGATTATCTTGACATAGATTAAAGAAGATTGAATTATTCTTCTGGGGATATGAAATTCTTTTGTGGGTTGCAAACAAGCATCTGCCACCAAATTCTCTTTCCGGTGAGATGATATTTGTAGAAAAATAGCATCTTCATATTCTCAAAACAATTTCAACTAGTACCTCTTTCATTTATCCATTACTTCTTAGACTTTTCTTGCTTGAAATGTTTTAAGGCAAAGCTTCATTTGGGAAAAGATTTGTAAAAGCCTGTGAGAAGCTTTGTTCTGCTGAGTTTTCATAACCACAAAGGATGCTCCCACGTTCCCCTGAAAATGAAATACTCGATTCTGGATAAACATTTGGTGCCTTAGTTGAGACTTAAGACTGCTTGGGTTAAATCCAAGTTTGGAGGGAATGCATATTCATCACTCAAGCATCTCACCTTATCAACTTGTCCTTATGTAACTTCAAATGTTATATGATCATCTACAAACAATAGTGTCATTTTAAGAGAGCTGAATTTTTTTTCTTGTAGAGCGTTGAAAACTTGATTCCTTGCTTCTCCATGCATCAAGAAATGAACCAGATGTCTTGGTAAAATCCATGATAGCCAAGACAGGTATTGCAGTTGATGCATCAGATAGATATCGCTTTATCTCTTTTCTGTTCAAAAGCATGCGCACACATCTATATGCTTTTGCTCGTTCCTGTTTAATCGCACGTGCCTTTGTCTCTTGAAACTTGTTATTCTCCTTGCTAGTGACGGTTTATTTTGAGTGTTCAGATTAGTATGCTTCTAAATGGTTAATTCTGAATTTTCAGTTCTTCCATTAACAGTCTCCTCCAAAGTGTTCCCCAAGACGTGTTGGACAGAGGCAAGGCTGCAGCAGATCCATATAGGATTCCAGAAGACACTAAGCCTGAAATACGAGACCCTGAAATCAAGCAGTTGGAAATTGGAATCACCGTGTTTTTTCTGCTGTATTCTTCAATCTTCTTTTTGTTCAATTGAATGGAAATACCTTTCCTCAGCATGATGATTTCATAAAGTTGAAGCCTCGGCCAGAGTATGATGAGGTTATTGCTCAACTAGAAAGGTTTGAATTAAGACTCAAAAAACTTCTCTAGGAGTCAGTTCAACCCAAATATGGCGTATTTTGGACAAAGTATCGTGCACTTGCTTCGACCACGGCTGAACTCACCTGGATCACATTTGTGCTACGAGATATGGGGATTTCTCTTTAGCCACCTACCACTATATATTGTGACAACAAATCAGCAATTTCTCTCACCGCCAATCCAATATTACATGCTCGAACCAAGCACATTGAAGTTGACTTTCACTTTGTCCATGAGAAAGTCTCTTCTGGATCTATTCGTATTCAGTATATCTCTACTCATCTACAATTAGCTGATATATTTACCAAGTCTCTATCCCGCTTATCTCATCTTACTCTCCGAACCAAATTGGGAATCGAATCTGTTACTCTTCCCAATTTGAGGGGGAATGTTAGAGAATCAAGATCAGAAGCCAAGTCTGCAATATTGAGAAGTCAACCACAGGAGGTGAAGTCCTCGACTATTATAGATGTGGATCACCAGAAGGCAATCAAGAAGTAAAAAGAGCTGAAGAAATTGATAACTCATGGATAACGAGTTTCATCAATGGTGGAGATCATACAAATGTCAAAGACACGGATTACCAAAGTCTCAAGATTGCTGTTCTGTTTTGTTTAGCTGTAAAGTTTGTTAGTTAAAAGTTAGTTAGTTCGTTTTTCTAGCTGTTAGTCCTCTGTTTTCCGCCTATATACAGAGAGGGATTGTAATCGAACCTCCCTCTGATATGATCAAACTCAACTAGACCTCCAAACTCTTACTCGCCGATTATACAGTTTAGGAAATGGGGAGTTCCTCGGTTTTATGGTATTTCGGTGTACCATTCTAGATGCAAATCATATCAGGTCAGATGAGCGGTTCTTAGTTCGAGCCTTTCGTGTTGGAACACAATCATTTGGCGTTTCTCATGTGAAACTGCATCATGCTTGGTTAAAAAAGCGCAACATCTCACGGGTGACTCTGTCATGCCCTCGTTCCTGGAAGAAGGGTGGAAGACGGAGTCCGTGTTATAGCATCATTACTCGATTGACCATCAATCGAATCGCGTCCTCTGGCGCATTCAAGCATATCGCATCAAATCTTGAAGACTGCCATAGCTAAGATGACAAGTTCAAAAGAATGTGCAGTGTTGTGTCTCTTCACCGTCACACGATGCGACAATGGAATTCCTCGTGTTTTAACACGGGATTTGGCTAGGGCAAGTTCTGGTGACCATCTTTTCGGGCATAAAAATCATCTGCAATATTATTGTTAGGGTAGAGTACGGAAGGCCTCGTCAAAGAGAAAGCGATTAGGCAGCAATCATTGTCTTTTTTCAAATGCGTAGACCAATTTGTCTTCCCTAGTTACAAGAAAGATGCAATTGCCAACCTCGCACATGCCCTAATCATGGAGAAACATACCTCGAAACACGCATTTGATCTTAGCCTAAGATTTATTAGGTAATGATATTTATTTTATTAAGTCAATGGCTAAATCAGATATTTAGATTTGATTTGTTTAGCTTTAAAAAAATGACTGATTATATTACTTGAAAAAATTAGTTTAAGAAAAATTTTCACTATTGATAATAATTTATTTTCAAATATTTTCATAAAGAATGATAATAATTTTTTCGTTCGTTTATTTGTTCATTCATTTTGTTAAGTGATTCAAGTAACTATTTTTTTTTATAGAAATCATTCATTTTTCGTCAAATGGACATATCCTTAGTCATGGTAACGCTGGCTTAAATCATTAGATTGGGGCCCGAATTTTATTGATAATTGATACATTATAGATATAAGGTTTCTAACACATGCTGCTTTCCCAATAGGGCAAATGTGCGTGACACACGCCTTCACTAACCAGACTTAGATCATGCATAGATTCTCTCCACCACCTATTATGGCAGCTGATTCCTCGTAGAATTTATCCTTCGCTGACCTGTTCTCGTCACATTTAATTTGCTTTAGCAGCAATTGAAATTCCTTACAACAGCTATCGATTGGTGGACCAAGATCAGGATTCGGACCCCAATCCTTCCCGTGCAGTGTCAGAAATCCCAAGTGGGAAAAGCAGGAAAGCAAATGCAAAAACACTAAAAATCACGAAGCCCGACCCAGTTTCGTGCAACCCTCGGGCTTACGGACAAGAAACGCAGGATAAAAGATAAAGCGTCACAGGGCGCATAGAATCCCGTGGACCGGGAGGCTGAGGATGTTGGATGATAATGATGATCGATCGATCATCATCATCATCAACACCGCCACCTCACGCCATCGATGATTCCCTTTTGTCCCGGTCCGCCGTTACGTCGTACCTCGCGCTATTCCCGTCAGCGCTCACATGCTTGCTTCATTCGTTGGAGTTCACAGGACCAGATGACCGGATTTTGACTCTTCTGTTTTGAACCGTAATTTGGCTCTCTCGTTGTCCGCGGGCACTGCCACCTGCGCCAAACCTTTTGGCTTCTCGATCTCATCATGACGCTCGTACTGGAACTGCAGGAGAGTGTCACATGCGCTCATGCACCTGGTCTTTGTATCGCTCGATTGGGTCCTGCTTCCCGGCAGAACTTCGTGTACAGAAGATGGCGTTGCCTGAGAATCTGATCGAGGGGACGTCTTATCATAGTCGAGAAGACATATCACATTGGTGTCTTTGGAACCCGGCTTGAATTTTATCGGTTCTCAATCTACTAGGACATGGTCGGATAAAATTGGGTAGCGGCTGTATGTATTTAGTACTGCTTAATCTTAATAGGACTGTGATTTCGACTTTATTTTCTCGTTCCATGTTAGGCTAAAACACGGTACATCAAAACGCAACCTTTTTTCTTTTCCCTTCTTTTGTCTAATCTTGTGCATGGGTCAAGGGCAAAGGACACCATCGAATGATTTCAAATTCCATTTCAGTCCACCATTCGAGTGTTCAGAGGAGACGTAGGAACATTTCGGGTTTGCTGACTGAGCCATGAAAGACCAGCTCTTCCAATTGCCTGTCACATCTTTTTTTTTATTACATTTTCTCTCTCTTTCCCATTGGGGGAGCCTTGCCCCCATAAGAAACCTACATAATTCAGCAAACCTCAGGGCAGTCGAAAGTGAAAAAAATAAGAAGGGGAGACAAGGCAATGTGAGATCCAGCAAAAAGGACAAAGTCCTGCACAAGATTCTCTCTCAATTTGTTTGCTTCCCTTTTTCTCACTCATAAATTACAGAGAAAGAAAAGGAGAAAGAGAAAATCACCTTGCCTGTGAAGGCTCACGCACGCACAATCCCTCCCTCCCAAAACTCTTCTATAAATGGTTAGTTGGCGTCCCTGAAGAAAGGTAGCTAGACTAGACAGATACAGGGGACCCCATTTGCCTCCACTCTGCAACATGCACAACAAATACACACATCCATTCTTCTTCTAACTCATAATCTAAATCTCTCTCTCTCTCTCTCTCTCTCTCTCTCTCTCTCTCTCTCTCAGAGACAGACACAAGGCTTCATATTCAGTTCTTGAGTTGGGGTTGCCGACGGGCACTAAGCATGCCGACGACACCAACGAGAAGTCGGTGCTCGAAGAGAGATGCTAACAGAGGAGCATGGACTTCAGAAGAAGACCAAAAGCTAGCTCAAGTTATAGAAACCCATGGCCCGAGAAGGTGGAAGCTAGTTGCAGCTAAAGCAGGTACGTACGTTTGTTAACATTGTTCAATGCAACGTTCCATTACATTCACACCCACTCTAGATCTTTTCTTTTTGAGGTAATTAGGACCCCTGTGAATTTGAATTGAGTTTTTTCTTTTTTTTTTTTTTTCTGTTTCTGGTGTAGGCCTCAACAGATGTGGGAAGAGTTGCAGATTAAGATGGCTGAATTATCTGAGACCCAATATCAAGAGAGGCAATATCTCAGACCAAGAAGAGGACTTGATTCTCAGGCTTCACAAACTCCTAGGAAACAGGTGAACTTTTCCGCCAGAGTCACTGCTTTCTCGCGACGGCTGATTACCCCATCTGGCTCAAATGAAGGACTGGTTGAATTAAATTTGTTTTCTTTCTTTTGCAAACTATTTCAGGTGGTCTTTAATAGCTGGAAGGCTACCGGGTCGGACAGATAATGAGATCAAGAACTACTGGAACTCTCGTCTGAGCAAAAAGATAAAGCAGCAGGAGAGTCAAAGCAAATTCCTCGAGCCAGATCAATCTCAGGACCCGAGCAATAATGTGGCGGCGATGCATAGCGTGGAGGACAACGATGGGGGGACATCGAAGAGAGAGGAAGAGATGAAAAGCGACTTCTCTAGGGATGACTTCCTTGATGACTTCAACGAGGGTCCTCTCAACTTGGAGTGGATGAGCAAGTTCTTGGAAGTGGACGAGAGCTGGTTTTGATTTGCTTTAAAATGTAGATTTTCTTCTTTTCCTCCTAATTTATGATGAGCAATGATTGGGAAGTCCAGCATTTAGACCCTACCACCCCATAATGGTATAGTACTTTTCAGGCAGGGAATGATAGTTTTTGAAGGGAATTCTGGGGAAATTGCCAAGAATGTCACTCTTTTGCTGATGTACCTCGGCAAATCTTTGCATATTTACTCAAACTTGGTGTTTAAAAGCGTGAGGTTGGATCATTTCTTATCTTTTGGAAGAACTCCTTGCTCTTGAATATGACATAATATATTGGCATATGTTGATTATTCTGAAGACTCAAAAAGTTGTGTCAATCTCTTAAAAACAAGGTCAAGAACCATGTACAATTTTTCTTAGTTGTCTAGCGTTTGCATGATTGAGATGAACTTATTATCTCGCCCATGCACTAGTTTATGTCGATTTTGACTGGCGTCGAAGGAGTACGAAGAGATGGTCCAGTTTTCCATGAACAAGCAAGTCTTACTTAGGCAACAGGTCAGAGAAGAAAACAACAAAGACTTCATCAATGCTTTGGTCCCAATTATCAAAAGTAGATGATTATTGCTGTCACCACCTAGAAACCAATTTAAACGAGCCTTGTGCAGATTTTGGCCAAAATTCGTACCTGCGTCAAGGTCCATCCACTGACAGGACGAAAAATCTCTCTCAAAAGATGCTGTCCAGCTACACAAAGCAATCATCAAAATGGGGAAGACCACTCAGTCTCATTATTGCAGACATAGATTCAGAAGTGTTACATCCGTGAACAGAGAGATAAAGCTCCCTCAAAAGATGTTGTCCTGAGACAGAAAGCAATCATCAAATCGGGAAAGGCCACCCCGTCTCATTATTTGAGACACAGATTCCCAAATGAAATAGTGGAAGGGGTAAAAAGACGAATCTTGATTTGTGGGCATAGAGATTTGTAAATCACAAGAACATGAGGGTCCAGAGATTAAACAAGCTTGGTAAAATTTACGTTTCTCAATTTCTATTTCTCTGCTTAAGGAACGGGTTTGGAATGCAATCCGTTTGGTAACGCAAATTAATTTCTCTATTTCTCAAACAGTTTTCTGTTTCGAAATTGTTTTGGAGGAGACTAAAAATTTTAGCTTTTATTTCTAAGTAGAAATAGAAATTATTTCTCCATCCACCTCCTTCCTTAAGCAGACTCGACGCCATTTCAATAAAAAATCCGAGTCGGGCCCGATCCTTGTTCGAGTCGCCGGTCCGGGTCGGACCCAACTCGCGGATCCGACCCGGGTCGGTTTTATTTTGTTATTTTAATATAAAATAATATTCTAATAAATAAAACATAAATATTTTATATCAAAAAATCAGAAATTTTTTATTTTCAAAAAAATATTTAAAAAAATGTTAAAAAAATGTTTTATTTTCCAAAAAAATCGAGAAAAATCAAAAATAATTTATTTTCCAAAAATATTGAAAAATATTAAAAATATTGAAAAATATTAAAAAATATTAAAAAAATATTTTATTTTCACAAAAAATCAAAAAATCAAAAATATTTCATATTTTCAAAAAATGCCAAAAATCCAAAAAAAGCCAAAAATTCATGAAAAAGCCAAAAAATTCAGAAAAAGCCAAAAAGACTTGTATTTTTCCAAAAATACCAAAAAAGGTAAAAAAATCCCTTTTATATCCAAAAAATTAGAAAAATACTCAAAAATGTTTTTCCTCCCAAAAATGCATGGAAAATCCCTCAAAAATACATTATTGTAGGCAAATATTATGTCATGGATTCTGGTTATGCAGTAACTCCGGGATTTTTAACTCCTTTTAGAGGTGACCGGTATAATTTAAATGAGTATAGGGGTAGAGCGAGACGGCCAACAACTGCAAGAGAATTGGTCAACTATAGGCATTTTTCTTTAAGGAATGTCATTGAAAGATCATTTGGGGCATTGAAGAATCGCTTTTTCATTTTGAGGCACATGCCCTCATTTGCACTTCGAAAGCAAGCACATATCGTAATTGCATGTTGTGCCATCCATAATTACATCCGTGATCAAGACAAGATGGATAGGAACTTTTCCCTATATGGAGATCCGATGTACTTGGCTGAACCTACGCAGGATGACCTTGCAAACATTCGGTTGACCGAGGGAGGAAACCAAATAAATACGCTTAGGAAAACCATTGCCAATAAAATGGCAAGGGATAATAATATGCCGGAAATTCCATGAAATTGTATTTTCAACTTTTGTAATGCATTAGTGTTATTTCGACTATTATTTTGTATTTGAGGATTTCCTATATTATTATCTAATCAATTTCTATTTCTAGCACAATTTCCATTTTATTAATTTCAAATCTCTCGCAAATTGCACCTACCTCCATGTCAACTAGTACCTACCATAAAATCACTTCGTGGTCTCAAAAGAATGCAAAAAAATGTAGTGACTTAAACCCGAATCTTGAATGAGGAGAATAAATACATTAACTATTTGCATATTAGCATTTGAAACTACCAAATCTTTTATAGTTTGCATATTAGCATTTTTTATACTAATTACTAGCTTTTATTTACATAAATTGCTAATGTTTTGAAGTTCTTAACTACTCTATCGAATTACAATATAAATTAAAGCGATTTACCAACTTTTATCAAATTAAATTACCATCACAAGCACCAAGAAGAGTGAGGTAAAAGGATGGGGACAACATGATTCATAAAAATAGAAATTTTTTTCTGTTATCAAACGGATTTGTTTCAGAAATAGAAATTTTGAGTCGTTATCAAACGGGTTTCTTTGCTCGAAACTTGTCAAATATGGATGAAGTTTTGTTTCTAGCACTAGCATCAACACCGGTCTACATGGATGAGTTTGTATTTCAGAAAACAATGACCTTATGTATGTTTATCTGCCACCTCAGTCTTTCTTTTGCTCATAACTAGGTGCTGTAGCTCTATCAAATGTCTCTTCTGAACAGAAAAAAAAAAAAAAAATTCTTGATTTGTGGGCATAGAGATTAGTAAAACACAATAACGGGAGGGTGCAGAGATTAAACAAGCTTAGGTCAGTATGAATGAATTTTTGTTTCTAGCACTAGCGTCGACACTGGTCTACATGAATGAGTTTGTATTTCAGAAAACAATGACCTTATGGATGTTTGTCTGCAACCTGTCTTTCTTTTTGCTCATGACTAGGTGCTTTAGCTCAATCCAATGTCTCTGCTGAACAGAAAAAAATCTGAACCTTTGGTGTCCCTATAGGCACGAGATTTTGTCGTCGTTTTCAAGTGGACCTAAAAGACAAGGCAGATAGCTAAAGCAGAATTCACATACCGGACAAAAATTACGTGACAGATCGTTCCGGACCATGTTCTTGCTATCCCAATGTCTTTCGTTTCCCCTTTGAGCTTATATCTGACAAGCTGATAAAGCATATATTCTCTTTTTCATGAATCTACCATGTGAGCCTGCATGATGAGAAGGATTGCCAAAAAGGTCATCTATAGAAAGAAGAGGGATGCTACATTATATGCCTTGGCTCGATACATCTACCCAAGTAAAGGACATTTGTTTTTGTTACCATATACCATGTCTGAAAATTTTGTCAAATTTGCGGACTAGATGCAAGCTGAATCGGTAGTCAAGATTCTTTAATTTTGCACTAAAAATGCACTTCGGGGCAGGACGGAAACAAGCAAGATTTGAGCTTCAAATGTCTCAAATCTAAGTACGTGAAAGAACTAATTTTGACATACCTTATTATTGTTTTACTTCGACAATGAGTTAAAATGTTGAAGCTGGGGCAGTATTATTGGAGCTCCATGCTGTGGTTGGAGAGTAATGACGGTATGGGTGGCGTCGCCATGAGAAGGAGAGAGCTGAAACTCATAGTTCTGCAACATCATTGCTAGGGCCATCTTCGCTTTGATTGTCAAGAAGTTCTGGCTAAGGCATATTCTAGGTTCCCATCGAAGTGGATAGAATGTCAACTGATGCTTTCAAGCATTTGAGACGCTGCTTTAGATCTCCCCGGTCTAAATTCATCCGGATTGTTGCCTCAAAGCTTGGGGTCGACTAGAGCCGTTAAACGGGTGGGTCGGGTCATTAATGGTCCGACCCAAATTGACCCATTAAACCATTTATGACCCATTTATGTTTAATGTAAATTTTTCGACCAAAACCCAACCCATACCCGACCCGACCCAACTCATATTAATAAAATATTTTCATATTTAACAAATTTAGAAAAACTTATTCCTATGTTTTTTAAAGATTATATTATTAAAATATTTCCAAGCTTATATATATATATATATATATATATATATATTTTTTTTAAAAAAATTGTATTGCTAAAATAGTTTTATACCATATAAATTTAATGGACAATTTTTATAAAATTTAAAATAATTATTTAAAAAATCGAAATTTAATTATTTTTTAAAAATTAAAATTAAAATTAAAATAAAATTTAATTTAATTTAATTTTTAAAATATAATTTTCTTTTTCTCTTTTTTCTTCTCCTTCTTCTTCTTCTTTTTGGCCGGTCGCCGGCCATGACGACAATGCCGGCGATCGGCCACGGGCGAGCCTCACCGACGCCGGCGAGGCCTCCGCCTCGCCAGATTTGGCGAGCTCGAGGCTCGCTGGTGTCAGGCGAGCTCGAGCTCGCCCCTCGCCGAAACTGGGGATGCTTGAGCCTCGCCGATGTCGGCGGGCTCGAGTCTCGCCAGATCGGCGAGGCTCGAGCCTCACTAGATCCGGCGAGCTCGAGCTTGCTCGATGCCGGCGAGCTCGAGGCTTGCCTAGCCGGTTGCCGTGTCGGCGACCGGAAGGAGGAAGGAGAAAGAAAAAAAAAAGAAGAAAGATAAAAAAGGAAGAAAAAGAAAAGAGAAAATAAAAATAAAAAAATTATAATTTCGATTTTTATAAAGTTAAAGAGAGAAGGGAGGAATTATAATGTTTTTTTTAAAGATGAGTTTTCAACCCAACCGATTAAAAAACCCACTTAAGACCCACCCATCTTAAACCTTTAATTGTGAAACCCATTTAAATATCTTTTGTTATAAACAAGTGACCCATTTATGACCCATTTTAACACCTCTAGGGTCGACATGAGGCAGCAAAGTCAGAAGTAGGATGTCCACCCCGGCGGGGATTGACATTCCTCTTAAACTAGTATCTTAAGAATGTGTCGATAAGGGGCGGTCATGGGTGGATATAGTCTTATGACTCCCTGTCGTATCATCAGTAACTGCAAAAGAATCACTTAAGCCAGTGTTTTTGACTTGCGTACGCTACATAGTTGTGAGAAAATTTCCTACAGTGAAAGTTCACTGCATCTTTTTGTGCGACCCTCACTAGGAACTTAGTAAATAATAACTAGTAATTGGCTCTAAAGGCCTTTAGCCCAATGCAGCTTGAGGTCCTTTGGCAAGTTGCATCTTCGAAATGCAACTTCCGGTTTTGTTCATCTCTCCGTGGAGAAGCCAATCGATCACGACCGCCCGAATAAAAATAAATATAAAAATAAATATATTTGTATAAAAATAAATATGTTTATATTTTTATATAAAAATATTTTTTTATATTTTATATAAATATATAATAAATATATTTTATTTTTAATAAATATATATTTATAAATATAAACATATCTATTTTTTATATATATTTTATGTTTATATGTTTATATTTTTATACAAAAATATGTTTATATAAAAAATATAAACATATTTTTACTTTTTTAATTTAATAAAAGTTAATTACAAATGAAATTTTACCAAACGAAATAGAATGAAAAAATTTACGCAAATGCCCTCACAAATTTTAATTGAGAAATAGAATGAAAAAACCCTCACAAATTTTAGGCGATTAATCTCATCAATATTGGGAGTCTGCTTTTCACAAACCCGGGACATCTCCTCTCTTGCTACTCGGGTTGCATTGATAAGATGACCATCGTCCAAGCACATATTTTGTTTAAAGCATATATTCTCTTTTACGAGACCAATATTCACATTTCTAGAGACAATGAGACCGACAGTTAATTCTCTGTTTAAGGAGACCTGTGATCTCGTCTATTATTCAACAACAGGGCGATTGTTTCGTTTTATTTTTTTTTGGGTCGAAGACAACAAGACAATCCAATATAATACTTTTGTAAGGATTTTGGTCCGCATTCTCTTGTGATGCCTCTTTCTTCCTGGCTTCCTCAAGAACGTTCGGCCACCTCGAGATCCCATTTGTTGCCTTTTTTGGTACGACGATGGCGTCTTGTCTGGTCAATGAAGGGAGCCACTCGACGTGAACCGTTGAACGACAAAAAAGGAACATTGCAATCATCGAAAGTCAAAAGACCCGAGTAGATAAAAAAACTGGCAATAAAATGTCCGGAGCTTGAGCTTGATGCGACTTGTGGCCTCACAAATATCGGCCAGACCAGTCGAATGAGCCCGCCCCATTCGGCTCTCACCAGCCACTGCCCACCCCCGAAGCCTCGCTCCCAAAAGCCACCGAGCATTAGCACGAAAAGCATCCGAACGAGGAGACAAACCGTCGAACAGGTGGTGGCCATGCCTCGGAGAGCCCGACTCGGGATAGCACGGCTCCGAAGAGGAAGCGGAAGAGAAAAGCGAAGGGGCCGATCGAGATCCATGCGCGGGTTCCTCCAGGGGCTGACGACGCAATTGGTCGAACACCTGGAGGGCCTCCAGAGGGAGCTCGTGGAGGCGGTCGAGAGGATGGACCGGGAGAGGGAAGAGCGAGAGGAGGCGTGGCGGCGCGAGGAGGCGGAGAAGCGCGAGAGCGAGGCCGCGGCTAGAGCGCGCGAGCGAGCTCTGGCTTCGGCTAGGGAGGCGGTGATCGTCTCGTACATGGAGAAGATCGTAGGCCGAAGGGTCGACACGGTAGAGACGTGAGCGTGCTGCCTCGTGTAGGATCACGTCACATGCTTCCTTTTGAATAAACTTGACAAGAGAGAACGTCTGAAAATAATACTATACAACATTGATAAAGAAAAAAGAGCATGCTACGCTGCAAAACGAGAGTGAATGGCATGGGGTTTTGGTTTTGAACAAATTAGACTGCGATCATGTAATTGTTTTTATCCTCTGTGATTTTTTAGGTCTAATTCCCTAAAAATTGGGGCAAACTCATGTGTTTAGCCAAATTCTGGCATGACTTTTTATTTATTTTAAGGAAAAGCACAAACTTCTTATCGTGGTTTAAATCCGGCAACCTGTTAAGCTGCCATTTGAATTCAATATCAAAAAGCTGACGTGGGATGAATGCGGATTCGTGCCTCGCGCCGTGGCTGACTTGGTGTCCAGATCGAAGAAACGATGCCGTTTAGATTTGTTTTAGTCCTTGACGTGTAGAGAGTCTCATTAATTCCGTTTCAAATCAATTTCTTTTAGCCACGGCGAGGCTCGGCCTCGCTAGATCTAGGAGCAATGCTTGGTTAAGCTATTCAATGCCTTGTTTACTTTTGTTACTACTTCCGATTGATGGCATAATCACAATCGTGCTCTTCGAAGAGCAAGAACCCTAAACCTAAGAGAGATTTTGGATCAAGTTGGTGTCGAAAAAACGATGGTTTGACCAAAATGCTTGACTATTCAATTTGTTTACTTTTGTTACTATTAAATACAAATTTAAAGAGCAAGAACCCAAACCTAAACTCAATCTAAAATGGTTTGACCAAAATTGACTCATTTCTATTAAAAAAATGGTTCTATATTTAACCAAATTTGGGAAAACTTATTTCTTGTGATATTTTTTTTTTTTTAAATTGCATTGCTTAAACACTTCCATGCAATACATATGTAGTGGACAATTTTTTTAAATTTTATTTATTTATTTATTTTAATCTTTCTTTTCTTTTTTTTCTTTTTTTTTTATTTTATTTTTAATAATTCTAGGATTAGAGGTGAAAATGGTCCGGTTAGGCAATTCCCACTTTGGAATCGAAAAATCGCTAAGTTGGTTTCATGGATCGACTTAAAAACCAAATTGTCGATCTGGTTCGGTTCTCAAGTGGTCCATGGAATTGGTCCCAAATCCCAACAAAATTGTATTCGTCAATTAATATCACACAGACACACACACACAGACACACACACAGACACACACACAGACACACACATCTAAGATTGGTCACAAATACCTTTGCACACACACACATTGATCAAGGAAAAACAACCTTACCTATCAATGGTTATACCTTGGAAATCTAACACCATAATGCCTGTAGATCAAATCAATTGCAAGTCCCACATAGGCCCAAATAACGTATGCTCACAAAATGATTTCTTTTGTCCTTCAAACAAAGTCTAGATAGACTAAGAAATGAAACTCTACTCGCTTAATAGACACATGAATGATGAGTTAATTGTTCAAATGGTGAGTACTTGTGTATTGCAATTGACATTTGACACTCTTATGATTTTATCAGTTCATAAATCTTAAAGGGTATATCCAAGAAGGCCTCCATATTTAAATTAACACATGTTCTTGTCAAATATTTTGGGAAGTTATAGTTGATGGTGAAATTTTTTCTTAAAATATATATATATACCGGTCCGACTTGGGTGGGTAGATGGGCAATTCTATGTTTGGACCAAGAACCAGCTTGGTACCCACTAGTTTTGGTAAATTGGAATTGGGAACTGAACTAGTTCCATGGAAGTCACTGATTCTAGGCTAGTTAGGTTTTGGTTTTGGGCGGTTTTCAATTTTTTTTGCATTCCCTTATCGGCAACTAGGTGAGGGCCATGAGTGAGGGTTGAACCCTTGCCCAGATGAAGTGTGGGCGGTGAAGCCCTCACCACCAAGAAGAGATGACCCTTGCCGAATTTCATAGAAAAAAAAAAAAGAAAGAAAGAAAGAAAGAAAAAAAAGATTATAAAAAATTCAAAAAATTAGAAATGGCCTGATTCACATTGTTAGGTAACCTATTTACAACCCACATGTTTTTAAAATTTAATGTGACCCATTTATGACTCACCATTAAATATGAGTTGAAATATGGGTTTTAAACCCATTTTGCCACCCATGAGGGGGGAGGGTGCTGTTTTGACGAAGGCTTGACAAAACAACATTGTTTATTTGATTTTGGATGGTAGGTAGCTCACATCTGTCGACACTCAGCTTTTTGGCACTAGATTTGTGATGTAGCCAGTATGAACACCTAGAGGGGTGAATAAATATTTAATGAAAATCTTGACAAATAAACATGGAGTAAATAAGATGCTAGTAAAGTATGGAAGAGAATTAGAAACAATTTCGGGAAACACTAGACTTTTGCAAAGATTAGAACATGTGCAATGGACTTTTAAATAAAAGAGCTAAGGGAAGAGAAAGTTGCACATGAATTTTATAATAGTTTGGCTTAGATCAAGCCTATGTCCACTTTCCCACGTTGACAATCTACTAGTTGGATTTCACTATAGGATCAATAGAAGATTGCAACTTATGAGTGCAAACATTTAATGCTAGATTTCTCTAGCTTACTAGGACACTCTTTATGTGTTTTCTCTCTTGATCATACTTTGTAATGTTTACAGATGAATACAAGTAGTTGAGAGTAGTTTCAGACTTTGGAATTTTAAATTAATGTTCCCTCCTCTTCCTAGCCAAATGACCTCCTTGAAATATTCCTCCACACCACATTAACCGTTGACATTCTTTTGGATGAATTTCTTTCAATATAATCATTGGACAAAAAATTTTAAAAGAATCTTGTGGCCGTTGAAGACAGGGATATAATTTCCACTTGATTCTAATAGCTCTTATAATCAGAATCTTGATTTTTATAAGTGATGCTCTAAAAAAGGAACTTATTTCTAAATTGATTTCATCAATTTGTGATTGATTCAATCAATATTTGTGTAGTTGGAAAGTAAAATCCTTTGCCAGAAAACTACATGTTGTAGAATAATTTCCATATAAATTCAGTTTGGATCTGTGCCGCAAACTCTTTAATCTGGTTCTGGATTGTTCTCGTTCTGAATACTATCTTGTTCTAGGCTCGTCAAAGCGAGATATGCTTCTGGAAAAGAATATACTTTGATAGAGGTCATCAAAAGTTTCTCAAAAGCAACTTATAGATAATAGAACCAGAAAATTTTGTCAACTTTAACACCTAGTGGGAATTTTCTCAACAATTAAAATGGTAGCATTGGCTACCAAATTAGGACCCCGATAAGAAGTTTGTGCTTTTTTTGAGACGAATTAAAATTCATGCAAGGATCGGGCTAAATCCGTAATTTCAGTTGCCAGAGAAATAGACCGTAAAACTAATGGCCGGAAAGAATCCCCTCAATTTTGGAAGGGCCAAGGATAACTGGACAAATACATCTCGGGCCGAATTTTGAGTGATTCAGCTAGCCAAGGTCATTGTCTGGAGGCCATCTTTCTAAAGTCAAATGGCCCTATTGGCATCATTATATATATTCATAGTCGGTGCAAGGAAAGTTACGAGCTCATCGATCTTGATAGGTATAGCACAACTGCAATATCAATATTTTAACCGCATTCATGATGCAGCATCCACCGACGCTATCCAAGCGGTCAAATTTATTGAATAATCTGCAATTATCGATATTACATTGCTTTTAGGTTAGTCATTCATAATTGGGAAGTAATACAAATGGTAATTAAACTTTAGCTCAACGTATGATGTTGTTCTCGAACTTTCAACTTAATTAATGTGATCCTTAGACTATTAAGAAATATTCAATCTAATCTCTAATTACATGAAAATATTTAATGTTGTTCACCTGTTATATTCAAGTCGATGGCATATGTCGATGTGGCTTCTAATATTTTAAGTTTTAAATGTGAAAAAGAAAAAAAAATTATATGTGAATTATTTATCTAAAATCAAGATATTATAATCCTCGTTAACCAAATACGATGGACATGTTTAAATCCCCTTATTTTTATTTGCCTCTTTAAAGTAGATGTTTAAGAAAATGGACAAGTTGACTTATCATTTTCAAAGATCTAACTTAGAATATGTTTATCCATGTCATCTAACGAAGTCCAATTTGTCATTGCTCAAATGGAATGACTATATTTAATATTTATAGTTTGGGACTATATCGAACAAAATTAAAAATTAACGGATCACATTACATATTAGGCAAAAATTTAGAGATTGTTGTGTCATCTTCCCTTTATAATTCACAGGTTGTTAGCTATGAAAATGGCCTTATTCGTTCCATTGGGACATTGAATTTGATTCAATCACACCTTGGGCAAAACTAGGGAAGATGCAATCTAAGAAGCTTGATAAATAAACTTAAAGACCGAGGAGTTTTCTTCATGATGGACTAGCTGCCCTTATTGACTCTCAGTTGAAATCCCGCATTTCTTAGAGCATTGCATAAAAGCGCAGAGCAAAATGTCAACAAGGGGAAAAGTAGCGTGCGGGCTTGAAAAGTTATCAATGAATTCGTCCTCTTCTCTATAATTATGGTAGTTGCACAATAAATATTATGGCTTGAGAAGCAAGTTAGGTATATCGCATTAGTCTTCTTATTTTATCAAAATTAAAGGAAAAATATGAAATCACAAGAGTTTACATCTTTCTATATATGGGTTGGAATAATTTCTCGAAATTAGCTATCCTGACTGGTCGAATAGGTTTAATCTTTTTCTGCATTTGATGGTGCAGTCGATGCTACATTGCAGAGATGACAAAGGGCTAAAGCGCATAAATGGCACATTTGCTACATTGCAAAGATGATGATATACATCGTTTCATTCAGATTAAATCTTCACTTTATTGCCACAATATAGACACCAATACTTTGGACAAGAAACACGAAAATAGTCAAACACTGCTCCAGAACGCTAGCTGATCGAAGACCATTGGCGCTAGCTTGAGCATTTGTTCTTTGATGGGTTTATCGTCAGAGTCAAATCTGTCTACACAAAATGATTCATCGCAGATTCAATCAAAAAGCAACTGGATTCAAAATTGCAACTCAATCTAGCTTTGAATCAGAAACCATCCTCGGCGGCCCAACCCTTCATCATCTCTTCTGAGAAGCGGAGTGGCTGATCCAAGGTATTATCAAACTGGCACAGCTTCCAGAACTCGGACTCAGGAACATCGGACAGCAAGAGCTCGCTCAGGCTGAAGTCCATCGGCAGGTTCCTGAAGTCCTCTTCCTCTGACAAGATCGATGGCGATCCCTCACTGGATTTCACCAGATCTTGAACCGAGGAGAAATCTGTCACTGATGCTTCTGGTTGTGGCTGTGGATAGACAGTTATCTTGTTGCACTTTGCCGGTTGGGGCCGAATGGCGTTCGGGTTGGTGTTAGCTGCCGGTGTTGGTGTCAGGTTTTTGTTGGGTTGTTTTGTCTTGGGCTTCTTGGTCTCATCCTTCTTAGGTTGCTTTGGTTCTTCTCCTTGCACCTTCTTTCCTAAGGTGGTGTTCCAATAGTTCTTGATTTCATTGTCTGTTCGTCCTGGAAGTCTTCCGGCTATTAAAGACCATCTACAAAATTAAATTAATCAGCAACAATATGCATCGTTGTGAGTAAATCGAACATTAAGCTTTCAGCTTATTATGCCATTGAAAGTACTCCTAGTGAAACTCTAGCTCATGTGCTATATACCTCACCACCTTTCAACTTCTATGCTGAATAGTGCCAGTGTTCTTTCACTATCAGATCCAAGTTTTGTCTTGTTTTTAGTGCTCGGTAATAAAAAAAAGACTAAGACTACTACGGGAAGAAATTTAACTACTACCAAAAGTTAGGTACCATAAATATAATATTTATTGCTCTAGGAGTTTTATTTTTTATTCTTTAAGAAAGAAGAAGACTTGGAAAAGGATCCAAAAACGTTTGAAAGGGATCAAGTCCCCATAAAGAGTTGGCTCTCACAATTATTTTTGGATTGGATTTTCTCCGTTAAACGTCTTTTTTTGGACTCACTTAAATGTTTTCTTCTTCTTCTTTTTGTTTTTTTTTTTTGTTTTTGTTTTTTGTTTTTTGTTTATCTTAATGAGAGAGAGTATTGGTGAAGAACCTGTTGCCAAGGAGCTTGTGAAGCCTGATGATGAGGTCCTCTTCCTCAGGAATGATGTTGCCTCTTTTGATGTCAGGCCTCAGATAATTCAACCACCTCAGCCTGCAACTCTTCCCACATCTCTTCAGCCCTAAAACGCAGCAAGAACAACAAATTATTTTTCAGAAAATCACCATAACTTCTCTTGGCAATGTAATTTATAATCAAGAAACTCAAGACAAAAACTTCCATTTTACTCAAGTTCTACAAACCAAAAAACCGGAAAAAGACGGGTTTTTGCTCACCAGATTTCTTGGGAATGTTCCTCCACTTGCCTTCACCGTAAGCTTTGATGTAATCTGTGAGGATCTGGTCCTCGAGAGCTGTCCAAGCCCCTCTGTTCAGTCCCTCCTTGGTGCAACAAGGATTTCTTCCCATTCTTTCCCCTCTTTCCTTCTTTCTTTCTATTTTTCCCCCTTTTCTTAAGATAATGGCGGACTTGGAAAGCCCTTTTGATTTCTCTTTTTTCGGGTGTTTCTCCACTAAAAGCTCATCTGGAAGGGCTTTGGATTTTTTCTTCTTCCCCTGGGAAAGAGAAAGAAGAAGTTGCTACTGGAGGGGTTATCTTCGTTTGGGCATGGTCGCATCCAACCCCTGCATATACACATATATATAGAAAGAGAGAGAGAGAGAGAGAGAGAGAGAGAGAGAGAGAGAGAGAGATGCATGGATCAGCTGCGCATTTGTTTAAGTGCGACTAATGGAGAGAGAGAGATGCATGGATCAGCTGCGCATTTGTTTAAGTGCGACTAATGGTATTTTCTCCTAGTGGGATTTCTAAGATAGCCAACTGATACTTAGTCTCATGTGCATGCATGGCATGGACTCTGCATACATACACTTAATAAATATTTTCTTGGGGAGTAAATACCGCATACATCTTCTCTCTCTCTCTCTCTCTCTCTCTCTCTCTCTCTCTCTCTCTCTATAAGTACCCGCAGATTTCTCTAGGCAAATTCATCAGAGAGATTCATTATTACGTGTGAAAATCTTAGCTTATAGCGTGTGAACAAGAGCGTGCCACGAGGTTTTTTCGAGAACCGGTGCCTTCGCAGGAACGTGGTGGAGATTTACTGGGTACCGCTCCTGTCGATTTGGCGTTTGGTCTTTGTTATTGACTTCTATACAGGAGACTACACGGAGGAAAGTCAAATCCGAGAGCCTCGTCAAGATTGCCCGTCGAATAATTAGCGAGATAATAATCTATGCTTACGAAATCCTACTTGCTCCTATTGACTTTACAAAGCTTGGTCTCCCCTTGCTTTTGGCTGAAGCAAACTTGCCTTTAATTTGCATCGTCAACTCTCACGTTTATTTCGACAGGCCAACGGTTACTTCCATTGTACTCAAAACTTCTAAATGTCGCTTTTTCATGTTAATATAATTAGGTCCACTAGCAATGCTAAATGGAAGTTATCCAGACGTCATCTTTAAACATATGACACTTATATCATTTTTATTAGTGGATGCAAGTACTTATATGTCATCCTCATGATGATTTGCATGTAAGATATTACCGAGAAAGTCCTAAACCCATTGTTTGATCTTAAATCTTTTAATTTCACCAATTTTGTTCTAAACTTGATCTCCTCTCACTTTTGGTTAGAGCAAACTTGGATTTTATACGACCTCTAATTTGTGTCGTCAACTCTCACGTTTATTTTGCAAGCCACCGCTTGCTATTATTGTACTTAGACTTCTCGATTTTCATTGGCCTTTTCATGGCGATATAATTAGGTCCATTAGCGATGTAAAATGAAACTTATTCATAGGTCATCGTTGAATGTATGACACTCATCATATATCATTTTTTTTAAAGTGGACGAGAGTACTTGTATGCATCCTAACCGCGAGCTGCAAATGTTTTGACCATAAGTTGTTAACAAATATTACCAATTACTCAGTTGGGGTTTATAGTACGAAAGACCCAATGTTTTGATAATATAATTATGTAGTTATCACGAGAGATGATGAGATTATTGTGATTCGATCATAATTATTTAGATTCTCTAGAGGATTCAAAGCACTTGATTATAGATAAAGCCAAAAAATCAATTATGTCACATAACGTCATTCGTAACTTCCCTCGTTTTTAAAAATGCAATTGTACATTGTACCAAATACATGTGACGCATATATTACCAACATACACTTTGGTGTCTAGGGTTTTTCTTCTTTTTTCAATGCGATGCCCATTTATAGGTCGAATGATTAATTTTTTTTTTGCTAAAAAACAGGAAAATTACCAATTTTTTTTAGATTTATTGTACGAATATTAATTCAATCATAAACTTTTAGTTTGGATAGTTTAGTTCTAGACTATTGATGATTTGTCAATATAGTTATTTTAGTCAATTTTGATTAGAATTCACTAACATTTTCATCATACATATGTAGACAAATTTTCAATTTAAAAAAATCTGAAATTTTCATTATTTTATTCTATTTTATTTTCATAGTGGCCGACGATTGGATTACACTAAAAACAAGCCCTTGTAGGCTGCTAACGAGGATCATAGCCATCACCTAGTCCCTCATTGATCACAATGAAATAAAAAGAATAAAAAAAGATAAAAAAAACATATACAAATTTCATGAAATTTTTTAAAAATTGCAAAAATTATTTATATTAATGCTAGCTATCCTATATCCAATGATTTTCAATCAAAATTAATTAAAATAATTATACTAGTAAATCATCAAAAGGTTGAGAATTAAATTGATTAAAATAAAAAATTATAATTAAATTGGTATTTATATAAAAAGATTTATTACTTTTTTTTTAATAATTATCTTGCTGTCATGTGGGGGGCTGGCTAGTTTCATAGAAATAAATGGATGGTATATTATTAGCCCGTACCCACCCGACGAATACGGCACTCGTGGTCAAATAGCTACCGAGTAGTATCTTGTCGTTTCTTTTGCCGTACACTGTCAACTATTGTTAATCCCTACTCAGCCCAAGAATGCAAAGCAAAACAAGAATTCAGTCGTGATACATGAAGAGGTCGGGAAGCTTCCTCTAGCCGATCCCGCGGGCAAGAAACGGTGGTCAATAAGAAATGCTAGCACGTCAGGTCGATGCCTTTTGCACTTTTTGTAGCTCTTGGTCCGAAGATCCAAGGCATTGCCTTGGGCGGGCGTGAGTTTCTGGTCAAGATAACATAAAACCCGTATCGCAAATTGATATATTAAAGAGTTCCCCAAAACCCTAGCGCTGCGTTTGAGCGTACCGATTTTGGCTTCATACACGCTTTTCTCTCATCCATATGAATGTGTTCGAATTCTTTACTCCTTGATTGCTTCCATCAAGAACGTGTAGAGTTATTTCCACCTTGGGAAAATACAATTGGAAATCAGCAGACGCTGCAATAAATCGTGGGTTTCCTTTCTTTATTTCTTTTTGGGCAATGGACTGCAGTGCAACTACGTTCCCAGTTTAAGGCAGATACTTCTCCTTCAGCATTGAAAACAGTGGCACGTCAAGATCTTTGGATATCATCGAGAGGATTGAGGTGAAATAATATGATGATAATCCATCCAGTCTCAGGGGCGTTGGAGAAACTCTGTCCTTTTGCATAATAATGGCGGTAATTAATTTGGCAGCTAGCAATTTAACTAAATGTCAGTGAAAGTTGTCAGTGTAGATCCAACCATCTCTCCCCCAATAATGCGGCGATGGATTATTTCTCTTGCAGTAAGTTCACCTGCCCTGGACTACTCCACACATTGGGAGAGAGAGAACCTGCAGCTCCATCTTTCGTAATTCATAACTGCACTAGCTCTTCCTATCTTCTGGCCAAATTCAATTCGCACCAAGACGTGACAGCGACTGAACACACCCGGTAAAAGATGATGGGCAAATTGGAACGGTCACCTTGCCAGCCAAAAATTTATCACTCCATTGATTTTTGCAAAAAAATCAATGATTTAAAAGATATTTTTAACTTGAAGTAATTAATTATCATTAATAAAAATTTATATTTAAATATTTTCATGAACGATATAAATATTTTTTGTACGTTTATTTTTGTAAGCGATATAAACAATTATTTTTTTAAAAATATTATTTAAATTATTTATTTTTATGAAATAAATAAAGTCTAAATCTTTAGTTATTTTTCATATCCATGAAATCTCCACCCAGTTTATTAAGAAGAAAAGTGATTTTTTTTTTTTTTTTTGGTTGATGTGCACTTGAAAACTCAAATTATACCAATTATGTGATAGCTGGCAAGTATAAAATTTGAAGACATGAAAAATGGAAAAGAAAAAAAATGTAGTAATGAACTCGTGCACTACAGGAAAATAGAAAATGCAAACATTATTTCATTATGTTTGGAAGATGCCTTAATTAATATACTCACTTATTGACAAAGCCAAAAAAAAAGGCATCCGTATGAATTCGTGAAGAGAGTAGTAGAATATTTAAATATTAAATAGTGCATTTGTTAATTAACTTAAATTTTTAGGACAATTGATGGGGGCCTCACAATATCCTTTATGGTACCAAAATATGAGCTTTGAGTTCAAATTTTTCCAAACTCTATATTTGCTTTTTTCATTATATATGTCCACGTGTATTCTTAAGCTAAACAAACCTACATATTGATAGTTGATAGTGATTCTCCAAATGCCAAAGAGAGAATAAGAACAAGCTCAAAGAAAATAGGAATGGCCACGGTGCGAGTACCATCCATTGACCACCTAGTCTTTCTGGCCGACGCTAGGTTACCTTAATCGGTAAAACATTTTTAGGTTGGAATGTGCAACTATGGTTAAAACGATGTTCCTGTCAGGAAAGCAGAATTTACTTGTACAGTTGGGAAGGCGCATTGATTGTCTGATCTTCTTCAAATCTTTATAAGGTGATGGGGCGCGAAACGTGGAGTTGCAGAGCCAAGGTGGGACATAAGTGGTTACTAACTTCTGAGGATGTGGAGGAGAAAAAAAAATTTAAAAATAGAAAGAGCCAACCAGATGCGTTTCTTTCTTTGTCTCATGATGTGAATAACATTAATTTTTTTTAAATTAATTTTTTTTATGATTCTAATAGGTAATTGATTCTCTTAGAGAGCTTAATTCAATTGGTGTGCTAAATTTATTTATTTTCATCAAGGGATTGGATGTTCTTATGTTTCTGAAATTATTAGTTGACACAAGGCGAAAACTCTGGTTTTAGGCCTAATGATTACTACCAATCTGAAGGACTTATGGATTTTCTCATTACATTGGAAACAAAGAAATGCACATGACCGGAGATATTGGAGGTCAAGTGTACTATAAATAACAAAACATTCATCCACGTCGCTTGAATTTTCGTACAAAAGATATGATTGAAATGGAGCATGAAATATTTTGGTGTAAATACAACATTATATTAACATATTCTTAGCAGTAAAATGTACACGTGAAAATGAATTATCAAAGTACAAACTAACTGACTTGTATGAAAATAAAAATTCACAAACATAATATAAAATAGAATACATTGCAAAGGTTATACGTCTCTGAAATGCATATAAACACTAGAACTTTTGTCTACTAATTAATAGGGGAGAAGAAATTTAAATTATGTTATTATGCTTAAATAAAAAATATCTCGCAAATACAAATGAGTTACAGTTAAATAGTAATCAAGAGAAAGGAGAAGGTTGTTGTGTAATAATTTAGTGTATTTATATTTTGCTGTAAAACCTTTTCATTGCATAAACCTTTTCTTGCAATGAAAAGAGTCCAATTCTAGCAATTATAACTTCTAGGTGGCATTTTGACTAAAAAAAAAAAAAAAAAAAAACTTCTTAGTGGCACATTTAGAGGCAACACTTAGAGAGAATTTTATGTGCAAATTTATAGTAAAAAGATGATATATAAACATTTGAGAATACTTCCGACATTAATAATTTTTGAGCAACTTATATAATAAAATATTTAACGTGATGTTGCTACCTACTACGTTTTGTCTGTTCTTCATTATGCCTTACGTATTTTTGTTTTAGTGAACGTATTTGTCAAAGGGTATAAAATATTAAGCCGATGCAAAAGGAACTTCCTTAATACAAAAGACTTCACAATTAGAAGGAAGAAAGAACGAAGAGTGAGGGGAGGGACAACGGCAATAATTGGGCAGCAAAATGAGTTTTCTTTTTAGGTTGCCGAAGGTAGAAAAATAAAGTTGGGGTGCAAGAAAAGCACTCTCTACGAAGAGAATACGTGTACAAATTAGAGCTCAATGTATTAACAATAGGGACAACCCTTAGAAAGGACATGGTTATTAATCTATTTTAATTGGATACCTATTCTCATTTCCCATGGCAGCACCAACTCAAATAAATTTTCATAGTTATAAAAATATTACTGACTATTTGGCAGATATCCTCATTATGTTGCTAAGCGTGATTTGTCACGTAGCACTTCGACAGTAATTGAGATATCGACAATCGATTTATAGCATCCCATATATGCTCCGCATCAGTGTATGAATACAATACAATCTTTACACCATGATTGGCTGTCAGATATAACCAAAGCCAATAACGCCGTGGGAGTTCAAAAAAGCATCGTTTTGTCTCGTCCCGCGGAAGGAGGGATCGATTCTCGAATCGTGGCGCTTTTCACGCTGCTGTTTCTTAGGAGAAGATTGCGGGAATCATGGGGAAAATAAACGAGGAAGGAAAAAGGAAAAAATAAAAAATGAAGCACGTGTCTTGATAGTTGATAATATGAATAGGAAATCGTCAACTGTTGTTGGGTTGAGCGGGCGACGTGCCGTGCGAGGATCCTAGTGTCCATCACGACATTAGGGTTCGAATCCGACAATCATTTTAACTATTCAAAGTTCTCTGGTTAGGTTCTTCGATTCCCGTGCTAATCGGACCTTTAAAATTTTTTAGAAACCCTAGGTTTTGGTAAGTAAAAGCGGGACCTTTGACTCAGCAACGTTAGATTTTTACTAGACAAACCATGATCTAATCGAATATATAGAACAAGATTGCCTTAATTACCTAGGGTTTTTCGTCCCTAAGGTACAAGAGTTTGACTGTAACTAGGTTTTTTCCATACGTTTGGATGCGAGCTTCGCGAAAGTTTGAGCTGGAGCACGGAGGTGGTTTCTCCTTAAAAGTTAAAATTACACTGGAAAAAAGAGCATCTAAGTTGATGGATTTACGCCGTTCGTAACTACATAATTCGTTGGAATCGAGCATTAAATTTGGTTGAAATTTCTGTTCACTTTTGTCTTTTACCGCCCTTCAATCTTGACCTGATTCAAGGTCTTTGCACGTGTGTAGGACTCTAGAAAAACTATCGTTCGTGGATAATTTCGGAGCATAGCAAATGTTCTAGCTGTAGCCACCGCTATTGCCCAGAATGATCAACACAGGTTCAGTTGAAACCTCAACCGTCCGACTAATCCTATAGTCCTTTCTACTCCTATTCACCTTATCAAAACGAGACAATAATGTTTGGGTGTACTAATAATACTCCATATTTATGCGATGTTGGACTCTTATTATATATATGTGTGTATATATATATGTATATATAAGACTATAATTTATGCAATTAGCAATTTATAAATTTTGAGGAAAACGAAGTATAATTATTACTATCATTCATGTATCTACCGCCAACTAAAAATACGTATCTAAAGTTACCTTTTATTTTTTTTTTTTTTTGGCCTAAGTGCTACATATACCTAGTTATGTCAATGTAAATACTGTTCGTCCACATTCAAATTACTACGCGCAACAATAATTTTATAGACTTTAGGTGTACGGTATAATAATTTGGCCTTTTGCTCGTAAGTACATCTTTATTTAAGCTATAGCCGAAGAATAATGTTGGAGCGACTTCCTATTCGTTAAGAAATGAAGCACAGCAGCTATAAATTTACTGGCTAGGGTAGACCCTTTCTTAAAGTAAGGTGTAGATGTATATAAAATGGAAAGGACGGGACTGATGAGAACATTACTATTAATCTCTGTGAGCAGAATAGTTTTCCTATATCAAAGCATAGAAAAATGTAAAAGTATTAATTACAACGTGCGCATTGTATTGGCGGCGGATTGGAAAATTACCCCAAAAAAAAAATCTTAAATCTATTGCACTTGTACCAATTCAATTTTGAACTTTTCATTTTGGCCAATTTAGTTCTAATTTTTTTGACAATTTGCTATTTATATTGAACATTTTGATAATCTGCCAATTTAGTCTTTCTCTCGCAAATTTTCATTGGAAAAAATTGATGTAATGGTTTGGTTAGCGTGGTTGTTTTACGTAACATTGCCGGTTTTTACATGGATAATTTTCATAATTTTTATTTTTATTTTTCCTTTTTTTCCAACTCTTGGCCAATGAGGTTGCTAGTAGACCCTTACCTTAGTTTGGGCGAGAGCATCACGGCCCTCACTAGCCACGAGTGAGCATGCGAAAAAGAAAAAAAAGGAAAAAAGTCAGAAAAAAAGTTTTAAAAATTATAAATAACTATATACGTCAGCGTTAGTCATGCCACATAAGATAGCTGATGCTGACTAGATTGCCACACGAGTGTTTTTCTATCAAAATTAATTGAAATAACTAAACTGATAAATTGTCAAAATGTTTAGGATAAATTAGCTCAATTGAATATTAGACTTAAAAAAAATAACATAATTAAAAGGTTTATGATTAAATTGATACAAAGTGCAATAAGTTTATGACTTTTTTGATAATTGACCTAACGATAGATTGATATATGGTATTGATGTCATGATCAAATGACCAAAGTAGCATTTTGATTAGTCTAAGGATGGACCTTAGACCGAGCGCTTTGCTTAACTTGCTGTTTAAGATCTTGATCAGCACTCGCATTTTTATTTCTGATGGGTACCTTAGCCATACGAGTGTACTTAACGGACGCCTCTCCCTCCCTCCCTCTGCCTCGGCCATTGCCGGGTCCTGCGCCGCGCCTCATCATGGCTTGCTCGACCACCATTCCATGTTGCCACCTTCGCCTGCCGTGCCACTGTGATGGCAGCATTGGAAACTAAGGCGGAGGGCAAGGGGAACAAAAGGAAATGAAGAATAAACTTTGGGCGTCCCAAACTCTGTTATGATAATACATCGACATGTGTAAATGGTAGATTGATAATGTTAAAATATGTCTCGAGTTTAAATCCAATGTGAAATTTCGAATTTTCCGAATTTGGTATGTTGCGGACATTCGAAATTAAGCAAAAAAGATCCGAAGATCAACTTTCCAAAATTCGAATTTGCATTGGAGAATTTGGCCGCTAAAATATGAAAGTCCAACTTTTACTTGGATTTTGATTTTGTTTAAAACATACAGAGATATGTTTTAGATAAAATCGTTTAAGATAAGAACAGAATCCTATGAGAAGCCGGTAAAAGAATAAGGATCTTACTTATATATAGATTCGTGGCCGTGGGTGGCAAGAGGTTGATCATGAAGAATTGGTCTTGAAGTGCCGCCTTGTCGTCGAGTGCTTGGGAGGAATTTTCTTTGTCATTCTTGTTTGTGAATTAATCCAAGAAGATTTAGTGTTCAAGCCAATTAAATCTTGTGGTAAGATTTGCGTTTAATTTCTTCATAAGATTGATAGATTATTTTTTGAGGAATTTCAGGGTTAAACAATGCGTGTGTTATTGGGTGTAATTGGGGTTTAGGAAATACCGAGAGAGTGTTTGAGTGACTCGAGTGTGTAATCTCTTTGTATCGCTTGATTTATAGTGAAATTCGTCGCTGCTCTCCCCGTGGACGTAGGTTTTTACGAATGAACTATGTAAATCGATATCCAATTTATTTTCTTCTTTTGTCTATATTATTATTCGATTGCTCACCTTTTCGCAATAGATAATATCTAAAATATCATATTTTGTTCCAAATCTCTCCAAGAAGAAAAAAAAAACTTGCTCACTCACAAAAACAATATTAAGAAAAATTAGGGCTAAAATTGCCGAATCAATTATAAATTTATCGTACTTGTATTAATTCAATCATAAATCTTTTAATTTGATCAATTTAGTACTTATTATTTTGAAAATTTGCAAATTAAGTCAATTTGGCCAATTTTAATTGGAAATTGATGATGTGAATGCCAGCCATCCCATGTGGTATGACCGATACTAACTTGAATTTTTCTTTAATTTTTAATTTTTTTTTCTTTTCCTTATTGTTAAAGGTGGATAGGGGTCACAAACCACCAACCGAGGCCTAGTGACCCCCGCTAGCTACTGGGTGAGGGCATGCAAGGGTCGTGATCCTCACCTTGGCTAGCAAGGACTTCTAGCCCTCACCTAGTGTTAGCAAGGCTTGGTGGCCAGTGGGGGTTGTCAAGCCTTAGCCAGCGGTCCCTATGAACCCCTATCATTAAAAAAAAAGAAAAGAAAAGAAAAGAAAAAAAAATTAATAAAAAATTTAAAATAAAAAAAAAAAAATTCTATCAATGTTGATCGTATCACATAAGATGACTAATATCAATGTCATCAATTTTCGGACAAATGGGTGGTTCGAACTAGCAAATCTTGAAAATGTTTAAAATTAAATTGTTAAATTAAAAGATTTAAGACTCAATTTTGTATAAGTATAATGGGTTTACAATTTTTTTTTGTAATTTTAGAAAAATTACATTGCAAGCTTAAGCTCGAAACTTGGGTCTAAAATGGAATGGAATAATCTAAAATTGTCTAAAATGGAATGGAATAATCTAAAATTGACCGTTGCAGTGTGGTAACTTTCTGTTGATGTCTGCTCAAACTTGAATAAAAAATGAATACGTTTGGTAAATTTTATTCTTTTTTTGTTTCTTTTAATTTCCTCCCGGAAGAGTACTCTTCCTGTCGAGCCCATGTATATTGACCGTACAAGGTAGACTTTCTCGTCACAAGAAATGATGTCGTGAATCGGGTCGAGCGACTTAAGCCATTTAAAGTTTTTGTCCAGCACAAGGATCTATTCTCAGGGCAATAGTGCTCTTCTTCGAGAAATCCGGATAAATGTAAGTGCTTTATCAATTGTCCCCATCATCTTGTTGCGTCTTTGACCACTTCGTACAAATTGACAACGAGTTTTTCAATGTAGTTTGATTGAAGTTGACTACGCTTCAAGCAGAGCCCATGCAATGGTATGCCGCGCCTACCTGAAATAAGCTTTATTATCATAAAAATGAATTGGAAGTTATCATCCGACCGGTCAACTCTATAGATGCGCTTTTATTTTAATGTGCAAATACTCACTAGCTCCACATTCCCCAATTCCCCTTATCTTTTTCTTTCCCAAGAGGAAAGAATGCTTTTTAAGAGTTTTTTTTTTTTTTTGGTAAAGAAATGCTTTTTAAGAGTTTTATCCCAATGATCTCAAGATTCATATGAGAACCGAGATGATTCCTTTTAAGGACTTGTTTATATCTAAATAAACTTTATCATCATAAAAATGAATTGAAATTTAGTAGAAGTTCTCAATGACTTCATAAAAAGTGATTTTTCATTTTTGTTGATCTCTCTCCTTAAACATAGGTTAAGCTAATCGAATCATATGAACCTTATCTATCTTATTTCTATATTTACATAATGTCTCACAAACTAATTAACACATTTACCAAGTATATTTTTTGAGTTTTTGTGGAATCACACATTTATGTAATAGCTTAGGCTAAAATGCATGGTTTAATATTTTAATATTCTATCATTTCTCCTCATGCTTAATACTAGGCATAGACATATTTAATTGAGGAGGTAAATGAGATGTGGAGAGATTTAAATTCTTATACAACATGAGATTGAAAAGTTAGATATCACATGAGATTTCGTATGATCACTTCGTGTGAGATTCAAAAGTTAGATAACATGTGAGATTTTGTAGGATCACTATTAATTATTCTAAAAACTCAAGTTGTTGAAATGTTATGCGATTTAATAGTTACATTTTTTATCATTTCCTATCACATTTTCTGATCTTTTTGCTTAGTACAAAGAATGAAAATATTTTACTAGGGAGGCAAATAGAGACCTATAAAGGTTCAAACTTTAGATTTCCTACTTTAATATTGTGTGAGATTATTGTTTTAAAAAAACTTGAACTATGAATGAGTAATTTATTATTTAATATGCTTACAAAATCAAATTCCAAAAGGGAAAAGCTCATGACAGTAAGAAATGTCTGCCCACGTGGGTGGTCCGCAGAGATTTCCCTTTATGGCCAAGATTGTCTCTCGATCTGGAGCGACATGAACGTGCCCATGCGCAAATAACGAAAAGCTAAATTCACAGATAAAAGAAGCAAAAGTGCAGCTGGAATTCAGAATTTCGATATACTAATGCGAAAATCTCCCAATAGAACTTCAAGACAGAGATCCGCAAGAATTATTCTCATAAAGGCGAAGCGTTTAGTCTATAAGATCCAATCTTCGGGACCGTGTAGGATCGATGCGAAAGATCCAAAACCGGAGCTCATCTCAGCGAGGTTGGCGATCCAATCGTCCATCTCCAATCCTTCACTCGACAAGTTATGTGCCTGTCCAGGAGAAGCAGCTCCAACGTTGTTGTTCTTGCTCATTGGCTCATTCTCGACTGAGTTCATCACTTGAGAAGTATCTTCAAACTTATTGAACCTAAAATCAGAACCATCAAGAATCTCCAGCAGGTCCGACTCCCCGACAGTGCAGTCCAACATGAGCTGCTCCAAGTTGGGCTCTTCCCTTGACATGGAAGCCGGCAATGAGACATCGCTGGATTCGTATTCCAATGATTGCCCGCTCTTTGCCATCTTGCTATTCGCCAGGGTAACGATATCCTTAGTGCGGAGCACGGAGTCACCGACTAGCTCCGGGTTCTGAGTCTCATCCTGCTTTACTTCGGAGGCGGCGATTGGTTTGATCTTTTCAGTTTTGGATGGGCTTGGCTTCTTCCCTCCTTGTTCCCTCTTGGCTAATTTGGAGTTCCAGTAGTTTTTGATTTCATTGTCTGTTCGCCCTGGAAGTCTTCCCGCAATGAGAGACCATCTACACAGATAATTAAATCTTTGGTCATTAATAATTCACATCATCTAAGAGCGTTTGATTAGCATTATATACGAAAGTTAATGTGTAAGTCACACGCGTGCATGCACGAACATGTCATGCTCGTGTATGCACGTACATATGCAAACAAAAGCACTTCATCGAAGCGCCAAGGCATCAGCCAAAAGGACAAGGAAACCTTAACCTTAAAATTTCTGGCGCAAATTAAATTTGAAGGATTAGGTCAAAAGGCGATGGGATTTATATTATCTAAACAATAAGACTAGACTTTGCAAATCGCCTAATATAAATTCAAACTTTAATGAGATATCAAATTGCATATTCTGCCAAGAAAAAAGAATTTCTAGTTTCTCTTTCCCAGTGAGGTACTCAGCTGATTAAAGCAGGGCAAATATGAAAAGGCTGAATAGAGTACCGGTTGCCCAAGAGTTTGTGAAGCCTGAGGATGAGGTCTTCTTCATCACTGGTGATGTTACCTCTCTTGATGTCAGGCCTCAGATAATTCAACCACCTCATCCTGCAGCTTTTCCCACATCTCTTAAGACCTGCACAGGAGATGATGACCCAACCAAAGGTCAATTAACCACGCATCACTATCATTCAGCAACACCATAAATACTACCTCTCCAGTTTCTCAGAAACTCTGCAAAGAAAGAGAAAAGCCAAAAGTATAGCACGCGCAACTTAAACATCAGGACTCATTTTAGAGCTTACCAGCTTTTTTGGGGATGTTCCTCCACTTCCCCTCGCCATGAACTTTGATGTAGTCCGTGAGTATCTTGTCTTCACGAGCAGTCCATGCACCTCTGTTCAACCCTTCCTCCTTTGAGCAGCATGGGCTCCTTCCCATTGCTGCAACTCCCTCTCTCTCTCTCTCTCTCTCTGTGTTTTTGTGAGAGTTTGTGAACAATCGTGTCTTTGTTTTGTGGCAACTTTTCTACTGAAAGTAACCCGAAATTTCCCCCTATTATATGGGAAGATCCAATGGGTCCCTTCCCGATGCCCCTCTCTCTCTCTCTCTCTCTCAAGTCTCGACTCAATAATATTCGTATATATAAAAGGAAAAAGAATTCTGCGTCAGATCCCCATTCAGATCTGACAACCCAATCAGAATCGACGTGTTTCGCGTTTCATAATATAATAACATTATATGAAACTTTTTTCAAATCTTCACTTAAAATATATATATATATAAGGAAGAAACAACTTCCTTCAGTGCTTGAGCTGTACTAGTTCATACCTAGCTAAGCCATGAGACGTTCCTCACGAGAACACATTTATTATCTTTTGCCTCTGATAAATTTCACTATCACGACATGTTCCATTTTCAATCGGATGTACATGGACTGATTAGGGTTCTCAATGCTTCGCTGCTATTTGCTTAAGCATTTCGCAAGGCACAATTATGCTGTCATATGATGGATTTAAGTGAGAATCATAAAAATAATCAAGATATGCATCTAAATTTTGCAGTGACTTTCCAAGGTTCCAGCAGACTAAAAATTTCCCACACAGGGTTTCTAGAAACTTGAAAGTTAGTTGGGGGCGACGGCAATTGGACGCAAAAAAGCAACTACCTGGATTGATTGAAAGCAGACCAATACATTCAATCATTGTCCTTTTTGCCAGAACATAAAAGTACCAGGTACCCGGGCCATTGTCTCGGATTGAATGATCTTTTGTTTCTTTCTGGTCAATAGTGGGATCATAGAGGGGCTCATTTCTCTACTCTATATTTCTATTACTTTGCGATCCGATTTAAATCTGTCTTTTTGTCCTTGTTAGGGTTTGGTTTTTAGTAAAGTTCATAATAAGGCCTTAAATCACGATGGTCCAACATAATCGTGGTAGTTAGCAGAAAAGTTTGACTATCATTCTTGCATGTGAGCTGAACTCTTGTAGAGAGTTCAATCTATGCATAGACTACGACAAATGTCACTAATACTTACATACTTATTATCTATTATATCAAGTAAGTCATGTAATTGAGAATATGAACTTGTCCTTCCACTGTCTACTATATGTATGTTATAGTGTGTTTGCAAGATTCTTTATTATTTCTTCTTTTTGGGAAAAGGAGATTATGATAGACATGACTTGTTAAATTCAAGGAGTAGTAAGAAAAGGAGGAGTGAATGTTGAAACTCAAACCTCTACCAAAATCACTATACAACTGTTTATTAACGAAATAAATATCAAAGTCGAAGGGAGAGAGTGTCTCATTGTATCATTATCCCATTTTAAAAATGAAATAACTGAGTAGAGAGAAAGGGGAAAAGATAGACGTTTGTTTCATAATGTTGACATAATGAAAATACCAATAAGTATACATCAATTGATAATTCGATCAACTCAACTTATGTGAGGCTAAATCCCCAAAATTTTTTAGTACTCCAGTCAATAATCATTTGGGGATCAAAACCTTACCTAGTAAGTGCTATGAACCCACAAGCTATATCTCATTTCGGAAGTGGTCACCACATGCAACACTTTATGCTAGAAGGATTTTATGAAATTCTAAGAGATGGCTTTCATAATCCAATTTTTTGCCCATGGTACACTTAATCAATGAGGAATATTATGCCACAAAAGTGCATTCTGAAACTCCTGACGAATCACAATGATGTAGGCCGTGATTATGATCAAAAGAGATTATTTATTTATTTATTTATTTAGATCGGAATCGATTGATTTTAATTTGTCACAGCTAGACTTTTGATTATTTTAGTTAACAAATTTCTTTTTTTATTTCCCTCTTCTTATATGTACTACTTAGTATCTTTATAATGATCTCGACTCACGTGCACCAAATTCCTTTAGTAGTCAAGATAAGAATCTTTTAGGGTCTTTACTTGAATTTGAAGTGATAGGCTCTCTCCTTTGACCCATATATTGGGAGATTGATGTGTTGCGACATCTCCCCATATACTTGGTACATCATATAGTTGTTGTACTTTCAAATTTATGGAAAAGGGCACTTATCTATTTACTATTCTCGTAGCATGCCAGATTATCACAAACCTAATCATTTTAAATGTTGCAAAAATGGGAAATTTTTTTTTAAAGAAGGTCATACTCATCAAGCGAAATTTTTTATCCTCTACATAATACCAATCGTTCTATCAATTAGCTTCCCTTTTCCCAATAACACAATTTTACCATAATCTTCATGTTGTCCTCATCTATTTTTATATATTGATCTTTTCTAAATGACACATTTTATCCTTGGTAAAATAAATATATCGCGCATGGATTTTTGACCAGCACATACATGCTAGTCTAGGGGATTGGGCGAGAGATTCGGATGGAGGGGTGGTGCACCATCCGGATCTCATAACTATGCGTGTAAGAACAATTCCCATTTGGGACCGCTGGAAAGGAAAGTCTTGTTTTGTTACATAATAATTAATAATTGACCATTCAATCTAGTTTACAAACTCGACAAAATTGTATCTTAGAATGTCTTTTGCTTATTATTATTACTCCTTTTTCTGGGCACCCTAACTGTTTAACCACTGCAACTACCTTGATAGACCAAAGTCCAAATATTTGTGGGTGTTCATGCCTCTCGATTTTCCCATATTGATGCAGAACTATTTTCATTCAGATTATGGTATCTTTTATCTTATATTTCATTCAAATTTCTTATATTTAGGGTATCCTATAATCTGATTAGAAATTTAGGTGACAACGTTAGATTTTCAAATGTTTATCTGATCGGGAACCTAGGTTTGCCGATTACACTACAAATATTGGTATTATCACACGTTTTTTAGTTAGCCTTTGATCATGCTTTGATATTTAGATACTTTAATATGTACATAACACACAATAATACTACATTATATACAAATATCTGTCTAAAAAGACTGCTTGATAGAAATATGACCTGCCCCTCGTATAAAATATGTCCTCGCTACATAATATGCATCATAAAGGCCTGGAAACAATCATTCTGTTAAAAAGAAAAATAAAAGCATTTTAAATATTTTTAGTTATTCATTTTTTCCTCTGCGTACAAGAGATCTCCTCCATGTCCTGGTTCCTAGAGGGGAAACCCATCGACATTATTAGTTCACAAACACTCCACAACGAGATCCATCAAGGACGGGCTTTTCCTCCTGTTTTTTAAAATACAAAAATTGTTAGAAATCAATATTTTTTTATAAGGATACTATTGTGAAACATATACTTACAAACAATTAATGAAGGGTAATATATTTTGAAGGAGACAGCTGGTGAAAATATGATGCATGAAAAATGTGGGTAGATCTAAGTCAACCACGAGTGGTTGTGCTTGCCGCTTGTGCCTCTAACAAAGTCAACCACGAGTGGTTGTGCTTGCCGCTTGTGCCTCTAACATTAAAGAACACAAAAGAAAGAAGTGGTTTGGAATTTGTTGACATTGATGAGAACCAGTGAGGAAAGAAGACTATTGATGACGAGACAAACAGACAATAAGTTTATTTTCCTAATTCTCGAGACATATTATATTATATGTGTGTGTAGCATCCTTTCTGACAAGTTTATTGTACCTTGATGACGAGTTTCAAATTTGCAAGTTACAACAATCAAGGAAGGGAAACCATTGACTTAGTTGTTATTTGACGTATATTTTAGCCTTTCGAATTTACTATGAAAAATAAATGTTCGAGCTTTAATCACATTTGAAAGACCCAAAATTTCTACTAGCATATTAAATTTAGCATTTAGAGGCACCTTGAATTTTCCATACTTCTTCACAGATTAAAAATTTTACTTTTGTTGGACAGGAAATTTAAGGAATAATTGTCCGAAAAGTCCAAAATCTATTGTATAGCGATCAATTCAATCGCAGTTCTTTTAATTTTTTCAAATTTAATTCTAAACATTTTGAAAATTTGCTAATTTAGTCCAAAACATTTTGAAGATTTGTTAATTTAATTATTCTAGCCAATTTTGACTAGAAATCGTTGGTATGAACATTAGCTATTTTATGTGCCGATAAGGACAAATTTTGCAATTTTTTTAATTTTTTTCTAATATTTATTAGTTTTTTTTATTTTTTATTTTATTTTATTTCTTTTTCTTTCCACTTTGATGTCCCCCCACTGATCATTGCCAAGGCCTCGTGACCCCCACCAATTGCCCAAGGGTCACTACCTTAGCTGGATTAGGGCATTGCGAGCCCTCGCTGGCCACGACAAAGGTGTAGCAGCCCTCACTAGCCACTGGCAAGGCGTCACAACCCTCACTTGAAGGCTGGTGAGGGAAGGCGAGGGCAACCCGATCCTCACCTATATACCATTGCCGTGTCATCAACTGGTGGAGAGGAGTGGAAAAAAGGAAAAAGCAAAAGCAAAAGAAAAGAAAAGGGGGGAAAAAGGAATTGGCGGAAATAGTTCACTTTAGCGTCGAACATGTCACTTAAGTTGGTTAGCATTCGCGTCAATGATTTTCGACTAAAATTGGCTTGAAAGATTACATTGACAAATTGTTAAATTGTTTAGGATTGATTTGAAAATTTTTAAAAGGTTTTTGACTAAATTGCTGCAATTGAAATGTTTAGGATTAAATTGACTACAATATAATAAGTGTATGACTTTTTGGACAATTTATCCAAAAATTTAATAGGGCGTATCTAATAATTCATGCACTAAAATAAACTCACCAAAAATCACCTTCTCTTCTTCAACCGTTAATCCTAAATTTTTAGATAGGTTTCAAGATAATGCTGGGTGATTAAACTTGTGATGATGCCTATCAACTATCATTTTGGAATGTGAAAACTATTGTTATAAAAAAGGATGTTGGTAGTAAGTTTTCTAATAACAATATACCGTGTCAAATTAACTTGATCGAAATGACCAAATTATGCTTGATGTGCTTGACGTGTATCTTTCTTGTAGCTTAATAAGTGTATGACTTTTTGGACAATTTATCCAAAAATTTGATGGGGCGTATCTAATAATTCATGCACTAAAATAAGCTCACCAAAAATCACCTTCTCTTGTTCAACCGTTAATCCTAAATTTTTAGATAGGTTTTGAGATAATGTTGGGTGATTAAACTTGTGATGATGCCTACCAATTATCATTCTGGAATGTGAAAAACTATTGTTATAAAAAAGGATGTTGGTAGTAAGTTTTCTAATAACAATATACCGTGTCAAATTAACTTGATCGAAATGACCAAATTATGCTTGATGTGCTTGACGTGTATCTTTCTTGTAGCTTAATTAGTTTAATCTCAGTAAACTACATCAAGAGCAATATATTACGTCTTGATCTTTTGCATCCTTCGCAACAGGATAGCATATTAGTGCATGATGAGCTCAAAGATATGTCAATCTTCATGTAAGTTACTGAATTGAAATGGACGTCGATCATCTTACATGTTATAACTAGCACTAATGTGAATAATAATAATAATAATAATAATTTATATTTTAAAAAATAATAATAATAATTTATTATATTTTAAAAAAATTTCTTTTTCTTCTTTTTTTTTCCCCTTCTCAATCAACCTACAAAGAATGGTGGCCACTGTTAAAGATTTAAACCGTGGTAGCGCTCCCCAATCTAGGGGTAGGGCAGACTGTAGCCCGTAGACCATAGGACAAATTCTTTTCAAAATTGCGATTTCTTTTTCACTTTTGGCTTTCTTCAGGAAAAAAAAGAAGTTATTTTGAAAGCAAAACTCCTTTTCTTCCGAAAGCCTGTGAAATGTATCTCCCGGCATGATAGGGGCAAGCAGACTGATGAGGTGCTGCAATTCCCACTCGGAGTTCTTGTGAAAAAGAGACGTCCAATCTGGAGGTTAGTAGAAATTTTCTCCATAATCGATTGTACCTTTTATGTTCGTGAGATGAAATGTGACAGATGAAAATTTGATGGGAATTCTCCTCTAGACCTTGCCTTAATGCTCAACTCACCTCTATCATCCATTTGATCAAATTCACGGCCAATCCAACATAGAACGAAGATTTAATGATGTTGTGCGCAATAGGATAGGAAGTCATTATTAAGTTTCATATAACATATCATACTTTTCATTTTCTTAAGAGAATTAAGGGACTGCCAACAACAAGTTCCAACCTACCATTGCTTTTCGTGCTGAAATTCATGCACATGGGCCAATTAAATTTCTCCGGTCGATCCCCCAAAAGAAATTCCACAAAAGGTTTTGTTAGCCTTTGAGCACATGAGCTTTACCCCACTCAGTTTACAGAAATATTAGAATGTTGAAGTTGCAAAAGCAAAGTATCATAGACCAAGATCAATTCACGATAAACAATAGGATATAGAATATTTTAATTATACGTGGGCAACTCCTGACCGCTGCTTTAATTAGTCTTACTGTATGGTGCAGAGATAATAAATAGGACATGTAAGGAGTTGTTGACACTTTCCATCATTAACTCCTGGAACCATACGCAGCATGCCCCGAATTAATTATTTGGCCTTATCTGTAAATTACACAAATCTGTCTTAATTAACGTCTCTCTGTTTTAATATACTCTCGGATTGGCAACAAAAACGACATGTAAGTTGAGACCTTATTTTAGAAAGGACCAGCTAATTCCTCATTGTTTAGTTAAGGTTTTGTTCCATTGTTAACCTAACCTTGGATGATAACCTGATGGAGGCTAGATTCTACTGACTTTTTAAAATCAATATTTGAGTTGTGGATCTGAGCAAAAAATACTCAAGATCAGCCCCATCAATCTATTCTAAAAGTTAAAATTGTTCAATAAAATTGTGATTTAATATTATAATATTTTCTCATGGTTCATCTTGAAATATGACATGAGTTATGGGTAATTGTATATGAAATTAATAATTCATGTTGATTTCGATGTTGAGATAATATTTTATTAGGATAAAAATACTCCACTGACTTTTTGATTAAGAGAGATTGCATCGAGCTTGTCATAAAATGAATAAATACAAGAATATGAGGACTTCTGAATGCATGCATTACATCAATTCCCCATAAAATAGACCAAAGGTTGTTTTTTTTTTTTTTATTTTTAAAACTAAAAATCTATTTTTGTTGAAAAGAACTTTCCCGGCAGATAGTTTTCCTAGAAAACGAATTGTTTTCTTCTATTTGGTTCTGCTGATAATGCAATTCGAGAAAATATTTGATGGTGTTTAGTCACGACCAAATATCTAGCCAAAAAATTACAAAGTAAAGACAAACGTTTTTTTATAGATTCTTAGTAGAAACTGTAAGTCCAAATCAGTCATATTTCAGGTTCATAATGAACATCAATAAATCAACAACAATATAAAAAATTTAAGTCGGGTATGAATATTTTTTTTTTCAATTTTGAAAGTCAAAAAAAAAAAGCAAAAGACAATGACGAAAAATAATGGTCATTATTTTGGAGATTAGTTCAAAAGAAAAGTAAAGAAATTATGATTGTAGTTTTGAAGATCAGCCAAAAGAAAAAAAAAAGAAATAATGGCTATTGTCATTGTTGTAAGATTTTATGAGACTAATGCCAACTGTTCGAAAAACTTAAAGTATTAGATAATGGTGCGGTTTATTATTTAAATATTCTAACACCCTTCCTCACGTTTAGTCTAGTCTTTTTGCCTAGTACTAATCATGAAAATATAATTGGGGAGGCAAATGGGACTTGGAAAGATTTAAACTTAGGATTTCTAACTCTAATACTATATAAGAATTTATGAGACCATTGCCAATAATTCAAAAAGCTTAAATTGTTAGATGAGCGTGTTGCTTATTATTCAAATATTCTAACAATGATAGAGAGAGAAGGGGGCTAGTTGTATAGTTATGTTTTGGCCTTGAGAGTTTCACTCACAAGAAATATTATCCGTTGATCGATTCATTTTCAACGTGTTTAAACACATAAAAAATTTGGAAGCATTTCAATAAAATAGCTTTGTTGGAAGCGATCACATCTTTAAGCTTCATTTGTTTTGTGAAATATGAATAATTTGAAAAATATTTTTAAAAAATAATCGTTCATATCGCTTATAGAAATGAATGGACGATAACAATTTTAATCGTCCATGAACATATTTTGGGAATGAAAATATTTTATTGACTAGTTACTTCAAGTAATACAAGTGATATTATTTCTAGAAAAATATTTTCTAAATTATTTATTTTTCGTGAAACAAATGGAGCCTTAGATGCCCTCTAATTGCCATCTTATTATTTTCTACTATCCTAGTTAGTGAACCTCTAGTGTAAGATTTTGACAAAAAAAAAAAAAAAAAACTCCAGGATTAGATGATCCTTAATTATAGTGCTTATTATTATGAGTAAGATGATAAGTTCTAAGGTGGGTTAGTTACCACTGGGAACCATACTAGATAGGGTCGGTTTCTAGTATGTGAAAGTGAAAACCGACCTTATCCACCTTGGAATCAGACTAAGTTGAACTAGCCAATCCGGTTTGCTTCCCAAGTGCAGTGCTATTTTTTAAAATGTTTTATTTTTCTCAAAGTACTTAAATATATTTAGAGTTACTTTAGCCTAGGATAAAATTGTTAATTACAAGGAAGTTAATAGTGAAAAAGAGATTACTCTCATAGATAATCTGTACTTTTTTCCCTTATTGATTTTTTTTTTTTTAAAAAAGCACTTTGGGCTTGTTCCACGGATCATTCCGGTTTCTCTTTAGGAATTAGGAACCAGGACCGCACACCCCTAATTGTGAGCCCATGTCGACTGCCCGATGCTACAGTAGATGCTAATCCGGGCCATGGTGTGGGTGGATCACATGAGGCAAATGGAAGCCTAATTACGATATGTTCAAGACAAATTGAAATTAAGTCAATAATTGAGCGAAACAGGATTTTAAAGAAATCGAGTTTACTTTGGCTTCCGCCGCCTGTCGATTCACTTCCAACGACAAACATGAATCCAACCAAAATTGATTTTGATCTTTTCACATACAAAACCAAATTGACAAGGTGGATCGTTTTTGTGTTATTTATTGCCGCGGAAATAGCTGCTTTGCATTTTTAATCGTAGATATTTCCGTTTTGGGCTGTTTCACACTCAAACTTATCGAAACTAGCGGAATTAACACGTTTCATAGCATACATAATGAAAGTTCATACATATATGATTACCATAGAGCTACTAGTTTCACGGCATTGACGACGTGATTGATAGAATATTTAACGCCTGAATAGCTTGCTTGAGTCTACCTCTGCATTCTCCTTTTTAAGGATATTTTGTTTGGTAAAGGATATTCTTGTGTTGGGTTAACGGCAAAAATTATTTAAAACAATGACAAAAGAAAAGGAAGCAGCGGGAGGCCACTGAAGACTCCAGTTTTGCTCTGCCAACAACAAAAGTGAAGAACCGTCAAATATAAAAGCCCTGCTAGAAGAGTCCTTATCTGAAAAAAATGATTTATGTCAAAAATTATTTATGTTGGTTTTCTTGTGGTCAAATATAAAAGTGGCTCGAGCAATAGTTAAAGAAATATGCCTGATGGACAATGCAAAATCAATTCGTCACAGGTTAAATCCTTGATACCCTATATATGTTTCCAATGTAAGACTCGACTTTCTACACAAGAGTGACAAGGAATATACTCAGGACAAATTGCATCTGTTTTTTGAAGAAAAATATGTCAAAGGTTTCAAATGGAGGGTCATTGATTTGTCATGATACAATTTGGTGCAGCTGTCGACATTTTCCTTCTTCTTTCCTATTGTTTTTTGCCGTGGAGGACATCGCACCATTTATTAAAATAGTTTCAACTCTATCATCGTAGATGATGAGGCTGCTCCTAACCTACTCAATAGCCTTTAGATGCTGCTAATCTAATTCTCGCTTCGCAAGTTAATCTATTGAAGAATGATTGTTCTAAGCACTACGTGAAAATGACAAGGAAGTATAATTGGAAGAGAGATGATCAAGTCAAACATAATCAAATGCAACATGTTTGGTATCTTACTTTTGTGAAATGGATCACTGGTGGAGGCAAAGACATATCGACACGCGATCGTGGTGCCGTAACGAACCCGTTACATAGAAAAAGAGTTGAAATCACAAAAGGTTAGTCGGTGAAAAGCACAGCATTGGAGAACTTATGAGGTTTATCAGTTTCACTTGCCCTTTTTTCCAAAAAAAAAGTTGGGTTATAAAGAACCATTTTCCGATTGAGAGCTGTACTCTACTGATTATAGTGATCACTTTAAAAAATTGGGTGGTTCTTTTGATTTTTCTCTTAAAGATAATTAGGATATTTGATAATGAGAATGACACAAGGTGCAAAGTATATTACAGGTGTGATGTGCACTTGATGCATTCAAAATTTCCTCGGGATTGTTTAACTTAGACACCAAGATAAATAATATGTGGTAGAGAGAAGTATATAATTTCTGTATATTTCTTGTGCATCATGATAAAGAAGACATGAACCTTTTATAACTCTATGAGATAATAGATAACATTATTATTATATCAATTACAATCAATCAGAGGTATATATAATTTATACACGATCTTTAGAAATATAAAGAATAATGATTGGCCGAGTCCACCTCAAGGGGCCCAACTCGTCATTGTCCTTAAAAATAAAAATGTAAAAAGAAAAATACAAAAGAAAGAAAATTGAGAGGTAGAAGACAGAACATGACGAATAGAAAGAAAAGAAAAGGGAGAGACATCAACTATTTTGTGAGGGAAAAGTAGCATCCTTCTAGTGAAGATGTGGCCGCGAAACCCAGTCAGAGTTGTCTAAAATGTTAGAAAGTAGTTCGCGAGATCGAAGGAAAAAAAAAGAAAGGTTTTAATAATTGAAATCCTTGGATTTGTCTCTTAATTTCTTCAACAATAGTTGGAGTTTTCTTACTTCTTTGTGTTAATTCAAATCATTACAACTATAATAAATTTATCTCAAATGAGTTTTTTTTTTTTTACAAAAAATTTCAAACTAATATACAAAAAAGTTTTTATTAAATTTTACCAAAATTACTAAATGTTAATATGAACATTAGATTTTTTTGATATCAATTTTTCGTTATATCAATATAATTTTATGCTAATGGTCATCAAATTTATTACAAATATACTAGTTTGACGTGGTTAGTAGTCAAAAAAATTAATTTGAAGTAAATTTGTCACATGGATATTAGTTTGAGGTTTTGCATAATATTAACCCTTGGTGTAAATAGTTATGATATATTGCTCAAAGAAATCTACACTTTTGCGAATTGTTGTGCAAATTTAGAGCAATGATATTATACGAACATTTAAGGAAAAAGAAAGCTTCACAATACTTATATTATAAGATTCTAATAGTTAACAAAACATTAATCATTTTATCAACTTATATATTTAAGTATATGATGTGCTGTTTTAACTTATTATGGTTTGTTTGTGCTTTAATATACCTCAAGTAAGTGTAATTTACGTATTATTATTTTAGTAAACGTAGTTGTGTGCTGATATAAAATATTGTGTCAATACTAAAGAAACTTCTTTAATACAAATGATTTAATTAGAAAAAAAGAAAGAAAAATTAAGAGAGAGGACAGGGACAAGGATAATAAATAGATAGCAAAATGACTTGAAAGTATAAGAAAAGTACTTTTTGCAAGGATAATGACCAATGCCTTACAAATTAGAGTCCTAGGTGTCAACATTAGAATAAACTTTAGGGAAGAATATTTTTATTATATAATTTTATAGACAGGTGTTCTTATTTCTCATTGCACCAAGTCAAATAAATTTTGATAGATAAAAAAGAAGATTGCAATCAATTATTGTTAAAGAATGTTTCATTATCGACTGTAATTTATGTCTAAATATTATGCAAATAATGATTTTTTTTTCATTTGTTCATTTTTTGTAAGTGATGTAAGCAATTACTTATAAGCAAATATATTTCAAACCATTCATATTTTGTGAAATAAACTCATCCTAAACATTGACATTCAAAATAGTATTATTGATAGCTCGAGAAAATATTACACAATTTGTCACATATCAATTTAATAGCAACAGTGATACCAACACTCATACTGTATCGTCTCTTATATGTTCCACTTCCCCTGTATATTATCAGTAATCCAATCTACATGAAATCTAATAATACGATTTATTGTCAGAAATATCATAAGAAAATAATGCCGAGAAGTTCCTCAAAAAAGCATCTTTTTGTCTCGTCACGATGATAATCAAATCATGGCTATCTTTAAATTGCTATTTCATCTATATATATTGGCGCACGAATAAGAAATAGTCAACTGTTGTTGGATAGGGTGGTCGACGTGCCGTGCGAGGATGTTCCAGTCTAGCACGACCATAATTCCAATCGAAACAATCATTTCACTATTCAAAATTCTGTGGTTAGGTTCTTAAATTTGTGTTTAAATCGGACCTTTGATGCTTCGAAAAACCTGAGATTGGCTAGTAAATTAGGAGCTTGGGCTCGACCTTTCAATGGAGGATAAGGAGCAGCATCATGTACGAGTCGGATTTAACAACGTTAGATTTCACTAGACAAAAGGCTCAATTATCTTGGTAATTTAACTTGATATATAAATCGAGAGCGCCTTAATTATCTAGGGTTCTTCCATCACTGAGTTACCAGATCTTGACCGCAACTAGGTTTATCCACGCTTTCAGATGCGAGATCCATAGAAGTTTTGAGTTGGATCATGGATTTAGGAGCTGGGTTTTTCTTAAAAATTGAAATTCCGATAAAAAAAGCATCCAAGCTGATGGATTTACGCCGTTCGTACCTACATAGTTTGCTGGACTCGATGCATTGAACTTTGATTGGAATTGCCGTTCACTTTTGTCCTTTACCACTCTTCAATCTCGACCTAAGGTCTGGCACATGTCTAAGACTCTCAAAAGACAATTGTTCGTGGATGAGTTGAGAGAACGTGAGATGCATGGTCTCCTAGCAATAGCCACCACTATTACCCAGAATGATCAAGACAGCTTTTCTTCTTTCCCCTTTTCCTTTTCGTTTGGTTGAAACTTCAACTTTCCTTACCAACCCCCATAAATATACAGTCCTTCCAAGCATTCCCGTTCTCCAACTTAGCCCTATAACATAAATTATTATCACGAGAATATAATACTTGTGTCTACTGGTATTCCATATTTAGGCGATGTTGGACTCTTGATCAATGTAAGACTATAACTTATATAATTGGTCATTCGTAGGTTTGGAGAAAATAAAGTATAGTTATTGCTATCGTCTAAGTGTCTATTGACGACTCTGATCACGTGTATCCAGTTATATTGGTGCTAATACCGTTATTTGCATTCCAATAACTATATGGTATAATAATTGGCCTTTTGCTCATACGTACATCTTTATTTAAGCTGTAACTAAAGAAAATAAAAGAATGATATGGTCTCCATAGAGTATGATGCTGGAGCACATTGGAGTGAGTATCTATTTGTAAAAAAAATTGAAGCAAACCAGCTATCTAGGGTAGACCCTTTCTTAAAGTAATGTACAGTTTTGTATATAAAGAAAAGGACAGGACTGATGAGGACATTATCAATATTCTTCGAGAGCAGAAATTTGTTCCCAATTATAAGCATAAAAAAACGTAAGAAAGTTTAATAAAGAGTATCAATAACAACATGCACGTAATTAATATTGGCGATCGGCTCATGTTTGATACGTCAACCTCACGATCAGATGACTAAAGTAACGTTTTTTATGTGTCTTAGGAAGTACCTTAGACCGACTGCTTTGCTTAACTTGCTATTTAAGATTTTGACCAGCACTCGCTATTTCTTTTTTTAATGTCTACCTTAGCCATACGAGTGTACTTTATTTTGGAGTTCCTTGGTTAAATTACCGGGTGGTGACACTAACTCCAAGATTGATTTTAGGGGATTGTGATGCTCCACGGTAAAAGTATGACCCTAAAAATGCAAACTGAAGCCCCCTCCCTCCTTCCCCTTTTGCCGCCGCCGTGCCTTGTCGTGGCTTGCTTGACCGCCATTGCATGTTGCTTCCTTTGCCTGTCGGGCCGTCGTCCTGGTTCGATGTTCGGTAAGGGTGGGATTGAGATGCGATGGTTGGCGGGGTCGCCTGGCTCAGACAAAGTTTTGTACCGACGACGACAGATCACGCCTATGTTCATAGTGTGCATAGCAAAGTGGCTTATGGGATAGAGAAAGGGCAGCATTGAAAACTAATTGGGGAACCAACAAAATGCAAAGGAAGAATTAACATGTAATAGTATGTCGTTTATGATAATATGTCGACCTCCGCAAAGGGAAAAATGGTGATGTAACTTCGACTCCTATAATTAGAGGATCCCAATCTTGATTAAGACAATATCTGAGATATTTAATGTTTGTTCCAAATCTGCAAAAAAGAAAAAAAAGCATAAGAAAAATTACCGTGCTAAGCTGGAAATCAAAACTTGGGACTAAATGCGGAATGGAATATTTAGAAAATTTGGAACGTAGCTGTGGAACCACTAGTTGAAATCTGCTCGAAACTTAAATCTTTTTGTTGAGCTCACTTAATAAGTACATTACAACCATAGAAAGCGGACTTTCGTGTCATAAAAAATGAGGTCCCAAATTAGATCTAGTGCCTTAAAGTTTTGCATCCGGCACAAGGATCCATTCTTAAGGTACAAATATATTTTTAGGTTGTCGCCATCAATTCGTTGCGTCGCATCAATCCAAACAAATTGATAAGGATTTTTCAATGTAGTCTACTTAAATTTGAAAATACTTTAAGTGGGGCCCATGTAATAACATATTGTCCTCATTTGGAATATGCTTTCTTGTCATAAAATTGAAATGGAATTTAGCAAAAGATCTCGATAACACCGCAAATAGTGAATTTTGTATTCATCTCTCTCTTTAAACGTTAGCCAAGCCGATCGGATCATATCGACCTTTTCCGTCTTAATTCTACCATAGTCTCTCCCAAACTACTTTGGCTCATCTACCAAGTAAACTCCGAATAAAAATTTCTAGACACATTAGGAAATTTCAAAAGGGAAAAGGCTCACGACAGCAAGAAATGTCTGCCCACGTGCGTGGTCTGCAGAGATTTCTCTTTATGGCCATGATTGTCTCTTGAAGTGGACGGACATTAAGGTGCCCATTCGCGAACGATGAAAGTTTCCAGATAAAGGAGTGAACGAGCACAGCCGGAACGCAGAACATCACCAGCGCGAACATCTCATGGGGGAACTCTAAGACAGAAATCCGCATGAAGTACTTCGATTCTACGTCGTTCTTCTTTTCAGCAAGTCACGATCATCATAAAAGCCCAGTCAACCGTAAAAAAACAAGTGCGATGTACAAGTACATAGAATACAGATGCATACTGATTATAGCAAATCTTAATATGTGGACAGAATCAAGAACGTTGCCATCCATATGATCTAAGCGATCACTCCACACTGACAATAGCTCAAAGATTATTGCGACAGTTAAGGTCACATGTACATTCGATCGGTGCGCACTTCCAGAAGAACCCTTTTGCAGGAACTTCAAATTATTCTCCAAATAAGCAGCGTTCAATCTACAGGATCCAATCTTCGGCGCCGTATAGGATCGAAGCGAAAGGTCCCAAACCCGAGGTCATCTCGGTGAGGTCGGAGACCCAATTATCCATCTCCAATCCTTCACTCCACCAGTTATGTGCCTGTCCATAGGAAGTACCTCCGACATTTTCGTTCTTGCTCATTCCCTCATTATCAACTGTGTTCATCACTTGAGAAGTATTTCCAGACTCGTTGAGCCTAAAATCAGAACCGTCAAGAATCTCCACGAGGTCCAACTCCCCAACAGTGCAGTCCACCATGAGCGGCTCCAAGTTGAGCTCTTCCCTGGACATGGAAGCCGGCGATGAGACGTCGCTTGATTCGTACTCTGACGATTGCCCGCTCTTTGCCGCCTCACTGGTCCCCGATGGCTGTTCTATGTGGTGGAGCGTGGAGTCTCCAACTAGCACCAGGTTCTGAGTCTCGTCCTGCATTATTGAGGAGGTGACCACCGGGTTGATCTTCTCAGTTGTGGAGAGGCTTGGCTTCTTCTCTCCTTGTTCCCTCTTGGCCAAGGTGGAGTTCCAGTAGTTTTTTATTTCATTGTCTGTTCGCCCTGGAAGTCTTCCCGCAATGAGAGACCATCTACACAGATAGTTAAACTTTTGGCGATTAATTATTCATTTATCAAGCAAAGACGGTCTTTAATTCGTCCTACGCATGAAAATAATGTGATGTCATGCATGTGCATGCATGAACATATGCAAACAACAAGCACATAAACAATTAAGCGCCAAAGGCATCAGCCAAAAAGATAGGCAACTTTAACCTGGAATTCTCTGGTGCAAATTATTATATTTTAATATGCATTTGCCGTAAGAATTGAACGATTAAGAAAGAAAGGCGATGGGCTTTATTTTATATAAACAACAAGACAATTAAGCAAAGAATGAAATATCTGATTGCAAATTTCTTCCAACGAAAAATGAGAATTTCTAGCTTCTCTTTCCCAATAAATAATTCACTGAATTAAAGCAGGGCAAATATGAAAAGGCTGAATAAATTACCGGTTGCCCAAGAGTCTGTGAAGCCTAATGATGAGGTCTTCTTCATCACTGGTGATGTTGCCTCTCTTGATGTCAGGCCTCAGATAATTCAACCACCTCAGCCTGCAACTCTTCCCACATCTCTTGAGACCTGCACAGAAGACGATGATCCAAACAGAGATCAATCAATCGCGCACGACTATCGTTCAAGAACACCATGAGCACTACCTCTCCGCTTCCTCAGAAACGCTACAAAGAAAAAGAAAAGCCAAAAACCTAACACACGCAACTTAAGCAGCAGGACTCATATTAAGACTTACCAGCTCTTTTGGGAATGTTCCTCCACTTCCCTTCGCCGTGAACTTTGATGTAGTCCGTGAGTCTCTTGTCTTCATCAGCAGTCCAAGCCCCTCTGTTCAACCCTTCGTCTTTTGAGCAGCATGGGCTCCGTCCCATTGCTGCAACTCTCTCTTCCCCCCTCTCTGTGTGTTCTTGTGAGAGTTTGTGAACGCTCGTGTCTTTGATTTCTGGCAACTTTTCTACAGAAAGTAAACTATTTTTTCCTCTTAAATCGGAAGATCCGGGTTCTTTATAAAGGCCTCTCTCTCTCTCTCTCTCTCTCTCTCTTTATCTCTCACAGAGGTCTCAACTCAATAATATTGGAATAAAATTATAAAAAAAAGAAAAAAAAATCGGGACAAGAGCCCCATTCAGATCTGACAACTCGACGTGTTTCGCGTTCCATAATATCATAATATAAAAAACTATCATCTTTTTTCTTCACTTTCCAAAAGATAAATTAGAAATAAGCAACTTGCACCGGCGCTTTGACGTCCACATGCACGCTGACTTCATAACCACCTTAGCCTCCAGACGCTCCTCTTGAAAATCCCCACCATTTCTTGTTCTCTCTCTCTCTCTCTCTCTCTCTCTCTCTCTCTCTATTAAATTTCACCATCATGATATGTCCCACGTCCCCCTCTCAAAGACCACGTGATGGCTACGGTCCATTTTGGACCGGACACGTGTCCCCGCGGGGCTTCTGACGTACGTGGACGATTATGGCTCTAAGTGCCTTGCTGCCATATTTGCTTAAAAACTCGGGTACGGCACGATTATGTTGTCTTATAATTTTTTTTTAGTGGAAGTCATAAAAATAATCATGACATGCATCTAACTTTCGCAGCGATTTTCTAGCGTTTCCGCAAACTAACTTTCCCACGCAAGTTCGTCTAGAAACTTGAAAGTTGGTTGGGGGCAGAGGAAGAGACAAGCTACCCGGGAGTGAAAGGAGACACGATATAGTAATCCATCATCATTGTCCTTTTTTGCTAGAATACTAAAGTACCAAGTACACGGGTCATTATATCAGATTGAATAACGTGTTTCTTTTCTTTGTCAAGATGGGTATAATGGTCTCATTCCTCTACTCTATCTATTCATTCCTTTGTGATCCGACTTTAATCTTTTTGTCCTTGTTAGGGTTTGGTGTTTCCTCTCTACACGTTTCGAAAAACAGGTTAGCAAAGTTTATAATGTGGCCATAAATCGCGGTGGTAAGTGGAAAGCTTAGGACTATTATATCAAGCAAGTCATGTCATCATGTCAGGAAGATATGACCTTATACTTGCAAGATTTTTTTTTTCTTCTATTCTTTTGCGAAGGGGAAATTATGGTAGACCTGAGCGGTCCAATCCAAGGAATATAAGAAAAGGAGTGCATATAGAAAGTTGAACCTCTACCAAAATCACTAAAGAACTCTTTCCTAATGAAATAAAAATCGAGGTCTAAGGGAGAGATTGTCCTTTTGATGTTACAGTGCCACCGTGATAATGCAATAACTTGATAAAGAGAAATGGGGGAAAGATGGATGTTTGTTCTACTTTGATATAACGAAGATGTCAATGAATATATGACGATTAATGATAGATCAACTCAATTTATGTGAAGCTAAATCCTTCAAAAAGAAGACATGCACTGGTCAATAGTCATTTGAGGGTCCCAACTTTACTTAACAAGTGCTATCGACCCACAAGTTATATCTCATTTAAGAAGCAACCGCCATATTGTAGCCATTTATGTTGGACGGTTCAATCAAATTCTAAGAGATGGCCCTCGTTGTCTAGCATTTTGCCGGTGTCACACTTAATTAATAAGCAATGATATGTGCCACAAAAGTGCATTAACCGCAACTCCTTTCTACTAAGACACAATGATGAGGGCTGTAATTCCGATCTACAGGAGGGGATTGTTCTATGTGGGTCAAAGGCAGACCGATTTTACCTTGTCATAGTCAGGCCCTTGATCATTTTCCTCAATCCATTTTTTTCCTGCTGCTATGGAGTACCCTTGTTAATGATCTCGATTGACATGCGCCAAATTCCTTTGGTAGTCAAAGATAAGAATCGTTAAGGGTCCGTACTTAATTGACGGGTCATAGGCTCTCTCCCTCGATCCATATTATGAGAATGAGGTGTCGCAGCATTTCCAGATATACTCGATCTCTCATGTACTTGCTTTGCTACATTATCACACGCTTAATCAAATCCAAGGTCTCTAAAATGGAAGAAAAACCTCAAAAGGAGGTCCAACTCGTCAAGCGGAAACGTTATCCTTCACATGGTACCAATCGTTCCCACAACCGGCGGAGTATATACACATATTATATATGTATATACGTATTCCTTTTTACATGAACATATTTATATCCTCGGCCAAATAAATGAATATGGCACACGGGTTTTTGACCAGCACATACATCACATGCTTGTCGAGGTGCCAGGGCGAGAGACTTAAATGGAAGTGTGGTGCACCATACGGTTCTCATAACTACGTATGTAGGACGCTAAGAGAGCTACATCCTTTTGGGACCGCTGGTATTTAAAATTCTTGTTTTTGATACAAAGTAATTGACCATCAAATCTAGTTTTCACACTTGACAACATTGTATCTTAGAATATGTTCTGCTTCCTTATAATAATGACGACGACGACGACGCGACGACGACGACGACGATGATGATAATAATAATTATTATTATTGTTGTTGTTGTTTTTGTTGTAGTTGTTATTATTATTATTATTATTATTATTATTATTATTACTAACCACTTCCAGCTACTTTAATAGGCCAAATTCCTTCTAATCATTACAGCACTATTAATATTCATGCCTCTCGACTTTCTCATTTTCATGCAGAATATCTACATCAAGATTACACTTTAATTCAACTTTATTGTATGTAGGATATGTTAGTAATTGATTAGAATTTCAGGTGATGATCTTTACTTTTCTAATGTCTATTTGATGAGGAAAGTAGGTGTGCCGGCTACCCAACAAAGAGAAATATCTATTTCTGTTTTCTCCGGCTTTCTCCTGTTATTGCTATCCTGCTTCTCCCTCCATTTTAATAATTTTCAACTATTTTCTCTAGGCGCTCCTATTATTCTACATCGTATATACGTGGACTCAAGTACGTCTAAGCTTCTTAAAATTATGATTTAATTTGGTTCGTGAAAGCTGAAAAAATATCCCTTGATCATAACACACAATAATACTAAGTGATCTACAAGAATATCCCTCATCCTGTACAAAAGATCTCCTCCATGTGTCAACTCCAAATCGAGATCCAGGCTGCTTTACTTTATAGTTTATACTCCATCACGAAGAAATTTGCTATGGCAGAAGCGCATGAATGACGGACTTTTTCTCCTGTCTTTTAGTTTATAAAAAATGTGAGAAATTGATAGATTTTCTTTTTATGGATGTAAAAAAAAGGAAGGGGAGTGCATTCTGAAAGGACAGCTGGTCAAAAAAAGGAGGCATGAAAAATGTCGGCAGATCTACGTCAACCTAGAGTAGTTAAGCTAGCCGCCTGCGCATGGGGACATTGAATAAGAGAATATATATATACACACACATATATAAAAGAGAATTTATATATATATATATATATATATATATATTATATATCTATATTTCCTTAAAATTTCATTATCTCTTGATGATGAGTTCCAAACTTTCAACAATCTGGGAAGGAAAACATGGATTTTGGCCTTTTGATTTTACTTTGGAAGTTAAGCGTTCGAATTTTTTTCTTTTAAGATTTTAAACACCCGAAATTTTTAAAAGCATATTAAATTAAGCATTTGGAGTCACCATGAATTTTCTATACTTCTTCACAAATTAAATTTTTTACTTTTGCTGGACAGAGCTTATCGGATAATTTATATACTAAAATAAGCTCACCCAAAACGGCCTCTTTTCCTTCACCGGGAAATCCTAAAATGTTAGATAGTTTTCAAGATAATGTTGGTTAACTTACCTAGTAAATCATTCCTAGAGAATAAAAGTCTCAAATGTGAAAAACTATTATCCATAAAAAAAGATGTCGGGTGATGATAAGTATGCACCAAAATTAGTTTGAATAAACTTCTTGGGTGTCACAAATTCAATGTCATTGCCTAAATAATGATGATAAGTTTTCGAACAACAAAAATGCTTTGTGTTGTTAAATAAACTAGATCGAAATGACATGATTATGCTTGATAATTTAATTAGTTTAATCCTTATCATAATTACATCCAGAGCAATATATTTAGTCTTGATCTCTTACACCCTCCGCAAAATGGGGATCTGAGAATATTCAAACACGGAGGTCCAACAATGTGGCCAACTAAAATTAAAGGCGATGAAATCAACTTGTCATCTTCTAATTGTGGCCCAAGGAAAGAAAAGGACGTCGCCATCTCCTATTTTTCACAAATCAACTTCCCGATCTGGAAAATTATTGGGGCGAATGTGAGCTTACAAAATTGCCAAAATTGGACTCCTTGAGCTGCTGCTCGTGCTGATTAGGGCACCTACCACCACCGTCGATATTAAATGTATTCATTCTCCTTGTCACTCTAGTCAGTGTTCCATTACCAAACACGTACTTTTCAATTCATTGTGGTCCCTGCATTCATATTCCCATTTTTAAAACATTCATTAGATTAAAAAAATTACCTGATTATTACTAAAGTTATTATACAAATATCAATTCAATCATAAATTTTTGAAAATTTTTCACTTTAGTTGTGAATATGTGTAAAAGTCTAATATAGTCTTTCCACCTCAATCGATATTAAATCATGATAAAGTTTTACATGATATGAAAATCGGGAAGGCACAATTACAGCTCTTTTGAAGAGGATAATAAATTATACTAAAATGTCTTCTTTTTTTTGGTTAATTTTTTAAAGCTTTTAGGCACTGACCACACGTCTTTGTGCGCAAACTCATGCACATGGGCCCGATTAATATCTCCCCTCGATTCTACCAAAAAAAAAAATCTCCCCTCGATCCCCAGAGGAAAAATCAACAGAAGGGTTTTGCTAGCCTCTGAGCACCTTGGTTTAGAGATATATTAGTCATTATTAATGCATATTCAAATTCCAAACGTATATTTTGGGGGGAAATTCCAAAAGCATCGTATCTTGCACCAAGAATTATATATTCACTATAAACAATAAGATATAATATATTTTAGTCACACTTATTCAACTCGTGACTGCCGCTTTCAATTGGCTCTAATATATAATTACACAGATAATAATACCCATGGCTGCATCATGTCCCAAATATTTTATTTGACTTAATTTATAAATTATGGAGATCTGCCTTAGCTGACATCTCTCTGTGTTGATATACTCTTTGTTGATAATAGCAAGAGGGCTATAAGCCAGGCACTACGCACCTAACTAAAGACTTAATTTTATTAAGGACCAGCTAATTTTTATTTGTTTAGCTAGGGTTTGGTTCCATTATCAAACTAGCTTTTTGGTGATGACCGATTGGAGGCTGAAGTTGACCCACTTTTTTAATTCAATGTCTGGATTGTGCATTTGATCAAAAAAGATACGAGATCATTTCGATTTTGTGGATCTTCTCGGATGACTCCACTTGAATCATGGCGGGAGCCGTGGGCAAATGAACATGGGATACAATATTTCATGTTGATTTAGGTGTTGTGATAATATAATATTAGGATGCGAATTATTTATTGACCTTTGGATTTCATACGGCGTAAAGAGGAGATTATAAGCATATATATTGTCAAATCTATGGAGCATGAAAGACATATATGTTAACAACTGGATCTAACCAAAACAGATAATTATGTATAAATAGTATTCTTGCATATATAGATGATCTTGGATATAAAAGAAAAAGCTCGGGATTTACTAAATACAGAACTCTAGGGGTTCATTTAATCATCAAAAAAGAAGATTGATTGAGCAATGAGGAATCAAGCTGCCTTCTGCCTTTACAGTTTGCACTCGAGGACTAGTCTCTGTTCGGCCCGAGGAAAACTTTTACATACCTTCATTACCTTTTGGAGGCGTGCTTCTTGCTATTATTAAGGAAGAGAAAATGCATCAAACTTATTATGAATGAATAAAGATAGAAATGTGGGGAATTGTGATTGCATGCATTGAATCAATATTTCATAATTCAGACTAAGAAACCCTCTACTTATCATCTTTTTTTTTTCTCCCTCCTCTCTCGATTGGTGAATGGCGAACCTCTAGTGTTAGATTATCCTTATAGTATTACGTTTAGTTGTAAGGATTTCTATCCAAGATAGGATTGGATAGGATATAATATAAAATCAATGGATTTTGTTATATTCTATCAATTATTTAGTGATTTCAGTAATAAATTTAGATATATTCACATCATATCATGTACATTTATTAGTATAAATGGAAAATTAGTATAAATGAACCAAAAATTTTAAAAATAGAGGGGGTAAAAACCTCTTGGGAGACTCTTGCCTACTTTATTTTTATTTATTTATTTATTTTCATCTCTTATTTTAATTAATTCTTTTTTCATTTCTTTCTTCCCTTCCATTATTCTCTAATAAAATTCTATTAAATATAAACTGTAGTAATATACCAAAGCATGTAATAAATATAAATATATATTTATTATCATATAGGGAATTTATATTATAAAATAGAAATATATTCCAATATATAAATATAAATAATATTAAATTAAAATAACTAAATTTTTATTTTTTTAATTTTGAATTTCTTTTATTAAAATTTAAATATTATTTATATTGAAATATAATTTCAATTTTGTTAATTTAATAAGTTTTTTATTCGAAAAAATAGTTTTCCTAGTATAGATGTGAGAAATTCTATTCACTTTTATCCCACCTCTTGCATGAGATAATTTTATCCAATCTATATCCCCCTTATATTTGACTTTATTGTATCTTAAGTAGGCACTAAATAGGATTTGATAAATTTGATCATATCTTGAATTTTATCCTAACTATCAAATATAGCCTTAATTATTGCGAGCCCATGTCCACTAATTGGTGCAAAACATGGGCCATGGTGTGGGTGGATCTAACGATTGGTTTAGGCAATACAGAGGCCTAATTACAATAAGTAAGACAAATCTAAATTAAGTCAATAATCCGAGCAAAACAGGATTATTAAAGAAATCTCGATATTATTTTTGCTTTGGTGGACCCTTGATTCAATTCCAAATTTTGACAAACATGAATCCATAAAATTGATTCTCAAACATTTCGTACACACAACCAAACTAATGCAACGAATCATTTCCGTGTTGTTAATAGCCGCAAAAATAGCGTTTTGCTGATCTAATCATAACTCGTTGCTTCTTAGGCTGTTTCACACTTAAATGCATCAAACCAAATGGAACTTGATTTAATTGGTGGCTTTTGGACCGTCTCAGCCCAAAGAAGAACTTCTTTCTGGTCCGGCTCTACTGCGCCATTCTTGGGCCCGACATAAGTTATCTTTATGTGCTCAACCAAAGGAGAACTTTGAAAACAAATAAACTGGTGGGATCACGAAGTGACAATGAAACTATATACAATGGCTATCTCTTTACACATGTAGAATTATACCTAAGTAGAATGCGAGTTTGGTTTACTTTTATGATATTATATATACCTATCCGGGTAGGGGTATTGATTTCAGTTTTTTGTGAGACAGCAGTTATTATAAGGTAAAATATGTCATGAGAGAGCTCATTTGAGATTTTTCATAAGACGAAAATTAGCATGAAGTATATGTGTAATGGGGAACTGGTTTGGGACTTTTAATGGTATTAATCCCATTCTTTTACCATGATACTCGCTGCCAACACTTATCAATGTGTATTACCACGGCAAAAGATCCGTGTTTTTGGAAACAAAATAACAATATTATGCTGCAAACACTTAGAAAGTTATTTCATATGTCAAAGTTACGTGCATATTGGATTCTATATTGTCACATAAAAGCAAGTCATGGCAGTCTGTGGCATGTTACAACAAAATCTGTGATTTGTTTGATTTTATGAAAACTTTGTGATCGCATAAGTTATGTAGACAAAAGTATTGGCACCTGCATTTGGCTTAACAGAAGGTCATTGCTAAAAATTGATTTCTGAAAGAGAAATAGATTTTTTTTTTCTATTTCTAGATGAGTTTCTAAGCAAAAATATCAATTTGATAACGACACAAAATTTCTACTCCCAAAATAAAATTTCGTTTGATAACGACATAAAATAATTCCCTTTCGAACGGCAGTGACCGGTAGTGGTCGGCAGTGATCGGTAGTGGTCGGTGGCCGATGTGGCCGTGACCGGCGGCCGATGGCAATGAACGGCGAACAGTGGTCGACGGTGATGGATGGACGATAGGATCGTAGCAAGGACGGACGATGCGAATAATTTTTATTTCTCATTTTTGTTCTAGAAATAGAAAAGTAAAAAAATTTTACTTTTAATTTATGTTCCAAACCTATTTCTTGAACAAAAATCTATTTTAGTAATAGAAAAATGAAATAATTTTATCAAACGGATTTCTATTCCAAAAATAAGTATGGAATAGAAAAATTGTTTATGGAACAGAAATTTTGGTTTGTCGAGCACCCCCTAGCCACTGAGGCAAAGTTGACTTTGTGATTTGATTAATTTCAATCACATGCCTATCCACTCTATTGTTTGTTTTTTCTTTGGGTCTGAAGTATCAGTTTCCCCAAAATTTACTTCTTTTTTTAATATAGATTTTAGCGTGTAAGAAAGTGGCGACCGTTGATGAGGGAGAAGAACAGAAAGCCCTGTTAAGATAATATGCTGTTGATGACTGTCATTTGTAAGTCAGGCCGACAATGCCGGTTTGCAAGCCACAACATGACACTGAACGAATTATAGAGGAGAAATCCCAATATAACATGACACGATATGTCTAATTTTATGTATTGACACGAATTGATACAAACTAATGAGTTTCAATCGCGATTCAATCATTTGAGATTTATAATTAAAATTGACATATTTTAGACCAATAGGAGTTGACATGAGTTACACAATATGAAAATGAAAGGCCAACCTAATCACAAGTTTTACTAACTAGGTTCAAACTTGTAATTACACATGCTGGTTGAATTAGTAATCACTTTTGGTAGCTTCATCAAAATAAGGAAAATTAGTGAATGGTTAAAATTTTAGGAAAAACAGCTATCTAAAATCCCAAATTATGACACATTTACCTTGATTTTTTTTTATTAAATCAAAAATCCCAAACTTTGCTCACTATGACACGTCTACCCTATACATTTTCTTGTGACATAAAAACCCCCCAAACTTATACCTATATAATACATTTATCTTATGTTAAGATTTTAGTAGGTGATTTTTCCAATCAAACAACATTGTTTTTATTTCACTTAAACCACGTGGGCACCATGTCAATACAGTTTACTTTTCTTAATTTATGTAGGTAGATTTTTAACAATGCTCATTGACAAAACCTTGATGGAAGGTAAATATGTTACATGGGTACAAGTTTGGAATTTTTGGTGTCATGGAAAATTTTTTAGGATAAATAAGTCACAATTGTCATAGTTTGAGGTTTTTGATGGTTTTTTCCTTAAATTTTATATAAAAGGAAAAAAGTTTACAATGTTACGAGAGGATCAAGGAGAAGAGGGATTGTTGAATGTATTTATCATGGTATTTACAAAGAGATACTTTCATAAGAATATTAATGTCACCAATTTTAAAAAGTCCTATTCTTTCTAACATCATGAGGAAAGTGCCAAAAAGTCTTGAATCTATTATATTATTATCAATTTAATTTTAAACTTTTCAATTGGACCAACAAAGTCTTAAGCCTTTTGCACTTATGTTACTTAAGTCTATATACTCTTTTTGACCGAAAATCGCTTATATGAACATGGACCATTTTATGTGGCATGACTAATGTTGATGTTAATGTTTTTAAATAATATTTTGAATTTATGCAATTTTTATGGTTTTTCCTTCTTTTGTTTATTATTTATTTTATTTTTTTGTGGGATTGAAGGCTTGTAAGGATCGTCGGTCATAGTTGAGGGTTGGTGAGCACTGGGTGAGTGCATTATGGCCCTCGCTAGCTCTAGGCAAGGGTAGCCAAGGGCTGCAATGCCCTCGCCTAATGTGGGCGAGGGGCTCACAAGCCCTCATTGGGCTAGGCAACTCTTGCCAACCCTCAACCCCACAAAAAAAAAATAATAAATAGAAGAAAATAAAAGAAGCATAAGAATAATAAAAAAATTAAAAATATTATTTAAAAAGTTTATGCCAACGCTGGTTACGCCACAACATGGTAGTTAGCATCCACGTTAGTGGTTTCCGGTCGAAATTGATTGGATCGACTTAATTGACACAAATTAACAAGTTTATGACTAAATTAATTTAATTAAAGATTTAGAATTAAATTGTTATCATCTTGACATTATTCTTCTGAAATGAAAGGTCATGCATGTAATAACCTTGCGTCAAATTTCACAGCATCATGTGACGTGATTGATGAAACCTTTTATTTGCAACAGCTAGCTTGAGTCCATAAGCTTCATCCTTTTTTAATGATAGTCTTATGTGGGGATGCAACAACAATTGACAATGTCCCACTTTTCCTGTCGTTGATTATATAGATGACTCAAACAATCTCTACATTAGATAACACATAATGCAAAATGAATTCTTGAAAGGTTAGATCCTCAAGCCGTCGCTTCACATCATATTGTAGTCTTGATTAAGGGGCGGTTCAGCTTTTAGTTTTGTCTTCAAGGTGGATACATTTACACGCGATCACATGCTGTACGAAATTGTTCCGAACTGTAAATGAGATGAAAACCGTGAGCTCATTTGTCTTCTGATGACTGAGAAACTTTTACCGCACAAAAGAGGTTGGTAGAATCTCGATTCAGGTTTGCATAATAAATCTTATTTTTTCTAGTCGGCCGGCTGTGACCTCGACGGCCCATCTGATGCAAGACCTGATTTTGTAAGAGCGACGAGTCACCTGCTCCTCCCATATCATATCTATTTCTTGAAGCAGGAGGAGTTTGGGGACAAAACTGAGGTAGGTCAAGAACGTACGATCTGGCCAAAGTAGGTCAAGAACGTACCATCTGGCCAAACACGGGCTCAACATTATTCCAGTCTCGATCGTCCGGGGTTTCATATCGAGGGTCATGTCGTGATGCAATTTTAGTGTGACATTTTCCTTTTCTTTTCGGTAGTTTTTTGTTTTTTCGGCATAGAGGACATCGTGGCATTATTTAAATAGTTTCAGCTCCATCATGGTAGATGATGAGTCGCCCAACCTACTCGAGAGGCTCATGATGCTGAAAATCAAATAAGATTTTAATTGTCAATGCAGTGCAAAATGATTATACCAAGCGCTATGTAAAAATGACATTAGAGCATCTCGGAAGAGAGACGATCGGGTCAAAAGCTAATCAATTGCAGCAGCATGGTATGTGCTAATCACTAATCAATGTATTACTTTTGTGGAACGGGCAATTAGCGGAGGAGAAGACTCATCGAAGCGTGATCGCACGGTCACCTAACGAACCCGCAACTTAGAAATGGAGTTGAAATCACGGAAAATTAGTTGGTGAAAGCACATAAATTGGAGAGTTTTTAGGGTTTATAAAATTCCTTTTGCCTTTTCGCGCAATAATGTTGGGTAATAAAGATCCACTTACTGCTTAGTATAAAAGCCTGCCGTCCCTATAAAACAAATAGATAAGCTGTGAAAGCTTGTGTCTTCAATTGGTACAATATGTTTTTCTTACTTTGTACCCAGCAATACCCTCATCTAGATTATCCTGAGGTCCGGGCAATGACTCTAATGAAGCCTTTTAAAAACTTACTTAGGTTTGTGCAGAAAGTTAGTTGGTAAAAGTATAGAAATTCGAGAGTTTTTAGGGTTTATAAAATTCCTTCTACCTTTTTGCCTAATAAAGTTAGGTTATACAGATTTATTTATCTGAGTTTTACTCATTAAAAAGTCCAATTCAAAATAGTAAGTTTATAAGTGAAAAAAGATCGCGTGTACATATATATACACACGAATGATATTTTAACATTGTCAATATCGTGTGCTTTATAGTTAAGTAAGGCGAGATATTTTAATGTTGTCGATAGATGATTACTTTTAAAAATTGGTTAGCTTTTTCTATTATTACTTCTAGATGGATATTCATGATGGAAGTATAACATCTCTATTGGTCTAATTTTCGCTTTCTGTCTATATATTTCTGTCTTTCGAGTTGCTTTAATAACATGTCCTGTCATAATGTCCTTTTTCTCTCCACCTTTATCTGGAGTAAAAGCAACCAAAGAATTTTGGGATCGCACTACTCTTCCCATTCAAGGACGAGAACAAGAAAAGTTGTCAATGTCGGAACTTGACATCGTGATGTTTTGTAGCAAATTCAAATTTCGGTGGGATGCACTTAACCAAAAAATAGTGTTGATTGCGATTTAGGTTGGTTAGAGGGTATTGCCCATAGAATTTGACAAATGAGCTCCTATATGTTAAGAAATCATACGTCGATTCCAGAAAAATAACGCTCGCAAACAATTCACCAGACAGAATATAGTAATAAAAGAGCAGAATCAGATGAACACGTCAGAAAATTTGTTATCGAAGTTCACCCAAACCTGGGCTACGTCTCTGCGCAGAGGCACTCTGCGAATCCACTAGACTTCGGAAAAAGTTGGAATACAATGATGATCTTTTCTCAAGATCAGGGCACACAGAGATTGAGAACTCTCATTAAGAAAAAAACTCACTCTTTTATTCTCTCTTTTTCTTGCCTCTCTATTTCCTTTTTCAGCGTCTTGACGGCTAGAGTTTTGCCATCGCTAATATATAGGTACCACTTTTAACCTAAAAGGAAATCTAATAGAAAAGACAAAAAAGCCCATAAAAACAAATATTTGGCTTATTTATAACAATCTCCCATTTGAAGAAAAATATACCCAAGCACCAAGCAACAAAAAATAGTAGTTGAAAAACTTGTGCCTCTGCGTTACTCCTCATCAATCAACATGGAGTAATACCAATAGTAGTAGTACAGAAAATATGCTTCTCTCTGTCTACTACCTTGGTCATCATATCAGCTGGATTCTTCGAACCATCAATCTTCTGTAACTTTAACTCATTATCTTTCAATGTTGACCTGATAAAGTGATAATGCTTCTTGATATGTCTAGTCCTTGAGTGATAAGCTGCATTCTTTGCTAAGTGCACTGCACTTTGACTATCACTCCATAGTGTACTGACTGGCTGTTTTCGATGTAACTCCTCCATATAATCTTGTAACCACATGATTTCCTTGGAGGCTTTTGTAATCGCTACATATTCTGCCTCTGTCATCGATAAAGCCACTATCTTTTGTAGTTGAGATACCCAACTCACTGCTGTACCTGCAACTGTAAAGACATATCCAGTGGTACTCTTACCACTATCTCGATCACCCGGATGATCTGCATCTACATAACCCTGCAACTCTAGAGATGTACCACCATAACAAAGTGAGTAATTGGAAGTACTTGTTAGATATCTCAATATCCATTTAACTGCATTCCAATGCTCTCTACCTGGGTTCTGCATATATCGACTCACAACTCCCATTGCTTGTGCAATGTCTGGTCTTGTGCTCACCATGGCATACATTAAACTCCCCACTGCTGATGCATATGGAACTACCGCCATCTCATCGTTCAAAGCCCGAGTGCTTGGACACATATCCTTGGAAAGTTTGAAGTGACTCGCTAGAGGATTTGCAATCGGTTTTGCCTTATCCATGTTAAATCTCTTTAATACCTTGTTCACATAGTCTTCCTGCGACAACCGTAATTTCTTGTTTTTCCTATCGTTGATAATTTTCATGCCTAAAATATTCTTGACCTCTCCCAAGTCTTTCATAGCAAACTGTGATGATAACATCTTTTTCACTTCTACGATTCTCTTCATATTGGAACTAGCCACCAGCATGTCATCCACATATAAAGATAGATACACAATGTCACCATAATCATATTTGCGAAAATAAACACAGTGATCAGATTCACAGTGTGCAAATTCTTTTTCTTGCATGAAACCATCAAATTTTAAGTACCATTGCCGCGGAGCTTGTTTTAAGCCATACAAGCTTTTTTTCAAGCGACATACCATGTGCTCCTTACCTTTGACTTCAAAACCCTTAGGTTGTGCCATGTATAATTCTTCATCTTAGTCACCATGTAAAAACTCTGTTTTTACGTCTAACTGCTCAAGATGAAGATCCTCCACTGCAACTATACTTAGCAGAACTCTAATTGATGTCATTTTCACTATAGGTGAAAATATCTCGGAGTAGTCGATCCCTTCTTTTTGAGCAAAGCCCTTGACTACAAGTCTCGCCTTGTATCTAATACTACAATTTGCTTCATTCTTAATCCTGTATACCCATTTGTTTAATAAAGCTTTTTTACCTGTGGGCAACTTGGTCAACTCCCAAGTTTTGTTCTGAAGTAAAGAGCTCATCTCGTCTTTCATTTCACACTCCCACTACAAGTGAGATGTGTCTGCCTTTGCCTCATCATAAGTCTCCAGTTCTCCCGAATCTATATATAAGACATGGCTCAGAACAATATTAGCTGATGAATCAAAAATTACTTTTGGCTTTCTCACACGTGTAGACCTTCTCAAGACATGTATTTCAGGGTCATTCGTTTGCTCCGAATCATTGTGTTCTTCTTGAACTACCTCTTCACTAATAATAGGCTCATCTTGAACTTCTCTTTCAGGTGAACTTTGATCTACTGGAAACATACTCTGGTTGTACTACCTTCTCATGCTCTGTCTCTGTCTGACGATCCTTGTACATCTTTTCTTCATGGAATACCACATTGCGACTGCGGATGACTTTGTTATTCTCATAATCCCAAAGTCTATAGCCATACTCGTCGCCACTGTATCCAATAAAGACGCACTTCTGGTACTTAGCATCAAGCTTTTTCCTATCCTCCCTATCAATCAAAGCATATGCAATACAACCAAACACCTTTAGATGTGAATAATTAATCTTCTTACCTGACCACCACTCTTGTGGTATTTCTCCATCCAACGCACTAGATGGACTTCTGTTGATAAGATAAACAGTTGCATCAACTGTAGCGGCCTATAAGTGTAGCGGGAGACTCGCATGTAGTCTCATGCATCTCGCACATTCTAGAATAGTCCTATTCATTCTTTCAGCTACACTGTTCTCTTGAGGAGTTCTAGGAATAGTCTTTAGCCCGTGTAAGATATTCTGCAAATTCTTTACTTGTGTATTCTCCACCATTATTAGATTTCAAAGCTTTAATTTGATAACCTGTTTTTTTTTCTACCATGGTCTTCCACATTCTAAACATCCCGAATACTTCTGATTTTTCTTTAAGAGCATACACCCAAGTCTTTCTTGTTGCATCATCAATGAAGGTGACAAAATATCTCTTACCACCATAAGAGAGTTCCTAAGTAGGTCCCCATACATCAGTATGAACCAACTCTAGCTTCTGGCCTTTATTTTGTCGCCCATTCAATTGAAAACTAATAGCCTTCTGTTTTCCATAAATGCAACTCTCACAAAAATCTAACTCAACTTTTTGCAAACCTGAGAGTAATTTTCTCGAGTGTAACTGCTTTACACCTTTTTCACCAAGATGTCCTAAATGATAATGCCAAAGAATAGATAAATTACCTGTAGCCATTGTAGTTGCAACCATATCACTGATATTGTCTCCTTGGAGAAGGTAAAGTGTACCTGTATGCTTTCCCTTTGCTACTACTCTTACCCTTGAGGTTATCTTCCACTCTCCATAACTAAAGGTTATTACCAAACCTTCTTGGTCAAGTTTACTGGTTGAAATCAGATTTTTCTTTAATTCCGGAATATGCCTAGTTTCACGCAAAACTAGACGTCCTCCATCTGAGATGTTCACAGTCACGGTTCATTTCCTAACAATTGGACACATGTGGCCGTTTCCCACAACCACTTGTCCAAAATCTCCACTGGCATAATAATCAAATATGTCTCTTTGCGAGGTGCAATGAAAAGAAGCGCTAGAATCAATAAACCATTTATCTGTTATCAAGTCAAACCCTGCAGACAAACACAAGTTATCTAGCAAAGATTTATCACTAACTACATTAGCACATTGATTCTCATCTTGCTGCTTCTTTTTGTAGGCTTCACACTGAAACCTCCGGTGTCCAGTTTTGTGACAAAACCAACAATCATCTTTTGCAACTTGTCTCTTACCCCTTGATTGTGATCTGCCACGACCGCTGAAATTTCCTCTATTTTTACTTCTTTGACGGTTCTCCACTGCAAGTGCCGTTGAAGATGTAGATGCAGAAAAATTATCTTCACCTGAGAATTTTCTTCGCATCTCTTCATCCATGATACTACTCACAGCATCATCAAGAGTTAAATCATCCTTCATGGTGCTCGAAATTCCATGCACTGCGGTATTGTAGCTTTCTGGAAGAGAACATAAAAATAATAAAGCTTGAAGCTTCATATCTAAATTTATGCCTGCGGATTCCAATTGACCCGTGACCTGCGTGAAACTATTAATATGCTCTGCCACAGAACCTCTATCATATAACTCCATATTAACCAGTTTCTTCAGCAAAAATACCTCATTTGATGTGGACAGCTTCTAAAAAATATTCATTAGAATATCCATGGCTTCTTTTGCAGTTTTTGCTTTTGCGATGTGGTACCCTGTCTTTTTCGTCAACCTTAGACGAATCGCACCTAATGCCTTTCAATCAAGAATTTTCCATCCGGCTTCTGCTGTCGGATCCACTTCCGCCATCTCGGGTTTCCAACCCTCAAGTGGTGCATAGAGATTTTTATGATAAAGATAATCCTCTATTTGTAGTTTCCACCATCCGAAATCCTCTTCATTGAACTTATCGATTCTGATTTTATCTTCTGCCATCTTGTTTGCTTTTAATCGAGCGTCACCGAAAACTCTCGATGTTCTCGATTAGCCAACCCAGGCTCTGATACCAGTTGTTAAGAAATCGCACGTCGATTCCAGAAAAATAACGCTTGCAAACAATTCACCAGACATAATACAATAATAAAAGAGCAGAATTAGATGAACACGCCAGAAAATTTGTTATTGAAGTTCACTCAAACCTGGGCTACGTCTCCGCGCAGAGGCATTCTATGAATCCACTAGACTTCGAAAAAAGTTGGAATATAACGACGATCTTCTCTCAAGATCAGGACACACAGAGATTGAGAACTCTCATCAAGAAAAAACTCACTTTTTTCTTCTCTCTTTTTCTTGCCTCTCTATTTCCTTTTTCAGCATCTTGACGGCTAGGGTTTTGCCATCGCTAATATATAGGTACCACTTTTAACCTAAAAGGAAATCTAAAGAAAAGACAAAAAAGCCCCTAAAAACAAATATTTGGCTTTATCTATAACACTATAAAATCTTGATAACAAAGCGACGGAGGAATCAAGTTGTACAAATGGCAATCGGAAGTCTTGAGAACAAGTCCAATCAATTTTAAACTCGGAGATGGATTATTAAATGAAACCTCAAACTTGTCCTCACTAGCGGTGATCATTAGGAGGTTCGAAAGTTAACATATTGACTGGACCTATCTATTGCATAAAATTATATCGAAACATACAGGTTAAGTCAGTCTAAGCCATGCTAATGCAAAAGATGGGGATCGAATTTCTCATGTATGAACTTTGTCAAGGTATCTCCATTTTGTTCTTGAGCCTGGTGGGCCGAGTTGGTCACCCACTCATTAATCACCTCTAGCCCTCACACATTAAAACTAAAAACATAATTTTTTTTTTAATCTTTGACTGTTTATGGACGCTAAAAAGATAGAAAGAAAGAAAGGAAGGAAGTTTAATTACATAATTCACTTAGAGTACTCTGGAAGAATTATATATCTTAGTATAATATTTGGGTTTGGATATCTACCAACTAATAAATCTCAAATCCGCCCCAAAGTTTATGGAGTTCTCTAAACATTGATTTAAAAAGATGTCTTGTAATATCTTAGTAATGCGAGTACATAATATTTGGGTTTGGATATCTACCAACTAATAAATCTCAAATCCGCCCCGAAGTATATGGAGTTTTCTAAACATTGATTTAAAAAGATGTCTTGTAATTCGAATCCATGAGTCTAATTATACCACTCTAAAATTTGGGCTAATTGAACCTCCATTATTTGGCCCGACTAAAGTTTCCATAAGAATCACGCTTTCCTCCATTATTTGTTGGAGGATCTACAATATTTTAATTGACGGATTCTAATCATGGACATTATTTGTGTTTATTATTAGTTAAATTTGCAAGAAGTGATGTTAATGTGTGTAACCCTAGTGATCAGAAAACTTTTTGGAAAAAAATATACTCAAATAGGAGACAGAGAAAAAATTGTCCTCAACGTTTTCCTTCCCCCAATTATTAAGGGTGAAAATTTTTATTTGTGTTGTCGGCTAGGGCTAAAGTTTCAAGTTGCCCTTTATTTATAATTTTTCTCCCTTCGTTTTTCAGTGAGATTTGAATTTGATTGAATGATTTGAGCTTTCCCATGAAGGTGAGCTAGACCCCAGAGACCAAATCAATCAATTTTCCCTCTCTTCAATTACTTCTAATTCCTCCATTTTTTCCATTGGCTATTTCTTTGACATTTGCTTCCCCCTCCCCCACCACGAGTTGAGCAACACAAGCCACCCAAACGTGCACGTACCAAACAATTTGTCTTCATCGATTGATCTCCAGCAGTCGGCATTGCCACGACTTACAGTTGCTAACAGAAAGTAAGATACTCACAACTTAGGTGAATAAAACTATTTTAGCACGGTAAAATGCCCGATAGTCACTGGACCTTAGTGGACTTGCCATAATGATAGCGAGTTTAGCTAGTGCGCAGCTTTATGGGTTGGGTGTGATTTAGGAGATGGACAAGCCAAAATTTGCAAAAATAATTGCCTGCTTTTTTTTTTACCTGACCGTCTCAAAATCGAGGAGTTGACAAATCAGGGTAAGATTCTAAAGGGGCGGATTCTTTTGTCTGATCTAAGTAATCCTTTTATAGTGTATCGGGATTCACAGCTATGGAATCTTGAGGAAATATTTCTATCCTACGGGTGATAATGGAGGATAATAAAAGTCAAAGATCTATTACCCCGGTATTGAGTTTCACTTCGGAGGATTCATTGAACAGATTTGGAATCATACATGAGGTAGAAAATTAAATCAAAAATATCTTTCACTATTATACCTTGGACATTATATATATATGATCAATTATTGGACTTCATGTGCTCTTATCCTTCCTAGGGTTTCTGGCTTGCCTTGTTCCTCATAACTAGGAATCTCGGGGATGACATGGGCAGCATCCAACTCGGTTTTCTTTGGAGTCAGTTTTAAAATAATTATGGCCTTTTCTTTCCGACTTAAAAACATGGGTTGGAATTTGTAAAAGGAGCAAAACATCCATGCTTTCTTAATTGATTGTTAGTTTGTGCATCATGTATAAGTTCATGCTCTTTTTCGACATTTGGCCCGAAAACCTATGTTAATTAGAAAGCTTTGAAGAATTATCATATAGATGAGAGTATGTCGAAATTCCATCTTATTTCAATCTTTTGTTCTTTTATTATGCCACCTTCACTTGTTGACGGGGACCGCTGGAGCATTGTATGCATGTAACTTTCTCTAAAAGTACTTTTGGATAAGCATTTCTATCATAATGACATGGGGACAGTGATATGCTTAGCATCCAACTCGATTTTCTTGGAGTTAGTTTTAAAGTAATCATGCCTTTTTCTTTCCAACTTTAAAACTTGGGTTGGAATTTGTAAAAGGAGCAAAACATGCATGCTTTCTTAATTGATTGTTAGTTTGTGCGTCATGTATAAGTTCATGCTCTTTTTCAACATTTGGCCCGAAAACCTACATTAATTAGAAAGCTTTGAAGAATTATCATATAGATAAGAGTATGTTGCAATTCCATCTTATTTCAATCTTTTGTTCTTTTATTGTGCCACCTTCACTTGTTTACAGGGTCTGTTGGAGCATTATATCCATGTAACTTTTTTTTAAAGTACTTTTGGAGCGGCATTTCAACCACAATGACATGGGGACAGTGATATGCTCATAAAGGCCACTTATTTAATCACATCATTGAGCAACTTGGCAATATTCAATTACTTGGACTGGGTTCCACAGTTGCTTCTCTAGGATAATATATTGTGTGATTGGAACATAGCTACCAACATGGAATTCTTTTTATATAGTAAAGCTTTCAATAGGTCTACTTTTCCTTATTTGTTCAACTTAGATTATTTCCGCTCTTTTTATTCTATTTATTTTTTTTAAACTAGTATTGTATGATTAGCCAAATGCTGACGGCACTCGATTTAAAATCACAGGCTTAAAGATTCCCTGCAAATGGGAACGTGCTTCATTTGCTCTTCCTGGTGCAGAATTCATTTTTCTTTTTCGATTCGAAAACTATGTATTAATTATATCCATGTTCAATCGCTAATACAACAGCATTAATCTCTCCAATTCACTAATGTTTGGTCAGCACGGTTGCTTCCCAGTGTACTTCAACTGTTATTGAAAGTATGTCCCCAGAAACCCCTCAAAAGAAGAGTTGAACGGCGCTAAGCCGATTGGATCGTGGCGCAAAAGCAGAAACAAGTCGGGTTAAAAGGGGCAGTTCAACCAAGTGTTTCATTTGTGGCGCCATTAGTAAATATCTTTTAATTGCAAATCAAACTCTTTTGGGAGGAAACTTAAAACACTTTTAATCCTGGTTGTTGGAGCATTAATCATTTGGTACTTTCACGATTTTCATATTTGTCCTCGAGGAAAGGGTTTCAATGCCATTTGGTTCCTGTACATGTTGAGAAAATTTGGTTGCTGATGAAGAAACAAACAAGCAATAGTTTATATTTATATATATATTTATTTTAATGTTTGGATGCATGATTGACAATCATTGTCCTTAAGATATCATTTGTCTCCTACTATTATCGTTGTCAAGTTAAAAGAGAATATACTTTCAAAATATACACCAAAGCCATAGAGAAATAAGTTGAGCGATCACTTAATTTCCTTCTTAGAATTTCACTTGAATGTGTTGTTAAACTTGTGTGAGAATATAGAATAAGAGTGAATTGGATGCCGATATGAAGAAGAGAAATTTGGTATGAGACTATCACCACTTTTCATAATTAACCATTGTTCCTTTTCTTGTTGATCATCACTTTTTTTTTTTCATATTCAACTGTCACTTTTGTTGATGTCCAATTCAATTTCTTCTCTTAGTTATTTGTACATAACAAACTATTTCAGCAGCACACGCAATTAGCGGAGATTCGAAGGGACCAGAATGCCGAAATGCTTGAAAGTGGGAGTAGAAAGTGGAGTGGCTGAAGGCGAGAGTAGCGTTGGAAGCTGCCGTCCCTTGCGTGTGCGAAGTCGATGTATAACTAGAGAAGCATCATATTTGGGTCGATGTCAACGCTAGAATCTTCATCTGAATCTTCATCTGCACAGGATCCAACCTCGCACAGTCAAAGCATTCCCACACCGGTGCGGGGCAATAAACTTGGGCTCGTTAATCACAAGACAATATATATATATATATATATATATATATATATATATATATAAGTAGTGTCGTTTAGTGACCCAGTATAGCATCAAAGTGGATGTCTAAATAGGTAGGTCATAGTCAATGCTCGTTTTAGAGTTTGTCACGTAACCTTTTATAGCGATTTTGCAAGCTAATTTTATTATTTCACATTATTGAGGATACAATTGAAGTAATGATAGGTTCCCTGGCGACTGCATGAAGTTTTTGCTGGGCATGGATCATGTCATCCAAATACTGACAAGCCTTTAGTCGGTGATGATGACCAGTTTGGCTCTATTCACTCTATGAAAATCAGAGGTACTTGTTCTCCTTTGGACTCACAAAAATTAAAGCCCATCTGCATTTAAGGTAAGAATTGAGTGGCGGGAGAGAAAGATGCAAATCATTCTCAATTTCCACAATTACCTTAACTACAGAAGAGAACACAGTCTATATGTGTATGTCAAGTCGTCCCACAATATGCCTATTATTAAGTCAAAGGCAGCGAATCAATTAGTAGCAAGCAATTTAATGATACCATGCTAGGAACTGCAGTATATACGTGGGAATGATTTACATGGGGGAGGCACATAGAATTCAATTTAATCACCTTGTTCATTCATATATAAAGGGAAGGGAAATGCAACCACCGTTGACAACCTTTAAATCAAAAGTACACTAGAAATTCCAAAAATTTCATAGGGCACTCGGTTTAGTGCCACACCTTTTTGATTGCTCATGTAAATTCCCTAATTTTCAATTGTCTTCCATTAAAGTCACATCAACCACTTGCTCGTGTGAAAAGTTGACATGGCATTATCTAAAAGAGTCACATATGAGTGAGTTTATTGTGAAAGTAATGTCACGTTATCATTTTTGACCAATCCAGTAGTCGATGTAACTTAAACAAATGAAATTTAAAGTTAAGGAGTTTAAATGAGAGATCAAAAATTAGCAACACTAAATTGAGCGCTGTGCGAAGCATTTAAAACTTCTAATATGCTTTTTCCCAACTAATGTTCGACGCCCAATAGGGAAGATCAGATTTTAGGATTGACTGATATGAATGAAAAGCCATATGCAGTAACCCAATTTATGTCATAATGAGGATACAAAGGCCGACAGAAAGGCTATGCCATACAAGAGGCCCATGAAAGTGACTCTTTTCTTTTTTCATTTGAGCTGGCCTAATCTTCGGCCTGTTTGATCTATAAATAGGTCGTCGGGTACTAGTCGTCCTTCGCCTTTTAACTACGGAACAAACACGCACATCAGAGAGGGAGAAACAGAGAGAAACAGAGAGAGAGAGAGAGAGAGAGAGAGAGAAACAGGGGAGAGGGAGAGGGAGGATGGGGAGGAGTCCATGTTGCTCCAAGGAAGGGATGAACAGAGGAGCGTGGACTGTCACGGAAGACAAGATCCTTACTGCCTACATCAAAGCCCATGGCGAAGGCAAATGGAGGAACCTCCCTAAACGAGCTGGTACTACTCATTCCATCACTATTTTCGTTTGTGCTCTCTGATATGAGTTTTCTTGAACTAGTTCTTATAAACCTTTTCAGAACAGTAGTTTTGTGTACTTCTCTATTTCCTCGTTCATCAATTCGGTTTTCAAAGTGAAATGAACTCTTCGTAGATATTAAACTCCCACCAATAAGTAAATAAATAACTAAACATGTTGCAGGTTTGAAGAGGTGTGGCAAGAGCTGTAGACTGAGATGGCTCAATTATCTCAGACCAGACATCAAGAGAGGTAACATCTCTCTTGATGAAGAAGAACTCATCGTCAGGCTCCATAAGCTTCTTGGTAACAGGTCTCTCTCTCTCCCTCTCTCTCTCTCTCTCTCTCTCTCTCTCTCAATGCTGAGTAAACTAAGAATACCAACAAAGTCGTGGCAGTCTCTTTTTGGGTCTTAAATATGACCTATTTAGTTTACTACCCACCTACTGTTTGCAACGTTAAATCGACCAATCTTTGCACACAGAGAGTTATTTTGTTATAGCAGTTCTGGAGTTTAATTTTCGTCGATATTGCTTCTCGATCAAACTCAGGTGGTCTTTAATAGCCGGAAGGCTCCCGGGGCGAACAGACAATGAAATCAAGAACTACTGGAACACAACCCTCGGCAAGAAACTCGCCAAAACTGATCGCTCATCTTCCTCTCCACCATCATTAAAAAACATCAATCATCCCTCATCCAAATCCAGATCCAAGAGACCAGTCTCCAAGTCGAGCTGCTTGTTCCCCACGAAAGCGACTCGGCCCCGAGTCACCAGATACAAGCCGCTGGAGGGCACCAAGGTCCACGCCTCACCAGGCTCCTCACTTCCAAGCAAAAACCAATCCCTCTACTCAATAACCCAAGAATATCCACCTTATCTTCAAGCCAATTACCGCTCAAGTGGGAGCACTTGTCAACAGGGGCTAGACTCGGAAAGTCCGAGATCTCATCGAGTTCACTGTGGCACTCATGATGACCACCTTCAAAAGAACTTTGTTGGAGACTTTGGGCTTATCGACTTTGGCTATGATAATGAGTTTAACACGGCCAATGTTATGTGCCCTGACCAGCCCTTGACCGTGGAACAAGAAATGTTGGAGAACTGGACAGCAAGTTTTTGTGTAGAAGACAAAGACACCTTGGATCTTGATTCCTTGGCATATCTGCTGAATTCCGAGGAATGGCCGTGAAGAGGAGCATTGTCAAAAAAAAAAACAATGAAGATGGTACCTAATCATGGCATATTGTAAGAGATCGCTCAAATAATGTCACTTGACCACCATGAGACTTGGAGAATTTTGTATCGAAGTTTGTATAAAAGTAATAGTATATAGTGAGCTTGTTTGCCACTTGCAAAATCTTATTGTCCTATGCTCTATGGGCATCGTATGTCACCACAATAAGCTCACTGGTCACTAGCTACCGACACCCTTGTTTGCTTTCACGCTCTAGAGCTCACCAATCACACGCAATGTTGTCTTATGTTCCTTTGAAATTAAAGATTTCGAAAACGTCCTTTCCCTTCATTTTCATCTTGTTTTTCCCTTGGCTAGACGAAAGCAACCTACCATACTTGAGAATTAATTATGCCTACCTACGAATCCAAAGGGTAGATGATGAGCTCTTTTTCATTTTCTGAGAACGTGCTTATGGTGTAGTTGATTCCGGTCTGCATGTTAGTTAAGTCTAGTCACATCTTAGCTTTCGGTTTCAAGTTGGACAGCAATCTATGAAGCACGGACATGTTGCCGGAGCTTCCATGTCATGCCGGAGCTTCCATATCATGTACTACATGCTCCGACACACTCGGCGACACGTTCCAACACGCGTGTCCGGGAGAGAGAATCGTTGAAGAAGATGATGGAGGGTGGAGGCGAGGGCGAGGAAACGGATGCAAGGCTGCGAGCGACGGTGAGAGAGGGCCACAGGAAGAGCAAAGACCGAGATGACCAGGTCGTGACTGCGATGCCGCGATGAAGGGGTTGGCAGTGAGGTTACGGCTGTGAAAGAGGAAGCGTCGGACGCAAGGGGCGAGCGACTGTGATGGCTGATGAGGCGATTGAAAGAGAGAGAGAGAGAGAGGAGATGGTGAGGAAGTGGGCTGTGTGAGGAGGAGGAGGAGGAGGAGGTGGCAGCATCTAGGATTTTTGAGGGAGGGAACTCAAAAAAATAAAAATAAAAATGGGATTTTGATGGGACTTTTCGTGATTTTTTCTTTCTTCGGGGTAGGTGGACGAGAGGGTGACTTGAATTTCTAATAAAGAAAGTGCAGCCTGACAAGTGGTTGCGGGGGAGGGGGCGAGGGAAGGAAGAAACGAGGGAAATAAATGAGGGAGTGAAATGAACTTGGGGCGTGAGGGCAAAGGTGGACCTGCATGGGGATTTTGGTGTTGCATTTTTTTATTATCAAAAAATAAATAAAAGAGATTAAAAAGTGATTTTGAAAAAAAAATAAAAATACTAAATATTGAATAATGATAAATTTTGATTATCGTAAAAGATCATAAATTTATTTAAATAAGTTAATTCTAATTTCTTATTAGTCATTAGTTTCATTAATAACTTTTGTTAGAGTTAAAAACATGTCCCAAAATATAGATATACATTAACTATAGATATATCTTTCTAATTTCCTAGAATAGATTTATTAATATTATTTGTATGAATTCATTGTAGGCTTATTTATTTAATTATAAATTTGAATCAAATTAATCAAAATAAAAATATTCATTTATTATACAACGTATTACAACGTGTCGGAATTAACTTTACTTTCGAAAAATAACGTATCAGCGTATCGTGTCGTGTCATATCGTCTGTCCATGTCACGTGTTGATATCGAGTTGGCCAGTGACCCGATCAGATTCATTAGTCATTGTCATGAAGAGTATCCTTGCTACTCTTAGACTATTCAACACAAACATGAACAAAGGGAGAAAATTCCCAAGAAGTAAAATGCATGTAACTTTCACAATTAATACGGGCGGGCGTATTCACGGAGGGTCAATGGTTTCGGCACGAGGACGAAAAGATAAGGGAAAGGAATCTCGGAAACTCTTTCGACAGAACGGTTGATTGGATGGAATATGTGAAATTGGGACAGCATGCGATGTCATCTCGTCCGTGGAATGTACCGTTACCCTTGTTTCCTCCATCATGTCTGTATACGGAGCACGTCGGAGTCGGAGGCCAAAACCAAAACAGGAACTTCGAAGTTTCAAAACCTTCACGTGGTGGGACAAACGTTATTGGCTCATCGATGAACTCTTGTCAGGGCTCGAAGAAACGTTGATTGATGCCCAGTGGGACCAGGAGGCCTTATAGCTTGCCAACTGTGCAGTGCGTAGACAAGTCGTATAAGGGCAATAATCTAGAATGGACTCCTAGCAATGAATTTAAATTCTTCCATTGAGAATCAGTTTAGTCAGAGGTGAACCAGCCAGACCTTTGCAATCTTGACCAAAATTAAGATGCGAATCTTAGAATACATTTCCCCGAACTTTGGACGGTAAGGTCATAAAAAAATGTATATAAGAATGATCTAAGCCACGCTTGTTTATTATTATCTTATTGCTGATTAAAAAGGAGGGGTGTCCCATTAAGATATTGACGATGATCCACAATATATCAATTTTCAAAGTGACGTAATTTTTGGTAGCTTCTTCTTCTTCTTTTCTATTTTTGGCCTTGGGTCCGTTAGATTATTAATTGATCGAGTCAATTAGTACCTTTTACGTTCCCAACTTTGATTCGTGGGCGAGGATGAGCAGATTTGCATTCTTAGCTTTTGATGCGGTATTAGGTGCCAGAGAAATCTTCCAATGTAAATGGACACCATTAGACGGGCACTTTGCTTACCCAAATATTGATTTAAACCAAACACAAACTCTCGAAGTCAAGGTCAACAATCTCTTGAATTATTCTCAATAAGCTATTGTAAATGTTTATGATTGTCAAACATGTCAAATGCAAAGAGACGGATTTGGAAGTATTAGGGCGCGTTTGGTAACGATTCTGTTTCCGGGAGTAGATTATGATAAAAAATGATTCTTTTTAATTCTGTTCGCAAGAATTGATTCTAAGCATTTTAAACCGTTTGGTAACTGTCCAAAATTTCTAATTTTGGAATAGTTTTGCGTTTGGTACCGTGTTTATTAATTGTTTCCAAATCAATTTCTTTTAATTTTTAAATAAATTTTTTACTTTTTTTCTTTTCTTTTCTTTTTTTTCCTATTCTTTTTCTTCTTCTCGTGGTCGATTGCCGAACCGATGACCGGCCAGACGAGGGCCGGCGACCTCATTGGAGTGTTGTCGGCCCTCGTCAATTGAGCCTCACCGAGGCTAGGCGAGGCCTACCTAGCCACTAGCGGGGCTGGGTGAGCCTCGTCAGTGGCTAGGCGAGCCTCGCCGGGGCTGGGCGAGCCTCGCCTGGCCATCGATGGGGCTGGGTGAGGCCCGCCTGGCCATCGGCGGGGCTGGGCGAGCCTCGCCTAGCCACCAGCGAGCTCGCCAGACCTAGCCTTGGCCTGGGAAGCCTTCGGCGAGCTTGCCGGACCGGCGGACAATGATGGGCAGTGGTGGACAGTGGTCACGAGATGGCCGAAGGGAAGAAGAATAGTTGTTGGTTTTGATTCTCAAATTTGTTCCCATAACAAGAATCATTTTTTTTTTTTTTTTGGTTCTTGATTGAACTCCTAATCTATTCTCGGAACACAAATTTTACCAAACGCGATTTTAAGCCCAAACTGATTCTAGGAACAAAGAATAAGAATTTGACCATGTTTGGATGGTTACCAAACAGGACCTTAGCCACCTAGTAAGAAACTGATTTTAAAAGTTCCATTTTTGAAACGAAAACCGGTTTCAACCCGAGAAGGAAAAAATAATATAAACTCGCATACTTTGAGATTGACTCAGAGATAAGAGCATTTTTGTACTTTTGACTCATGACTCCATAATTGTGGGTTGATTCTTGCCCCAAGAAACTCATTTAAATGAGCCTCATACCCTAAAAAACCCAAATTTAATTTCAATCCCAATTTTGCCCTCAATTTTTTTTGTCCCATAAAATAAATGCAACTTTAGACCTAGTCCCAAACTAACCCTTTTTTTTTTTTTGTCTCATAAAACACCTTCAACTTTAGGTTTAGTTCTAATCTACCATAATTTTTTTTTGTCTCATAAGAAATCACCAACTTTTACTTTAGGCCCGAATCTGCCCTCGTTAACCTTACGTTTAAAATTTCTATTAACGACCGAGAGATGTAAAACTCCCGAGCATGAGCTATTCGAGCATCCTAAGCCAAGTGTCTCAAGTGCGAGCTCTACGATCGAGAGAGACGAAAGACTCTCAAGCACGAGAGATTGAAGACTGAGATCAAAATCAAAGATACCTAAGCAAGATGGAAGTGAGACTCTCTTAAGAGTGCGAGCAATTGAAGAAAACCAATCCTAATTGCACTAGTTTTTTCCCAAATTTCAGATTGAAGAAGACTTTGTTTGGGCTGATGTGGAAATTATCTCCAAAAGATGTCTTTTTAGATATGAAATTTGAAGAAAAACTAGAGCAATGACGTAAAAATGTCACATCACTAAGAGAGATATTAAATGGAGGGTTAACAAGGGTAGATATAGGACATAGGTAAAAGTTGGTGGTTTTTTATGTTAAAAAAAGTTTAGGCAAGAATTGGGACTGGAAATAAAAATTTAGAATAGAAATGAGATTGGACTAAAATTGGGGATTTTTTATGAGACAAAAAAAAAAATTATGATAAAATTGAGACCGCAATTAAAGTTAGGGGTTTTTTCAAGGGTATTATGCCTATTTAAGTGGGGGTACCATGGCGTTGGGACCTCTATCAATAATCGAGTCAATTAGTACCTTTGATGTTTCCAACTTTGAATTGTGGGTGAGGATGAGCAAACTTGCGTTCCGAGCATAGATGTGGTAGTAGGTGGCCAGAGAAATCTTCCCATGTAAATGGACCATTAGATGGGCATTTAGCCTACCCAAATATTGATTTAAACCAAACTAAAACTCTGATAAGTATGGTCCACAATCTCTTAAATTATTCTCAATAAAGGCTCATCAACACTCCAAAAATCTTAAATACAAAGAGACGGATTTGGAAGTTACAGCCACCTTGTACGAAACTGATCTTAGAAGTCCCATTTTTCAAACAAAAACCCATTTCAATCCTATACGGAAAAAAAGTGTATAAACTAGCATATTTTGAGATTGACTCAATGGCAAGAACATTCTTGGACTTTCGACTCGCAACTCCATGGTCGAGAAACTCACATATAAGTGGATCGCCATGGCATTGGGACCTGCATCAACTAACTATAATTGTACCCTTAAGTCATAAAAAAATAATAATATCAACTCGAGTAATTAGTCTAGCTATTGAGGATATTCCTCAAGTTGGATGACGAGGCCAGAGAGATTAATTCCATCAAATGCGAAACCGGTTTATAGGCAGTCCACTAATGAAAATTTCATTGCTGGATTAGTCATACGTGGCTATAAATATCTTAGTCATGAATGCAAAGGTGATTTGATCTACCACATTATATATATATTTGAACTAATCTACCGCATAATATACTAAATTATTTTAGAATCGCTTTCTTGAATCCACGTACGGACACGCAGAGGGACCCGTGTGCAAAGGGCGTATATGACAAAATGAAGCTAGGAAGGTGACGGAGCGACTACGTGCTGCAAGAAAACAATTAGGTCAAATTTCATGCAACAGAAGTCAGGGCTCTCTCTTTCCTCGCATGCCATTGCACAGGGAAAAGAAGAAAATAATGCATGGCTTTACAAAAGCTGTGGCACGGATTCTCATCACCTTTTGCTGGTGCGCAATGCATCCAACTTTTGAAGTACTAGTATTTTCGAAACATATATAATGGATCATCTTGATGATCTACATTTTTGCAGCGATTGATTTCATGCTCGAAATCAATAAGGATGATAAACAAATCCTTCTTCCGTAAGAACTTAATTGATATATTACATCATTACTAATATAATGACTCCACAAGTTCCTAATCAATATGATAATTTAATTGGAATTTATTATCCTCACAAATGTATGTCACATCATTTTTGTTTGGGACAAAATTTCCTACTTGACTAATTCCGTCAAAGTTGTTAAATAGTTCAAAAGTATCTATGAATGAGATAGGAACTGTCAATAATTGAGTGGTAATAATTGCTTCAAGAGTATGGACATGTGAAACTTTGGGAGGACCTATGATGTTTTCATCAGATATTAGGGCGAGAAATATACTTGCTTATTCAACACCTAATCGCAAAAATCATCTTTTATTGATCTTTGATTTTATTTTGAAGATTGAAATCGAAATAATAATAATGAACCTTTCATCATGGCGTTATGTTTAGAAGAGGTCATGTTCATATTTTTGATTTGTCATAGCCCTGCTAATAATGATGTTCCGTGCGTATATATTTATTACGTCGCCTAGATACAGTGCCAAGGCTCTTACTTCTGCATAAATCACTTCTTCTTTATTGAATTGGCTTTTTCTTATCAAATTTGTTCACTTTATCATACTAAGCGAAAAGAGGAATTAATCTGATAAAAACATGACTTTTCTTGATCGAATTGTTGATACTTTATTAGTATTCTTATTAACCAGAAAAACTATCGATTTCCTTTACACGAATCAGTATAATTTTTAATTGATTCATAAGGAATTCTTGTTATGTGAATATGTATATTTTGGAATTGAATTTAATTATAATATCCATCTTTCATTGTAAATTTAATTTTATTAAATCATTGCATTCGTAAATCACTTTACTTTGTTAATTCCTTATGCAATATGAAAATAAGTATTTACTGCTATTAACAAATGTCTTGAATAATTAAATGATGTATTTTGCAATAGACAAAGTTGAAATTTCAGAATAAAGTTTGGTTCACCATAAAAAATAAGACCACTATGAGAGGACACACATGTATGTCCTCTCATACACGATTTTTTTTTTTGGCTCAAAAGAGGACACACATGATTGTCCCACCATTTATAATATAAAATAATAGCTCGATAAAAAAAAAATTAAGAAAATGATGATATCGAAGTTTCCACCTTCCGTGGGGGGCCGGTATCTTTATTGTTTCCACCTTCCTTTTAAGGACTTGCTCAGGTCCTCCCTTCCTTTTGTATTGCCTGCCCGTTAAAAGGGAGAGAAGGAAAGGTCACTAAGCATTTTACTCTTGCCAATTTCGTTGCGAAATGCGAATAATCAAGCGGATCTTCGTTGATTAAATCCTGTGATAAATAGAGACCACCCCCACCCCCCAACACCCCCCCCCCCCCCAAAAAAAAAAAAAAAGGCCATAAGTAACGTCAACATCTGGACAAACCTAACAACCGATAAGGCTCGTCAAATGGGGAACTTTAGCATCCTTTTTAAGAAATGACCCGGGAGGTGTGGCCAATTTAGGTTAAGGTCAATAATCATTGCTGAAGAGAACTCGATGGAAATCATAGACTTTTGTCCTTACAATTCACCGTCACTCACAAAAGATTCGAGAATTCGGTCATGATCGCCCTTACGATTTTTGCGATTAGGGGTGGAGACGCATCATTACCAATATGTTTTAGCATGATTTGGAGATGATCTTCATGCATGGAAACATTTAAATTTTTATCAGTTTCGAGTAAGTGAGATCGAATTTGGATTCTTTTTTTTCCTCTCCCCTGATTCATTTGCTTGCTGCTGTTGATGGGTCTAACGTTGCGGAGCAACTGAAAGATCCATTGGCGCATCATATCTATATCATATTTTCTAACGCGATTATAAAAATATTCGTTTAGAACAGATGAATAATAAAAGCATGCCGACTCTTGGTCAGCTTTGAATTACAACCCCAAGTAACTTCTCCTGTGGAATACTCAACTGTTAATGAATTGTAGCAAAATGAACTGTAGACGCGACCGACGACTTAGATCCCACCAGTCATGGAGGACTTCTACTGTTTCTGGTGCTGTTATGCCCCCTGTCCTTCGAAATATAATGATTGTACTTTGCAATCATGGAGGGCATTCTTGGAGATCAAAGGATCCCATCTAACTCATTGCCGAATTCACCACAGATCATGTCACTGTTCTTACCTGCGAAGCCACGAAGATTCACATCACTTCTCCCCGTGTCTTGTACTAGCGAGGCAGATGTCCTAAAAAGAGCAGAAGACATTTTAAATTTATTTATTTTTGCTAGTGGGGTAAGCTGATAACTAAGAAAAGAAGATCAAGACCGGCTGGTTGGTTGCCCTTTCTCTGCGAATTCGTAGTCTGAAATGGAGAAGAAAAAAGAAGGATCGAGAGGAATCAGATTGGATACTTTTACAAGTTAAGGGCATGGAGCCCTATAAACAAGCTAGAAGGACAGTAAAGTGGGGTCCTGTGTTAGCAATAATGTGCGTTTTTAATGCGGGAATTTAAAAAGTACAGGATCTTTGATTTTCATGATTTTTCACAATAAAAAAGATGAAGATGTATCTTTATTCATAACAATATCTTTGAAAAATTAAATATTGCTGAAATAGAAAAACAAATGAATCTGATTTCTTTCCTTTAACCCATATTTTTCCTTAACATATTTTTATCTGATGGAGGATAGAGTACAAAGTTCGTTCTTTCTTCTTTTTTTTTGTCTTGGGTGGAGAGAGCGTCGAACTCTATTTATACAAGCTATCAATAAGTGCATTCTATCAAAGCACATTTTTACTTTGTAAGAGTCATACCTCTTCAAAAGAATGGTAACTTCTCCATATAATTGCACATTTTCATCGTTTTCATAGCTAATATGTTTTAGCACTTATATAGCTATCAAACCATTAATTAATAACATCATGTGCGCCACGATTGTTCTCATATTCTGGTCTTCCAATTCCCAGCCAATGAAGCCGAGGTTCTTTGTCAAGTCTACACATCGACATCAATAGCAAAGATTATAAAATCACACGCAAAGCGAACTCGACAACGAGACAAAGAAGGATGTCACATATAAAAATGACTATGAATGTAGCCTAGATCTCCATGGTTCGCATGAGCTGGTGGTGAATATAATACGAATCGGCTGCTTCTAGGTCATTTCAATGAGGTTCGCCCTTGCCTGCCCCCATTATGCAAGTGCCGAATAATAATTGGGAAAGAGAATAATGGTTCTGCCAAACGATAAGGTTTTTTAAACGCTCCGATAGCTTAACCCTACTTGTTAGCAAGAATTGACCGTAGCGAAAAAGAGAGGTTCCAGAACTAGCTGGGAGAAGAAATATAGAATGAGACCATCGCATGTGATGAGAATATGGGGTGAGCCTAGTGGTTGAAACAGTCATTGTTCGAAAGAAAAGATATTTGGAGGCCAAGGTATAGTCCAAGAGGGGACATTGAGTAGTGACTATCAGCCGTCCGCTATGATTTTTCTGCTTAAGATCCTGTAGGGATCACCGCATGTTAATGCAAGTTGATCGGTTTCGACTTTCTAAAGATGCAGCGTTAAACGATATCCTGAGTCAGTTTTCACAGACCAGACTGAACCCCGTCGCAAGAATGGAGGGACAGGATGCCTATCGACGTGGGAACCTGGTGTTTTACAAGTAGAATTATTTTCTTACAACCTAGCTTCGGGAGCTTGCGCCTAGTACGAATTGAGTAGAGGAAATGGTGGCTCTACCGACACGACGCGACACCACTGACCGCTCGATTAAAACCCTTGGGGCTAGCGCATTCAATCACAGCGGACGACTTCTGCTAGCGCACGCGACTTTTCTCCAGAGTAATTCGCCATCCGAGAAGATATGTACAGAAGCCACCTAACTTTCAATCGAGGCACATTTGGTTTGTTCCATGGCGAAGGAAGGACAGATACGATGAGGACCACCTGTTAATGTCTCGAGAAAGCAGAATTTCCCTCCCCCTTTAGAAGAAAACTCAAAAGAAAACATGTCACTGCATGATGACATGTTTGACAATAAGAGGATATTCTTCAATGATCTCGTCATGAAAGGAACTGGCAAATGGCCAAGGCACCGTTCATAACACCCCCCGGCTGCTTGACGATGATTGATCGGAGGGAAAGCAAAACTAGAAATTTTCCAAGTTGCAGGTGCTTTATTAGGACGGAAACTCGTCATTTGAGAACTCACTGTAAGATTATCGCGTGCTAAAAGGAAGAAATTCGAACGGCCCCAGATAGTGACACCGTCAGATGGCAACAAGAGTTTCTAGAAAGATGTGCTTGTGTTCATGGCGATAGACCTCATTCCTCATTTCATGAGTATCATCATACACTTCACATCGCCCATAAAAATGCAAACCATTCGACATCGTCATGTCATTCGCCTATTCCTTGATGTCCATACCTTTGTCGGCGGACTCCCTTTGTCACCTCTACGAAGTTGGCATACAGCTACTTTGACAGCCATTTTAGCTTTAGGGGCACTGATTGGACTATCACGCATAAACAAATCAAAGTCTAATATCACGCGAAAAATCACATTTTCAGACATTGATAGATTCATAAAGCAATCAAGAACATGCGCGTGAAACAATCAACAGATGATTTGGCCCCCTTTGTTGATGTCTAAAACATTGATGTTGTCATCGTCATAATTCAAAGATGCCATAATTAAATCGCCTCACATTTTTGAAGCAATGTTAGTTTGTTCTTCTTGTTTCCTGACCTTATCTACTTCACAACATATGAATGCAGGTTATTAAAATATTATCTCACATCGCTTCACATTGGATCCTATATATATTTTTTATATTCATGTGGTTTCTCTCTGCGTATTAATTTAAATTTCGGGTTGGATTTTCGCATATGGTATTAAACTCAGCATTATCGCTTTCATGTATATGCGTCCACCCCCATCAATCAAATTTCATGCGCCTCTCCTCATTCAGCATACACTTAAAAGAAAGTGTTGAAGCTTTGGGTTGGACCTTTACCCTTTCTAACACAGGTGACTGATCCACCTTTTGCTTATTACAAATTGTGGAGCGTACATACTTCGACTTTAGTGTGAAGACACCCAAAATATTCATATATCGAACTGCAAAATCAAATATGATTTTTTTTTTTTTTTTACGATTTTCTGAAGTCTAAGACCTTCTTTACCAAAAAAAAAAAAAAAAAAAAAAAAAAAAAAAACCTTCTCACTTCTTGATTTTGGAGGGATAGTCGTCTCTCAAAACACCTCCGTGAACGACATTTTATTAAAGTCATAATGCCTTCGACGGCTTTTGTCCAACGTTCATGAACTTGATAAAAGTTATCCACGTGTTTTTCACCACAAATCTGCCTTCGATTCAACCAATCTCCCACCGTGTTTACACTTCTGCTTATATGATCTCATTCGATATTTTGTAGTTCCGTGTTGAATTTAATCATCGATTTAAAGATCAAATAAAACACGAAAAACTGGAAGATGTTGAGCTCTTGTTATGTAAGTAGTGAAATAAATGATCTATTCTCCATGCGTCTTCCCTAAATTGTATCTCGAAATGCTTGAAAATACAAGGAGCTCCTAATCATGTGTTAAGAACTATGTAGCACCGACACAAATACGCAACACTCGACACAACACGACACGATACGCCGACATGTCATTTTTAAAAAAATAAAAATTCCGATACGTTCTGACATGTTATATATTAAATATATATTTTTATATATAAATATAATAAATAAATAATAATAATAATAAGAGCATAGAATTAATTTATACTAAAAATATTAATTCCACATTTGTTAATATCATTCATTGTTTTAATTTGAAAAATTCAAAAATTGCAAACACAAAAGAGTAAATTTGAAGGAACGTGTCTTTTTTTTTTTTTTAATACTTATTGGAGATTAGTGAAATTTTTTATAGTTCTAGACAGAGTTCGAGTTCATGATATAGACTAGCTTGGAGCTCCTCTACAAAACAAGGTTTAAGAAAAATGAAAATCCAAGATAAGAACTCTCAAAGTACAACTAAAAGAAAAGGAAATAACTAAATTCGCCATGGAAAATGTGAGAGATAACTCATAAGCCAATGACATAAACTAAAAAAGATAACTCGTAGGCGATGCCTGCAAGAGGTAGAAAGAAACAAAAAAAAAAAAAATCACAACTTCAAGTCGAAGTGACGTCGGCAAGAAGAGGAGCATTCCATCATCACTCACGAGAAGGTCAAAACTTATAAGTGAGAAACTTGAGAGTGAAAATTTTATTCTTTCCCCTTTATTTTTGTTATTTTCATTATTTTTTCATATATTTATATTTTCACTCCTCAAATATTGAAAATTATTAAAATTGACCCATGCTTGTCGAGAATCGCGTGTTGAAATTTCGGACTCGGGTGTCGAAGCGTGTCAGGAAGAGTTGCTCACATGTCGGATTTTCTAACGCTCGTTGACCGCGTGTCGGAACGTGTCGGAATGTGTCAAAGCATGTCAGACACGTGTTGGAGTGTCAGACACGACACGAAAGCTTCTGAAGAGTGTCGGTACTTCTTAAGTTAAGAACCATTCCCTTAGTTGATATATTCGAATGCACCCATCGGAAGCCAACTTAATAACCAACTTGGCGGAGCCTATTCCCTGAAACCCTGACAATGTTTCAAGGTATTTGCATGACTCCTCTTCTTTTTTTTGGTCTACCTGCTCAAAACGAAAATCCAAGCTCATAAACCCTGACGATGTCCCAAACCCCATGCCTTTCCGTGACTACCAGGCCGACCACCCAAAGCCTTACCGTATCAAATTGGGTATCGTCATTTTATATAATTTCTTTCTTCTTTTTGGAATAGTTACAGAACCCCATTTTATTTTCGCTCTTCGTATCCAATACCTTAGGTTTCAGAACCTACATTTTGCATCTTCCCAATCTCCCCAACTTGAGAAGACCCCATTTGCCCATGCCAACTCGTACCCTCACGCTCTTTCCCTATCCTCGCTCTCTCCCCACACAGCAGCACGGTACTGTAACAACCAAGAGCAACCCTCGTGGCGTTGAGCTGCCGCTCAATGCCACAACCCAACCATGATAATGCTTTCCTCGCCTGCTGCTCACAGCCCTTCCCCCACATTTGTCTTTATCTGTGGCGAGTTTGTCCGAGACTCACAATGGCAAGGCAAAGCAAGCTCCATTTGAGCCCACGGCTTTTAGTTACCAAGGTCGTGCAAGGTCAGCCTGGAGCCACGAGAACCCCAACAAGCAGGCCCGTGAGACGCAAGCTTTACACCCGAGCTCAGCCATGGCCACCAGATCAACCTTGATCTTGCCTTAGGCTGGTGCAGCAACCATTGTCCTCCTCATATTTAGGGTCCGCAACGGCTCCCGATGGATCAATGGTGGCAAAAGGAGACGTCGTAGTGGGCATATCGGACCGAGAAAGGCTCATGGAAGTGGGGGCGAGGGTGTTGATGGGCGTTGGACTTTTTTAGGTTAGAGTTAGCCTACGAAATAGGATGCTAATCTGATGAATTATATTTTAGTTACGGGAAGTAAGCCGAAGACGATTTTTTATATTTATTTCCTTTGATTTTTTCTCTCTGAATGGTTACGTCTTCAGAATCTTCGAGTCTCTCACCGAAAGATGCCGTTACCATCACCTTTTATACCTGCTCTTGTCCACCGTGGTGACCGGGGGACCAGCAGCCCCAGCCTCCTCACATTATCATGTCCCTGAACGAGTCTCAAGATGCCTTCGGTCAAGGGGAAATTCCCCGAAAGAGTCTCAAGATGCCTTCGGTCGGGGGAAATTCTTCACGAATCCCGTTTTCATTTTCTATAAGAAAGAAACAAAATAACCGTTAAAAATGCATTGACCAAAATATTTGCTGAAAATTGAAAAAGTTATGGACACTCAGCAAATAATTACTATATGCTCTCAATATCTTCAACCTGTAATAAGAAGAAACTGAAATTCGTCACTATTTTTCCATGCTAAAACCATATTGCTAGAACATGAAACATGAGGATGTAAATCTTTCTCATTGGAAAGGACGCAACAAAAAGCACTTTCAAAAGAGAAAACTTAGTTTGATGAAAAAAGTTTTGAGAGCCAGAAAAGGATGATATGCCTGACGTGTTACCAGCAATGAACATAGATCACAACGACAAACATATGTCGGGAATATTACATTATATACAAAAACATCACATAGAATAAGCCGATGCAAAGTTATTGCGTCAAGAAAAATGAAAGGTCACAGCATCAAATGCCTCAGGAAGAAAATGATGAGCACCCCGCGTTGCCACCATCTGGAAAATAGACGTTTTTTCATTTTTCCCCCTGTAAACATGTCGGGTAATATGTACTCCACAGTTTTCCGGAACATCAAGGGATCTGCATGTATGTAGGTATGTATGTATGTATGCATGTACATGTGCATAGAAATACATGCGTGTAAACATATGTACATATAATTCTATGGATGTATTACGCTTTTATGCTTTTGTTTTTTTCGGTAAACACGTTGAGTAATACAGACTCAAGACAGTTTTCTGGAAAATCAAGGGATCTGCATGCATGTATGTATGTACGTACGTATGTATGTATGTACATCATGTACGTAAAAATACATGTAGTGTAAACATATGTACATGTATTTCTATGGATGTAGTACGCTTGTATGCTTGCATATTTTGGTGCGAATGATCACTGAATGTGAGGTTTTGAGGGAGAAAGCCACACGGCAAAAGGGGAATTTTGGAAACTGTTAACACCAAGATACGTTTTGGTTTCACTACAAGGCAAAAATAAAAGGAATCTAGACTCCAAGCCCTAATCTCAATGGCTAAGGAAAGTTTGGTTGAATTTGTCCTTGAGAAAAAAAATTCCCCGTCTCTCACCCCCTCCTTTTTGAACAAAAACAGGAAAGCAGTTATAAACAGCCCATCACCATCGAAACTTTCTCGAGCACAAAGACTTGCACTTACCAAAGAAGGTCATTCGGCATTCTGAAGGCCAGGGACGGGAGGGGAAAGAATAACACTGATCGCATTTTGTTGGCATTGCTTGTTTTCCTTTTCTTTCTCTCTCGTAAAGAAGAACATACCTCGACTGGCTTCAGTACGACAAGCAAAACAAAGTTGCACACGTCACACACGGCTTAAGGCCATGACAAGTCTAAGTAAATAAACCATCTCCCCTCGTTTAATTGTTCTTTGCTGGCTGCCGAACTCAAGCTAAAAAAGTCAAATCATTAGTAAGCAGATAACACAAACTACAACCAATTGGAAATTATCCATAAGCTGACTCTTCAATTAGACAGGTGTCAACAAACAGAAAACTCTAACAATATAGACAAAACCTATGTGTATCCAAGGGAGCTGTCCATTAAATCCAGTAATCCTAGTTTCTATTGATGTTAAAACGATTGTAAAGCATAACTACAGCTATTCCAAAGTCTTAACACAAGAAAAGGAATCCAGATAGATCACCTAGCATGAGTATGTACACATCTACAGTTTACCTCACCAACTGGGTATATTAGTTCTTCTACCGGACTTTTTTGCGTTTGTATTGTTGCGGTCTACCTCCACCATCCTCATCAGACCCACTCACCATCTTCCATCTGTCCTGAATGCGTTCATCATTCACAGACCTCCCATCATTCCTGCAGCACTGTAAATGTCTCGACTCTCTTGGCCTATCACTGAACTTCTTTTCTCTCATCCTATTTTCTTTGTCACTGGGAGACTTAAGTAAACAGTCAAGTTCTGGAGAATGAGGTTTTCTGTTATGCCTCTTGACATTAGATTCATCTCTTTTTCTCTTGATATCTATTCTTTTTTCAGCCTGACAGGGACTCCAACTTGAATCACTCGAAAACCATGCCATGTTCTCTTTATGCATTTTCGAGCCTTTATTTTGATAATAGTGCCTCTCTTTGGCTCGCCTAGAGGAGCAATTTGGAATATCCTTTGCTTCCGGAGAAGATATTCCTTCATGATGACACAATCTTCCATCTCTAGCTGAAGTCGATGAGTGAGAAATCTTCTGATGCCTTTCATCAGTCCAGCGGATGTCTGAATCTGGATTACGTCTGTGCCGATGCTCTCTTTGAGGCTTTTGGGAAAAGCTGTCATCAGAATAGCCAAAACTATCCTTCTGATATCTTTCCACATCAACAAGACGACATCTCCTAATAAAACCATCATCAACTCCAAAATCCGTAGATGTATCCCTGAAGAACCGACAAATTACTTGTCAGCAGTCAGACAAAGAAAGGATTATTGCAATTTAGAAAGAGATCTTGCAGAAGTAGAGAAATTATATTAATACAACTTTTACGTGAGGTACATTAAAGTTGGAAGAAGAATTTCCAAAACACTAATTTTCCACTTCAAAGGTAAAGGATTAAAAGCACTGAAATTCATCTGACCAATACTTAAGGTGCTTCTTTGATGATTTTAGTAATCCTAAAACCAACATTTTGAGATACATTAACAAACCATACGACTCCTTAAAAAAAAAAAAATTACAGATGAGCATATTTTCAATTAAATCATAAGGCAGAATTAGCTAAATAAATGACTTGCTCCCTGTAATGACTACAGTGCAGATGGAACAAGATGTCCAAAAGCATAGAACATGATGTGCAGCTGTCTTGCTTGTTCAAGCAAATTGCCTACATTTTCCAATTTTTCTAGTGGAATGTCCAATGCTTCCTCTTAATGTGAGTATTCAGCTATACGACTTATGAAATACTCAATTATCTAGCTAGTGGCACAGCAATGAATCACAGACTGCTAATGGGGAACAAAAATTACCTCATCATATACTTCTTGGCCAGTTCCCGTTGCTTTTCACGACTGTGAAGATCATTTAGCTTTTGAAAGCTATGGTCAGGGCCTGTACCAACTCCACCCACAGGTTCCATGCTTCCCAACCTCATAAAGCCACTGCAACATGGTGCATCAAAATATGACAAGACCATGCTCAGCTAAATTTAAATCTAAAAGATAGTGCCTTTGGGAACTTTTAACACTAGAGAAGCAGAAACTGAAACAGACTTACCCATAGGTGGGCAATCCACCATAAATCGTAGACATATACATTGGAACAGACAAAGGTGCAGTGGGAACAACAGCAGAATTGAGGGGCATCATCCCAAAATTAACATATTGATCCACAAAAGGCCTAACATGGGGAGTAGAATTTCCAAATGGAGAGACATTATCTGGGAAGAAAGCATTTCCTGGAATCCAAAGAAAATCATCAGACACAACCCTCCTGGATATGGCTGCACACATGGTTATAGATAAGATACCAGACATTACCTCTCTGAGGCATAGGATGTGGTGTGGAAGCATGTGGACAATTTCTTATCAAATGATGCAAAGAGCCGCACATGTAACAGGCTCGGCACCCCTGCATCTGCAAAAGGTGGCATAGGATCAGATTGGGAAAGTAATTGATGCAAAAAGAACAACAGGAAAAAAATGTCTGAATCAAGTTTGAAGGCAGTAATAAAGTACAGGTGGAGGGAACAAGATAAGCCAACAATTTCGAGTGACAACATATGACTTCTCAAATCACAAAAACATCATTAAACTTTTAGCATCAAATGGTACAAAGAAAAGCAGGTCTATCAAGTCCGGTTCCAGTCTTCTAAAAATAATGGAAAAAAATGAAATGGATTCAACCAGCTTAATCCTGGTAAAAAGGCAGAAAACCAAGAAAACCACCTGTACGCTCTTAAAAGAGAGCATCTATGGGTAAAGAAACTTTAGTAACTCAAACCTATCACATGAACTCAAATTGCAGATTCATGTCAATGAGCACCAACAAGCCAGACACCACAAGATCATTCAACCAGATTTTGTGAAAATTATCATCAACTCTACAAATAGACCCATGATGAGCACTACCAAGATGCATTACCTTCCCATCTCTTCCAGTCTCCAATAAATTCAGATCCCCACCTGAAATTTCACAACCGTTAGATTGAAGAACAGACCAATGTCACTATATTTTGAATATACAATATGTCTTGAACCTGTGGAGTTGATCAACCCATTCCTTCTCTTTACGAAAGAATCTGCTGGAATGACAGAAAGAAGACAGACAAGGAAAAACAATAAAGTCAAAAGGTAAAAGATGTGAACAGTACAAGATAGTAGTTTGCTAACAAAAATACCGGAGCTTAAGGAAAATAAGGAGTCTTCTATTTTGTTAGTTTGTCTAGAAAACATATCTCGACCAAAAAAAAATCTACTCCACTTGAAAAATTGCTTCTTAGCAAGAGAAATTTGTCCCAAGATGGCAAACCAGTAAAGCCTCTTGGCTGAGTGTGAGCAACAGCAAGCAACATCATTAAGGTTAGTCATAGAGATGTACCTTGCTCTGGCATGGACTGGCTTTTCACTTCAGAATCAGGAAACACCACCAAATTTCCACATCTGAGATCTACAGGACAACTAGAATCCACTTCTTCTTCATACATCTGCCTTACCCTCTCTATTGCATCTACGTTAGAACAGGAACCAGCTGTCACTGCTTTGTTCCTGGACTTCCAATCTTGGGCAGGTTCTGATATGATGTGGCCAGGTCCTTTCCCAATTACTTGGGAAGGTTGACAACACTTGGAGCCCCTCTTAACAATGGTCAAATCACCAGACGCTTCTTTTCCTTGAATGCCAGATTCCCCATCTGATGTTCACCAAAAGCATGAAGCATGAAGCATGAATAAAGAAAACAACAAAATCCCATCTTGATAACAACCAGAAAGTATCCTTACCAGATGCATGATGATGGATATCCTCCACACCATCAGCAAAAACCTGGGATCTAAGAAAAATCTCAACAGCATGCCTGAGAGATACATTAGGTAGCAAATCTTCAGCTCTGCATTTCGCAGAACAATTTGGACAGCGTGACTTCTCATTTAGCACTGGACAAATACCTATGCACCAAATAAACAAACCGATGTTGTCAGAGTAACAGTACAAAAAAATTAAAAGGTCCTGCCAAATCATTGGTCATGAAAAGCAAGACAAAAACACATATGTGCCTTTTTTTAATTTTGTTCATTTAGCCCCACAGGAAGCCAGTGATATAAACATTCGAGGAGAAGAACTGAGATGTACTTGATACACAAATGAAAATCAAAGAACAGAACATGCTAGCTTCACTTCAGGTTCATAAGGATGCACTTCACATCTTTGTAGTGGTGTGCAGTTTGATGAGAAATTCCATGTGATGGCCGCTGAGTATGAATATCATGGATATTTAGGCATGTGCAAAAGTATAGGAAGTTTAAACTCGATTCCTTAGGACAGCTAGGAGATCAATACATTTTACATAATTTGGCTTACTGGAGAACTTAATCTTCTTATACCAAATCCCAACTCCTCAGTAGTGAAGACCATACGACAAATGCTTCAACCCAACATAATAAGATCCTTTCTGGTGATTAGAAAGACTCCCCTATCCCAATAGCTCATCTGAGTAGATGTTTGCCAATCTTCGGAGAATTTTAAATAATGGGCTACTACTAAATAAACTTCACAGAAAAAACATGAATAAAAAACTTACATCGCTCACAATAACTATTCTGGCAACAAGGTATCATCACTGCTTCATCAAAAGGTGCCTTGCAGAGAGAGCATTTGAGCTCTGAGGGCAGGTCAGCATTTTGAGTAGCTATAAAAGAGGCATTCATGGCCCTGTAATTTCCGAGAAAGCATAAGAGTCAGACTGTTGGGACAAATGACAACACACACTAAAACAAAGGAACACATGAGAGCACTTTACTTTTGCAATTTTGAAGGTTCTTCAGTTTTAATTTTTCCCTCAACCAGCAACTTGTCCCTTCCGATCCCCATTGCCAAGGGACCTGGAAGAAAGTTCACATAAGGTGGAATACATGGCAGGAGAGTTGAGAGAAGCACACAATACATAGAATGCGAGTTACCTTTTGAAACAGACTCACTGCAATCACTATCATCCAATCTCCGACCTACTTCTCTTGTTAGCTTAGTACATCTGAGAACACAACAAAAGTGCGACGAAGAAAAGTAAACACAATTAGTACTAAAGCCCAGTAAGTGGACAATAGTGAATCTGATTAATCAGGTTCAGATCAAAACCACCTGACAGCACCAATTTTGGGGCTTTCACTGCTAATACTGCACTTTTTCTCGACATTGAAGCTGGAATCATCAACCATTCTCTCGAGAACAGGACACACGTCATCCCCGAAGTCATCAAAATCAATGATGTCCTCTTTCTATGCAAGAAAACAGCAATTGAACTTTAATTGGAATTGAACAAACCATGATCTTCTATCAAAATTTTATAAAAAGGAAAACACAAAGAATGAAAAGGCAATTAGATGCAAAAAATTTGTACCAGCGAGTAAGAAAAGATTACTTGGTATGCGAGATAATAAACCAAGGATAAGCATCATAATTAACAGGTTCCGGCATATAGTTAAGAAGGTGATTTATGTGAGTTGCAATTTGGTTAGAGAGTGCATATGGGTCGATAGAAATGTTGGAGAACAATCTCACTTATTTCCCAGTAAATACCCTCCCAACGTTTGATCAAAATTAGCATAAAGTAAAATGTAATCAAAGCTGCTAGTTATGACATACCACTGAAAGAGAAGGTTTCTTTGAAGTCCTGTCCTTATCATCCAGTGAAGAGATAGCACCGGTATTAATATCCTTGATCCCAAAATTCTCAATAACATCATTGCGATGGCTACAAATACAGTAGATTTGACAATAAGAAAGAATTATGTGTGAAAAGTAAATGATCAAGCAAAAAAAAGATACGCATACAAAATATCATTAATTGCCCTCAGTCCTACCATATAAATTTGGATACGGAAAATAATGAGGTGATAGCGAGAGCGCCGACAATTTGGTAAAAATATAGATGTGAATCACTAAGCTGATAGAGACTGGCTAATTAGGGAACTACAGAGAGTTATTTTGCAACTCCCGATCTTACATGGCAAGAGGCGATGCAAATCCAGCAGGTACTCTCTTAATAATCACGCTCGAACCACTTGGAATTTCAACATTGTCATCTTTGTACTCTGCAATTATAGAAAAGATCAAAATGAAATCGATTTCGCTAAACCTGCGCTTACGTAAAATAAATACAACTTCAAGTGCATCGGACTTGGGAACCAGAACATTTCGAGTGGAGCATGCAGAATGTTGCAAGTTTTTTATGGAAGTAACCAGGTACTATCTGGCATCTATAATTTATAAAAACCAAAGCCAAAAGAACTGATCGCCATTACGGCTTGCAATCGAGGGATCACCTCTCTCCGCATAGCCGACAGTAATTCCATGCACGGCGTACAAGATGACAAATACCAGTTAATCAACACGTACGCCACCGTAACGACGACACGCCCCCACCTAATTCACGAACACACAACTACTTTTCATTCACGTTCCATTCATACGCAATTCCTCCACCAAATCCAAGTGGCCCCGCCGCCAATTCTCGCCTCACCTCCGGCCGCCGTCCCAATCGGAAAGCGCTCGCGCTCGGCCGAATTCCGCCGATTCCACGAAAAACCGGAAAAAAAAAAAAAAAAAAAAAAAACAAACCGGCGAAAGAGGATCGCACCTTCGCCGGTGACGGCGTCGGAGACGCGGAGATCGGAGCCGGAGCAGATGTTCAGGTTCTTGAGGCGCCGGATCCTGGACTTGAGGTCGCCGACCGAGACGGAGGTCCGGCCGTCCCCGACGTCGACCGAGTCGAAGTTCGGGGAGCTCCTGAACTTGAACCTGATCGACATCGCCCGAGGAGGAGGAGGAGGAGCACCTCAGGAGGCGCTCGCGATCACGGGAGGTTGGTTCCGCCGCGATCGAGGGAGAGGGGGATGCGAAGGTTTCCAGAGAGGTTTTAGCACGTCAGGGAGAAGAGAGAGAGAGAGAGAGAGAGAGAGAGAGAGACGGGCAGAGAGGCAGGTGCCAGGAAGAAGCCGACGCAGGAAAGCGAATGGAAAATTGGTTTCGGGGGTATTTATACTTCGCTTAAGTCCTCTTTTTTTTTTTAATGCTTTTTTTTTTTTTGTTTTTTGGTCTTTGTGCGGCCGCTTTTCGGATGGATTCGGACTCGGGCCCCACCCACGTAACCCCGGTGCACGAGCGGCGCGCGTGCCCTTGCTTTTCCGTGTTTTTTTTTTTAATTTCTTTTTGTGAGTAGATGCCAACGCCCCAAAAGAGTGTGTGAATGTGAACGATCAAATTGAGCATGCATGAGCACGAAGACATTTTGCGCATTGAATTAGAAATTTACTTGTTCAATAGAAGATTGACGATAAGGCGTTTGAGCTATGTAGTTATTATGACAAGTGGAGTTATAAAGTCTTACAATCGGTTGATATTTTTGAAGGGTAATAAAAGAGTTTGATATGTGAGAATGTATTTCAATTGAATGACAAAAATGGAATGCAAATACAAAATATTTTTATGGTGATCAGGATAGATACTAAATCTGGATATTTGCTTTATTATTAGTATGGAGGTGTAGATATTAGATAGATATAAATAAACAAAAGATATAGAAGTATAGATAGACGTCGAATGTCCAAATTATAATTTTTAAAAATGGAAGGAAAATCGGGATTCCAATTCCACATTCCAAATTTGAAAAGGTATCTATGAAAACAATATTTAGTAATTGTGTTGGTATTTATTATAGCAATTTTTTTTTTTTGCTGAAAACAACATCATAGAGCTTTATTATCGCATCATCATGATAATAAACTTGGCTTTGGAGTTAGGAATTTCATTCAAAGTTCTTGAAATTAATTCAATTTATCACTACAGTATTTTTCATTTAAAAAAAATCGGCATGACAATAATAGCATTTTTTTCTCGAATAAAAATTTTGCTTAATAATATCACATGTAATTATTCAAAACTTAAAAAATATATTTCGTCCTCAATAAAGTCAGCAGAAGCACGGATAGGATAGATACTTTCCCCCGAGCAGGCAGGCCTGACTCGAGGGTATACTAGTAAATTCACATGGTTATTCCCATTGGGCTGGGCTTGATGGGCTAAGGCCCGGCCCAATACTCGACGTGTCAGTCCCCGATCGATCGATCGATCAATCGATCGAGATACCAAGATTAGGGTTTCGGCGGAGGAAGAAGGTCCAGTGGTAGCAAACTGTAGCTGCTAATCGCCGTGGAAGAGCTCGAGCGCGCTCGATCCCTGCAGAAGAAGCAAGCATGGCGACTCAAATCAGCAAGAAAAGAAAGGTCCTTTCTTCCCGCTCGCTCCCTCGTTCCTTGGTCGTGGAAATGAAAGTATCGAGCTTTTCTTGATTCGTTATCCGATTCCATTCATTATCCGCACGGTCGCGGGCCGTGAATTTTTTTGGGGAAGTCCAGCTGAAAATGCGTGGATTGGGATTCGGTGCGGGCGTTGTTTTTTCGGCTCATGTTGATTGATGATCGTTGGGGAGGTATTTGGTTGAGGTTTGTAGTGCTGTCGGATGTTAGGATTTGAAGAATTGCAGAATTGGGAACGAGAGTTTCGGTTTCAATTTGTTTGGTTTTCCCGGTAAATTGACGGATGGGGTTGTTAGCGAACAGTCGTTGATGTCATCTATAGTGTTGGGTTGAAATGGGATTGGAAGTTTGCAGTATTGCTCTGCAGTGCGTGCTTCGGCCGGTGTGCTTTGTTAATTTCGCACTGTTGAGTCATTGGCGAAAATGTTTCCGCTTCTTTCGGTGACGCGACGGTTGTCTTTTGATAGGAGGCTACTGTCTCCATTTCCATCTTATTTCTGATAAACTGTCCGTTCTATTGTGTTCCACCAGTTTGTGGCGGACGGAGTCTTCTTCGCAGAGCTTAATGAGGTTCTCACCAGAGAGCTTGCTGAAGATGGATACTCTGGGGTTGAAGTGAGGGTCACCCCCATGCGGACTGAGATCATCATCAGAGCCACTCGCACTCAAAATGTGCTTGGTAAAAGTTCAATTTGAATGATTGTATCCTCAGTGCATTCAAAAACAAATCAAGGTCAACCATTTTGTTTGGATTGACATTAGTGAATAGTTGCGTAATTCTTGTTCTAACAGGAGAGAAGGGGAGAAGGATTCGGGAACTGACTTCTGTTGTCCAGAAACGCTTCAAGTTCCCTGAAAATGGTGTGGAGTTATATGCCGAGAAAGTTAACAACAGGGGCCTCTGTGCTATTGCTCAGGCGGAGTCTTTGCGGTACAAGCTCCTGGGAGGCCTGGCTGTTCGGAGGTACATGACGCAGCTCTAAATGGCCCACTGCATATATGATTGCCAAAAATTAATCATCACCTTCCTTTTCTTTGTGCTGACTACACTTCCATCCTTAGTTTTTGAAGTAGATTTCTGCTTAATTTTAGTCAGCTTGAGAGAACTATCCTGGGACCTTCCCATTTTCTTTTTTCTGGACCGTCCTTAGGGTGAGTTGGTTGCTTTCTAAGTACCTTTCTCATGTCTGAGGACAGTCAAGTTTTATGGTTCCCTTTTATTTTATGGGAATTTGGATTTTGTCACTTGCAAAAGTCAACTATGAGAAAAGCATGCGGATGCTGGTCTCACTGCTTATTTGAGCATCGATAGTACAATATTGTCAGCATGAAACCACTGTTGTGTCACTTAAGGTATGTACCTGGAGTAGTGATATGTGAGCCTAGCCGCTCCTGCTTTGATCTTCTTGTCTTTTCCAGACCTTTAGTCTTTCATAGGGATCATTTTCTTCATTAAGTTAGCCCCTTAAGGGCTGAAGGGAACAAACCTGAATGGCTGAAAGTAGAGGGTTCTTTTCTTCAGCTATCTTGTGGAATCATTTAGTTTTACCATTGCCTGATAGTTTATTTTTTCACTTGATTGGAGAAAGATGCTTGGATTGGGTGCAACTTATTTTGTAGCTGTGAAAAATTCTCTGCTGCATATACTTTCGCATCTGTTAGTCTCCCCACAGGTGTTATTCTATGCATGGATTGTTTGTTGTCCAGTTGTCAGGGGCCGATTCTCCCTGCTTTTGAATGACGTGGACTGGCTTCTCTCTCAATATGATGTTGTTATTTTCTTATCGAGTGCCTGTAGTGGGAGTCTCATACATTTAAAGGTTTTAATGCTTGGAAACCATCTTCAGATTTTCTTCACATTGTTGTGATGGGCCAATCTTACTCGGACATTATTGGCAACGCCCATGATACTTATCCATTGTTTTACTTTGTCTCCCTCTGAGAATCATTTGAGAAGATTCCTTGATGCTTGACTGATTACTGAGAATTAAATTTGCTGGTTACTGTGTAGGGCTTGCTATGGTGTTCTGCGATTTGTGATGGAGAGTGGTGCCAAGGGATGTGAGGTATGTTATATGATGAAAATGGTCATGTTATCTAATGGTTTTGCAAACCCCCCCAAAAACAACCCAAAAAAAAAAAAAAAAAAAAAAAAAAAAAAAAAAAAAAACCATTTTCTTGGTAATAAAGCTTCAGGAAGTTCTGAGATTTGGGTGCTTGTGCAGGTCATTGTGAGTGGGAAGCTACGTGCTCAGCGTGCTAAATCGATGAAGTTTAAGGATGGGTACATGATATCCTCTGGACAACCTGTCAACGAGTATATCGACTCTGCCGTGAGGCATGTTCTTCTAAGACAGGTGAGACGTCCTTCAATCCACACCACACCCTTCCCCACCTTTTTTCTTAAGAATCATGTGCAAGTTGGTAATTGCTCCATCTGGTCAAGGCTAACACCTGGTGAAATCTTTTTCCTTTTTCTCATGAATCAATCAGGGCGTGCTTGGCATCAAGGTCAAGATCATGCTTGACTGGGATCCCAAGGGCAAGCAAGGACCAATGACTCCATTGCCTGATCTGGTGACTATTCATCCCCCGAAGGAAGAAGAGGAATATATTCCACCAGTGCTGACCACCAACATCGAGATTCCAGTTGCTTAATCAACAGTGCTAATCATGTTATTACATCAGCATGATGTTTTGTTCTTACAGTACTGTAAGCCTCATTGTAACTTTCTCATAGCTCGCGCTACTGCTTAGTTCTCCTAGATTATGCTACGAATTTTGGTGGAGATTTCTGCATTACATAATTTGGCTAGAAGATGTTTTCAGTATTGTCCAAAATAATGCAGAGTAAACTAGTAAGTAGTACTGGCCCTTGTTGATGACAGAATTTCAAAACCATCGTTTGCTTATAATTCCACTGTCGAGGCTTGCAGTAGCAAATCTTGGATTCCTAAAAGAGAAGAAGATTGTTAAAAACCTTGGAGCTTACAAAATGACACCAAGAAGAAAGAAACATGATTCTGTTCTGTACATGCCTCTGTTATAAGCAACCATGTTGTCATTGTTGTTGAGGTTAGTACCTTTCTGAATGTTAACACCTCTCTTGGCATATTCAATGTTTTTCTTTCCCCTTATTCGAGCTCAGATGAGGGTACTTCACATATTTGAAACGAGGAACGATCGAGGGCAATTTGATTGCATATTGCATAGAAGAGAGCTTGGAACTTCACAGATTTACATAGACAGTACTCATGCCATGCGCCCACTTCAGTCGAACTACTGCATTGGCACAATGCCTATGATCATTTGATAATGCAGCCTAACATCATAATCTCCAATTTCTATCGTACGCCTGCACATGCTCTAAGCACGTGCACAGACAAACAGGGTCTTTAGCTGGAACCTTGGAACCTTTCCGAACCTTTCCAAACGCACGGGCACATCTGAGCGTGCATTCATGGGCAAACACACATGATATGCATTCATTCCATCACAGCTTGTGGTAAATAAAAGGTACATTACATTCACTGACATATGTTTCAAAAGCTAACCTCCACTGAGTCACCAAGCCAAAATAGCGAAAACCTGTAACAAGATATCTAAAGGATGAACAAGCCTTAGGCATGCTTTGCGATCCCCAGTTATCGGGTATCAGTTGGTCTTTCAATTGTCTTGACATACCTCGCATGCCTAAGGCAATGCGGCCGTCTTCCGAAGGCCTCTCTACATTGCTACCAGCAAGTGGACGAAGATTTTGCCAGATTGTCAGTGATTTCAACAGCCAAATGCAATCATCGCCTGCCCTTCACGCCTGTTTCTTATTCTCACTCTGCAACAGATGGACCTCTCGAGGAAGGAGATCATATCTAATATTCAAGTCGTCAAAAATTCTTTTTAACTCGAGGAGTAGTTCAGTCCTCCGCCTGTTCTTCTCTACGTAAAATCTTGGAAGTTCATCGTGTGGTTGACGAGCCCCATCTTCATCTTGTTCAGATTCTCGATCTCACTCACAAACACGTTGTGGTTCTTGTGCCAATGTTGCGGATTTTCCTCCAAGTACCTGACAAGAATAATTAGAAGAAATGGCTTTAAGAAATCTTTCATACGGTCTTGCAGCCAAAAAGAGTCAAATCGCCATTCCATTTGCAATAAGAAAAGAAGGAAATTGTAGTGACTCCATCAACTTACTTTTTATTTTCTCTCCTTCATTGCTCAATTTTTCCAATGGAGTCATAAATTCAATCGAGAATTCCACTTTGTCACCCATGTCTGGAGCTTCTGTTGTAATTGATTATAGGTTTCATAGCCAAAACCGAATTTGGATAGTAGATTTTTCATTATCGAGCTTCAAGAAGACAGTGTTCAAGATACTTATCTCCTCCACCATCAACTGTCATGAGAGATATGAATTGCTGTAAGTTGGACTCATCTCAACATAAAAGTGGAATGGGTTCTCTTGGGAGTTACCTGAACACCATCAATAACACAACAATCGCCAACATCAAATGGATGCGTAACAAATACAAAGATGATACCCTCAAATATTGTCTTGCATGTGTTGCCGAAAATGAAAGCTGCCATGAAAAGCTGTGACGAAAGCAGGACTAGTACTTTGGTCGTAGCAATTTCCATCAAAAGAAGCCATATGACGATGATGATAACGATCAATATTCCCGTCACAAGCTGGTTCAATTGCCTTTCGGCTGTGCTGTTTAAAGCATGTATCATCGCTTTACGGCCTTGATAAGCCTTCACCTGCAAAAGGATTGTATCTCACGCTGAAATCTCCTTTCACTTCTCGGCAAATTCACGTATTAAAAGACAGATCACTGGAATGGAGAGGAAGAGTGCGGAGCCACAATGTATGTTAACTGCTCTTGACATGAAAAAGGGCAATAGACAAAAATTACAATGAATTAAACATTAATGCACTGACCACCCAGTTTGTCAAAGATTTTCTGTCAATTTTTCCAGTTTCTGTTCCTTCAAGCAACGGGAAGATAAGATCCACCTCTTCTTTGATCATGAACCTCCTAAGATCGTCTTCATCGAAGTACCTGCAAAAAATACAATATGGTTACCAAAAGACAAAACAATCCGTTAATCTACTGAATTCTTTAGTTTCTCACCTGCAACCAGCCTGAGCGACATTATTGAAAATGTGATATGCAGCCACCATCGCTTCCATCTCGCTCGTTATCTCCTTATCCGCTTGCTCAACTCCTCCATCATGGATGCTTTCATCTTCATCCGACATATTTGATAAGGTCGATAGCCCCGAATTTGTCACTGCATCAACCAACATCTTCATCGTCCAAGCTGAAACCTTTTCTTGCTTCATTCTATATATCTTCCCCATATCAATCACCTTCTTCTCCTTTCCCATATTACCTTTCTTCATAGTTCTGAAACTAAGCTGGCGATCACTAGGATCTTTCCCCACCCTCTCAAACTGCTCTATAAGAGGTGGCCCGGATAAGGTTTGCAAAACATATTGATGGAAGATCGATTCTTGAATTCTATCAAAAAATACAGTGGCGTGGACACTCAAAGCTCGTATCTTCAACAGCAAAGTCTTTAAGAACCATAGGAATGAACCGATAACAATTGAGACAAGAGTCCAGGTTATATAATCCAAAACCTTATCGGCAATCTTCGACCTCTTATCACCTTGATTGAATAACAGTATCCACGTGAGAAGAACCAAGGCCAACCAAGTGATAACTTGAATCCTCTTGTTGAAACCACGAACAAAATAGAGTACCTCTTCCGTTAGTAAAGAGTTCCTCTCAATCAAGAAATCAATGAAAAGCATCACCCGATTGGTAACCGACATGCCAGAGAATAGCACTATTATAAGTACACACCACTTCCACATCTCAAAACCCCATAGCTTAGATCCTCTCAATTGATAGACCGCTAAACCAGCCACCAAGCACCCCAGAATGAGAAAAAACATGGTCCGGCATCGACTGAATAGAAGACAAACCTTGGAAGACCAAACTTTTAGGCTCTTGCCCACAGTCACAGCTTCCGCATCCCCTTCAGGCGGGATGGGCACAATTACTTCATTTCCATTAACATTCCTTTTCTCCGACATGGTGATTTCGCCGTGTTTTAGACGTTCTCCTATAGAATCCATTCATGATTTCAGGACACGTTCCAAAAGTTCAAAACTTTACCGCTCATAAGGCTTCAGTTCAAGTTCAAACTCTGGACAGCCCGAGAGTACACCAAAAGATAGAATTCGAGTGCAGATCTACTTATACTGAAATGCGTACACACAGACAGCAACAGGCCAACACAACGTGCATGATTTAGAATGAGCTCGTGGATTGACTCTAGCACTATTGAGTCAGAGAAAAAGTTCAGTCTTTCCCACCAAAATCAACTTCTAATCAATAATCACCAACTTAGGACACATAGGGCCCGTTTGGTTCGACTTTGGGGAAATGCCATTTAGAGAATGCAAATATCTTTGAGAGAAAGAGGCTTTCGGAAATGTTAGACCGTTTGGTAAATTTTAGCATTGAAATGCAACTTCGCATAAACACTGTTTGGCAAACTTTGCATTTGTAATTAGCTTTTGGTATTTTTTATTTTCTTTAAAGTCTGAAATAAAATTCCGGCGGCTGGCCACTGCCGGCCAACCGCCAGCCACCGCGAGGTCCACGCGACCTCAGGCGAGGCTTCTCAGCGGCCAGATCGCGGCTGAACGCCGCCTTTGGCAAAGAAGAAGACGAACGGCGAAGAAGAAGGTGAACGGCCGAGGAGACGATGAACAGGGATGCGATGAACAGTAAAATCGCATCTCCGGAATGCCGAATGCTCAAAGCTGGTCCCCCGGACATTCGGCTTTCAGCATTTAAAATGCCCACATTTCACAAATGGGCATTCAAAAGCCCTTGCCAAACACCTAAAATTTTTCTCAAGGGTTTTGGGAGCCCAAAGCCCCTTGGGAATGCCCAATCAAACACCCCCCTAATAAAGGAAAAGGTACAGATTATGCAGCAGATGATTCTCGATCAGGAAATGAAACAGTCGAGTGATCCGGTGGGATGCTCATTATGGCTAAAGTTAAAACTGAAATTTGAAAAGGAGATCGAGAAAACCGCATACCTTAACAAAGATTAGCGCGGGTTGTTGGTGCTCCGTTGAGCTCACTTCGCCAAGAACAAAGCAAGAAGCTAAAGCCAAAATGACTTTGAGGAGCATCAATGGCCACTAAGAGCTGATCCAATTTAAGGGAGACAAAACCCTCGTCCTCCGTTCAATAAAATTTTGTTCAGGCAGTGTTAGAACACGGGGAGCGGATTTAAAAGGATAATCCGTGCACGCGCTTTCTGAGAACAGCGTTGATGATAAAAAGACGAACAAAGACTACCGACATGGTCCGTGATGGAACGTGGGGCAAGGTGGGTGGCAAAGGTGGACCTTCTCAGTCGTTCTCATATATTACTTTCGTGGAAAAGGAGGTCGTCCCTTCTCTGCAGCGAATAAAATTAACAAAAATTAGTCTCACTAAATTTACTAATTGATTTAAAAGTTTCTACTGCTCGCTCAGTCCACTATGGCAGCTTCGACTGAGAAGTTTTCATGAATTAAATTTTTATAATTCCTATAATTAAAATCAGAAACAAAACATAAGCACAATTATCCAACAAAGCCGCGTTTCGTTGGAGCTTGGACCGCGAGATGGGTAGTTCTACTTTCCATGTCTCCTCCTGTTCGGGCTTTCAAGCACAATTTTTTTTTTAATCAGAGTATGAAAATATTGAAAGAGTTTTTGTTGGCGAGCTATATTTGGATAGTTCAACTTCCAAGATATTTATTTCATGTGATACGACGACTAGGGATGAGTGGTTCAAAGTTCCGTACATGTTACACCTGGAACTTAGAATCTACTTATATACTCTAAAATCTGAAGCCTAGGTTTTAAGATCTACACAGATTCTATCTATATTATTATTTAAACGATTACAATTCATTAACATAACTTATATTTGGACACATGAAAAATATGAATATTAATAAAGTAAAAACTTTTAGTCATAAAATTGAAGCTTAGGCTAATGTTTTTAGATTATACACTCATCATCAAACGGCATAGAATATCGAAGGATCACACAAAACCCTTTGAATTATTCGATTGAATTTACTCAAGCAAGATGGGAACAAAAGTTACGTGATTGGCTAAAGGAAAAAATTATCCAAAAAATTTTAAATTTATTGTGTGACGATCAATTTTAGTACAAATTCTATTTAAATTAAAATTTTAAAAAAGATATTAACAAAAAATGGGTTTCAAACTAGCTCTCATTATCGCAGCCCCACCATTGTCAGGAAGGGGGATGGCGAGCGGGGTCGTCAAGAAATGCATAAATAGAAATATCTATCCCTTTTACATGTCTTCTCAAAAACCCTCTGGATTACGTAATTTTTCTATATGACTAACAAGGGATTGCAATTTGCGTTAATTCCCTCTAAAAAATCTAAACATTTTCAGGGAGCATCTGCTTAATTTCTCTCAAACGGTGAGTGATTGTGGAGGCGGTCTCGTTGAAGGGTCTTGGTCCCAAGAGAGGCGTATGAGTTGGACTAGCTCTTCGAGTTGGCCATCTTCGCCCTCCGGAAGCGCAGGCCTGAGGTTGCCTTCTGCTACTTCCACTGCAATCTGTCTGCGCAAGACAACGTAAAAAGTCGATTAATGTTCAGTAGCATTTTCCAATCATAGACAATAGACTGCGTTTTAATCATAGACAATGTATTACAGCCCTATAGCGGCAAATTCGGCTGCCGACTGGATGGCTAAAACCCACGGAAAAAATGCCTCGCCTCAAATTGGGTTTCTTCCCCTCCCGTTCTCTGAAACTTATTATGTACTGATGCCCATCTCTCAGGTCTTCCGTCTTGAAAACTAGTTCAATGAAATGCTTATTTTCCGAACAAAAAAAGAGAAAAAAAAACAAACAAACTGACATTGTCCGACGATTAGCTGAAGAAAGCCGTTGTCTTTGGCTATCCCAAGGCCAGTACCCGAGGTAACCCTGGGTTCTCTCCAGTCTCTTCCTGTACATTGTCCGACGCTCCTCCTCCTTTTGGACTTCCTCCTCTAATTCCTCCACCTTTCATTCCCAAATCAAACTGAGCAAGTCCTTTCACCACAATATCATTAAAATATTCATTTAGTCTTAAATTTCGGGGAAAAAAAAAGTATACGAGTTTTTTACTTTACTCCCTTGAACTTTTTTCATCAAGAGAAAAAAGTTACAAAAAAATCCCAAACTTTGCTCAAAATAACAAATTTATCTTAATCTATTTTTGTAACATAAAAAATCTAAAATTTTATCAACTTGATATATTTTTTTAAACATTTTGTCATACAAAAAATCCTTAACTTATATCCGTATGACACATTTACTCTAAACTATATGATCTTTTTTTATCTTTTACTTTTTAATTTATTTTCTTTTATATATATTTTTATTTTTTCTTCTTTTCTCTTCTCTCCGCTCACCATGGTGAAGGGAAGCCAGCTTTAGGCAAGGGCTGCCCTTGCTAGATTCGGTGAGGTCAACCCTCTCTCGAGGCAAGTGAGGTTAGCCCTCATCAGTGTCAAATGAAGGCATTCCTTGCTAGATCCGGCCCAGGTGAGGGCCGCCCTCCCTTGGTGTCGGGCAAGAGTTGCTCTCGTCGAATCTGTAGAGGGCTGTTCTCACTCCAAGCGAGATCCGCTCTTGCTTGAGTCCGATTTCCCTATGTTGAGAAGTCATCATGGTTGGCAAAGGAAAGAGATAAAAAGAAAAATGAAAAAAGGGAAAAAATAAAAAATGAAAATGCCCTTGGACTGTAGCGTGTGCAGTAAATGTGTAATGATTAATAAAGTTTGAGAGTTTTTTTATAAAAAAAAATTGAGATAAATTTGACACTTTATATAAAGTTTAGGATGTGGGGTGGCTTTTCTTCATTTTTAAAATGGCCTGTCATGGAACACGTTGATGATGAAATGGCCTGTGGTGGGACAGGAAAAAAATGGCCTGTGGTGGAACATGTCGATGATGAAATGGCCTGTGATGGGACAGGCAGCAAGGCCGCAAGGAGACAAAGCTTGACCTTCTATTCAGTCGTTCATATTACTTTTGTGGAAAGAGGTCATCCTATTTGCGTAGCAAATAAAATTAATATAAATTAGTCTCACTAAATTATTAACTGATTTAGACGGATCCACGACTTGCTTAGTCCAGTATCGCGGCTTCGACTGCGAGGGCACATTGGTCATATATTTCATATATCGAATTTTAATTAAAATTGGAAACAAAACATAAACACAAAGATCATATAAAGCCACGTTTCGTTGTAACTTGGACGATTAGATAGGTAGTTAAACTTATTAAGTCTTCTTTTCTTTGTTTGTCTCCTCTAGATTTCAAATATAGAGTTTTTCCATCCGGATATGAAAATATCAAAAAAGCTTTTCAAATTAGTCATTTTATTCGACCAAAAAAAAAAAAAAAGCTGCTCATTTTCATCCTCCAGAAGCGTAAGCTTGAGCTTGCCTTCTTACTACTTCCACTGCAATCTATTTGTATAGGACAATGGAAAAAGTTGATGAATGTTCAATAGCATTTTAATTATAAACAACAGCTACATTAGAATTGGGGAAATTTTTAGAACCTTGGCAGGGCCGAAATTGGTCTCGATGTAAGGGAATTTGCCAATAACAAGCTCGTTGAGTATGACTCTGAAACCGTCACATTTCTCGTTTTAAGACTCGCACCATATTACCTCCAGCGCCATGTACACAAAAAGTCCCTTAGATGCAAAAGCAACTGATGTTATTTTACTAAGTTGGACTGGCCAAATAATGTTTGCTAATTTGACGCATTGACATCGGCATCGAAATGAAAAGAAAAGGTTGACAAGAAAAAGTTCTTGAATTTACCTGTTTCACCTGTTAATGCCAGCTCTTCATCTCCCATGAACCAGGCATGCCCAAAATCACATGCATCGCATCGTCCAAGAAGATGTTGCTGGGCTTCATGTCTCTATGGATCATCCCGGGCTTCTGCCCGAGCAAATACTGCATCGCTTGGGCTATCTCCAAGGCCAGGCTCAGCCGCTCCCCGAGCGGAGGCAACGGCTTCGCCCTCTCGCTCTTCCTCCTGCTCCCGGGCCCGTGGAGCCAGTCCTTGAGGGTCCAGCGCAGGAACTCGGTCACTGTACACGCGTGCTCGGGCGGGTCGATGCGCAGGCCCATCAGCTGCAGCATGAACCGGTGCCGCTGCAGTGACAGGGTCTCGAGCTCCTGCGCGGAGAACGAGGCGCCGCTCAGGTTCGTGCGGAAGAAGTCCAGGAGGATGCACTCGATCACCACGTCGAGGCCCCGCCACGTGGCCCCATATATTTCCGCAGTGGTCCTCCCAGGCTGTCTTCTCTGGCAGCTCGGCGGGTTCATATAACATCTGAATTCGGCTAAATGAGTCTATGACTAGGGATCTCTTTCACCACAAATACACCCTAATCGAGTCATTCGAATTGATTAGCAAATTCACTATCTCGTCTGCCCCTATTGCTAGTAACCAAAACCATGGCCCCGTTTGGTTCGACTTTGGAGAAATGTTTTTTCATTTCCCCAAGTATTTTTAAAAGAATGGGCATTTGATGAAGGCTAAAGTGTTTGGGTACTTTCATTTTGGTGTATTTTGCAAAGTAGCTTTGAGGTGAAAAGAAAAAAGAAAAAAAGAAAAGGAAAAAGGAAAAAGGAAAAAGGAAAAAGGAGGAGAAGATGCTAAAGCAGAGGGGAACAATCAGGAGTAGCTGGAGCTGGTGGTTGTGGTGGGGGAGGCAGCTGGTGGCAATGGTGGTGGGGAGGCGGCGGGTCGCGCGACCCACGCACCGCCATCGGGTGGTCACATGGGTTGTGCGACCCAGGCGACGTCTCCTGAGGCTATGACTCACGCAACGGCAGTGCATGGCAATGACGGTGCATGGCAACGACAGTGCATGGGCGACCAAATTTGGCCGGCTGAGCTCCACTCAACTTGTTGCGTGGGTCGCGCGACCCAGGCAACGCCGCCTGAGGCCATGACCCACATGACGGCGGTGTGTGGTGACGGCGGTGCATGGTGACGGTGGTGCATGGGCTACGAGATTTGGCCGATTGAGCTTTGCTCAGCCTGTTGCGTGGGCGACCAAATTTGGCCGGCTAAGCTTCGCTCAGGCGGGTTACATGACCCAGGCAACATTGCCTGAGGCTGCGACCCACGCAATGGCGATGCGTGGCGATGGCGATGTGTGGGCGACCAGATTTGACTGGCTGAGCTCCACCGACTCAACTTCACTCTTGAAGAAACAAGTCCAATGAGGAAGACGATGAACAGTAATTTTTAGGGTAAAACAGGAAAATGTAATTATTAGTGAGGGTAATATTGGAAGAACAGAAATCATTAAACCCCTCTTCAGCATTCCGAAAATGCTGAAAGTCCAAAGCAGGTCCCATCTCCACTAAACATATGATTGGCCATAGTTCAAAGAGAGAAGTCACCTCATGTGGCTGTTGCTGCTGTGTTCATCGTCATCGTGCTTGTGGCGGACGATTAGCTAAAAGCAAGCTGTTGTTTTCGGCAATCTGAAAGCAGTATCGGAGGTAATCCTAGGTTCTCTCCTATCTCCTTCTGTATTGTCCGAAGCTCCTTCCCCTTTTGGACTTCCTTCGCTAATCCCTTCACCTTTGATTAAAAAATCAAACTGAACAAGTCATTTCACTAAAATATCATTAAAACATTCTTGGAGTCTTGTTTGGAAAAGGAAAAAAAGAAAAGAAAGTAGGTGGGTTAATTTCTTTGAACCATAAAAGTTTTCATTATTGAGACTATAAAAGTGTTCATGTTTGAACTCCTCGAATTTTCTTTATCGATTTTTAAAAAAACATTGATCATAAACATTTTCATATCCAAGACCATAAAGCTTCTCATGTTTGAGCTAGCTCGAATTTTTATTTTTGATTTTTAAAAAATGTTGATAATGATTTTGCAAAAATCACAATACTTTTAATTGACCTGCTGCTCCAAGCTAGGAACAGATTTTTTCCGTTGCAGGTGACGGTTAATGGAGACTGCAGAGCCCATGCTGATGCAGTCAATATTCATCCCTCGAATGAAGAGGAGGACTATACCCCGTAGGTGCTGAACTACCAACATCGAGATTCCAATAGCTTAAGAGGCAGCTCTGATCATGTCATTAACTTAGCATGGTAACATCGAGATTCCAATAGCTTAAGAGGCAGCTCTGATCATGTCATTAACTTAGCATGGTGTTTTGTTCTTATTCCTTGTATGCTGGCAAAAGAACACCTAAAGTACGAAAACTTGACATAAAGAGACACTTAAGTGTCAAAAATTAAAAAAGTGACACTTAAAGTATCACTTTTCTTTTTTTAAAGGACTCTTGAGTGCCACATCCGACAAATCTCGCGCGGAAATCCAACGTGACAATTTTTTATTAATTTTACTCATTTATGTGGCTCAGTGGATGGTTGACTCAAACAAAAAACATAAAAACAATGACGTTTTGGCACTTAACGAATTTTAATATAAAAATTAATTTAATTAAATTTAAAAATATGTTTTTTTTTTTTAAGCGGAAGATGAACAACAGTTGGTGAGGGCTTAGTCCTTGCTGCCGTTGCCGCTCTACCGTTGCTAGAAAGGTGGGAGGAGGGTCGGCGGGGGTTGTTAAGCCTTGGCTAGGGGCCGGTGACCTTAGCTGACCGGTAGCGAGGGTCATAGCCCTCCCCTAGATCCAGTGAGTGTCGCCGGCCCTTGCTCGGCCAAGCCAAGGCGACACTTGAGATGACGTGTCTTCAAGCAAGGTTGGCCAACAACTAGATCTAGCCGCTATCAATTGGCTAGCAGCTATAGTTTGCCCATCGTCCATTGAGCTTTAACGGCAAATAATTTGAGTGTTTTTTACTTATTTTTTAAATAGCAAAAATCCTTTATAAATGGGAGTTTTTACCAAATGAAATTTAAGTCAAAGTTGCTTCCTGATGTGTTTTTAAATACATTTTCCTCAACACTACTTGCATTTTGAAAAACCCATTTAACTCAAAGGCCTTTGTATTTTCCTAAGAACATTTTCCAAAACCAAACCAATTGCACCAGAGATTGTGCTATGAATTTTGGTGAAAATTTCTTTAGATGTTTTCAGTTATCTAAAAGAGTCCCCTATTAAGTAGTATTTGTACTTGTCGGTGTCACAATTTCAAAATGATCGTTAGCTGACATGTTGAGAAAGGATTATGCAAATTCCACTGTCGACGCTTGGCTTGCAAACTTGGATTTCAAAAGGAGAAGAAGATTGTTCAAAACCTTGGAACTTTTAAATTACACCGAGAAAAAAAAAATAAAAAAGGCGATTCTGTTCCGGACATACCTCTGTCATTTGTAACCTCGTTGTCATTAACGTTGAGGTTCGTACCCTTCTGAATTTTAGGGAGCTCCCTTGGCATATTCAATGTTTTTCTCTCCCCTAATCGAGCTCGGGCGGGAGACTTCACGTACTCGAAATGAGCTTATCCCGATCGATTGTTTATTGCGTAGATGAGAGATTGGAACTTCGCAGATTTAGAGGAAGTCATGACACCCATACACAATGCAGTGGAACTACTGAATCGGCACAATGCCTATGATCATTTTTAATGCAGCCTGACACCGTAACCACCAATTTCTATCATACTCATGCACCTGCACTAATGCACCTGCGCCGACAAACCTCTGGTCCTTCGCCGGAACCTCACCAAAACATGCACAGAAAAAGGCACATTTGAGGTAAGTAAAAGGTCGATTACATTCACTGACATCATTCACACCTGACGGCCTCATGTTTCAAATAACAATTATCACCAAGCCAAAATATGAAAAACGCGTCGCAAAACGTCCAAAAGACAGAACAACATTTAGGTATGCTTTGCAAAACACAGTTATCGTGCATCAGTAGTGGGTCTCTTGATCATCTTGACACATCTGAGGCGATGCAACTGTCTTCTGCAGGCCTCGCTCCATCGCCATGAGGTAGCCCAATTTATCAAAAGATCTAGTCATCTCCTTTATTTAACAAGCAGACGAAACCACTGACTGTGGCAGATTTTCAGAGCATTCATTCAACAGCCAAATGCCGTCATCACCTGCCCTTCACGCCTTTTTCTTATCCTCAATCTGGCAAAGATGGACCTGTTGAGGAAGGAGATTATATCTAATATTCAAGTCATCGAAAATTCTTTTTAATTCCATGACTAGTTCAGTCCTCCGCCTGCCCTTCTCTGCATAATCTTGGAAGTTCATCGTGTGATTGACGTAGAGCACCATCTTAATCTTGTTCACGTTCTCGATCTCACTCACAATCAAGTTGTGGTTCGGGTGCCAGTGTTGCGGATTTTCCTCCAAGTACCTGACCAAGAAGGCTAGTCATTAGAGAAAATGGCTATAAGAAATCTTTCATACGGTCCTGTACAAACAAGTCTCTATATAGGCCATGACATTTGCAATAAGAAATGAAGGAAAACTGAAGCAATTCCATCGACATACTTTTTTATCTTCTCTTTCATTGCTCCAATTCTCTCCAACGGAGTCATAAAATCAATTGAGAACTCCACTTTATCACCCATGTCTGAGCTTCTGTTGTAATTGCTTATAGGTTTTGAAGCCAAAACTGAATTTGGATAGAAGATTTTTTCATTATCGAGCTTCAAGAAGACAGTGTTTAAGATATTCATCTCCTCCACCATCAACTGCCATGAGAAATATGAATTGCTATAAGTCAGACTCTATCTCAACAGAAAAGTGGAAGTGTTTCTCTTTAGAGTTACCTGAACTCCATCGATAACACAACGATCGCCGACATCAAACGGATGCATAATGAACACAAAGATGATAGCCTCGAATATTGTCTTGCATGTGTTGCCGAAAATGAAAGCTGCCAGAACAAGCTGTGACGAAAGCAGGACTAGTACTTTGGTCGTAGCAATTTCCATCAAAAGAAGCCATATGATGAAGGTAATAACGATCAATATTCCTGTCACGAGCTTGTTCAATTGCTTTACTGCTGTTTTTGTGTCGGTCAAAGCATGTACCAGCGCTTTGCGGCCTTGGTAAACCTTCACCTGAAAAAAAATTGTATTTCAAGTTGAAATCTCCTTTCACTTCTCGGCAAATACACATTAAAATACAGATCAATGGAACGAAGACAGAGAGTGTGGAACGACAATGCACGTTATCTGCTCTTTACATGAAAAAGCGCAATAGTGAAAAATTACAACGAATTAAACATTAATGCACTGACCACCCAGTTTGTCAAAGATTTTCTGTCAATTTTTCCATCTTCTGCTCCTTCAAGCAATGGGAGGATAAGATCCACCTCTTCCTTGATCATGAACCTCCTAAGATCGTCTTCATCGAAGTACCTGCAAAAAATACAATATGGTTACCAAAAGACAAAACAATCCGTTAATCTACTGAATTCTTTAGTTTCTCACTTGCAACCAGCCTGAGCGACATTATTGAAGATGTGATATGCAGCCACCATCGCTTCCATCTCGCTCGTTATCTCCTTATCCGCTTGCTCAACTCCTCCACCATGGATGCTTTCATCTTCATCCAATGTATTTGATAAGGTCGATAGCCCTGAATTGGTCACTGTGTCAATCAACATCTTCATTGTCCAAGCCGAAACCTTTTCTTGCTTCATCCTATATATCTTCCCCATATCAATCACCTTCTTCTCCTTTCCCATTTTACCTTCCTTCATAGTTCTGAAACTAAACTCGTGGGCACTAGGATCTTTCCCCATCCTCTCAGCCTCCTCGATAAGAGGCGGCCCGGATAAGGTTTGCAAAATGTAGTGATGGAAGATCGATTCTTGAATTCGATCAAAGAATGTAGTGACGTGGAAACTCGATGCTAATATCTTCAGCAGTAAAGTCTTTAAGAACCATAGGAATGAACCGATGAGAATGGAGACTAGAGTCCAGGTTATGCAATCCAAAACCTTATTGGCAATCTTCGACCTCCTGATGCCTCGATTGAATAACAATACCCACGTGAGAAGAACAAAGGCCAACCAAGTGAAAACTTGAGCGCTCTTCTTCAAACCATGAACAAAGTAGAGTACCTTTTTCCGAAGTAAGAATTTCCTCTCAATCAAGAAAACTATGAAATGCATCACCCATTTGGTAACCAACATGCCAGAGAATAGCACCATCACAAGTACACACCACTTCCACATCTGTAAACCCCATAACCTAGATGCTTCCAATTGATCAACCGTTAAACTAGCCACCAGGCACCCGAGAATGAAAAACAACACGGTCCATTCGACCAAAGCCTTGGTCTTTATCCTCTTATGCTTTGCTTTGCTCAATTCAAGAGTGACTTGTTTGTAGATCTCTTCATCATCCTCCTCTCCACCTCCTTCTCCAGCTAGTCTCCGAGATGCCATGAGTGGTGTCTTCAGAGTGGCATCAAAAGAGTACAGTTGCTCCCCAAACCTCGACTTCGGTTTTGAGAACACCGACCTGTTGAGACTCCTTTTCCTAACAAGAGATTCGTTAGCAGAGGGAGCTTTAGGGCTGAGACTGGCTACTTCGGGAGATGGGCAGCTCATTCCCGCTGATTTTGCGACACCAGTGCTCAACTCACTGAATGCCTGGCAGGGAGAATCCACCCGGGTTTGTTTCGGAGCCGCAGTTTCCAACTCCTTGGAACCCCTGCCCTCAGTCACAGCTTTTGCACCCCCTTCAGTCGAGATGTTCACAATTACTTCATTTCCATCGACATTCCTTTTCTCCGACATGGTGATTTCACCGCCTTTTCGACGTTTTCCTTTAGAATCCATTCATGATTCGGGACAAGTTCTAAAAGTCCAAAACTATACCGCTCGTATGGCTTCAGTTCAACATCAAACTCTGGACAGCACAAGAGTAAACCAAAAGAGAGAATTCAAGTGCAGATCTACTAATACTGAAATGCGTACACAGACAGCAACGGGCCAACACAATATGCATGATAGACTGAGCTCGTGGACTGACTCTAGCACTCGAGTCAGACAAAAAATTTAGTCCTTTCCAACAAATTCAACTTCTAATCAATAATCACCAACTCAGGACATAAAGGAAGAGGTACAGATTATGCAGCAGATGATTCTCGATCAAGAAATGAAATGGTCAAGTGATCTAGTGGGATGCTCATTATGGGTAAAGTTAAAACTCAGATCAAGAAAACCGCCTACCTTTAACAAGGATTAGCGCGGGCTTGTCAGTGTTCCGTTGAGCTCACTTCCCCAAGAACAAAACAAGGAAGCTAAATCCAAAAGAGACGGCTGAGAAGCATGAATGGCTGCTGAGAGCTGATCCAACTCGGGGAGCGTTGATCATAAAAAGAAAGACAAAGGACTACCGAAATGGTCTGATTTTCTCCTGTGATGGGACAGGCGGCAAGGTGACAAAGCTTGACCTTCTATTCAGTCATTCTTATATATTTTTTTTGTGGAAAAGAGGTTGTAAGGTGCCCATGAATGTGATGCACGCAGCGAGCGAGAGAACCCTTTCTCATCATTCCTTTCCATCCTTCTTTGACCGTGAACATCTTTCGAAGTCTAACCGCAGTATGTGTCCGTACAAGAGTGTTTATGTCTACGACCGAGAAAGTATCCAGTGACTATGTATCACCACGTCATGGGGCTGACGTGCTCTGAAAGCCAATAAAAATTATGTATCGCGACGCCGCAAGTAAAGAAAAATAAAAATAAAAATAAAAATAAAAACTGGTTTCTGTCTTTTCTCCAGTCTTCCTCCTCCGTCTACCGCCATCTCCTTCATTTATTCACCGGCAAAGTTGTCGACGCTGCGTCAAAGCGGACCGTTATTGCTGGTCGAACCAGCTATTGTTGATTTACGCATTTCCCGATGAGCCCCGCCGGCCATCCCCTTCTCGGAGATGGTGGGGCTGCGGCGACAAGAGTTGATTAGAAATCCTATCTTTTTCTTATAAAAAAATTAGCTTTTTTTTTTTTTTTTAAATTTAGTTCAAATAAAATTTGAATTAAAACTAATAGCCAAATGAGAGGTTTTTATTGGATGACTTTTCTATGGCCGATCACATTACTTTCGTGCCAATCTCGCTAGAGTGTATTCAATAGTAATCTAAAGGGTCCTCATCTTGGTCATGCTTTATGCGTCTCTCATTGCAAGTTTATTCCGCAACATCTTTCTCAAAGAATTCATTGAGAATGTTATATAGTTCAGTTGTTCGTGACGTGACCGTTTGATCATTTCATTGATTTCGTGTTCTAATGAGTCCGGCCACATGCACCTATTAATTAGGATGCTATGACCCGCAATGCTCTTGCTTAGTATTCCCTTGTGGGATACCATGCCCCGTTAAACACGATCAAATGTATCGCAAAAAGACAAGTTTATAAAAGATTTTTCTTTTTCTTTTTTTCCTTATTGGACTCTCCAATAATCTAGTGCTCCCAGGATGGGAGTAGTTGAAAGAAGTTCATCTTATTGTGACCCAGCACAATTTGCTGAGAAGCAAGGCATTCAGCTAAACACCTACGTGGAACAAATTGCATCGGTATTCAATTGAACAACAATAGTAGACAATATAATTTGTTCCAATTTCAAATCGAGATTGAATAACGGTTTGTTATGATTAATCAAATAGTTATTCACAATGCTAAATATAAGCAATATACAAAATGTGAGTAATCGCATACATATTTTTCTTGCAAGTCGTCGATTGATTTTGAATTTGTTATCGTAGAACCAAGCATGATTAAGAACTTTAGAATAACAATCAATTCCAAGTACCTGACAAGAAAAATCAGAGGAAATGGCTTCAGGAAATCTTTCAAACAGTACTGCAGCAAAAAAGTCTCTTTATGCTTCCCTGCTTCCCTTTTATTTTGTGGGAATTTTGGTTGTGTCACTTGCAAAAGTTAATTATGAGAAAAGCATGTGGATGCTGGTCTCGCTGCTTATTTGAGCATCGACAATACAAAATTGTCAGCATGAAACTACTGTTGTGTGATTCAGGGTATGTACCTGCAGTAATGATATGTGAGCCTAGTCGTTCCTGCTTTAATCTTCTTGTCTTTTCCAGAACTTTAGTCTTTCATATGATCATTTTCTTCATTAAGTTAGCTCCTCTAGGGCTGAAAGGGACGAATCTGAATGGCTGAAAGTAGAGGGTTCTTTTCTTTAGCCATCTCGTGGAATCATTTAGTTTTACCATTGCCTGAATTTATTTCTTCACTTGATTGGAGAAAGATGCATAGATCGGTGTGCAACTTATTTTGTAGCCGTGAAAAATCCTCTGCTGAATGTACTTTTGCACCGGTTAGTCTCCCAACAGGTGTTATTCTATGCATGATTCGTTCGTTGTCCTGTTGTCGGGGCTTATTCTCCCTGCTTTTGAACGACATGGGCTGGCCTCTCTCTCAATGTGATGATGGTATTTTCTCATTGAGTGCTTGTAGTGGGAGTCCTGCACGTTTAAAGGTTGCAAGCTTGGAAACCATCTTCGGATTTTCTTCACGTTGTTGCAATGGGCCAATCTTACTCGGATCATTGTTGGCAACACGCATCATACTTATCAAATGTTCTACTTTGTCTCCCTCTGAGAATCATTTGGGAAGATTCCTTGATGCTTGACTAATAGAAGTAGATTTGCTGGTTATTGCGTAGGGCTTGCTATGGTGTTCTGCGATTTTGTGATGGAGAGGTGCCAAGGGATGTGAGGTTTGTTTTATGAAAAAAGCGATCATGTTATCTAATAGTTGCGTGATTCTTGTTCTAACAGGAGAGAAGGGGAGAAGGATTCGGGAACTGACTTCTGTTGTCCAGAAACGCTTCAAGTTCCCCGAAAATGGTGTGGAGTTATATGCCAAGAAAGTTAACAACAGGGGCCTCTGTGCCATTGCTCAGGCGGAGTCTCTGCGGTACAAGCTCCTGGGAGGCCTGGCTGTTCGGAGGTACACGACGCAGCTCTAAATGGCACACTGCATATATGATTGCTAAAAATTAATCATCACCTTTTTCTTTGTGCTGACTACACTTACATTTGCCCTCAGTTTTTTGAAGTAGATATTCTGGTTAATTTTAGTCAGTTTGAGAGAACTATTATGGGACTTTCCCATTTTCTTTCTTCTGGACCGTCCTTAGGGTGAGTTGGTTGCTTTCTAAGTGCCTTTCTCATGTCTGAGGACAGTCAAGTTTTATGGTTCCCTTTTATTTTATGGGAATTTGGGTTTTGTCACTTGCAAAAGTCAACTATGAGAAAAGCATGCGGATGCTGGTCTCACCGCTTATTTGAGCATCGATAGTACAATATTGTCAGCATGAAACCACCGTTGTGTGATTTAAGGTATGTACCTGCAGTAGTAATATGTGAGCCTAGCCGCTCCTGCTTCGATCTTCTTGTCTTTTCCAGACCTTTAGTCTTTCATAGGGATCATTTTCTTCATTAAGTTAGTCCCTTTAGGGCTGAAGGGAACAAACCTGAATGGCTGAAAGTAGAGGGGTTCTTTTCTTCAGCTATCTTGTGGAATCATTTAATTTTACCATTGCCTAATAGTTTATTTTTTCACTTGATTGGAGAAAGATGCTCGGATCGAGGTGCAACTTATTTTGTAGCTGTGAAAAATTCTCTGCTGCATATACTTTTGAAGACAAACGAGACTCAAGCTTACAGCTTACCTTGGATGTATCTCGGGGAAAACAGGGACAACAGGCTCGAGGATGCGTCCGGGAGCCGTCGAGCGAGCTTCGGGCGTGGCCAGACGGTCGGAGGACTTCTTTCTCTCCGGCTCTCCCTCTCGCGGTTCCTTTTCCCCTCCCGGTTCTCTCTGTCTCCCTCTCTTGTGTTCTCTTCCCTTTTCCCTGTGTTGCTGTCGCCTTTTTCTTCTGCAGGTCTTCGAGCGAAGACCCCTGCCGTGCCAGCTGCCGGCCTGGCTGCTCCCGACCCGCGGATCACGCCGGCCGCCTGCCACCCCGATCCTCTGCTCCTGCTCTCGCTGCTCCCTCCGCTCTGTTTTTCTTTTTTTCTTTTTCTTTCTTTTTTTTTGGTGACTAATTCCTAACCTTTAATGCTATTTTTAATTAATTAATTTAGGTTAAATTTTTTCAGGTGTCAATAACTACAAATAATCTTTCATATGATTAACACTCAAATCCAAGAAAAGGACAGTCAAATCGAAGGGGCTTGGTCCCGCGAGAGGCATATGAGTTAGACAAGCTCTTCAAGTTGGCCATTTTCAACCTTTGGAAGTGTGGGCCTGAGCTGGCCTGAGCTAGCCTTCTGCTACTTCCACTACAATCTATTTAGGAATAAGAATAGTAAGAGTGCCAAAACTTTTATAAAGCATTCATTTAAATGGCAAAACTTTTTTGATGCTCACTTGAATGCCATGTTGGAGAAAATCAATCACTTGAGTGCTAATTCGGCCAAATGTCATATGTGGAATTTTTTTTTTTATTTGTATTTTTCTTTTCTTTTTTTTTAGGGCTAGTGAGGGTCATCAAAGACCCTTTTTTGGCTGTGGCTACCAAGCCCTAGGCAAGCTGCGAAGGCCCTTGTCAACCTTTGGGCAGCCGAGGGCAATGTTGCTTAGAGCGAGTGAGGGTAGTCACGGCCTCACCTAGGGCCTTGGCGACTGAGGGAGAGGTGTGAGATGGCTATAGCCAGCGAGGGTCATTGGTGACCCTCACCAACTCCAAAGAAAAAAAATTAAAAAAAGCAATTAAATTAAATTAAATTAAAAAATAATGAAATACAATAATAAAATATATTAAAAATATAAAACACTTTCCAATGGCCATGTTGGATGACCGATGGCCATGCCAACTTTTTTGGTATGGCAAATCAAAAGTGGCAATCAAGTGATCGATTTTTCAAATTTCTGACATTCAAGTGAGCGAAAAAAAAAATATTTTAGCACTCAAGTGAATGTTGTATGAAGGTATTGACACTCATACTGTTCTTACCCAAATCTTTTTGGATAAGACAATGGAAAAAGTTGATGAATGTTTTGAAGCATTTTAATATAGACAATAGCTACATTGGAATTGGGTAAATTTTAAAAACTCATTGAAAGATGAAACAAAGTACAAGGGCAGGGCTGAAATCGGTCTCGATGTAAGGTTATTCTCTAGTGATGAGCTCATTGAGTATGACTTCAAAGTTATACACATCGCATTTTTCATTATAAGGCTTACACCATATTACTTCTGATGCCATGTACACGAAAAGTTCCTCAGATGCAAGAAAGCAGTGGATGGTATTTTACTAAGTCAGACTTGCCAAATAATGTCTGCTAATTCGATATGTCGACATTGACATCGAAACAAAAAGAAAAGGTATACGAGAAAAATGTTCTAGAATTTACCAATTTCCTCGGTTCATGCTAGTGCTCCATCTCCCAAGAACCGGGCATGCCCAAAATCACACGTATCACATCATCCAAGAAGACGTTGCTAGGTTTCATTTCTCTATGGATCACCCTAGGCTTTTGCCCGAGCAAATATTGCATCGCTTGGGTTATCTCCAAGGCTAGGCTCAATTACTCCCCAAAGGAGGCAACGGCTTCGCCCTTTCACTCTTCCTCCACTTCCTGGGCTCGTGGAGCCACTCGATAGTTAACATAACTTAGTTGGCTCATAACTCATCTATTTAAGCTTTTGAGTAAGATGAGTCCAATTAGATATATTTATAGGCTCGAACTTGAGCTCCTTCTTAGCAATCTCTCAAGGTAAAGATATCAGGCTTCTATCTTGTACTCCTAACAATTATCTATCCCAAGTGCTAGTAACCAAAACCATTTCCACTAAACATATGGTTGACCATAATTCAATGAGGGAAATCACCTGGCGTGGTTGTTGCTCGTTATTGTCATCACTAGCACTGTTGTTGTTGTTGCCATTGTCCATGGCAATCTAAAAGCAGCATTGGAGGTAATCCCGGATTGTCTCCTATCTCTTCCTGTACATTGTCCAAAGCTTCTTGTCCTTTTGGACTTCCTTCTCTAATTCCTCCGCCTTTGATTCAAAAATCAAGTTGAGCAAGTCGTTTTACTAGAAATAATATTAAAACATTCTTGTAGTCTTGTTTCGGGGAAAAAAAAAAGCACAAAAAGAGAGAAAGTAAATGGGTTAATTTACTTGGACCATAAATGTTTTTATATTGGAGACCCTAAAGAAATTCATGTTTGATTTAGCTGGAATTTTCTTTATCGAATTTTTAAAAAGCATTGACCATAAATTTTTTTTTTTTTTATATTTAAGACATAAAGGTGTTTATGTGTAAGCTGGCTCGGACTTCCTTTATCGATTTTAAAAATATGTTAACAGTGATCTTATGAAAATCAAAATACATTTAGTTGACCTGCTACTCTAATCAAAAGACAGATCTTTGCTGTTGCACGTGATAGTTAATGGAGACTGCGTAGGCCAATCTAATGCGGTCACTATTTATAAATGTATCAATTTATGATTTTCATAGTATTAATTCAATTTAACGAAAATCAATAGAGAATAAAATTATCATAAATATATTAGTTTGAAATGTTTGGTAAATTTGTGACAGAAAAAAAGGAATACCAAAATAATCTCAGACGAAGCTTGACCTTTTTATTCATTCATTCCTATATTTTCTTTCTGTGGAAAGAGGTCTTCCTTTTCTTCTGCAGAAAATAGAAATTAGTTTCTCCAAATTTACTGATTGATTTAGAAGTACCCACGACTTGCTTATTTAAATGATGTTTCATACGACGGTTTCCCATAACATCGACCTTTTTTGTTGCGGATAAAGGAAATTAGTCCACTACAGCAGTTTCGACTAATTAGCACATGTGCCATATTTCTCATGAATTAAAATTTCATAATTCCTAGTATTAAAATTGGAAACGAAACATCACACCCAATAAAGCCATGCTTTGTTGGAACTTGGACCGTGAGATGGCTAGCTCAACTCGCAAATTTTTTTGTTCTCCTCGAGAGTTTAAACACGGATTTTTCATATCATGATATAAAAATATTGAAAAAGTTTGGCTTAGCGTGCTTTATTGGGATACTTTTAATTTTTAAGATATTGGTTCCATATGATATGATAACAATCAACGTTATAAAATATATGATAAAATTCATTTTTATATTTTTCTCAGATATTCATGCGACTTTTGTCTACAAGGTCTTTTTTAAAAATAGTGGACAAAAGGAGAAAAAGAAAATCTAATAAACCTTTCTCTTTTATAGGTGCATATAAGCGTTAAGTGCATGTGAACGCAATGTGCGCAATGAGAGAGTTGTTTTTTATCTGTTCTTTCGTTCTTTCTTTGACCAGTGAAAACATCTTTCGAAGTCTGATCGCAATATGTGTCCGTACAAGATTGAATAAGGTCGTCTAGTATACCTACGACCAACAAAGTATTAAGTGTTAAATACGTAGGCTGACTTGGCATACATTTTTAATGGGAAAATGTCATAAATGGTCCCGAAGTTTTATGCAATATTCAATTTTGTCCATGAGTTTTTGATTAGCTCAATATTTTTTTGGTAAGGTAAGTAATATATTGACTTTTAACCAAAACTATACAACACGGGAGCCCAGCACCAAAAACTTACACTCAAAAGGTAACAAGCTACATCGAGTGGAAGGATGCCAGGGAAAAAGGAGAACAACAAAGCTACAGAAGTAGCAATACATAAGCCAACTGGCTACAACCAACACATCCAAACGACGGGGACAAGCACATAGCAACAACAAACAGCCAAACAGCAGGGCCAACAAAAGGAGATGAGGAGCTAAGGCCATTGAAACCCTCCAACCGCACCAGAACCAACCCTTCGAAGGAGAGGCTTGAAGAACTTGCACGCCATGGAGAGGACCAAATGATAGCAAAGCACCACAGTTTGATTAGCTCAATTTGATCTCTGAATTATCGATAAATGTCCAATCTAGTCTATAACTATTTGAAAATTGACCAATTTTGTTATTCCGTTAGTTAAAGTAAATGAAATTGGGCATTTTGGTTTTTTTTTAATCTTTTTAATATTTTATCTCTTTTTTATCTTTCTTCTTCTTCTTCTTCTTCTCTTCCTCCTTTGCTAGCCATGGTGGAGTTAGCGGAGGAAAGCCGATATCTGGCAAGGGTCGCCCTCGCTTGGGTTGGCTAGGGCTGCCCTTGTCGGCGTCGGCGAGGGCCTCCCTCGCCAGATTTGGTGAGGGCAACCCTTGCTCAAGTCTGGCGAGGGTTGCCTCGGTCGGCGTCGGGCGAGGGGTGCCCTTGCCAGATCTGGCAAGGGCCACCCTTGGTGAGTTGTTGGGTTCGCAGGTCACGCCATAAGGGAGCGTAAGGCTTGATGCAAAGGTTGGAGGAGATTGTGGTGGTGTCGACGGAAGGAGGCCGAGGTTTGAAGCGGGTGCAAGGGGATTGGGTGCTGGCATCACTAGAGCTATGGTGAGAAGAGAAGAGGGAGGTTGAGGAAGTATAGACTTGGTGGAGGAGCCATGCGGTTGGCGTCCTCATCTCATGGTCTCGTGTGGTGGGGCTCGGCGAGCTGTGGCAGGGAGGGGTTGAGGTCCCTCTGGTGGAATTCTGCATGTCCCTCCCGTGGGTTGGTGAGGGTGGCCCTAGCCTGCGTTGGGCGACCCTCGCTGGCCGCCGGCTTCCCTCCGCTGGCTCTGCCATGGCTAGTGGAGGGAAGAGAGAAGAATAAGGAAAAAAAAAAAAAAAGAGGAAAAACCGTAGCCACTTAACAGTTTGAACGGAAGGACTAAATTGAATATTTGTCAATAATTTAGAAACCAAATTGAGCTAATCAAAAGCTCAGGGAAAAATTGAACATTGCATAAAACTTCAGGGACCATTTGTGACATTTTCCCTTTTTTGATTGAATGCCAATAAAAATCAATACGTGTTCAACAAAAAAAAAAAAAAAATCCAAACTTGGCTTCTGTTTTTTTTATCTCTCGTCTTCCTCATCCATCCACTGCCATCCTCGTCGTTTGTTCACCGGCGGAGTCGCCAGTGATGCGTCAAAGCCAACCATTACTGCTTGTCGAACGAGCTGCTGTCGCTCGTGGCCTTTTATCCACAGAGCACCGCCCCGTCCATGTTATGAAACTTCCTCTGTTTTGTTTTTTTCTTCGGAATAAGGCTTCACTAAATATGAAACTTTTGGGTTTTCGCGACGAGCCACGGCCTCAAATTTGGAATTTGTCCTGGGGATGGACCATCAGCCTTCTTTGTCTTTTTTTTATTCCGTTCGGAATGAAGCTTGCTCACTGGGTATGATGAAACTTTTGAATTTTCTCGGAGATGGACCTTCAGCCTTCCTCTGCTTTTATTTTTTTGTTCGGAATGAAGTTTCCTCGGTGGGTATGATGAAACTTTTGGGTTTTCTCGGTAAGCCATGGCCTCAGATTTGGAGTTCGTCCGGGAGATGGACCATCAGTGAGTTCCTCCAGATTTGGGGTGGAGCTCTTCACTGGGAAGATCGAGCTCGGGTACGAGTTCCACAAGGCCAAATCTGGATCGACGACCAAAGCCACGGACAACAAAGAAGACGGAGCTATGGATGGGGCGGTGCCCTGTGGATGGAAGGCCGCGAGCCACGACAGCTTGTTCGACAAGCAGTATTGTGAAATCTTTACCTTGCCATCGCAAAAAAAATGTTGGACATTCAGAAAGAACAAGCAAAGTTGAGCAATTTGATTGTTATTCAAAAGTTCTTAATCGTGCTTGGTTCTACAGTAACAAATTCAAATTCGATCAACAACTTGCAAAAAAAACATATGTTTGATTACTCACGGTTGTGGATATTACTTGTATTTAACATTGTGGATAACTATTTGATTAATCGGATAAGTTGTTCAATCTTAATTTGAAATTCGAGCAAATTATATCATTTACTATTGTCATCCAATTTAGGAAGGATTACCGAAAAAAAAGTCCTAAATCTATGACTAAGTTGACATAATTAGAATATATTTAGTACTTTTTCGGTAATTCTCCCCCCAATCTAATAGCTATGCTATTTGTTCCACGTAGTTGTTTAGTTAAATGTCTTGCTCCCAACCATATGAAATTTTTTTAACTGGTCCTATCCTTATCTCATAAAGGAGCACTAGATTATAAAAGAGTCCAACGAGGAAAAAAAGAAAGATCGATCTTTTATAAGCTTATCTTTTTGCAATACATTTGATCATTCTTAAGAGAGCATAGTATTGTACAGTGAATACTAAGTAAGTGTATCATAGGTCATATCATCCTAATTAATAGGTACATGTGATGGGATCCATGTATTTGAAATCAATGAAATGATCAAACGGTAACGTCACGAATGGCTAGACTGCATAACATTTTCGAATGAATTATTTTAAGAAGAAGACTTGCAATGAGATGCATAAAGCTTGATTGGGATAGGGACCCTTTGAATTAATTGAATTTACTCTAGTGAGATGGGCACAAAAGTTACATGATCGGCTAGAGGAAAAAATTATCCAAAAAATTCAAAAATTAATTGTGCGACCCTCAATTTTAGCACAAACTTTATCTAAATACAAATTAAAAATATATATATTAAAGAATGTTTGCGTTGACCCCTCTCCAAAATCCAAACATTTTTGGTGAGCGTCTGCTTAATTACTCTCAAATTGCCTGTAATTGTGGAGAAGGACGGTCTCTTTGAAGGGTCTCGGTCCCAAAAGAGGCGTATGATTTGGACAAGCTCTTCGAGTTGGCCATCTTCGCCCTCCGGAAGCGCAGGCCTGAGGTTGCCTTCTGCTACTTCCACTGCAATAGGTCTGCACGAGACAATTTAAAATGTCGATGAATGTTCAGTAGCATTTTCTAATCATAGACAACGGCTACATTTTAATCATAGAAGAGGCAAATCCGGTTGGCGACTGGATGGCTAAAACCCCCAAGGAAAAATGCCTCGCCTCAAAATTGGGTTCCTTCCCGCTCTTTGGGACTTATTATGTACTGAAGCCGTCTTGAACTAGTTTAATGAAATGCTCATTTTCCGACAAAAAATAGAAAAAATAATGGAGGACTGACATTGCCCTTGTAGAGTTGAGGAGAGAGAAGGACCTCTTCTCGTTGGTTTTTATTATTATTGTTAACTTTATCGTTATCATTAGCAGTACTGTCGTTATTATTGTTACTGTCTTTCTCATCGTCGTCGCCACTGTCGTGGTGCTTGCGGCAGACATTTAGCTGAAGAAAGCCGTTGTCTTTGGCTATCTGAAGGCATTATCGGAGGTAATCCTGGGTTCTCTCCAGTCTCTTCCTGTACATTGTCTGAATCTCCTTCTCCCCTTGGACTTCCTCCTCTAGTTCCTCCACCTTTCATTCACAAATCAAACTGAGCAAGTCCTTTCTCCAGAAATATCATTAAAACATCCTTATAGTCTTAAATATTGAAGAAACGAATATACACGAGTTTTTTACTTTACTCGCTTGAACTTTTTTCATCGATTTTTCAAAAAACGTTGAGAATGGTCTCACAGAATCATAGCACGTTCGATTTACCTGCTGCTCCAATCTAGAAACAGATCTTTGCTGTTGCAGGTGATTGCTTAGTGGAGAATGTAGAGCCTGTGCTGATGCAGTCACTGTTCATCTCCCGAACAAAGAGTATATTTTACAGTTGCTGACCACCAACATCAAGAATCCAGTGGCTTAATCGGCAGTTCTGATCATGTCATTACCTCAGCTAAGCGTTTTGTTCTTATAGTATTGCATGCCTCAATGTAACTTTTCTCATGGCTTGTTTCGGATGCCCTACTGCTCAAATCTTCTAGATTATGCCCTGCACACACTTCAGTCAAGCTACTGGATCGGTACAATGCCTATGATCATTGACAATGCAGCCTGACATCATAACCACCGATTTCTACCGTACACATGAACCTGCACTAATGCACCGGACAAACCTCTGGTCTTAAGCTGGAGCCTCACCCCCATGCTCACACAAAGGCACATTTGACGGTGCATTCATGTGCATCAGACGTATTTGGCTGAGCAAATAACTCATACTCAAGGTACGTAAAAGGTAGATTACATTCACTGGCATCATTCATACCTGACCTCCTAATGTTTTAAATAACAACTGTGACAGTCACCAAGACAAAATATTAACAACGCGTCGCAAAATGTCCAAAAAACAAAACAAGATTTAGGTATACTTTGCAATACACAATTATCGTGCATCAGTAGTTGGTCTCTTGATCATCTTGACATGCCCAAAGCGATGCGACTGTCTGTAGGCCTCGCTCCACCACTATGTGAAAAGAACAATGAGGTAGCCCAATTTATCAAAAGACCTGGTCACCTCCTTCACTTGACAAGTGGACGAAACCACTGATTTTGGCAGATTTTCAGAGCATTCATTCAACAGCCAAATGCAGTCATTACCTGCCCTTTTTATCCTCAATCTGGCAAAGATGGACCTCTTGAGGAAGGAGATTATATCTAATATTCAAGTCATCGAAAATTCTTTTTAACTCCATGACTAGTTCAGTCCTCCGCCTGCCCTTCTCTACGTAATCTTGGAAGTTCATCGTGTGATTGACGTAGAGCTCCATCTTAATCTTGTTCACGTTCTCGATCTCACTCACAAGCAAGTTGTGGTTCGGGTGCCAGTGTAGCTGCTTTTTCTCCAAGTACCTGATCAAGAAGGCTAGTCATTAGAAGAGTTGCTATAATCTTTCATATGGTCCTGTACCAAACAAGTCTCTATATAGGCCATAACATTTGCAATAAGAAATGAAGGAAGAGTGAAGCAATTCCATCGACTTACTTTCCTATTTTCTCTTTCATTGCTCCAATTCTTTCAAACGGAGTCATAAAATCAATTGAAAACTCCACTTTATCGCCCATGTCTGGGCTTCTGTTGTAATTGCTTATAGGTTTTGTAGCCAAGACTGAATTTGGATAGAAGATTTTTTCATTATCAAGCTTCAAGAAGACAGTATTTAAGATATTCATCTCCTCCACCATCAACTGCCATCAGAAATATGAATTGCTATAAGTCAGACTCATCTCAATAGAAAATTGGAAGTGTTTCTCTTTAGAGTTACCTGAACTCCATCGATAACACAACGATCGCCGACATCAAATGGATGCATAATGAACACAAAAATGATGGCCTCGAATATTGTCTTGCACATGTTTTTGAAAATGAAACCTGCCACAAGAAGCTGTGACAAAAGCACGACTAGTACTTTGGTCGTAGCAATTTCCATCAAAAGAAGCCATGCGATGATGGTAATAACGATCAATACTCCTGTCACAAGCTTGTTCAATTGCTTTACTGCTGTTTTCGTGTCGGTCAAAGCATGTACCAGTGCTTTCCGACCTTGATAAACCTTTACCTGTAAAAGAATTGTATCTCATTTTGAATTCTCCCTTCACTTCTTGGCAAATTCGCATTAACATACAGATCACTGGAATGAAGACGAAGACTGTGGAGCAGCGATGCATGTTAATTGCTCTTCACATGAAAAAAGGGCAATAGACAAAAGTTACAATGAATTAAACATTAATGCACTGACCACCCAGTTTGTCAAAGATTTTCGGTCAATTTTTCCATCTTCTGCTCCTTCAAGCAATGGGAGGATAAGATCCACCTCTTCCTTGATCATGAACCTCCTAAGATCGTCTTCATTGAAGTACCTGCAAAAAATACAATATGGTTACCAAAAGATAAAACAATCCGTTAATCTACTGAATTCTTTAGTTTCTCACTTGCAACCAGCCTGAGCGACATTATTGAAAATGTGATATGCAGCCACCATTGCTTCCATCTCGCTCGTTATCTCCTTATCTGCTTGCTCAGCTCCTCCATCATGGATGCTTTCAACTTCATCCAACGTATTTGATAAGGTCGATAGCCCTGAATTTGTCACTGTGTCAATCAACATCTTCATTGTCCAAGCCGAAACCTTTTCTTGCTTCATCCTATATATCTTCCCCATATCAATCACCTTCTTCTCCTTTCCCATTTTACCTTCCTTCATAGTTCTGAAACTAAACTCGCGGGCACTAGGATCTTTCCCCATCCTCTCAGCCTCCTCTATAAGAGGTGGCCCGGATAAGGTTTGCAAAATATAGTGATGGAAGATCGATTCTTGAATTCGATCAAAGAATGTAGTGACGTGGAAACTCGATGCTAATATCTTCAGCAGTAAAGTCTTTAAGAACCATAGGAATGAACCGATGAGAATAGAGACTAGAGTCCAGGTTATGCAATCCAAAACCTTATTGGCGATCTTCGACCTCCTGACGCCTCGATTGAATAACAGTACCCACGTGAGAAGAACAAAGGCCAACCAAGTGAAAACTTGAACACTCTTCTTCAGTCCATGAACGAAGTAGAGTACCTTTTTCCGAAGTAAAAATTTCCTCTCAATCAAGAAAACTATGAAATGCGTCACCCAATGGGTAACCGACATGCCACAGAATAGCACCATCACAAGTACACACCACTTCCACATTTCTAATCCCCATAACCTAGATGCTTCCAATTGATCAACCGTTAAACTAGCCACCAGGCACCCGAGAATGACAAAAAACACGGTCCATTCGACCAAAGCCTTGGTCTTTATCCTCTTATGCTTTGCTTTGCTCAATTCAAGAGTGACTTGTTTGTAGATCTCTTCATCATCCTCCTCTCCACCTCCTCCTCCGGCTGGTCCCCGAGATGCCATGAGCGGTGTCTTCGGAGTGGCATCAAAAGAATACAGTTGCTCCCCAAACCTCGACTTCGGTTTTGAGAACACCGACCTGCTGAGACTCCTTTTCCTAACGAAAGATTCGTTAGCAGAGGGAGCTTTAGGGCTGAGACTGGCTACTTCAGGAGATGGGCAGCTCATTCCCGCTGATTTTGCGACAGCAGTGCTCAATTCACTGAATGCCTGGCAGGGAGAATCCACCCGGGTTTGTTTCGGAGCCGCAGTTTCCAACTCCTTGGAACCCCTGCCCTCAGTCACAGCTTTTGCATCCCCTTCAGTCGAGATGTTCACGATTACTTCATTTCCATCGACATTCCTTTTCTCTGACATGGTGATTTCGCCGCCTTTTCGACGCTTTCCTTTAGAATCCATTCATGATTCGGGATACGTTCTAAAAGTCCAAAACTATACCGCTCATAAGGCTTCAGTTCAACATCGAACTCTGGACAGCACAAGAGTAAACCGAAAGAGAGAATTCAAGCGCAGATCTACTTATACTGAAATGCGTACACAAAGACAGCAACAGGCCAACACAACATGCATAATAGACTCAGCTCGTGGACCGACTGTAGCACTCGAGTCAGAGAGAGTTTATTCCTTTCCAACAAGTTCAACTTCTAGTCAATGATCACCTACTCGGGACACATTATAAAGGAAAGGTAAAGATTATGCAGCAGATGATTCTCGATCAAGAAATGAAGCAGTCTAGTGATCTGGTGAGATGGTCACTGTGGATAAAGTTAAAAACTGAAAATCGAAAAAGAGATCAAGGAAACCGCGTACCTCTAGGCTTTAACAAAGATCAGCACGGGCTTGTCAGTGTTCCGTTGAGCTCACTTCCCCAAGAACAGAGCAAGGAAGCTAAATCCAAGAGAGATTGTTGAGGAGCATGAATGGCTGCTGAGAGCTGATCCAATCCAAGGGAGACAAAATCCTCGTCCTCAGTTCATTAAGATTTTGTTCCGGCAGTGCCCCAACACGGGAAGCGTCTTTAAAATGATAGTACATGCCCGGGTTTCTAAGAATTGCGTTGATGATAAAAAGAAAAACAAAGGACTACCGAAATGGGAGAAAATATTGGGCGGTCCGGGACCGCCACGTCAGCGTGGTCCCGGACCACTCACACAGAGCCACGTGTATGGGGAGCACAGATAAAGACTGAAACCGGACCCACTTCTCTGACGCTCTCTCTCCTCTTTGCCTCTTTTGTCCTCTCCCCTCACATGTGGCGTCATATGAGTGGTCCGGGATCATGCTGACGTGGCGGTCCTGGACCACCCAATAAATGGTCTGATCTTCTCCTGTAACGGGACAGGCGGCAAGGTGACAAAGCTTGACGTCCTATTCAGTCACTCTTATATATAATTTTTGTGGAAAAGAGGTCGTCTTTATGAAAGGTCAAAGGTACCTATGAATGTGACGCACGCAGCGAGAGAGAGAGAGAGAGAGTTCTTTTTCATCTTTCCTTTTCTTCCTTCTTTGATCGACGAGAACACCTATCGAAGTCTGATTGCAGTATGTGTCCGTACAATAGTGTTTGTGTCTACGACCGAGAAAATATTCAGTGATTTTGTGTCTACAGTAGTGTTTGTGTCTATCACCACGTCATACGTCATGGGGCTGACTGCTCTGAAAGCCAATAAAAATTACGTATCACGACGCGGCAAGTAAATAAAAAAGTAAAAACAGGCTTCTGCCTTTTCTCCAGTCTTCCTCCTCCGTCTACCGCCATCTCCTTCCTTTGTTCACCGGCAGAGTTGTCGGCTCTGCATCAAAGCGGACCATTATTGCTTGTCCAACGAGCTATTTTTGATTTACGCATTTCCAAATGACCACCGCCGGCAATCCATCCCCTTCTCGGCGATGGTGGTGCAGTGACGAGAGTTGGTTAGAAACCCATTTTTTTTGTCTTTTTTTTTTTCTTTTTAAAAGCTTATTCTTTTAATTTAGTTCAAATAAAATTTGTATTAAAATTGACCATCGTATGATAGGTTTAGAATTTTTTGGATGATTTTCCTATAGCTAATGACATAATTTTTGTGCCAATCTCGCTAAAGTGTATTTAATCGAGTAATCCAAAGGGTCCCTACCTCGGTGATGTGTTATGCTTCTCTCATCACAAGTTTATTCCACTTCTTTCTAAAAGAATTCAAATAGTCTAGTCATTTGTGATGTTACTGTTTGATCATTTAATTGATTTCCTATTCTCAATACAATGCCTATTAATTAGGATGATATGACCCACAATGCTCTTGCTTAGTATTCACTTGTATGATACTATGCCCTGTTAAGGATGATCAAACGTATTGCAAAAAGACAAGGTCATAAGGATTTTCTTTTTCTTTTTCCTTATTGGACTTTCCAATAATCTAGTGCTCTTTTATTAATAGTGCTAATATGACAACTAGAGGGGAGGTGAATAGGTGTAAAAAATAATTTTATAAAACTCAATAACTTAATTCAACTTATATAACAATAAAAGACTTAAGATATGGAATATCTGCAATAATATATAAGGCTATGAATTAAGTAAAGAGATAAGGGAGAAAAATTATACATAATGATTTATAGTAGTTCGGCTTAGACCAAGCCTACGTCCACTCTCCCACACTAACAGCCCACCGGCTGGATTTCACTTTGAATAAAAAGAGTTATTACAATCACACGTCCTTAATTCTACAGTGTAGAGACTTTGTTACATTTCCTCAAAATCCCATAGGAATATAGTCTCTCTTTTGAGTACAAGTTTACGCTTAGCAAACAAATCAATAAAGAACTAAAAGTTTCAGACTTTTGAATTTTTCTATCTCATACACTCTCAAATAATTAGAGCATCCTCCTTATATATTCCTTCATGCCTCCATAACCGTTGGCACATTCTAAAAGAATTCTTCAAATCTAACCGTAGGACATAATCAATTAGAAAAATCTCGAGTTACTTAAGGAAAATGAAGATAGCACACCAATTTCGCTCGCCCATACAATCAGGATCTAGGTTTTCATAAGTAAAACATTCCAAGTTTACTTCGCCAATCAATAGATCTGAATTACTCGAATTATTTCCAACACGAATAATAGATCTTTAGATGCTATCTCCAGCTGTGAGATAATCTTCAACCAAACGGATCAAATCCTAAAATAGAAACTTGCATATGAATAAGATTTCTTCATCAATCTAGAAACTGTCAATGAGAGCAGACTTTAAATCGTAAGTCTGATGGTCTTCAGACTTTGATAGAAGGAAACATTTTATCAACTTCAAAACAAATAAGAAAGTTTGCTCCAACATTTATGAGATAAGGATAAGAGTAGTTGAAAGAAGTTCATCTAATTGTGACCCAACACAATTTGTTGAGAAGCAAGGCATTCAGCTAAACACCTACGTGGAGCAAAGTATTCGTATTAGATTGGACGACAACACCAGGCGATATAATTTGTTCGAATTACAAATTGAGATCGAACAACCTTTTGTTTCAATTACTCAAATAGTTATTCACAATGTTAGATATAAGTGATTTATGAAATGTGAGTAATCGCGTATATATTTTTCTTGCAAGTCGTTGATCAATTTTGAATTTGTTATTGTAAAACCAAGCATGGTTAAGAACATTTGAATAACAATCAATTCCAAGTACCTAACAAGCCTAATAAGAGGAAATGGCTTTAGGAAATCTTTCAAATAGTCCTGCAGCAAAAGAGTCTCTTTATGCATCCTTGCTTCCCTTTTATTTTGTGAAAATTTTAGTTTTGTCACTTGCAAAGTTAATTATGAGAAAAGCATGGGGATGCTGGTCTCACTGCTTATTTGATCATCGTTAATACAAAATGGTCTGCATGAAACTACTGTTGTGTGATTTAAGGTAGGCACCTGCAGTAATTTTAAGCGAGCCTGGTCGCTCCTGCTTCAATCTTCTTGTCTTTTCCAGAACTTTAGTTAGCTCCTCTAGGGCTGAAGGGGACAAACCTGAATGGTTGAAAGTAGAGGGTTCTTTTCTTCAGCCATCTTGTGGAGTCATTTAGATTTACCGTTGCCTGATAGTTTTACTCTTTCACTTGGAGAAAGATGCATAGATCGGTGTGCAACTTATTTTGTAGGTGTGAAAAATTCTCTGCATATACTTTCACATCTGTTAGTCTCGCGACAGGTGTTATTCTATGCATGGATCATTCAGTGTGCGGTTCTCAAGGGCTTAGGCTGCGTTTGGCAACCACTTTGCCAAATATCTTTGAGCCCCTAAAGATCTTTGGGTTAATTTAGGGGTGTTTGGCAAAAACACTTCAACTCCCCTTTGGAGAAGGCCAGCCTTGTGAAGGCTAAAAGCCCAAGGCAGGTAAGGTCTTGCCTTGGGCTTTCAACTTTTTTGACATACCCATGCGGACACTATTCATTTTTTTTTTCCGAAATTGTCATTACAAACTTTTTGTTTTTCCATTTTTTGCCCTTGTGAGGAGACAGTGTTCATCTTCTTTGTCGAGTGGCCGGTTTGGTTCTTCCTGACAGCGAGGGGCCGACGGCGGCTAGAGGGACACCGGTGTGGTCGCGACAACCTAGGTGATTGTCGTCAGAGAGTCAAGCAACCACCAGCAAGGTCGCGCAATCGCCACACCATTTGGGTCGCGGCGAGGTCTGGGTTGTCGCAACGCAGATCTTGGGCAGTAGGGTTGCGGGAGGACCTTGCCACCCCCGATCTGGGTCGCGTGACCTCACCGCCCCCGGATCTAAGTTGTGGCGGCGTCGCGGGACCTCCCGCGACCTTGCCGCCCTAGATTCGGGGGTGATGAGGTTGTGCGACCCCGTCGTGACCCAAATTCGAGGCGGCGAGGTCCTCCCGCTGCCTCGACGCCTCGGATCTAGGTCGTCGGAGGTCGAGGCGGTGTCGTGCGACCTCGCCGCCCCAGATCCGGGGTCGTCAGAGGTCGCGACAGCATTGCGCGACCTTGCCACCCCGCATCCAGGGTGCTTTGGAGGTCGGCTGGCGCCGCCCGCCCTTGCCGGTCAAATGTTTTTATTTTTCTTTTGATAACTTTTTTTATCACAAAAGCCATTTGTCCCCCAGACACCATTTTACTCAAAGGTACTTCACAAAGGGTTTTCAAACTACAATTTACCAAATACAGTTTGCATTTTGAAAAACACCTTAAACTCAAAGATCTTTGCATTTTCCTAAAGATTTTCCTCAAAAGTCTCTTCCCAAACGCACCCAAAGTCCTCCTCCTTTGTTAATCAACATTTTGTTTAGGCGGTGCTAAAACTCGTGGAGCGTATGTAAAATGATAATCCATGCACGGTTTTCTAATAACATCGTTGAACATCGTTGACAGTCACAAGAAAAGCAAAGATAATCCACGCATGCCGATTCTCATGCTCTTCCTTCTCTATGTAACTACGTTGTTAATTAAGATTTTGTTCTAATTTTTAATGATTAAGAGGTATCCACAACTTGCTTAGCAATTTTGACTAAGAAGCACATTTGTCAAATTTTTCGTGTATTAAATTTTAATAATTCCTATAACTGAAATTAGAAACAAAACATAAGCGAAAAGGCCCAATAAGGCCAGGTCTCGTCGGATCTCGGACGGTGAGATGGGCAACTTAACTTGCTAATTCTTCTTTTCCTTGTCATTCTTCTCGAGATTTTCAAACATGGGTGTTTGCATCAAGGTATAAAAATATCGAAAGAGTTTTGGTCAACATGCTATATTTGAATAATTGAATTTCTTTGATATTGATTCTATGTGGTACGATGTCGATCAACGTATTTATGATTTTTTTTAAAATTAATTCATTATCAAACATTCACAGGACTTGTGTTAACAAGGTCTATTTAAAGAACAATATACAAAAAAGAAAGAAAAAGGAAAATCTAAGAAACTACCTTTCTTTATATAAGGTGCTTAGGGTGAGTGGTTCGAGGTTCTACATATGTTTCATTTGGAACTTAGAATCTACTAGTTGGAATATGTTTCTTATTTTTTAGAATGTGTTTTTTATTTTTTGAAACTTGGAATCTGGAATCTACCCTGCATAACCTAGAACTTGGAGTAGGTCAGTTTGGGGTTCTACTCAAGTTTCATATGTATTATTAATTGAATGATTGTAATAAATCATTGCATTTAATGATCACAACTTGCTATTAGAATCAATTGACCACAACCTATATTTAGACATGAAGAAAAAGAAAAAATTAACAAAGTAAAAGGCTTAGTCATAAGATGGAAGTTCGGACTAGTGAAACCAAATTATGCACTCATCATCGAACGTCATGAAATACCGTAGGATCACAAAGTCATAGATCAAGAAAAACAAAAAAACTTATTCCAAGTTCCAAATTATACCTATCTAGAAACTGAAACCTAGCAGTTGAAATATGTTATCCAAATTTTTGAACCTAAAACTTACTATATATACCTTGAAACCTGGAACTGGACATGATTTCATTGATCTAGTTCTAGATTCCACCCTAAAATCATGCTGAACCTAAAGGTGCCCACGAACGTGATGCATGCTGTGAGAGAGTACTTGTTCATCTTTCCTTTCGCTCCTTCTTTGACCAACGAGAACATCTAAGTCTAACCTTGAAATTGTTGGATATTCGGAAAGGATAAAATAAGATGAGCGATTTGATCGTCATCTGTAAGTTCAAAGTTCATGCTTAGTTCCACTGGAACGGGCTTGGAATTGATCAACGACTTGCAAGATAAATATACTTGATTACTCACATTTCTTATATTTCCTTTATTTAACTCGTAAACGGCTGTTTGATTAATCAGAACGGTTATTCAATCTCAATTTGGAAATTGAGCAAATTGTATTGTCAACTCAGCACCCCCGTAGTCCAATGTCTTGCCTCTCGACAAACTTTGTGGGGTCACAATCACATGAACTTCTTTCGACTAGTCCCATCCACATCTCATAAAGGAGCATGTGGTCATTAGAGAATCCGACCAAGGAAAAAAGATCTTTTATAAGCTTGTCTTTTTGCGGTACGAACGTAGCACCATACGAGTAAATTTTAGGTAAGAGGTGATACAATAATTGAATATAAAATTACACATTTATCTAACAACTTAACTTTTTAAAATAGTTAGCAATGATCTCATAAAATCTCACATGATATCAGAGTTTGAGGTTATGAGTTAAAATCTTTTCAAGCTCATTTATCTCATCAATTAAATATATCCACTCTTAATGCTGGGCAAAAAGACCGGACTAAGCATGAGGGTTGATAAAATAATTAAATATTAACCACGCATTAATCTAACGGGTTAAACTTTTATAACAATTGGTAGTTATCTCATCAATTCTCACAAGAGGATCACGGATGTTGTTAATCCGATAAATAGGCGCATGTGGTGAGACTCGTGAGGATTCATAATCGATGAAATGATCGATTGGTGACGTCATGAGCAACCATCCCGCATAACATTCTTCATGACTTATTTTGGGAGGATGTTTTAGTGTGAACTTGCGACAAGAGATATATGAAGCGTGCTCGATAATTACTTGATTGAGTTTACTCTATCAATATGGACACAAATGTTATATGGTTAGCTTGAGAAAAAATTATCCAAAAAATCATAAATTTATTGTACATCAACCAATTTGATTTTAGACCTGTTAATTGCGTCAAATTAGTTATAAAGATTTCAACAATTTGCCAATATAATCCTTCTCGCTAATTTTTTGGAGACTATTGACGTGGGCACCAATTGTTCTACATGGCATAGCCTCACACTAACTTGACATTTATTCCTTTATTTTTCTTGATTTTCTTTTTTCTTTTCTATTTTTCATACCATTAAGGGCCGACCCAAAAAAAATCAAAAAATTGTAAAAAGTATTCGCATCAACGTCAATCATGCCACATAGGATGACCAACGTCCACATTGTCAATTATCTGGCCAAAATCAACCAGAATGACTATTGGTAAAGCGTTAAAATGTTTAGAACTAAATTAACACAATTAAAAATTTTAGAATGAGTTGGTCGCTGTATAGTAAATTTAAGGCTTTTTTAAACAATTTTTCCTTGGCCTGATGGTGGGCGACGTCTTGACTAGAAGCAAAACGACATCAGATTTGGTGTTGCGCATTGGGGGGACTTGAAAACGAGTGGTCGAGAGGTGAAGCCCAGTGTCACCTCGGCCTGCCCATGATCCATTGCCTCTTTAGTTTGCATGGTGAGTATGACTTCATTTTATTTGAGTAGGGCCTTCTCGATATCATGCCTTCTTCTATTTGGTATTGACACTTTGCTCAATTTCAATATTGCTAAGAGTATCCGACCAAAAAAAAAAATGCTAAGAGTAAAAAAACGAAAGCAAATTTAAGGAAAAGTTAATAATGAATAGCGGAAGACTTCTACATTAGCATATCATTTTCTCACGAAAGTATGAATCTTCATGATTGGCATAGTTATTCAGAACATTATTTTTTTATTTTTATTTAATTTAGCCTGCTTGATTTTCCAGCAATTACATGAAAACTCCTCTAGCACAATTCAAAGATCTGAACGCAATTGGTAGCCAAATCTCTTCATCAGTGATAAAAAGGAATTGGAGGACAGATAATTGACAAGGAAAAGTGCATCGAATGTTGTAGTATGTTTGCTTTCCTAGTGCGATTTAAGCCCTTTAAATGGTTAAGATTAATTTTTCGACCTTTTGAAGAAGATGTCAATTAAGTGCTTATTGGTGAATACTAGCACCACGTTGGAAAATGGTTCAAATGGCCCCCAAATAAGATGCTCTAGGAAAAATCAGGTAACTTTTGTAAGGAAGACCTTGATTGCACTTGTTTCAAAGACTTTGAGGTCTTAATTACAAAGACTGAAAGATTTTTGTGCTATATTAAATTTCTTCAATAATACTTCTGGCAATTTTCCTATAATTGATCGTACACACTAGCTATGAATGTCACGGTTCGGTTCGGTTCACATTTCCTTAAAATTGAACCGAACCAAAATGAGCCTATTCGGTCCAGATTTTCGATTTTCCCCTTCTTCTTGTTGGGATATAATACGCGGAAACGATAGGATCTTGCAAATTACGTCAACGTGAAATCGCCAGAGAATTAAACGAGAAAAATCAGGACACCAGAAATTTACGTGGTTCGGTCCGAGTATCGGTACCTACGTCCACGGGGAGAGCCAACAGCAAATAATCCACTAAAATCAGAGAATCAGAGTTTACAATCGCTCAATCACTCAAGTGTTTCCCGCACCTAGATTTAACCCCAAACCCTAAGTGTATAAATAACAACTCAATTGGGAATAAACTCACGGCACAAAATTACCGCGCGACGAAACTCGACGAAACGCTCTACGTACGTCAAACAAGAACAACGTCTTCACGTACGTATCCTCTACGTCGGGCTTCAGCAAACAGTGCGGACGTGTGGCTCCTTGCTTCGTAGGGTTTTCAGCGTGCGACTCTCGGAGGAAAAGAGAAACCTGCAAAATCTGTTTATATATGTTTACGTGTGTGCCCAAGGTCAAAACTTTGACCTTGGGCCCACCACTAAATTTCCTATTTTGGCTTCACAGAAGTGTTGCGGAGTCTTCTTTCTTCGGATGGTGAGTTTGTTGACTTTTGGGCCCCACCTGGATAAGAAGAATTCGGCCATGCAAAAAAGAAAAACAGATTCTCTCGGAGACTTTGGCGTAGACGTCCAAAGAGGAAATACTTCTTCAATCCGGATTCCGCAACGGCAAATATTTAATTTTTATATTTCTTCTTTTCCAAATAAAAACTCGAGACATAATTTTAACAATTCTCCACCTTGGCTCGATGTTTTAAGCCAAGTCATAGTGCTCATCATCCATGCTGCTCTCCCAATGCCCCGACGGGCGCTCACTCTCCACAGACGCCAATAGAGCTCAAGCAGAGCTTGAGCTTCGTCACAGAATGACTTAGTCATCATGTCTCCGGGTTATCTCGTTGTAGCAATCTTTTTAACAGTAATAATACCCCTAGCTAAGACATCTTGGATGAAGTGGTATCTGATATTGATATGCTTCGTTCACACGTGATAAACTGGATTATACGCCAAATATATCGTACTTTGGTTATCACAGTGTATATCCACACTTTTCTATTCTAACCCAAAGTCCAAGAGCAAACTTTGTAACCATATCGCCTCTTTCGCTACAAAGGTTAGTGCCATGTACTCGCCTCGCGAAGACAAGGCAATGTGATCCTGTAAGGATGCCTTCCAACTAACTGCACCACCTGCTAGCGTAAACACGTACCCTGCTAAAGATCTGCAATCATCCAAGTCACCGGCGTGATCCGAATCCACATAACCAATGGTCTCACTGCCATTGCTGTCCCTCCAGTATACTATACCCACATCTGTTGTCCCCTTCAAATATCTGAGGATCCACTTCACAGCTTCCCAATGAGCTTTACCAGGACGCTTCATGTAGCGACTAACCACGCTCACAGCTTGTGAAATATCAGGCCTAGTGTACACCATAGCATACATAATACTACCCACGGCACTAGAATAAGGAACACGGGACATATGCTCATCCTCCTCCTCAGTCTGCGGTGATAATTTTTCTGAAAGTTTAAAGTGCTTCGCTAAAGGTGTACTTACAGATTTCGCCGACTGCATGTTAAAACGCGCCACAATCTTCTCAATGTATTTCTTTTGAGATAGCCGTAAAACTCCAGCAGTCTTGTCACGCAAAATCTCCATACCCAAAATTTTCTTTGCTGCACCTAAATCTTTCATCTCAAATTCAGCATTTAACTGCCTCTTCAAAGACATCAATATCGGACATATTCTTAGCTGCTATCAGCATATCATCAACATATAAGAGTAGATAAATCAAAGAACCATTCTCCAATCTCCTAAAGTAAACGCAGCTGTCCATCTGACTTTTTGAATAGTCTTGACTAACCATAAAAGCACCAAAACGTTTATACCACTGCCTAGGAGATTGTTTCAGACCATACAAAGATTTCTTTAACAAGCAAACATGATCTTCCTTACCCGGAATAGCAAATCCCTCTGGTTGCCTCATGTAAAATCTGCTCCTCCAACTCACCGTGAAGAAACGCAGTTTTCACATCTAGTTGCTCTAACTCGAGATCCTGCGAAGCAACTAAGGCAAGTAAAACACGAATAGAAGTATGTCTTACCACAGGAGAGAACACCTCATTGTAGTCAATGCCCTCACGCTGTGTATACCCTTTCGCCACAAGTCTCGCCTTATACCTCGCTGCCTCGACACCAGGAATGCCTTCTTTCCGCTTGAAGACCCATTTACTTCCGACAATCTTTTGGCTCTTTGGTACTTTGACCAGCTCCCATGTCTGATTTCGATGGAGTGATTCCATCTCTTCACTCATAGCCCCTAGCCACTGCGATGACTCCGAACTAGCCATCGCCTCAGAGTAAGACGAAGGCTCATCTGTCTCCACCTCATCACCTACAGTTAATGCATAAGCAATATCTGTATAACCATAACGTACCGGTGGTTTAATTTGCCTTCTCTCTCTATCTGCGGCTATAGTCTGCTGCGGCTTTGCTGGTTGTTCACTATCACCGACTTTAGGAATTACGGCTTCATCTCAGCCTCAACCTCTCGTTACCTTTGAGGTCTCCGGAGTCTCCACCTGAGGCTCCACCTCACTTATGACACCATGATCTGTCTTCTCTGCTTGTTGTGTCTCAGAACTCCTATGTTGAAGCATTGCAGTCTCATCGAAGATCACATCTCTCGCGATTAGAAAACCGGGTGATCCGGGATCGGTGCACCACAAATGGTAGCCTTTCACCCCTTGTGCATAACCCGAAATATGCACTTCTTTGCCCTCGGCTCAAGCTTACCATCACTCGCATGAGCATACGCGGACATCCGAATATTCGTAATCCGGAATAATCAACATTTCCCGACCATACTTCCTCAGGAGTCTTCCACTCGATAGCAGACGATGGAGATCGATTTACCAAGTAACACGACATGTTCACTGCTTCAGCCCAAAATTCCTTGCCAAGTCCTGCGTGCGAAAGCATGCATCGAGCTCGCTCAAGCAAGATTCTGTTCTTCCATTCTGCCACGCCATTCTGCTGTGGTGTCCTGTGCACCGTGCGGTGTCTTACAATACTTTCTTTCTCGCAGAACTCGGTAAAATCTTTACCACATAACTCTATGCCATTATCGGTTCTCAGGCACTTGATTTGCTTATCTGACTGCTTCTCAATCAATGCCTTAAATTTCTTGAACCGATCAAACACTTCAAATTTGTGCTTCAGAAAGTATACCCATACCTTCCTCGAATAATAGTCGATAAAAGTCAGCATATATCGGGCACCTCCTTTCGAAGGAACTGAAGACGGGCCCCAGACGTCTGAATGAATATATTCAACTGGTCGTTTTGTCGAATGAATAGCTATTGTAAACTTAACTCGGTGCTGCTTCCCATAGATGCAGTGCTCACATAAGTCCAGCTTTCCTGTTTTCTGACCACTCAACAACCCCCTTTCACTCAGCATCGTCATACCTGCTTCACTCATGTGCCCCAAACGCATATGCCATAATTGAGTCAAGTTAGAGTCTGACTCACCTGATGAAACAGCAGCACTTCCAGTCACGGTCTCACCCAGTAGATGATAGAGAGTATTCACTTTCTTTCCTTTCATCATTGTCATAGCACCTCGAGAGACCTTCAGTACTCCACCTTCAGCGGTGTACCTACACCCGATCTCATCGAGTGTCCCCAGAGAAATAAGGTTCTTCTTGAGCTTCGGTACATGCCTCACATCTGTCAATGTGCGAACCACCCCATCGTGCATCCGAATCCGGATTGTCCCTATCCCCACAGCTTTACAGACTGCATTATTCCCCAAAAGAACCCTACCACCATCTGTAGCTTGGTAAGTAGTAAACCAGTTCTTATCAGGCGTCATGTGATAAGAACACCCCGAATCTAGCACTCATTCATCACCTGACGAAGTAGCAGTCACACATAAGATAGCTTCTGCATCCCTATTGCTCCCCTCGGCAACGTTTGCCACATTACTTGTAGCATTCTGCTTATCAACTTTATTTCTCCGCTTTGGACAATCTCTCCGGATGTGCCCCTCCTCGTGACATTCAAAGCACTTCACGCGTCCTTTGTACTTTCTATTGCGTGATTTCGATCTGCTTTTACTTCTGCTGCTACTAGGCTCTCGATGTTGTTCTCTACCCCGAATCGTCAGTGCTTGCGCTGCTCCTTTCACCAGACCATCATCTCGCAACTTTCTTTGCCACTCCTTAGAGAATAAGGCGGACTTTACCTCCTCTGAGGTAATAGTAGTACGCCCCGCAATGTAAATCGCAAAGTGCTCCCATGACTCGGTAAAGAGGCTAACAACATCATGCCCCGCTCTTCATCATCAAGTATCTTACCGACGTTCTTCGATCCAACATGAGTTTATTAAATTCATCTAGGTGGGTTCGATAGACGTACCTTCAAGATATCTAAATTGAAACATCTTCTTTAGCATATACAAGCGATTGTTCAAACCTGTCTTCACATAGAGTGTTTGAAGTTTTACCCATAATGACGCGGCATCCTTCTCCTCAATAACCTCTAGTAAGACCTCATCCGACAAATTTAACAGGATCATGCTCTTTGCTTTTTTGCATAAGCTCTACCCTCTCTGAGGCTTTCATTATAATCGGCAACTAATCCTCACCATCCAGTGCCTTGGCCAAACCTTGTGTTGTCAATAAAGCCCGCATCTTAATGCTCCATAACACAAAGTTATTTCTTCCATCAAATTTCTCAATCTCAGATTTTCTCTCAGACATAATTGCAATAACAGAATTTCTAGATAATAATCAGACAAGCAAAAGCCCCAAATTACAATCAAGAAATGCAACCCCAAGCTCTGATACCAATTGTTGGGATATAATACGCGGAAACGATAGGATCTTGCAAATTACGTCAACGTGAAATCGCCAGAGAATTAAACGAGAAAATCAGGACACCAGAAATTTACGTGGTTCGGTCCGAGTATCGGTACCTACGTCCACGGGGAGAGCCAGCAGCAAATAATCCACTAAAATCAGAGAATCAGAGTTTACAATCGCTCAATCACTCAAGTGTTTCCCGCACCTAGATTTAACCCCAAACCCTAAGTGTATAAATAACAACTCAATTGGGAATAAACTCACGGCACAAAATTACCGCGCGACGAAACTCGACGAAACGCTCTACGTACGTCAAACAAGAACAACATCTTCACGTACGTATCCTCTTCGTCCGGCTTCAGCAAACAGTGCGGACGTGTGGCTCCTTGCTTCGTAGGGTTTTCAGCGTGCGACTCTCGGAGGAAAAGAGAAACCTGCAAAATCTGTTTATATATGTTTACGTGTGTGCCCAAGGTCAAAACTTTGACCTTGGGCCCACCACTAAATTTCCTATTTTGGCTTCACAGAAGTGTTGCGGAGTCTTCTTTCTTCGGACGGTGAGTTTGTTGACTTTTGGGCCCCACCTGGATAAGAAGAATTCGGCCATGCAAAAAAGAAAAAACAGATTCTCTCGGAGACTTTGGCGTAGACGTCCAAAGAGGAAATACTTCTTCAATCCGGATTCCGCAACGGCAAATATTTAATTTTTATATTTCTTCTTTTCCAGCGAAAAACTCGAGACATAATTTTAACACTTCTTTTTCCCCTTCTGGCAAGGTAAAGTTTCGTAAAGCAATCGTGGGCTCTTCATGTCCGTGGCCTGCTAATCGTAAGTTATAAAAGTAATTGTCTCATTAACAATATTTTTCCAGTAGACTCGACATGCCCAAAATCGTGCCAAAAAGCATGCAATTGCTGGTTTAATGCAAAAAGTTTTTTTTTTTTGGAACTATGGATAAAACAAAATATGAACTAAAGATTGAAACAAATCTCACGAATTATTTCGTGAATGAACATAATGTTTTTTTCATTGAGCTTTTCATGTCTAATATTTTTTTTTAAACGTACATATCAGCAATTTTGTCAGATAGGAGTAGAGTTAAAGATAGGAATACAGTTAAATTACAGAACAAAGCATAAATTTGCTCATAAGGCAGAATGTGAGCATGAATAGCCCGTGAGCATGAGCACCGATGACTGCAGTTCTTCCCCAATCGAGCCTACTGCATTTACATGAACGTTACGACTTGAATTTAGAATATATTTGATGGTTGAGACACAAATCCCTTCATGTTTTGATCTGCAGCTTTTAAAGTGAAGGCTTTATTTAATTAAAGGGCTTAAGGCCCTATCCGCCTAAGCTGGGCCCAGAAACCCGGCCCATGGGAAAAAGAGCCCGTGGAAAGAATAGGGTATAAAAGGAAGGAGAGAGAGAAAAAAACATACCGTTTTGTTAATTGGAAAAAGACGTACGTTTTTCTCTCTCAACGCTCTCCCTCCCTTACGTTGTTCTTCAAAGCAAACAAGAAGTGCTTGAAGGAATTTTGCCTCCCGGATTGAACAGACCGGATTCTCTCCTCCATTGGCGTCGGTGTTTAATCTGTGGATTAAAAGGTACGCTCGACTTTGTGGTGTGCTTTAGGATCGGTGATACGTGTCGTTTTCTTGGGCTTCGTCTTCCGCTTGATTTAGGGATTCGATTCGGTGTCGAATCCAGTTTTCGGGGATCCGCTATTCCCAACATTGGTATCAGAGCCCTAGTTCACGTTTTCCCGATCAATGTGATGTGTTTTTGATTGATTTTTCGCAAAAGGAACTTCGGCCGTACGGATCGGGGCGAGCAATCCCGACACCCGAGACTTCTTCGGCCATTTTTATGAGTTTTCGAATGTAAAAACCAAATTCTGAAAGCACAGGGAGAAAGAGGACGTCGAGACGAAGTCGGAGATGCCTCGAGCGCCGCCGGAGACACCGCACGCGCCCACACGCGCTGGCGGAAGGCGCCGCGCGTGGGTGCGACGCGCCGGAAGCGCTCGATCGCCCGGGCGTGTGCGTGTCTGGCGCACGCGCCGGTCGGCGACCGGGCGCGTGCTCGCCGTCGGCCGGCAAAGCGGCACGCTGCGGTCCGCGGACCGACGCGTGCCGACGTCCGGCATGACGTCACCCAACGGCCGGAACCGGCCGGGGTGACGTCATCGATGACGCGCCGATGACGTCGGTTGGCCGGGCGGCGACCCGACCCGCGAACCGACCCGACCCGACCCGCTGGCGATGGCACGCGCGTGGCACGTGCCGCTGACGTCTGCGTGACGTCATCCCGCGCACGCGCGCGGCACGTGCGAGCGGTCCGCCCGAGCGGTCCGACCGGTCTGTCCGGTCCGACCGGTCCAACCGGTCCGTCCGGTCCGACCGGTCCGACGACCGACGAGCGTTGACCGGCGACGACCGTTGACCGTTGACTTGACCGTTGACCGTTGACCGACCGTTGACCGTTGACTTTGACCGTTGACCAAAAAAAAAAAAAAAAGGGAAAAGAATGTGTTTCTTTTTCAATTAAGTCTATGTGGATTATATGTAATCCCTTATTTGTTCTGCATTTGTTGCAGGAACAATGCCTCCCCTGAGGTCGCGCACACCTATTCGCGCTTGATGACGATGAACAAAAGGAAAGGTCTAAGTTGATAGGCGAAATGACGATCATCGATGGGAGAGTGGTGACTTAATTGATCACGTCCCTGAAGTCAACGGGAAAATTCAACAGGTCATATGGAATGGTCGTCCTATGTCACATCGAGATGGTGCGATTTTTCATAAGCACTCTTCCACCTGAATGGCAAGATGTGTTGAATCGCATATGGGATGTCAACGGAGCTGCTTCCTATAAGAAAATTGTGATAGATTTTGTAAATGAATATTACTGTATTGTTACAAGGGAAAAGATCAAGAAATTGAACAAAAGAGGATCTTTCCTGGTTAGTGTCTTGACTATGTGTTAGTTGTATTGGCGATGTATGTTAAGTGTGCTTTGTGGACATATAATGTATTGTTCACTACCCGATTGTTATTGATGTAACAACCGATATGTTAGTTGTATTGATTGAAAGCATTATTGTTTTATTGGAATTCAATTATCTCATGTTGCTTTCTCGTTATTGCCGGTTGTCAGGTAATTAGCTATGGGTAGTTATAGAAGTTTTTGTAGCTTCATAGAATTGATTTTGCATATGACAATCATATTAATGATAGTTTTAAGTTAGGATTTTTGGAGGATGATTGGAAACGTAGTGACCTTTTGATTCTGAAGCCTTACTTGAAATTATTTATTAATATGATGGGTCTATGCAAATAGGGATGCATAAATGATAGGCATTAATAATTCGTGCATATTTTATCTGATTTGTTCAGATCAATGGCTTCAGCCACAAAGAGCATAGTTGCTGAGCTGAACAAAGGTGAAAAGCTCAATGGAGACAACTATGAAGTTTGGCAAATGAAAATCCAAAGATGTCTTGAAGAGCAAGAAGCACTTGAGGCTCTTGTCATGACCATGGTTGAACCCGAAGATGGAACCACCGAGCAGACAAAAAGGACAAAGAAGCTTTTTCTGTGGAAAAGAATGAACTCTCTAGCTCGCATCACGTTGCTGAGCAGCATGGAAAATGACGTCATGCGAGAGTTTCGGCGTTTTGACAATGCCAAGGAAATGTGGGAGGCATTGGAAGCTAGATTTGGTCACACTTCGGTGACTAGACTGAGGCAGCTCACTATCAGGTTTGACTCCTATAAGAAGCCTCATGGTCAGACCATGAAGCAACATCTTAGAAAGATGTCAAACATGATAACTGAGCTGAGAGACGCTGGCCATGTCCTCACAGATGAACAGCAAGTGCAAGCGGTGATTCGTTCCTTGCCTCAGAGTTGGGAGCATATGAAGGTGCACCTGACTCACAATGAAAACATCAAAACCTTTGAGGATGCAATGCGTCATCTTGAGCTGGAAGAGGACCGCCTGTTGGCGGCTAAGCCGGATGCTGAACTTTATCATGCTGGTTCTAGCTCAATTGGAGCTTCGAGCTCCAAGCGCAAGCGCCCTAACTGGTTTGATAAGGGGAAAGGCAAGGAAGAAGCTGGTCCTTCGGGAAGAAACCCAAGTTTAACCAACATCATAGAGGAAAGCGTCCTCACATGAAGAAGTTAGCAAGGGTGAAATGCTACAACCGTGACAAGAAGGGGTCACTATGCTCGCGACTGTCGTGAGCCAAAGAAGGTATGCACCCCTTGTACTTTTCAGAACTTTGCTTATGTGTCGAGTTCTGTGTTTCTAACTGAGTCTAATCCTTTGTGGACCGTGGATTCGGAGCGACGAACCATGTAGCGAAGGATAGAGGATCCTTCGTGGAATTCGACGAGTACCAACTGGAACTAAGTGGATCTATGTGGGAAATAACTCCGTAGCTGAAGTGAAAGGAATTGGCACATGCCAACCGAATATGCGTGGTGGACGACTTTATTCCTTCATGATGTGCTGTATGCTCCGAGATTCGTCGGAATTTAGTGTCTCGTATTAATGTTGGTTAGATTAGGTTTTAATGTGAACTTCGTAGTAGAGGTGTGAATTTGTTTTTGGAGACAAATTACTATGGTTGTGGCTATTTTCTAGATGGTTTTATTGTATTGGATATTGAGTATATTAATGCAAATGTTTGTTATTCCCTTATCACATCTTCTAATACCTATGATAATGATGTGAATGTGTGGCATGCTAGGCTTGGTCACATTGGCCAACAACGTATGAATAGACTAGCCAAAGAGGGCTTGTTGGGTAATATTGAAAAAGTCGATTTACCCATATGTAAGCATTGCCTAGAAGGGAAAACAACACGGAAACCATTTGGAAAAGGGAAAAGAGCTGAATTTCCTCTGCATTTAATCCATTCTGATGTCTGTGGTCCAATGAATGTGAGAGGAAGGCATGGGGCTGTTTATTTCATCACCTTTATTGATGATTATACTCGATTCGGATATGTCTATTTGATTTCTCATAAGTCTGAAGCAATAAGTTGTTTCAAAAGGTTTATGAACCTGGTAGAAAATCAATTAGACAAGAAAATAAAAACATTGAGATCCGATCGAGGTCGAGAATATTTATCTGATGAGTTCAGAAAATTATGTGATGAAAAAGGAATAGAAAGACAGTTGTCTATTCCGTATACTCCTCAACAAAATGGTGTTGCGGAGAGAAGAAACAGAACCCTACTGGAAATGGTTAGGTCTATGATGGCGCATGCTAACTTACCTATCACCTTTTGGAGTGATGCATTGTTAACTGCTGCCTATATACTTAACCGGGTGCCTTCCAAATCAGTTACTTCCACTCCATATGAGTTATGGACAGGTAGAAAACCGGACTTAAGTTTTCTTAAGCCATGGGGTTGTGCTGCCTACACACATGATTCCTCTCACAAATTTGGGAAATTAGGTCCCGGAGGAAAGAAGAGTATTTTCATAAGATACTCGAACACTCAAAAGGGTATGTGTTCATTGGTGAGCAGGAAAGTGGGAGTGTAACTGAATATGAATCACGAGATGTCACATTCTTAGAGGATGAGTTTCCTAAGAAGGGCGAAATAGGGGAAGATCACTCCCTATTTGAGACTTTGGATCAGATAATGATATTGGTGGAGTTCATCCAAGTGGGAGCATAATAGGGAATGATGTACAAAGTGTACAATCTCCCGTAAGGCGAACAAGTCGCCAAAGTATTCCCCGTCGACGTTTTGACATTGAAGGGGAAACTTTTATGGTTGCTCCACAAGATGAGGATGAGCCAAGAAATATCAATGAGGCTCAAGTGCCCTAGTAAAGAAAAATGGATTCGTGCAATGGAAGAGGAAATGGAGTCAATGGAATCAAACCAAGTCCGGGAACCGGTTGATCTTCCAAAAGGACGCAAAGCTATTGGGAACAAATGGGTTCTCAAAATTAAGCGAAAGGCTGATGGCTCGATTGAAAGGCATAAGGCTCGCCTTGTGGCGAAAGGGTATAATCAACAGGAAGGAATTGATTATGAAGATACGTTTTCTCCTGTAGTAAGATTTACCTCTATTCGCATTATTCTGGCAATAGTAGCTAGTCTGGATCTTGAATTACATCAAATGGATGTAAAGACTGCTTTCCTCAATGGAGAATTAGAGGAAGAAATATATATGGAACAACCCGATGGTTTCATAGTGAAAGGCCAAGAAGAAAAGGTATGTCGACTTTTGAGGTCGATATATGGTCTTAAGCAGTCATCAAGACAATGGTATATACGTTTTCATAATGCCATAGTGGCATATGATTTTACAATGATTGATGAGGATCATTGTGTATATATCAAAAGATCCAAGGATCAATTTGTGATCATATCATTATATGTTGATGATATACCGATTGCCTAAGCAATATGGAGTTGGTTAATACCGTCAAGAGATGGTTGTCTTCTAACTTTGAGATGAAGGATATGGGTGAGGCTGCATATATTCTTGGAGTTAAGATTTCGAGGGATCGTTCAAGAGATCGTTGTCTCTTTCGCAAGAAACCTATATAAATAAGATTCTTGAACGATTTCGTATGCAAGACTGTAAACCCATAGACACTCCTATTGCGAAAGGTGAAGGATTGAGCCATAGACTGTGTCCAGGGACTCCACAAGAGAAGGAACAAATGAAACATGTTCCTTATGCTAGTGCTGTTGGGAGTTTGATGTATGCTATGATGTGTACAAGACCCGACATATGCTTTGCGGTTGGAATGGTGAGTAGATACCAATCCAATCCAGTCCAAAGACACATCGGAAAGCCGTGAAGAGAATACCGAGGTATCCGAAGGAACCGCTGATTTCAAGTTGAATTATCAAGGAAAGGATCTGCGACTTGAAGGCTATTCGGATGCCGATTGGGGAGGAGATTTAGATGAAAGAAAATCTACCTCGGTTTTGCTTACTTATCGAACAATGGCGCCATATCATGGAGCAAGAAGAAGCAAACGTGCATAGCCTTATCCACGATGGAAGCTGAGTTCGTGGCATTATCAAGCGAAGACAAGAAGGAGTTTGGCTTAAGAGATTTTTGGATCATTTAGGTGTTATTGAGAAAGCTGCAAATCCATTGTTGGTTAATTGTGATAGCCAAGCAGCTATAGCGTACACCAAAGATCCAAAGTATCATGGCAAGACCAAACATATAGATACCAAGTATAACTTTGTAAAAGATATGGTTGCACGAAAGGATGTGAACTTGCAGTACATATCTACGCATAGAATGGTAGCAGATCCTATGACAAAGCCAATACCTAGAGATGTGTTTTGTGGTCATGTAAAATCTCTAGGATTGCGTAGAGTCTGATGTACTGAATTGTAATTTCCCTAAGTTGTTCACATTTATGAAATTTTATTTTTCATTGATTAATGCCTATGAACCTTAGTATAATCTTTATGCATCTTAATGCTCAGTGCATTATTTTAAGTTGAGAAGTATGTCGGACAGATATTAGATTAGCCCACTCACACGGGTAATCGCCTCTGTTTACTGTGTGATAAATAGAGATGAGACTGTTTTTAAGCTTATTATCTAGGTGATAATCGAGAGCTCAAGCTTAAAACACGTATGTCGCCTTAACGAGTGTTAAGATGAGGACATAATTTACGATGTCCGAAAGTAAAATACCCCACATATTTTACTCTATCCGTCTAAGATGCCGATGTGAGTTCCGATGAATTTTGTGAATGAGTAGATACGTGAACTCAAGTTAGACATTGGGTATGTCTGAACTATCATCTGTACGGTATTGAAAAGTGTAGACATACGCTCCATGGGAAATGAGTTAATACCGTAATACGTATTTCATACTACGTATGCATGAGACGACCAATAAGAGTGGCAAAAAGTTTGATCTCAACTTTTATGACGTGTGAGACTCTTGAGGAAAAGAGTTCCTCAATTTTTGAAGTCCCCTCATGACTCTTACTTATTCTCAAGGTTTCTATTTAGTGTTTGCTATCTTAGGATGTTGCCAATGGTCATGAGTTGATTCGATCTAATGGGGCATTTCTAGAAAAGCAAGTTGAATTGAAATTGAGAGTTTGAAGGAAAGAGGAAGATCGATTTTGGAGAATCACATTGTAGTTTTGTATTCACTGGTCGACCAATTATAACTGTCTTTGTGATAATTATAATTGTGAATACAATATATATATCATGTTTTAAAAGAGATCAAGGGAGATATAAATGTGATCGATCGATCTAGGGTACTGCATACTAAATCTACTCGGAGTGAGACGCCCATTATGAGCTGCTATATATTCCTAACAGATGTATAGCAACGAGCTCTCAAAGTATGCTGGTCGCACGGATTATTCACCGGTATGAATGTTGAAGAGAGGTAAAGAGAATTCTGTTCGGCCCACCTTGTGCGAGTGGGAGATGAAGGCTTTATTTAATTAAAGGGCTTAAGGCCCTATCCGCCCAAGCTGGGCCCAGAAACCCGGCCCATGGGAAAAAGAGCCCGTGGAAAGAATAGGGTATAAAAGGAAGGAGAGAGAGAGAAAAACATACCGTTTTGTTAATTGGAAAAAGACGTACGTTTTTCTCTCTCAACGCTCTCCCTCCCTTACGTTGTTCTTCAAAGCAAACAGTGAAGTGCTTGAAGGAATTTTGCCTCCCCGGATTGAACAGGACCGGATTCTCTCCCTCCATTGGCGTCGGTGTTTAATCTGTGGATTAAAAGGTACGCTCGACTTTGTGGTGTGCTTTAGGATCGGTGATACGTGTCGTTTTCTTGGGCTTCGTCTTCCGCTTGATTTAGGGATTCGATTCGGTGTCGAATCCAGTTTTCGGGGATCCGCTATTCCCAACATAAAGAAAAAGAAAAAATGAAACCCGAATCGAATGGAATTGAACTGGCGAACTATCCAAAATCCTTTATGTATTACCCAAAAACCGAATAAGAATCAAATTAAAAAGACCAAAAATTTTCAGTTCGGTTTTTGTTATCCCTAACGCTAGCAAATCATTGATATTTTTCAACAGGCATGAATGCTTAATATCAAATCAATTAATTTAAAAAAAAAAACACATGTGTCTACTCAAAAGTACCTCCTCTCTTTTCTTCAAGTTGGCCATTTTCATCCTTTGAAAGTGCAGGCTTGACTTGCCTTCTACTACTTCCACTGCACTCTCTTTGGGCACAAAAACTGTAAAGGTGCCAAAACATTCATTGGACACTCACTTAAAAGTTGAAACTTTCTTTTCACTCACTTCAATGCGACATTAGAAAAACTAAATCACTTGAGTATCAATTTTAGCCAAATGTCCTACATCGATTTTTTTTTTGAATTTTTTATTTGTATTTTACTTTTTTTTTTGTTTCTTTTTCTTTAAGGTCAGTGAGGGCCACCGAGGATTCTCGTTGGTCGTTGGGCAGCCGCCTAGAGTGGGTGAGGGCCATCATGGCCTCGCCTAGGGCCTGGGCAGTCGAGGGCAAGGTGGCTGCAGCTGGCGAAGTCGCGGGTGACCCTCGCCAACACCGAAAATAATAAAAATAATAATAATAATAATAATAATAATAATAATAATAATAATAATAATAATAATAATAATAATAATAATAATAATAATAATAATAATAATAATAAGTAAAAAGAGAAATTCAAAAAATATAATAATAAAAAATATTTTCCGGCGACCATGTCGCCTTTCTAGTCTGGCAAATCGAAAGTAGCATTCAAGTGATTGATTTTTCAAATTTTGACACTCAAGTAAGCGGAAAAAAAATTAGCACTCAAGTGAACGTCGTATGAAGGTATTGGCACTCGTATGATTCTTACCCCAATCTTTTTGGATAAGACAATGGAAAAAGTCGATGAATGTTCTGAAGCATTTTAATATAGACAATAGCTACATTGGAATTGGATAAATTTTAAAAACCCATTGAAAGAAAAAAATGAAGTACAAGGGCGGGGGCAAAATTGGTCTCGATGTAAGGGTATTCTCTAGTGACGAGCTCATTGAGTATGACTTCAAAGCTATACACATCACATTTCTCATTGTAAGGCTCACACCATATCACTTTTGACGCCATGTACAGGAAAAGTCCCTCCAATGCAAGAAACCAGCGGATGTTATTTTATTAAGTCAGACTTCCTAAATAATGTCTGCTAATTCGATATATTGACATTGACATCGAAACAAAAAGAAAAGGTGTACGAGAAAAATGTTCTTGAATTTACCTGTTTCACCGGTTAATGCTAGGTCTTCATTTCCCAACAACTGGGCATGCCCAGAATCACATGCATCGCGTCATCCAAGAAGATGTTGCTAGGCTTCATTTCTCTATGGATCACCTGGGCTTCTGCCCGAGCAAATGTTGCATCGCTTGGGCCATCTCCAAGGGTAGGCTCAACGGCTCCCTGAGAGGAGGCAACGGCTTTGCCTTCTCACTCTTCCTCCAGTTCCTGGGCCCATGGAGCCACTCAACAGTTAATGTAACATAATTCATTCATAACTCATTAGCTTAAATTTTAAAGTGAGTCCAATTAGATATGCTAATAGGCTTAAATTTGGACTTATTCTTGACGATCTCTCAAGGTAAAGATATCGGGTTTCTGTTGTACGCTCCTAATAAATATCTGCCCCAATTGCTAATAACCAAACCCATGTCCACTAAACATATGATTGACCATAATTCAATGAGAGATGTCACCTTGTGTGGCTGTTGCTTGTTATCCTCATCACTAGCATTGTTGTTGTTGTTGCCGCTGCCATTGTCCTTAGCAATCTGAAAGAAACATTGAAGGTAATCCCAGATTCTCCTATCTCTTCTGCTACATTGTCCGAAGCTCCTCCTTTTTTGGACTTCCTTCTCTAGTTCCTCCTCCTTTGATTCAAAAATCAAATTGAGCAAGTCGTTCCACTAGAAATATTATTAGAACTTTCTTATAGTCTTGTTTTGAAGAGAGAGAGAGAGAGAGAGAGAGAGAGAGTAAATGGGTTAATTTACTTGGACTATAAATGTTTTCATATTTGAGACCATAAAGGTATTCATTTTTTAGCTGGCTCAAATTTTCTTATCAATTTTTAAAAAGTTGACCATAAACTTTTTCATATTTAAGACCATAAAGGTGTTTATGTGTGAGCTGGCTCGAACTTTGTTTACCGATTATTAAAATATGCTAACAGCGACCTTACACAAATCACAACACATTTAATTGACCTACTTCTCCAATCAAAACACAGATCTTTGCTGTTGCAGGTGATAATAAATGGAGACTGCGGAGCCCATGTTCATGCAGTCACAATTGAGGAATATACTCCACAGGTGCTGACCCCCAACATTGAGATTCCGGTAGCTTAATCGGTAGTTCTGATCATGCCTTTAACTCAGCATGACGTTTTGTTCTTCTACTACTGTATGCCTCAATGTAACATTCTCATGGCATGTTTCGGACGCACTACTGCTTGTGTTTGAGTATGCGCAAAGTCATTTGGGTTCTAAAGTTCTTTGACAAAATACAAATGACATTTAATAAATTTTTTTAAGAGTTTCGAGGAGATGGAATTGCATTTCAAAGGCCTCTAAATTCCTCTAACCCAAGATAGGTCTAGAGGCACTTTGGAATGCTGCATTATGAGAATGCAAATACAAGTTTTTTTTATTTCCTTTTCACTTTTGTTGCCACTCAACTTTCATAATCCTCAAGATGTCCTAGCATATATGATGTCACCGACGAGGAGTTAGGTCGTCAACAAGGTCAAGTTTGGCTGTTAGCAAGCCAATTTTGCACTAGCCAGCTACACTTGAGTTCGTGTGACATCTAGTGGCATCACCTTGGTAGCGGGAACCCAAGTGATAGTCTATAGGGTCGGGTGACCCAAGCAACACTAGAGGTTGTGCAATGTCAAACAAGGCTGACCAACAACTAGACAGGCCACTAGCAGTTGGCCAACGGCTATAATCGTTCACCAGTTGTTGAGTTTTGCCAGCAAATGATTTGAGAGTTTTTGAAAAAAAAAAATTAGCATTAGTCCTTTACAAAGGGGAGTGTTTATCAAACCATATTTAAGTCAAAGTTGGTTCCTAATGTGCACTATGTGCATTTCAGAAAACTCATTTAACTTATTATTCCAATAACATTTCCCAAAATTGAACTAATCGCACTAGAGATTATGCTACGAATTTTGTTGGGGATTATTGCTTTACATCATTTGGCAGGAAGATGTTTCAGTTCTTTAAAATAATGAAGAGTCCTCTCGCAAGTAGTATTTGTCCTTGCCGGTGTCACAATTTCAAAATGATAGTTCGCTTACATATTGAGCAAAAGGATTATGCATTCCACTGTCGAGGCTTGCGCTAGCGAACTTTGATTTTAAAAGGAGAAGAAGATTGTTCGAAACCTTGGTACTTCTAAATTACACCGAGAAAAAGAAACACGATTCTTTTCTTTGCATGCCTCTGTCATACGGAGCCTTGTAGTCATTAATGTTGAGGCTAGTACGTTGCTGGATTTTAGGGAGCTCCCTTGGCATATTCAATGTTTTTCTTTCCCCTTATCGAGCCTGGGCGGGATACTTAACGTATCTGAAACGAGCTTATCCCAATTGACTGGATATTTTGCATAGATGAGAACTTTGATCTTCACAAATTTACAGAGAGTCATCGTGCCTTGCACACACTGCAGCCAAACTCCTGGATCGGCACGATGCCTATGATCATTTGATAATGCAGCCTGACATCATAGCCACTGATTTCTTTCATACTCATGCACCTGCACTAATGCACCTGTGCCGACAAACCTCTGGTCCTAGGCCGGGACCTCACCAACACATGCACACACAAAGGCACATTTGAGGTAAGCAAAAGGTAGATTACATCCATTGACATCATTCATACCCGACAGCCTCAAGTTCGAAATAATAACTGCAACAGAGTTACCAAGTCAAAAATATAAAAAAAAAAACACATCACAAAACGTCCAAAAGACAGAACAATATTTAAATATGCTTTGTAATACACAATTATCACGCATCACTAGTAAAGAACAATGAGGTAGCCCAATTCATCGAAAGACCTAGTCACCTCCTTTATTCAGCAGGCGGACGAAACCACTGACTTTATCACATTTTCAGAGCCAAATGCAGTCATCACCTGCCCTTTACGCCTGTTTCTTATCCTCGATCTGGCATAGATGGACCTCTTGAGGAAGGAGATTATATCTAATACACAAGTAGTCGAAAATTCTTTTCAACTCCAGGACTAGTTCACTCCTCCGCCTGCCCCTCTCTCCGTAATCTTGGAAGTTCATCTTGTGATTGACGTAGAGCCCCATCTTAATCTTGTTCATGTTCTCAATCTCATTCACAAGCAACTTGTGGTTCGGGTGCCAGTGTGGCCGATTTTCCTCCAAGTACCTGACCAAGAAGGCTAGTCATTAGAAAAAATGGCTATAAAAATATTTCATATGGTCTTGTACTGAGCAAGTCTCCATATGCGCCATAACATTTACAACAAGAAATGAAGGAAAACTGTGGCCATTCCATCAACTTACATTTTTATCTTCTCTTTCATTGCTCCGATTTTTTCCAATGGAGTCATAAAATCAATTGAGAACTCCACTTTATCGCCCATGTCTGAGCTTCTGTTGTAATTGCTTATAGGTTTCGTAGCCAAAACCGAATTTGGATAGTAGATTTTTTCATTATTGAGCTTCAAGAAGACAGTGTTTAAGATATTCATCTCCTCCACCATCAACTGCCATGAGAAATATGAATTGTTACAAGTCAGACTCATCTCAACAGAAAAGTGGAAGTGTTTCTCTTTAGAGTTACCTGGACACCATTAATAACACAACGATCGCCAACATCAAATGGATGCATAATGAACACAAAGATGATAGCCTCAAATATTGTCTTGCATGTGTTGCCGAAAATGAAAGCTGCCATGACAAGCTGTGATGAAAGCAGGACTAGTGCTTTGGTCGTAGCAATTTCCATCAAAAGAAGCCATATGATGATGGTAATGACGATCAATATTCCTGTCACGAGCTTGTTCAATTGCTTTACTGCTGTTTTCGTGTCGGTCAAAGCATGTACCAGCACTTTCCGGCCTTGATAAACCTTCACCTGTAAAAGAATTGCATCTCACGTTGAAATCTCCCTTAACTTCTCGGCAAATTCACACTAAAATACAGATAACTGGAATGAAGACGACAAGTGCGGGGCGACGATGCATGTTAACTGCTCTTTACATAAAAAAGGGCAATAGAAAAAATTTACAATTAATTAAACATTAATGCACTGACCACCCAGTTTTTCAAAGATTCTATGTCAATTTTTCCAGTTTCTGCTCCTTCAAGCAATGGGAAGATAAGATCCACCTCTTCCTTGATCAAGAATCTGCTAAGATCGTTTCGTTTGAAGAACCTGCAGAAAATACAATATGGTTACCAAAAGACCATGCAATCCGTTAATCTGCTGAACTCTTTCATTTCTCACTTGTGACCCCGCGGAGTGATCTTCCTGAAAATGCGATATGCAGCCGCCGTCGCTTCCATCTCATTTGTTATCTCCTTATCCGCTTGCTCAACTCCTCCATCATCGATGCTTTCATCCAACGTATTTGATAAGGTCGATAGCCCTGAATTTGTCACTGCATCAATCAACATCTTCATCGTCCAAGCTGAAACCTTTTCTTGCTTCATCCTATATATCTTCCCCATATCAATCACCTTCTTCTCCTTTCCCATTTTACCTGTCTTCGTTATTCTAAAACTAAACTGGCCGACACTAGGATCTTTCCCCACCCTCTCAGCATCCTCTATGAGAGGCGGCCCGGATAAGGTTTGCAAAACGTAGTGATGGAAGATTGATTCTTGAATTCGATCAAAGAATGTAGTGACGTGGAAACTCGATGCTAATATCTTCACCAGTAAAGTCTTTAAGAACCATAGGAATGAACCAATAAGGATTGAGACTAGAGTCCAGGTTATGTAATCCAAAACCTTAATGGCAATCTTTGACCTCTGAACGCCTTGATTGAATAACAGTTCCCACGTGAGAAGAACAAAGGCCAACCAAGTGAAAACTTGAACACTCTTCTTCAAACCATGAGCAAAGTAGAGTACCTTTTTCCGAAGTAAAAATTTCCTTTCAATCAAGAAAACTATGAAATGCATCACCCAATTGGTAACCAACATGCCAGAGAATAGCACCATCACAAGTACACACCACTTCCACATCTCTAAACCCCATAGCCTGTATGCTTCCAATTGATCGACCGTTAAACTAGCCACCAAGCACCCGAGAATGAGAAGAAACACGGTCCATTCAACCAAAGCCTTGGTCTTTATCCTCTTGTGCTTTGCTTGGCTCAATTGAAGAGTGATTTGTTTGTAGGTCTCTTCACCATTGTCCTCTCCACCTCCTCCTCCAGCTGGTCCGGGAGATGCCAAGAGCCGTGTCTTCTGTGCGACAGGCACGTTCCTGTCCGAACGGGTCGATCTGTTATTGGGCGATGCCCGATCAGATGAGCCTCTGAAAGGAGAGTGCCTACCGGCTCGTTCTCGCAACAATGCATTGGGCTCTTCTTCAAACATAGGGGCATCAGAAAAATACTGTTGCTCCCCAAACCTAGACTTCGGTTTCGACAACAACCGGTTGAGACGCCTTTTCCTAACAAGAGATTCGTTAGCATTGGAAGCTTCAAGCGGCTCATTCCGGGAAGGGCCGAAGCTCCCGATTTCAGGACACGGGCAGCTCACTGGCACTGATATTGCGACTCCGGTGCTCGATTCAGTCAATGCCTGGCGGGGGGAATCCACCCTGGTTTGTTTCGGGGCGGCAGTTCCCACTTCCTCGAAAGACGAACCTTTTAGGCTATTGCCCTCAGTCATCGCTTCCGCATCCCCTTCAGTCGAGATGGTCACAATTACTTCATTTCCATTGACATTCCTTTTCTCTGACATGGTGATTTCGCCGCCTGTTAGACGTTCTCCTTTATAATCCCTTCACGATTCAGGACACGTTCCTAAAGTTCAAAATTTTACTGCTTATAAGGCTTCTTTTCAAGTCGAAACTCTGGACAACACGAAAGTAAACCAAAAGATAGAATTCGAGTGCAGATCTACTTATACTAAAATGCGTACATACAGACAGCAACAGGCCAACACAACTTGCATGATAAGACTGTGCCCCGTGGATTAACTCTAATACTCGAGCTAGACAAAAAGTTTTGCCCTATCCAACAAATTTCATCCCTAATCAATCATAACCAACTCAGGACACATAAAGTAAGTGGGGCAGATTATGCAGCAGACGACTCTGGATCAAGAAACTAAACGTTCAGGTGATCTGGTGGGATGCTCAAAATGGGGTAAAGTTGAAACTGAAAAGCGAAAAGGAAATCGAGAAAACCGTGTACCTGATAGCGCGGGCCTGTCAGTGTGCCGTTAAGCTCGCTTCCCCAAGAACAAAGCAAGAAAGCCAAGACCCAAAAAGACTCTTAGGAGCATTTATGGTTGCCGAGAAGCCCATCGAATCCAAGGGAGACAAAATCCTCGTACTTTATTAATCGAGATTTTGTTTAGGCGGTGCTGGAACTCGTGGAGCGTATTTAAAATGATAATCCATGCACGGTTTTCTAAGAACATCGTTGACAGTCATAAAAAAAAAAAAAAAAAAAAAAAAAAGAAAATCCATGCATGCCGATTCTCACGCTCTTCCTTCTCTATGTAACCGCCACGTTGTTTTCAACAGATTTATCATTTTTTCGTGTATAAAATTATAATAATTTCAATAATTGCAATTAGAAACAAAACACAAGCACAAAGGCCCAATAAAGCCACGTCTTGTCGGAACTGCTAATTCTTCCTTTCCTTGTCATTTTTCTCGAGATTTTCAGACATGGTTGTTTCCATCAAAGTACAAAAATGTCAAAAGAGTTTCAGTCAGCATGCTATGTGTGAATAATTGAATTTCCACAATATTGATTCCGTGCAGTATGAAGATATCAGGCTTCTGTTACATACTCCTAACAATTATCTGTCCCAAGTGCTAGTAACCAAAACCATTTCCACTAAACTTATGGTTGACCATAATTTAATGAGGGAAGTCACCTGGCATGGTTTGTTGCAAGAAAATATTGGGTGATCCGGGACCTCCACGTCAGCGTGGTCTCCGGCCACTCACGAGATGCCATGTGGAGGGGTGGGCCCCACTTGTGTCTTCTGCCCTCTTCCCCTCTCTCTCCTCTTCCTAGCCTTGCCCTCTCTCCTCCTAACGCTCTCTCTCTCCCGTCGGATTTATTGTGGACCTCTTTCCTTCGTTTGAAAAGAAAACGCCGTTCGGACGCACGTCCCTCTCCATTTCTTTCCTTTCGAATTTTTGAATCTGAAATTCTCTCTCCGCGCTCGTTCCTCTGCCGTCGCCGACGAAACATTACGAAACAAAACACAAGCGCGGAGGAGAAGCGAGCCTCTTCGAGCTCCCTCAACGTCGGCGGCGTCTCCGCCGAAGAGACCCCCACACCCGGAAGGCTCGGAGGCGAAGGAGAAGCTGGTGCCGTACGCGAAACGCGACGCCAACGGCCCTCCACCTCCGCCGGTTGCCTCCGTCGGCGTCGGAGTCCGTCGCCCTCGACTTCGACACCGACGCCCCTTCGCCTCCCTCTCGCGACCTCCGCTCCGCTCTCTCCCTCTTTCCTCTGTTAATCTCTCCGAAGTCTCCGTCTCCTTCGCGGCCCGGATTTGTCCATCTCTCTCTCTCTCTCTCTCTCTCTCTCTCTTTTCTGTGTCACAGATTCTTCTTTCTTATTTCTGTTCCATGTTGATGAGCAAGTGTACTCTAGCTTGATGATGCATCATGGGTAGGTTCGTTCATGAGATTGAGATTAAGCTACACTGGTGCGGAGGTTGTTCGTAATGGGATGTGCGTCTCTTGTGCCGAATAGAGTGTTCGGTCGTGCCTTGGAAGCTGAAAAGATGAACTTTAGTTGTTTCCTTGTTCTGATCATGTTGTGATTGAAGTTTTGGTGTCGGGTTATGTTAATATTGGGAAGGTTCAATGTTCTGTGTTAGTTTTTGTTCACACACTGGATTCTCTCTGTGGTGGGTTTGCAGCTTTGGTTTGACCAATCGGCTGGGGCGTGCTCGAGGGGCTTTGATCAACTCGATTCTTGCTCTGCTGGCCATCCTCTTAGAAAAAAGGCGGCTCGTGATTAGTTGTTTCTTGGCTTTGTAATGAGTAACCGCGTTTTGTTGAGATTTTGTTCTAATTTTAACTGATTTAGAGGTATCCACGACTTGCTTAGCAATTTCGACTGAGAAGCACATTTATCATTTTTTCATGTATAAAATTTTAATAATTCCAATAATTGAAATTAGAAACAAAACACAAGCATAAAGGCCCATCCAATCCAAGGGAGACAAAAAATCCTCGTACTTTGTTAATCAAGATTTTGTTTAGGCGGTGCTGGAACTCGTGGAGCGTATTTAAAATGATAATCCATGCACGGTTTTCTGAGAACAGCGGTGACAGTCATAAAAAAACAAAGAAAATCCATGCCTGCCGATTCTCACGTTCTTCCTTCTCTATGTAACTGCGTTGTTGATTGAGATTTTGTTCTAATTTTAACTGATTTAGAGGTATCCACGACTTGCTTAGCAGTTTCGACAGAGAAGCACATTTCTCATTTTTTCGTGTATAAAATTTTAATAATTCCAATAATTGCAATTAGAAACAAAACACAAGCACAAAGGCTCGATAAAGCCACGTCTTGTCGGATGCTAATAAATAGGGCCTGCATGTTTTAATAAAAGCGTTTCCATTTTTTTTACATAACACTTGAGAAGTGTTTATAAACACTTTTTCTCTTCTGTTTTTTTGTTTGGAAAAGAACAGTCGGCACAAGGATCAAACTCGTCCAACAAAAAATTGGCAAAACATCCAACATAATTAGCATGGATGGTTCCAAAACTAGATATTCTTTCTGCATTAGAAACCACAAATGTAGACGCCACACATTTGAACAAAATCGTTGATTATGCAATAATAGTGAACATCGAAAATAGGTATAGAAGAGGATAAAGCTATTTTTGTCGTTTCTTATTCCCTTTTTTTTTTGACATTTTTTTAAATAGTTCAAAAACAAATGGTAGGCTTCAAATTCTCTCTCCTTACAGAAACAAAAAGATGCAAAGACTTAGCAACGGTTGTCAAGAAAACAAACCAAGACTGCAAAACCTTACATGGGATGACAACAATTGCAAAAAAAAATGTTGTTTCTCTTCCAACACCAGTTTATTGACCCCATGTTCTAATATACAATTCTCAAGAAACAATTTTTGGTTTTTGTTTCTCCTTCTCTCTCTCCTCTTCTCTTCCTCTTTTCTTCTTCTTTCTCTTTGGCCGGTCTTCAAAAAATGAGTGATCCGGACACTATCCACATGAGCTAGGAGCCTAATTACACCAAATGGCCATGGGCAAGTTCACGAAGTAATGCAAAGATCAAGCCCCTTCGACCATGTTATCTAATCATTTCAACCTTCCGTTGTCAGCTTTGGATTCGAGACCACCTGGAGGAAGTCTTGGAGCCCCAGGAGCTGCTCAGGTGTGAACTATCCCATGATCTCAAGTAACTATTGTTAAAAACAAAAACAAAAAATCTGTGAGCTTTTAAGAAGCCAATAACCACAACCAAAACAGAGCTCCAGATGAGGCGAGCCATGATCAAATTTTATGTGCTCTGCAAGTGTCTCTGCCTGGGAAAATTTCTATGGACAACTAAAATACATTTGCCGAGTGTTTGGTAAAGCTTGATGACAATGCCAATGCCAAATTTACGCCGCAGGGCCCAGTTCATGTGGAGTAAATATTTGTAGAGATGAGATGTCAAAAACCTGACCAACATATACCGGGCGAGCCCGTTTTAAAGCATGAGTTAACTGAGTTGCCATGCAAGAATAAAGCCATGACAGAATCATCAAATCAAGATGTTTGGTATAACTGCGCCATTCTTATCAAAGCTGTATGGCCTAAAGCGGAGGATTATCCCTTTCAGGCAATAAAGTTGGTGAAGTTATCACAATGGTTTCATTGCGCCGAGGAGATAGAAAGGAAAGGAGAAAGACGGGTGCCGGGCGAGCCTTTCGCGTAGAAAGGAAAGGAGAAAGACCGGGCGAAAAAACCGGTTCCCAAACCGGTTCTCAGGTTCCAAAACCGTCCCGATTCCGCCCTCGGAAGGCCGACGACCGAAAGAAAAAAAAAGTAAAAAATAAAGGAAAAAATGAAAAATATAAATATAAATATAAAAAAATGAAAAGAAACAAAAAAATTCCGAGAACAAAAATTTACCAAACGTGTTTTTGTTTATTTTTTATTTCCGGAACAAATTTACCAAACGCATATTTTTGTTCAAAAAGTGTTCACGTCCCAACCGGAAACACTTTTTTTTGTTTCGGAAACATCAGCATTTGGAGGCCAAGGGCGAGGAACAAAAAAAGACTAGAGGTCAAACGGAGGGCGTCGGCAAACGGGTTCAGCCTAATTCTTCCTTTCCTTTTCATTCTTCTCGAGATTTTCGGACACGGGCGTTTCCATCAAAGTATAAAAATGTCAAAGAGTTTGAGGGGAGCTCAAAGAGGCCTTCTCCTCCGCTATGTGTGAATAATTGAATTTCCACGTGTTTCGTTGAAGATATCAAGCTTATGTTACGTACTCCTAACAATTATCTGTCCCAAGTGCTAGTAACCAAAATCATTTCCACTAAACATATGGTTGACCATAAGTTAATGAGGGAAGTCACCTGGCGTGGTTGTTGCTCGTTATTGTCATCACTAGCACTGTTGTTGTTGTTGCCATTGTCCTTGGCAATCTAAAATCAGCATTGGAGGTAATCCCGGATTGTCTCCTATCTCTTCCTGCACATTGTCCAAAGCTTCTTCTCCTTTTGGACTTCCTTCTCTAATTCCTCCGCCTTTGATTCAAAAATCAAGCTGAGCAAGTTGTTTCACTAGAAATATTATTAAAACATTCTTGTAGTCTTGTTTCGGAAAAAAAAAAACTCAAAAAAGAGAGAAAGTAAATGGGTTAATTTACTTGGACCATCAATGTTTTCATATTGGAGACCCTAAAAAAATTCATATTTGAGCTAGCTCGAATTTTCTTTATCGAATGAAAGTTTTTATCGAAAAAAAGCATCGACCATAAAAAATTTTATATTTAAGACATGAAGTTGTTTATGTGTAAGTTGGCTCGGTCTCTCTTTATCGATTTTAAAAATATGTTAACAGTGATCTTATGAAAATCAAAATACATTTAGTTGACCTGCTGCTCCAATCAAAAGACAGATCTTTGCTGTTGCAGGTGGTAGTTAACGGAGAATGCGGATCCCATGCTGATGCAGTCACTATTCATCCCTCGAATGAAGAGAAGGAATATACTCCACTGGTGCTGACCACCAACATTGAAATTCCAGTAGCTTAATCGGCAGTTCTGATCATGTGATTAACTCTGCACGACGTTTCGTTCTTATATACTATATGCTTCAATGTAACTTTCTCATGACATGTTCTGGACGCACTAGTGCTCGTGTTTGAGGATCTGCCAACCAATTTGAGCCCTAAAGTCTCTTGGTCAAATAAAAATAACATTTAACAATTTATTTTTTAAGGAATTTTAGGGGATGCAATTGCATTTCAAAAGTCCTCTAAATGTCTCTAGCCCAAGATAGGTTGAGAGGTGCTTTGGAATACTGCATTATTGGAATGCAAATACAATTTTTTTTCTTTTCAATTTTATTGTCACTCAACTTTTATAATTCCCAAGATGTCCTATCACACACAATCCCACACTTTGGAATACTGCATTATCGGAATGCAAATACAACTTTTTTCTTTTCAATTTTGTTGTCACTCAACTTTCACAATTCACAAGATGTCCTACCACACACAATCTCACTAACAAAGATTTAGGTCATTGGCAAGATCGGATTTGACTATTGGCATGCCAATTTGGCACCAACCATCTAAACTTGAGTTCGTGCGACATCTAGTGGCATCACCTTGGTCGCGGGAACCTAGGTGATAGTCTCTTAGGTCGAGCAACCCAAGCATCACTTGAGGTCGTGCGACGTCAAACAAGGCTAGCCGATGACTAAATCTGGTCATTAGCGGTTGGCCAATGGGTGTATTTTGCTTGTCAACCATTGAGTTTGCCAACTAATTAGTGAAGAGTTATTTAAAAAAAAAAAAAATAGCATAAGTCCTTTACAAAGGAGAGTTTTTACCAAATGGTATTTAAGTCAAGGTTGCTTCCTAATGTGCACTATGTGCATTTCTAAAAATCCATTTAACTCAAAAACCTTTTCATTTTTTCAAAAATATTTCCCAAAATCAAGTCAATTGCACAAGAGATTATGCCACAAATTTTGGTGGAGATTATTGCGCTACATCATTTGGCAGGAAGATGTTTCAGTTCTCTAAAATAATGAAGAGTCGTCTTGTAAGTAGTATTTGTCCTTGCTGGTGTCACAATTTCAAAATGATAGTTCGCTTACATATTGAGTAAAAGGATTATGCATTCCACTGTAGAGGCTTGTGCTAGCAAACTTGGATTTTAAAAGGAGAAGAAGATTGTTTGAAACCTTGAAACTTTTAAATTACACCAAGAAAAAGGAATACGATTCTTTTCTTTGCATACCTCTGTCATACGGACTCACGTAGCCTTGTTGTCATTAATGTTGAGGTTAGTACCTTTCTGGATATTAGGGAGCTCCCTTGGGACATTCAATGTTTTTCTTTCCCTTATCGAGCTTGGGCGGGATACTAAACGTGTTTGAAACGAGCTTATCCCGATTGACTGGATATCCTGCATAGATGAGAGCTTGTACCTTCACAAATTTACAGAGTCATCGTGCCTCGTGCACACTGCAGCCAAACTACTGGATCGACACAGTGCCTATGATCATTTAATAATGCAACCTGACATTGTAATCACCGATTTCTATCATACTCATGCACTGCACTAATGCACCTGCGCCGACAAACCTCTGGTCCTTGGCCAGAACACACACACAGGTACATTTGAGGTGAGTAAAAGGTAGATTACATTCACTGACATCATTCGTACCCGACGGCCTCATGTTTTGATAATAACTGCAACAAGTTACCAAAGCCAAAATTTAAAAAAACCTTGTCGCAAAACGTCCAAAAGACAGAACAATATTTAAATATGCTTTGTAATACTCAATTATCGCGCATCGGTAGTAAAAAAAATGAGGTAGCCCAATTTATCGAAAGACATAGTCACCTCCTTTATTCAGCAAGCGGACGAAACCACCGAATTTGGCACGTTAAAGGAGAAAATCAGTTCATTAAGATTTTGTCCGGGCAGTGCTCCAACTCGGGAAGCGTATTTAAAATGATAGCACATGCCCGGGTTTCTAAGGACAGCGTTGATTGTAAAAAGAAAGACGAAAGACTGCCGAAATGGTCTGATTTTCTCCTGTGATGGGACAGGCGGCAAGGTGACAAAGCTTGACCTTCTATTCAGTCATTCTTATATATTATTTTTGTGGAAAAGAGGTCGTCTTTATTTATGTAAGGTCCCCATGAACGTTATGCATGCAGAGAGAGAGAGAGAGAAAGAGAGAGAGAGAGAGAGAGAGAGAGTTCTTTTTCATCTTTCCTTTCCTTCATTCTTTGACCGATGAGAACATCTTTTTGAAGTCTTACCGAGAAAATAATCGGTGATTATGTATCACCACGTCATAGGGTCGACGTGCTCTGAAAGCCAGTAAAAATTACGTATCATGACGCGGCAAGTGAATAAAAAAAATAAAAATGGCTTCTGTCTTTTGTCCAGTCTTCCTCCTCCGTCTATCGCCATCTCCTTCATTTGGCCACAGAAATGCCAGCAAGAGGAAGAAGAATGTGGAAAAAAAAAAGGAAAAAAAATATTAAAAAATATTTAAAAAATTGTTCGCTGGCCAGTTGTCTCCAGCCGACATCCACGTCAGCTCCGGCCAGCCAAATGGACTAAATTTACATAATTATAAAAGGTTTAGGACTCAATTGACAAGAAAAAAAAGGTTTAGGACTGAATTGGCAAAAGTACAATAGGTTTAGAACTTTTTGGACAATTTTCCCGGAAAAATCAGGAAACTTTAGTAAAGAACTTAATTGCACTTGTTCCAAAAACTTCAAGGTCTTAATTACAAGCATCGAAAAAAAAAATTGTGCTATATGGAATTTCTTCAATAAGACTTATGGCGATTTTCATATAATTGATTGTAAACATTAGCTATGAATGTCAATGGCTCAGTTTAGGATTTTCAAGAAAATCGAACCGAATCCGATATAACCTGGTTCAGTTTGGATTTTCAGTTTCCCTCTCCTTCTTTTTCCCTGTCTCGCAAGGTAAAGTTTAGTAAAGCAATCGTGGGTTCATCATTTCTGTGGTCAACTATCATATATTATAAAAGTAATTGTCTCATTAACAATGTTTTTCAACTTGACAAGACATGCCCAAAGTGCTGCCAAAAGCATGCAATTGCTGGTATATATATATATATATATATGGGAAACTTTCAGTAAAACAAAGTATTGTTTTACGAACTAAGGATGAAACATATCTCGTGAATTAACATAAGGTTTCTTCATTGAGCTTTTCATGTCTAAAATGAAAATAATGTAAGCAGTAGCAAAAATGAAGGTCTACCCAAGACCTTATACTAGGGGTGTCAAAAACCGAATAAGACCCGAACCGAAAAATTAAAACTTTTGTTTCGATTTTGACATCCCTTACTACTAGCATGTCATTGATAATTTTCAATGGGAGTGAATGCTTAAAATCATATCAATTAATTTCTTTGAAAAAAAACTCTTGTGTCTACTCAAAAGCACCTACTTTTTTCTTTGCTAAGCATACTAATGATGTCCAAATTGCAATGTTGACAATCCTAGGAGATGCGTAAACAATCAAGTACCATCCATCTTGCATATAACTCAAAAATGCTCCACTATGCAATTTTTCGTATGCCAAACACACTCGAAGAATCACAATTTGCATTAATCCCTCTCTAAAATCTAAACATTTTCAGTAACCGTCAGCTTATTTAATGTCAAATTGTGAGTAATTGAGAAAAAGGACAGTGTAATTGTCGATGGGGAGTTCAAATCACATCCCAACATTCGTCGCACCATCCAATAAGATGTTGCTTGGGCTATCTCCAACGCCAGGCTCAACCATCCCCCGAACGGAGGGCTTCGCCCTCTCACCCATCCTCTGGTTCCCCGGCCCGTGGAGCCATTCTTTCAGCATGAATCCCAGGAACTTGATCACTATCCACGCGCCCATCAGCTGCAGCACGAACCGGTGCCAGTGCCGGTGCAGCGACAGGGTCTCGACCTCCTACGTGGGGAAGAAGTCGGGGAAGATGCACTTGACCGCCACGTCGGGGCCGCCACGCAGCCCTATATATCTCCGTGGTGGTCCCTCGGTCTATTTTCTCTTGCAGCTTGATCTAGGGCCGAGGTTACAACAGTAGATCAATATAACGTCCGAATTCGATTACACACAAATCATATCAATTCGATTCAATTCGATTAGCAAGTTCACTCTGTAACCAAAATCATGTCCACTAAACTTATGATTGACCATAGTTCAATGAGAGAACTCACCTCATGTGGCTGGATATACCAACCATTGATCCTGGCCTGATCAACCACGATTGAAATATCAGAGTAAGGTTGCATCGATGTTCCAGCGGAACGGAGGACTGACATTGCCATCGTAGAGTTGAGGAGAGAGAACGAGCTCTTCTCGTTGGTTTTTATTATCATTACTAATGTTATTGTTGTCACTAGCATTACTGTTGTTGTCATTGTCGCTGTGTTCGTCATAATCGCGCTTGTGGGTACACAACTATAGCTGAAGAAAGCCACTGTCTTTGGCTATCTGAAGGCAGTATCAGAGGTAATCCTGGGTTGTCTCCATTCTCTTCCCCTAGCTGTTTGAAACGATCTTATCCCGATTGATATTGCATAAATGAGATTGATTGGATACTGCACAGATGAGAGCTTGGAAATTCACAGATTTAAAGAGTCATCACGCGCTGCGCACACTGCAGTCGAACTACTGGATCGGCAAAATGCCTATGATCATTTGACAATGCAGCCTAACATCATAACCACCGATTTCTATCATACTCATGCACCTGCACTAATGCAACCGCGCGGACAAACCTCTGGTCTTCAGCCGGAACCTCACCAATACATGCACGCATAAAGGCACATTTGAGCACACATTCATGTGCAGGAGACATACGTATGATCGCACGTATTTGGCTGAGCAAATAACTCATACTCAAGGTAAGGTAGATTACACTCACTAACATCATTCATAGCCTCATGTTTCAAATAACAACTGGGACAGAGTCGCCAAGCCACAATATAAAAAAGGCGTCGCATAACATCCAAAAGACAGAACAAGATTAAGGTATGCTTTGCAATACACAATTATCGTGCATCAGTAATTAGGTCTTTTGATTGTCTTGACATGCCCAAGGCGACGCAACTGTCTTCTGTAGGCCTTGCTCCATCGCCATGTGAAAAGAACAATGAGGTAGCCCAATTTATCAAAAGACCTAGTCACCTCCTTTATTTAGCAAGCGGACGAAACCCCTGACTTTGGCATATTTTCAGAGCATTTATTCGACGGCCAAACGCAGCCCTTCACGCCTATTTCTCATCCTCAATCTGGCAAAGACAGACCTCTTGAGGAAAGAGATTATATCTAATCTTCAAGTCGTCGAAAATCTTTTTTAACTCCATGACTAGTTCAGTCCTCCGTCTGCCCTTCTCTGCATAATCTTGGAAGTTCATTGTGTGATTGACGTAGAGCCCCATCTTAATCTTGTTCACGTTGTTGATCTCACTCACAAGCAAGTAGTGGTTCGGGCGCCAGTGTAGCTGATTTTTCTCCAAGTACCTGACCAAGAAGGCAAGTCATTAGAAAGAGTTGCTATAATCTTTCATATGGTCCTGCACAAAACAAGTCTCTATATGGGCCACAACATTTGCAATAAGAAATGAAGGAAAACTGTAGCAGTTCCATCAACTTACTTTTTTATCTTCTCTTTCATTGCTCCAATTGTTTCCAATGGAGTCATAAGATCAATTGAGAACTCCACCTTATCGCCCATGTCTGAGCTTCTGTTGTAATTGCTTATAGGTTTCGTAGACAAAACTGAATTTGGATAGTAGATTTTTTCATTATCGAGCTTCAAGAAGACAGTGTTCAAGATATTCATCTCCTCCACCATCAACTGCCATGAGAAATATGAATTGTTACAAGTCAGACTCATCTCAACAGAAAAGTGGAAGTGTTGTGGAAGCGTTTCTCTTTAGAGTTACCTGAACTCCATCAATGACACAACGATCGCCAACATCAAATGGATGCATAACAAACACAAAGATGATAGCCTCAAATATTGTCTTGCATGTGTTGCCGAAAATGAAAGCTGCCATGACAAGCTGTGATGAAAGCAGGACTAGTACTTTGGTCGTAGCAATTTCCATCAAAAGAAGCCATATGATGATGGGAATGACGATCAATATTCCTGTCACGAGCTTGTTCAATTGCTTTACTGCTGTTTTCGTGTCCGTCAAAGCATGTACCAGCGCTTTGCGGCCTTGATAAACCTTCACCTGTAAAAAATTTGTATCTCACGTTAAAATCTCCCTTCATTTCTCAGAAAATTCACATTAAAATACAGGTCACTGGAATGAAGACAGTGCGGAGCGACGATGCATGTTAACTGCTCTTTACATGAAAAAGGGCAACAGACAAAAATTATAATGAATTAAACATTAATACACTGACCACCCAGTTTGACAAAGATTTTATGTCAATTTTTCCAGTTTCTGCTCCTTCAAGCAATGGGAAGATAAGATCCACCTCTTCCTTGATCATGAACCTCCCAAGATCTTCTTCTTCGAAGTACCTGCAGAAAATACAACATGGTTACCAAAAGACCAAACAAACCAAACGATCCGTTAATCTGGTGAACTCTTTCGTTTCTCACTTGCAACTCGGCGGAGCAACGTTCCTGAAAATGTGATACGCAGCAGCCATCGCTTCCATCTCATTCGTTATCTCCTTATCTTGCTCAACTCCTCCATCATCAACACTTTCATCCAATGTATTCGATAAGGTCGATAGCCCCGAATTTGTCACTGCGTCAATCAACATCTTCATCGTCCAAGCTGAAACCTTCTCTTGCTTCATCCTATATATCTTCCCCATATCAATCACCTTCTTCTCCTTTCCCAATTTACCTTTCTTCATGGTTCTGAAACTAAACTCGCGGGCACTAGGATCTTTCCCCACCCTCTCAGCCTCCTCTATAAGAGGCGGCCCAGATAAGGTTTGCAAAACGTAGTGATGGAAGATCGACTCTTGAATTCGATCAAAGAATGCAGTGACATGGAAACTCGATGCCAATATCTTCAGCAGTAAAGTCTTTAAGAACCATAGGAATGAACCGATAAGGACAGAGACAAGAGTCCATGTTATGCAATCCAAAACCTTATTGGCGATCTTCGACCTCCTGACGCCTCGACTGAATAACAGTACCCACGTGAGAAGAACAAAAGCCAACCAACTGAAAACTTGAATGCTTTTCTTCAAACTATGAACGAAGTAGAGCACCTTTTTCCGAAGTAAAAAATTTTTCTCAATCAAGAAAACTATGAAATGCATCACCCAATTGGTAACCAACATGCCAGAGAATAACACCATCACAAGTACACACCACTTCCACATCTCTAAACCCCATAACTTACATTCTTCCAATTGATTGACCGTTAAACTAGCCACCAAGCACCCGAGAATGAAATAAAACAGGGTGCATTCGACCAAAGCCTTGGTCTTTATCCTCTTTTGCTTTGCTTGGCTCAATTCAAGAGTGACTTGTTTGTAGATCTCTTCATCATCCTCCTCTCCACCTCCTCCTCTAGTGACAGGAACATTCCTGGCCGAACGCGTCAATCTGTTATTGGGTGATGCCTGATTAAATGAGCCTCTGAAAGGAGAGTGCCCACCGGCTTGTTCTTGCAACAATGCATTGGGCTTTTCTTCAAACATAGTGGCATCAAGAGGATACTGTTGCTCTCCAAACCTCGACTTCGGTTTTGAGAAAATCGACCTGTTGAGACTCCTTTTCCTAACAAGAGATTCGTTAGCATTGGGAGACGGGCAGCTCATTGGCGCTGATTTTGCAACAAGGGTGCTTGATTCACTCGATGCCTGGCAGGCAGAATCCACCGGGGTTTCTTTCGGAGCAGCAGTTTCCAACTCCTTGGAGGACGACCCTTTTAAGCCCCCGCCCTCAGTCACAGCTTTTGCATCCCCTTCAGTCGCGATGTTCACAACTATATCATTTCCATTGACATTCCTTTTCTGCGACATGGCGATTTCGTCGCCTTTTAGACCTTCTCCGTTAGAATCCATTCATGATACAGGACGCGTCCCGAAAGTTCAAAACTTTACCGCTTACAAGGCTTCAGTTGAGGTTCAAACTCTGAACAGCACGAGTAAAGCAAAAGAGAGAATTCAAGCGCAGTTCTACTTCTACTGAAATGCGCACACGCAGACAGCAACAGGGCAACACAACATGCATAACAAGACTGATCTCGTGGACTGACTCCAGTACTCGAGCCAGACAAAAAGTCTAGCCCTTTCCGAAAAAATTCACCTCTAATCAGTCACCACCAACTTAGGACACATAAAGTAAGAGGGATAGATCACGGAGCAGAAGACTCTCGATCAAGAAACGAAACGGTGGGTTGCTCAAAAAATGGGTACAGACAGAACTGAAAATCCAAGAAGAGATTCAAGAGAACCGAGTACCTTGACCAAGATTAGCGCGAGCCTGTCAGCGTCCCGTTGAGCTCACTTCCCCAAGAACAGAGCAAGAAAGCTAAAGACCCGAAACAGGACTCTTGAGGAGCATGAATGGCTACCGAGAGCAATCGACGTGAAACAATAGCCTCGTAGTTTGCGTATAAAGATTGTGTTCAGGCGGAGCGTACCGTTTGCACCGCGTTCTTAATATGATGATCCATGCATGGCCTTCTAAAAACAGAGTAGTTGATAATTAAAAAAAAGGAAAAATGAGAAAACGAAGACTTTTTGTTCCTTTTTTATCCATGTACACTTTCCTCTGCTCTGGGTTGGCGTTCCTCTGCTCAGTGTTGGCGTTCCTCTGCTCAGTGACGCTCTGCTCAGTGTTGGCGTTCCTCTGCTCAGTGTTGGCGTTCCTCTGCTCAGTTACGCTCTGCTCAGTGTTGGCGTTCCTCTGCTCAGTGTTGGCGTTCCTCTGCTCAGTGACGCTCTGCTCAGTGTTGGCGTTCCTCTGCTCAGTGTTAGTGTTGGCGTTCCTCTGCTCAGTGTTGGCGTTCCTCTGCTCAGTGTTAGTGTTGGCGTTCCTCTGCTCAGTGTTGGCGTTCCTCTGCTCAGTGTTGGCGGTCTTGCTTTTTAACCTGACACCCTTCTACTCACTCGACTATTTTGTCCTCGTGAGTGCCAGCTCTTACTGCTTTTTGGCTTAAGTCAATTTAATACTTACCTTTTACCAACAAAAAAAAAAAAGAGTACAGGTCTGCCAAGGAAATGGCAGGCGAGGCAACAACGCTTGACCTTTATGAGTGAGTCAGGTCGGGTTTGGGTTGCGTCAAAAATAGATCGACTCATATTTGATATATTTAATCTATTTTAATCTATATTCATGTAGTGTAAATTAGGTGACCAATACCTGATCCGACCCATATTGCTAAAACCTATTAATATTCTAGAAAAAGTAATTATAATTTCGATTTTTTTATAAAAAAATAACATTTTTAAAAAGTTAAGGAGGGAAAGAGTGTATGGGGCTTGGGTTGGAAATTTAGAAATGAGTTTTAAAGTTCTAACCCACTTGTTATTTTAAATGGGTCGAAAATGGCTAATAAGTTCCGACTCATTTTCGACCCATTTAAATCAAATTCACTTTTTTAGCCCATTTTTAGTTGGGTTTTTAAAAGTCCCTGACCCATATACGACCCATATAAATATATTAGAAGTCCTAAAACTTATTATGAAAATGCAATTGAGTCCTAAAACTTTCAAAAAGTGTAATTAAGTCTTAAAACTTGTCATAAAAGTTCAATCAGTCCTAAAACTTTTAAAATGTTCAATAAAGTCCTAAAACTTATTTCAAAAGTGCAATCAATACTTAAAACTTTCAAAAAATGCAATCAATGGAAGGACTTAGATTGGGTCGATGCCGTCGCTTGTGGTTGGCAACCTCGCCGACTTAGGGGTTAGAAATAAGAAAAAATAAATAAAATATTCAAAATTATTCACGTTAGTGTCGGCTATACCACGTAAGACTATTAGCATCCCCATCAATGAATTCTGGCCTAAATGGGCCAAATTGACTCAATTGGCAAAATATGAATATATTTAGAATTTTATTAGCAAAATCGAAAGGCTTAAAACTAAAATGGCAAAAATGAAAGTGAATACTCAAAGTTGGATCAATTAATTCCTCTAACAAAATCTCTTGAGGCTACTCAAGATCACCTCCTCTTTTGTTTGCTAAGCACACCAACGATGTCTAAATTGTAATGTTAACAATGCTAGAAAATGCGTAAATTGACTAGATATTTGTCCCTCTTAGATATAACTAAAAAACGCTCCATGTTATGTAAATTTTCATATGACTAACACCCTCAAGGATCACAATTCGTGTTAATTCCTCTCCAAAATCTGAACATTTTCTGTAAGCGCCCTGCTTAATTCCTCTCAAATTATGAGTAATTGTGGAGAAGGGTGGTCTAATTGAATGGTCTTGATCCCAAGACAGGCATACGATTTGGACAAGCTCTTCAAGTTAGCCATCTACGTCCGCCGGAAGCGTAGGCCTGAGCCTGCCTTCTGCTACTTCCACTGCAATCTGTTTCCATAAGACAAATTATAAAATCGATGAATGTACGGTAGTATTTCAATAATACATAATAGCTGCATTTGAATTGGGGAAAATTTTGATGGACCATTGAGAGATGAAACATAGTACCTAGGTGGGGCCAAAGTCGGTCTAGATGTAAGGGTGTTCGCTTGTGATGAGCTCATTGAGTATGATCCCGAAGCTGTACACGTCGCATATCTCGTCATAAGGCTCACCACGTATCACTTCCGGCATCATGTACACGTAAGTCCCTGAGAATGTTATTTTACTGAGTCGGACTTGTCAAATGAGGTTTGCTAATTCGATACATCGACATCGAAACGAATCAGTTTACAAGAAAACAAATGTCTTGAATTTAACCGTTTCGCCCGTTAATGCCAGCTCTTCATCTCCCAAGAACCGGGCGTGCCCAAAATCAGCCACCCTCGCGTGCATCGCTGGGCTTCAAGTCTCTGTGGATCACCCTGGGCTTCTGCATCGCTTGGGCTATCTCCAAGGCCAGGCTCAGCCGCTCCCCGAGCGGAGGCAGCGGCTTCGCCCTCTCACCCTTCCTCCGGTTCCCGGGCCCGTGGAGCCACTCCATCAGCGTCGAGCCCAGGAACTCGGTCACTATCCACCCGCGCTCGGGCGGGTCGATGCATGCCCCCATCAACTGCAGCACGAACCGGTGTCGTTGCCGCGACAGGGTCTCGACCTCCTGCGCGAAGAAGGCGGCACCGCTCTGGTTCGTGTGGAAAAAGTCGAGGAAGATGCACTTGACCGCCACGTCAAGGCCCCGCCACCTCGCCTTGTATATCTCCGCGGTGGTCCCTCGGGCTATTTTCTCTCGCAGCTCGATCTAGGGCCGAGGTTGCAACAACAGGTCAATATAACATCCAAATTCGATTACACACAAACCATAGCGATTCGATTCAATTAGCAGTTCACTTTGTAACCAAAACCATGTCCACTGAACTTATGATTGATCATAGTTCAATGAGAGAACTCACCTCATGTGGCTCAATGTACCAGCCATTGATCCTGGCCTGATCGACCATGATTGAAATATCAGAGTGAGGTTGCACCAGTGTTCCAGCTGGGAACTGAGGACTGACGTTGCCATTGTAGAGCTGAGGAGAGAGAAGGACCTCTTCTCGTCGGTCGTTATCGTTACTGTCGATGTTATCATTGTCATTAGCATTGCTGTCGCTGTTATTGTTGCCGCGTCCCTCGCCGTGCTTGTGGTGGACGATTAGCTGAAGAAAGCCGTTGTCTTTGTCTATCTGAAGGCAGTGTCGGAGGTAATCCTGGGTTCTCTCCAGTCTCTTCCTGTATATCATCCGAAGCTCCTTCTCCTTTTGGACTTCCTTCTGTAATTCCCCTACGTTTCATTCGCAAATCAAACTGAGCAAGTTATTTCACCAGAAATATCACTAGAACATTCTTGTAATCTTAAATTTTGAAACAGCCAAAATAAAGTAAATGAGTTATAATTTACTTTGCTTCGACCATAAACTTGATCATCTCTTGCCTCCTTTTTTTCATTAATGCTCGAACCTTTTTTCATCGACTTTTGAGAAAACATTGATAGTAGTCCCACAAAAGTCACGCCACATCAAATTTACCTGCCGCTCCAATCTAGAAAGAGATGTTTGCTGTTGCTGGTGATGGCCAGTGGAGACTGTAGAGCGCAAGCTGATGCAGTCATTAAACCCGCGGCAAAACCCGCGCCGGGGACGATGAGGAGCCGGGCTGCCTTGCTTCGCTGGAGAACTCTGCACGCTCGATGGTCGGGATGCGAATTGGCGGACATCCGGCAATCATCACCTCCAACGTTCATCTTACGTGTATTCCCACTCTTGATTGTCTTGTTGTATCTCTAGGGTTTGGACCGAGAAGAGAGAAACGTTAAGATACGCTTCATGGGGTTTATAAACTGCATAGCTTAGCAATCTTTTTTTTTTTTTTTTTTTGCAATTTTATTAAGCTTTGGGAACTACGACGCAAGGTGGACTTAATTATATATTGCCAGTATTTTCATCTTAGACTTCTTATTTTTCACGCACTTACTATATCTTATACATTTATTACGTCATTGTTCGTATATCAGAATCTCATGAAGTGATTATTGCCAACGAGATTATAGAATTCAAAAGACATTGTTGCTTACCGTTTCGATGAATTCAATGATATGGCAGACAACAAAGTTCTAACTACCAACTTGCAAACAAGGTATCATGGAGCACCATGCTTTTCAAGAATGGCGATAATACATATGATTGAGGAAAATGACAAATAACATGGTGATTTCATTAAAGCATAAAATAATATAAAAAGAAAAGGTAGTGAATTTGTGGGAAAATGTTTACAGGTCCAAAGTAAATAGATATTAATTTAAATCCTTTGAAGCATGAAATAAGATGACAAACAATTTTGCTTTGCTGTAGAAACTCCTGTATTGGCAATTGTAGTTTCCTTTTCTGGCTACAGCCTCTGAACATTTATCTCAAATTACGAAAGGTTGCCACTACTTTTTAATTTCTTTGCGGATACTAATGTACTGGTAATGTTAATATATAATCCAGCGATTCGAAATTTCTCCAATTTCTTCGTAATAAAATGTTGGCTGTGGATTGGACATGGATATATACAAAGAAGTTAAAAATCCAGCTCATCGATTATGTGGAGTAATATCACTTGGACCGTTAATTATGTTGCCCTAATGTATGACCCACGTGATTGGAAGTTAGGATTGGTTTCGATCTATGACCCTTTAAAAACAGGTACCATCATGGCTTGTTGACAGCCGATGGATTCAGCCGAAGCCATGGCTAAATAATAGCTGTCCGATCTTGGGATTAAATTGTGGCCGTCCATCCAAAAGGGACTAGGGCTCCCTTCTCCTTCTTTGGACGACGCAGAAGTAGCAGAAGCAGCAGTGGCAGCAACTCATCAGGCTGCCTCTCCATGGGAATAGAGATGCTGACCCGTCGGACCAAAGCCAGGTGGGAGGTCGTCAGCCAATGGTGGTCTAGAACTGAAGGCAGCAAGCTCGGGTGAGAAGCCACCGGTCAGAGATAGTCTAGATCCGAAGGCAATAAGGGTGATTCCCTCTCCAGTTCTTGCGTGTTCAAACGCAGGTATCCTTTGATTCTCCTCTTGGACCGCCAATTCAAATATCCGCCAGAGCGGCGATGCCGGCTCCATCGCAAAGATTTGGGACCTAAAATGTGAGTAGTTTTCATTCAAGATTAGTACAAAAACGGGTTGCCTTCTCCTCTCTCATATCGCTGGATATTGTTGAAGCGTTTCGTCCAACCTCTCAAGCTGCTCTTCAGCCGCCTCGAGCTTGTTCCACATAGTCAAGAGTCAATTGAAGCATGTTGTGACGGGTTGATTTCCCTATTTCAGTTTTGACATGGCTTTGGGTGAAGGAAAATATTTTGGCTTGGTCGAGTTTTCTGTACTTCTCGAAGATATTGTTTCATATCATCTTCGAATCTTCAGTCGGTGGAAGTCCGACAGCTACCTTGAGAGCCAAGAAATTGTCGATCCACGTCTGCAAGAGCTAGTTGCATCTATGCCAATGCCACTGTGAGTGCTCATCGGATGGAAAAGGCATGGTTTTGTCGAGGAACCTGTCTTTGTCTTTTGTGAACAATGCCGGCCAGAGATCTTGAGCCCAAGTACTATAATTTTTGGGTCCAATGAGTTACAAGGAGATGAATCGCAATAAGGGCCATCACCCGACGACTTGTAAAGTGAATTACTAGGCTCCAGCCGGCCACCGCTTGTCGAGACGACATACGACAGAAAGCCATGCCCCATGGTCGGGTAGGAGTTTGTCCCCTAACCTTGCGATGTGGGCTTGAAACCTGGGCTTGGATCCGCCCAGCCCATTTCGGCATTGAAGGAAGTCTGTCCTCCTTCAGTGGGCTGGGCTCCAAGATTCGAGAATCCTTCTCCAAGTGTGTCATACGAAGCCCATGGCTGAGTTGGCCCAGCTGCCCATGGCCCTGAAACGGGAACTACTGGACTGGTGGCCATTATACTGGGTTAGAAACATTTCTTGGAGCAAGGGCCGGATCAGAAGTGATTTGAGTCGTGGAATGTTCATCTTCGGCAGAATCAACCTCACCCAGATTTTGAGGTGAATTCAATGTCTCCTCTACTGAAGTATTTCCTTCGGTATTCTTGGCCATGATATGTATAAAGATGACTTCCTATTTTGCGCTGATTTGCTTTGCAAGCTTTGATTTGCAATAGCAAAAACTGAAGGAAGCATAGGCAATTCGTGAATTTTGCGGAAGCTAGGTCGAAGAAAACAGCTCTGATACCATGTTAGAGTTCGAAGAATAGGTCAAGATATGAGAGAACAATTTAACTTCTGTATATTGAGTCGCGTTTGTTTACATCGTATAAGCTCTTATTTATGATACAATGGATGTCTAATTAAGGAAAATAAAAGGAAGATACGTCAGATCAAATCAAATCACGGATTGACATAATTAATCAATTATAATCTCCTGTAATTTTAGATTGATCGATCATAATCTTCGGTCCATATCTCTAACATTGTTAATTAAGATTTGTTCTAATTTTAACTAATTTAAAGGTATCCACTACTTGCTTAGCAGTTTCAACTGAGAATCACATTTGTCATATTTTTCGTGTATTAAATTTTAATAATTCCTAATATTGAAATTAAAAACAAAACATAAGCACAAAGGCCCAATAAAGCCACATCTCGTCGGAACTCGAACGGTAAGATGGGTAGCTTAACTTGCTAATTATTCCTTTCCTTGTCATTCTTCTTGAGATTTTCAGACACGGGTGTTTTAGACAAGGTATAAAAATATCGAAAGAGTTTCGGTCAGCATGCTATATTTGAATAATTGATTTTCAACGATATTGATCCGTGTGGCACGATGTCAATCAACATATCAAAATAATAATTTTTTAAAAATTAATTCATTATCTAATATTTATGGCACTTTTGTTAACAAGGTCTATTTAAAGAATAGTATATAACCCCAAAAAAAAAAAAAAAAAAAAACTCAAAGAAACTACCTTTCTTTATGTAAGGTTCTTAAGGGTTAGTGATTCCAAGTTCCAGGTTCCACACATATTCCATTTGGAATCTAGAATGTATTAGTTGGAACAAGTTTCTTATTTTTCAAAACTTGGAATCCGGAACCTATCTGCATACCCTAGAACTTGGAACAGGTCAATTCAAGGTTTTAACAAAGTTTTACATGTATTATCAATTGAATTGTAACAAATCATTACATTTAATGACCACAACCTAATTTAGACACACAAAGAAAATGAAACATTAACAAAGTAGAAATCTTAGTCATAAAATGAAAAATCGGATTAGTAGTTTCAAATTATACACTCATCTTTGGATGCTATAGAATATCGTAGGATCACAAAGACATGGACCAAAAAAAAAAAAACGCAAAAACCTATTTCAGGTTTTAAGTTTCACCTACTTAGAACCTAAAATCTAGCCATTGAAACAGGTTTTCTAATTTTTTTAACCTAAAATCTACCATGCATACCTTGAAATCTATAATCGGTTCCAGATTCTACAATAAAATCATGCTCCCCCTAAAGGTGCTCATGAACGTAATGTACTCTCCGAGACTTTCCTTCCTTCTTTGGCCGATGAGAACATCTTTCTAAGTCTGACCTTGAAACCGTTGGATATTCAGTAAGGATAAACTAAGTTGAGTGATTCGATCGTCATTTGTAAGTTCATAAATCATGCTTAGTTGCACTAGAGCGGGCTTGAAATTGATTGATGACTTGCAAGATAAAAATACTTGATTACTCACATTTCATATATTGCCTTTATTTAACTCGTAAACGGCTATTTAATTAATCAGAACGGTTATTCAATCTCAATTTAGAAATTGAGCAAATTGTACCGTCAACTAAGCACCCCCGTAGGTGATCCTTAGAGAATCCGACCAGGAAAAAAAGATCTTTTATAAGCTTTTCTTTTTGCGGTACGATGATAGTGAGTGATGGGGCATAGCACCGTACGAATAATTTTTAGGTAAGATATGATAGAATAATTAAATATTAAATACTACATTTATCTAATAACTTAACTTTTAAAACAATTAGTAGTGATCTCACAAAATTTCACATGATATTAGAATTGGAGGTCCTAAGTTCAAATATTTTCATGCCAAATTATCTCATCAATTAAATATATATCCACGCTTAATACTAGGTAAAAAGACCAGACTAAGCGTGAGGGTTGATAAAATAATAAAATATTAAACCACGCATTAATCTAATTTAAGTTTTTAGAATAGTTGGCAATTGTCTCATCAATTCTCACGAGAGGATCGCGGATCTTGTCAATCTAATTAATTTATGGTAACGTCATGAATGACTGTCCCGCATAACATTCTCAATGACTTCTTTTGGGAGGACATTTCAATGTGAACTTGTGACGAGAGATATATGAAGCGTGCTCGATAATTACTTGATTGAGTTTGCTCTGTTGATATGGACACAAATGTTATGTGGTCAGCTCGAGGGAAAATTGTCCATAAAATCATAAACTTATTGGACAATAGCTAATTTAATTTTGAATCTTATAATTGCGTCAAATTATTTATAAACCTTTCAACAATTTGTCAATATAGTCCTGCCAGCTAATTTGGCTAGAAATTATTAACGTGAACGCCAATTATTCTACATGGCATAGCCTCATGCTAACTTGACATTTATTCATTTATTTTTCTTTATTTTTCTTTCTATTTTTCATACTATTAAGGGCTGATACCAAAAAAAAATTAAAAATGTGAAAATTATTTACGTCAATGTTGACCATGTCACGTAGGACCGACATCCACATCGTCAATTATCTGGCCAAAATTGACCAAAATAATTATCAATGGATCATTAAAATGTTTAGAATTAAATAAACATAATTGAAAATTTTAGAATTATAATAAATTTCAGGCTTTTTTGAACAATTTTTCTTCGGCCAGATGATGGGCAACGTCTTGATTAGCAGCAAAACGGCATCAGATTTGGTGCTGTGCATTAAGGGGACTCGAAAAGGAGAGGTCGAGAGGTGAAGCCATTGCCTCTTTAGTTTGCATGGTGAGTATAACTTCACTTTATTTGAGTAGAGCCTTCTCGATATCATGCGCCTTCTTGTATTTGGTATTGACACTTTGCTTATCTTCAATATTGTTAAGAGCATCCGACCAAAGAAAAAGTATTGCTGAGAGTAAAAAATCTAAAGCAAATTTAAGATAAAATTAATAATGAATAGCGGAATGCTTCTACATCAGCATATCATTTTCTCACGAAAGTATGAATCATCATGGTTGGCGTAGTTATTTAAAACGTTAATTTTTTTAATTCAGAAAATTAATGCAACCTGTTTGATTTTCCAACAATTACATGCAAACTCCCCTAGAGCCGGACCCAATTGCACAGGTCAAAGATCTGAACATTACTGGTTCATGACCTATAGCGTATTCAGTGGATATTCAAGTAGCCAAATTTCATCATCGGTGAGAAAATGGAATTGGAGGACAGATAATCGACGGGAAAAGTGCATCAAATGTAGTAGTTTGTTTGCTTTCATAGTGCAATTTAAGCCTTTCAAATGGGACCTTCTGAAAAAGAAGTCAATTAAGTCCTTATGGCTAATACTAGCACCACGCGGGAAATAGTTCAAATGGTACCCAAGTAAGACCCATAGGAAAAATCAGGAAACTTAAGTAAGGAAGAACTTAATTGCACTTGTTTCAAAAACTTCAAGGTCTTAATTACAAGCATCGAAAAAAAAATTGTGCTATATGGAATTTCTTCAATAAGACTTATGGCAATTTTCATATAATTGATTGTAAACACTAGCTATGAATGTCAATGGCTCAGTTTGGGATTTTCAAGAAAATCAAACCGAATCTAATATGACCTGGTTCGGTTTGGATTTTCAGTTTCCCTCTCCTTCTTTTTCCCTGTCTCGCAAGGTAAAGTTTAGTAAAGCAATCGTGGGTTCATCATTTCTGTGGTCAACTATCATATATTATAAAAGTAATTGTCTCATTAACAATGTTTTTCAACTTGACAAGACATGCCCAAAGTGCTGCCAAAAGCATGCAATTGCTGGTTTAGTATATATATGTATAGGGAAACTTTCAGTAAAACAAAGTATTGTTTTACGAACTAAGGATAAAACAGATCTCGTGAATTAACGTAAGGTTTCTTCATTGAGCTTTTCATGTCTAAAATGAAAATAATGTAAGCAGTAGCAAAAATGAAGGTCTACCCAAGACTTTACGCTAGGGGTGTCAAAAACCGAATAAGACCCGAACCAAAAAATTAAAACTTTTGGTTCGATTTTGACATCCCTTACCACTAGCATGTCATTGATAATTTTCAATGGGAGTGAATGCTTAAAATCATATCAATTAATTTCTTTGAAAAAAAACTCGTGTCTACTCAAAAGCACCTCCTTTTTTCTTTGCTAAGCATACTAATGATGTCCAAATTGCAATGTTGACAATCCTAGGAGATGCGTAAACAATAAAGTACCATCCATCTTACATATAACTCAAAAATGCTCCACTATTCAATTTTTCATATGCCAAACACACTCGGAGAATTGCAATTTGCATTAATCCCTCTCTAAAATCTAAACATTTTCAGTAACCGTCAGCTTATTTACTGTCAAATTGTGAGTAATTGAGGAAAAGGACAGTGCAATTGTCGATGGGAGTTCAAATCACATCCCAACATTCGTCGCACCAATGTTGCTTGGGCTATCTCCAACGCCAGGCTCAACCATCCCCCGAACGGGCCCGAACGGGGGCCTTCGCCCTCTCACCCATCCTCTGGTTCCCCGGCCCGTGGAGCCATTCTTTCAGCGTGAATCCCAGGAACTTGATCACTACCCACGCGCCCATCAGCTGCAGCACGAATAGATGCCAGTGCCGGTGCAGCGACAGGGTCTCGACCTCCTACGTGGGGAAGGCAACACCGCATTGGTTCGTGCAGAAGAAGTCGGGGAAGATGCACTTGACCGCCACGTCGGGGCCCGCGACGCAGCCCTATATATCTCCGCAGTGGTCCCTCGGTCTATTTTCTCTCGCAGCTTGATCTAGGGCCGAGGTTACGATCAATATAACATCCGAATTTGATTACACACAAATCATATCAATTCAATTCAATTCGATTAGCAAGTTCACTCTGTAACCAAAATCATGTCCACTAAACTTATGATTGACCATAGTTCAATGAGAGAACTCACCTCATGTGGCTCGATATACCAACCATTGATCCTGGCCTGATCAAACCACGATTGAAATATCAAAGGTTGCATCAATGTTCCAGCGGAACGGAGGACTGACATTGCCATCGTAGAGTTGAGGAGAGAGAACGAGCTCTTCTCGTTGGTTTTTATTATTATTACTAATGATATTGTTATCACTAGCATTACTGTTGTTGTCATTGTTGCTGCGTTCGTCATAATCGCGCTTGTGGGTACACAACTATAGCTGAAGAAAGCCACTGTCTTTGGCTATCTGAAGGCAGTATCAGAGGTAATCCTGGGTTCTCTCCATTCTCTTCCCCTGCCTGTTTGAAACGATCTTATCCCGATTGATATTGCATAAATGAGATTGATTGGATAATGCACAGATGAGAGCTTGGAAATTCACAGATTTAAAGAGTCATCACGCGCTGCGCACACTGCAGTCGAACTATTGGATCGGCACAATGCCTATGATCATTTGACAATGCAGCCTAACATCATAACCACCGATTTCTATCATACTCATGCACCTGCACTAATGCAACCGCACGGATAAGCCTCTGGTCTTCGGCCGGAACCTCACCAATACATGCACGCACAAAGGCACATTTGAGCACACATTCATGTGCAGGAGACATACGTATGATCACACGTATTTGGCTGAGCAAATAACTCATACTCCAGGTAAGGTAGATTACATTCACTAACATCATTCATAGCCTCATGTTTCAAATAACAACTGGGACAGAGTCGCCAAGCCACAATATAAAAAAGGCATCGCATAACATCCAAAAGACAACAAGATTAAGGTATGCTTTGCAATACACGATTATCGTGCATCAGTAATTGGGTCTTTGATTGGCTTGACATGCCCGAGGCGATGCAACTGTCTTCTGTAGGCCTTGCTCCATCACCATGTGAAAAGAACAATGAGGTAGAGCCCAATTTATCAAAAGACCTAGTCATCTCCTTTATTTAGCAAGCGGACGAAACCACTGACTTTGGCAGATTTTCAGAGCATCCATTCGACGGCCAAATGCAGTCATCACCTGCCCTTCACGCCTGTTTCTTATCCTCAATCTGGCAAAGACGGACCGCTTGAGGAAGGAGATTATATCTAATATTCAAGTCATCGAAAATCTTTTTTAACTCCATGACTAGTTCAGTCCTCCGTCTGCCCTTCTCTGCATAATCTTGGAAGTTCATTGTGTGATTGACGTAGAGCGCCATCTTAATCTTGTTCACGTTCTCGATCTCACTCACAAGCAAGTTGTGGTTCGGGCGCCAGTGTAGCTGATTTTTCTCCAAGGACCTGATCAAGAAGGCTAGACATTAGAAGAGTTGCTATAATCTTTCATATGGTCCTGTACCAAACAAGTCTCTATATGGGCCATAACATTTGCAATAAGAAATGGAGGAAAACTGTAGCAATTCCATCGACTTACTTTTTTATCTTCTCTTTCATTGCTCCAATTCTTTCCAATGGAGTCATAAAATCAATTGAGAACTCCACCTTATCGCCCATGTCTGAGCTTCTGTTGTAATTGCTTATGGGTTTCGTAGACAAAACTGAATTTGGATAGTAGATTTTTTCATTATCGAGCTTCAAGAAGACAGTGTTCAAGATATTCATCTCCTCCACCATCAACTGCCATGAGAAATAGGAATTGCTATAAGTCAGACTCATCTCAACAGAAAAGTGGAAGTGTTGTGGAGGCGTTTCTCTTTAGAGTTACCTGAACTCCATCAATAACACAACGATCGCCAACATCAAATGGATGCATAACAAAAACGAAGATGATAGCCTCAAATATTGTCTTGCATGTGTTGCCGAAAATGAAAGCTGCCACAACAAGCTGTGACGAAAGCAGGACTAGTACTTTGGTCGTAGCAATTTCCATCAAAAGAAGCCATATGATGATGGTAATAACGATCAATATTCCTGTCACGAGCTTGTTCAATTGCTTTACTGCTGTTTTCGTGTCCGTCAAAGCATGTACCAGCGCTTTGCGGCCTTGATAAACCTTCACCTGTAAAAAATTTGTATCTCACGTTAAAATCTCCCTTCATTTCTCAGAAAATTCACATTAAAATACAGGTCACTGGAATGAAGACAAAGTGCGGAGCGACGATGCATGTTAACTGCTCTTTACATGAAAAAGGGCAACAGACAAAAATTATAATGAATTAAACATTAATACACTGACCACCCAGTTTGACAAAGATTTTATGTCAATTTTTCCATTTTCTGCTCCTTCAAGCAATGGGAAGATAAGATCCACCTCTTCCTTGATCATGAACCTCCCAAGATCTTCTTCTTCAAAGTACCTGCAGAAAATACAACATGGTTACCAAAAGACCAAACAAACCAAACAATCCGTTAATCTGGTGAACTCTTTCGTTTCTCACTTGCAACTCGGCGGAGCAACGTTCCTGAAAATGTGATACGCAGCAGCCATCGCTTCCATCTCATTCGTTATCTCCTTATCTTGCTCAACTCCTCCATCATCAACACTTTCATCCAATGTATTCGATAAGGTCGATAGCCCCGAATTTGTCACTGCGTCAATCAACATCTTCATCGTCCAAGCTGAAACCTTCTCTTGCTTCATCCTATATATCTTCCCCATATCAATCACCTTCTTCTCCTTTCCCAATTTACCTTTCTTCATGGTTCTGAAACTAAACTCGCGGGCACTAGGATCTTTCCCCACCCTCTCAGCCTCCTCTATAAGAGGTGGCCCAGATAAGGTTTGCAAAACATAGTGATGGAAGATTGACTCTTGAATTCGATCAAAGAATGCATTGACGTGGAAACTCGATGCTAATATCTTCAGCAGTAAAGTCTTTAAGAACCATAGGAACGAACCAATAAGAATAGAGACAAGAGTCCAGGTTATGCAATCCAAAACCTTATTGGCAATCTTCGACCTCCTGACGCCTCGATTGAATAACAGTACCCACGTGAGAAGAACAAAGGCCAACCAAGTGAAAACTTGAACGCTTTTCTTCAAACCATGAACAAAGTAGAGTACCTTTTTCCGAAGTAAAAATTTTTTCTCAATCAAGAAAACAATTAAATGCATCACCCAATTGGTAACCAACATGCCAGAGAATAACACCATCACAAGTACACACCACTTCCACATCTCTAAACCCCATAGCTTACATGCTTCCAATTGATCGACCGTTAAACTAGCCACCAAGCACCCAAGAATGAGAAAAAACAGGGTCCATTCAACCAAAGCCTTGGTCTTTATCCTCTTTTGCTTTGCTTGGCTCAATTCAAGAGTGACTTGTTTGTAGATCTCTTCGTTATCCTCCTCTCCACCTCCTCCTCCAGCTGGTCCCGGAGTGACAGGAACATTCCCGGCTGAACGCGTTGATCTGTTATTGGGCGATGCCTGATTAAATGAGCCTCTGAACGCAGAGTGCCCACCGGCTTGTTCTTGCAACAACGCATTGGGCTCTTCTTCAAACATAGTGGCATCAAGAGGATACTGTTGCTCCCCAAACCTCGACTTTGGTTTTGAGAAAATCGACCTGTTGAGACTCCTTTTCCTAATAAGAGATTCGTTAGCATTGGGAGCTTTAGGCGGCTTATTCCGGCTAGGGCTGAGACTGGCTATTTCGGGAGACGGGCAGCTCATTGGCGCTGATTTTGCGACAACGGTGCTTGATTCACTCGATGCCTGGCAGGCAGAATCCACCGGGGTTTGTTTCGGAGCGGCAGTTTCCAACTCCTCGGAAGACGACCCTTTTAAGCCCCCGCCCTCAGTCACAGCTTTTGCATCCCCTTCAGTCGGGATGTTCACAACTACATCATTTCCATTGACATTCCTTTTCTGCGACATGGCGATTTCGCCGCCTTTTAGACCTTCTCCTTTAGAATCCATTCATAATTCAGGATGCGTCCCAAAACTTCAAAACTTTACCGCTTACAAGGCTTCAGTTGAGGTTCAAACTCTGGACAGCACGAGTAAAGCAAAAGAGAGAATTCAAGCGCAGTTCTACTTCTACTGAAATGCGCACACGCAGACAGCAACAGGGCAACACAAAATGCATAACAAGGACTGAGCTCGTGGACTGACTCCAGTACTCGAGCCAGACAAAAAGTTTAGCCCTTTCCGAAAAAATTCACCTCTAATCAGTCACCACCAACTCAGGACACACAAAGTAAGGGGGACAGATCACGGAGCCGACGACTCTCGATCAAGAAACGAAACGGTGGGTTGCTCAAAAAATGGGTACAGACAGAACTGAAAATCCAAGAAGAGATTCAAGAGAACCGAGTACCTTGACCAAGATTAGCGCGAGCCTGTCAGCGTCCCGTTGAGCTCACTTCCCCAAGAACAGAGCAAGAAAGCTAAAGACCCGAAACAGGACTCATGAGGAGCATTAATGGCTGCCGAGAGCCGATCCAGTCGAAGTGAGACAAAACCCTCGTGGTTTGTTTATTAAGATTTTCTTCAGGCGGTGCTAGAGCTCAAGAAGCGTATTTAAATGATGATCCATGCACGGCCTCCCAAAACAGAGTAGATGATAATAAAGAAAGGAAAAAATGAGAAAACAAAGACTACCGAAAGGGGTTTGTCAACGAGAAGGCGGGCGAGGCAACAAAGCTTGACCTTTTGAGTCATTCATACTTGTATATTTTATTTGTTGGAAAGGATGTAGTCATTTTTCTGCAGCAAATAAAATTAAGAGAAATTAATCTTACTAAATTCATTAAATTGATTTTGGGGTTACCCACGACTTGCTCAGTCCGCCATAGCAGACTAGCAGTTTCGACTGATGATGAGCACATTTGTCGTATTTTCCATGTATCAAAATTCAATAATTCCTATAAACTAAAATTAGAGACGAAACGTAAACGCAAAGATCAAGCCAAGTTTGTTGGAACTTGCTGACTTTTCTTTTCCCTGTCGTTCTCCTCGAGATTTCAGACATGGGTTTTTCCCATTGAGATATAAAAAATATCGAAAGAGTGTTGAGCAATGTGCTATATCTAGATAATTGAATTTTCAAAATATTAATTATATGTGAAACAATGATAATCAATGAATAGAAATATATAGAAATATCTTAGACTTGATCCATGTACTATCTCTAGATAATTGAATTTTCAAGATATTGATTCTGTGTGAAATGACGACAATTAATAAAAAGAATTGTACGGAAATATTTTAATTAATTCATTATCAAATATTTAGTGGACTTTCGTTAGCATGGCCCATTTAAAAAATAGTATACAAAAAGCAAACAAAAGAAAAAGAAAATATAAGAAACACCTTTCTTTACATTATAGGTGCCCATGAACGTGATGCACGCAGCGAGAGTTCTTGTCTATCTTTCCTTTCCTTCCGTCCTTCCGTCGTTCTTCGATCGATTACACCATCTTTCTCAATCCGACCGGCATGTCCGTACAAAGAGGGTTTAATGTTTACGGTCGTTCAGTATGTCTACGACCTAAAACCTTCCATGTCGTCTTTTTATTGCCATCACCAAGAAAATTGTCAGATATTTGGAAAGTATGAAGCAAGTTTAGTACATTGATTGTTATTCAAAAGTTATCGAATCATGCCACTCTTACTACGATAACAAACTTAAAAGCACACAGCTCACAAGAAAAATATATCCGATCATGTGCCGTTGGTGCATTGTCAGTATTTAACTCGTGAATGGACTGGCTGATTTATTGGGATGATTATTCGATCTCGATTTTTGGAGTTCAATCAAATTATATCATCAACCACCGTTATTATCTAATCTAGTGCCAATGCAATTTGTTCACTGTTGGGATTTAGTCGAATGTCTTTCTTCTCAGCAAATTATGTTGGGTCGCAATCAAATGAACATTCAACTAGTGCTATCCCGTCTCAAAAAGGCGCATGTGTTTGTCAGAGAGTCCAACACGAAAAGGGAAGAAAAAAAGAAGATATTTTTTCTATAAGCTTGTCTTTTTGCGATATATCGATCGTCCTTGACAGGGCATAGTACCATATGAGTACATACTAGGTAAGGAAATCACATTGTGTCATCCTAATTAATAGCTTGCGAATGGCGGAACCCATTAGGACACATAAATCTATAGAAATGATCGAACTGTAACATCATGAACATAACATTCTCAATGAATTCTTTTAGGGGATGTTTCATAATGAACTTGTAATGAGATATGTGCAAAGCGTGCCTTGAATTACTCATCCAAATTTACTCTTTCAAGATGGGCACGAAAGTTATGTGATTGACCAAAGGGCAAATTCTCCAAGAAACTTTAACAAATTCAATTTTCAACCTCTTAATTGCACCCATTTAATCCTATTTTTTTTAATGATTTGTCAATATAAACCTTTCAATAAATTTATCTAGAGATTGCTAATGTGAGCGCCAATTATCCACTATGACACAACTAATACAGTAACATTGACATGATAATTTTTTTAAAATTTTTTAAAATTTCAGTTATTTTCTTTTTTTTTTTTTCTTTTCCATTTCTCTTTTTTTTTTTTTACTATTAAGGGTCGGCAAAAAAAAAAAAATTATTGCAAGACAAACAAAATTGAGTAATTTGATCTTAATTTGAAAGTTCTTAGATCATGCTCAGTTCTACTACAATAACAAACTTGAAATTAAATGATAACTCGCAAGAAAAAGATGCCCGATTACTCGTATTTTGTGCATTGCCTGTATTTAACTCGTGAATAAAACATCTGATTAATCAAGATGCTTATTCCATCTCGATTTTTAGAATTCGAGTAAATTATGTTGTCAACGCTGTTGTCATCCGATCTAATGCCAATGCAAAACGTTTTTCCTTTATTTGGTTGTTTAGTCGAAGGTCTTTCTTCTCGGCAAATTATGTCGGGTCACAATCAGATGAACTTTCAATGAGTCGTATTGCCGTCTAATAAAGAAGCATGCGATTATTGGTGAGGCCAACAAGAAAAAGAACAAGATCCTTTATAAGATTGTCTATTTAATCGTCCTCGACAGGGTGTAGTAACATACGAGTAAATACTAGATAAAGGCATCACAGACCGTATCATCCTAATTAATAGATGCCTATGGTGGGACCCTTGAGGGCACGTAATCACTGAAATGATCGAGCAGTAACGTCACGAACTACTATTCCACATAATATTTTCGTTGAATTCTTTCGGAAGGATGTTTTGGATTGAACTTGCGTTGAGATATGTGTAAAGTGTGATCGAGATGGGGACCCATTGAATCACTCATTTGAATTTTCTCTATCAAGATGAGCAGAAAAGTTAAGTGGTTAGCCACAGCCAGAGAGAAAATTAGCCAAAAAACATTTTAATCAATTCAATCTTAAATATTTTGATTTATCAATATAATTATTTTGGCTAATATGATCGAGAGTAGTAATGTGGATATCATCCGTCTTATGTAGCACAATCAACTTTGACATGACAATATTTTAGAATTTTCTAAATCGTTTATTTATTTATTTTCTTTATTTTCTCTTTTTTTTACTATTAATGGCCAGTAAATAAATTCAAAATATCACAAAATTTGTTTACATCAGCATTGGCCATGCCATGTAAATAGTACATTTGGTTCAATATTTTGAAAATCCATTAGAAAAATACAAGTAGTTTAATCTAAATAGCTTTGGGCAAATGTAAAGATCACTTGGTAAATTATGCTTTGATAAGCAATTTTGAGAAAAATATCATTTGATAGAAAATAAAATTTAATAAATTTTTTGGGTATTAATATTATTTTTTAAAAATTTTTATTTGTTTAAAATTGAAAAAAAAATCAAATATATTTATATGTGTGTAAAAAAAAAAAAAAAGACCAAACCCTTCTTTGGTCAGGCGAATGGCTACAACTGTCGATGAGCCTGATCTAGCATTGGTGACCATCAGTCATTAGGCAACCTCTAGCGTGGGTTGTGACCTTGGCGAAGACCGCTAGAGGTTGCCCGACCTTAAACAACCCTTGGCAAGGGTTGCGCAACCCAAGCAACATGCGACCCTCATAAGACCCAAGCGAGGGCCACCTAAGGTTGCAAGACCTAGGCAGCAATTGCTTGGATCACATGCCACCCCTGAGGTTGTGCGATCTTTGATGGCCTCATATCTGGCTCATCAACAATCATAGCCATTTGCTAAATTGACAAAGGCTTGGTCCTTTTTTAATAAAAAAAAATTAATGTGGGATAAATTCGAAAATTTGAAAAATTGGTAAGGGTAGTTTTGGAAAAGAAAATTGAGTTTCTGCATTTGGTCAAATGTTGAAGACTCAATGTTAATCCCTACTAGCTTTGGGCTTCTAGCCTTTTCAATGTTGGCTTTCACTTGACAACTTCTTCAAAATAGTTGTCAAATGATCCAACATTTTCTCAAGGGATTTTGAAGGCCAAAGTTCATTGGTAATGCTGAACTAAATGCGCCCAAAATGCCCGATGTCTATGTCATCAATCTTTGGCCAAAATTGATTGGAATAATGGTATTGACAAATCGTCAAAAAGTTTAGGATTAAATTGGCATAATTAGAAAGTTCAAAATTGAAGTTGCTGTTGTATAATAGGTTTAACACTTTTTTGGACAATTTTTCGGTTGGCCATATGGTGGGCAACATTTTTGTTAGTGATAAAAGGAGATATACTTGATTATGAACATCTCTCATATATCTCATTTGATAATGCACATCCTTGATCGATATGCACCTTCAATAGTCATCTCCTAAAGCCTATAAATAGGCTAATGTCATCCTTGTTATAAATATATCATTATACAAAAATTCCTCAAATCTATCTTTTATATTATTATTTTTAACTTGGTATCGAGCCTCCTTTCTTGAACATGATGCACCTCGAAAATTTCCCACTTCTATTTTTTTTCCTGCTTTATTATTCTCAATAGTGCACTCAAGCATCTCATGCAAATAAATCCATCCATGCCGCTAGAAGATATTCACCCAAGTGCATCATTCCCGTTGGGGTAACCATCATGGTGATTGTATTATGATGCCTCTAACACGTTGCCAAGTTGAGCTTTTCTTTTCCATGGAGGTATTTTTCAATGCCGTAAAGACTTGTTTTCACATATCAATTGTGTCTAAGCTATTGTCTCAACAATAAAGTTGATATCAAATGATGCATGTTACTCGACTCCAATACCTCTTATTCTCAACTTTTCACTTCTTGTTTCAAGAGCCAACTCTACCACTAGATTTGCCGCTGTCAAACAATCAAAATATTTGTCAATGGGAAGCTGGAGTCATCACATGTGCAGCCATGTGCCGCCTCATCATCAATCTATTGAATTCATTTTAATCGAAGGTTTTTGTGATGTTATTCATATTATTTTTCAAACTCAAATTGATCTGTTTCAACTCACTTGCATTTGATAGGGATGTTAGCAATATTATTAAATGATTTACTTGATCATGAATATCTCGTTATGTATATATTATATTTGATAGTGCATATCTTTGATTGATATATTATTTATAAAGCTTAGGCTGATTTAATCTTTGTTCCAAATAATCGAATTATACAAAAATTCCTCAAATTCATCATCTGCATTATTATTTTCAACTATCTCGATCGGGTCTTGCTTCTTCCTCCTTCCATCGAGAGAGGGATCGATCTCAACTTTAAAAAGGCGATGTGAATCAAACGTAGATCATTCGAAGAGGGGTTTCTCTTTTATTGATGGATGGGGCCATATCCAGCGTCGATGCCCGCCGGATCGCCATTGCTGATTTTTGAACAGCGAAAGGACAAACAGATTTTTGGTGCTGCCCATAATATGCGCAGCGCATTATAGGGAGACTTGAAAACGACGAGGGGTCGAGACGCGACGCCTGATGTCACATTGGCCTACCCACTATTCTTTTGCCTATGTTTTGCACGGTGAAGACGACTTCAGTGCCATCATGTCTTCCACCATTTGCTAATGACATTTTGCTGTTTTTTCTTGGACGTTGCTAAATGGAAAAAAACAAAAGAAAATTCAAGGAAAAATTAATAATTAATAACGCAATTCCTCTGCATTCGCAAATCTTCATGATTGGCGCATTTATTCAGGGCATTAAAAGAAATTTTTTTAAATTCAGGAAATAAATGCGACCTATTTGATTTTCCATCAATTGCATATAAACGCCTCTGGGTCGGACCCAATTGCAAAGGTCAGAAATTTGACCATAACCGGTCAATGATTTGCAGCCTGTTTTATGTTTTATGAATCTTTAGATGGTCAGATTTGCACGTGAGAAAAAGAGAAAATGGAGGACAATATAAGTGATGGGAAGGGTACAGCAAAAGAAGTAGTATGTTTTGCTCTCATAGCTTTTCAAATGATATGACTACTTTTTCGACCTTTGGAAAAAGAAGTCAATTAAGTGCTTCCGGTTCCGGCGAATAGTGGCACCACGTTGGAAATAGTCCAAATGGCACTCAAATAAGATGCCCCTAGGAAATATCAGGAAACTTTTATAAGGAAGGCCTTGACGGCACTTGTCAAAAAGATTTTGAGGGCTTAATAAAAGATGGAAAGATTTTTGTGCTAACTAGAATATCTTCAATAATACTTAAGGCGATCTTCCTATAATTGATCATATAAACTAGCACATCATTGATAATTTTTGAAAAAATTGTTCAAAAATTTCTACATTTGTCAATTTAATTTTAAATTTTTCAATTTTATCAATTAGGCTCTAAATATATTCATTTTTTCTAATTGAGTCGATTTGGCTAATTTCGATTGGAAATCACTAATGTAAATATTGTTCGTCCTATATGACACAAGTAGGTAGGGCAACAATAATATGGACAATTTCTTTAATATTTTAATATTTTTTAAATATTTTATTAAATTTTACTTTCTTTTTTCTTTTATCCTTTTTGTTGGACGGTCGACTTCACTGACCATAGGTGAGGCCTAGTGACCTTTGTTTGGGCAAGGGCCAATGCCGTCGCTTGTGGTTGGCAACCTCGCCGACTTAAGGGTTAGAAATAATAAAAAATAAATAAATTATTTAAAAAAATTATTCACGTTTGCCACATAGGACCATTAGCGTCCCCATCAATGATTTTTGGTCTAAATGGCCAAATTGACTCAATTGGCAAAATATGAATATATTTAGAATTCTATTGACAAAATTGAAAGTGAATACTCAAAGTTGGATCAATAAATTCCTCTAACAAAATCTCTTGCGTCTACTCAAGATCACCTCCTCTTTTGTTTACTAAGCACACGAACGATGTCTAAATTGCAATGTTAACAATGCTAGGAAATGCGTAAATCGACCAGATATTCATCCCTCTTAAACATAACTCAAAAACGCTCCATGTTATGTAATTTTTCATATGGCTAACACCCTCAGGAATCGCAATTCGTGTTAATTCCTCTCCAAAATCTGAACATTTTCTGTAAGCGCCTGCTTAATTCCTCTCAAATTGCGAGTAATTGTGGAGAAGGGTGGTCTAATTGAATGGTCTTGATCCCAAGACAGGCATACGATTTGGACAAGCTCTTCAAGTTGGCCATCTTCGTCCGCCGGAAGCGCAGGCCTGAGCCTGCCTTCTGCTACTTCCACTGCAATCTGTTTACATAAGACAAATTATAAAATCGATGAATGTACGGTAGTATTTCAATAATATATAACAGCTGCATTTGAATTGGGGAAAATTTTGATGGACCATTGAGAGATGAAACATAGTACCTGGGCAGGGCCGAAATCGGTCTCGATATAAGGGTGTTTGCCTGTGATGAGCTCATTGAGTATGATCTCGAAGCTGTACACGTCGCATTTCTTGTCATAAGGCTCACACCGTATCACTTCTGGCGCCATGTACACATAAGTCCCTGAGAATGTCATTTTACTTGAGTCGGACTTGCAAAACGATGTTTGCTAATTCGATACATGGACATCGAAATGAATCAGTTTACAAGAGAACAAATGTTCTTGAATTTACCCGTTTCGCCCGTCAATGCCAGCTCTTCATCTCCCAAGAACCGGGCGTGCCCAAAATCAGCCACCCTCGCACGCATCGCATCGTCCAAGAAGATGTTGCTGGGCTTCAAGTCTCTGTGGATCACCCTGGGCTTCTGCTCGTGCAGATACTGCATCGCTTGGGCTATCTCCAAGGCCAGGCTCAGCCGCTCCCCGAGCGGAGGCAGCGGCTTCGCCCTCTCACCCTTCCTCCGGCTCCCGGGCCCGTGGAGCCACTGCTTCAGCGTCGAGCCCAGGAACTCGGTCACCATCCACGCGCGCTCGGGCGGGTCGATGCACGCCCCCATCAGCTGCAGCACAAACCGGTGTCGGTGCCGCGACAGCGTCTCGACCTCCTGCGCGAAGAAGGCAGCACCGCTCTGGTTCGTGTGGAAAAAGTCGGGGAATATGCACTTGACCACCACGTCGAGGCCCCGCCACGTTGCCTTGTATATCTCCACAGTGGTCCCTCGGGCTATTTTCTCTCGCAGCTCGATCTAGGGCCGAGGTTGCGACGACAGGTCAATATAATATCCAAATTCGATTACACACAAACCATATCGATTCGATTTGATTAGCAGTTTACTTGGTAACCAAAACCATGGCCAGTGAACTTATGATTGACCATAGTTCAATGAGAGAACTCACCTCATGTGGCTCAATATACCAACCATTGATCTGGCCTGATCAACCACGATTGAAATATCAGTGTAAGGTTGCATCAATGTTCCAGCGGAACATTACTAATGTTGTCATTGTTGATTGGTATTGCCATCGTAGAGTTGAGGAGAGAGAACGACCTCTTCTCGTTGGTTTTTATTATTATTACTAATGTTATTGTTATCACTAGCATTACTGTTGTTGTTATTGTTGCTGTGTTAGTCATAATCGCCCTTGTGGGTACACAACTATAGCTGAAGAAAGCCACTGTCTTTGGCTATCTGAAGGCAGTATCAGAGGTAATCCTGGGTTCTCTCCATTCTCTTCCCCTAGCTGTTTGAAACGAGCTTATCCCGATTGGTATTGCATAAATGAGATTGATTGGAAATTGCACAGATGAGAGCTTGGGAATTCACAGATTTAAAGAAAGAGTCATCACGCGCTGCGCACACTGCAGTCAAACTATTGGATCAGCACAATGCCTATGATCATTTGACAAGGCAGCCTAACATCATAACCACCGATTTCTATCATACTTATGCACCTGCACTAACGCAACCGCGCGGACAAACCTCTGGTCTTCAGCCGGAACCTCACCAACACATGCACGCACAAGGCACATTTGAGCACACGTCCATGTGCAGGAGACATACGTATGATCACACGTATTTGGCTGAGCAAATAACTCATACTCAAGGTAAGGTAGATTACATTCACTAACATCATTCATAGCCTCATGTTTCAAATAACAACTGGGACAGAGTCGCCAAGCCACAATATAAAAAACGCGTCGCATAACATCCAAAAGACAGAACAAGATTAAGGTATAATTGTGTGCATCAGTAAATGGTTCTTTTGATTGTCTTGACATGCCCAAGGCGATGCAACTGTCTTCTGAAGGACTTGCTCCATCGCCATGTGAAAAGAACGATGAGGTAGCCCTTTATTTAGTAAGTGGACGAAACCACTGACTTTGGCATATTTTCAGAGCATTTATTCGACGGCCAAATGCAGTCATCATCTGCCCTTCACGCCTATTTCTCATCCTCAGTCTGGCAAAGACTGACCTCTTGAGAAAGGAGATTCTATCTAATCTTCAAGTCGTCGAAAATCCTTTTTAACTCCATGACTAGTTCAGTCCTCCGTCTGCCCTTCTCTGCATAATCTTGGAAGTTCATTGTGTGATTGACGTGGAGCCCCATCTTAATCTTGTTCACGTTGTTGATCTCACTCACAAGCAAGTCCTGGTTTGGGCGCCAGTGTAGCTGATTTTTCTCCAAGTACCTGACCAAGAAGGCTAGTCATTAGAAAGAGTTGCTATAATCTTTTATATGGTCCTGTATCAAACAAGTCTCCATATGGGCCACAACATTTGCAATAAGAAATGAAGGAAAACTGTAGCAATTCCATCAACTTACTTTTTTATCTTCTCTTTCATTGCTCCAATGCTTTCCAATGGAGTCATAAGATCAATTGAGAACTCCACCTTATCGCCCATGTCTGAGCTTCTGTTGTAATTGCTTATAGGTTTCGTAGACAAAACTGAATTTGGATAGTAGATTTTTTCATTATCGAGCTTCAAGAAGACAGTGTTCAAGATATTCATCTCCTCCACCATCAACTGCCATGAGAAATAGGAATTGCTATAAGTCAGACTCATCTCAACAGAAAAGTGGAAGTGTTGTGGAAGTGTTTCTCTTTAGAGTTACCTGATCTCCATCAATAACACAACGATCGCCAACATCAAATGGATGCACAACAAACACAAAGATGATAGCCTCAAATATTGTCTTGCATGTGTTGCCGAAAATGAAATCACCCACAACCAACTGTGATAAAAGCAGGACTAGTACTTTGGTCGTAGCAATTTCCATCAAAAGAAGCCATATGATGATGGTAATAACGATCAATATTCCTGTCACGAGCTTGTTCAATTGCTTTACTGCTGTTTTTGTGTCCGTCAAAGCATGTACCAGCGCTTTGCGGCCTTGATAAACCTTCACCTGTAAAAAAATTGTATCTCACGTTAAAGACTCCCTTCATTTCTCAGAAAATTCACATTAAAATACAGGTCACTGGAATGAAGACAGAGTGCGGGGTGACGATGCATGTTAACTGCTCCTTACATGAAAAAGGGCAATAGAAAAAAATTACAATTAATTAAACATTAATGCGCTGACCACCCAGTTTCTCAAAGATTTTGTGTCAATTTTTCCAGTTTCTGCTCCTTCAAGCAATGGTAAGATAAGATCCACCTCTTCCTTAATCATGAACCTCCCAAGATCTTCTTCTTCGAAGTACCTGCAGAAATTACAACATGGTTACCAAAAGACCAAACAAACCAAACAATCTGTTAATCGGCTTAACTCTTTTGTTTCTCACTTGCAACTCAGCGGAGCAACGTTCCTGAAAATGTGATATGCAGCAGCCATCGCTTCCATCTCATTCGTTATCTCCTTATCCGCTTGCTCAACTCCTCCATCATCAACACTTTCATCCAATGTATTTGATAAGGTCGATAGCCCCGAATTTGTCACTGCGTCAATCAACATCTTCATCGTCCAAGCCGAGACCTTCTCTTGCTTCATCCTATATATCTTCCCCATATCAATCACCTTCTTCTCCTTTCCCATTTTACCTTTCTTCAAAGTTCTGAAACTAAACTCGCGGGCACTAGGATCTTTCCCCAGCCTCTCAGCCTCCTCTATAAGAGGCGGCCCAGATAAGGTTTGCAAAACGTAGTGATGGAAGATCGATTCTTGAATTCGATCAAAGAATGCAGTGACGTGGAAACTTGATGCTAACATCTTCAGCAGTAAAGTCTTTAAGAACCATAGGAATGAACCGATAAGAATTGAGACAAGAGTCCAGGTTATGTAATCCAAAACCTTATTGGCGATCTTCGACCTCCTGACGCCTTGATTGAACAACAGTACCCACGTGAGAAGAACAAAGGCCAACCAACTGAAAACTTGAACACTCTTCTTCAAACCATGAACAAAGTAAAGGACCTTTTTCCGAAGTAAAAATTTCCTCTCAATCAAGAAAACTATGAAATGCATCACCCATTTGGTAACCAACATGCCAGAGAATAGCACCATCACAAGTACACACCACTTCCACATCTCTAAGCCCCATAACCTAGATGCTTCCAATTGATCAACAGTTAAACTAGCCACCAAGCACACGAGAATTAGAAAAAACACGGTCCATTCAACCAAAGCCTTGGTCTTTATCCTCTTATGCTTTGCTTTGCTCAATTCAAGAGTGACTTGTTTGTAGATCTCTTCGTCATCCTCCTCTCCACCTCCTCCTCCAGCTGGTCTCGGAGTGACAGGAACATTCCCCGCCGAATGCGTCGATCTGTTATTGGGCGATGCCTGATTAAATGAGCCTCTGAAAGGAGAGTGCCCACCGGCTTATTCTTGCAACAATGCATTGTGCTCTTCTTCAAACATAGTGGCATCAAGAGGATACTGTTGCTCCCCAAACCTGGACTTCGGTTTTGAGAAAATCGACCTGTTGAGACTCCTTTTCCTAACAAGAGATTCGTTAGCATTGGGAGCTTTAGGTGGCTTATTCCGGCTAGGGCTGAGACCGGCTATTTCGGGAGACGGGCAGCTCATTGGCGCTGATTTTGCGACAACGGTGCTTGATTCACTCGATGCTTGGCAGGCAGAATCCACCGGGGTTTGTTTTGGAGAGGCAGTTTCCAACTCCTTGGAAGACGACCCTTTTAAGCCCCCGCCCTCAGTCACAGCTTTTGCATCCCCTTCAGTCGGGATGTTCACAACTACATCATTTCCATTGACATTCCTTTTCTGCGACATGACGATTTCGCCACCTTTTAGACCTCCTCCTTTAGAATCCATTCATGATTCAGGACGCGTCCCAAAAGTTCAAAACTTTACCGCTTACAAGGCTTCAGTTGGGGTTCAAACTCTGGACAGCACGAGTAAAGCAAAAGAGAGAATTCAAGCGCAGTTCTACTTATACTGAAATGCACACACGCAGACAGCAACAGGCCAACACAACATGCATAAAAGGGTGAGCTCGTGGACTGACCCCAGTACTCGAGCCAGACAAAAAGTTTAGCCCTTTCCGAAAAAACTCACCTCTAATCAGTCACCACCAACTTAGGACACATAAAGTAAGAGGGACAGATCAGGGAGCAGACGACTCTCGATCAAGAAACGAAACGGTAAGTTGCTCAAAAAATGGGTACAGACAAAACTGAAAATCCAAGAAGAGATTCAAGAGAACCGAGTACCTGGATCGAGATTAGCGCGAGCCTGTCAGCGTCCCGTCGAGCTCAATTCCCCAAAGAACAGAGCAAGAAAGCTAAAGAGCCGAAACAGGACTCTTGAGGAGCATGCATGGCTGCCGAGAGCAATCGACGTGAAAGAATATCCTCGTAGGTTGTGTATAAAGCTTCTCTTCTGGCAGTGCGGGAGATCAGGAGCGTAAGGTTCTCGCTCTGCGTTGTTAAAGTTACGCTCCATGCATGGCCTTGCCAAAAACAGAGTAAGTTGATAATAAAAAAAAGAAAGGAAAAAGGAGAAAAGAAAGACTGCGGGTCTTTCCATTGGGCTGTTCCATGTTGTTGGGCTGCTCGCGCTTGTGAGATCGGGAGCGTAAGCTTGTTTGCTTTTGCGCTATTTTGGCTTTCCTCTTGCTCTAGGTGGTCTTGCTTTTACCTTGGGGTTGGCACCCTTCCACTCATTTGACTATTTTATCCTCGTGAGTTTAAGTTTTTGGTGCCAAGATCTTGCTATATAGTTTCTTGTTGCTTTTTGGCTTAAGTCAATTTAATACTTACCTTTTACCAAAAAAAAAAGATTACGGGTCTGCCAAGGAAATGGTAGGCGACGCAACAATGCTTGACCTTTTGAGTATACCTGTTAAATGAGTGAATCGAGTCGGGTTTGGGTCGTGTCGAAAATGAATCGACTCATATTTGATCTATTTAACCCGTTTTAATCCATATTCATATAGTGTAAATTTAGTGATCAATATTCGACCCGACCCGTATTACTAAAACCTATTAATATTCTAGGAAAAATAATTATAATTTCGATTTTTTTAAAAAATAACATTTTTAAAAAGTTAAAGAGGGAAATATTGTACGGAGCTTTTTTACCCACAAAAAAAAAAAAAAAGATTGTATGGGGCTTGGGTTGGAAATTTAGAAATGGGTTTTAAAGTTCTAACCCACTTGTTATTTTAAATGGGTCGAAAATAGATAGTAAGTTCCAACTCATTTTTGCCCCATTTAAATCAAATTCATTTTTTTAACCCATTTTTAGTTGGGTTTTTTAAAGCCCCTAAATGGATAAGTACATTAGAGGGGTGCATGACAAAATTTATATTTCTCGATTTCTCTGTTTCTCTGTTCCCCGAAACAGGTTTGGAACAGAAATCCGTTTGATAACGCAATTTGATTTCTCTATTTCTGAAACAGATTTCTATTCCAGAAATAGAGAAATTGAATAAATCGGAAACTGAAATTTTTAACTTATGAAATAGAAATCAGAAACTGAAATCAAACCATATTAAAGAACCTTGCGCTTTCTTGCTAACTTAATTAACTCATAACAACAACTTCACAAATTATTGCTAATTTTCTTTTTCTTATTTTTTGCTCATGTTTTTTTTTTTTATTTTCTTCAATTTTTTTTTATAACTTTCTCTTTAGGATGAAAGGCAATTGAATGGGTCCCCAATTTTCAAAAACGACTAAAGTTCTTAAATGCTTACTTAAAAACAATAAGGCTCTTTTCTCCTAGAAAAAGCACGCGCATAGCCAATTGAAGAAAAAATTCTTACATAATAAATGAATAAAAAATGTACCTAGAAATTTAACCTTATTTTTTTACAAATTCAAAATTCTTGTAAAATCAAAATATTTAGATTGTTACACAATATTGAATTTTAATTCAAAGGCAAGAGATTCAAGAGAATCTCTCTCTTTGCTATGCAAGGGCCATTAAAGGTTCATTGAGCAACAATAAAGAAACTAGGAATGAGCAACTGGACTGATTCAATTCGAGAATTAAAATAAACCGACCTTCTCCCGATTGGTTCCTAACCATAAATATTACTTTAAGGTAAAATTCTCATATATTTCTTTACACCATTAATTTTATTTTGTTGATAATCTTGCATAATACTAGTTTTTGATAAAATAACAAGGCTGTATAGGCGTCATTGATGGAATCCATATTCATGCTTTTGTAGTGCTTGTCTGAACCTATGCAGGATGAGCTTGCAAACGATACATTGACCAAGGAGGGAAACCAAATAAATACATTTAGGAAAACGATTGCTAATAAAATGACAATGAATAATAATATGCCAAAATTCCATGAAATTGTATTTTTAACTTTTATAATGTATTAGTATTGTTTCGACTATTATTTTGTATTTGAGGATTTCCCATGTTGTTTTAGTATTATTTCAACTATTATTTTGTATTTGATGATTTCCTATGTTGTTATCTAATCAATTTCTATTCCTAGAAATAGAAATTTTGTTCTCATTATCAAACGGATTTCTATTTTAGAAATAGAAATTTTTAGTCGTTATCAAATGGGTTTCTTTGCTCAAAAACTTGTCCGGGGAATAGAAATTAAGAAATTGATTTCTGTTTTAGAAATTTTGTCATGCACAGCCTAAAAGTCCTAAAACTTATCATAAAAATGTAATTGAGTCCTAAAATTTTCAAAAAGTGCAATTAAGTCCTAAAACTTGTCACAAAAGTTCAATCAAATCCTAAAACTTTCAAAATGTTCAATAAAGTTCTAAAACTTGTCTTAAAAGTGCATTCGATATCTAAAACTTTCAAAAAATGCAATCAATGGAAAGACTTAGATTGGGCTGATGCCGTCACTTGTGGTTGGCAACCTCGCCAACTTAGGGGTTAGAAATAAGAAAAAATAAATAAAATATTCAAAATGATTATAATATCATTAAAAATTATTCACGTTAATGTTGGCTATGCCATGTAGGACTATTAGCATCCCCATCAATGAATTCTGGTCTAAATGGGCCAAATTAACTCAATTGGTAAAATATGAATATATTTAGAATTTTATTGGCAAAATCGAAAGGTTTAAAATTAAAGTGGCAAAAATGAAAGTGAATACTCAAAGTTGGATCAATTAATTCCTCTAACAAAATCTGTTGAGTCTACTCAAGATCACCTCCTCTTTTGTTTACTAAGCACACCAACGATGACTAAATTGCAATGTTAACAATGCTAGGAAATGCATAAATCGACCAGATATTCATCCCTCTTAAACATAACTCAAAAACGCTCCATGTTATGTAATTTTTCATATGACTAACACCCTCGGGAATCACAATTCGTGTTAATTCCTCTCCAAAATCTGAACATTTTCTGTAAGGGCCTGCTTAATTCCTCTCAAATTGCGAGTAATTGTGGAGAAGGGGGGTCTAATTGAATGGTCTTGATCCCAAGACAGGCATACGATTTGGACAAGCTCTTCAAGTTGGCCATCTTCGTCCGCCGGAAGCGCAGCTCGAGCCTCGCCTTCTGCTACTTCCACTGCAATCTGTTTTACATAAGACAAATTATAAAATCGATGAATGTACGGTAGTATTTCAATAATATATAACAGCTGCATTTGAACTGGGGAAAATTTTGATGGACCATTGAGAGATGAAACATAGTACCTGGGCTGGGCCGAAATCGGTCTGAATATAAGGATGTTTGCCTGTGATGAGCTCATTGAGTATGATCCCGAAGCTATACACGTCGCATTTCTCGTCATAAGGCTCACACCGTATCACTTCCGGTGCCATGTACACGTAAGTCCCTGAGAATGTCATTTTACTTGAGTCGGACATGCCAAATGATGTTTGCTAATTCGATACATGGACATCGAAACGAATCAGTTTACAAGAAAACAAATGTTCTTGAATTTACCCGTTTCGCCCGTTAATGCCAGCTCTTCATCTCCCAAGAACCGGGCGTGCCCAAAATCAGCCACCCTCGCACGCATCGCATCGTCCAAGAAGATGTTGCTGGGCTTCAAGTCTCTGTGGATCACCCTGGGCTTCTGCTCGTGCAGATACTGCATCGCTTGGGCTATCTCCAAGGCCAGGCTCAGCCGCTCCCCGAGCGGAGGCAGCGGCTTCCCCCTCTCACCCTTCCTCCGGTTCCCGGGCCCGTGGAGCCACTCCTTCAGCGTCGAGCCCAGGAACTCGGTCACTATCCACGCGCGCTCGGGCGGGTCGATGCACGCCCCCATCAGCTGCAGCACGAACCGGTGTCGTTGCCGCGACAGGGTCTCGACCTCCTGCGCGAAGAAGGCGGCACCACTCTGGTTCGTGTGGAAAAAGTGGGGGAAGATGCACTTGACCGCCACGTCGAGGCCCCGCCACGTGGCCCTGTATATTTCTGCGGTGGTCCCCTGTGCTATTTTCTCTCGCAGCTCGATCTGGGGCCGAGGTTACAACAACAGGTCAATATAACATCCAAATTCGATTACACACAATGACACAAACCATATCGATTCGATTCGATTAGCAGTTCACTTTGTAACCAAAACCATGTCCACTGAACTTATGATTGACCATAGTTCAATGAGAGAACTCACCTCATGTGGCTCAATGTACCAGCCATTGATCCTGGCCTGATCGACCACGATTGAAATATCAGAGTGAGGTTGCACTAGTGTTCCAGCTGGGAACTGAGGACTGACGTTGCCATTGTAGAGCTGAGGAGAGAGAAGGACCTCTTCTTGTCCGTCGTTACCGTTACTGTCGATGTTATTGTTGTCATTAGCATTGCTGTCGTTGTTATTGTTGCCGTGTTCATCGTCGTGCTTGTGGTGGACGATTAGCTGAAGAAAGCCGTTGTCTTTGGCTATCTGAAGGCAGTGTCGGAGGTAATCCTGGGTTCTCTCCAATCTCTTCCTGTATATCATCCGAAGCTCCTTCTCCTTTTGGACTTCCTTCTCTAATTCCCCTACCTTTCATTCGCAAATCAAACTGAGCAAGTTATTTCACCAGAAATATCACTAAAACATTCTGTAATCTTAAATTTTGAAAAACAGAAAAATAAAAGTGAATGAGTTTTATTTTACTTTGCTTAGACCATAAATTTGATAATCTCTTAACTCCTTTTTATCATTAATGCTCGAACCTTTTTTCGAGAAAACATCGAACAGTAGTCCCACAAAAGTCACGCCACATCAAATTTACCTGCCGCTCCAATCTAGAAAGAGATGTTTGGTGTTGCTGGTGATGGCCAGTGGAGACTGTAGAGCCCATGCTGATGCAGTCATTAAACCCGCGGCAAAACCCGCGCTGCAGCCGATGAGGAGCCGGGCTGCCTTGCTTCGCTGGAGAACTCTGCAAGCTCGATGGTCGGAATGCGAACGGCACATCCGGCAATTATCGCCTCCAGCGTTCATCTTACGTGTATTCCCACTCTTGATTGTCTTCTTGTATCTCTAGGGTTTGGACCGAGAAGAGAGAAACGTTAAGATACGCTTCAAGGGGTTTATAAACTGCATAGCTTAGCAATCTTTTTATATATATATTTATTTATTTATTTACAATTTCATTAAGCTTTGGGGAACTACGACGCGAGTTAGACTTAATTATGTATTGCCAGTATTTTCACCTTAGACTTCTTATTTTTCACGCATTTACGCTCTCTTATACATTTATTACGTCATTGCTTAAATATCAGTATCTCATGAAGTGATTATTGCCAATGAGATTATAGAATTCAAAAGACATCATTGTTGCTTACCGTTTCGATGAATTCAATGATGTGGTAGATGACAAAGTTCTAGATACCAACTTGCAAACAAGGTATCATCAATCACAATGCTTTTCAAGAATGGCGATAATACATATGATTGAGGAAAATGACAAATAACGCGGTGATTTCATTAAAGCATAAAATGAAAAAAAAAAAAGTAGTGAATTTGTGGGAAAATGTTCATTGGTCCAAAGTAAATAAATATTCATTTAAATCCTTTGAAGCAAGAAATAAGATGACAAGCAATTTTGCTTTGCTGTAGAAACTCCTGTATTGGCAATTGTGGTTTCCTTTTCTGGCTACAGCCTGAACATTTATCTCAAATTACGAAAGGTTGCCACTACTTTTTAATTTCTTTGCGGATACTAATGTACTGGTAATGTTAAAATATAATCCAGCAATTCGAAATTTCTCCAATTTCTTTGTGATAAAATGTTGAATGCGGATTGGACATGGATATATACAAAGAAGTTAAAAATCCGGCTCATCAATTATGTGGAGTAATATCACTTGGACCGTTAATTATGTTGGCCCTAATGTATGACCCACGTGATTGGAAGTTAGGATTGGTCTCGATCTATGATCTAGGGATCATATGATATCCTCTTTTTATATATACAATAGGAATCTTCTCCTTTTCAGTTTATGTTCCTCTTGAAATATAGGATAAGACAAAGAAAAAGGTGGATGTTCTTATTGTTCTCGTGATATGGCATTTCTTAATCTTCTTGCTTACCACTTGTTTCGGAACAAAACAATTAAAATTATACTCGGTCAATCAAGATGTGCATATTCCACGGAATCTTCGACGAAAATGAAAGAACGCAAGAATAGTCGAACATGTCATGTCAACAAACATTGCACTTACACAGATGCAAGAGGACTTATATCAAATAGCATCACACGTTGAATCTAATCAAAAAAATTTCGTACTAGCTTTGTTCTTTCCGCACAGTAGGTTTCACGATCAGGAATATCAAGATGAATCGAAAGCCAACACCATCTTCACATCTTTTCTTTTCTCTATTTTTTTGTTTGGGTTCCCACCTACCTTATCTTTTTTCTTAAGGTTGCATTATATTGCATGTTTTTAGACCAAGCAAAGCACCACCTTCACATTGCTCATCACATCATTTTCCACTTTATCATCCAAAGGAAAAAGCTGGTGGCATACTCTTGCGAAAATGCATCTTGGGATCACCGAATCGAATATATACCTCGATCTGTCTTATGCTCGCAAAGGAAAAGCAGCAACTAAAAAGGAAAAAAGAAAAGAAGAAGAAAAAATAAAGGAAGACTTGGACCATTTGCTGTTTGGGAATGATAGAAGGAGAGGGGAGAGGGTCGACATGTTCTTTGCCGGCTTCCACGCGGTCTTTCCAATTTAAATTGACCTGTCCAAAGTCTTTGTATTCTTGCGTCAAGTAATCATGTAGAATTACTGAGAAACAGATTCCTGGAAAAATAATTAGTTATATGAGAGTAAATTATTGGTATTTATATGAGAATATTCACCGTGTTGTCGTCTTATGCACCTTGGGATGGAGATGGAGATTTAAATAGAACGCCATTGCTTTTATTTATGTATGTTTGGGCAGAAAAATATAACAAGGAGGTGGTTGATTCCTTGGGAAATAAGAAAGAAGAATTTACAAATTGGAAGATGTCTTTGAAAGAAAATTAGAGATGTGGATTGTTCATTAGCAGTGGGGAGATGATGATTTCTCTTGCAAAATTTGTTTTTTTTATTATTGAATCTATAAACCGAATTCCCCTTAATAAAGATCTTCTTTTTTTGTTGTTGTTCATTTAGGTGGGTATTATATACAAATGATGTATCGATTTTGAGGGATTAAAAACTACGTTCTAGTCAACGAGCAAGGCCCGCTTCTAGTAAACATAAGGAACCATGTAAAAGAAGATGCAAGCCAACATCAAGATAGATGGATCGGCCAAGAAATTATTTACATATGATAACGCGGGGTATTGGACTTGTGTTGCGCTGTAAGTCCATAGAATTTCCTACTAACGTAATGAATCATGTAAGACAAGATGCAAGCCAACATCAAGATCGACGAAGGAATTATTTACATATGATGACATGGGGAATCGGACCTATATTGCGCGATAAGTCTCATCCATGTTTTTTTTATAATCACTAAACTATAGTATGAGGTATTTTTTTTTTTTTTTTTGGGCAACATAGAATTGACTATTACTGGATTAAATAGGAGTCTTACAAACCACCGAAGGTGAGAGATCTGCGCATAAAATATTCCATAAGGAACTAGGGGGAGAAGAGACCCAATTACGAGGAAGATCATTTAGTCGATGATGTCGTGCTACCCAATCTGCCGCTGCGTTTGTGTGGCGAGGACTATAGATTACCATAATATTGTTGTCCTGCTGAAGCCCATTTTTGCATCTCTGAACGAGTTCTTTTAGATCCCATGGAGGGTCGGCCCGGCCCATCACCATGTCTACAACTGCGGAACAATCGCTTTCAATTAAACACTTTCCTGTCAGGTTGCTTCCGAAGTCCCGCACGTGTTTGGAGTTGAGTTCGTTCAGATACGAAATCCCGTGTAAGATGGCTTGAGTTTCCCCTTCACTTGCGGAGGAAACCCTAGCTGTGGCCCCAAAACCTTCAATCATCCTTCCCTCCGCGTCGCGAACTACTCCGGCGACAGAACAGAGGAAATCATCGGGTTGCCACGATGCATCGACGTTCATCTTCAGATTGTGCCCTTCCGGAGGCCTCCACGGACCAGGTTTGCTTCGATTGGGAGAGCTCTCTCTTCTGTTTGATGTGCTCTTGCTGAACGAGTACTGTTGTTCCTGTGCTGCAAGCAGCAGATCTGCTGGTCGGGGTTCCTGCGCACGAAAGATCCGGTTGTTTCGCGCCTTCCAGATGTTCCACAGAACCAGACTGACCAGCTCTCGCTCGGGTAAGTTCCTGTCTCTTCGAAAGGCGCTTGTAAGCCACTGATCCGTGCGTTGGAGGCTATTATTTGGCCTGATCGTTGCAAAAATTGGGTCTTGCCAGATTTTTTTGTCCACTTGCAAAAGAACAGCAAGTGTTCTGTTGTTTCTGTACTCGAACAGCAGATAGGGCATCGGGGGTCACTAACAATTTTCCTTCTGAATAGGTTTTCCTTCGTCGGGAGGGCGTTCTGGCAAATACTCCAGAGGAAGGAGCGAATTTTTGGGGGCACATCGAGACTCCACATTTGTGTCCATAAGGTGCGTGGCGGTTGGTAAGAGCAGGAGGGTCGATTCTGATCTGTATTGCTGGTAGCTTTTCTTGCTTCGTTATAGCCGCTCTTGACCGAATATTGTCCTGAGCTGTTCCCTGTCCATATTATCGTATCTTTCTGTGGTGGTTGGGTAAGGGGGATGGCGATGATCTCGTTTGCAATTTGTTCTTCATAAAGTTGGTATATGAGTGGTTGGTTCCAGTCATTGGATTCTGGATTGATCAGTTCAGACACCACTTTAGGTTCAATTTGGTTTACTGCCCCACCAATTACTCCTTGTGACAGCCATCTATCTTCTTTTATGTGAATAGATGTCCCGTCTCCTACTGACCATTTCATTTTGTTCTTAATTGTGTCGCGGCCGAGCAGGATATTTTGCCATCCCCATGATGGGCAACTACCCTTGGAAGCATGCAAGATATCTCCGTCGGGAAAATAAAGCCCTTTCAACACTCTGCTCCATAGGGCTTGAGGGGAGGTAGCTAATCGCCATACTTGTTTGCCTAGCATGGCTCGATTAAAGGTAACCAGATCCTTAAACCCCATGCCCCCTGCATCTTTTCGAGTCTTTAACATTTCCCAGCTTTTCCAATGCAGGCCTCTTTTAGCTTCACCATTCTGCCACTAGAAAGACGCAATACGTTGTTCTATGGCTCGACAGATCGATAGTGGCAGCTTGAAGGTGGACATGGCATAGGTAGGAAGGGATTGCACGACACTTTTGATAAGCACCTCCTTACCTGCCTTTGTAAGCATTTTTTCTTTCCATCCTGCTAACTTAGAGTTCACTCTGGCCAGGATCCACGAAAACATCTCTTTCTTGGAATGGCCCCACTCAGTCGGTATGCCCAGGTATTTTCCTGTTTTCTGTAGGATAGGAACTCTCAATTCCATCGCCAAATTGTGTTTCAAGACTTCTGGACAATGCCTACTGAAATAAACCCCTGATTTATTCAAATTAATAGCTTGTCCCGTAGCATAGCAGTATTGGTTTAGTATGAGGTGGAGGTTCTGGCACTCTATAATGGTTCCATCTAGAAAACATATAACGTCATCGGCGAACAGCAAATGTGATAGTTTAGGACAGTGTTTATTTACCTGTATGCCTTTGAGAGTGCCTTCTGCTGATGCTTTCTTCATCATCCAGGTTAAGGCATTGGAGATGAGGATGAAGATATAGGGTGATAGTGGATCCCCTTGTCTGAGTCCCCTCGAAGGATGGAAGAGAGAGGTTGGTTCGCCATTTATCTTTAAGTTAAAAGAGACTGTTGTTATGCATTGCATAATTAGGGAGACCCATTTAACATCAAATCCCATATGCAGCATTAGATCTTGCACAAAATCCCATTCGATTCAATCGTATGCTTTCTGCATATCAAGCTTCACAATCGCCTGATGTTTTGTCTTCTTTTTGGTTATGCGCAGCTGATGCAGAACTTCCTGGACTATGAAGATATTGTCCTGGATTTGCCTCCCCGAGACGAAAGCTCCCTGCTCTGGTTCAATGATAAGTGGCAGCCATTTCTTTAGTCTGTTTGCTAATAGTTTTGAGATGACTTTGTAGCTGAAGTTACACAGGCTAATGGGTCTGTATTGGCTGAAGGTTTCAGGGTTTTTGACTTTTGGGATCAACACGATGTGTGTTTGGTTAAGTCTGTGGTCAAGAACACTAGTCTCGAAGAACTCTTGCACAAGCTTCATTAGGTCAGTCTTAATAGTTTCCCATGACTGTTGATAGAAAACACCATGAAAGCCGTCTGGGCCTGGAGCCTTGAGAGCTCCCAGCTGGAAAACTGCTTCCTTTATTTCTTCCCATAGAGGTATAGCCACTAATTCTTCATTGATCCTCTCTGTTATTGGTGAGGGACATTGGTCTAGGATCGGTTGATAGTGTCGGGGACCATCAGAGCTGTAAAGATTCTCATATAACGCTTTGATGTGTTGTTGTATCCTTGTTGGTTCTCTGCACCAGCTTTGATCTTCTAATTGTAGCATTGTAATTCGATTGTTTTGTCTCCTTTGGATTGTCGTGGCATGAAAAAATCTGGTGTTTTGGTCTCCCCAATGTAGCCATTTGATTCGTGACCTCATTCCCCAGAATTGTTCTTCCTGTTTTCTCAAGGTGGCTATCTGGCTGATAATCTGTTGCACTTTCTGTCTGCTTGTGTGCTGATTTTTTTGATTCGTGATTGTTTGTAAAGCTTGATTAAGCTCTTTGATCTGTATATAGGCGTTTGCAAACTTTTCTTTGCTCCACTTCATTAACTCTTTCGATGCCCTCCCTAACTTCTCTGGAAATAGAGGTTGTTGAGTTGATTTATCTTCCCAGGCTTGCTTGATGACTTCCTGATATTCTGCATGTTCGGTCCAGAAAGTTTCCAATTTAAACTGTTTTTTCCTTTTCTGTATTTTAGGATGCAGTCGAAGAATTAGGGGGCTGTGGTCTGATCCGATAGCAGGAAGGGCTTGTACTTCTGCTTCATGAAAGGTGATTCGCCACTCTAGATTACAAAGTACTCGGTCAAGTCGCTTTTTAACCAGCTCGGCCCCCTCCCTTTTATTAGCCCATGTGAATGCACATCCATGGCTCTCGACATCCATCAGGGATAAATCATTTATCATGTTTCTGAAAGCTGTGATTCTTCGATTATCTGCCTCCTTTTTCCCAACTTTCTCCCATATATATAGTATCTCATTGAAATCTCCCATGCAGATCCAGGGAGTAGAAGCTGAAGGTTTAAAGGTTCCCAGTAGTTGCCATAATGCCATCCTCTCTCCAAAATCAGTGGATGCGTGTATAAAGGTGATCTGCATTTTCTGTTTACTTTCTGGATCGATGCACTGTACATCAATGAAGTGTTTAGAGCTGTGTTGCACCTTTAGACTGACTTCCTCTTGCCACATAATTGCCAATCCCCCCGCTATTCCTGTTGGCTCCACTAAGTATCGTTGCTGAAACGGGAACTTTTTGCAGATTCTTTCCACCCTGGTAGCTGTATTTTTCGTCTCCATAAGAAAAAGTAACTTGGGCCTTTCGAGAGCTATCAAAGCTCGTAATTCCCGAATTGTCAGGGGGTACCCAGCCCCTGACAATTCCAACTCACTATTTTCATGGCTTTTGTGGTGGCTTATTAGGGCTAGCCACCAAAGCCCAATTTAGTCCTTCCTGTATCAGATTCACTGGGGTTTCCATTAGATCGACATCATCTGGGATGAGGGATGATATTTCTGGCATGCATTTATGTTTTTTTGCTTTCTGAACTTTCATTGTCTTCTTACTACTTTTCCCGATTTTCAATACCAGCGGATTTTGAGTTTCAAGGTTTATAACCTGTTTTCCTCGATCCCTGTCTTCTCCTGCTGTAGGATCTTTTGCTGGATGTGTCATCTGTTCTGAACAACTTTCGGTCGCTTCTTGCTACATACGACAAGTTGCATATCAGTAGTTGGTTCTTGCTCAGGGGATTTCCCCTCCCCTGGTTCAGATGACGGAACAGGTAGAGTTTCTTCCACTACTAACTCCTCTAATTTGCCGTAGAAAGCATCCCAATAGGGGCTGTGATCACTGGTTTCAGCCTTTAACCAGGGTCCATGTGACCCTTTCTTGTTCAACGCCCAGGGTGATGTTGCGTATGGAAGTTGAAGACAGTCAGTAGCATAGTGTCCGGTCCTTCCACAGGAGAAGCAGAAGTGTGGGAGGCGCTCGTATTTAAACTCCACCCAGAGGCATTTGTTTCCAATATCCAGAACAGCTCCTGCTTTCAGCGGTAATGTCAGGTCAATTTCAACTCTAACTCGACCTCCTCTATTCTGAACATGAGTTGTTGTGTCCAATTGAACTTTAATTACCTTCCCCAACCTTTTCCCCAGGTCATTGTAAACTTTTTCTATTCTCCAACCAGGGGGGGCTCCTCCAATACGCACCCAGAAGGCTGCCTTAGAGAAGTCATAACAATGCTCGGGGACTTCTGGAAGACATTGCTGCAGCACGAGCAGGTTGGTTGAATATGACCAAGGTGAGTTCCTTAAGATTCGCTGTTTTTCCTCCTCCGTTGGAAATACGAAAGTGAATAGCCCCGGTTCCTTTTGCGAGCAGATGACTCCTTCTGCCTTCCATGCTTTTGTCATTGTATTTATAAATGCAGGATAGTTCACATTTGGTTTGGAAAATAATTTGCCGAAGAGAGTACGCCTGCATTCCTCCTTTTTCTGATGAGGTATTTCATCAAACACTTCAACTACATCTTCCTCAGACCACAGGTACCCTAGGCTTTTACATAATGCTGCCATTCTCAACTCATTTTCTTCCTTACTCTCCATTGTTTCTAACTATCAACTGTTTCTGTGATGCTCAATCGATCAACATTCACGATTCCTCCCGATTTCAAGTTTGACTCTACCTCCGCGGGTTCCTCACCCAGACAAGACAAAGTTCGAAGACTCACGAAATTGTGGCAGGACTGGGAACAGTGGATCGGCGCTTCACCTTAGAGATGCTTTTTAATCCATTCTCTCCTGCCTGATGGGGTCTCCATGCTTCCACTTCATCGGAGACGGCATCATTCGTCAATTTTTTTTTTTTTTTTTGTCCTTTACGAGGGGGAAGAGATCACTGGGGGGGGGGGAATCAGGACTCGCGATCAAAGCACAGGTTCAAGGGATTAGGGATTGTGAAGAAGGGGGAATACGCTACCATGGGGTAGAGGGAGAGCTCGCAGGTGCGAGAGAGATACTTAGTATGAGGGATTTCAAGGGCTGAAAACTAAAACGACCAATAAGGAAATTAAAAAATTCCTAAAACCCTTAATAACAAGATAACGAAAAAATAAAAAATACAGCATCCCATGCACATTACAAATTATCGCATTGAAAAATGTAGCATTTCATAACCAATAAATTTTTTTTTTCAAGCATAGTTAATACTTTAATTAACCGTTCCAAGAGTACTTTTCCGACGAAATTGGACATCACATTAATCTGACTGATTCCTTTACAATTTTCTGTAGTTTTTCTTGTAACTTAATATTTCACAGCCGGCAACCTAGGAAAGAGTTTTCTATTATTGGGCCCTTAGCAACAACTGGTGTGTTCTAATCATGCCACATTTTGACTAAGTGAGTCTGTCATTTTCCAGTGGACCATCTTAATGTACTTCCTGCATGTATACTTCATTGCACATTGATTAATCTTATGATGATTATATCTAAGTTTGATAATTAGCCTATAGTCACAAAGCATAGGCTAAATCAATTCTGTCCCCCCTCTATAATGGTTGCTGAATTAATTAAACAAATGAATTTCTTTTTTGGAAGGGCCATAGGTGTGGAGACATGCTTGGATATTGTCGTGTCCTTGTCCACACTTCAATGATATATTCATAAACGTTTTTCACGTAAGAAAACCTTTAAAGTTCATCTAAATATCACATATAATGTCTCCTCGATTTTTCACTAATTAATTCTACTATCCAATCGCAATTCGACATATTTGCAAGTCTTATCACATCATATCACATCACATCAAATAAGTGCATGCAAAATATTTTTTTTTTCTTTATTTTCTTCCCATACCTTTATAAATTTCTTGATGAGCATTTTTCTCACCCTAGGACCTTTAATTTTTTGGTCGGTCACCCTATGACCTTTAAGTTCACATAAATATCAATTTTTGCAAATCAACTCAACTTTTCCGCATAATTTATTACAAATTGGAAAAGAAATCGATTTTACCATCTAATTGTGCCTGAACATCTGTACGAGTCCCATCTCATCAAACAAGCCCATAAATATTTTTTAATAATTTTTTCGAATTTTTGGAGGGATGAGGAAACCCTAGAAATAGCTTCTTTTCTTGGGTACTGAGAATATGGGACGAGATGCGAACTCGAAATGGAGAAGCAACGGGTCTAGAAAGAAAAGCAAAAGCCCCTCGCTTTCTCCATTCCCAATCAAACCTCGCAGAGACCCTCTCTCTCTCTCTCTCTCTCTCTCTCTCTCTCCGATTTTTGCTTGTGATCGCAATCTGGAATCTCCCCGTTTTTTTTTTTCTTTTGAATTTTTCCTTTTTCCATCTTTTAATTCTTTCCTCCTCTGCTTTTCATACCCGCGTTCAATCCAAAGTGTCACCATCTCTGCCCAAAAAAATTTCAGATCTTGATCAAAGAATTAGCGCATCCCCAGATGCTCTTTTCTCTGGAAAAAACAATCCGCAACAACACCCTCCTCTCTCTTTTTTCTCTCTCTTTTTACCATCGTTCGGATCTTACAGTACTCCTCCCCCAAGACTAGTGTCAAGAATGTTTAATAAGGATTTGAATCTTTCCTTTTTCTTTGTCTTTCTTCGCTCTCGATATCTTGGAACCCGCGTTATCTTTGTTTATTAGAGAGATGAAACAGGAGGGGACAGATTCGCTGGAACACAGAGAGAGAGAGAGAGAGAGAGAGAGAGAGAGAGAGAGAGGGAAGAAGAAGACAAAGCGCAATCAAGAGCAAGCTGAGGGGAAGGAAACAGTGGAACTCGTGTCGAGTTTGGATTTTACTTGATCCCCTGCGTCGGGACCACAGATATTGGCCATTAGCAAGCTACGTAATCATCATCTGCGAACTACCATTGTCGCTTCTCTGTCTCCGACGCTTCCATTCGTCCAAGTTTTCCGTGCACCCGCCTTACTTTTCCTCACCAGTATTGAGTAATTTCTTTAGGGAGATGGAAATTCATCAAAGAGTAAATGTGGAAACAATCTCGTGGTGAATTTACTTGTCAACACTCAACAGGGTTTTCATGAAATCTGGTTTCATTTAGCCTAGCAATGTGGTGATCCGTAAATGATAAAATCGCACTGCGGACAGAGAAATCAGTAAGAGCGGTAATTGAATAAAGAGAAAGAACTAGCTAAGGACAAAACAAAATCCTCCAATTCTCCATTCTGTAAGATCAAACAGAAGAATTACAGTCTGTACCCCTTCCCACTGACCCGACACTTATCAACAGAAGTTGTCTCGTACACAGGAAGCTCTGCACTATTCTCATCATTAATCGCTGCAAGATGATCGAGCTCGAACAGATCTGAGCTCGAACAACTGGCACCACCATCATCGTCGTCGTCTTCTTCTTCTTCTTCTTTTTCTTTTTCTACTACTTCTTTTTCGCAATGACCCTTCAACTCAAAACTCTTCTTCTGATTCTCACGATAATCTCTCAGCAACTCTCTCGCATTCTCTTCGAACCGCCTGCTCTTCTCCATCAACAGATCCTTCAGATTGACACCCCAATCTTGGTCGATTTTCCTAGGCTGAGATTTCCCAATTCTCCAAGCTGTTGGCACCGAGAGAGAGACAGAGCTGCTCTGTTTTTCTCCTTCTCCTCCTCCTCCTGCTTCTTGATGTAGGCATTTGTGGCCGCAGGGTCTGCAATCCTCGTCGACGATGACGCTCACCGGGTAGAAACGGACCGTCCTCTTGGCCCCGCTGCTGCGGAACCGCTCTCGCGTCGAGGGCGAGCGCTTGCTCAGGCACGGCCTCGAGAGCGAAGAAACAGTGGAAAACGTAGAAGCGGAAGAAGAAGCTTGCCCCGACTTCAACTTCCTCTCGAGGTTCGCCTCTGTGGGATCGGACCTCCTCGCGCTCTTCGGCGTCGCGCTGAAGATGGAGTTGATGAAGCTTACCAGCCTCCCGCCGGGCGAGACCGGCTGCTGCTTCACCTTCTTCAGGTTGGCGCAGATCCTCGACGCCGCGGACCTGAAGACGCCGCCCTGGTCTTCTTGGCCTTCTCTCCGTTCGCCAAACGGAGCATGCCGTATCTCCTCCCTTTTGGCGGCGGCGACTCTCGTCCTCACGGGCTTGAGCCTGAACGGCGCAAAGCAAGAAGACGACGAACTGGTCGTCGTTCTCGCGCCCCTGACGGACTCGGTGTCCGAGAACGAGAACCCGCCCGAGCTCGAGTCGGAGGAAATGGAAGTGGAGCTAAAGTACAGCGCGTCGCTGTCGTGGTCGGGCTCGTACTTGGGCTTCCTGGGCAGCTCCTGCGAGAAATAGCTCCTCTTCGCGTCCGCCGCGGCGGCGTTGGCCCTGTCGCTGCCGCGCTGCTTCTCGACGGAGGAGGCGGACCGCGGGCCCTGCTGCTTCTTGGACGGCGCCTCCCTGCAGGACCTCTGCTGCTCCGGCTCGCGCCTCGGCTCGCACTCGTCGATGGATCTGTAGATCTCGTCGAGAAGCGTGGACGAGAAGGAGGCGCTGTTGCCGCTCTGCTTCTTCTTCATCTCCCGGAGATACCTCTCCTCTTTCAGTGCCCTCTCGAATCTGTACATTTTTCAGAGAGAAAGAAAGGGGGCCGATGAAGAGAGAAAGTGAACGGGGAAGAGAAGGAGAGAGAGGCTTTTATAAAGCGTGCATGCATGGGTCCGGTCCGGTCCTTATGTCTTTGCCTGTCATGGACATGGACAGTTTTGGCATGTGCTGACGTGGCGCGTCGTTTTTACCTTTTATGTTAGCCCCGAAACCGCATCGTGTTTAGGAGCAATTTACGCTGTTCATTTGTGAAAAATGAACCATGCCTTATCGGGTTGTGTCTCTACATTCCACGTATGATGTTATGGGAAATGACACCAATAGTTCCTAGATTTTAAACCTAATATGTAGTGTGATTTCTAGAATTTTGAATTTGTCAATGAAATCCATAAACATTAACTCGGTGTGCAATGTTATCTTTTAAATTTAAATTAATTTAAAGTAGTCCTTGAATCATTGGTATATGTTCAATTTAATTTTTAAATTATATAATATTGTATTAGGATTTGGTGTACAATTACAAAGAAATAGAGAGTAAAAGCGAAAAAAAGGAATCCGAGATATAATGTTTTATCTTAATTCACTTTTAAACTAGAGCTACATCCAGTAGAGGGTTTTGGTATAATTAGTACATTGCATCTATTTATTATATCTCTCAATTACAATAAAAGAGATTATATATACTTAGTACCTATTCATGGCCAAGTCCAAACTACCGATGAAATATATGTTCAAACTATAAAAGCCTTTTTACAACCAAAAAAAAAAAAGACCTTGAAAGTCCTCCAACGATTTGGGGGCACTATTAGGAGTAGCTTCAAACTCCAATGAAAGTAGGATCCTTGTGTCATCATGTTGATAGAAAATATGAATTACACATCAATAAAAATATTCAATGTTATCCTTCAATAAATTCAAGTTTAAGAACAATATTAAGTATTTTGATATAGTTCGTAATTAAATTGAATATAAACAAAAAAAAAATTAAGAATCCCATTAAAAATATTAAAAATTTAAAAACAATATTGCATGCTAGAATAGATCCGATGGATCTAATCAGGTTCTTTGAACCCAGACACTCAACTTCGTCGACTTAGTGTTTGAAGTCATTGCATGCTTGTCGCAATAGGCAAACAAGCAAATTTGCACATATTTTCGGGTGGCACATTGCACAACGCTAATGTCCCTCCAGAATTTTGTTTTCCACATTTATTTTTCCTGAGATTAAAACAAAAATGTGGGGACATCCTTTCGCAAAGAAACCAAAGAAAAAAAAAAAGAAAAAGAAAAGAAAAGGTGGGAGCTTCGAACGCGGTGAAGTTTTTGGACAGGGCCTGATGAACTGATTTTAGTTGGAATAATTAAATTCCTAGTGTTGGTTGGAACCATGCTTTTTTTTTTTTTTCTTTTTTTTTTAATGGGAGGTCCATGCATCTCATACCAAAAATAAAGGTGCAGGTGGCAAAATTGATGGCGCACCTGGAATCAAAATTGAACTTAATTACTGTTGAAGATATTTAAATACGAAATCATGCCTTTATCCAACAATCTTTATCAAACAATTTATATTTTCAGAACAGTTGACAGCAATCTAAAAATTGAGTAGGAGGTGCTAAATTCAAATTTTTCTAGATCCTTTATATGTTAAAATGTCTTAAACATATTACACGGATGTCAATTCACTTATTTCTAATTATACCAATTTTGTCATAAACATTTTGATGATATGCTAATTTAGTTTTAAACTTTTCAATTATGCCAAAATAGTCATAAACTTTTAAATTTTTTATCAATTCAATACTAAAATTTTTGATTATTTGCCAATGTAATCCTTCCATCCAAAAATTTAACTAATAGGTTTAGGATTAAATTGTCAATTAAAAATTTTAAGACTAAATCGACAAATCATTAAAATATTTAGAATTAAAATTGTACAATTGAAAGGCTTGGGCTGAATTAGCCTCCGTACAATAGATTTAGGAATTTTTAAACTATTATCTTTATATTCCCATATTTAATCTTAGGCCAAAGTCGAGCATACGCATAAGTGTGAGTATTGTTATATTTCAATATTAAACCCCACCTTTCATCTTGCATTTTTCGAATGGATGGTAGCAATCTCATGAGATCTTACGATCACTGTCCACAAAAAGAATAAAAAGACTAGAAATAAAAGTCATTCCAAGTAGATTAGCTTGATCGAGAAATTTCGGCGGTCACTATTTTAGGATATTGGGCATTACAAATTACTTTTGAATAATGAGTGCATCTAATACACCATAAACTTGTCTTAGGACCAACCAACCACATCGCTATTCATAAGGGTCTATTAAAGCGATTCATGCCAACGGGTCTCCCAATCTCCCGACAGTGGTTGAGCAATTGTACAACAAATGTATAGACACCGAAAAATGACCAAGGTATTTCACATCGTCCGGATATAAATTTATAATGGAAATCGTATCTGTCTCGAAATAAATTTTCTCTTCGGTAAGTAAATTTTTGAACAAATCACCGAAATGGTTTCAAGAATGTAACTTGGAACCGTTCTTTGGCAGCCTTTCTCAGAGAATTTGGAGGAGTCGGACCGAGCGACGAAGAACTTGCAGGCATGGCATTTGGTCTCTACATCGAAACACATTGAATTATTTCCTTTGTTTGGACCTGACACTCTCATAAAGTAATGTGTACGTATATACACTCGAGGAGAGCTCTAATTTTACGGCATTTAATGTTTAAACATACATGCAATGAATGATCCAAATCTCATACAATTTTGAGTCGTAAAAGCTGAATAAAGTACATATAATTGGTGTTACGATAATAACCCAAAAATTCTTAAATCTATTGCGTCTAGTGTCAATTCAATGACCTTTTAATATAATCAATTTCGTAAGACACCTTGTGACGATTTGTTGATGTTATACCCAATTTTGGCCAAAAATCACTTACATGAACACCTATTGTCCTTAGTGGCAAGGGCAATGTTAATGTTTACAAATTTGTTATTTTTTAAGTAATTTTTCTGAAAATTTATCTTTTTTCTTCCTTTTTTTTTCCTATTTTCCTAAATTAATGTGTGGCCTTGGTAGCGACTGACAGAGGTAGCCGACCATAGGCGAGGCCTAGAATATCCTTGCCAGGCTGAGATTTATCAAAGGTGTCACTGTCCTCATTGACCATAGTGAGGCCTTACGGCCCCCACCACTATCGTTGAGGATTGCTGACCTCATCTAAAATATAAAATGAAAGAAAAGAAAAGAAAAAAGAAAAATATCATAAATACTATTAAGAAATTGTCAAAATTATCTACATTAACCTAGTAAAAATTATCTACATTAACCTAGTTGTATCACTTAAGGCTTTAAAATTAAGATCATTAGTAATTTCCTATCAAAACTTCGAGAATTTGACATGAAAAGTCGGATTTACTACGTTGATGAATTGTCAAAAGATAGACAACTAAATTGACAAAATTAAAAATTAAGATTGAATTGGTACAAGTACAATAAGGTCTATGACTTTCTTAATTTACCGATTTTTGTTCGAGAATTTGACATGAAAACTCGAGCAAAATCATTTTTGCATGGAATTCTTGAATAATTTATTATAACGGGAACGAACTATCAGTGCAGTACTTGTGCTAAGAATCGTTAGAAAGAGAAAGATATTTTCGAGAATTATAATTCTCTTAGGGAAGAGCATTTGTAACTTCATAGGTCAAAATACAAATTTTGTTGCTGAAACATATGAAAGATAGATAGCATTACAAACTTACGCAGGCTCTTCTACTGGAAGTGAAATGAATTAGGATCCCAAAACACAGATCTCTCGGTTCCCAAAAATAAAACTATCGAACCATTTCTTCCAACTCTTTTCCAAATTCGATTGTTCCTGGAGGCATGGACACAATATTTGTAAAACATGATTCAAAATAATATAAAATTCTGACAAATCTATTGCATTGTTATTGGTTTCACTCACTGTGCATAGTACCATAGGTTGAATTCGAGCGGGACACCACGCGATATCTTTGATACTGCTTTTGGCTTTCATCGGACGGTGGAATTTTATGATTTTACTCATGTGTTTTTTTTTCACCAACCGCCATTAATGCTTATACTTCTATCTTGTGATGTGGAATGTCCTGGCATGTTTCTGCCTGCTACACACGGTGTCCTTGTCGAAGAATCACATGATGCTTCCCATCGTTCCATCCGTGTTAGGACACTGCTAGCTCATGAGTCATCATCTCCGTGCATGCATCACCCCGGCCCTCTTGACGGTGAAGGAGCAAAAGCATCCAGATGGAAATCTCATTTATTTGGTCACTTAAATGCTCATGAGGAGCCGTGGCAAGGACACAAAGAGGAAGAAGAGGAGAATCATGAAGAGAATTCTGGGCATTTTCCGGACTATACTATTCTTGATAAGTGAAGCATTTAAAATGACCAGTTTCATAATTCAAATGAGGTTACTACTCACTCATAATCATTCGTTTTGGAAGAAGAAGAAGAAGAGGAGGAGAATCATGAAAAGAATCCTGGGCATTCTAGAGTATATTATTCTAGATTAGTGAATCATTCAAAATGATCAATTTCATAATTCAAATGGGATTATTACTCACTCGCAATAATTCGTTTTGAAAGGTTAACTTTGATTTGATACGTGAAAGATATGAAAATCTTTAGGGCGTTATGGATCCAAGTTTAAACATACTTGAATTTCATGCACAATGACCCTTTAGTGATGGTGCATCTATGTATAATAGGCAATCCATCGACTAACTCTTATATGGCTCTATTTATATCACGAAAGATGTGACATTTTTGAAAATATTTTCCGAGAAGTTATTTTAGAAAAATGATAATATTTTCCAGTGTTTGGTTAAGACTCAAAAAGAACTGGAAAATATTTTCTGTTATTTAGTAAGGAAAACCTCATTTGATATTTCTAAATAAACATATATTATTTGGGCATTAGTGACTTGCGTATGGATAATTAAAAAACTCGACATAGACACTATGGTCTCAAGCCTAGATCCCTCGACTACCATGCATTGATTTTGAGTCCACCGAATTGAGTCCAAGAACTTTGTGCCCGTGCCTAGCTCCCTGGCACTGCAGCCTGGGTTTGAGAGATGGGGCCAAGTCTTCGGCATCCCGGGACTAGAAAAATCCTTTAAATTAACTCATTTTCCCAAGTAATCCAGACGCCCTGTAATACAAATGGAGGCTAACTAGAAAAAATTGAGGAGCTAGATCCGCCATAAATCAGGGCAAATCACGGCCATCAATGATAACAAGTCTCCGCGGTCTCGCCACGACCTAAGGGTCTTGATTAAGTTCGGTTTGTAGACTCGGATCCATGCGAGGATTTGCCCAAGAAACCGCGAGCCTCTCTCGCCTATCGGATCCATGCATCGGTGTCTTTAGTGGGGTTCCCTTCCAGGGAGGACCACCCTACAAACCAGCACGTGATCCATTAATTGCTGTAGCCCTCCACACCGGAAGCCTCTGGCACGTGCGGCTATTGAAGGCGGGTTGTCCCGAACGCAATGCCAGGATAGATGTATAAGCAAGAGACGAGGCATGGACCCGATGCAATCCGACCTGTGCACGGGATCCATTCGGTGGGGGGAGATCGTGCGTGACGTGGTCCATCGGTCCCTTCACTTCCCTTGCCACGATGCCCATGCAATATGCTTTTGATAGACTATGGAGTTCCCTTGGAGAACCATCCTTTGCCAAGGAATGTAACAAAAAAGGCACGCACAGTAAACACTTCAATATAACACAGTGGGGATTTATGCGTTTGCGGTTCTGCGGCTAGCAGGTTTTCAGGAAACGACTTAGCGGGAAATTACAGAAACCCGCGAGGACAATTTACCCTTTCTCATTGCAAGAAAGCATGTCGTGTGCCTAAGATGAGAGTGGTAATTTCCCTCGAGAATTAAGGATAAAAAAAAAAAAAAAAAAAAGATGGAATGGGAATATTTTGAAAGAGACATGGAGGGAGTGCCATTGGGATCCCAAAGCAAAAGGGTAGGCGAGGAGGTAATGTCTTGAAGCAAGAAAAGCATGGAGCTCTCTTCCCAAGAAAAGCAGCAGCAGCAACAACAGCAATTGAGTAGATAGAAGAAGGAACAAAGAATGACAAAGCAACCATCTTCCTAGGGCTTACAGAATTATTGTCCCTTTTTCCGAGGACTAGCAAGCACCAGCAATCCCTGACAAAGGGGGCAGTCTCCTGTATCTTTGAAGCCACGTGCACTTCATGGACTAGGATTTAGGCCCAGGTTGGCTGCTTTCTTGGAGTTGGGGTCAACAGCATCACGTGCACTGCATGCTCCCTCTTCTCCTTGCTAGCTTCAATGCTCTTTACCTCAATTTAATTCTTATATACCATCGCACTTGGCCTCTTCGGAGACAGCCGATAAAAGTGGCGCGACAATAGGACATTGTATTTAGCCATGTAATGTACATAAGACGGCACTGTGGCTCACTAACACCATCCATCCGATTGTAGTGTATCAGAAAACAGAAGTCTCGGTTTAATACAAATGCGCTACACACTGTAGGGGAGTAAATAAGAGATTTTATTACTTCTGCTAGCAAAATGACCGACTCTGGACATCTCCCAGACAAGAATTCCCCTCACGAATTGCTGTTTGGTACAGTGTTTCCATTACCATTACAATACCGGACAGCCATCTTCCGATCATTTGTATTGGAGAGACTTGTTAGGAGTTCAATCTTTGGACATCGACCAACTGGTAAAGATCCCCTCGTCGTTGCTTCTCCAATGGAAGATTAGTCCTGTGCATTTCAATCAGCAAAATCATTTGACAGTCCCTTCTTCCTTCTATAAATGGAAATTGTCAAGAACTAGCAATACGGAAATAAGGCTACAAAGAAGATCACCTCCTCATCTCCATCTCGGAATAATCGATTTCTGCAATGATGATGGCCTCCTCATGCTCTGTTGTCGCCAAAACTTGTCCAAACTATTGCAAGAAAACTTCCCAGTCAGCTTTTTGTGGCTTCTTTTGATGGTTCATAGCTAAAACCCCTTTCTTGAACCTACTGAGAAGAATACACTTACTGGTCCAATCAAAGTGGAGTGCCCCCAAGCCACATAACCAGCTCCAGCATCCCGAGCAGGTGAACAGGTTGCAACATACAACTGTCAAATCATTGATATAGCTGGTTAACTAAAAAACATTCCATGGACATCCCTAAATTCAATAGAGAAACACACTGACGTTGAGACATAGGAGTTCTGAGAAACATGCCACTCACTGAAAACCAGCGTATAAGTCAAACAAGAAGCAGATTACAAGTTGCCAAAGACATGAAAAAGACAGCATCACTTTGAGAATTCACAAACTTAATGAAATCTCGGAATAAAGGACTAAGCATTTTTAGTTGAGACAAAAGTATGATTTGAGTCAAAATTGAGAAAGAGACAAGGAACCACGAGTATTCTATCTTAGAAGATCCCAAAACATGATACAACTGCATATCAAATTTTCCCCATCATATTGACATTGATGCTCTGAATATTTTGTTGATATCTTTCGTACACACAGAAAGGGAAGAACTTGTGATACCAAGGCAAGAGAAATCTTTCCAGATGAAAAATGAGCAAAATTTATCATTTTAAAAAAAAAAAAAAGTAAGGGGGGGGGGGGGGGGGACAGACATGACACGGACAAAAGCAAGACACGAAAAGATGCATACCACTATACTGAGAATTTTACAAATCACACCTATCAACTCTACCAATCGAATCCAGGACTAGTATGGGGCATTTTATGCTTTTTAAATGAAACAGGCAATCTTTCAGACAAAACAAAAAGAAATCAGGTTAAAAGAGCTCCCCCACTCTTGCAATAGATCACGTTGCCAAGGTCTAGGGGAATGCAATGACCTTGATTTGAAATATGAAAGAGCATTACGACATTATTGTATTGCTTGTCATTAGCAAGAGAAGATCACTCCAATCCAGGAATCACTCCCACTAAGTTGATCCGACACATCAACAGAGGGCAAATTGTCACTCATGAGCAATAGAGCTTTTATTGTAAGAACTAGTAATATATGTAACCATTCCATCAAGCTCATTGCCAAGAAACCTCAGATCAAGTCCCATTAGTATACCTGATTATCTACAGCCCTGCACATGATTAAAAGAAGAAGGAAATCAGTAGAATGATCATTGCCAAATTGGAAAGATTGGGTGTTAGCATTGGGTTGAGATAAATATTGAGAAATATGACATGGACCACACTGTCAAATGTGAAATCATACATAATAAGATAACCATAAAATTACAACAGTGAAAGCATTCAATAATGCGTTAGAAGTCTTGTCAGTGTGCCACCTTTTCTGTCACTGAAACTAAGTATCATCGAAAGATCAAGGCCAATGAATAGAACATGGTCGATAGAGGATGCAAAACTAAAAATTGGCATCATCTCAAGACTGATGTAAAACAAAACGTTGAGCATGTGACATTTCTTCAATCTCCCACACAAATTTTCATGCTATTCAGGGCAACACACCAATAAAAACATTAAAAAGACGAAGAAATCCATAAAAATGGCACAACAACAGCAACTTCAGAAAGCAGAATACAGTGAAAAAGAGGTGTGAGAGTGAAATGTATAACTACCTAGCTCTCTGGAGTAGCTCCCAATGCAATGGTCCAGTGGTCATATTAAAGGCCCCAGGATAGCATAGTAAATGAGCACCTGATGCAAACAAGTAACAGCATAACTTTAGTGTATGGAAAGTTCAAATCACTTCTGTATCGTATCTACATGATATTATAAGGAAGAACAATTCCTGAATGTGCTACAAACTAGAATACACACACACTACAATAATATAACAACTTAGATCCATTTATGCAGAACAGAACTTCAGAAACTCAGTATCATATAACTTAATTACCAATGCATCAGTGCAAATATATTTAGTACAATGATATTGTCGATAAAAGGCCAATAAACTGCACCCGCATCAAGCCTCATTAATCTTGGAAGGAACTTAACACAATTTAATAGTGGAGGAGGCAAAAACTAGCTAAGTAGGACTCTATATTGCAAAGACATATCTTCCATACAAAAAGTAATAGACAACATATTGCAATGTTCTAAAAGCATTTATACAGCCAAGCCTCCTTTGTGTGTAAGGCTTAGTTTGCCGATGTTCAACTTAAAAAGCAATGGAAGGGATAACAATGAAAATAAATCAAAGGAAAACAATCCAAAGGTCCACCAGTTAAGGCATATCTGTTTACTGCCAAAAATCTTCTCACTTCAAAACTGCAAAGGCCAGACTGGTGGCAACCCCAGCACCAGAATGCAGTCAACATTGCAGGTAATGCAAGATAGACAAAGAGGAAACAAAACCTACCTCTTGCAGCATAAATCATTGCCAATTCCTGAAACCGAATATCATAACAGATGCCTATACCAATACGTCCAACATCTGCATTTAGCAAAAAAAGAAAAAGAAAGGAAGAAAGTGACTCAATCGACAGATAGAGCTATAAAAGCTATAAAACATAGATCTGTGTGAACAATTAGGCCTACTTAGGAAAGAAAAACAAGAAAGAGTTCATTTCCATATTCAGGCAAGCAAATTCAGCGAAGATAATCCAATTTGTTAATACACTCATTACCAATCTTCAGAGTCAAGTTCCAAAATTCACCATTTACATTATATATAGTGTTGATGAAGGCACAATAACACTATGTCGGCATTTGTAACGAAAAATCTCACATAATGTGTAGTATTATTAAATCAGTAAATCACGCAAAATGATTCCCCTAGTATTTTGGGGAAAATATAACCCTTCACTAATCACAAGAGAGTTCATGAAATGCCGCACATTGAGGATACTCGTAATGCAAACATAAATTTACATAAAGTGAATAACTTGCAAAATGACCTTGCATCTGAAAAACTTCAAGTTTAACAGTTATTCTCATATGCTGATTTACACGATCAAACGTCGAAGAACTTCCACAATTTCAGTAATATAAGTCAATACACACTAACCCCAATGAGTACAAAAATGACATGTAGAATTTCATGACAGAACTCACAAGCAAAGGAACATTTTATCAAATTAAATTTCAAGACATGCTTTACCTGTGTCCACTATTGTTGGACTTTCTCCTGCCGTGAGAGTCTTTGACTCCATAAATGTGATCTTCCCAGGTATATCAATATCAAAAAGATGTATCTGCATCCATAAGCATGTCCACAATTTTGATTCAAGAGCTAGTGGCAAGCTGTGGTAAAACTAAAACGAAAACGAAAACGGAAAGAGAACAGGAACTTGCAGCAATGAGATGGTTTTGTACAACATATACAAGATTCGGCAGAATTAGATCATAAGACATCAAAACATCACAGTCCGGTCAACTCCCAAAATGACAAAAAACGACTTCTTAATTCGATTATTTGTGTAACCCTTCAACTATTCTACCTAAATGGCATCGATTTTGCATAATGTATTCATGCAAACAAGGGTCCACAGTCCTGATTTGATATAGTGTTCATTCATGGAATTGAATGTTTTATATTTCCACAAAGTACAGCCATACAAATACTTTAGGACCAATTAAGCTGGTGGCTACCTTTCAGATGGATCATATCCAACTCCTCCTAGACCAGAAGGCTCAGGCAACTAAATTTTCCATACATAGTCACATAAGGAAAGAAAAGTTACCTTGCGGTGCTTGGCCTTCAGCACTCCATCGGAACCAAAAACACAACAAGTGTTATACAACCGATCACCACATCTTTCTGGGATCGAACCACCCACTATGGTAACCTTCAGTGCCTTAGCAGCTTCGGATACCATAGCAGTCGAAGGAGATGAACCTCCATCAATGTCCTCAGCATAAACAGGGAAGCTATCATTTGAATAGGGACTGTTCCATATTTCCTGGTACAGAGCGCACAAAATCAAGAGGCAAGCTGCGTAATTTTTCCCTCCCTTTTTAGAATGTCACGGACTGCAAACTATGGCTGATTTTACCAGAAGGCAAAGCTCGCAGCATAAAAACATAGCAATTACACAAGCATCAACAAGAACTTAGCCACAGAAAGCCACCCAATGGCCAATACCGATGAAACAAAAAAGCGCGCGCTCAAGTTGCTCTTATCCATTCTTTCTTCTAGCGTAAGCCTTCCCAAAGGGCATTTGATAAGGTACATAAAGTCCTTGTAACTTTGTAAGCCATAAATTTACCGTTTTTGCAATCAAGAAGCACATCCAAACTTTCCGCAGCTACATGAACATGCTCAACGACCAATTTCATCCAACACACGCTACATCTACCTAAACATCTGCCAAGTCCACCTAATGCAGAGAGACTCACGGGCAAGACAACAAGCTGCGCGCCCTTGTCCACGGCCTCGTGAATCTTCTCGCGCGCATGGGCAATGTTCCGCTCCTTATCCGCCGTCACCGAGAGTTGGCACAGCCCGATCTTGAACTGAAACCACCAAAACCCAAAAAGACGTTAAATTTCGAGGCGGCCGCAACATCAACGATCGAAGCCGAGTTCGAGCTCATGCCTTGGCGAGAGGAGGAGTGGGCACAGGGAGCGCGGGCGGAGCCCTAGCTTGCTCGGGCTTGAAGGAAGCGGCCATCGCGGCGGCGGTGAAGCCAGAGGTCCCGATTCGGAGCCCGAGGCGGCGGTTCGCGGCACGATCAGGGCGCCCGGCTCCGGCGCCGGCGATGAAGCTGGAGTGGGGGAGAGGCCTGGGGAGGAGAGCGGAGCGAGAGAGGTAGGCTTTGGAGCTGAGGATTGACGAGAGCGACGCTGTCGATTTCATTTCGCTTCCTGGTCCACTGATTGCTGGAGGAAGAAGACGGCTTCCAATAACGGCGTCGTTTCTTCCCCAACTGAGTTTTCCATCCTAGAAAGTGAAATTCAAATATTTTAGTATTTTTTGGTTTACTACATATATATATATATATATATATATATATATATGAGGATTAAATAATCTTATACAGAGAATATAATGAAAAGGCTATGAAGGAGTTATTTTTCACATATACAATGTTTTCCAATTTAATTGAATTTATTAATTAAGTTCGAAATTTACTTACTAAGATAGGTTACATTAAATTATAAATAATATCTAGCGACAACATATATTTGTTTGCTTGATGTTACCATTTTACTTTAGTAAGATAAGATATTTATCTTTAATTTTCACTATGATTGATTTTATGATAATATCTAAATGAAGCGAATTTCTTTATGAAATAAAATCTATTGACCTAACAAAACACATCATGTCTCAAGTAAAAAAAAAATTGTTCAAATTACTTATGTAATTTCAACACATACAACCATATTAATTTTTATCCCCTTAATGTTTTCCAAATATCATATACATTATTCTCATGGTGAGATATGCTTTTATTTTTATTTTTGAATGTCTTAAGTACTTTTCAAAGCAACCTACATAACTTGAAAATGAATTTCAAGATATTTTAACTTTTATCTACGTTACAAACACAAAATAAACATGACATAACGGTTGGGAAAAGACAAATCCAAAAGATAAATCTAAATTTGAAATAATCAGACTACAAAAGAAGGAAATTAAACTACATTTATGTCTTCTTCTTCTTTTTTTTGTCGCACACTAGATTTATATAAACAAGCTATTTTAAAACGATGGGGCCCGTCTAGTTCTTTTCCATTTTCATAATTTATGGGAAGCTTTATGACAAAATGGACTTCCATAGCCAATGACCGAACAATAACTAAGATAATCCAGTTCCAATAGCAAGAGTAACCAATCCGAGGATGACATGAATTGATAGGATTACAATAACATTAATTTTATAAAGTAATTTAAAAAATTATTTTTGGATAATATGATTTGACGTGATTACAAAACTTAATTATGATACATGAACATAAATTACTAACCGAACATTGCACATCAATTTGTACACCTAGAAGAATCCACATAATTATACATTTATTTGTGCTTCATAATTAATAGTTTATAACGTTGAAAAACAAAAAAGAGGGAGCAAATTCTGAGAAATATCCAAAGACTCGCAGCCGTCTTTCGGACCAAAATGAAAAAAAAAAAAAAGAAAAACCGCTTCTGTCGCAACGGTCGTTAACCACCTCTTTCCCGCCCTTTTTCCATTCCACTCGCACCTCTTGGAAGAAAAAAAAAACTCCTAGGCACTCGCCAATCTTCGATCACTCCATTTGAAATATAAACACGGAACGAAGCGTACTCTTTCCGTAGCGATCCTCTCAAGCACCCGCAAAACGGTGCTTGAGAAAAAAGACTTCTCGCCATTCGCGTGATCCGAGCATCTCCGGGGGCCAATCAGTCATGCATGGCGGATCCAAAGGCGGCAGCGCCCGGCAGTGAGTCCGACGATGACCTGTTCGGCGATGACTATCTCAAGTATCTCCTCCCAAACCCCGACCCTGGTCTTGAGGATGATATGCCGCCGCTGGATCTGCAACTTGCCTTGAAGTCCGACGAGAACACCCCTCTGCCCGTCGACGAGATTGGGGACCCGGACCCGTTTGATGATCCAGCCGTCTGGCACCTGGTCAACAGAGGGCATGGTGACGGGAATAATGGGGCCGGGTCGTCCCATGCGGGTCCCTCGGGGACGAGCAGTGGCGGCACGGAGGATTGGTACTATTCTCAACCAGAGGATTGGAACTATTCCGTGCCGAGAGTGCTCCCGAATTGGCCAGCGCCACCGCTTCCATACAATTGCAGTTGCTGTCAAGTGCTTAGAGAGATCATTCATACTCACGGTGCGTTCGATTGTCCTTCCAATAGGGTAGAAACTTTTCTTGATGAACTAGTTTGCGTGATGAGTTCAGGCACTGTCGAACACTATCGACAAGTTCGAAGATTGATCACGCGCCGATGATGTTTGCTATTTGCTAATACTTTCTGTAATGACAATTCCAGTGTGTTTTGTTAGAATGTCGTGTTATTTACTAATTACAACTGTTGTGAGACTTTCTAACATAAGTTCTTTGAAAATTATCAGTGGAAACCAATCATACCACAAAACTTGAACTCCATGGAAGAGTCGGTATGGTCAGCCATGCGATTCTGGACACTCAGCACAATCTGGGTGTGGTACCATCCAACGGCAAGGATCGGTATCAAATGTTTGAGTAAGAACTTCAATCAATCTTTTCCTTTACAAATTAGATGACATTCCTTTTTTTGGGAAATTGGGGTTCTAAATATGTATCGTGCAGCAATATAGTCCTGTCTTTCTTGCTTCCATTTCAGTTTTTGCAAGAAAAGCATACAGAATGTGAAGGATTTTCTGCAGCAATACTGTGAGGGAAGGAGGCTGGCTGGCTACATCATGTACCAGGACCCGCTCGCCATGTTCTATGAAGCTGTGTGTGTCGGAATAGATTTCAATGGCAATGTAAATGCCGATTATATTCAACTACCTCTGCCTCCGACTGTTTCAGGTGATGCATAGCCATTCGCACTTCTCCTAATCACAACATTATAAGCCTTACATATAGAATCAGATTCGAGTTCCCATCAATCTTTTGAATAGCTGGAAGCGGTAGAATGCTTTTTGTTTATTGTTTTGTATTTTCGTTGCTCGAAGCAGAGAATCCCGGGCAAACGGACAACAAGCCAAAACCTAAGAAACGACAGGCGAAGTCTCTTAAAACTGGGCTTGCAGCACAGGTTACTGCTTTTCTAGAATTATTAACTGTGTATGTGTGTCCTGTACAGCCTTTTATGCTACGATAAACAATCATATTTTCTTATCTCTTATGACTGTTATAAATGGAAGCGATATCTGGAGTTCTGTTTTTCACCAAATTATCATCGCAAACAGTTTGTGTGGATTCTGTTGAAATATAGATTACTCCATCAATCTTTATATTGTTCAACGGACATCACTTGTATTGCACTCATTTTTTTCTTCCATTATTCTGAAACGGTTGTATTTATGTGCTGAGATTAGTGCAGAGGGAGAGAGCGGGAAAGATGACCCTGGCAGATGTCGGAGGTTACTTCCATCTTCCGATCGAAAAGGCTTCTGAAAGATTGCATTTGTGTCCTACCGTTGTCAAGAAAATTTGCCGAAAAGGCGGAGTGGGGCGGTGGCCTTATAGAAAGGTTACACTCCCTTTCGTTTCTCTTAGTTCTTGAATTGAAATTTGCCCTTCCAAAATTTTCCACTTCAGCCGAATCTTGGTTTTCTGCAGATTCAATGTATTGAGAGAAAGATCTTGGAATTAAGGGAGCAGCTAAAGAGAGAAGATGAACCGAAAAGGAGTCGCACCCAAGCAGAGATCAACGAATGGCAACGAAATTTGGACAAGATCTGCTATGGAGTCGCTCGAACAGATTAGTACGGCATTTACTAAGTTGGATACATTTATATGCTGCAGAGACTTTGAGACTTTGATGAATCTTATACTTTCGTCTTTCGGCACATTTGGTGCTGTGAGCAAAGCGAGGACAAAGACGGATACTCTTTCTTGCATTATACACTTATCTGTGATCAGAATTTCTTGTTGCCTCGAAAGAGAATATAATATTTTTGTGTGAAATTCTGTACGGTCTCTATATGGCTGTTTAGTGCAGAGCACAAATTGGTCAGTCTATTATTATAATTTGTAACCTAACTCAGACGGCTCGCTTGTCATTATTCTAATTAATTAAGTACAAGACACTGGTTACCATATGGCATTTGAAGGGTCTCCAAGCTGTTGAGAGAATGTGATCCGGACGTGAAGTCCTAAACACAGATCTTGGAGTTTTTGTACATCGTCGTAAACTGCTCTAGGACAGACGGTGAAACCTATCCTAGTATAAAAACCGCATGAATAGTGTTTCCATGGAGAGGTACTGGCGTGTTTTTGGAAGGAGAGACGACATGGGCAGTGCTCAGACGACGGTGTCGTGCGTGAAACGGGTGAAGCAGGAGGTCCCGGAGGACTGGGACGAGAGCATGCCGCTGCCTGGGGGACATCATTGCAGGGTTTGCAGAGGATGGCATGGATGAGTTTTTGCCGACCAAGGCCCGGCTGGAGTTCAACTTGCAGCTCGGCAAGATCAGCCAGCAGGCTGAGACTTTGTGGATGAAGGTGAGGAGGGGCGACCGTGTGATTAAGCTCCAGGTGCGCATAGTGCCTCTTAAGGGCTCGATGCTCCAGAGGAAGTTCACGATCCAAGCTGCTACGGATGATAGACATGTGGTGCTTTTAGGGGATTTAAACCTGGAAGAATGTACTGAGTTGCAAGGTAACTTTTGCCTTTTTTTTCCCCTAAATCTACGATCACTTCATGTTAAGGGTTTAGACATTATCAAAGACGTGGGGCATGCCAACTGCCGAGTAATCTCATGTGATTGATTTGATTGTTGTTCAAACGATTGAAATTCGACGCATCATTGACTACACGATTTTGCATTTGGCTACTGTAGATAGAGAAACTAAGGTATGTTTGTACAACCAAGCCTTTGCACTAGTTAAATTCAGTGAGCTTATTAATAAATAAATAAAAAGGCGATTCTAAGATACTTAGTGTCCTAAAAAAATTCGGAAGCTAAAAGATATCCATTTGTAAATCATTATAGGTTATGATAAGTGAGGATTCGCCCTACTAACATAAGGTGAAAGTGAGGAAAAAAAGAGAAAGTGGCAAGGCAATTTGCGTAAGACGCTAATCATGACATTCCAAGCCAGCATTACCCCACCTGAAGGCCTTTGGGAAGGAGATTTCATGAGTGATGAAACCACTGCAGCACATACTGCCAGTGAATCTGTAATGACATAAGTTCCTGAACGCGTGCAAGAATTTCTTAACATATAACATAATAAGCTTCATTGCATCGCTTAGTATCATTGTACTTTTCATAAGTGGTCTTCCTCTAAAACGGCATTGGATCACCACGAGGACTGTAATGCTCGCAATGGCAACTTATTGCATCTCTGTATTTGTCTTCACACCAGCAAGCGAACTGAAAACTTTCATTGGTGCAATTGGACTTGTGGTGTTAGCATGGGTTGGGTTGATGGCTCTTCTTTTTTTGTGTCGCTTCGTTTAATCCTGAAATTGGTATGCAAGGTTCTGGAATTCGTCCGCAAAGCCTCGACAGAACGCAGGCCAGAGGATCGTACGGTTTAGCGGCTGTTTATAGCTGCAAATGTGTTTGTTACAGAAGAAGCACCCTGAGACCTAAAGCCATAAAAGAGGAGATGCTATACAGTGCATGCGTTGTTCGGTGTGCCGATTAGACAACTTAGCTACGATGCATTAAAGTATGGTATATGCTTGTGAAAACAATAAATGTTTTAATTGTGTTGAATTTATGGAAAAGATGGGAGTTTAGATGTATAATGGATGGCTGTTTTATTTGATTTGATTTGTGGCAGTTTAAAAAAAGAATGACTTACTGGGTTTAAAGTCCAAAAATTTCAGTCATGGGATCAATTTTATTTAGTGTAACCTAAACACCTTAAAGTGGTAATAAGGAAGTTTGTTCCAGTGGAATTGCAAATTTTACGATTAATTATGGAAAATCACGATGGTCAAAAGGATTATTACTTATGGATAGGATCCATTGATTACGAATTTGAAGGATTATCTATGTAGATTTACTAAGAATAGGAAAATAGAAAGTAAACTTTAGGTTGCTTAGATTTCTGAATAAAAATTATGATCATTATGATCTTTTAAGCTTACGATAACTTGAGGTAATTTACTATCTATAAAAGTTGAGAACTCACTACTATCTACATGGACTTGCGACTGATTTACGATTATCAATGTCAATAATTGATTATAAGTTGTGCCTCTTATGACAATTTCAAGTATCTTATTATCCCAATAGTTTATTGCCATGTGATAAGAAATTTTTGTTTCAAACTGTATTAGCTCAATTACCACACAAAAGGGAAAGTACTGATTGGACATGGGATTGAGATCGTGATGATTTTGGGCAAATTACAAGTGCTGGAGGGATAATTATTAAAGACAGGAACTACAAGTTATGACTAGTTGAGGAAAATTACCCCTAGAATGATTATTTAGTAATTCCATCGTCGAGTTATGAAATATGAAAGTAAGTTATTGCTAATACTGGAGTAATACAAAATAGTCAACTACCAATTTTGACTAATTGAAGAAAATTATGATAATGCTAGATAATTATTAGTGACGACATCCCGATATTATCTTGCTGTTCATAAATTATCTTTCCCTTCTCCAATTTATGATTATTTCTCTTTTCTGATCATACCTTCAAATGTTAATTGGCTTTTGAACAGAAATGGGCAATCGAATTTATAGCAAGATTGTTGATCACTCATTACGCTTCATTTTTTTGTTGACTCTAAATGATTTGCAACTATTTTGGTAGGAAGACTAATTGGGAATGCACTTATGACACTATTGCTCATTTCAGGCATCTTCCTAACACAATTCATTAAGTTGAATAATCCCTCTAGAAGAATTAGGTAATGTGCAGGCTCAAGACTATAACAGAAGTCTATGAAGCTGACATGCTGCTTTTAGGGAATTGGAGGATACAGTTGGGGACCATTTTGTGGTGACACAGTTTGCATTTAGTCTACGTAGCTCAAAGTCACGCGTTCACACTGTCCATATTCGAAAAGAAAGGAAAACATGATGTTGATATATCTCTAATTGCTCAGTGAAAGTACTGTAGAAATTTATGGTCATTGATCTTAGCTAATCATGTCTAACATTATGTGAAAGCCTCTGGGACTATGACACTATACCTATCTATTAAGAGTCTAATATCAATATGTATTTCTTGAAAAAACTTCAATTATGATATAGTAGATTCATATGCTCAAATTTTGCGACTATTTTGGTAGGAAGACTAATCGTAAATGCACTCGAGCATCTTCCTAACACAATCCATAAAGTTGAATAATCCCCCTAAAGAATTGGGTAATGTGCGGGCTCGAATAAGACTATAATAGAAGTCTTTGAAGTTGACATGCTGCTTTTAGGGAATCAAGGGATACAGTTGGGAACCATTTTGTGGTGACACTATTTGCTTTTGGTCTATGTAGGTCAAGGTCATGTGTTCACACGTCCATATTTGAAAGAAAAGGAGAGGAATGATGTTGATATATCTCTAATTGCTCAGCAAAAGTACCGTAGAGAATTATGGCCATTGATCTTAGCTAATCATGTCTAACATTGGTAAATGCCTTAGTGACTATGGCACTACATCTATCGATTAAGAGTCTAGTAACAATATCAATACATAATTCTTCAAAAAACTTCAATTATGATATAGTAGATTCATATGCTCAAAACTTTGTGGCTCTTTTGGTTGGAAGACTAATCGTAAATGCACTCTAAGCATCTTCCTAACACAATCCATAAAGTTGAATAATCCTCCTAAAGAATTAGGTAGTGTGCAGGCCCAAATAAGACTAAAGTAGAAGCTTTTGAAGTTGACATGCAGCATCTAGGGAATTGGGGGATACATCCATGGACCATTTGATGGCGATGCTACTTACATTTGGTCTATGTAGGTTAACGTCACGTGTTCATACATGTCCATAAGTGGAAGAAAAAGGAAAGGAATGATGTTGACATATCTTTAATTGCTTGGCGAAAGTACCGTAGAAAATCATGATAATCAATCTTAGCCAATCATGTCTAACATTGTGAGAAGGCCTCGGGACTATGACATTATGTTTATCCATTAAGAGTCTAATATCAGCACATAATTCTTCAAAATCTTCGATTCTGATATAGGAGATTCTTATGCTCAACATTCTTGCCGCTCAAATCGGCCAATCTAAAGTTTTAACACATGTGCGCAAGCATGCAAAAAGACATACATGGGGAAAAAGCCGTATCTGTGAATTAATCCACCGAACATATGAAGGAATAGCCTCTGTTTCTATATAGATTGTATCCTCACAAGAACTTGAAGAATCGTTCCCTTACCTCACATCCCTAGGACCTTTGGATGAACGAGGCAAGGGTGATGCATAATGCAGATGATTGATCCTTGGTAATATCATGTAACTGTAATGAGTAACTTAGGGTTGCCCCCGCCAAAATGGTTTCTAAAAAGAAGGTCGCTTTTCTCAGATTTTTATCTTGTCTACAACTTTTTTGAGAAACTTTTCTAAGGAGAAAGTTGCTTTTCTCGTATTTCCATCATGTCTAAAACTTTTTTAAATGAGGGAGTTGCATTTCTCGGATTTCTATGGGGAAGGCTATAATTTCATTGTAGCAGTTGAGAAAAATGTCTGGTCATGGTTTAAGGGAAGAACATCGTCACAAGGAAGCATTGAGAGAAAGCAACAATCAAAAGGAGAATGGGAGCTTCCTTAGGGCAATCTACGGCAGGAACTTCCAAAGAAATCAAATTTCGATTTGCCAAAACACACATTTGAAGAAATGGTTGCAAGTAGATTCCAAGTGTCTATAACCGATCTATGATGCCAAGTTTGAGTAGGTATATAGTGAGACATCCTTAAATTAAATCACTCGAATTATTGTTTGTTGTGGCTCGTCCCATTCCAAATTTTGCGCACGCACGCACATACTTCCCAAAATTGCTTTTCTTCTATTAAATGCGTAATTCGGTTCATTTTCGCCTCCTCTGCCATCCTAAAAAACTACCAAAAGCCGCTCATTATTCGAGCCCTTTGTTCTAGCGACTACTCCCCACCCTCATCAGATTGAGTCATTATGGGCCCATTGTCTCTGAACCATACACCTATTGGAGAGAGTTCCACTCTAATACCATATTATAACATCCTTAAATTAACTCACTCGAAGTATTATCTTTTTTTTTTTGGCCCGTACCATAGTGAATCTCACAGTTTTGTCCTTTGATGTAAGGGCATTTACTTTTTCAAGAGGTCACCCATCTTAGTAGTGCTCTAGCTCGAACATGTTTAACTTTGGAGTTTCAAATTAAAACTTGCCATTCTTTTTATATATATATATATATATATATATATATATATATATATATATATAATACAATTGAGGCTACCCAAAAACCTTTGTAATTGAGTTTTGTCTTTAATCTCATCTCGGAAATTTATCGGTAAAAGAAATTGATCTTTCTATTGGGGTTATAGTACCTAAATGGATGTAATGACCAAGAAATCTAATTCTAGTCCGGAATAGTGCAATCTTAGTAGGAGAGACTACTAGACCATTTTGTATAATTATTTTTATGAAAGTAGAAAGATGTTTGAAATGTTGTTCTATATTAGAGGAAAAAACTAGAACATCATCTATATAAACAATGATGTAATCGGAATAAGGATTGAAGATATCATTCATGATTCTTTGGAATTCTGAAGGGGCATTTTTGAGACCGAATGGCATAACATTACATTCATATTGACCAAAAGGGACAGTAAAAGCTGTTTTGTATTTATCCTTTTCACAGATTTGTATTTGCCAAAATCCTGATTTCATGTCAAATTTTGAAAATAATTTTGATCTACAAAGTCTGTTTAGTAAATCTTTATTATTGGGTATAGAATATCTTATCCATCTAAGGGCCGTATTAAGAGGTTTATAATTAATAACTAACCTGGGAACTCCTCTTTCTAGTTCAGCATTTTTATTGACATAAAAAGCAGAACAACTCCATGGTGATTGGCTTTTTCTTATGAGTTTTTTATTCGAGAGGTCTTGTATTTCCGCTTGACAGAATTTCAAAACTTCTTGATTCATTTGTGTCGGGCGAGCTTTAGTAGGTATTTTAATTTCAAAAAAAATCTTGTTCATAAGGTAAATCAACGATATGCTTCTTCCTTTCCCAAAAGGCATTGGGTAGAGTAGAGCATATAGTTTTCTCTATGTGTTTTTGTAGGGAGGCTATTTTTTCTACGATGTTGGATTTTATAAGATTTTCTTCTATTCTTTTGAATTCTAAATCTTCTTTTAGGAATTCAAGCTAGTTTTCTTTGTCTTTTATGAGGCAATTTATTTCAGAAATAGAATGTTCTTGCAAAATGTTTAGGCTTCTTTTTGAGGTTTTGTCACGAAATTAAAAGTGATTTTTCTGTTTAGAGCATGAGTTTCAATGCCTTCATTAGTAACAGTAAAAGGTTGGATTAATTGAATAAAAGGTGTTCCAAGAATTACCTGTTGCCTCATATTTTTTACTAAGAGAAAAGATGTTTTGTAAGACATTTGATCTTTTATTATTAAGGCTTCGGTAATTTGTATTGGATATTAAGTTTATCACCCGATGCTGATTTTAGGGATTCGGAAGTTTTATCAAAGTATATTGTTGGAACAAGTCCTTCTTTGATACAATTGAGATCAGCTCCTATATCAAAGAGTCTTTGTTGTTTCAATAATAAACTCATTGTTGATTTTTATCATAATATTTATTATCCATTTTCTAGATGTTATTTCTGTTAATAACATAAGGAAGGCCGGATCTGGAATGTCGATGTATTGGTGATTTCATTTTGGTCTTCTAATTGTGTCTTTCCTTTTATGACGAGAGATTTTATATCAGAAATTTCTTTTTTCATATCTAACTGTGTTGCTTTCAAGGCTTGGATTTCTAATTTTTGTTGTTTTATTTCATTTTGGAGGTCATTTATATTAACGGGTCTAGACTGAGATTTTTTGTTTCTATTCAAGATGTCTTTTAAATTGTAAGAAGTATTGGGCTTGGAAGTAATATTTAGGGAAGAATGAAGTCTATCTAAGTATTCTTTCTTGGCTTCGGGGTCGATAATCTTATCAAGCGGTGCTAAGGAGAAATTCTTCTTCTTTTGTTAGCATGTTTATTTCGGGAACGGGTTTTTCAGGAAAGGCGTCTTCATAATCGAGAATCGAAGAGGAATCTATTTCATTATTCTGAAGACCTTCTTCCTCAAGAAGTTCATCAGAAGAAGTATCACCATTTTCTATCAATATGTTATTTAGCTGGTTAAGAGTATCGTCATCAAGAGAGAGTTCATTTAATTTTTTATTAATCCTACGGTATTTTAAAATATGACCTTTTTTACCACAAGAATAACATTTGATGTCTTTAAAATTTTTCCTATCATTATGAGGTCTATTTTGGTTATTCTGTGTCTTTGTTTATTCCTACGAGGTTGAGATTTGTTGTGATGTTTCTTTGTTTCTTTCTCAAAGGGACAAGTTCCCTTACATTTTGGTTTTGTTTTTTCATTATAAGAAGGGTCGTATTGAGCACAGAAATCTCCTAAACTTCTATTGGTGAGAGATTGTTCTTCCTTGAGCTGTCTTTGTAATTTGATATTATTACACATTTGTGTTCCTTGACGGTAAACATAAGAGATTATTTCACCATAAGAAAGAAGATCATAAGGTATTTGGCCGTTGTATTCTTCTCTAATTTTATCCCTAACTTGGTCACCTATAATTTGGGGTAAACACCGCTAAGAATTTTTCTTTCCAAAAGGGTTGATTGCAATCGGTCGATGAGAACCCTTTGAAGGAAGAGTTCTTTGTATTCCCTAAACCTTCCTAAGGATTTGCAACGCATATTGGATAAGAGGTCTTGATTCCTATCTCTAATATGTGAAGGGTCTCCTACGAAGTGTTGTGAAATGGAATAGATAAGAGTATTCACCGCATCCTGGATGAGATGTCCTTGATCATCATCCATGCGTTGGCCAAAATCATCTATTTTATAGGCGTTAAAATTTGTATTCTTTGTTCATCAATCAAATAATTATCCCACCAACCTTTTAGTTGTCCAAGAAATCCCACTAAAAGATTAGCAACAGCATGATCGAAACATCTTGCTGGGTTTTGTAAGCATCGGCAAGCATGACCATGTTATTTAGAATATTCATGATATTGCTTTCGGCAACGCCATCTATATTCCATTCATAAATGGCATCAGGAGAGTATTTATTCTGCATTTTCTGTGATGATTCTTCTTGGGCGATGTCAGGTGGAGTAGCCCTACTATAATAAAGTTTCTGAGGTTGTCTCCAATTGAGTCTATTAATCTCAGCGACTGATTCATTATCAGAGTCACCAGATTGTTTGGTCAATGTACTGATAGTGGGTTGGTCAGGGGTGTCTCTAATAATAAGATTCTGGAATTTAGGGGTGTCTATAATCGGAGTAGGTTCTAGCTTTGTTTTTCCTAGGAGTTTTTTCTTTTGTTCTATGGCTTTGGCAAACTCTGGGCTAAGGTTTTTTGGGAATTCAAAGGCTTTGAAAATGGGTTTTTTGAAAGTGTCGACTTGCTGTGTGACGAGTTGAGTTGGATTCTAAATAGTGGATTCTATCCTATTCAACTGTTTTCCTATGGTCGCTAAATGTTGATTAGTGTAATTATTTTGTTCGATGACTTTATGAGTATAAAGAGAGTCTCCTTGATCTGGAAGCCTAAAAGGAGTAGCTGTAACCTCACTTTCTCCATGTTGTATTTTTATTTCTAAGGGGTGGATGATTGCATTCTATGGTTTCACCATTATCAAGTTTCCACTTATAATGATGATCTAAAACAAGTATTTCTTTTGGTTCAAGGAATTGTTCTTCTAACCAATCAAAGAAGAATATATGGACTTCATATTCGTATATGTAGTCGTAATATTTTTGTTTGATGTCTTTTGTTTTGTCAGCAAAGGTTTTGAAGAACCATTCTCTGATATGTTTGTTGTCTTCAGAATTAAATTCTTTATTAAGAAAAGTTTTGTTTTTTTTTTTGGTTCAAAATGTTTTTTCTAAAACATTAAGCTCAGCATCTATCATTTGAGAATAAGTAGGAGAATGATGAGGGGAATCTGTATTTTCTAGGACTGGTTCAGGCTGGTTTTGTTGATAAATTGGCTTGGAAATCCCTGATCTATTATCTAAATCACTAATTTCTGGTTCAGGAGGTGTCTCTTGATTACTTCTACTGGTGGAAGGAGGTAAAGGTGTTGTATCGTGTGTGGGAGTATCTCTATGTATACTAGGAGGAGGAGTGTTTCTGTGAGTACTGGGAGGAATGGTGATTATAGGAGGAAGATTAGGATTAAGATCTATGGACCTCGTATAAGAATTATGAAAAGAAGGACTAGATCTTGAATCGAAAGATCTTCTAGGAAATCTAATGGTCACTCTTCCTTCTGGATGTTGAATGACATTAGTCGAATCTGTATTTTGAACAACTTGTTGGGGAATTTGGTTTTCTAATTCCCATTGTTCTGGTAAAGTAACTTGGTTCCAATTAATAGATCTAGGAATAGTTGTATTAGCTCTAGAAATGTCAGTTTGGAGGAGAAGTGTTTCTCCTTGAGGACTATGTTTGAAAGCATTTTCTCCAAACGCGGAGGACATAGCTTTATAATGAATTCTATAAACAAGGGCTAAAAGAATAGAACCATTTGCCACTTTGTAATTATGGGTTTTGATTTGGAGTGTTAGGGCTCTAAGAATGTTCTTATCTTTGAGAGATACAGAAAAATTGGGGTAACAGTCAAAATGTATGGGTCCTTTGCAGAGACTTATCTCTACAGTACCGAGAATGGATTCATCGTAGTTTAAAAGACGTGAATCTCGTAAAACTAAGAGGATGGAAGTATTAAGGCCTTTTTTAATAAGAGGTTTGACTCCTACTTGGACTAGTCCTATATGAATGTAATTGAATTTTTGTTTATGCTTCTGGATGGACTCTTTATTCAAAAGATGTATTTTTTCATAGGAATTAGAAAGAGGAATATCTCTTTCTTCGGTGGATATGACATAGTCTGATTTTTGAAAAACTTCAACTTTGATTGCTTGTATATTTCCTTAAGTTGTATTTTAGGAATTTCCCAATTTTCTATAGATTTGTTGAAATCTTCTATCCGTACTTCTTCTCTATGTATAGGACTTGGATCTCGAGTCCATTTGTGATAGAGAACTAGAGGAAGATGTAGATCTTCTAAGTAAGCTCATACTTAAGATCGGAACTATTCCTTCTTCAGAACCGTTACAGAGCTAAACCAACGGTCTAACAGCCACTATAGGACTTACTGCCTGGACCACTCTGTAGAAACAAGAAGGATGCCAACAAATGGCTCTCGATCTGTGTGTATGTTCTTACAAAGATTATCTATATTTTCCTAGCTGGCTCTGATACCATAAAGGGGTTACAGCTAGGAAAAATAATAAAAAGTCCTATTTAATGCTTTGCTAGTAAGTCCATAAAGGGTCGGAGTACATACATCCCTGGAAAAATATAGATCTGGTAATTTCTGGTTCGGATGAATAAAGAGTCCATCCAGAAGCATAAACAAAAATACAATTACATTCATATAGGACTAGTCCAAGTAGGAGTCAAACCTCTTACTAAAGAAGGCCTTAATACTTCCATTCTCTTAGTTTTACGAGATTCACGTCTTTTAAACTACGATGAATCCATTCTCGATGCTTGTAGAGACAAGTCTCTTAAAGGACCCATACATTTTGACTGTTACCCCAATTTTTCTGTATCTCTCAAAGATAAGAACATTCTTAGAGCCCTAACACTGCAAATCAAAACCCGTAATTACAAAGTGGCAGATGGTTCTATTCCTTTAGCCCTTGTTTATAGAATTCATTATAAAGCTATGTCCTCCGCCTTTGGAGAAAATGCTTTCAAACATAGTCCTCGAGGAGAAACACTTCTCCTCCAAACTGACATTTTTAGAGCTAATACAACTATTCCTAGATCTATTAATTGGAACCAAGTTACTTTACCAGAACAATGGGAATTAGAAAACCAAATTCCCCAACAAGTTGTTCAAAATACAGATCTGACTAATGTCATTCAACATCTAGAAGGAAGAGTGACCATTAGATTTCCTAGAAGATCTTTCGATTCAAGATCTAGTCCTTCTTTTCATAATTCTTATATGAGGTCCATAGATCTTAATCCTAATCTTCCTCCTATAATCACCATTCCTCCCGCACTCACGAAACACTCCTCCTCCTAGTATACATAGAGATACTCCCACACACGATACAACACCTTTACCTCCTTCCACCAGTAGAAGTAATCAAGAGACACCTCCGAACCAGAAATTAGTGGTTTAGATAATAGATCAGGATTTCCGGGCCGGTTTATCAACAAAACCAGCCTCAACCGGTCTAGAAAATACGTATTCCCCTCATCATTCTCCTACTTATTCTCAAATGATAGATGCTGAGCTTAATGTTTTAGAAAAACATTTTGAACCAAACAAAACTTTTCTTAATAAAGAATTTAATTCCCGAAGACAACAAACATATCGTAGAATGGTTCTTCAAAACCTTTGCCGACAAAGCAAAAGACATCAAACAAAAATATTACGACTACATATACGAATATGAAGTCCATATATTCTTCTTTGATTGGTTAGAAGAACAATTCCTTGAACCAAAAGAAATACTTGTTTTAGATCATCATTATAAGTGGAAACTTGATAATGGTGAAACCATGAATCCAATCATCCACCCCTTAGAAGAATAAAAATACAACATGGAGAAAGTGAGGTTACAGCTACTCCTTTTAGGCTTCCAGATCAAGGAGACTCTCTTTATACTCATAAAGTCATCGAACAAAATAATTACACTAATCAACATTTAGCGACCATAGGAAAACAGTTGAATAGGATAGAATCCACTATTCAGAATCCAACTCAACTCGTCACACAGCAAGTTGACACTTTCAAAAAACCCATTTTCAAAGCCTTTGAATTCCCAAAAAACCTTAGCCCAGAGTTTGCCAAAGCCATAGAACAAAAGAAAAAACTCCTAGGAAAAACAAAGCTAGAACCTACTCCGATTATAGACACCCCTAAATTCCAGAATCTTATTATTAGAGACACCCCTGACCAACCCACTATCGCACATTGACCAAACAATCTGGGTGACTCGATAATGAATCGATGTGAGATTAATAGACTCAATTGGAGACAACCTCAGAAACTTTATTATAGTAGGGCTACTCCACCTGACATCGCCCAAGAAGAATCATCACAGAAAATACAGAATAAATACTCTCCTGATGCCATTTATGAATGGAATATAGATGGCGTTGCCGAAAGCAATATCATGAATATTCTAAATAACATGGTCATGCTTGCCGATGCTTACAAAACCCAGCAAGATGTTTCTGATCATGCTGTTGCTAATCTTTTAGTAGCCGGATTTACTGGACAACTAAAAGGTTGGTGGGATAATTATTTGATTGATGAACAAAGAATACAAATTTTAACTGCCTATAAAATAGATGATTTTGGCCAACGCATGGATGATGATCAAGGACATCTCATCCAAGATGCGGTGAATACTCTTATCTATTCCATTTCACAACACTTCGTAGGAGACCCTTCACATATTAGAGATAGGAATCAAGACCTCTTATCCAATATGCGTTGCAAATCCTTAGGAAGTTTTAGGGAATACAAAGAACTCTTCCTTCAAAGGGTTCTCATCAGACCTGATTGCAATCAATCCTTTTGGAAAGAAAAATTCTTAGCAGGTTTACCCCAAATTATAGGTGATCAAGTTAGGGATAAAATTAGAGAAGAATACAACGGCCAAATACCTTATGATCTTCTTTCTTATGGTGAAATAATCTCTTATGTTTACCGTCAAGGAACACAAATGTGTAATAATATCAAATTACAAAGACAGCTCAAGGAAGAACAATCTCTCACCAATAGAAGTTTAGGAGATTTCTGTGCTCAATACGACCCTTCTTATAATGAAAAAACAAAACCAAAATGTAAGGGAACTTGTCCCTTTGAGAAAGAAACAAAGAAACATCACAACAAATCTCAACCTCGTAGGAATAAACAAAGACACCAGAATAACCAAAATAGACCTCATAATGATAGGAAAAATTTTAAAGACATCAAATGTTATTCTTGTGGTAAAAAAGGTCATATTTCAAAATACTGTAGGATTAATAGAAAATTAAATGAACTCTCTCTTGATGACGATACTCTTAACCAGCTAAATAACATATTCATAGAAAATGGTGATACTTCTTCTGATGAACTTCTTGAGGAAGAAGGTCTTCAGATTAATGAAATAGATTCCTCTTCTGATTCTGATTATGAAGACGCCTCTCCTGAAAACCCCGTTCCTGAAATAAACATGCTAACAAAAGAAGAAGAATTTCTCCTTAGCACTGCTGATAAGATTACTGACCCCGAAGCCAAGAAAGAATACTTAGATAGACTTCATTCTTCCCTAAATATTACTTCCAAGCCCAATACTTCTTACAATTTAAAAGACATCTTGAATAGAAACAAAAATCTCACTAGACCCGTTAATATAAATGACCTCCAAAATGAAATAAAACAACAAAAATTAGAAATCCAAGCCTTGAAAGCAACACAGTTAGATATGAAAAAAGAAATTTCTGATATAAAATCTCTCGTCATAAAAGGAAAGACACAATTAGAAGACCAAAATGAAATCACCAATACATCTGACATTCCAGATCCAACCTTCCTTATGTTATTAACAGAAATAACATCTAGAAAATGGATAATAAATATTATGATAAAAATCAATAATGAGTTTATTATTGAAACAACAACACTCTTTGATACAGAGCTAATCTCAATTGTATCAAAGAAGGACTTGTTCCAACAATATACTTTGATAAAACTTCTGAATCCCTAAAATCAGCATCAGGTGATAAACTTAATATTCAATACAAATTACCAGAAGCCTTAATAATAAAAGATCAAATGTCTTACAAAACATCTTTTCTCTTAGTAAAAAATATGAGGCAACAGGTAATTCTTGGAACACCTTTTATTCAATTAATCCAACCTTTTACTGTTACTAATGAAGGCATTGAAACTCATGCTCTAAACAGAAAAATCACTTTTAATTTCGTGACAAAACCTCAAAAAAGAAGCCTAAACATTTTGCAAGAACATTCTATTTCTGAAATAAATTGCCTCATAAAAGACAAAGAAAACCAGCTTGAATTCCTAAAAGAAGATTTAGAATTCAAAAGAATAGAAGAAAATCTTATAAAATCCAACATCGTAGAAAAAATAGCCTCCCTACAAAAACACATAGAGAAAACTATATGCTCTACTCTACCCAATGCCTTTTGGGAAAGGAAGAAGCATATCGTTGATTTACCTTATGAACAAGATTTTTCTGAAATTAAAATACCTACCAAAGCTCGCCCGACACAGATGAATCAAGAAGTTTTGAAATTCTGTCAAGCGGAAATACAAGACCTCTTGAATAAAAAACTCATAAGAAAAAGCCAATCACCATGGAGTTGTTCTGCTTTTTATGTCAATAAAAATGCTGAACTAGAAAGAGGAGTTCCCAGGTTAGTTATTAATTATAAACCTCTTAATACGGCCCTTAGATGGATAAGATATTCTATACCCAATAAAAAAGATTTACTAAACAGACTTTGTAGATCAAAATTATTTTCAAAATTTGACATGAAATCAGGATTTTGGCAAATACAAATCTGTGAAAAGGATAAATACAAAACAGCTTTTACTGTCCCTTTTGGTCAATATGAATGGAATGTTATGCCATTCGGTCTCAAAAATGCCCCTTCAGAATTCCAAAGAATCATGAATGATATCTTCAATCCTTATTCCGATTACATCATTGTTTATATAGATGATGTTCTAGTTTTTTCCTCTAATATAGAACAACATTTCAAACATCCTTTGCAAACCTTTACATCAAAGGCTTCGTAAGGATCCTCCACCCTGGACTTCGGTCCATACAGACATTGTCAAACAAATAAAAATACATGTAAAATATATACCATGCTTACACCTTGCTGACCCTTCGCTTTCAAAATAGTTGAAACAGATGCTTGGAATTAGGATATGGTGGCATTCTCAAACAGGTCAAAAACAACAAAGAACAAGTTGTTCGGTTTATATCCAAACATTGGAATTCCACTCAACAAAATTATTCGACAATTAAAAAAGAAATACTTGCTATAGTTTTATCTATATCAAATTTCCAAGGAGACTTATTAAACCAAAAATTTCTCTTACGAATTGATTGCAAATCAGCCAAAGACATTTTACAAAAAGACGTTTTAAATATTGCATCAAAACAGATTTTTGCCGTGTGACAAGCCATACTTTCAAAGTATTTGATTTTGACATTGAATTTATAAATGGTTCTTCAAATTCATTACCTGATTTTCTCACAAGAGAATTTTTACAGGGGATACCAATATGCCAAGACCCAAAAAAGACAAAGATAAAGGCAAAGGCAAACCCACTGCCGAACCCTCCATTACACCACCAAAGCCAAAAGGCTTAACATCCGTCAAAACATGGCTCCAAATGGCAGAAAACAACCAAACATTCCTACAGCAAACACCTTCGACAACAGAACCCATATCATCTGAACCCATGCTAGCCTTTAATCAGTTAGCCAACATACTACCAAAAGAAACAATATTGTTACTTGCCTAGTCTTTACAAAACGTAAAGAAAGAGCCATCCAGTGCCATAGAGGTAAGTAACAATCCTTCCCCGCTTGCTACACAAAAACAAGCGGAATACAAAAGAATTTCGAATGAGGTGGTTATTAAGCCCCAGGCAACCCCTCCTTCTCAAAGATCAAAATTTTTTCCCAAAACATCTTTTCAAAAATTATTGACTGTGGAAGATGGATTCTTCGATAAAGATCCTATCAAATTTGCAGAAAACATATTTCCAAAAAATTGGCTTTTCAAACCTCACAATACAAACAAAACCCTTGCTTATTATGAGCAAATTTTAGTGGAAACAGAATCGGCAAGGTTCACTCACTTTGCTGATAAAAACCATACAGAAAATATCCTTTATTCCACTATATCCATCAGTAAAGTCATACACCCCTCACACTGGGGAGCCTCACCCCATACACCCAGAAAATTCCAAACCAGACTTACCCAAAGCCTGCCATACTCCTCCTCATATACATACTGGGACTACCAACAAGCTTGGTGGAACGTCTTTTTCAGACAGAATACAAATTTCCAACACTCCTGGTTATTATTCTTCAAAGACAACTTTCCAAGACAAAGCCTACCAAACTGGTTTGACTCCTGGTGGGATCTCTTTGGTCCTTTGGACATAATATTACATCCCACAGTCAAACAGGGATACAAGATTTTCAGTGAACACTTCATACCAACACCTCATGATATAAGGTTCCCATGCCTTATGCATTTCTTCATCATATTCAGAATCTCTTGGGTAACAGCATGGGAATTTGAATACAATACATCCAATAAACCGGGTGTACCAGTACTTGTCCGAAAATACAAAACAAAATGGTGGGATGGATTCAGATTTCTTGATCAAGGATCCGAAGCTGCGATTAAACATTGGCTAAATAGCCAGAAAACCCAAATAATCGCATCCCCATCAAATACATCTTTTTTACAGGAAAAATCCATGGCAAGTGCAGCACTTGCAGCGGTCCAAAACAGAGAGGAATACTGCAACATCCTCAGGACGATGCTCTCAGAAGCGGAAGAATCATAATGTGGATCTTCCAAATCTCAAAACAGTCAAGACGGATCCTCCCAGTCATATCACAGTGGAAACACTAATGAAGACGACTGCTACGGGATCAATCTGGACAGAGATTAAAAGACATCACATGCAAATACTATTACAAACGGCGCAAAGGCTACACACCGGAGCGTAGTAGACATACACTGTTCATACACTGTTCACTCAATACTGTTCACTTTACACTGTTCAGCACTGTAGCACTTTCACTGTAGCACCCTCTATAAATACACCCACTCGACATATAAGAGGGGACCTCGAAATTTTCCAGATTTCTCTCTTCTTCTCTCTCCCTCTCACTCGAAAACCATCCTCTCTTCCATCACGATCCTCATCTCTTCCATCTCCAAGCTCTCTTACCTTGTATCCCCTGATTTCAAAGTAAGTTAGTTTTCATATACATCGTTTTATACAGGGTTACCAACTTACATGATAGTTGGTTAACCATTTCTTGTAATACAAACAACAATACTCCCTGGAGTGCGGATTACCGCCCTAGTGGATGACTTGATGCTTTAGTTTCTGCATCCTTCAATACATGTAATTTCAGCTTTTTAGCTTTATATAATACAAGTTCATACCACCTTCATGGTTGGTTTTTGTTTATGCATTCTCTTACTTTATATTTTATATATTGCTTTCGGTCTTTACATTATTTTTAATTCTCGCGATTTTATTTAAGTCATTTACTTTCTTGTTCTCATATATCATTTCATATACAGATACATCCTTCCCTGCTTTCATATAGATCTGTTAATCTTTTATACATCCTTGTTCTCTCATATAGTACTCCGATCCTAACCCCTTTATGGTAATCAAAAGCATCAGGTGATAAACTTAATATCCAATACAAATTACCAGAAGCCTTAATAGTAAAAGATCAAATGTCTTACAAAACATCTTTTCTCTTAGTAAAAAATATGAGGCAACAGTAATTCTTGGAACACCTTTTATTCAATTAATCCAACCTTTTACTTGTTACTAATGAAGGCATTGAAACTCATGCTCTAAACAGAAAAATCACTTTTAATTTCGTGACAAAACCTCAAAAAAGAAGCCTAAACATTTTGCAAGAACATTCTATTTCTGAAATAAATTACCTCATAAAAGACAAAGAAAACCAGCTTGAATTCCTAAAAGAAGATTTAGAATTCAAAAGAATAGAAGAAAATCTTATAGTATTTCCGCTTGACAGAATTTCAAAACTTCTTGATTCATCTCGTGTCGGGCGAGCTTTGGTAGGTATTTTAATTTCAGAAAAATCTTGTTCATAAGTTAAATCAACGATATGCTTCTTCCTTTCCCAAAAGGCATTGGGTAGAGTAGAGCATATAGTTTTCTCTATGTGTTTTTGTAGGGAGGCTATTTTTTCTACGATGTTGGATTTTATAAGATTTTCTTCCATTCTTTTGAATTCTAACCTCTTAATACAGCCCTTAGATGGATAAGATATCCTATACCCAATAAAAAAGATTTACTAAACAGACTTTGTAGATCAAAATTATTTTCAAAATTTGACATGAAATCAGGATTTTGGCAAATACAAATCTGTGAAAAGGATAAATACAAAACAGCTTTTACTGTCCCTTTTGGTCAATATGAATGGAATGTTATGCCATTCGGTCTCAAAAATGCCCCTTCAAATTCCAAAGAATCATGAATGATATCTTCAATCCTTATTCCGATTACATCATTGTTTATATAGATGATGTTCTAGTTTTTTCCTCTAATATAGAACAACATTTCAAACATCTTTCTACTTTCATAAAAATAATTATACAAAATGGTCTAGTAGTCTCTCCTACTAAGATTGCACTATTTCAGACTAGAATTAGATTTCTTGGTCATTACATCCATTTAGGTACTATAACCCCAATAGAAAGATCAATTTCTTTTACCGATAAATTTCCGAGATGAGATTAAAGACAAAACTCAATTACAAAGGTTTTGGGTCGCCTCAATTGTATTTTATATATATATATATATAAACAGAATGGCAAGTTTTAATTTGAAACTCCAAAGTTAAACATGTTCGAGCTAGAGCACTACTAAGATGGGTGACCTCTAGAAAAAGTAAATGCCCTTACATCAAAGGACAAAACTGTGAGATTCACTATGGTACGGGCCAAAAAAAAGATAATACTTCGAGTGAGTTAATTTAAGGATGTTATAATATGGTATTAGGGTGGAACTCTCTCCAATAGGTGTATGGTTCAGAGACAGTGGGCCCATAATGACTCAATCTGATGAGGGTGGGGAGTAGTCGCTAGAACAAAGGGCTCGAATAATGAGCGGCTTTTGGTAGTTTTTTAGGATGGCAGAGGAAGCGAAAATGAACCGAATTACGCATTTAATAGAAGAAAAGCAATTTTGGGAAGTATGTGCGTGCGTGCGCAAAATTTGGAATGGGACGAGCCACAACAAACAATAATTCGAGTGATTTAATTTAAGGATGTCTCACTATATACCTACTCAAACTTGGCATCATAGATCGGTTATAGACACTTGGAATCTACTTGCAACTATTTCTTCAAATGTGTGTTTTGGCAAATCGAAATTTGATTTCTTTGGAAGTTCCTGCCGTAGATTGCCCTAAGGAAGCTCCCATTCTCCTTTTGATTGTTGCTTCTCTCTCAATGCTTCCTTGTGACGATGTTCTTCCCTTAAACCATAACCAGACATTTTTCTCAACTGCTACAATGAAATTATAGCCTTCCCCATAGAAATCTGAGAAATGCAACTCCCTCATTTAAAAAAGTTTTAGACATGATGGAAATACGAGAAAAGCAACTTTCTCCTTAGAAAAGTTTCTCAAAAAGTTGTAGACAAGATAAAAATCTGAGAAAAGCGACCTTCTTTTTTAGAAACCTTTTTGGCGGGGGCAACCCTAAGTTACTCATTACAGTTACATGATATTACCAAGGATCAATCATCTGCATTATGCATCACCCTTGCCTCGTTCATCCAAAGGTCCTAGGGATGTGAGGTAAGGGAACGATTCTTCAAGTTCTTGTGAGGATACAATCTATATAGAAACAGAGGCTATTCCTTCATATGTTCGGTGGATTAATTCACAGATACGGCTTTTTCCCCATGTATGTCTTTTTGCATGCTTGCGCACGTGTGTTAAAACTTTAGATTGGCCGATTTGAGCGGCAAGAATGTTGAGCATAAGAATCTCCTATATCAGAATCGAAGATTTTTGAAGAATTATGTGCTGATATTAGACTCTTAATGGATAAACATAATGTCATAGTCCCCGAGGCCTTCTCACAATGTTAGACATGATTGGCTAAGATTGATTATCATGATTTTCTACGGTACTTTCGCCAAGCAATTAAAGATATGTCAACATCATTCCTTTCCTTTTTCTTCCACTTATGGACATGTATGAACACGTGACGTTAACCTACATAGACCAAATGTAAGTAGCATCGCCACCAAATGGTCCATGGATGTATCTCCCAATTCCCTAGATGCTGCATGTCAACTTCAAAAGCTTCTACTTTAGTCTTATTTGGGCCTGCACATTACCTAATTCTTTAGGAGGATTATTCAACTTTATGGATTGTGTTAGGAAGATGCTTAGAGTGCATTTACGATTAGTCTTCCAACCAAAAGAGCCACAAAGTTTTGAGCATATGAATCTACTATATCATAATTGAAGTTTTTTGAAGAATTATGTATTGATATTGTTACTAGACTCTTAATCGATAGATGTAGTGCCATAGTCACTAAGGCATTTACCAATGTTAGACATGATTAGCTAAGATCAATGGCCATAATTCTCTACGGTACTTTTGCTGAGCAATTAGAGATATATCAACATCATTCCTCTCCTTTTCTTTCGAATATGGACGTGTGAACACATGACCTTGACCTACATAGACCAAAAAGCAAATAGTGTCATCACAAAATGGTTCCCAACTGTATCCCTTGATTCCCTGAAAGCAGCATGTCAACTTCAAAGACTTCTATTATAGTCTTATTCGAGCCCGCGCATTACCCAATTCTTTAGGGGGATTATTCAACTTTATGGATTGTGTTAGGAAGATGCTCGAGTGCATTTACGATTAGTCTTCCTACCAAAATAGTCGCAAAATTTGAGCATATGAATCTACTATATCATAATTGAAGTTTTTTTCAAGAAATACATATTGATATTAGACTCTTAATAGATAGGTATAGTGTCATAGTCCCAGAGGCTTTCACATAATGTTAGACATGATTAGCTAAGATCAATGACCATAAATTTCTACAATACTTTCACTGAGCAATTAGAGATATATCAACATCATGTTTTCCTTTCTTTTCGAATATGGACAGTGTGAACGCGTGACTTTGAGATACGTAGACTAAATGCAAACTGTGTCACCACAAAATGGTCCCCAACTGTATCCTCCAATTCCCTAAAAGCAGCATGTCAGCTTCATAGACTGTTGTTATAGTCTTGAGCCTGCACATTACCTAATTCTTCTGGAGGGATTATTCAACTCAATGAATTGTGTTAGGAAGATGCCTGAAATGAGCAATAGTGTCATAAGTGCATTCCCAATTAGTCTTCCTACCAAAATAGTTGCAAATCATTTAGAGTCGACAAAAAAATGAAGCGTAATGAGTGATCAACAATCTTGCTATAAATTCGATTGCCCATTTCTGTTCAAAAGCCAATTAACATTTGAAGGTATGATCAGCAAAAAGAAATGATCATAAATTGGAGAAGGGAAAGATAATTTATGAATAGCAAGATAACATCGTGCCGGAGGACTGGGACGAGAGCATGTCGCTGCCTGGGGGACATCATTGTAGGGTTTGCAGAGGATGGCATGGATGAGTTTTTGCCGACCAAGGCCCGGCTGGAGTTCAACTTGCGGCTTAGCAAGATCAGCCAGCAGGCTGAGACTTTGTGGATGAAGGTGAGGAGGGGCGACCGTGTGATTAAGCTCCAGGTGCGCATAGTGCCTCTTAAGGGCTTGATGTTATCTTGCTGTTCATAAATTATCTTTCCCTTCTCCAATTTATGATCATTTCTTTTTGTTGATCATACCTTCAAATGTTAATTGGCTTTTGAACAGAAATGGGCAATCGAATTTATAGCAAGATTGTTGATCACTCATTACGCTTCATTTTTTTGTCGACTCTAAATGATTTGCAACTATTTTGGTAGGAAGACTAATTGGGAATGCACTTATGACACTATTGCTCATTTCAGGCATCTTCCTAACACAATTCATTGAGTTGAATAATCCCTCCAGAAGAATTAGGTAATGTGCGGGCTCAAGACTATAACAACAGTCTATGAAGCTGACATGCTGCTTTTAGGGAATTGGAGGATACAGTTGGGGACCATTTTGTGGTGACACAGTTTGCATTTAGTCTACGTATCTCAAAGTCACGCGTTCACACTGTCCATATTCGAAAAGAAAGGAAAACATGATGTTGATATATCTCTAATTGCTCAGTGAAAGTATTGTAGAAATTTATGGTCATTGATCTTAGCTAATCATGTCTAACATTATGTGAAAGCCTCTGGGACTATGACACTATACCTATCTATTAAGAGTCTAATATCAATATGTATTTCTTGAAAAAAACTTCAATTATGATATAGTAGATTCATATGCTCAAATTTTGCGACTATTTTGGTAGGAAGACTAATCGTAAATGCACTCGAGCATCTTCCTAACACAATCCATAAAGTTGAATAATCCCCCTAAAGAATTGGGTAATGCGCGGGCTCGAATAAGACTATAATAGAAGTCTTTGAAGTTGACATGCTGCTTTCAGGGAATCAAGGGATACAGTTGGGAACCATTTTGTGGTGACACTATTTGCTTTTTGGTCTATGTAGGTCAAGGTCATGTGTTCACACGTCCATATTCGAAAGAAAAGGAGAGGAATGATGTTGATATATCTCTAATTGCTCAGCAAAAGTACCGTAGAGAATTATGGCCATTGATCTTAGCTAATCATGTCTAACATTGGTAAATGCCTTAGTGACTATGGCACTACATCTATCGATTAAGAGTCTAGTAACAATATCAATACATAATTCTTCAAAAAACTTCAATTATGATATAGTAGATTCATATGCTCAAAACTTTGTGGCTCTTTTGGTTGGAAGACTAATCGTAAATGCACTCTAAGCATCTTCCTAACACAATCCATAAAGTTGAATAATCCTCCTAAAGAATTAGGTAATGTGCAGGCCCAAATAAGACTAAAGTAGAAGCTTTTGAAGTTGACATGCAGCATCTAGGGAATTGGGAGATACATCCATGGACCATTTGGTGGCGATGCTACTTACATTTGGTCTATGTAGGTTAACGTCACGTGTTCATACATGTCCATAAGTGGAAGAAAAAGGAAAGGAATGATGTTGACATATCTTTAATTGCTTGGCGAAAGTACCGTAGAAAATCATGATAATCAATCTTAGCCAATCATGTCTAACATTGTGAGAAGGCCTCGGGGACTATGACATTATGTTTATCCATTAAGAGTCTAATATCAGCACATAATTCTTCAAAAATCTTCGATTCTGATATAGGAGATTCTTATGCTCAACATTCTTGCCGCTCAAATCGGCCAATCTAAAGTTTTAACACACGTGCGCAAGCATGCAAAAAGACATACATGGGGAAAAAGCCGTATCTGTGAATTAATCCACCGAACATATGAAGGAATAGCCTCTGTTTCTATATAGATTGTATCCTCACAAGAACTTGAAGAATCGTTCCCTTACCTCACATCCCTAGGACCTTTGGATGAACGAGGCAAGGGTGATGCATAATGCAGATGATTGATCCTTGGTAATATCATGTAACTGTAATGAGTAACTTAGGGTTGCCCCCGCCAAAAAGGTTTCTAAAAAAGAAGGTCGCTTTTCTCAGATTTTTATCTTGTCTACAACTTTTTTGAGAAACTTTTCTAAGGAGAAAGTTGCTTTTCTCGTATTTCCATCATGTCTAAAACTTTTTTAAATGAGGGAGTTGCATTTCTCAGATTTCTATGGGGAAGGCTATAATTTCATTGTAGCAGTTGAGAAAAATGTCTGGTTATGGTTTAAGGGAAGAACATCGTCACAAGGAAGCATTGAGAGAGAAGCAACAATCAAAAGGAGAATGGGAGCTTCCTTAGGGCAATCTACGGCAGAACTTCCAAAGAAATCAAATTTCGATTTGCCAAAACACACATTTGAAGAAATAGTTGCAAGTAGATTCCAAGTGTCTATAACCGATCTATGATGCCAAGTTTGAGTAGGTATATAGTGAGACATCCTTAAATTAAATCACTCGAATTATTGTTTGTTGTGGCTCGTCCCATTCCAAATTTTGCGCACGCACGCACATACTTCCCAAAATTGCTTTTCTTCTATTAAATGCGTAATTCGGTTCATTTTCGCTTCCTCTGCCATCCTAAAAAACTACCAAAAGCCGCTCATTATTCGAGCCCTTTGTTCTAGCGACTACTCCCCACCCTCATCGAGATTGAGTCATTATGGGCCCACTTGTCTCGAACCATACACCTATTGGAGAGAGTTCCACCCTAATACCATATTATAACATCCTTAAATTAACTCACTCGAAGTATTATCTTTTTTTTTTGGCCCGTACCATAGTGAATCTCACAGTTTTGTCCTTTGATGTAAGGGCATTTACTTTTTCTAGAGGTCACCCATCTTAGTAGTGCTCTAGCTCGAACATGTTTAACTTTGGAGTTTCAAATTAAAACTTGCCATTCTGTTTATATATATATATATATAAAATACAATTGAGGCTACCCAAAAACCTTTGTAATTGAGTTTTGTCTTTAATCTCATCTGGAAATTTATCGGTAAAAGAAATTGATCTTTCTATTGGGGTTATAGTACCTAAATGGATGTAATGACCAAGAAATCTAATTCTAGTCTGAAATAGTGCAATCTTAGTAGGAGAGACTACTAGACCATTTTGTATAATTATTTTTATGAAAGTAGAAAGATGTTTGAAATGTTGTTCTATATTAGAGGAAAAAACTAGAACATCATCTATATAAACAATGATGTAATCGGAATAAGGATTGAAGATATCATTCATGATTCTTTGGAATTCTGAAGGGGCATTTTTGAGACCGAATGGCATAACATTCCATTCATATTGACCAAAAGGGACGTAAAAGCTGTTTTGTATTTATCCTTTTCACAGATTTGTATTTGCCAAAATCCTGATTTCATGTCAAATTTTGAAAATAACTATTAAGGCTAATTTGTATTGATATTAAGTTTATCACACGATGCTTTTGATTACCATAAAGGGGTTAGGATCGGAACTATATGAGAGAACAAGGATGTATCTAAAAGGAAATGATGTATAAGAACAAGAAAGTAAATGACTTAAATAAAATCGCAAGAATTAAAAATAATGTAAAGACCGAAAGCAATATATAAGATATAAAGTAAGAGTATGCATAAACAAAAACCAACCATGAAGGTGGTATGAACTTGTATTATATAAAACTGAAAAGCTGAAATTACATGTATTGAAAGATGCAGAAACTAAAGCATCAAGTCATCCACTAGGGCGGTAATCCGCACTCCAGGGAGTATTGATGTTTGTATTACAAGAAATGGTTACCTAACTATCATGTAAGTTGGTAACCTTATATAAAACTATGTATATGAAAAATTAACTTACTTTGAAACCAAGGGATACAAGGTAAGAGAGCTTGGAGATTGAAGAGATGAGGGTGGAGAAGGAAGAGATGATGGTTTACAAGTGAGAGAGAGGAAGAAGAGAGAAATCTGGAAAATTCCGGGTCCTCTTCTTCTACTACAGTGAAAGTGCTACAGTGCTGAACAGTGTAAAGTGAACAGTACTGAGTTAACAGTGTAAGGTGAATAGTAAACAGTGTATGAACAATGTATGTCTATTATGCTACGGTGTATAGCCTTTTGCGCCACTCGTAATAGTGTTGGCATGTGATGTCTTGAATTTAATCTCTGTCTAAGTTGATCCCGTAGCAATCATCTTCATTGATGTTTTCACTGTGATGTGACTGTGAGGATCCATCTGTATCGTCTTGAGATTTGGAAGATCCATATTGTGATCTTTCCACTTCGGAGAGCATTGTTCTGAGGATGTTGCAGTATTCCTCCTTACTCTAGACTGCAGCCAATGCTGTACTTGCAATGGATTTTTCTTGTAGAAAAGATGTATTTGATGGGACTGTGGTTATTTGATTTTTCTGGCTATTTAGCCATATTCTAACCGCAGCTTCGGATCCTTGGTCATGAAATTTGAATCTATCCCACTATTTTGTTTTGTATTTTCGGACAAGTACTGGTACACCCGATTTATTGGATGTATTGTATTCAAATTCCCATGTTGTTACCCAAGATATTCTGAATATTATAAAGAAATGCATAAGGCATGGGAACCTTATATCATGAGGTGTTGGTATGAAGTGTTCACTGAAAACTTTGTATCCTTATTTGACTGTGGGGTGTAGTATTATGTCCAAAGGACCAAAGAGATCCCACCAGGAGTCAAACCAATTTGGTAGGCTTTGTCTTGGAAAGTTGTCTTTGAAGAATAATAACCAGGTGTGTTAGAAATTTGTTTTCTGTTTGAAAAAGACATTCCACCAAGCTTATTGGTAGTCCCAGTATGTATATGAGGAGGAGTATGACAGGCTTTGGGTAAGTCTGGTTTGGAATTTTCTGGGTGTATGGGGTGAAGCTCCCCAGTGTGAGGAGTGTATGACTTTACTGATGGATATAGTAAAATAAATGATATTTTCTGTATTGTTTTTATCAGCAAAGTGAGTGAACCTTGCCGATTCTGTTTCCACTAAAATTTGCTCATAATAAGCAAGGGTTTTGTTTGTATTGTGAGGTTTGAAAAGCCAATTTTTTGGAAATATGTTTTTTGCAAATTTGATTGGATCTTCATCAAAGAATCCATCTTCCACAGTCAATATTTTTTGAAAATATGTTTTGGGAAAAAAATTTGATCTTTGAGAAAGAGGGGTTGCCTGAGGCCTAATAACCACCTCATTCGAAATTATTTTGTATTCCGCTTATTTTTGTGTAGCAAGCGGGGAAGGATTGTTACTTACTTCTATGGCATTGGATGGCTCTTTCTTTACGTCTTTTTGTAAAGACTGGGCAAGTAACAATATTGTTTCTTTTGGTAGCATGTTGGCTAACTAATTAAAGGCTAGCATGGGTTCAAATGATATGGGTTCTATTGTCAAAGGTGTTTGTTGTAAGAATGTCTGGTTGTTTTCTACCATTTGGAACCATGTCTTGACGGATGTTAAGCCTTTTGGCTTTGGTGATGTATTGGAGGGTTCGGCAGTGGCTTTGCCTTTGCCTTTATCTTTGTCTTTTTTTGATCCTGGCATATTGTAAAAATTCTCTTGTGAGAAAATCAGGTAATGAATTTGAAGAACCATTTATAAATTCAATGTCAAAATCAAATACTTAAAAGTATGGCTTGCCATCTGGCAAAAATCTGTTTTGATGCAATGTTTAAAACGTTTTTTTGTAAAATGTCTTTGGCTGATTTGCAATCAATTCGTAAGATAAATTTTTGATTTAATAAATCTCCTTGGAATTTTGATATAGATAAAACTATAGCAAGTATTTCGTTTTTGATTGTCGAATAATTTTGTTGAGTGGAATTACAATGTTTTGATATAAACTGAACAACTTGTTTTTTGTTGTTTTTGACCTGTTTGAGAATGCCACCATATCCTAATTCTAAAGCATTATTTTCAACTATTTTGAAAGCAGAAGGGTCAGCAATGTGTAAGCATGGTATATCTTTCACACGCATTTTTATTTGTTTGACAATGTCTGTATGGACCAAGGTCCTTACGAAGCCTTTGATGTAAAGGTTTGCAAAGGATGTTTGGAGGATCATCTATATAAACAATGCCTTTGATGTAAAGGTTTTCCATTCATATTGACAAAAGGACAGTATTTATTTAGCTGTTTTGATATTTATTCAAGCTGTTTTGTATTTGTATTTGCCAGATCTTGTATTTCCAAAGTCTTGGGTATAGAATATCTTATCCATCTAAGGGCCGTATTAAGAGGTTTATAATTAATAACAAAACTTCTTGATTCATCTTTTTATGACATAAAAAGCGCAACTCCATGGTGATTGGCTTTTTCTTATGAGTTTGGTTCAGGTATTTTATTTTCAGAAAAACTCTTGTTCATAAGGTAAATCAAAAAATCTTGATATATGCTTCTTCCTTTCCCAAAAGGCATTGGGTAGAGTAGAGCATATAGTTTTTTATATGTGTTTTTGTATATAAGCTATCTTTTCTACGATGTTGGGTTTTATAAGATTTTTTTCTATTCTTTTGAATTCTAAATCTTCTTTTAAGAATTCAAGCTGGTTCTCTTTGTCTTTTATGAGGCAATTTATTTCGGAAATAGAATGTTCTTGTAAAATATTTAGGCTTCTTTTTTGTGGTTTTGTTATGAAGTTGAAAATGATTTTTTTGTTTAAAGCATGAGTTTCAATGCCTTCATTAATAACTGTAAAAGGTTGGATTAATTGAATAAAAGGTGTTCCAAGAATTACATGTTGCCTCATATGTTTTACTAAAAGAAAGATGTTTTGTAAGACATTTATTTTATTATTAAAGCTTCTGGTAATTTGTATTGGATATTAAGTTTATTGCCTGATGCTAATTTTAGGGATTCGGAAGTTTTATCAAAGTATATTGTTGGAATAAGGCCTTCTTCGATAAAATTGAGATCAGCTCCTATATCAAAGAGTGTTGTTGTTTCAATAATAAACTCATTGTTGATTTTTATCATAATATTTATTATTCATTTTCTAGATGTTATTTCTGTTAATAACATAAGGAAGGCTAGATCCGGAAAATCTGATGTATTGGTGATTTCGTTTTGGTCTTCTAATTTTGCCTTTCCTTTTATGACGAGAGATTTTATATCAGAAATCTCTTTTTTCATTTCTAATTGTGTTGCTTTCAGGGCTTGAATTTCTAATTTTTGTTGTTTTATTTCATTTTGGAGGTCATTTATATTAACGGGTCTAGACTGAGGTTTTTTGTTTCTATTCAAGATGTCTTTTAAATTGTAAGAAGTATTGGGTTTGGAGGTAATATTTAGGGAAGAATGAAGTCTATCTAAGTATTCTTTCTTGGCTTCTGGGTCAGTGATCTTATCAGCAGTGCTAAGGAGAAATTCTTCTTCTTTTGTTAACATGTTTATTTCAGGAACGGGTTTTTCAGGAGAGGCGTCTTCATAATCAGAGTTAGAAGAGGAATCTATTTCGTTAATCTGAAGAGCTTCTTCCTCAAGAAGTTCATCAGAAGAAGTATCATCATTTTCTATGAAGATGTTGTTTAACTGGTTAAGAGTATTGTCATCAAGAGAGAGTTCATTTAATTTTTTATTAATCCTACAGTATTTTGAAATATGACCTTTTTTACCACAAGAGTAACATTTGATGTCTTTAAAATTTTTCCTATCGGTATGAGGTCTATTTTGGTTATTTTGGTGTCTTTGTTTATTCCTACGAGGTTGAGGTTTGTTGTGATGTTTCTTTCTTTCTTTCTCAGAAGGACAAGTTCTCTTACATTTTGGTTTTGTTTTTTCATTATAAGAAGGGTCGTATTGAGCACAAAAATCTCCTAGACTTCTATTGATGAGAGATTGTTCTTCCTTGAGCTGTCTTTGTAATTTGATAGTATTACACATTTGTGTTCATTGTCTGTAAACATAAGAGACTATTTCTCCATAAGAAAGAAGATAATAAGATATTTGGCCATTGTATTCTTCTCTAATTCTATCTCTAACTTGATCACCTATGATTTGGGGTAATCCTGCTAAAAATTTTCTTTCCAAAAGGGTTGATTGCAATCCAGTCTGATAAGAACCCTTTGAAGGAAGAGTTCTTTATATTCTCTAAATCTTCCTAAGGATTTGCAGCGCATATTGGATAAGACATCCTGGTTCCTATCTCTAATATGTGAGGGGTCTCATATAAAGTGTTGTGAAATGGAATAGATAAGAGTATTCACTGTGTCTTGGATGAGATGTCCTTGATCATAATCAATGCATTGGCCAAGGTCATCGATTTTATAGGCAGTTAAAATTTGTATTATTTGTTCATCAGTCAAATAATTATCCCACCAACCTTTTAGTTGTCCAGTAAATCCGGCTACTAAAAGATTAGCAACAGCGTGATCAGAAACATCTTGCCGAGTTTTGTAGGCATTGGCAAGCATCACCATGTTATTTAAAATATTCATGATATTGCTTTTGGCAACACCATCTATGTTCCATTCATAAATGGCGTCAGGAGAGTATTTATTCTGTATTTTCTGTGATGATTCTTCTTGGGCAATGTCAGGTGGAGTAGCTCTACTATAATAAAGCTTATGAGGTTGTCTCCAATTGAGTCTATTAATCTCGGCGGCCGATTAATTATCAGAGTCACCAGAGTGTTTGGTCAAGGTACTGATAGTGGGTTGTTCTGGAGTATCTCTAATGATATGATTCTGGAATTTATGGGTGTCTATAATAGGAGTAGGCTCTAGCTTTGATTTTCCTAGGAGTTTTTTCTTTTGTTCTATGGCTTTGGAAAACTCTGGGTTAAGATTTTTTGGGAATTCGAAGGCTTTAAAAATGGGCTTGTTAAGCTTGTCGACTTGTGATGTAATAAGTTGAGTAGGATTCTGAATGGTGGATTCTATCCTATTCAACTGTTTTCCTAAGATTACTAAATTTTGATTAGTAAAATTGTTTTGTTCAATAACTTTGTGGGTGTAGAGAGAGTCTCCTTTGTCTGGAAGCCTAAAGGGAGTGTCTGTAACCTCGCTATCTCCATGTTGTATTTTTATTCTCTTAAGGGGTGGATGATTGGATTCTATGGTTTCACCATTATCAAGTTTCCACTTATAATGATGATCTAAAACAAATATTTCTTTTGGTTCAAGGAATTGTTCTTCTAACCAATCAAAGAAGAATATATGGATTTCATATTCATATATGTAGTCGTAATATTTTTGTTTGATGTCTTTTGCTTTATCGGCAAAGGTTTTGAAGAACCATTCTCTGATTTGTTTGTTGTTTTCAAATTAAAATCTTTATTAAGAAAAGCTTTGTTTGGTTCAAAATGTTTTTCTAAAACATTAAGCTCGGCATCTATCATTTGCGAATAAGTAGGAGAATGATGAGAAGAATATGTATTTTCTAGGACTGGTTCAGGCTGGTTTTGTTGATAAACTGGCCTAGAAATCCTTGAGCTATTATCTAAATCACTAATTTTTGCTTCAAGAGGTGTCTCATGATTATTTCTACTGGTGGAAGGAGGTAAAGGTGTTGTATCACGTGTGGGAGTGTCTCTATTTATACTAGGAGTAGGAGTGTCTCTGTGTACTTGGAGGGATAGTGATTATAAGTGGAAGATTGGGATTAAGATCTATTGACCTTGTAATCTAATGGTCACTCTTCCTTCTGGATGTTGGATGACATTGGTTGGACTAGTATTTTGAACAACTTGTTGGGGAATTTGGTTTTCTAATTCCCATTGTTATGGTAAAGTGACTTTGTTCCAATTAATGGATCTAGGAATGGTTGTATTTGCTCTAGAAATGTCAGTCTGGAGGAGAAGTGTTTCTCCTCTTGGACTATGTTTGAAAGCATTTTCTCCAAAGGCAGAGGACATGACTTTATAATGGATTCTATAGACAAGAGCTAGAGGAATGGATCCATCTGCTACTTTGTAATTATGGGTTTTGATTTGGAGTGTGAGGGCTTTAAGAATATTTTTATCCTTAAGAGAAACTGAGAAATTGGGATAACAGTCAAAATGTATTAGTCCTTTGCAAAAACTTGTCTCTACTGTTCCAATGATGGATTCATCATAGTTTAAGAGACGTAAATCTCGTAAAACTAAGAGAATGGATGTGTTAAGACCTTCTTTGGTAAGAGGTTTAATTCCTACTTGGACTAGACCTATATGAATGTAATTGTATTTTTGTTTATGCTTTTGGATGGACTCTTTATTTAAAAGATGTATTTTTTTCATAAGAATTAGAAAGAGGAACATCTTTTTCTTCAGTGGTTATGACATAGTCTGATTTTTTGAAAAATTTCAATTTTGATTGCTTGTATATTTCCTTAAGTTGTATTTTAGGAATTTCCCAATTTTCTATAGATTTGTTGAAATCTTCTATCCTTACTTCTTCTCTATGTATAGGACTTGGATCTGAGTCCATTTGTGATAAAGAACTAGAGGAAGATGTAGATCTTCTATGTAAGCTCATACTTTAGATCGAAACTATTCCTTCTTCAGAATCGTTACAGAGCTAAACCAATGGTCTAAACCAATGGTCTAACAACCACTGCCAACAAATGGCTCGATCTGGGACTTACGACTATCTATATTTTCCTAACGGCTACCACTGAAAGTAGAAACAAGAAGGATGCCAATGAATGGCTCTCGATCTATGAGTATGCTCTTACAAAGACTATCTATACTTTCCCCATTTGTCAAGCCTTTGTGTACACAATCATCCTGGGCTTGTTTATTTAAATAAGAAAACCATTCATGTGGTGGCAGGGGTATACATTCTCCGTGATTTATTTCCCTGCCTTGTACCATTGAGGACTTTCGTGACTGATCAAATCAATCAGGAACTTATGGTCCTTCAATCTTTGAAATTTTTAATGGAAGAAAGAGAAGATTAACTCTCTTTGACGGAATTTTGGAGGTATAGCAAGGCTGATGCCTCTACGTTGAGCTTAAACTATTTGCAAGCTTGAAATCACTCGGGATTACCATGTTGAGAAAGCCAACTTCTAATGTGCTACTGATACTATTGCTCATTTGTTTCTATTTTCCTAACACACCCATATAGTAGAATAATTTCTATGAAAGTTCCTAGGTCACGATTCATTCCTATTCATCGAGCATTAGCGCAAAAATTATTTCTGATAAATCGATTAAATTCATGTCCTTTCAAAGTAATTCATGTTTACGACAATTTGCACGAAAAGAGTGTGGCTGCTTTGCATCATCAAAAGAACGTCATGGCTCCAGTGGGACATCTACGTCTGCGAACTTGACCTATATAGGAAAAAATGTAGATGAGCCTCGGCAGAAAATGGCCGACAGGCGAATCCCCACATACCGACGATGGGGTCTAGGAATCGTCCCCCTTTTTGATATCCTTGGACATTTAAAGGAACTGAGACAAATAATTGCCGGTGAGATAGATCTACCAATCAATTTTCGGTCTTCGTCAAGCCTACTCTGAAGGTGACTTGGTCGTGACAGTATATATTCCAGTTTTTAAATGGAGGAATGAGTATTCCGAAACTCTCAAATCCAATTTTGAAACTCTCTTTCAAGAGGTCCAAACATGGCACGCAACCTCCACATAGCCGCTGTAAAAGGGGACGTGCCTTATTTGCTTGAGTTGCTCGCAAAAGATAAGCTACTTCTAAAAAAAACCGTGACTGAGAATCAAGGTGAGACTCCTCTACACATTGCAGCCATGCTCGGACACTTGGATTTCGTGGAAGAGGTCCTAGCTCAGAAGGATGAGAAGGATGAACTGACAAAAGCGAGAGATTCTCAAGGATCAACCCCTCTTCATCTCGCAGCGGCAAAAGGGTACCTTAACATAGTGGTAAGCTTGTTAAGAGTCGACCCTGATGTGTGTGATCTCTGTGACAGATATGACAGAAACCCTCTTCATGTCGCGGCCATGAAAGGTCATGTGGATGTGTTGGAATACTTGGTTCAAAAGAGACCTGATGCAGCCCATAGTTCTGTCAAACATAAACAGCCAATCCTACATTTATGCATGATGCATAACAGACTAGAAGCTTTGAAATTTTTGATAGATTTCTTACCCAGTGATCTCATCAACTCAAGGGACCAAGGTGGTAACACCATTTTGCATTTGGCTGCTACATATGGAGAAACTAAGGTATGTTCATACAATCAAATCTCTGCACTGGTCAAATTTAGTGAGCTTATTAATAAGAAAAGGTGGTTCTAAGATATGTGAGTGTTCTAGAATATTCATAAGCTAAAAGATATCCATTTATAAATCGTCGCAGGTTATGATATTTAAAAAAAGAGGAAGTCATTGGTCCATATAATGGGCCAATTCCATAAAAAAACACCAACTTTAACTATTTTCCCAAATCTGACCCAAACTATATTTTGTTAAAAAAAAAGCCCAAACTTTTAGTAGCATCCCAAATCTGGCCTCCATTAACCATCCTTCCATAGTTCACCGTTAGTGGCTTTCTCTTCGTCCTTCTGCTCATCAAGTCACTCTCTCTTTGACATCCTCCGGCTAGAGTCACCGCCAAGCTTGACATCTGTGCGTCCACCACCGATGCCCGTCCAAGCCAACACTGCACGTCCAAACCAGACCACCCCCCGTCGTCCTTGTTGTTAGCTTCATCTTCGCCGAAAGGAGTCCTCCATCTCCATTGTCTTTGTGGTCATCTTTACCCGTTTTTGGCCTGAGCAAATGGCCAAAAATCTGGAAAAAATAGAAGTCTCCAGAAAGAAAAAATCTAGGGAAAAATCTTTGAGACAAGGAAGGGGCAATGGGTGTCTTGGCTTGTCTTTTTAGCCAAAAGATCTGACATTTAGAGGAGTTTACAGAGCAACGTGGGTCAAAAATCAGTGGGTCTCTTGGCTTGTCTTTTTGGCCAAACATAGAAGACATGGCTGCAAACAACTCCTTGTATTCATTGCAGCTCATCGCTGGAATAGGGAAAAAAAGAAGAGAAACCCATAGTTGAATAACCCATACTTGAATGCTAAAGTTGATTCAGAAATTCACAATCTGCTCGCAAGGCTATTTGTCTTTGTCTTCATCTTCCCGACGGCCAACTCTAGATCTGAAACAAAGCCCCGTCCATGGCCGTGACAAGCGAGGTCGAAGTAGGAGGAAGAGACGGAAAAAAAAAAGACTTTGGTGGGTCGATAACCCACCGTCGTCCTTGTCGTCCTCCTCTTCCTCGCCGTTGTTCTTGTCACCCACGCCGCCGTGCCCATCTCCTTCACCGTTCGCTTCCTCCTGGCTTTGCATGCCGTCTTCCTCCTCTTCTTCATCGTCGTCTCCTCGCCGTCCTCGTCGACGGCAAAGGGGACACTGGCCTCCTTCACAACCCTAACTTTCTCGTCCTCTTCGAACTCGATCTCCTCCTCCTCGTCGGAATCCATCATCGCAATCATGACCTCACGCTCGCCGGGACGAGAAACCGGTGATTTCTCAGCTTGATTCCGAACAAAAACGAATGGAAAATCTTCGAGAAAATGGAAAATAATGGGAACAAATTTTCTGGGTGACGTGGAAATGCCTCAGAGATGACTAACGGTGACTATGGAAGGATGGTAATGGAGGCGAGATTTGGGATGCTACTAAAAGTTTGGGCTTTTTTTTGGAACAAAATATAGTTTGGGCCAGATTTGGGAAAATAGCTAAAGTTGGTGCTTTTTTATGGCATTGGCCCTCCATATAATTCACTACAACTTTACACTTTACGCTATTTTGATACTAATTTTATCTGCATCAGAAGGAACATCTAATCGGAAATAGCAAAAGAGTTTCAACAAGGGATGAGTATCCCTTTTGAAGGCATCAAATGGTAGTCACAAATACTAGAGGCCTGAAAAATGTTAGTAGCGAAGTTAATCCTGAAAAGTATGTGACGTGGGCTTGTCTAGTTCAAATTTGACCCCCATTGGTACATTCTGGTGTTACTTTCGTGCAGACTATGCTCTTCTTGACTAATAAAGGAGTTAAACCAAAAATTAAGAACTCCGAAGGTTTCACAGCACTCGACCTATTAGCACAAGGCGAAAGCGAGGAAAGAAAGAGAAAGTGGCAAAACAATATGCATAAGACACTGATTGTGGTAGCGACATTGCTAGCTACCATGGCATTCCAAGCCAGTATTACCCCACCAGGTGGCCTTTTTGAAGGAAATTCCCCGAGTGATGCAAACAGAGCAGGCAAATCTACAGTGGCGAAAAATGACAGGGGACCGTACACAGGTTTCGTAACATGTAATACGATAAGCTTCTTCGCATCGCTTTGCCTTATTATGATTTTCATAAGCGGTCTTCCTCTAAAGCGGCATCGGTTCATCACATGGATTACAATGTTGGTTACGTGGGTTGCGATAGGCTTCATGGCGGCAACTTATGTCTTCGCCGTATTCTTCATCACACCGGAGGAAGCACAGGCAGCTATTACACTTATATTTGCAGAGCTATCATGGGTTGGATTGGTGGTTTTTCTTTTTTTGTGCCACTTTATTCGCTTAATCCTGAAATTGGTACGCAAGGTCCCACACTTCGTCCGCGAACGCTGGACAGGAGGCAGGCCAGAGGGTCAAGGTGGGCCAGAGGGTCATACGGTTTAGTGGCTGTGTATAGCTGCAAATGTGTTTGTTCCAGAAGAAGCGCCCTGAGACCTAAGGCCCTAAAAGAGGAGATGCTATAGAGTGCATGTGTTGTTCAGTGTGCCGATTAGACAACTTAGCTGTGATGCATTAGAGCATGGTATGTGCTTGTGAAAACAATAAATGTTTTAAGAGTTGAATTTATGTAAGAGATGAAGTTTAGATGTGTAATGACTGGCTGTTTTATTTGATATGATTTGGGGCAGTTTAAAAAAAGAATGATTATCAGATTTAAAGTCCAAAAATCTCAGCCATGGGATCAATTTTATGTAGTGTCGTAACCTGAACATATTAAAGCAGTAATTTATTGACAATTAAGGAAGTTTGTTTCAGTAGAATTGCAAGTTTTACAATTAATTACGGCAAATCACAACAGTCGAAAGGATTATTACTTATGGACAAGATCAATTGTTACAATTTTGAAGGATTATCTACGTAGATTTACTAAGAATAGGGAACTAGAAAGTAAGCTTTACGTTAGCTTAGATATATCAGTAAAAATTATAATCATTATGATCTTTCAAGCTTACAATAATTTGAGGTAATTTACTATCTATAAAAGTAGAGAACTACCTACCACCTACACGGACTAGAAAAACTGATTTACGATTGTCGATGTCAATAATTGATTATAAGCTGAGCCTCTTATGACAATTTCAAGTACTTTACTATCCCAATTGTTTATTGCTATGTGATAGGAAATTTTTGTTTCAAACTGTAGCTGAATCACCACACAAAAGGGAAAGTACCAGTTAGACATGCGATTGAGATCGTGATGATTTCAGACAAGTTACAATTGCTGGAGGTATAATTATTAAGGACGGGAACTACAAGTTATGACTAGTCGAGGAAAATTACCCTTAGGACAATTGTTTAGTAATTCCATTGTCGAGTTACTAAATATAAAAGTAAGCTATTACTAAATATGGAACAATACAAAATAATCAACTACCAATTTTGACTAATTGAAGAAAATTGTAATAATGCTGGATAATTACTAGTGATGAAATCCCGGTGTTATCTTGCTGTTCATAAATTATCTTTCCCTTCTCCAATTTATGATCATTTCTTTTTGTTGAACATACCTTCAGATGCTAACTAGTTTTCAAACAGAAATGGGCAATCAAATTTATGGCAAGACTGCTGAGCGCACATTATGCTTAATTTTTTTGCTGGCTCTAAATCATTTGCGGCTATTTTGGTAGGAGGACTAATTGCAAATGTACTTATGACACTATTGTTCATTTCAAGCGTCTTCTAACACAATTCATAAAGTTGAATAATCCTCCTGAAGAATCAAGTAATGTGCAGTGTCAAATAAGATTATAACAGAAGTCTTTGAAGTTTTTTTTTTTTTTTTTTGGTCAAATAGAAATTTCCATTCATTACCAAACTAATACATGAAAGGGAATCTCAAAAGTCACAATAACAAAGCAAACCCATAGGACTCTAAAATATAGAAAAAGCCATAAATCAAGGCATTTCATTAAAACATAGTTGATGGAGATCATCACAAGCTCGTCCTTCAAGAATAGATCTATAACTAGATCTAAGTGAAATGATTGGTGGCCAGTCATTGAATTACACAGTAGTATCAGTGATAAGCACACACCGAGATCTCCATCTATAATTATGGTTTTGCTTTTAGGTGGTGTACGCCTAGGTTCGGCGTCCCCAATATCATCACCAGACGGAGACATCATAAACATATTGAAAAGTTTTAGACATGATATTTGTGAGAGCGAGCCTTGTAACTAATGTGAGATGCCAAAACTTTGAATGAAAATATGTTGAACGAGCACAAAGTTGACATCGAAAGTGCTGTGAACGCTATTGAAACTAGAGGTGGAGCACTTATCTATTAAAAAATCAAGATCTAGAATTAGATCGAAGAGAAAAGCTCCAAGATATAAAATCGGGAGAGTAAAGCTCCTTGATCTAAAACTAGATCGAGAGAATTAGAAAAAAGAAACAAAAGGAAATAAAAGGAAAATGAACTAGGGGGAGGAAGGAGAGATCTAGATCAAATCCAACCCCCCCTCCTCGGGAGGCTCGTGGGATTAACGTGAGGGCGTAAGGATGGCTATATTTCTGGGAGTGAACTCTAGGCAAAACCTCAATATCCATGGGCTTATTAGTTAAATGGCAATTGGCATATATGCTACCTAGTATTGTCATAATATCAGCCAATTTCATTGTTTTAATTAACTGAGGAAGAATTTGCAAATTGATAAAATTAGGTGGATGAATTTTCCACCCACTCTGATCTCCTATTAAAAAATTCTCAATTCTCCCTTTGGGGCTTCAACTCTTGTGTCACGGGCCGATCGATAAGGATCGTGACCGCGCGCCGACTCGGGCACTTTAGGATCGGAGTGGATCGCCGAAGCACCTAAGCCAAGCCTTACACAGTCGAACGCTCACTCGCTCGCCTTACCTGGATCGTAGAGAGAGAAAGAATCTAGAGAGAAGAGCTCTGGAAAGAAGACTTGCTTTGTATTGCGGAAGTAGTGGATGTTTACAACTGAAGGAGGACACCCCTTTTATAGTTGAGGGCCTCGGATTACATCAATTGATCTAGAATTCTATCAGCGGACGAGATCGCACCGCCTCAACTACCGACATAATGTCAACTACCGTCTACCGACATAAATAACGGAACAGACTTCTGTAATCTAGCTTAATGATAGCTTCGCCCGCCCTTGCAATTCAGGGAGAAGACTTGGTGGGAATCCAAGTGAGAGCAGGAGGTCCACGGGCGAGTTGGGGTCGACTTTGGGGAACCTCTCGAGTCGTCCATCTTTCGGCCCGTGACATTCTCCCCCACTCAATCGAGCGACGTCCTCGTTGCTCTCAGCTTGGCGGTCGGCCTTATTGGCACGAGCACGGGCTTTGGCACGAGTTTTGTTGTTTCGACCTCGTTTGGTGCGGACGCTCACGTATGATGGACCACACCCTTCGATGATGAAGTCGGACGCACGCGGCTCGGTCTTCGGCTTGGACGGAGCATGCAGCGCGCACTCAACCTCCAGGAAGAGCGCTTGGATTGGCATAGCATTTGTTGGAGTAGGATCCAACTTGTTCTTCGGCTTCACCTCGAACAGCTTGTTGATGCGCATCACGGCCTTCAAGCTCTTGTCGAGGCGTCGGATCGATGCGATGGTCTTGGTGTCGACCACCCCTTTGATCATGGGGATCATCGACGGGCACTTTTGGTCGAGGATCATCATGCACTTGGTCCTCATGTCGATCATGGCACTCACACTATGGAAAAATATCCCAAGTATGAGATCATAGTCGTCAAGAGAGATTACCTCGAATGCCATTTGGCCCTTCCATGCACCAATCTTGACATAAACGTCGGGTGTTGATCCTACGCCATGGAAGTCGCCCGAATTGATGGGCTTGTATGACTTCTCGGATGGTTCCACGTGAAGTCCCAAGGTCTTCGCAACCTCGGTCGACATGAACATGTTGGATGCGCCGGTGTCGACCAAAGCGTAAAGCGTTCGGCCGCCCACTTCGACCTCCACGAAGAACATGTCAGTGTTTGGAGTGATTCCTTCTCCTTTGGTCGGCGATCGGGCTTGGACTGAGTTGATCATCTTCACAGCCCCAATCCGGATCTGCCGTTTATCTTCTTTGGGCTCCTCCTTTTCTTCCTCGATGGCAAGGAGGGCGTTGATTCGGCCCCTTTTCGGGCACTTTTGGGTCAAGTGCAGACCTTTGCAAATAAAGCAAGGAGAGGGCGGAGGTTGATCGAACTTACTCGCGTAGTCGATCGGTGGTCGACCTCTTTGGAAGGACGGCTTGGAAGACCCTTCTCCCCACGTCTTGAATCGGCCGCCTTGATTAGGCGTCCCTCATGGAGTGTTTCTTCCTTCATCGTCGGGTCGATCCGACCTCCAATCTCTTGCTCGGTTGTTCCTCGGCTCAACCCTGGTGAGGTCAACGAGAGACTCGACCATGCTTAGCGCATGCGCAAGACTACTCACGTCCCGCCGCTTCAGCTCAAGCTGTGCCCATGGCTTTAGTCCATCCGTGAAAGCTCCGAAAGCCTCCTCTTTGCTTAGGTTGCGAATCTGGAGTTTGAGCTCCGTGAACTCCTTCATGTACTCTCGGATCGCACCTCTTTGCTCGAGGTGATGGAGCATGCTTCGGGCTTCTTGTTGAGTGAACTCGGGGAAGAAGTAGTCGCGGAATTCTCTCACAAAGTCATCCCACGTGTTCATGGGATCAGCGCCGCGTCTACTCTCGTCACACCTATTGCGCCACCACAGCATTGTCGTATCAGACAGGAACATGGAAGCGGTTCGTACCTTGATCGACTCGTCGTGTATGTTGACGGCGCCGAAGTACTGCTCCATGCTCCACACGAAGTTGTCCACCTCTTGGGCGGACTGGTTGCCTTTGAACTCCTTTGGCTTCGGGACCTCGATCTTGGTCACCGTTTGAGTAGGCGCCGCACCATTCGTGATGCTTAACTTGCATAGGGCGAGCTCGGTCTTGAGCTCTTGGTTCTCAGCCTTCATGGCTTCAACCTCGTCCCTACACGGGCTTACCTCCTCGATTATTTGGATGCGCTCGTTCAAACCATCGATCGATGCTTCGAGAGCTTCGTCCTTGTCAAACAATTGAGCCGTGGCTTGGTTGATGCCGGTCGTGAAGTCTTCACGGATTGAGCCTTCAACCTCCATGATCCGGTCTCGCATGTCATCAAGACCTTCCATGAGTTCGAATACGACACTCCGGACCTTCCCGATCTTCTCATCGAACGTGGCCGCAACATCCACCGAGTGATCTCTTTTCTTTGCTTTGTTGCGCGTGTCTATGCCAGGCGCAGTCTCTCCAACTATAGCCGCATCATGGCTTGACATTCTCTCGAACAGTTGGTGCTCTTCAATCTCTTGGAAACTGATCTCTCTTTAGCTCTGATACCACTTGTCACGGGCCGATCGATAAGGATCGTGACCGCGCGCTGACTCGGGCACTTTAGGATCGGAGTGGATCGCCGAAGCACCTAAGCCAAGCCTTGCACAGTCGAACGCTCACTCGCTCGCCTTACCCGGATCGTAGAGAGAGAAAGAATCTAAAGAGAAGAGCTCTGGAAAGAAGACTTGCTTTGTATTGCGGAAGTAGTGGATGTTTACAACTGAAGGAGGACACCCGTTTTATAGTTGAGGGCCTCGGATTACATCAATTGATCTAGAATTCTATCGGCGGACGAGATCGCACCGCCTCAACTACCGATATAATGTCAACTACCGTCTACCGACATAAATAACGGAACGGACTTCTGTAATCTAGCTTAATGATAGCTTCGCTCGCCCTTGCAATTCAGGGAGAAGGCTTGGTGGGAATCCAAGTGAGAGCAAGAGGTCCACGGGCGAGTTGGGGTCGACTTTGGGGAACCTCTCGGGTCGTCCATCTTTCGGCCCGTGACACTTGTCTCTAGCTATTGGGGTTCCTATTTCCATACCAACCCAAGATATGCTTATTGATCTATATGTATTAACGAGTGGTAATAATCGAGGTATTTGTACAAACGGGTATAGTCCATGAAATCGCAGATCAATAATTAATTGGAATTTATAGTTATTGATCAACAAAAAAAGTAACTCATTTTTGTAGATTAGATCAAATTGAACCCTACTAATTGGTGGAGATTTCTCGGGGAGAGTGGAAGAGACGGAAAAAAAAGTTTAGATGGGGGAAGAGAGAGAGAGAGGAAGAAGAAGAGATGAAGTCTTTAAAGTTGACGTGCTGCTTTTAGGGAATTGTGGGATACAGCTGGGGACCATTTTGTGGTGACGCCATTTGCATTTAGGCTATGGAGGTCAAGGTCATGCATTCACACATGTCCATATCCGAAAAGAAAGGAAAAGCATGATGTTGATATATCTCTAATTGTTGCTCGGCAAAAGTACCATAGAAAATTATGGTCATTGATCTTAACTAATAATGTCTAATATTGTGTGAAGGCCTCGGGGACTATGACACTACATCTATCTATTAAGAGTCTAATAGCAATACATAATTCTTTGAAAAACTTCAATTATGATATAGCAGATTCATATGATCAAAATTTTGTGACTATTTTGGTAGGAAGACTAATAGTAAATGCACTCAAGCATCTTCCTAACACTATCCATAAAGTTGAATAATCCTCCTGAAGAATTAGGTAATGTGCGGGCCCAAATAAGACTATAGCAGAAGCTTTTGAAGTTGACATGCAAAGTTTAGGAAATTGGGGAATACATCCATGACCATCTGGTGGTGATGCTGGTGGTGACGCTACTTCAGGGTCCTGCGTTCATACATGTCCATATTCGAAAGAAAAAGGAAAGGAATGATGTTGATATATCTTTGATTGCTCAGCGAAAGTATAGTAGAAAATTATGGTCATTGATCTTAACCAATCATGTCTAACATTGTAAGAAGGCCTCGGGGACTATGACACTGTTTTTCTATTAAGAGTCTTATATCAGTACATAATTCTTCAAAAATCTTCAATTCTGATATAGGAGATTCTTATGCTCAATGTTCTTGCCGCTAAAATTGGCCAATCTAAAGTTTTAACACGCATGCGTAAACATGCAAAAAGACATACATGGGGGCAAAAGCCATATCTGTAAACGAATCCACTGAACATACGAAGGAATAGCCTCTATTTATATATAGGTTGTATCCTCACACGAACTTGAAGAATCGTTCCCTTATCTCACATTCCTAGGACTTTTAGATGAACCAGGCCACATACTTGCAGATAAGAATAAGGGTGATGCAGAATGCGGATGATCGATTCTTGGTAATATCATGTTACTGTAATGAGTAACTCACGATCGCCCACTTCACGCCAAAAACGTTTCTAAAAGAGTGTTGCTTTTCTCAGATTTCCATCTTGTCTAAAACTTTTATAAGAAAATTTTTTAAAGAGGAAGTTGCTTTTCTCATATTTCTATCATGTCTAAAAGTTTTTTGAATGAGGGAGTGCGTTTCTCAGATTTCTATGGGGAAGGCTATTGTAACATTGTAGCAGCTAAGAAAAATGTCTGGTCGTGGTTGAAGGGAAGAACATCGTCGCAATGAAGCATTTGGAGGGAAGCGACGATCAAAAGGAGAATGGTAGCTTCCTTTAGGGCAATCTACAGCAGGGACTTACAAACAAATTAAAGTTCGATTTGCCAAAACACACATTTGAGAAAGAGATTGCGGGGTTCTTCTCGATTCCCTTAAGAAATATTTGCAAGTAGATTCCAGATATCTATAACCTATCTGCAATGCCAAGTTTGACTAGGTCTATAGTGTGATATCCATAAATTAATTTACTCGTGGTATTGTCTATTTTGGCTCGTCCCATACCGAAATTCACACACACACACACACACACACATACACATCCCAAAATCACTTTTCCTCTGTTCAATGCATATTTTGATTCATTCTTGTCCCCTTTGTCATCCTAAAAGCCTACCAAGAGCTGCTTATTATTCGAGCCCTTCGGCCTAGCGACCACTCCCCATCCTCATCGGACCGGGTTGTTATGGGCCCATCAACTTCCATGTGGTTTGTCTCTGAACCATACACCTATTGGAGAGGGTCTCACCTAGATACCATACTGTAACATCCTTGGAAGCGAATCTCATGGTTTTTTTCCTTTAACGTATGGGCATTCACTTTTCCAAAATGTCACCCATCCTAGTAATACTCTAGCTTGAACGAGTTTAGCTTTGATGTTTCAAATCAAAATTTGCCATTCGATTTTTACTTATATATCTTAGTACCGCTTTGCTCCTATTCAGTGCACAATTTAGTTTATTTTTGCCCCCTTGCGGCTTCACTATTTTAGAAGCTTGCCAGGAGCCGCTTCTTGCCAGGAGCCGCTTCTTGTCAGAAGCCTCTTGCCCTAATAACCACTCTCCGCCCTCATCGGATCGGATCGTTACATATAGAGTCACGAGTAACATCTGACCAAGCGTTTGAGTACACAATCATCCTAGGCTTCTTCATTTAAATAAGAAAACCGTTCTTGTGGTGGCAGGGGTATACATGCTTTGTGATTCATTTCCCTGCCTAGTACCATAAAGGATTTTCGTGACTGATCAAATCAATCAGGAGCTTATGGTCCTTCAATCTTTGAAATTTTTAACGGAAGAAAAAGAAGATCAAGCCTCTTTGGCGGAATTTTGAAGGTATAGCAAGGCTGATGCCTCCACATTGAGCTTAAACTATTTGCAAGCTCGAAATCACTGGGATTACCGTGTTGAGGAGGCCGACTTCTAATATGATAATGATACTATTGCTCATTTGTTTCTATCTTCCTAACACACCCATATAGTAGAATAATTTCTGTGAAATTTCCTAGGTCACGATTCATTCCAATTGATCGAGCATTAGTGCAAAAATTGTTTCTGATAAATCGATGAAATTCATGTTTACAACAATTTGCATGAACAGAGTGTGGCTGTTTTCATCATCAAAGGATGTCATGGCTCCAATGGGACATCTTACGTCTGCGAACTTGACCTCTATCGGACCAAATGGAGACGAGACTCGGCAGAAAATGACCGACAGGCGAATCCCCACACACCCGCCGTGGGCTGCAGGAGTCATCACCTCTTTTGACATTCTAAGACATTAATAGGACCTGAGACAAATAATTGCTGATGAGATAGATCTACCAATCTTGTTTCGGTCTTCGTCGAGTCTACTGTGAAGGTTGACTTGGGTTGTGACGGTTTATATTCGAAGTCTTCAAATGGAGGAGCGAGTAATTCGAAACTCTTTTTTATAGAGATCCAAAGATGGAGCTCGAGTTTAGAGAAGCCACCATGAAAGGAAATTTGCTTTCTTTTCTTGAGTTTCCCAAAGAAGATATGCTGCTTCTCAATAGAATTATGATTGGCAATTAGACCTAGACTTCCTTGCAGATCGTGCCCATGCTCGGCCACTTGGAATTTGTGAAAGAGGTTCTAGCTTGGAAGGCCGAGCTAGCAAAAGCGCAAAATTCTTAGGGTTTGACACCTCTTCATCTCATAGCAGTAAAGGTGTATCTTAACGTAGTGGAAAGCTTGTTAAGAGTTAGCTTGAAAATATGTTCCATACAATGAATACCAAAAAAAAAAAAAAAAAAACACCTCTTCATGTCGTGGCCATGAAAGAGCACGTGGATGTGTTGGAACGCTTGGTTCGAGCAAGACCTCCTGATGTAGCCCGTGGCATCACTAAACATGACCAGACAATCCTGCATCAATGTGTGAAGCACAACAAACTTGAAACTTTGAAGGTTTTGATAGATATCATAGGTGATGAAGATGGCAACAAAATTTGCATTTAAGGAAACTGTGGGCTACTCCATAATAGCATCTAAGGACTCGTCTGTATACAAGTCATTCGTTGTATATAACACGATAAACTTCGTCGCATCACTTAGCATCATTCTGCTTCAGATAAGTGGTCGAAATTCAAAGCAGCATCCAAATTCCAAGCAGCTTTTGATCTCCACATGGATTGCAATGCTGACTTTGGGGTTGTGCTATTCTCCACGGTTCGACTTATACCATCTCCTTAACATTCTTATCACCAGATATTTATATAGGGGAGCGGAGTTCTACGTATTGTGCCAGCATGTGTTGCATTCATGGTTCTTCTTCTTCTCCCGGTCAACGTTTTTAAATTAATCCTGAAGGTGGCACGCAAAGTCCTGAAATCCGTCCGCGAAGCCTTGAAAAGACAGAAGCAGAATAATATTATAGTTTAATGGCTGTGTATCGTTACAAGTGTGTTTGTCCCAGGAGAAGTGGACTGAACCATAAGGCCATGAAAGAGGAGATGACACGTAGTATGTGCTATTCAACGTGCCGATGAGATAAAATATCTACGATAAGTTTGAGAATGCAATTTTTTGTGAGTATGTGCCAGTGAAAACAATAAATGTTTTATGTGTGTTGAATGTATGTGAAAAATGGAGTTCATATGGATAATGGATTAATGTTTTACTCACGTGGATAAAGGATTAATGTTTTACTTGTTGACTGTTATTAATATAGACAAGCGAATCAATAAAATAGTCAGAAGGAAGGAAAATAAATCAAACATTGAATTGACATGGCTCAATCCAAATATAAGAATCCATGTTCATGGAAAGAGTAGTATAGAATTACACTATAAAAATAAGCAATACAAAAAAGATTAGTGTCTTTTTAGCACCGAAACACTCTTGGTGTTTTTTAGTCTTGAATTACATCTAATAACTCACTCAATAATTAGCTCCTCATAATTCTTAGTAAAATTTCACTCATACAAGTTCTAATTACAAAAATTTAACCGTCTAAATTATCACGAAATGTTGTTATAACAAGCAAAATCCGAAGAACTCTCTGCAAAATTTCCCGGTCTCAGAGTATTCCCTCTCTGTGGCCGCCAAGGACTGGCGCGCCTTTTGCTGGACGCGTCTCTCTCTTTTATAATGCAAAAGAGAGAGCCTACATCATTGTCGCCCCTCTCTTTTGTCTTCTTCCTTCCTTCGGCAGCCCGCGCGCAGAGAATTTAATGTAATTAATACGGCCAGCGTGCTAAACAAAATCGCAGACAATCACAAAAATCTAACTCGGACTTTATTAATCGAGACAGATAGATGTGTATACTTTATTTTCGGTATTTTTTTTAATGAGCTCAAACTCGCGACATATTTTCAATAATAAACAAATATGAGATACATCTATTGAAATTGGTGATGCAACGGAAGCAAATCATAATTTTGCAATTAAATCAGGAGCAATGAAAATTGACAGAGAAATAAAAGGAGGATGAATAAAAGGACGAGAGACTTACTTAATTTGGCCTGACCTTCGGAATCTACTTTCACAAGGATTTGCAAGATGTATGAACGTACCATTCGTCTATCTGCAGTCACCGGCCGAATAATCTTATTTGAGGTCGACCTATATCACTAAGCCAAGCCATGCCATCGTTAACCCTAACCTTTGCCGGAGCGTCACCATCAGTCAAGCAACATCATCCATCAAACATCCTTTATACACAGTTTCGAGAAATATATGAATGATGACAATAGAGACGTAGCATTGGATATGCAGGAACTGCAGTTAAAGATCTGCGCGCGCGTCAACACCCCGTCGGCCATCCCTCCCCGGTTATGACCACGGTCAACACCGAAGGGGCGCGTAAAATGCAGGGCAAAAACCCAACAACACATTCAGATTCGTCAAACACTGAAATACGAAACTCTTGTGCTACAACTCGAAATTCGGTCGACGTCATTTAAGCTAAGTCAATATGCTTTATGATCTCCTGATAACGGGATGAATATGCAGTGAGCCTTTTTTGAAAGCATTTTGTCGAATGAGTGGTGGGCAGGCATTTTCCTCGTCTCTATGTTCGAAGCAAATGAAAGATTGACATCCACATAGAAACCAAACATACCGACATATTTGATTTTTCGTTCAATCAGAAACTTGAGTTCGACACCTTTATCCTTGTTTTCAGGAAACGGAGGCAGAGCAATAAGTTCGTGCCTTGACAAGGTGAATCTCCAGTCGCAACCGATGATCAAGCAAGCAAGGAATTGAAGGAAATGCTCCGAAACTCATCACCGGCAAGGATGGGCGCCGACATTGAAGTTCGGCCGAGAACAGGACTCTTCGAACTTCACGAACGAAGAACAGAGGGAAATAGTGTGCCTCCCGCGCGATGACGAATATTTTTTTTAATAAAAGACCCTCATTTTTTCTTTAACGTAAGAATTTTTTTTTTTTATTTGGTAAAAAGAGAGATCTTTTCTTTTTGTGCCGCCAGCCCCTTGTCCATCAGCAGAAAGAGACGAGACCACAAAGGCCAGGGTTTTTTCCTTGAAAAAATAATAATATGCTCCTTGAACTTTTAATTTGTTTAATTTAATCTCGAAACTATAGCCCAACATGCATTATGCATTTGCCTCAACAGAGAGGAGCTTGTATTGTTCTTAGATTTGACTTATGAAGCAAATTCTAAGTTAACCTTCGACTTCATTTTTTTATATTTTTACAAATATTACCTCACAACTCATACCTATCCTAAAAAGGACCATCGTATTGGTAAATTAAAATCATGATCAACAAAAGCATGGTTTAGAAATGATCACTAACACAAGCGCTCACCGGTTGTTTTCAGTTGAACTAGTCCCCGAACCTGGAGAAGCCCGGTTCGGAATGGACATCAAACGAACCGAAGAGGAAATCACCACAATGATAGAACCACTTTTTTATTAGTTGATATTGTTCCAGAAATTGATCTGACTTGTTCTCCTGCGCAGGGCTTCATCTGCATCTTCTTTGCGACCAAAAGATCAGCAGCTGATCGTGCGGGGCTTAGGATCCACCCATGAAGAGGCCAATGCAGCTGGGCATCTGCTAGCGGTCTCCAGATTAGAAGGGGAAAAAAGTTTAATGCCTTCAAATGTTTGCTCTGAAGGGCTAATACGCTGCTGTGAGCAGAGTGCCATAAGAGAAGTACTCACCGCAGCCATCGGAATGTTGGACAGGATCAAAATCCACATGATGGGGTGGCCCAACCAAACGCGCACTACTACGTCCCAGCAACGGGCGCGGCGGCTCTCCGTCCTTTTAATGTACATTGCGCGCAACATCTGTTGTTAAAAGACTGAATGTCAAAATAAAAAGATTACGTGCCAATGAAATTTTTACATCGGTCATGAGAGGGAGAATCGGGACTTTTGAGTTCTTTGCAATGTTTTCTGAATGCAGGGGAGCAAGTGATCCAACCATATAACTTAGGAAGTATCGACATTCTTTAAGAACCTTCATGTCGTGTCAGATATTTCGACACGTGTTTAACACTCTCTAACACTCGTTCAATATTTGTTGGAAAATCCGACATCGATCAATTTTTTTCGAGACTTGAATCGAAATTCTAATATGCGAGTTTCGACACATGATTCGACATACAAGATCAATTTTAAAAATTTTCAATAAATGAATGGTCAATATATATATATATATATATATATATATATATATATATGTGAAAAAATAAAAATCAATAATAAAAATGACAAATTACGAAGGAAGAAAAACTTAGTATTTTATTCTCTTCTCTTTTAACTCTCATTTTCCATGATACACAATTTATCCTCAAATTTTTTTAATTTTTATTTCAACACGTCGACAAGCAAGTCTAAAACGTGAATTTTTTTTTCTTTCCAAGTTTTATGGATTTATTGAAATGGAGTTGAGTCTGTAAAATTGAAATAATGAAGAATATTAATAATTAGTTGATTAATTTTTTTAGTGTAAATTAATCTAATTCAAATTCACAAATAAATAAATAATAATAAAATCCAAGCTCTATTTATAGAGCACATCCACTGCCTCAGAAGATTTTTACCACAATTCCCAACAGCCACAAACTAAGCCAGAACCACAAGCTTTACCTACCTCCCAAGACTAGATTTTTCGTACGATACATCTAGAGTTCTCTAGTATTCACAGATATTTCTGCATGCTGGACTATTCACGAATGCCAAGAACAATCCAGAAAATTGAATAATCTTGCTGAAGACTTAGGTAATGTGCTGGCTCAAATAAGACTATAACAGGAGCTCCGATTATGCAAAAGACTTCTCGTACATATCCAACAAAACATTCATTAATTCCATAGTGATCTTCTCTTTCACGATATCAAAGGCAATATTATGAGCCAATATCAGCTGAATAACACTTTACGCTAGTCTATCCAACAAATCACATTTAGCTTGCTTCATCTACTCTAATTTCTTCCCAAATAGGGGTAAGTATAGATTCCTTTGATACAAGTAATCATCAATCTAGATCTTCCAAAGACCAAAATTAATCCCATCGAGATATGTCAATTGTTTACTTTTCCCTTTTTTTGTTGCCATTGATTTGCTCCAATCTAGTCAGCCTTACACCAATACTAATTGTTGCGAAAACAAGTGGTCGAGCAATAAAATAGCCAAACAAAAAAAAATAATCAAATATCATATTTATATGATTCGGTTGAGTGAAATATGTCCATAGGAAGAACAGTAAAAATTCCACTATAAGTCAAGCGACATGATGGAAATTATAATCATACTTGAGTCACTAATGGCGCGCATGATAACCATTCTATTTCTATTTCAAAACTATTTTTATGTTTCAAACTTGTTTTTAGAACATAAATCTGTTTATTAAAATTATTTCATTTTCTATTTCTTGAATAGATTTTTTACTCTAGAATTAGATTTGGAACATAAATTAAAAGTATTTTTTTTTAATTTTCTATTTATGGAACAGAAATGAAAAATCAGAACTCTTCTCATCATTTGTCCTCACTACTAGCCAGCCGCCCATCCGTTGCTGCCGGCCGTCGTCTACCATCCACCAGGTCATCGTCCGTTGACCACCGCCTGTTGTCCATCACCGATGTTGCTTGCCGCCGTCATCTGCCGCCACCACCACCAATTGCCATCCATTGGTTGTCGTCTATTGCCGCCGATCATCGTCCCCCACCGTCGGTCGCATGTTATTGTCCATCAGTCGCTGTCCATCATTCGGGAGGGAAATTTTGTATTATTATCAAAGGAATTTCTATTCCGGAAATAAAAATTCTATGACATTACCAAACGAATTTCTATTTTGAGAATAGAAATTCTATGTCATTATCAAACGCGTTGATTATCATTCGCACCCTTAGACAATGTTGATGTTTCCCATCCCTAATTACATCCAATAAGTCCCACAGAGTTTACCCCACTATAACTCACAAAATAATCTCTCAATTTCACCAAAAAAAAAAAAAATAAGAAGTCTTACCACAAGATTTTGACAGCTTGGACACTAACTTCATGGGACGGAATTCACGAAGAAAGCCCATGAAGAATATCCACTATCAAGCACTCGGATGACGCTTCAATGAATCACTAAATACCAAAGAGCAAGACCACAATATATACCAAAAAAGAAAGAACGATGTGGCTGACTTCAACATGGAATAAGAAATCCATGTACAGCATCAATATTTGGCTGACCGATCAGCAAAGTTCAAGTTTCTTTTGGCTATTTTCTTTTCTTTTTCTTAGCCGACAGCTCTTGCATACCAATTTGGTATCCATACAGAATAGGAAACATCCGACCTGGACTCTCACCGAAATATGGGTTTCCATTATACACAATCGCGGATTTCCGTAAATATTCAATTTTCAAACTATCCTTTAATAGATCGGGCTTATTGATGGATTCAAATTTGAGATATATTTTCAAGAATTAGCAACATGTTGGTTGAAAGACTAATCGTAAATGCCCTTACGACACTATTGCTCATTTCAAGAGTCTTTCGCTAAAGAATAAAGTAATGTGCAAGCTCAAATAAGGCTATAAGAAGAGCTTATAGTTGACATGCCATGTTTAGGAAATTGGGGGATGCATCCGAAGAACATTGTACACATTTGGTCTACGTAGATCAATGTTAACACATAAATTTTGACTAGATATTTAAACATAAATTGTATAGAAAATTAGGGATCAATTCAGTCCTATCAAAAATGGATTTTCACATACATAGGCATTAATATTATTTACATATACTAAATTTTATTTTTATTTTATTTTACTGCATTTCGGATAAATATAAAAAAATTAATAAAAAGAAAAAGCAAAAGCCCGCGGGGGGCTCGGGTGCTGGGCCTTCGCCCCGGCCCCCTATTTCTCTTCCCTCACGCGGGCCCGGGCCCAACTCTATGAGCTCATTTCCCCGGCCCGGCCCTTCCTATTCTATCCTTCCTCCTCCTTCCTCACGCCACGAAGGACGTGACCGGGGCAGGTGGGCGACGTGACCGGAGAAGCTGGCCGGACGTCCGGCGGCGGCGCGCCCACGTGCTCCCACGTATGGCAAGAGGGTGCATTTGGCTTTTATAAAATGGGCTTCGGCAGAGTTTGCCACCAAGGACGAGAGAGCAGAGACAAAAGACGGTGCAGAGCAGCAGCACAGGAGCAGAGCAGAGCGACGTGACCGGTGCAGGTGGGCGAAGCGACCGGAGTAGCTGGCTGGAAGAGTTTGACGAGGTCTATAGAGCCGTAAGCTGACATCTGTTCTAGCTTGTACAGAAACATCCGAGGCCCGACGATGTTTGGCCAACGGAAACTTGAGCCACACGCTGCGTAATTATCCACCAATCATTTTTTGGTCCTCGTCAAGCGTACCTTCAAGGTTGAATAGTCAAGGCTCCAAGCGGAGTAGCGAGCACCCCGAAACTCCTATCCACAGCTCATTCCGATTGAGCGAGCGTTAGTGCAAAAATTACTTCTCACATATCGATGAAATTCATGCCCTAACAAGATATACATGTTTGTGCAAATGAAGTGATTCCACAATTATTTCCATTGATAGAGTGTGGCTGCTTTACATGATCCAAGGATATCATGGTTCAACCGGGACATGTTACGTGTGCAAACTTGACCTATATAAGACCAAAGGGAGATGAGACTCGCCAGAAAATGACCAACAAGGGAATCCTTATTCACAACAAAGCTCCAAGAATAAACCTTATCTAACATACTAAGACATATGCGAGACTTGAGCCACATATTTGCAATCCAGATATCTACCGTTCGTTTTTCGGTCTTCATCAAGACTACCAAGATGGTTGACTTGGTTGTGACAACATTATTAAAGTCTTCCAATGGAGGAGCGAGTAAGTTGAAATCTTCTTTTTGGAGATTCAAACATGGAGTCTGAGCTCTATGAAGCCGCTGTCAAAGGAAATGTGCCGTCTTTGCTGGAGTTGCTAAAAAAAGATAAATTGCTTCTCGATAGAGTCATGATTGGGAATCACACCGAGACTCCTCTACACATCGCAGCCATGCTTGGACACTTGGATTTTGTGAAAGAGGTCCTAGCTTGGAAGGCTGAGATGGCACGTGTGCAAGATTCTCAAAGTTTGACGCCTCTTCATCTTGCAGCAGCAAAAGGATACCTTAACATAGTGGAAAGTTTGGTAAGAGCCTGCCCTGATATATGCTTCTTTCGTGACAAATACAAAAGAAATCCTCTTCATGTTGCAGCCATGAAAGGGCATGTGGAAGTGTTGGAAAAGTTGGTTGGAGCGAGACCTAATGCAGCCCATAGTGTCATTGAACATGGCCAAACGATCTTGCATTTATGTGTGAAGCATAACATATTGGAAGCTTTGAAGCTTTTGATAGATAACTTGGGTAATGATCAGTTCATCAATTTGAGGGATGAAGATGGCAACACAATTTTGCATTTGGCTGCTGTAGATAGACAAGCTGAGGTATGTTCATACAATCAACCCTCTGTACTAGTCAAAACTTAGTGAGCTTATCAACAAAAGAGGTGGTTATAGTATGGGAAAATAACACAAATAACCCTTAAACTTTGGTTCAATATACAACGTCATCTTTGGATTTTAAGTTTGTCCGACATGATCCCTAAACAACTCATAAATACTCGATCTAGTTTTCACAATTGCACCATTGCCCAAGTTTTAGAATATCTTTGATTTCAATCAATTTTGTAAATCAACAAAAATATTGTCCTTTTATTATCTTTTTTGCCATTTTTATTTTTACAAATATAACTATAGTTCAATTTAAGTGTATTTAACTTATAATTTCTATAACAGAAAAAAAGTGTTAAGAGTTATATTGGATACATAATCCTTTCAACTTTAAAATAAGTATTCTCATGAGAATATTTAACAATGATATTCGTATATCTATAGACTTTATCATACTTATATTAATCTGAACTCGTTCCTAATTTTTTAGATAGATTACAAATTCAAGGTTTTGTGTTTTGTGTTTTATCAATAAATTTAGTTGAATCTATAAATTAGGAAATTAAAATAATAGAAATATCAATCCGAAACAACTTTTAATGAGGTTTTAATTTTGTTAAATAGAGATCATTATTTAAATATGCGTAAATAGAACTATCCTAATATTTATAAATGACAGAAAGGTGAAAAAGTAATAAAAAGATAGTCATATATATATGCTGATTTAGGAAATGGATTGAATTAAAAGAATTTTCTAAAATCTAAGCAATAGGTTAATTATGAATTTTTTTACTTTTTTTATGGGTAAATGAGAGACTAGATTAAACAAATTGAAAGTTTAGGGACTAAATTGAATCTTTATGAATAGTTCAAGGACCACATTCAATGAACTAAAATTTTAAAAGATTACATTGCACATTAAATTAAAATTAATGGACTATTTATGTTATTTTCCCTTTAGGGATATGTGAGTGTCCCAACAATTTTTGGTAGCTAAGAAGTATCCATTTGTACATCGAAGGTTATGATATTTGGAAAAGAATTTACTGGTCGAGATAATTAACCACAACTTTACACTTTGTGTTATTTTCATGCTAATTTTATCTAGATAAGAAGGAACTTAAAACTAGAGGTAGCAGAAGAGATTCAATAAGGGATGGGTTTTCCTTGTGAAGATGTCAAGTAATAGTGACCGACACTACAGGACTGAAAAAACACTGGTACCGAAGTTGATCCTGAAATGGATATAACATGGGCTTACTTAGTTCAAACCTGATCCCAATTGGTACATTCTATTGTTACTTCTCTGCAGACTATAGTCTTCTTGCTTAATGAAGGAGTAAACCCGAACATTACAAACTCCAAAGGTTTCACAGCGCTCAGCCTATTAGCGCAAGGCGAAAGCATAGGAAGAGTCTCAGAGATTAAGGATTCTGTTCCTCAAACTTCAGAGAATCACAACTCATCCAGACGATCAGTTTGCACCAATAACACGGTCACGACCTTTCATCCACCTGTAGGAGAAGAGGACAAAAGGGAAAGAAAGATAAAGTGGCAAAAAAGCATGCATCAGACTCTATTGGTGGTAGCGACATTGCTAGCTACCATGGCATTCCAAGCGAATATTACCCCACCTGGTGGCCTTTGGCAAGAAGATTCCAAGAGCAATGAGACAATGCATCTTACGGGCCAGTCCATAATGGCAAATAATTACCCAGGCTCTTACAGGAAATTCCTAGTGTATAACACAACAAGCTTCATGGCATCCCTTAGTGTCATTATGCTTCTCCTAAGTGGTCTTCCTCTAAAACGGCATCGGATTACCACGTGGATTGCAATGCTGACTATGTGGGTTGCGATAACATTCACAGCGTTGGCTTATAGCATCTGTTTATTGGTCCACGCACCGGACAGCGAATTGAGAAGTGTACTCGAAATAATTGGATGCGTGATGCTGGTATGGGTTGGATTAATGGCTATTATTTTCCTGTGCCACGTTGTTCGCTTGATCGTGAAGTTGGTACGCAAAGTCCTGAAATCCGTCCGCAAAGCCTCGAGAAAACATAACCAGGAGGATGCAGATGTGTTTATCCCAGAAGAAGTGCCCTGAGCGCTAAGGCCATACAAGAGGAGATGCTATGCAGTATGTGTTGTTCAGTGTAATGATTAGACAACTTAGCTACGATAGCATGCGTGTATGTGCTAGTGGAAACAATGAATGTTTTATGCGTGTTGAATCTATGTGAAAGATGGTGTTTAGATATATAATGGATCGTTGTTTTATTTGATTTCATTTGTGGCGGTTAAGAAAAAGAGAATATGACCTATTGGATTTGAAGTCAATAAATCTCAGCCGTGAGATCAGTTGAAGCGGTAATTTATAGACAATTAAGGAAGTTTGTTCGGGTGAAATTGTAAATTTTACGATTAATTAAGGAAAATCACAACAATCAAAAGGACTATTACTTATGGATAAGATCGATTGATTATGAATTTGAAGGATTATTTTAGTAGTAGATTTACTAAGAATAGGGAAGTAGAAAGTAAACTTTAAGTTGCTTAGATTTCTTGGTAAAAATTACGATCATTTAGACCTTAAAGCTTATGATAACTTGAGGTAATTTACTATTGATAAACGTAGATAACTAACTACCATTTACACGGACTTGCGAATTATTTACGGTGGTCAATTATTAATTTTAAGATGTTTCTATTATGACCATTTCAAGTACCTTACCATCTGTTCAAAAAAAAAAAAGTACCTTACCATCCCATTAGTTAACTTCTAAGCGATAGGATTTTCTTGTTTTGAACCGTATAGCACAATTACTACCCCCCCCCCCCCCACACACACACAAAAGAGGAAATAACTAACTAGAAGTGCAATTAAGATCGTGGTGATTTTAGGTAAATTATAATTATTGGAGGTATAATAATACGCGACAGGAACAGCAAATTATGACCGGCCGAGTTATGAAGTATAAAAGGAAGTTATAGTTAATAATGGAAAAATACTAAAAAACAATGAACTACCAATTTTGACTCATTGAAGAAAATTAGAATATTACTGAATAACTAGTATAACATCCCTGGTTTAAGTGGTGTATATGAATGTTACTATTTGAATACAATTTTATGAACAAGTGCAATAAAATTATGAGTATAACCTATTCATCATAGCTTTACATTGGCAAAAGAACACCTCAAATATCAAAACTTGGCACAATGAGACACTTAAGTGCCAAAAATTAGGAAAGTGCCACTTTAAAAAAAAAAAAAAAAATGAGACACTTCAATGCCACATCCAACGAACCCCGTTGGAAATCCCCCGTGGCAATTTTTTATTAATTTTGCTCACTTACATGGCTCATCGAAGATCGACTCAGCAAAAAATGCAAAAACAATGTTGTTGTGGCACAATTCGAATTTTAATATAAAAAATAATTTAATTTTAATTTTTAAAAAAACAAGAGGAAGATGAAGGCCTCGCCGCCGATTGGCGGGATCATCGACCCCGGCCAGGGCTCGATGACCCCAGCCCGACCCTCCCCCATCTTTTCGACGATGATAGTGAGGGCCGAGCCCTTAGCCGCTAGTTGCCATTCATCTTCCTCCTTCCCTTTTTTATTATTTGGTTTTAAATGTAATTTAATTAATTTTTATATTAATTATTTACCTATATCAACAGCTAAACGACGTCGTTTTTCACTTGTCTAGCTATGTTAGCATGCAAAACGACATTATCTTACATTTGGCTTGCTGGAGAATCACCACATCAGCGTTTTGGTTAGATTTTCTCGCCGTTGGTATTTAATTGATCAATTTTGCTCTGATTTTAGTATTTAAGTATCACTTTCCTAACTTTTGACACTTAAGTATCATCTTATGCTAAGTTTAGGCACTCCAAGTGTCCCGAACTCGCTTTAAATCAATTACCAAGTAATATGCCGCGTCATACTTTAAGGCAATATTATAAGAAAATTATTAGGTGTAAGCATTCTCATGTTCCAAAATAAATAACTTACCATCAAAGTAGTAACATATATTAAGACGGTAATTTACCATCAAAGCACTCTTGTTACAAACCGTATAGCTAAATTACACAAAAGAGGAATGTATTAACTACTGGTACAATTGAGATCACGATGATTTCAAGCAAATTACAATTGTCAGAGATATAACTATAAGGATAGGAACTACAAGTTATGACATATTAACATCATGGTAGGACAATAACTTAGTAATTCCACTGTCGAGTTATGAAATATAAAGGGAATTTACTATTAATACTAGAAAAATACTAACAATAATGAACTACCAACTACGACTAAATAAAGAAAATTGCAATATTACGAGATAGTTACTAGTGAAAGCATCCCCAACTTACGAACTGCAAAGGAATATTTCTATATAAAATTTTACGAACCATAAGTGCAATCAAATTGTGAGGAGTTCAGCCAATTCACGATAGCTTTAGGTCAACTACCAAGTAATATATCACATTCGATGGCTTGAGGTAATTTACTATGTTATAAGGAAATTACTAAGTGTAAGCATTCTCATGTTAACGTGTAATTTACCTTCCGAGTAGTAACATCTCTTAAGACAATATTCTACTTTATAGGAAGAATTTCAAAATAGTAATTTACCCCCGTAAGAAATAATGTATCTTCTGCGTATTAATTTTCCTTATAATTAGTAAAAGGGAAAAGACCATAAAAACCCCAAACTTTGCCTAAAGTGACACATTTATCCTAAACTTTTTTTTGTGACGTGAAAAACCCCAAACTTTTCAAATTGTGACGCATTTACCCCCATCAAGTGGATTTTTGTCTTCTTTTTTCTGTTTTTCATTTTTCATTTTTTTTTCTTTCTTCCTTCTTCTTCCCTCCGCCGGCCATGACTGGCTGGCGGAGGGAAGCCGGTGACCGGCGAGGGCTGCCCTCGCCTAGGCTAGCTAGGGCCGCCCTCGCCGGCGTCGGGCGAGGGGTGCCCTCACCAGGCGGCCCTCACCGGCGATGAGCGAGGATGGCCGATGCCGGTAGGGCCTAGCGAGGGATGCCCTCGCCGGCGTCGGGGAGGGCACGAGGGAGGCCCTTGCCCGACCTAGACAAGGGCCGCCCTCGCTCGACCTAGACAAGGGCCGCCCTCGCTCGACACCGGTGAGGGCAGCCCTAGCCAGCCTAGGCAAGGGCAACCCTCGCCCAACGCCGACAAGGGTAGCCCTCACCGGATGTCGGCTTCCCTCCGCCTGTCATGGTTGGTAGGCGGAGGGAAGAAGAAGAAAAAAAGAAAAAAAATTAAAAAAGTAAAAAGACTAAAATGCCCTATAATTTTGGGGTAAATGTGTCATGCAACAAAAGTTCGGGGTTTTTTGTGTCACAAAAAAATGTTTGGAGTAAATGTGTCACGGTTGGCAAAGTTCAGGGGTTTTTCACATAAAAAAAAAGTTTGGGGTAAATCTATTACTTTGGGCAAAATTTGGGGTTTTTCGTGGTTTTTTCCCTTAGTAAAATGAATGAGTGCTAATCCTTGATGATATCAATTATACTCATTCTTAGCAAATTGTTTTTTTTTTTTTGGGTCAATTCTTAGTAAATTGTTAACAAAGCCTAATCGTAATAACATACCTTATTGTATCATAAGAGCCAAATGATGTTTGTATGTTATATGTTTTGTTGATAAAATTAGTTTTAACATCGTTATATTACCTCTATGTTTTTAGATATTTGCAAATGCAAATATTATCTTATAATTCATAATTTCCCTTTAGAATTCGCAAAATCGTCTACAAGCTAAGTAAACTGAAAATTAAATGGCTACACCCAGTCAATTTTGCACACGGGATGGAGGTCCCTTTTTCCATGTGGGACCCTAGAATCACCCCCAATGAGCTTAAGACTAAAGTAGAAAATCCAAGAAAGTAGAGTCACCGAAGCAGATGTTTTGTGTTCGTGAGGGCAGTTTAGGGCAAGGACTTTCGCTTTCACAAAATACGAAGTTAAAGATTGAATGTCCAAATAAAATGATTACGTGCCCGCAAATTTTCTACATCAGTCATGTGAGGAAGAATCGAAACTTTCTCAAGAATTCTTTGCCATGACCTCTGAATGCAGTGGAGCAAGTGATCTGAGCATGTAACATACTTTACTTTGCCACATGACTTGGTTTTCTTGCTCTTTCTTTCTGGGAAGAAACTTAACAGGTCAAATTGATTCGGAATATTTTTTACTTTTCCTTCTCCAATTTATGATCATTTTGTTTTTGCTGATCCCTTTAAAGTAAATTAATCTTTGCATAAAAGCACATTGGTGCCCCCCCAAAAAAAAAAAAGGGCAATGAAATGAACACCCGGAACTCCGAAGTGCCAAAACTTGGCATGAGAGACATTTAAGTGCCAAACGTTAGAAAAGTGACACTTAATGTCAAAAATCGGAGTAATATGGATCAATTAAATGCCAATGGCGTGAAAATCTGACCAAATTACGTACGTGGTGTTTTTCTAGATGAAACAAGTATAAAACGACGCCATTTTGCATGCTGACGTGACTAGAGAAATGCAAAAATGATGTCATTTGGTTGACGTGGCTAGATAATTAACATAACTATTAATGAAATTAAATTATAAATAAATACATTAAAAAAAAAAAGGAAGAAGATGAAGATTGTAGAAGGTGAGTGCTCAACCCTCATCGTTGCCTCCCTTGGCCAAGGCCTAGCAATCCCAGCCGACCCTCCCTCCACTATCGTTGGCCCTTCTCGACGTCGATGGGGAGGTAGCGGCACCATTCGCAATTAGATTTGTTTTTTTTTTTTTTTAAATAATTTGGTTTCAAAATTTAATTAAATTAATATTTATATTATTCAAATCATAGATCATTTTGGTGTTTCTTTACTAATTCAGCTCTCCAGCTAACCACGTAGGCAAGCAAGATTAATATAGAATTTCTGGTAGGATTTGCCGAACTTGGCACTCATGTGACATCCCGATTTTCAATCCTGTTTTCTACTTGGATAAATCGGACATTTCATTGATGCGCCTATAGGGCCGTTCTCATAATTGATTACTCTCGAGATAACTAGATTATCTAGGAAAATCATTAAAGATTTTTAGGCAAATAGACTTGAGAATTTGACTAGGAATCGACTTCTCGACCATGTTCATCTTTAGAGGCCATTACGGCACAGTATAAAATCGATTTGAAATCAAAGATAGGATGGTTCGATAGAAATGTGTGGCTAATCGTGGATAACAACACTAAATTGGAAAATTCTCGTCGGCCGGCACTATACTAGTTTTCTTATTGTTTTGGTACCCTGTGTCCGTATTTGGAGCCTCGAGATTTTCACGACAACCAAGAGTCGCCAATGTGTCGAGTGGGTTTATTGTGGCTCGAAAAAATCGACCACGGGTCATTTGTACTAAAAATTTCTGAAAGTTACCCAGTAGCCTAGGTCATGCTAAAAATGCGTCGATTGAAAATTAACCGTAAATTTAAGTCCGATTTCAGAAATTGAAAATTCTGTCATGTTACAATAAATTATAAAAACGTCGACTCAATCTGAGAAGATTTTTCAGAAATTCCGAGATTTTTTACGGAAAATTGAATTGAACGTTGCGGAAATTAACGGAAATTCAATCGGGCTGGATTTAAGGGATTTTTGACTTCCAGGTTGAGCTATTTGGCGTTGGACATGGGCAGAAATGGTATGGCCTTTTTCTTCTACAACATTGGACATCGAATTTGGAAGGTTTGATGAAGATTTGAAGCTCAAATCAATGAAATTCGGAACTAGGTTGAGGGCTGCATAATGTGGCTTTAATTTGGTTTATTGTGGAATTAAAAGGATGAGAAAATATTAGGAGACAATGAAGATAATCTTGAAGGCATAGTGGGACTAAGCAATGATGAAATAAGATTTTTATTCTTGACTATGGCAGCCCCACCTTCAGCTTCTTGCCCACGGTTTCCCCCCTAGCTGTCTTCATCTCTCTCGAAGCTGACCTCCCCCTCACGGCCTCTGTTTCTCTCTCGTTCCTTCGCTGCTCCACTTAATTGTGTCAACGCCAGCGCGTGTCCTCCTCCATCTTTGACCGAAACCAGCGAAGCTGTTGCCCTCACGCCCGAGGATCCAGCAACGAAGCCCGAAGCCCACGATTCCACTGAGTTCGGTCTCTTCTTTGGTTAGCTCCAGCACGTTGTTGACCACCGAATCTCCCCTGCAGCAGCGACTGATTTTTCTCTGCCACCGCTCCACGTTTCACTGCCCTTTCTCACGCCTCACAGTCTTCAAGCTTGCCAGCACGCCTCACACCGGTCAACAATCCTCTCCACCCAGCTCTTTTGTTGACTCCCCCTCTGCCGCACGCTCGTCAGTCCACGCCGCCTCAGCATCAACGGCTTCGCTGCTTCGTTCTTCTCAGCGTCCGCGCCCACAATTCCACGGAGCAGCTCCTTCAGCAGCAACGGCCCAGCGAGCTCCAGTCCGTTTGAAGTTCGGCCCAGCCCATTTGAAGTCATGGGCTTCAACTTCGGTAGCCCATCCTTGGGCCTTCTAGTGCAGTCAACACAAATTTTCGTGGCCCAACAGCTGGGCCTGTTTTCAGTCCATTAAGTTCAGCTCATCAACTCCAGCAGCCCAAGTGAAATTCAGATTATTTCAGCCCAAGAGAGAGCAGCTCGTCTTCAAGCGAGAGCAGCTCGTCTTCAAGCAAGATCAGCCCAATTCCAGCTCACTTGAAGCCCAAGAAGTAGGTCCAAGCCCAAGACCAAGCCCAACAATCGCTGTGGGCTTGCAAGGCTTTTGGGCTTGGTCCAAGCCCGTCGGTGTTGTCGCGAGCCCAAGTTCGGCTGCCATCGCGCCGTCATCGCAATGATTTGGTCTCCACTTTTAATCAAGTGAGTTTTACTCACTAATCCCTTATTAGTCGACTAATGATACTTAGGGGTTGATTAGATTTAATTAAGTGCAATTAGGTGGATAGATTAGATTAGAATAATTAAATTAGGAATTTACCTATGTATGTTAGGCAAATGGATAGTGTAGTTAGCAAGGAATTAAGTCATGGTATTTATTGAACGAGTCTTTGTAATTTTCCGGACTCTTCTCGGCTTCCAATAAGGCATTACGGGCCTAAATTGGATTTATTGCGTTTATTTAATTATTTTTCGTAATTATTTATTTACTTATTTATTTATTTTCTGGAAATTCAACCGGGATGGTCGGTGACCAGAATTTCATACGAGTTCGATGATGCTTTCCGTTTATTTAATTGAGCACGGGATTGTGATAATTGTGTGAAATTGGTGATTTTGAGAACTTATCCCAAAAATTAGATAATGTGGATATTAATCTAGAAATTGCCGAGTGAGGCTGTGATGCCACTAAATATTGAAAGTTCTTGAGTGGGGCGTGATGCCACTAAGTTTAAGATTGCCAAGTAGGGCCGTGATGCCACTAAACATTGAAAATTGCCAAGGAGGCTGTGATGCCACTAAACCTAGAAAATTGCCAAATGGGGCCGTGATAACCAGTGGGGCCATGATGACCACTTAATCTAGGTTGTGCCTATAGGGTCGTGATTCAAAGTCGAGAATGAACAATTAGGGATGACCGTGTGATGGTCTCGATGACATGTAATCGACTGAGTTAATCCTATTGGTTGAATTGAGGGGTTAATGTGATTGTCAGTATTCATTATTGAACTGACTTGCAGGAAGGAACTAAGGTCAAGGTAAGTTTTCTGACTCGTGTTATGCTTAAGCAGCCTAAGGTGTATTGGTTTCCTAATCGGATCTTAAGGGGTAGAATTTGTTGAGACGTAGTCTCATCCCGATTATGGGACAACATTTCAGGACCCTGATGAGGAACCTATGGAGAATAAGATAATGTGCAGGCTCAAATAAGGTTAAAATAGGAGTTTCTGAAGTTGACATGTCGTGTTTAGGGAATTCGGAGAGGCGCTTGGGGACCATTTGGTGGTGACACTGTTTGCATTTGGTCAATATAAGTCAATTTCACGCGTTCATATATGTCCATATTTGTAAGGAATGGAAAGGACCGGTGTTGATATATCCCCGATTATTCTATGAAATTATCATGGTGAATTATGGTGTTTGATCTTAGCCAATCTTGTCTTATATTGTGTGAAAATTGGCTGGTCGTTGTTTGAGGGAAGAACATCGTCGCAATGAAGCATTGTGACAGCAGCGAATTTCAAAGGATGTCAAGTCTCCAAGAGGACATTTTGAGAAGCACCGCCCCTCCCTCTTCCATTTTCCAGATCTCTCTCTCCCTTCTTCCATATTTTACCTTCTCTCCAGATTTTTCCCTTTCTAGCCGACTCTTCCGATAAGCCAAAGCAAGTTGCAATGTGATGAATTAGTTTAGGAGATATTTATATTGGAAAAGTGTGGAAAGCTAGGATGCACCGACTTTGCATCCTATAAATGGAGAAGGTGCTCCATGTGCGAGCGTGTAGTGAATAAAGCGACGTAGAGAGAGAACTGAGAAGAGTGTTTTATTGAGTGTTTTTTTCAGCTGAGCATCCACTTGACCAATATAGGACCAAATGGAGACGAGACTTGCCGGATAATGGCCGCCAGGTATATCCCAACACACCCTCCATAGGCATTCGGGGGAACCGAGCCACACACTTGCGGATGAAAAATCTGTCAATCATTTTCCGGTCTTCGTCACGCCTACTGTGAATATTCACTTAGTTGTGACGACATATATTCAAGTCTCCAAATGGAGGAGTGAGTGCTCCGAAACTGCCATTTTAGAGGGTCAAACATGGAGCCCCAGCTCTACGAAGCCACCATGAAAGGAGATGTGCCTTCTTTACATGAGTTGCTCAAAAAAGATAAGCTACTTCTTGATCAAATCATGACTGGGAATCACTTCAAGACTCTGTTGTACATCGCAGCCGTGCTCGGACACTTGGATTTCGTGGAAGAAGTTTTAGCTGGAAAAGCTGAGTTGGCAAGAGAGCAGGATTCTCAAAGTTTGACACCTCTCATCTTGCGGCATCTTGCAGCAGCAAAAGGGCACCTTAACAAAGTGGCAAGCTTGTTAAGAGTCAGCCCTGAGATATGTTTCGTCCGTGACAAATACAAAAGAAATCCTCTTCACGTCGCAGACATGAAAGGGCATGTGGATGTGTTGGAATGCTTGGTTCAAGTGAGACCTGATGCAGCCCGTAGTGTCATTGAACATGGCCAGATGATGCTACATTTATGCATGAAGCACAACAAACTGGAAGCTTTGAAGCTTTTGACAAATCTCTTGGGCAATGATCAGTTCATCAACTTGAGGGATGAAGATGGCAACACAATTTTGCATTTGGCTACCATAGATAGACAAACTGAGGTATGTTCGTAGAACCAAAGCCTCTACACTAGTCAAATTCAATGAGCTTATCTACAAAAAAGCAGTTCTAGGAAATGCAAATATTCTAGAACTATTATGGAGCTAAAAGATATCTTTTTATAAATCATCACAGGTTATACAATTTTTGGAAAAATAAAGTCATTGGTCTAGAATTAACTACAGCTATACTTTCCTTGATATTTCTACACTAATTCTATCTAGATTAGAAGGAACATAAAAAGAACATAATTTTTTTAAAAAAATCTTAAATATTTTGTACTTTTACCAATTCAACCCTAGATATTTTGTCTATTAAGACGATTTTGGCGAGAATTGCTAAATTGGATGTTGACCTTCCTATGTGGCACGATCGACATGGACGTTGACATATTTTAATAATATTTGATATTTTTAAAAAAATTTTTAATTATTTTTTTTCCTTTTTTTTTCTTTCTCTTTTCCTTCTTCACTATTTTCTTCTTATGGCTGGCGAGGCTGTGATATGAGTTTCCCTTTTGAAGGCATCAAATAATAGACACACATACTTGTACCAACGTTTGTCTTGAAATGTCTATAACATGGGCTTGTCTAGTTCAAACCTGACCCCAATTGATACATGTTGTTGTTACTCTCCTACAGACTATAATGTTCCTAATTAATAAAGGAGAAATCCAAATATTACGAACTTAAGAGGTTTGACAGCACTTGACCTGTTAGCACAAGGCGAAAGCACGAGAAGAGCACCAGAGATTAAGGATTATGTTCATCAAACTTCAAAGAATCTAGACCCACATAAACAAAAAGTCGACGCCAATAACACTGTTGGAATTCAACACGGTGGAAGACGACTTACCTGATTCCGATGCACAAACAACAATTAACCCCGGAATGAACGTTGAATTGCCAATGTAACACGAACAAAATTACTCCACGTTGGTCTAGATGCGATCATGAGGATAGCACCCGATTTCCACAGCGTAAATGCAAACTGTTCTTGTAAAGAAGAAATGGAACGCCTTGACGGAAAGGGGAGAGAAAGGAGCGTACGTTATGTCAACAACAACCATCAATGGTTGCCTTCAGGAGGCTTTTATATGTCTCCCTTCATACCCTTTCAATTGTGTCTTTCTAATAACACCCCATCATGGACGTACTATTTAATTACAACATCTCCCACTCTGACATGATGGGCTTGATAGCGCTCTATCAAGAAAATATAAAGCATTCAACATTCATCAACTTTACAAAACAATTCATACTAGCAAGTAAACCGTGTGACTAGTGAGTACACCTACACTTGGGAGCTCAAATTATGCACTTGTTAGGAATGACATAATGGCTACAACCCCGAAAAGAAATAAATAATCGATGTCTCACAGTGCCTCAGACATATTTTGTTACATCAGTCCAAGTATACTTATCCCTTAAAGGCTATACTTAACTATTCTCAAAACACCATGTATTCACAATTATATCCGCAATCACAGAGGGCGATATAATTGGTCGGCCAGTAAATACATGTAATAGATGTAAAACGACAATAATCTTCCTTTGCACTCATGTCTCTCTTAATTTTAGAACAACTGCTTTCCTAGACACGTCCCATAAAGCCATATCTATTCATGACCGCCGGTAACATGTTAAAGTAGCCACATTGATCTTTCACTTCGAGAACATAGTCAGTAGTAATATAGGGCACAAAATTGAGGTAAATTATAAATTACCTCAAGGGCTCACACGATGAGTAACTAAAGATAATTTTACTCACATTCCCTTGTCGGTCATATAATGCACATGTAGTATGAATTACATAATATGGTGGATTTCTCTTTCTATAAGACCGTATGTCATTTATCAAATATATCCACTATACGGATCTTAGCCTAAATATAGTCGCATGCTTCTCACGTACTCATGTTTAGCCCGAGTGCTATATCAGCTCGCTTTTTATAGTGCCCAATTAAGTACTTGTATCCGGCATCTTATAGGCATACATGATTGTGGGACTATCATGTTCAGTCTTATTATAAACAAATCACAGACCTCATCTTGACTCTAATCAAGGCGACATATTTTATGTACTAGACTTGCTCTTCAGCATTTATTTGTACATAACGTCTCATCTCAACGTGCTATCTAAAGCACTTGAGGTGATTGCTTGTGTGAGTGAGCCAATCATTACCTGTTGACATACTTTTCAATAATATATGTGTGCTTGTGCTAGTCTCATAATGGATTTGTACTTATTGATAAAATATCAATTTATCAATAAACAAACAAGTACAATACATATGTCCACAAATACATAAACCGATGATCCTCTACTATAACAGATATCACATTCTACGCAATCCTAGTGACATCCTATGGGTCAAGAATATGTCTCCAGGAATAGCCTTCGTAAATAGATCAGCAACCATTTTATTGGTTGAAATATATTGTAGGATCACTTCTTCTGCGCTATTATATCTCTTATGAAGTTGTTCTTTATGTCAATGTGCTTTGTCCTTCCATGATACTTGGGATCGTTCACATAGGCAATGGCTGCTTGACTATCGCAACAAACTATCACCGGTCTCGGAACCTCAGTGACAGTGGCTAAATTTTCTAAGAAACGTTTTAGCCATACTGCTTCTTGCACTGCGGCAGAACATGCAATAAATTCTGCCTCAATCGTAGATAAGGCCATGCATGTTTATTTCTTGCTATTCCAAGAAATCGCACCTCCATTGAGTAAGAACGCATATCCAGAAGTCGATTTACGCTCATCTAGGTCTTCACCCCAATCAGCATCTAAATAACCTAATAGGCGAAAATCACTCCCTTGGTAACAAAGTCGATAGTCCATGGTTCCCTTCAAGTATCTTAAGATCCTCTTCACTGCTTTCCAGTGTGCTTGATCGGGATTTGATTGATATCGGCTCACCAATCCTACGACATAACATATGTCGGGTCAAGTACACTTCATAGCATACATCAAACTTTCGACCGCACTAGTGTGAGGAACAATTTCCATCACTTTGATTTCTTCTGGAGTCTTAGGACACATCTCAGTACTTAAACCTTTACCTTACATGACATGGATATCAATAGGATTATAATGCTGCATATTAAAACACTCACAAATCTTCATAATATAAGACTCTTGTGATAAAGTAAAAAGTTTCCTTAATCGATCTCTTTTGATCTTAACTCCTAATATATAAGCAGCTTCTCCCATATCCTTCATCTCAAAATTAGAGGACAACCATTCTTTTATGATGATAACCAAAATCTTGTCATTTCTAGCCAATAGAATATCGTTCACATAAAGTGATAAAATCACAAATTTATCTTTGGACCACTTGACATATACACAGTGATCTTCCTCGATCACCGTGAAACCAAAAGTGGTTATGGCTTGATGAAAACGAAGATACCACTGTCTAGATGATTGCTTAAGGTCATATATTGAGCGATGAAGTTTGCAAACTTTATGCTCTTGACCTTTAGCTACGAAACCTATTGGCTACTTCATATAGATTTCCTCATCTAGTTCTCCATTGAGAAATGTTGTATTTACATCCATCTGATGTAATTCAAGGTCCAAATGTGCAACGATGGCTAGAATAAGGCGTATTGAGGCAAACCTTACAACTGATGAAAAGGTTTCCTCATAGTCTATACCCTCTTGGTGAGTATAACTTTTCGCCACAAGGCGAGCCTTATACTTTTCAATGGATCCATCCGCCCTTTGCTTAATCTTGAAGACCTATTTATTTCCAATGGCCTTACGATTGAGTAGTAGATCAACCAAGTCCCATACATGGTTTGCCCTCATTCACTCCATCTCATCTTCCAAAGCTTTTCTCCATTCTTCTTTATCAGAGGATGAGAGAGCATTTTGAACAGTCTTAAGCTCGGCATCATCATTCTGAGCAATCATAAATGCTTCCCTTTCAATTTCAAAACGACGACGAGGAATACTTTTACGATTACTTTTACGTAATTGAATTTCTCTTGAATTCAATTCGTTAAGCGATGCAACACTCCCACTAGGTCTTGCATGTTAAGGTAAATTTTCATTTCCCTCTACAACATTAGTGGGTGTGTTATCAGGATCTTCCATCTCATATAATTAAAAATCCTTATCAATCTCACCTCTACTAGGAAAATCGTTCTCCAAGAACGTGACATCTCGTAACTTAATTTTGGTTACACTTCTATTAGCTTGTTCACCTATGAACACATACCCTTTGGAGTGTTCAAAATATCTTAGAAAGATACATTTCTTCCCTCTATGACCTAATTTGCCATATTTATGAGAAAAATCATGAACATAAGCTGTACATCTCCATAGACGTAGACTACTCAAGTGTGGTTTCCTACCAGTCCATAATTCATAAGGGGTGGAAGTGACCAATTTTTAGGGCACTCGGTTAAATATAAAGGCAGTAGTCAATAACGCATCTCCCCAATAGGAGATAGTTAAATTTGCTTGCGCTATCATAGACCTAACCATTTCCAATAGGGTTCTATTCCTTCTCTCGGCCACCCCATTTTGTTGTAAAGTACTAGGAATAGTCAATTATCGTACAATTCCTTTTTTTTTATCACAAAGAGCCTTGAATTGCTCCGATAGATACTCACGTCAACGATTGGTTCTCAATGCCTTTATTGTTTTGTTCAACTGATTCTCTACCATCGCTATATATCGTCTAAAACAGTCTAATGCTTCTGACTTATGGGATATCAGAAAGACATAACCGAAACGTGTGAAGTCATCTATGAAAGTGATGAAATATGAGGCTCCATGCCTCGCCCTCATGTTCAAAGGACCACAAATGTCAGAATGTATGAGATGCAATGGAAATTCAGCTCTAGTCCCTTCATTGAATTGTTTTCTAGTTGCTTTTCCCACTAGACAATATTCACATACGGATAGACTAACATTAGTGAATGACCCTAAAAGGCTTTCTCTAGCTAATATTTGCATTCTTTGCAATCCAATGTGACCTAATCTAGCATGCTAAGTACTTGCATCAATCTCAACATTACTAGAAGATGCAATTAAAGAAAAACAACCATCGACATTAACATTGTATTGATCATAGTTAATGTCTAACACTATAAAATCATTCAATACATTACCTGAACCATAATAAACTGTTCCATACAAAATGTCAACACAATCACCATGGAAATTCAATACATAACCTAAGCTAAGAAGAACAACTACAGAGACCAAGTTTCGCCGAATATCTAGAACATAAAGGACATTATGCAGAAATAGGTTTCGACCACCATGTAAGATTAATTTACATGTGCCGATACCCTTCACTTCAACTTTTGAGTTATTCCCAACATATATCCATCTTCTTATAGGCTATATCCGACGATATTCCACAAATGCTTCTCGGTCTCTAGCTACGTGGTTTGTTGCTCCTGAGTTTACAGTCCACATTGGATGAGATTCAGCAAGCATTACAGTATTAGAAATAAAAGCATTACTCAAAGTAATGGAGTAATAGGGTACCTTTTTCGGCTCAGTGCATTCACAAGTAAAGTGACCAATTTTGCCACAATTGTAGCACTTCATCTTGGCCTTGTCCTTCTTCCCACCACGCTTCTTGCGTTGGAAGGTCTTAGCCCTCTTAGGTGCCTGATCAGTTTTCTTCCCTTTATTGTTGAATTGAGAATTCCTTTTGCGCTTGAAGCCCGAAGCCTTGCGCAAACTCGATTCAGCAACATAAGCATGGGTAGAGGATCTCGCAGCCTCTAGGCGCTCATCCTCTAATTCCAAATGACGCACAATATCATCAAAAGTGACAATGTTCTCATTATGCGTCATATTGATCTTCATATGCTCCCAATTTTCAGGAAGAGACCTTATAACAACCTGAACTTGTTGTTCATCAGTAAGGGAGTGACCTACCGATTTCAGCTCACGGATCATGTTTGACATCTCCCGAAGATGCTGCCTCATTGTTACATTTGGGCGCTTTTGGAATGTGTCAAACTTGATGGTAAGTCTCATCAGCTTAGTGGCAGATGTACTCCCAAACTTATCTTTCAAGGCAACCCACATAGCTTGAACTTTCTCATAACTTTCAAACTCACACATAAGATCATCTTGCATACAGTCAGCAACATAATGCGAGCAATGCTATTTTTGTTTTTCCAAGCTTGATAAGCTTCCAGATCTCTCCTGTGTTGAGCTGAAATTCCATGCTCAGGTTCATCTATAGTATGGTTGAGGGTTTCAAAAACCTCTTGCTCCTCAAGGATGTACTGAACCTTTCGGTGCCAAATATCATAATTGTCACTGTTCAGCTTCTCACCCTTATTGAGGTCAGCCACAATGATCTTGGATGCCGAAACCATAATCAATTGCTATATCACATTGACATAATAAACACAAAATCAATACTAACACACTTTACAGAGTAACAGACATATTTAATTTGCAGCAAAGACAAACTAAATTAATGATAATTTAACAAAAGACACAAAAGCAAAAGTTTACTATGTTCCCAATCAACTTCTATGTACAATTGATTTATTATCATTAATTAGTTTAATTTGCGCAAATTTTAAGTTCTATGTGAGAACTCTTTCAAATTCTACCAGCCTACGAACTTCCATTAGGAAAAATAATTACATAACCTTATGTAATTTCTACATTTTTTCTTAACAAAAAAAAAATAGCATGATAATAACCAACGTATAAACAACAATAATGCTTCAACTATAATCAAAATCACAATTTAACATGTAATGACGTCATCGATAACGTCAGCGCCGAATTACAAGTATATTAAACTATATACATGATATCATCAAACCAAGCTCTATATAGCATATATGACATTATTTGCACACAAGCTAGCTACTGTATTTCCTAAACCACAAGAAAATACAAGTTACAAATAAATAAATTATACTTTTGTACCTTAAAATACGCATGCATTGGGTTCCATACACTTTTTCATATCTTTAAAAAATTCAAAGATAAAAAATAATTATACCACAGTGTAGAGCACATTCATACAAATCAAATGCCACCGACCATACTCCAATCGGAGCTTGCACGCACCCACACGCGGTGTGGCACACACGCCAGCGAGCCTAAGGGCTCCTGGCCAGTACGACCGGTTTGACCGGTCAACGAGTTGGGTCGGGTCAGGTTGGGTCGCCAACTAGCTAACTCTCGCTGACGCTGACGTCATTGATGACGTCATCCAAGCGGTTACCGACCGTTGGATGACGTCATTTGTGACATCAGCATGCATCGCTTCGCCGACGTGCATGTGACGCTCACACGTCGGTTCGCCAACATCAGCGCATGACATCACGTGCTTGTTCACTAGTGTCCCTAGTGCGTCCGGCACGTGGATCCCACGCACAGCGGCTTCTGGCCGTGCATGTGGGTGCGTCCTGCGTCCTCCGGCGGTGCTCTACCCATTGTCGGACTCGTCTCGATGAATACTTTTACCCTGTATATTTAGAAATTGATTTTGGTCGAAAAAATATTTCGAAAAAATTGGCAAAAACCGTACGGATGCAAGTGACCCCGAACTCGTTCTTCTCTTCGATTCGATTTTGAGTTTTCAAATTGCAATTCCGACCATTAGATATCCAAACATTGTAGATTTCATACTCTTGATCTCAATATCAAAAGGTAAACGAGAAAATTCAATGAAAAACAAGGCAGAAAACACGACCGGGCTCTGATACCAATATTGGAATTCAAGACGGCGGAAGATGACTTACCTGATTCCGATGTGCAAACAACAATTAACCCCAGAACGAACATTGAATTGCCGATGTAACACGAACAAAATTACTCCACGTTGGTTTGGATGCGATTACGAGGATAGCACCCGATTTCCACGGCGTAAATGCAAATGGTTCTTGTAAAGAAAAAAATAGAACGCCTTGATGGAAAGGGGAGAGAAAGGAGCGTACGTTCTGTCAACAACAACCATCAACAGTTGCCTTCATGAGGCTTTTATACGTCTCCCTTCATACCCTTTCAATTGTGTCTTTCCAATAACAACCCATCATGGACGTACTGTTTAATTACAACAAACACAATCGCCATCTACCATCCACCTGTAGGAGAAGATGACGAAAGGAAAAGAAAGAGAAAGTAGACACTAATGGTGGTGGTGGCATTGCTAGCTACTATGGCATTTCAGTTCAGTATTACCCTGCCTGATGGCATTTGGCAAGATGATTTCCCGGGTGATAGAAAGAATGCAGCGCATACTGCGGGTGAATCTGTAATGGTAGATAAGTACTTTGATCAAAACAAGTATTTTGTAACATGCAACACGATAAATTTTGTAGTGTCACTTAGCGTCATTATGCTTCTCATAAGCAATCTTCCTCTAAAGCGGCATTCGATTCTCACATGGATTGCAATGCTGACAATGTGGGTTGCAATAACCTTCACGGTGACAACTTATGCCATCTTTATAATTGTCTTCACACCGGAGAGCAAACTGAATTCTATAAATGGAACAGTTGGGTGGGCGGTGCTGGAATGGGCAGGATTGATGATTCTTATTTTTCTGTGCCACGTTGCTCGCTTAATCCTAAAGTTGGTACGCAAAGTCCAGAAACACGTCCACAAAGCTTGGAAAAAAGGGAAGCCGGAGGATCTTATAGCTTAGTGGTTGTATATGCTGTAAGTGTGTTTGTCCAAGAAGTGCCCTGAGCCCGAAGGCCATGCTATAGGAGATGCTATACAATATGTGTTGTTCAGTGTGCGGATTAGACAACTTAGGTATGACACATTTGAGAATAATAAATGTTTTAAGCGTGTTTAATCTATGTGAAATATGGTGTTTAGATGTATAATGGATGGTTGTTTTATTTGGTTTGATTTGATTTGATTTGAGACGGTGAGAATATAACTTATTGGATTTAAAGTCCAAAAATCTCAGCCATGGGATCAATTTTAGTAAGTTTAACTTGAACATGTTAAAGCAGTAATTTATTGAGAATAAACAAAGTTTATTCGATGGAATGTAAGTTTTGCAATTAATCAAGGAAAATTACGACAATCAAAAGGATTATTACTTATGGATAGGCTCCATTTTATGAATTTGAAAAAAAAAATGCAGGGATCATTTACGTAAATTTACCAGGAATAGGGAAAGAGTAAGTAACAATACCTTTAGGCTACTTAGTATTTCTTAAAAAAAAGATTATGAATATGGCCTTCGAGCTTACAACAATTTGAGGTAATTTAATATTGGTGAAGGTAAAGCGTTAACTCCTATTTACACGTACTTATGAAAATTTAAGATTATTGTGGTCAGTTATTGATCATAAATTGTCTCTTATGACAATTTTAAGCACCTTATTATCCCATTAATTAATTGTTAAGTTGTACGAATTTCTTTTTTTAAACTGTATCGCTTAATCACCACACACAAAAGGACAATATTAACTAGACATGCAATTGAGATCGTGACGATTTTGGGCAAATTATAATGATCGGAGGTATAAAGATACGGGATAAGAACTACAAGATATGACCATATAAAAGGAAGTTATTGTTAATAATGGAAAATAACTAAAAGAAAATGAACTGCCAATTTTGACTAATTGAAGAAAATTATAATATTACTGAATAACTAGTGACAACATCCCCAATATAAGTGGTGTTTATGAATGTCACTATTTTAATACAATTTTATGAACAATAAGTACAATCAGATTACGAGGAGTTTAGCCAATTTACCATAGCTTAAATTCAATTACCAAGTAATACATCACACGCCATGGTTTAAGAGAAATGTTATAATAAAATTTCTAGGCGTTAGCATTCTCATGTTACAAAATAAATAAATTATCATCAACGTAGTAACATCTTTTAAAATGGTTATTTACCATCAAGAGATTCTTGTTACAAACTCTATAGTTAAATTACTACGCAAAAAAGTAATGTACTAACTACTGTTACAATTGAGATCACAGCGACTTCAAGCATATTACAATTGTTGGAGATATAATTCTTAAGGACAGGACCTACAAGTCATGACATGTCGAGGAAAATTACACCATGGTAGGACAATTTTTCGGTAATTCCATTGTCGAGTTATGAAAGATAAAGGGAAGTTACTAGTAATACTTGAAAAATACTAACAGTAATGAAATACCAATTATGACTAATTAATGAAAATTATAATGTCACTATATAATTACTAGAAAAAACATCCTCAACTTACGAAGTGTAAAGGAATGTTTCTATTTTTTTATAAAATTTTACGAACCATAAGTGCGATCAGATTGTGAGGAGTTTAGCCGATTCGCCATATCTTTAGGTCAATTACCAAGTAATATATCACATGCGATGGTTTGAGGTAATTTACTATTTTATCAGCAAATTACTTAGTGTAAGCATTCTCATGTTAGAAAATGTGTAATTTACCTTCAAAGTAGTAACATCTCTTAAGACAATATTCTACTTTATGGGAAGTAATTTAAAATAGTAATTTACCCTATGAGAAATAATGCACCTTTCAAGTAGTAATTTCCCTTATAATTAGTAAATTCAATGAGTGCTAATCCTTGATGATCTTAATTATACTCATTCTTAGCAAATTGTTTTTTTTGTCAAATTTCTTAGTAAATTGTCAAAAAAGCCTAATTGTAGTAACATACCTTATTGTATCATAAATGCCAGATAATCTTTCCAAGTTATATGTTGTGTCCATAAAATTAGTTTCAACGTCGTTAAATTACCTTTGTGTTTGTAGGCTTTTGCAAATTCAAAACTTATCTTATAATTGATATATTCCCTTTTGAATTCGCAAAATTGTTTACAACCAAAGTAAACTACAAATAATTGGCTATAGCCGGTCACTTTTGCACACGGGATGGTCCCTATTTTTGGGAAAATTATCAAAAGTTCTAAACGTATTATTATTTTTTTAGTTCAATCCTAAACCTTTTTTTTTTTTGTCAATTTAGTCTTAAAAATTTTGTATTTGTGCTAATATAGTCCATCTGGCTAATTTTGGCCAGCCGGTGCTAACGTGTCGATTTTTTAATTTTTAAAATTTTTCCAACTTTTTCCTTTTTTTCTTTCTCATCTTTTAATTTCCTCTTTTTCTTTTTCCATTGTGTCTGACGAGGGCAAGCCTCAGCCACCCTAGGCAAGGACTCGCTATCGCAAGTGATCACTGGGCAAGGGCGAGTGGCACATGCCGAGGCTCACTCAACCCTGATTTGGCCAGGGCGAGGGTGAGCCTCATCGTCCACAAGCCTTAGCCATCCTTAGGGAGGACTCGCTATTGCAAGCGACGGTTGCTAGGCGAGGTCGAGCTCACATAGCACCGAGACGGTGAGGGCAAGCAGCACTAGGTGAGGGCAAACCTCGCCTACGATTGCGAGGGCAAGCCTCCCCAATGGCCAACTAGGTCGACCTCACCCAAAGGAAGAAGAAAAGAGAAAATTTTTTTAAAAAAAAAAAAGAGAAAAAAAAGGAAAAAAAATTTAAAATGAGAAAAAATAATATATATATATATATTAAAAAATTGACAAGTCAACATTGGTTGGACAACCGGCATTGACTAGCCAAAATTGACCAGATGGATTGAATTGACACAAATATAAAAGATTTACAACTGAATTGGCTTCCAAAAAAAGGGTTTAAGACTAAACTGAAAAAATTGTAACATGTTTAGGATTGTTTTGGTAATTTTCTCCCCTCTTTTTCATGGGATCTTAGAATCACCCCCATAAGCTTAACACCAAAGTAGGGGATCCTAGAACGTAAAATCACCGAAGCAGATGTTTTGTGTTCATGTGGGCCATTTAGGGTGAGGACTTTCAAACAACTTAAGATTAGCTTTCACAAAATACAAAGTTAAAGATTGAATGTCCAAATAAAAAGATTACGTGCCAACAATTTTTCTACATCAATTGTGCGAGGAAGAATCAAAATTTTCTCAAGAATTCTTTGTCATGTTCTGTGAATGCAGCGGGGCAAGTGATCTGATTATGAAACGTACTTAATTTTGTCGAATTACTTGGTTTTCTTGCTCTTTCTTTCTTTCTCTTTCTTTCTGGGAAGAAACTTAACAGGTCGAATTGATTCGGACTATCTTGGCTTTCCCTTCTCCAATTCATAATTATTTTGTTTTTGCTGATCATCCCTTCAAAGTAAATTAGCCTTTGCATAAAAGCACATTGGTGTTTGAACAAAAATGGGCAATCAAATGGGTAGGACTGAAAATTAGCTCCATGGTAGTTCTCTCTCTCTTCTCTACCGCCATGGTAGTTCTCTCTCGATATGCAGAGACACCCCTACCGCCATGGTAGACTGTAGTTTTTCATGCCCTGTTCCCTCAATTTCACTACTTACTGCCCTCTAATTTCATCTTCCTTCTGAAATCCTCCTTTCTTGGCCCCATGGATAGTCCAGTTGCTGAATTGTGGTAGAATTCCCTTCTCCTACATCCTTTCCTTTGAATCTGTAGATACGCATCTCTGTACGACATAATTCTTCTCCCGCGGTTCGTCCACTAGCATGCATGCCTCCGATTCTTCACTTACAGCAATGGGTCGGCTCTTTGCACTAATTCGGTAAGTAAGGCTTCTACCTTTGCGGCTTATCTGCTCCTTTTACTCTTGATGATGGATTATGGGATAGCGGGGATTTGCTGGTTCGTATCGCATTGGGGAGACTAGCTACAGCTCTGTTTCCAGTTCTTTTAAGGAATAACTTTGTCCGTTAATCCCAATGGATGTGCATGCACCAGACGAGTCGGTACGACTAGATGCCCTGTGTCAACGACTTGGTCGATTATGCTCTGAGAAGGAAATTGAAATTTGGGACGAACAACCACATCTGCAGGGATTACAAGATTGTCGACTTACCTTAATTGGCAGCATTGTCTCCAACCCTACTGTTAATCTGCCAGCTTTTTAGGGTACCATGACCAGAGCATGGAGGACAGAGCGTGTCCATATATCTCAAAGAGATAACGGCCTGTATATTGCTAAGTTTCAGTTAGAAAAAGAGAAACAGAGAATAGCTGATGGTGGTCCTTGGTTGTTTTCAGGACACCTAGTTATCTTTAAACAATGGCTGCCTAATACACCTCTGCACTGGTATGATTTTACCTGCTGCGATTTCTGGGTTCACGTATACGGGTTACCTTTGGAATGGAGCACTGAACAGCTCCTTCGCCGGGCCGTGCAACAGATTGGTTCGGTTGTTGCTGTTGACTCTACTATATCTGACGGATCGACCATCAGAAATTGCAGAGTTAGAATAGAGATCACTCTCGCCAATCCCCTTAAGACAGGAAAGCTAATTAGAATAGCTGGGAAAACATTTTGGCTTGATTTTAAATATGAACGCTTGCCTCACTTTTGTTATTCATGCGGCAGAATCGGCCATTACGCGATGTATTGCCCAGACTTTCCTTATGACGAAGCCTTACTAGAGGGAAATAGCAAAATGGCTTATGGTAATTGGCTTCGTGCAGACATGAAGGCACATAGTCCTTATTGGACAGCATTCTATAATCCACAGGAGTTAACTCAGGAGATGGATGATAAGGTACCTGAAACTCCCCCTGATATGCAGCAACAACTTCCTTTACTACCTCCACCTGAATATCCCACTCAAGCAAAAGAAGCGATGAATCCTCAGCCAGCAAATATATTGGCTACAGCACCGGAAGGTCAGCATACCACTGACTTGGTACCTGCTTCGACGAAGTTAAAGGCAGTTCAATCTACATCTACGGAAAAGACAAAGCATATACAACGGAATTCACTCAGAAATCTTAGCACAGGGGGTACTTCTAAGAAGCAGCGGCGATTTTCCCCTTATGAGATGCGACATTTACCCGATCCAGACTTGGATGGAACCCAGCTGATGGACAATCCAGTGTATTCAGCAGAAGAAATGAAACAATGGGCGACGGTGGCTGGCCCTCAACAGCCACCCAAAACCAAATGAAACTACTCTGTTGGAACTGTCAGGGCCTGGGCAATCCCCTGACAGTTCAAGCTCTTAAGGCCTTAGTAGCCAAGGATAAGCCCGACTTGGTTTTCCTAATGGAAACTAAGAATTTTGAACCGGTTCTCTCCAGTTTACAACGGCGTTTGCATTTTCAGCAGCTTTTTGTTAGTGATCCTGCTGGTTTGAAAGGTGGTCGAGCACTTCTTTGGCAGGATAATTTATCTATCAATATCCTCCATGCTTCTGAGGATTATATTGACATGCTATGCAGTGACTTGATTGTGGACCGAACCATGCGAATTACCTGTCTACATGCACCCTATTCCTACCATAAGAGGCAGTTATTATGGCAAGAGCTACGCCTGATCAGTACTTCCAATACTTGGCCTTGGATTTGTACAGGAGATTTTAATGATATTCTCTACCCATGGGAAAAGGTGGGAAAGCGGTCCGTTGCTCCTTCCCGACTCTCCTCCTTCCACTCTTTCATAAATGATTGCTCGTTAATGGAAGTGGAAAGTAAAGGTTGTCGGTTTACCTGGACTAATAGAAGAGTTGGCGACGATCTTATCAAAGAGCGACTTGATCGGGTCCTGTGCACATCTGATTGGCGGGTTTTATATCCTGAAGCTGTAGCATTGGCGTTGCCGGCTGTGGGCTCTAACCACAGCCCCCTCCTTTTAGATACTATAGGGCAACCTGGCAAGAGACAAAGACAATTTGTTTATGAAGCATATTGGAATAGGGATCCCGAATGTCAGAACGTTATACAGAGGCATTGGAATTCAAGCAGGCATCATCAGTCCATTTTCAATCGAAAGATTTAGGTTGTAACGAGGGCCTTACAAGCATGGAGTCGTGCGAAATTTCAGAATGGACAACTACGAATTAATGCGTTATACCAACAGCTAACCGATCTCACCAACAAATCATCTCTTCACTCTAATGAGACAGCAGATGCATCTAATATTCGGGATGAAATACGAAATCTATGGCAACAAGAGGAGCAATTCTGGGCTATGCGGTCAAGAATCAACTGGTTGCGTTCGGGGGATAAGAATTCAAAATTTTTCCACGCCTCTACCATACATCGCCGTCAACGAAACTGGATCATCATGTTACAAGATGCGAATGATGAATGGGTGAGAGATCCTCAAGCGCTAAGGGAGATGACGACTACTTTTTTCTCTCAGTTATATACTTCGGAGCGAGCTCGGGACTATGGCCCTATTTTGGATCAATGCCCTTCAGTTGTCACTTCAGACATGAATAACCAGTTAACTGCCTCGGTCACTATGGAAGAGGTACAAAAGGCAACTTTCCAGTTAGGGATTTCAAAAGCTCCCGGCCCAGATGGATTGAGCGGCCTTTTTTACCAGACTCATTGGGAAATTGTCAAGTATGATCTTCTAAGGTTAGTGGACGATTTTTTTAATTCAGGTTCATTACCAAAAAGCTTAATAGAACCATTATTGCTTTGATCCCCAAGACTAATCACCCCCAAAGTCTAGAGCAGTATCGGCCAATCAGTCTCTGTAATTATGCTTATAAAATAATTTCAAAAGTTCTTGCCAATCGATTGAAACCATGGCTACCCAATCTTATAGCCAAGGAACAAGCCACATTTGTTAGTGGTCGACACATTCAAGACAATGTTTTAATACTCCAGGAAGTAATGCATCAGTTCAAAGCACGCAAATGGAAGCGAAGGCATAAAGTTTTAGTAAAGACAGACATGCATAAGGCATATGATCGTGTGGAGTGGGATTTTTTGAAGGACTACTTGCTTAAGTTGGGTTTTCATCATCGATGGGTCCTATGGGTCGTGCAGTGTGTAACTACTCCATCCCTCAGTGTCCGTTTTAATGGTGAGTCACTACCTTACATTCAACCGCAACGAGGACTTAGGCAAGGTGACCCTCTATCTCCTTACCTTTTTGTGCTAGTCGCCAATGTTCTTTCAACTTTGATTACCCAAGCAATTCGTACTGGATATCTTAAAGGGATAAAGCTTGCTCGGTCCTGTCCAACACTATCCCACTTATTTTTCGCCGATGATTCAGTCTTTTTTCTGGATGGAACCATTACTGAATGTCAGAACATGTCCAATATTCTAAATCAATATTGTATCGCTACTGGACAAACTATCAACAGGAACAAATCGGGTATGATATGTAGCAAATATTGTCCATTAAGTTTGCAGGATAATTTGGCAAGAGCATTCAGGGTTCCTATCCTACAGCGATTTGGTAAGTACTTGGGTATCCCCTCTGATTAGGGTAGATCCAAGAGAGATATGTTCTCTTGGATTGTGGCGAGGGTTTCAGCAAAATTGGAAGGATGGAAAGAACGTCTATTATCTAAAGGAGGTAAAGAAGTTCTTATTAAGGCGGTAGTGCAAGCTATTAACCAGTATACTATGTCTGTTTTTCAGCTTCCTCACTCTATATGCAAGGGACTAGAACAGGGAATATCTCAATTCTGGTGGAGGAATGATGTTAGTCGACAAGGGGTTGCATTGGCAGAAATGGCAAGCACTAAAGTTCAGTAAGCATAGTGGGGGTTTGGGTTTTCGTGACTTGATGGTTTTCAATAGAGCTTTGCTGGGTAAACAAGCCTGGAAATTAGTTCAAAGTCCATCATCATTATGGAGTCAACTTTTTAAGGGCCTTTATTTCCCTAATTAGTCATTTTTACGGGCAGAAAATGGGTACCGACCATCTTGGGGCTGGAGGAGTCTTCTTGCTAGAAGAGATGCTATCTTACCCAATTTGAGATGGTCTGTGGGTGATGGTAAAAGTATCAACATTCGACAGGATCAATGGTTACCTATTGGATCTATTCCAGGGCCCCTTGCTCGAGACGAACCAGAAATTGTGGCTGATCTCATTGACCCTCATCACCAAGCCTGGAATCTTCCACTTATACAGAAGCATTATGATGACTATATTGTCCGTGAGGTTATCAAAATCCCTATAAGACCACTCTTTGTTTTTGACAAGTTAATCTGGGCAGCAAGGAAGGATGGCCTTTATTCTATTAAGAGTAACTATCAGTCCCTCAATTTTACGGAAGTCAACCGATCAGCTAATGGAGCCTCGACATCTCACAGTGAGGACAGTCATATGTGGAAGAGAATATGGACGATGTGCACGGAGCCTAAAGTTAGAATGTTCTTATGGTCAGTTTTCCATAACGCACTTGCGACCAAAGCTAATCTGTTTAGACGCCATATTACTTCGGACCCTATCTGTGACCTATGCGATCAGCACACCCAAGAAACAATTGAGCACATGTTTTTCTCTTGTTTATGGACAAAGGAGGTATGGCAGCATGATGATTTAATTGCACTAAACATCCCACAACCAGTTCACAGCATAGCAGTGTGGATAGCTAATCAAGTCAGGCATAAGAGTGCGATACCTGGGATAGAGCTTATTGCGTATGTCTTATGGCAGATTTGGCGAGGCCGGAATAACTTCGTTTTCAGGCACCACTAGCCGAAGCCCCCCCTTGTTGTTTCTGATGCCCGAGCTCAGACCAATAGTTTCGACCGAACCAACCCTAGGAGGAAGAAACCGCAATCCACTGCTCTGCACTCTGAATTTCTTTGGCGACCTCCTGATTGTGGTACTATAAAATGTAACATCGATGGGGCTTACCAACAGGGAAGTAACAAGGGATCAATGGCGTGCATCAGTAGGGATTACAAGGGAAGACTCACCGATGTTTTTACTGCAGACTTTCCAGCGAACTCGGCGCTTCAATCAGAGGTGCAAGCACTCACTTTTACCCTTCGGCATCTGATGCAGACGGGATTCCATAGAGCTCGCCTGGAAGTTGAATCTGATTGCTGGATCATGTTGGATATCTTAAACCAGAACATACTGCCTCCATGGCAGGACAGACCGCTCTTCGAAGAGGTGAAGAAGCTCCTCCTTTCGTGCCCTAATTTGCATCTGAGACATTGCAGGAGAGAGGCAAACTCGGTGGCTGACTGGGCCGCGAAGGCCCATGGCCGGCAAGACCAATCCCCAAACTGGAATCTATTTCCCCCTTTTTTTGCTTTTAGATCTGGTGAATGCAGACGTTGTTGCAAGCGGGTGTAATATTGTAACGCCTTAATATATAGTTCTTTCTGACCAAAAAAAAAAAAATGGGTAGGACTGCTGCTTGCTCATTGCACTTAGATTATTTACTAGCTTGAAATCATTTGCGACCATTTTGTCGGAAAGACTAGTTATAAATGCACTTAAGAAACTTGCTCGTTTCGAGAATCTTCCTAACACAATCCATGAAGTTAAATGATCTTAGCTGAAGAATAAGGTAATGTGCCGGCTGAAATAACACTGTGACAGGAGCTTCCGAAGTCGACATGCCGTGTTTAGGGAATTGGAGATGTGCCTATAGACCATTTGGCGGCGACACTGTTCTCACGCGTTTATATATCTCCATATTCGTAAGTAAAGGAAAGGACTGGTGTTGATATATCCCTGATGGCTCGGCAAAATTACCGCAGAGAGCTACGGTCTTTCATCTTAGCCGATCATCTCCAAGATTGTGTGTAAAAACGTCGCAATGTGGCAACGACCAAAGGATGTCAAGGCTCCAAAGGGACTTGTTGAGACGCACTGCTTCTCTCTCTCTTCCATTTTCCAGATTTCTCTCTCTCTGTCGACCTTCTCCCGTATTTTCCTTCTCTCCAGATTTTTCCCTTTCTAGCTGCCTCTTCCGATTAGCCGAAGCAAGTCGTAATGTGATGATTAGTTTAGGAGATATTTTATATTGGAAAAGTGTAGTAAGCCGGGATGCACCGACTTTGCATCCGATAAATGGAGAGTTGGTCCATGTGCGAGTATGTAGTGAATAAAGCAACGTAGAGAGAGAACAGAGAAGAGTGCTTTATTGAGTGTTTTTCTCAATCCAGCGTCCACTTGATTCTTAACGCATGTTACATGTGGGGACTTGACCTATATGGAACCAAATGGAAACGAGACGCACCAGAAAATGGCCGCCAGGTGTATCCCAACATACCCCCAACAAACCTCCAAGATCATCACCTCGCGTGACCTACTAGGACGCGCGCGAACTGATCCACATACTTGCAGATGAAAGAGATGTACCACTCATTTTTCGCTCTTCGTCAAGCATACCGGTAAGGTTGACTCGGCTGTGACAATGTACCTTCACCTCTCCAAATGGAGAAGCGATTCCGAAACTCCCATATCAAAGATCCAAACATGGAGTCCGGCTCGGTGGAGCCACCATAAAAGAAAATGTGTCTTCTTTACTTGAATTGCTCAATATATATATATATATATATATATATATATATATATATATATATATATATATTTACATATATAAGTTGTTTCTCGACAAAATCATGATATGGAATCACATCAAAACTCCTTTGCACATTGCAGCCATGCTTAGACACTCGGGATTCATGGAGGAGGTCCTAGCTTGGAAGGCAAAGCTGGCAAGAGAGCAAAATTCTCAAAGCTCAACGCCTCTTCATTTCGCAGCAACAAAATGATACTGTAAAATAATGGCAAGCTTGTTAAGGGTTGGCTCGGAAATATGTTTCTTCTGTGACAATTAGGGGTGATGTCACGCCCTGGACGAGCCTCTTCATCTCGCAGCAACAAAATGATACTGTAAAATAATGGCAAGCTTGTTAAGGGTTGGCTCGGAAATATGTTTCTTCTGTGACAATTAGGGGTGATGTCACGCCCTGGACTCCCTAGCCACGGGAACGTGACCAACGGGGGTTATCGTTGTGATGTCTCAAGCTCATCACCGTCCCATTTCTTTTTACCTTGTTAATATGCACATGCGAAAACATGAACAAACAAACTCCCAAACAGACGCTGGAAATGAGGGAAACATTACAACAAAACACATTACTTCTTTTATTGTGTCAGTATATTTACAAAACCCTTCTCTACGGGAACTTCCTTATTCACACCCCACTACATCTATTCACAGAGGATAGAGGAAATCCCTATCTCCTCTATGGAGGCTGCAACTCTACAATTTGGTATTCATAAATATAAATCTGAAAGATAAAAGAGCACGTCAAGGATTTTAGTAAATGAAACCCCTAATTCTCTACTAGGAGGACATCTCATCATCAAAATCTAGCAGATATAACACTTATAATACAATGTCAATGGTAGATCAATAACAAACTTATTGCTACGCATTGCCTACATAAATGTGTCCATCACGCCATACTTCAATGCATACTTACCTTCAACTTTTCATTAAATACATCGAACACATCTTACTTATGCATGTCCTAGCATACTTAAAAGATTCATTTAACTTCGTTCTAGCTCGACCAAGCCCTCTTGGCTCAACTGAAGCTTCCAGCTTCATGCTAAGCTTCCTGAATCGACCAGGGCATTTCGGCTCTATCAAGACTTCTCAGAGCTAGCTTCTCGAGACTTCCGGGCTTAAACTCAAGCATCTCATTGGCATGGGGCATCTCATTCTCATTAATGAGGCATCCCATTAGCATAGGATGGCAATGGTTCTTATCTTTCATTAAGTGATCACACATGGTGCATCATACAAGCTAGTTTTTCATTTTTCATCTTAGTCAACATATACAAAGCCCGAGGGCATGCTCATTCAAGCATATATGCCATGACCCTCATTATCATACTATACAACATGTCAGACACGATTCTTGACTTGTGACTTGAACTGCATACCTAGGCCGATCCCCATACCAAGCAAGACTTGGAACCAGCACACTTCAATGTTGTACCAAGACCTTGTGGGCTTGGGTGATCCCTGTACTGAACAAGACTCGGAAGCGGCATCTAGATGATAGAACCAACACAATCAGGAATCAAATAGAAAAAATTACAAAAGATAAGAATGCCTCAATGTCTATCCAAGAACTCGTGGTCTTGGGCAATCCCCGCACTGAATAAGACTGGAACCAACACGCTTCAATGCCAATCCAAGACCTCATGGCCTTAGGCCATCACGACTTGACGTCAATTCCAAGCTGAGTGAACCTCGACCTTGTCTCGGGGTGTGAACGCATTCAAACATACAAACATGAGCAAACCATACAAAAGAACTTTACAACATACACACGACTTACACAAATGAGCACATCACTAAATTCGACGACGTAACCTATCACCTTAACCAAGAGTTAGGAATTCTACTTGCATACAAAGGCATGAAGAAACAAATCATCAACATTTACACAAACTAAGCCCAAATGGGAACGCAAGTCTGAGCAACATGACTCATGGCTTGAACCGACACACCTTAACGCCGGTCTAAGGCCGATGAGACCCATCAGTGACTCGAAGTGGGGTTCGGTTTAGGAATGTAAACATGTGAGCAATCAATCATCAATATGCATAAACGATGTAGGCTATCACCCTAATCAAGAGATAGAGATTTTACTTAACTTTGATGAACTAAGGATGATTTTACCAAGAGTTGGCCGTCCAATGAGGCGGCAGCATGGTGAGGGCATGAGCATGAGAGCGAGACCGTGCGGGAGAAGCGGCATGACAGGGTGGGGGCAAGAGAGAGAGAGAGAGAGAGAGAGAGAGAGAGAGAGAGAGAGAGAGAGAGAGAGAGAGAGGGGGGGGAGGGAGAAGTGGGGAGTATGTCTCTATTTATAGGCCATCCTAGGCCATCCCTTTCATCACTAACTTGCTCTTCAAGTTTTGGTTCTCTAGAACCTTCTGTTGTCATGATTTCAAGAAGCAACTCTAAAAGCTAAACTTGGTTGGAAAGTCTCAAATTAGGGCAATCATGACCTAAGCTCCTAGATGGACACATATACTCATGACCCATCTCTTACATTTATGGACTACCTTCCAAAAGGCTAAAGGATAAGGTTGTCTTGCAAGACAACTTGTTCTTCAAGTTGCTCCCCCCTTGCCCACCACCCCACCCCACCCCACCCCACCCCACCCCACCCCTTTCTCTTACGTGTGTGACTCATCTAAGGGTAATGATGTTCTTAAACTTCTAGGGACACCTAAGTTGTGAGTTACCTATCCCAATGATGGTTCTTGGATCTAGTTCATCAAGAAGCACTAACTTGCTCTCCAAGTTTTAGCTCAGGTGTCATTATGACCTATTCTTTTAGGGGACACCTAAGCTAGACGATTCACCCCTTTAATGATGACATGTAATGATGAAGAGGACACCTAAGCCTTATGACTCATCTTCTCATTTAATACTTGCAATTAGATATTCCTCACATGCCCTTAACAAAACTTGCTTCTCAAGTTGTCTCTCTCTAGAATTCTCTCTTTTGTTTGTTTGAATTTAATGCTTAACTTGCTCTCCAAGCTTGGTTCTCTAGACTTGCTCTACAAATCTCATCTAAAGACAAGGATGGTTCTAGGTCCATGAGTTGTCCCTCTTAGTTAATGACTAACTTCTAAAACATTAATCAAACAAAGGAAAGAAGCTTATGGAAGCACTATCTTTATAGGGCAAGCGGTTTTTAGGTTCATCCACGGTCAAGTACGCCAATTGGGTCAATTTGTGCAATCGTTCCATGCTTGGCTAAAGCTAGTCACAGCCTATTCATCTTGGATTGGCCAGTTTGGTGCCCCTTGAGTGGGTCTTGTAAGCGGCTTCGTGGCCAGCCCTGACCGACACACGACCTAGCAGTGCAGGCCCTAGGCCTAGCTCTACACCTAGCACCTAGCCTGGTCTTGGCCTAGCTGACTAGTTTCATGCCTAGAGTGGGGCCAAGTTTGGTCAGCCTATGGTATTGTCTTGGCCTATTCGTGACTTATTGCAAATGACCATGGTCGACCATGGGTTGTCATGTGGTTATGTGGAACCAATCAATCCGCCACCAACGCATAGTCGAACAAGATCGATTCATAGTTGTCCATGGTCAGTACGTTCTTGAGCAGAATCACCCTCTACCGATGCACATCCGTGTGGAACCGATCAGCTCTGCAGTGGCGCGTGATTATCCCACAACTAACCTTCATGGTCGAGTGGCCGATCCATAGCCCGATAGAAAGCACGTTGCTATTGTGCATGGGCACGATACAAGGTACGATGCCTTCGTTCATGGACATGAGACAATGCATGGTGCCCTTGTCCCAGGCCAATCCTTACTATTGGTGCACCAATTCCATTGCCCTTTTTCCCATAGCTCAAAATCATAGATGTTATAGGTGAGCATGGTCCAAGTTGGGCCGGTCCAACACCTAACTTGGGGATTGACAAACACTGTGTTGGTCCTCAATTTTTGTGATCGTTTAAGTAAAGTTACTAAGAATAAGGAAAGAGTAAAGTACAATAATTTTAGGTTGCTTACTATTTCTCAAGAGAAGTTGTTACCTTTGAGCTGAGGATAACTTGAGGTAATTTACTGTCTCCAAAGGTAGATTAGTTTCACTCAAGCTAAGTGATAGGAATTTTTTGTTATGAACTATATAGCTAAGTTACTATGCGAAAAGGGAAAGTAGTCGCTATAAGTGCAATTGAGATCACAATTGTGACATTCTAGATTTTTCACTTCTGCTTTCAATTAAATTAATCAGGCATTTCATCAACGCGTCTATAGGGTCATTCTCGGGATCACTCTCGAGATAACTAGACTATCTAGGAAAGCCATTACGGAATTTTAATACAATAGACTTGAAAATTCGACTAGGAATCGGCTACTCGATCGTGCTCATCTACCGAGATCATTATGGCACAATAAAGATTGATTAGAAATCAGAGATATGTCGGTTTTACTGAGATATGTGATTAAACGTTGGTGGATTTAAATTACAAAATTCTCGTCGATCGACACTAGATTGATTTTTCTATCATTTTGGTACCCTGTATCCATAATCGAAATCTCGATATTTTCACGACAACCGAGAGTCACCAATGTGTTGAATGAGTTCATTGTGGCTCGAAGAAAATTGACCACGAGTTATTTGCACTAAAAATTTTTGAAAGCTATCTGGTAGCCTAAATCACGCTAAAATCGCGTCGGATTGAAATTTCGCAAATTTGAATCCGATTTTAAAAATTGAAAGTCCTGTCATGTCACGGGTCATTTTAGGAACGTAGACTCATCTTTCGAAAAAATTTCAGAGAGTTCGAGATTTTGACAGAAAATCGTTTTGGACGATTCGGAAAACGAATGGAAATTCGGATTGGTCAATTTGAACGAACTTTTGGCATCTGGTATAATTGAATTGGTGATAGGAAATTTCGTGGGCTTTTTCCTCAACCAATCGGACCTCAATCGGAGAAGTTTATTCAGAAAATCGGATTCCGAGAAAAATGAATTAAAATTCGGAATTGAAGGAAATAGCCGTTTTTGTTGCTCGAGACTTGTTTAGAGGAAATTTGGTGCGACAAAGTAAGTGAGGATCAAATACTTTAGCATGGGAATTTTCGGGGACCAATTTGGACTAAACAAAAGCAAGTGGGACCAAGAAATTTCGATTAAAGGATTTCCTTTAAGTTTATTTTTTATTTTTTCCTAATCGCCCCCCCCCCCTTTTTGGCCGCACACCCTCTCTCTCTCTCTCTCTCTCTCTCTATCTCTCTCCCACTCACTCGCGCGAAAGCCCCACCGACTGCCCTCTCTGCCGTGTCTCATTTCCCCCCCTTTCTTTGACTTTTTCTTCTGCCTTATCCCCTCCCCCACGTTGCCGACGCAGCATCTCTCTCTTCTCCTTTCATTGCTTTTGGCCGACACACTCATCCCCTTCAATCTCTCTCTCTCGCGTTCGTTCGTCCCCAACTCCTTCAAGCTCCGTCGTCGTCCCGCAATAAACCGAAGCAGATCTCACGGAGCCGAAGCCCACGCCGCCAGCTTGCCTTCCTTCTTCGTCTGTGAGAAGCCCAATCCGCGATCGAGCCCAGCGTTCCGCGTAAACTCAGCCGCTTAAAGCAGCCCCAGCAGCCATGGAATCCAGCAGCATCGTGGGCTTTGCAGGCCAATTTTCGGGCCCGAGCCGGGCTCGAAAGCCATCGCCGCTTTGGAAAGGATCGAGCACTATCGCATCCCCGTCAATTTAATCCGAGCGGATCGTTAAACAAGTGAGTTTAACTCATTAATCCTTGCTTAGTAAGTTAATGATGCTTAAGGATTGATTAGTTTAAGTTAAGCTAAGATTATGTGATTAGTTAGATTTGTTTAGTGAATTTAATTAATTACTGATGCATGTTAGGTGGATAGTTAGTGCAATTAGAGAGTACATAGGCTCTAGTATTTATTTAACGAGTCTCAGAATTTTTTCCGGGCCCGTTTCGGTATTTAATTAGATTTTCGGGCATAAGTGTGAATTTTTAGCATTTAATAATTAATTTTTGAAATTAATTAATTATTTATTTATTTATTTTCCAGAAATTAGACTGGGATAGTCGATGATCGGAATTTTATCTAATCGTTGTGGTGTGATCTATTTATTTAATTGAGCCATAATTTGTGTTGATTGTCTTTGATTTGCATTTTTGGAGTTTATTCTTAAATTGATTTAATTTGAGTATTGATTGAAAAATAACCGAGCGTCAGTTTACAACACTAAAAACATTTTGGTGGACCATATAAAATGGTGGGAATTATGGAAGGAGAAATTATTATATTTTGGCTAAGGCCAACCGTGACCCACACACATGTATTTTATCGGGTATGATAAAAAGTGAAAAGTTGTTGGACGATAAGAACGTCGGCTTGATGACTCAGTATGTAATCTCGGAAATAGACGTTATATTATGTCAACTCGATGACTCGATAAGTCATCTCGGAGAAAGACATCATATTATACCAACTCGGTGACTTAATATGTCATCTTGGAGAATAAATAATATATTATGTCGGCTTGATGACTTAGTATGTCATCTCGGAGAAAAACATTATATCGACTTGGTGACTTGATATGTCATATTGGAGAATAGATAGTATGGACTAGAATGACACAAAGAATGGTCTAATTAACATATAATCAACTAGGTCGATTGATCGATGAGTCGATCTGAGTGAATGATTTGATTATTGATGTGACTTAATGAGTTTATGAATTTTGTTGAATTGCAGGAAGGAAATTGAGGCCAAGGTAAGTCATCTGACCCGTGATTGTGCCTAGACAGCCATCAGGGTATATTTTCTTCCTAGTTGGATCTTAGAGAGTTGAACTTGCTAAGATATCATTTCATTGGTTATTGTATAACCATTTTCAGGTCTTTAGATGACGATTGTGGAGAACTCGAAGCCTCGGAGTTGGGGAAGGCGGAGATCGAAGGATCGGCAAACGTGTATGACTAGTGGCTCATAGGACAGTTCCCTTTTTGTGAGCCGATATTTTTGTAAACAGCCTGGCATTGTATATAAACCTGTTTGTTTATAAAAGGCTTGTTCTGGTTCGAAAATTTTGGCCCTACTTTCTTATCCTATTGTTTTATTATCTGGGGATTTTATATATGCTTCCGCATACGTATTAAAATGAATGGGTCAGCGATGCGTCTTTGGACGTCGCTATTTAATCGACCAAGCTGGGATGGACACACGCCCGAGGATCGGGGTGTGACAACAATGATTTGAGGCAAATTACAATTGTTGGAGGTGTAATTACTAATTTCAGTGTGACGACCTAGACCCGGGGTAGTATGGAAGGGCGGACTAAGATTGCCTCAACAGTACATGGGCGAGGCTAAGGGTATGTCTCCTGTCCCACATCACTTAGGGGGGAATCCTAGGCTAGTTTTTAAGGCTTGGGGTCCCTCTAATCTGTGTAATGCATTTCACGTACGCTTCTGCTGCACTAAAAACAATGTCGTGAGGGAGGACGGGCCGATGGGCAGTGCCTCCAAAGAGGACAATATTATGGCTTGGGACAGGGAAGACCCGAGGGATGGCCCTTTGCTCCTGTATAATGCGTTTTAAAGCCGTGAGGACTTAGTGTCCAAAGTGGATAATATTACACAGTGAGGCCCGGGTCCATACAAAAACTCAGTGTCCAAAGCGAACAATATTACATAGTGGAGCCCGAGTCTTTACAAATGATATCAGAGCTGACTCCTGACCGCGTGTGGGGCCAAAGCGAGAGCGCTGTGCTCCTAAGGGGTGGAGAGTGTGACGGCCCAAGCGGCGGTGCAAGGTGAGGAGGGATGGTGATGTGTCCATGCCTCAATCCCCAGACGTGCGCAGGGAATGGGTCCCTCTCTTGTCCCACATCGCTTAGGGGGGAGTCATGAGCTAGTTTATAATGAGGCTTGGGTCTTTCTAATCTGTGTAATGCGTTTTAAAGCCGTGAGAACTCAGTGTCCAAAGTGAACAATACTACACAATGAGGCCCGAATCCTTACAGTCAGTTAATACAAGTTATGACCTCTTAAGGGAAATTACACTATAATAGGAGCACTTAGTAATATCATCATCGAGTTATGGAGTAGAAAGGGACCATTAACAATTGTAATAAATTAACCATAATGAACTACTCCTGTTCAAAAAAAAAAAAAAACCATAATGAACTACCAATTATTATCAATAGATAATTGCAAGAGACAAAACGAGTAATTTACCTTCAAAGTAGTGACATCTCTTAAGACGATTAGAAAGTAATTCAAAGTAGTAATTTACCCCATAAGATGTAATGAATCTCTAAATAGTAATTTTCCTTGTAATTAGTAAATTGAGTGAGTGCTAATCCTTAAAAGGCCTTAATTATACCCATTCTTAGTAAATCGAGAACAAAGTCTAATCTTAGTAATATACCTTATTGTATCATTTTTTTTTTGTAAGCGAATATTGCCTACTATCAAAGGAAATTACAAGTGACTGGGCACACGGGGTGAGGTCTTTTTTTTTTTTTATCATATGGGATCGTAGACCTTGTGTTTCCTTAGCTAAGAAGCTCGTATTATGCGTTTGCCCCCGCATAAAGGAGCTTGTGTTGTTCTTAGAGTTTTATAAGACTTAAGAAGCAAACTGTAAGTTAACTTTCCACTTCAAATTTTTTTACAAATGTCATGTCACTAACTCGCACCTATCCCACAAAGGACCGTCATATTGGTAATTTAAAATCATGATCAACAAAAGCATGGTTTAGAAAATGATCACTAACACTATTAGAATAATTGTTAGAATAATTGTCGCGACATAATCTCAGATGCACCATCTAAGGTTTGGCTAATGAATGATTAAGTTTAAACTTAGCTTGGGCTCTTCTAAGCCCATATCAATTCGCAACTTAGGGTTCAAGTTTTTTATACGTAAATGATTTTTCAATTAGGAGTCACCACTAATCTATTCTTTTGTTGATCGATTGGAAACCAAGTAAAGTAGCGGGAAAATTAATTTACTTTTACGAACCGGAGATTAAATGAGTTCGGGGATTTGATTACACTAGATTACTCTAACACCCTTTCGGTACCTTTTATCTTTTATTTTCACAAAATATTTTTTTGTAGGCAGCTTAGTTGATTTTATTCCTAAGTCACTAACATGCAAGGGTGCACAAACATTAAAGATAACACTCAATAAATAAATCAAAGAAATTGCATCAAAAGAATTAAACACACCAAAGCAAGCAACTATTTTTTTTTTTGGGGGTTCTCTTATCTTGAAACTACAACTTATCTATGTGAAATGCACTTTAACTACATGACCTAAACCTAATGACGTGCAGTTTCTAGTTAAATGAACCTAACATGCATACCATGTGACACACCTATGATATAGCAATCTAAAATGACCAAAACTACATAAATGCATATAAATTTTTTGGTATTTTTATTAAAATTCGTAACTAGAAATAAATTAAAGTAGAAATACACCTAAAGTGAGATGTTGTCTAGTTTAAGTTAGGAAATGGACTCACCTAAATCCTATCTTGTCTCGGATGCTTATCTCAACATGGAGTTCTATTTAAAAATTGATATCTAGCCTAAATATTATTTGAACACACATTAAAATGAGAAAATATCTACTATTCCTATCATGCAATCTAAATGATATGATATGTTATGCAATCTTTTTTGTATTTTTTATTCATCAAGGCGAGCAGTTCTATCTAAACAAAATTTCAAAATCATTCAAGATATCGATCACGATTCAAATAAAAGACTACAATATCCAGAAAAATAATCCATCTTCTAGTGTCTTAAATTAAGAGATACCGTGATCTTGATGGGGCACTTACTCAGAATCAATCATAATAATAAAAAAAAGATCTGTCATCTTACAACTCAAATTAAAGATTATCGCAATGTTAGGCAACACAATTGTGACATCCTGAAATTTGATCCCGTTTCGATAAAGTGAAATGTGCATATTGTCGGCGCGCCTATGGTCTTTTTTCTACGAGCTGATCACTCACGAGTTAGCTAACCTATTTGGTGAAGCCGTTAAGGGATATAACCACGGTAAAATCCCTAAAAGCTACATAATTGGTTAGATTGGACTAAAATCGTGTCCGGTCGATTTTAATCATGAAATTTAATTCGGTTTTAGGAATCAAATATTCGGGCGTGTCACAATTTATTTTTAAGATCCTGTCTCATCGTCCGTCAAATTATTGACGAGTCCGAAATTTCGATAAAGAAATTATCGGAGGAAAAATCGAAGGCCGAAAGGAAATAGAAAGGAAAAGGAAAAGAGAAAAGGAAAATTGAAATAAAGAAGTATGCATTTCCTTTTTCTTTTTCCTCTCTCTCCCTCTCTTTTCTTTTCTTTCTCTCTCCTCTCTCCTCTCCCCTCCCCCTCGTGCGAATTCCCCACCGCCCATTCTCTCTCTCTCTTTCTTTGACCGGTACAACCCTATTCTCTCTCTCTCTCTCTCTCTCTCTCTCTCTCTCTCTCTCTCTCTCTCTCTCTCTCTCTCTCTCTTTCTTCTTCTTCTTCCTTCCTCCGCACGTCCAGCAAGTGAAAACCAGAAGCAGAAAAAGCAGAGATCGCAGCTCGCCCCTCAGCCGCTCGCCGCTCGTCCCGCCGTCGCATCGCCGCACCGCCGCCCGCGCGCTCGCCGCCGTCCCGCCGTCCGCGCACGCCCAGGCCGTGCGAACCAGCCGCTGTTCGCCCCTGTTCCACACCGACCAGCCACCGTCCGGCCACCTCCGGCCACCGCCTAGCCCCGCCGAACTTCCCCCGCGACCCCCTCGCCCTTCGCCGGCCTTCCCTCGCCGCCCTAACCGCCGGAGCAGCCCCGATCGGCCCGTCCGCGAGAACCACGAAGTGGGTTTCCAGCACTTCGGGCCCGCTTTTGGGCCGTTTCCCGGCCCCGAACTCGAGCTGTGCTTTGGGAACAATCGTTCCTCGCGTCGTCGCCGTCGGATTGATCCGATTTGCGCGCGATTTGGTGAGTAATCTCACTAATCCAGGATTAGTGGCTAATTATGCTTAAGGTTGGTTTAGTTTTAATTAATTATGTTTAGGTTGTTAGATTAGAATAAATTAGCAATTATTAGTTAATTGTGATGTGATTTAGATAAATTGATTGCGCAATTAACAAGTAGACGTGGTCTACTAATTATTGGAAACATCTCGGGAATTTTCCGACCCCTAATCGGGCTTCAATTTGGCGATTCGGGCCTAAGTGGGATTTTTGGCATTTTAATATTAATTTTCGGAATTAAATTAAATAATTATTTATTTTCCGAAAATTCAAGGGAGATGGTCCGGAACCGGAAAATTATGCTGATGACCGTGGTGAAGTCCGTTTATTTAATCAGGCTTTAATTTGAGCTAAATTGAATTTTAATGTTAATTGTTTAATTTTCGAAATTTATTATTTAATTATTTATTTTTCGGAAATTAAGGTTGAGATGGCCAGTGACCGGAATATTATGCTGATAATCGTGGTGCAGCCCGTTTATTTAAATTAGCTTTATTTTGAGCTAAATTGAATTTTTAGTAATTAATAATTAATTTTTGAAATTAATTAATTAATTAATTATTTTTGGAAATTAAGAATTTGATGGCCGACGACCAAAATTTCTTGCTGATCATCGTGGCGCAGTTCATTTATTTAATTGAGCTTTATTTTGTGCTGAAGTGAATTAATTGTGATTATAAGATTATTTTCCTGGGTTAATTAATTTGGAAAATTAATTGGAAAATAACCGGGTGTCGGTTGACAGCACCAAAAGTGTTTTGGAGGATGCTAATAATGGTGGGATTTGTGGAATTGAAATCATTATATTTTGGCTAAGGCCAATAGTGTGCTAATGCACGATATTTTATCAATGATGATAAAATATGGAAAGAAATGCTGTGTGAAGAAGTGATGTGTGATGTGGCTCAGCGATTATTACATCGCTTTGGCATGTAGGATGCCTTAGAGAATGCATGTAAATTATTGGATATTGATCATGCCTATGTGGCGATAGTTGATCATGTCTGTGTGGCGATAATTGATCATGCCTATGTGGCGATAGTTGATCATGCCTGTGTGGCGATAGTTAATCATGCAAGTGTGGCGTAGATTGTGCCTGCGTGGCTGTATTTCTGTGTATCGAGTATCGTGCCCATGTGGCTGAAGGAAAGTGGAATGCTTACGAGTATGCACATAAAGTGTTTATTGTACATCACCTTGGCAAATAGACGCCCGAGAGCATTATTGTAGCTCTATGACTGAGTGTACTATTGGGGATTATATGGTGTGGAGTGAGATGACTAGAAATGGTCCAATTGACATGTAATCGACGAGGTCGATTGATCATTGTTTTGATTTGATGTTGTGAATTGATTGATAGAATGGAAATGACCGTGAGTGGTCTTGTTGGCTTGTAATCGACTAGGTCGATTTGATTGATGCTTCGATCGGTGATATGATTGCTTGAGTGTCTATTGTAAATTGTACTGACTTGCAGGTGGGATCTAATGCTAAGGTACGTCTTCTGACCTATGCGTGTTTAGGCAGCCTTTAGTATAATAGTTTACTAATTGGGCTTAGTGGGGTAGAACTCGCTGAGACGTAATCTCATCCCAGTTTGGGGAAAATATTTCAGGATCCCAACGAGGAGCTGAGGAGGAGGAATTTGTGAATGAGAACTCGCAGGTGAAATTGAGGAAGAGAATGATCTGAGTGAAGAGGAATCAGAAGAAGATCAAGATGATCTCGAGTATGATTTAGACGAGGATTGAAATCCCATCTCTTTGTGAACCCTTTTGTATATGTGTAGATAGAGTGAGACTCTGAAGTTGCGCATAGTTTATGAAGTGCTCTATCTAATGCCATGTATAAAGGTTTGGTTGTAAATTTCAATATGAAAAATATAGCCTGCTTTTCTATCCCATTGTTTTATTGTCTGGGGATTTATAATTGCTTCCGCATGTGCTTAATGAATAAAAGGGTCGGCGATATATAGTCTTGGAATATCGCATATTAAAATCGACCAAGAGAAGGATGTGTGCGTGCCCAAGGATCGGGGCGTGACAACAATTATCCAATAATAAGTTGAAATAATTAAAATGATCGATCTCTTTACGGATCAAATTAATAATTAAATCAACTTTATCAATAAGCCATAATTAGATATGCCTAAGATCTCAAAAATCACATATTAAATAACAATAAATCCAACTTAAGGAATGAAATATTCAAATTGAATTGGATAAAGATTGTTACCTAATTCGAACACACTAGATCGGAATCGGACTGGATCATTGCTTGCGAAAGGGGCTTGGCGGATGACCGCATTTGGCTAGCAAGGACGGGTGGGTCACGGTCAATGAACATGAAAAACAAGAACTTCAACGGACCGGCTCAAAGACAAGATCAACGGCGGCTCGAGCTCGGCGTCAATGTCGACGGACGATTCGCGGTTTGGGACCGTGACTCGTGGTGGCTTGCTATTCTCAGTGGGTGGCCTGCAATATGGGACTCAGTGTGAAGTGGTCGGCGGTGTATTGGTGGACAGGGTTCACGGGGAGGTAGCGTGACATTGTGTTGTCTATTCCCAATGTCCGTAGTCGCCATGCATCCGAATTCTCCGCGATCTCCTTGCTAAAAAAAAGTTGTTCGGGAGATTTTGGCCTTCCTGGACCTCCGCGAAACCGTCACACTATATGGAACCCGCAGGAGTCTTCGTTCATTCTGAACTATGGTGACAGGGGTTCAAGCATCCCTAGGGTGCGCTGGTTCGCGGTATAGCAGAAGCAGCAGATCCTGGATCGTCGAGGTTGTGGTGGCTGCTCGGGCGGTTGATGCAAAGAGAAATTACGGTCTCGTTGGGGGAGCAGCGAGTCAAGCAGCAGTTGAGCACGAGGAAGGTAGCAGCTCCATCAGCGTCTCGGTTGAGCAGGGCTTGTTGAGGCTTGGTCACGACGGTAGGAGGTCGGCACCGGATTAGCAGCTTGTTGCGGTAGTAGCGAGGTCACGGCAGCAAGTCTGTCGTTGCTGCTGGGGGCAATGTGGCAAGGACGGTGCAGCGGCAACTCGGGTGGCTCAGGTGCGGCACCGTGGCAAGGGGTCTTGCGTGACGTGGGGTCTCCTTGGTTCGGCCGAGAGAGGACTCTTTTCTCTCACCCTCTCTCTCTCTAGGGCTGCAGCTCCTTTTTCTCTCAATTGCTGCCGTGAATGTTAGTTGTGTGGCCCCCGTGTATCTCCCTCCCTTTGGCCTCTCCATTCTCCTCCTTTTATATTCACGAGAAGATTGGTCCAAGACAAAAATCAAGCCTCCACTTTCCTTTACTGAATTATACAGGGTTCCTTTTTATTTCTTTCCACCTATAAACAAGAGAATCGGCTACCGCAAATGTTCGAAGAATTATGCTCATATTGAAATATTCTGCCGATTTCAGTTTCCTCTTGTTTTTCTATCTTTATTTCCCTTATATTGCATGAATATATGAAAGATCGAGCACCATATTATCCTTTCTTTTGTTCCTTTTTGTTGGCCAAATTTTCCTTCTATACTCTTGAATGAATATTGGAAAAATAATACCAATTATTTTTCCGAAATATACTAATCTTCCAACTCATCATTCCTCATAAGTCAATTTTCGGCGATTAATGAATAACAGGCTTGGGCCAATTCCCTCTCTTGGTGAGCTTAGTCCAACTCGTCAAATTAAAGTTCGAAACTATCGATTCGAATCCATTAAATCGCCAGTTCAATGCAAATGCAAAATACTAAAAGATGCTCCTAAAACTATGTGCTATACAATTTAATTCTAGTTTTTTTTTAGGGATTAAAAATTAATCCCTCATTTTCTATGCAATTAATAAATGATCGAATAATCAAAATTTAGGTGTCGACAATAATTAAATATTAAATCACGTCTCCATTCAATAGCTTAAGCTTTTAAAACATCTCCAATGATCCTATAAAATTCTTACATGGTATTAGAGCAGGATGTCCAAAATTCGAATCTTTTCAAGCCTTATTTACCTTCTCAATTAAATTTCCACATTTAGTACTATTAAAAGACCAGACTAAGTATGAGGAAGTGGTAGGAATGGACATCAAACGAACCGAAGAAGTAATGTAATCATCACAATCACAGAACAACATTTTATTAGCTGATGTTCTTGCAGAAATTGATCCTAGTCCCCCCCTGCGCAGGGCTTCATCTGCATCCTCTTCGTGACCAAAAGATGAGCAGCCAATCGGGCCCGGCTTGGATCCATCCACGAAGAGGCCAATGCAGCTGCGCGCCCGCTTGCAGTCTCGAGATTAAAGGGGAAAAAAGCCTAACGCCTTCAAATGCGTGTTCTGAAAGGCTAGTGCACTGCCGTGAGCACAGCGACATCAGAGAAGTCCTCGCCACAGCCATCGACCCGATGGACAGGATCAAAATCCACATCATGGGGTGGCCCAAGCAAACGCGCCCTAATACGTCCTCAGAGGTGGGCGCGGCGGCTCTCTGTCCTCTTAATGTGCATTGCTCGCCACCTCCGCTGTTAAAAGATTGCATGTCAAAATGAAAATATTACGTGCCAACAAAAATTTTACATCAGTCGCGCAAGTGATCCAAGTATGTAACATGATTAATTTTGTTACATGTCTTGGTTTTCTTGCTCATTCTATCCGGGAAGACACTCAATAGGGCATTTTTAAGCCCGGTGGAAGCAAAATACTTCTTCTAAAGAGTGTCTCAGATAGAAATAGAGGATGAAGTCACTAGGAATATCGTTAGAATACCCCATTCTCTATTTTAGAGGGATCTTCCAGAAAGCAAATTTTTTTTAAACTAAAACGCATCCCAACAGAAAGCCCGACATAAACGTTACAGATCAGTTTTTAAAATAAAAAAAAAAATAAATCGTTCATATCTTACAGAAAAGCTGACTTGTTTTACAGGATTTTTTTTGTCCTACAACTTTATACTACAAGTGGGACAATTTTATTTTGATTTTTTTTTTTGTCGAATTGCTCGTTGCTGACGGGAGAGTCTCCAAGATGTTAGCCACCTTAGACTTCCAGCTGTAGTTTTTGTCTTCTCTTCTTCAATCTTGGACAGCTGTGAATTTCTCAACTTGCTTGCTCTCGATGTAGTTACCAAATTGCAAGTTGGACAGCCGCTGGAGAAATCTGGATGGTTCATGAAATGGATCGCAAATTTCACCGGAACAAAAATGGGCAAATCGAATGTAAAGCAAGACTGCTGCTTGCTCATTGTGCTTAAATTATTTGCAAGCTCCAAATCATTAGCAACTATGTCGGTTGAAAGACTAAGCGTAAATGCACTCATGATGCTAGTGCTCATTTCAAGCATCTTTCCTACCACAATCCATCAAATTGAATAATCTTAGCTGAAGAATAAGGGAATGTGCAGGCTGAAATTAGACTAAAAAGTATTTCTGAAGTTGACATGCCGTGTTTTGGAAATTGGGGGATGCATCTGGGGACAATTTGATGGGGAGATTGTATGCTTTTAGTCTATGTAGGTCAAGTTCTCGTGTTCATATATGTCCATATTCGTAAGTAAAGGACAGGGACAGAGTTGAAAGAAGAGATTGCGGGTTTCTTCTTAATGCCCCCAAGAACTACTTGTAAGTAGATTCCAAATGTCTACAACCGATCTGCGCTGCCGAGTTTGACTAGGTCTATAGAGCCATGAGCAACATCTGTCCAAGCGTTTATGTCCAGAAACATCCGAGGCATCTTCATCTTATTGAAATGATTCTAAAAAATATTCGATCATTCCATGGTTCCAAGTCGGATGTGTCAAACATTTATCTAATTAGATTCACTTACAAATTAACATGTGTTCGTAGTGTTACGTCAGCAGCTGATATGACAAAATTACTGCCTGTATTCTAGACGGAGCCAACCATTATGACTGCGAAGGGATGGCTCGGCTTGGACTCGCAACATTGTTCGGTCTGGCCAAAGCACTGGCGACATCGATGGCAAAGTTTGATGCGTTTGCGCCTCCAGGCCTGGCGTCCGTGGCTCATGAGGTAGCTCGTCCACACATCTAGCAACGGCGGCTCATACATGGCTGCGAGCCTTGATGGTGAAGTCGAGATCCCAACCATCATGGTAGAAAATGAAGATCAACTCTCTTTGGCAGAATTTTGAGGCATGGCAAGGCTAATGTCTCCACATTGATCTTAAACCATTCGCAAGCTCGAAATCATCAGGAATGACCGTGTTGAGAAGAACGAATCTAACGTGCTAATGGTACCATTATCATTTGTAACCATCTTCCTAAGATGACCGTGTGAGAGTATAATTTCTTTGAAAGTGCCTAGGTTACGTAATTACATGTTTGTATGAATGAAATGATTTCACAACTAATTTTGCATGACTAGAGTGCGACTGCTTTGCATTATCAAAGGATGTCCAGGCTCAACGGCGACACGAGCCACGTACTTGCGGATAAGAGAGAACTAATTATCCACCAATCATTTTTCGCTCTTCGTCAAGCCTACCTTGAAGGTTGACTTGGTGACAATATATATTCAAGCCCGCAAATAGAGCAGTGAGTGTTCCGAAACTCCCATTTTAGAGAGCCAAACATGGAGTCCGAGCTCTACCAAGCCGCCATGAAAGAAGACGTGCCTTCTTTATTTGAGTTGCTTGGAAAAGATGAGCTGCTTCTCGCCTAAATCATGACCAGGAATCACACCGAGACTTCTCTGCACATCGCAGCCATGCTCAGACACTTGGAATTCGTGCAAGAGGTCCTAGCTCGCAAGGCCAAGCTAGCAAGAAAGTAGGATTCTCAAAGATCGACACATCTTTATCTCGCAACAGCAAAAGGGTACGCTAACATAATGAAAAGCTTGTTATGAGTCAACTTGATATATGTTTTGTCCGGGACAAGTATGAAAGTCTTCATGTCGTAGTCATGAAAGGCCATGTGAATGTGTTGGCCAAGTCCAAGCTTTCGCATTGTCCATATTCGTAATAAAAGGACAAGAATGGCGTTTGATATATTTCTGATTGTTCGGCTAAATTATCTTAGAGAATATTAGCCTTTGATCTTAGCCAATCTTAGTCTTTGATCTTAGTCAATCATGTCTAAGATTCTGTATAAAATGTCTGGTCGGGTTTCAGGGAAGAACATCGTTGCGATAAAGACGAAAGAAGTAACGATCAAGACAATGGTAGCTTCCTTCAGGCCAATTAATGAGGACGTTCAAACAATTTAAAATTCAAATTTCACAAAACAACAAGCTTAAAGGAGAGATTGCGGTTTCTTCTTACTTCCCCCAACAACCAGTTGTAAGTAGATTCCAAATGTCTACGACCGATTCGCATGGCGGAGTTTGACTAGTTCTATAGAGCTGTGAGCTAACACCTCCTCTTAGCGTCTGTACAGAAACATCCAAGGCGCGACGACGTTCGGCCAACGGACACTTGAGCCCCGTACTTGCAGGTAAGAGATGTCTAATCATCCACCAGTCATTTTTTGGTCCTCGTCAAGCGCACCTTGACAATATATATTCAAGTCCCAATTGAAGTAATGAGTATCCCGAAACTCCCATTTTAGAGAGCCAAATATGGAGTCCAAGCTCTATGAAGCCACCGCGAAAGGAGACGTGCGTTCTTTGCCAGAGTCGCTTGGAAAAGATAAGCTGCTTCTTGACAAAATCATGACTAGGAATCACAATGAGACTGTCGCAACCTACCCCTCTCCCCAGGGAGGGAGTATAGGTTTAGAGGTATTACTTAAATGGCGGGTCTATGGCCCACGATTAGATGCGGATTCTTCCAAGCCATACCTCACATGAGGTTGGGGTATTTTTAAGAATTTTGCAAAAAAGAGTTGCCACTAGCCTATGGGAGTCGGCTAGAAACCAAGTGACATATGAAAGCGTGCCTCACTTCCTACGCAACCAGAGAATTTAGGGTCGATGACTTGATTACACTAATTGATCAATTAGTGTCCTTTCGGTACCTAATCTTATTCATTTTGAAAGAAAAGATTTTTGTTAGACAGTTTCGATTGATTTTATACATATCTACTAACATGTGAAGTGATCATGTAGGTGTGCAATCATCAAAGTAACAATTTGTAACCAAAATTCTAATTGCAATAAAATTGAGCACGTGCAATTAAACATGCAATATAATCAATATACTAGCAAATAAAGAACTAATTACACTAAAAAGGCAATACATAACAATTTCTAACCAAACCCTACATTTTTGGATTTTCAAAATTTTTTAAAATTTTTAAAATTGTTAAATTTTTTAAATTTTTTTAAATTTTTTTAAAAATAATAAAATAATTTTTTCTGGCCGGACTGGGTCAGGTCTGGTCAGACTAGACCCGAGTCTAACCCGATTTGGGCGGGTCGATCAAACTCGCCTGGGTTCAGCCCGGTTGGGGGCGAGCCAATCGACCCGCTCGGAAGACAATGCCCAACCAACCTTGGTCAAGCCTTTCCTTGGTTTGGATTGGGCCCAACCAGCGGCCCAATCCCCTACAAAAGGTTAGCCCACGCACGTAGGCCCATTGCCAAAACAAGCCCACCTAACGTGAGCCCGAAAGGCCCAACTAAAGCCTAAAAATTAGATGGCCCGTCGTGACAGGCCCAAACGAATGAAAACCCTACCCGAGAATTGCACCCAGCCCGGCTCCTCTGACCCAGTTTGTGCCTCCTCTCTAGTGGCTCTGTGTTGACGACGACGGCAACGCGACGGGCGACGACCATAGGCAGTGAGGGGCGACAGAGCTTGGGTGAGTTGGCGCAGCAGTGCTCATAGCTGTAGGAGCTACAGCGGCGTCAAGTTGAGACAGGGCAACATTCGAAGCTCCCCTTAGGGGCAGTAGGGTAGCAACGAGCAGCCGGAGTCACGGGTGCTGCAGCAGGGGCGCGGAGGCAGTTATCAGCAGAGGGATTGGGCTGCTAGCACGGTGGTGCTCGCGACGGCAGGTGCAGCAGGTCTCGCAACGAGGGGGCTTGTGCTGCTGGCATCAGCAGCGGTAGCGGCGGGCACTACAAATCGGCGTTCGGAGGGCAGCAACGGCATCGCGGCTTCGGGCATAGGATGGCACGGTAGCAGGGGTGACGACGCTTGGGCGAGCTGCTGCGACGGTTGCTACGGCGTCGGCGACGGCGACGAAGGGTGGATGCGGCAATGGCAAGCAGAGGCGCAACGTCCACAACGCCTCCTCCGGTTTCTCTCCCTCTCGCCGGCTTTCTCCTTCTCGGTCCTCTCTCCGGTTTTTTTTTTCTACCCCCTTTTTTCCGTCTGCTCCTCGTTTCTCTTTTTGTAGGTCTGGGCGTGGAGACAGGCTGAAGGGGGACGACCAGCCGTGGTGGGCTGGGCTGGTGGGCCGCGCGAGGGAAAAAAGGCCGGGCCCAGGCCCACACGAGGGAAGAAGAAAGGAAGAGGGGCGGGCCGGACCAAAGCCAAATCCGGCCTGACCCAACCCGCCTAAGCTCTTTTTTTTTTTTTTTTTCCTTTGTTTAAAAATAGGTGTCAACAGAGACTCCTTTGCACATCGCAACTATGCTCGGACACTTAGATTTCGCGGAAGAGATCCTAAATTGAAGGCTGAACTGGCCAGAGAGCAAAATTATCAGAGTTCAACGCATCTTCATCTCACGGCAACAAAAGGGTACCTTCACATAGTGGAAAGCTTGGTAAGAGTCACCTAATGCAGCCTATAGTGTCGTCAAACATGGCTAGACGATTTTGCATTTATGTGTGAAGCAAAACATACTGGAAGCTTTGAAGCTTTTGATAGATATCTTGGGTGATGATCAGTTCATCAATTCAAGAGACGAAGATGGCAACACGATTTTGCATTTGGCTGCTTCAGATGAACAAACTGAGGTATGTTCATACAACCAAGGCTCTACTCTAGTCAAATGCATTGAGCTTATTATCAATAAAAAAGACGGCCCTAGGAAACATGAATGTCTTTGAAATATTCGAAAGTTAAAAGATATCCATTTATAAATCATCAGGAAAAAGTGTCAAAAAGGTTTTTAATTCTTTAATTATGTCAATTTAATCATAAACCTTTTGATTTAGTGTTAATTCATTTTTTTCAAACTAAATTTGGCTGAAAATTGCTAATGTGGACACCAGTCTTCCTACGTGACACAACTAACGCAATATGGACAAATTTTTATAATTTTTTGTGGTTTTTTTCTTTCCTTTTTTTTTTCCTTTCTTTTTCCTTTTACCGACTATTGGCTATGGCCGAGCAGGTTGGCCTCTACTTGGGCAAAGACCAGCCTCACCTGATTTGGCGAGGCTCAACCTCGCCAAGGTGAGGGTTGGCCTCACCTAGGCGATCTAGTGAGGCCGCCCTAGCCTCAGTGAGGGGAGCCCTCATTGGGGCTCAACCTTGCTTGTGGTAGGCAATGAAGACCCTCACCAAAGCGAGGCCAGCCGACCCGACCATGGCTAATGGTGGGTAGGGCTGAGCGCGGTTCCCGGGTTACCCGGGAACCGGAACCGAACCGGAGGAGGGTCCGGTTCGGTTCCCGGTTCCAAGGGGGACCGGTTCCGGTTCCGGTTCCTTTTTTCTAGGAACCGGAACCGGAACCGGTCCTGGAACCGGAACCGGAACCGATTTCGGAACCGGAACCTGTTTCGGAACCGGAACCTGTTTTGGAACCGGAACCGAAACCGGTTACTTAGGGTAGAAAAAACTCGACCTTGGATGTTCTAGTAACTTGTATGTGATGTTCTAGTTGAAGTTTGGCTTCGGCCTCTAAATGAAAGTTGTAAATAACTTCTTGGAGTATAACATACTCAAATTTGGGACAAAAAAAATAAGTATAAGTGGGTGAAATCGTTATTCTTTGGAAAGACTGGATCTGGAGATTTTGGGACCGACCCTTGATGAATGCATGGACTGTAAGGCAACCTTTTGTTCAAAATTTCACTTCAGTTTCTTAACAAAAGTTGTAAAGGAGATCCTGAGGTACCGCATATCAAAAATTTAGAGAAAACAAACAAGAATAGGTAGGTAAAATCGTGGTCCTTTGGAGATGGTTAGATCTGGAATTACGGTACTACGAACAGGGATTTTAACCATCCATATTTAATTATCTAGGACGAATTTGACTTCGATGCTTTCATGAAGTATCTAACTTATGGTCTTGGCTATCACATAGTCGAATTTCATAATTTTTAAAGGTCATTTGGGTATTTAATCGGAAATGTTTCTAAAACTGTGCAATCTGATGTGTTCGGATCTTGTAAGTTGCAATGCGTGGATTATATCATTTTGTATGAGGTTCTTTTGGAAATGTGTTCTGCATGAAATATCTCTCTTCATTTCTTCCCTACAACATATTTAAATATCGTAATTTTTTTTAGTTCATTTGCCTATTTAACCAAAAAATTTTCAAAAACTGTGCAAGTAGAGAATAGGAAAAGTAAATCAATTTTATCTTTTAATCAAGAACCAATTGGACTACAATTTCTTCATGAAACTTGTACCTCTAGGTCTTAAATACAACGTGTCCAAATTTCAGAATTTTCCGAGTTCATTTAAGGGTTTAATCGAAATTGTTTTCAAAACTTGTACCTCTAGACATTCTTGTTCTAGTGGTGTTTTATTTCTATTTTCTAGTTTGCTATTTGTTTTGAAATTTCTAATTATATTCTATTATTGTTGTGCAGTGCGAAGTTAATGTATCAAGATAACATGTCAATGGGAAGTTACCGTGTAGTATACACGTATATTATAGTTTTTTTTTGGTAATGTGTACATATGTTATATTTTTTTTTTAGTAACGTGCATGCACGTTATAGTTTTTTTTGGTAACGAACGCATACGTTATATTTTTTTTGGTAACGTGCGCATATGTTATAGTTTTTTTTTTTTGGTAACGTACATGTACGTTATAGTTTTTTTGGTAACGTGCGCATACGTTATAGCTTTTTTCGGTAACGGTAACGTGCGCATATGTTATAATTCAAATCTGAAAATAACAAAAAAAAAAAAAAAGGAACCTGTTGGAACCTGGAACCGACCCTAGAACCTGTGACAGGGTAGGTTCCAGGTTCTCGGTTCCCACGGGTAGGTTCCAGGTTCTCGGTTCCCACGGGTAGGTTCCAGGTTCCTCATTTTGAGGAACCTGTACCCGAGGGTAGGTTCCAGATTCCGGACGGAACCGAACCGGAACCTGGAACCGCTCACCCCTAATGGTGGGCAATTGGCCACTGGGAAAAGAAAGTAAAAAGGAAAAAAAAATTAAAAATAGAAAAAAATGAAAATATTATTAAAAATTATTAACATCAGCACCAACCACGCCACGTAGATCAAACGGGGTCCACGTCAACAATATCTTGTTAAAATTAGCAATAATAACTAAATTGGCATTGGGTCATAAAGTTTAGGACTAAATTGGCACAATTAAAATGTTTGGGATTATGTTAGCATCAATATTATAGATTTAGGACTAATGACACTTTTCCCTAAATTATCAAAAGTTTTTATATTTGGAAAAGATGTCATTCGTCCAGTTAATTAACTACAGCTTTACGCTCCACATTATTTTCACACTAATTTCATCTAGATTAGAAGGAATATAAAATCAGAGAAGCAGAAGAAATTCAACAAGGGATGAGATTCCCTTTTGAAGGCATCATATAATAGTCACAAACATTAGAGGACTTAAAAACACTAGAAGCAAACTTAGTCCTCAAAAGTATGTAACATGGGCTTTATCTAGTTCAGATCTGACATCAGTTGGTACATTTTGTTGTTACTCCTCTGCAGACTATAATCTTCCTGACTAATAAAGGAGTAGACCCGAACATTACGAACTCCAAAGATTTCACAGCACTAAGCCTACTAGCACAAGACCAAAGCGTGGAAAGAACCTTAGAGATTAAGGACTTTGTTCCTCAAACTTCAGAGAATCATGACCTGTCCAGACGAACCAATGCGAAAAACACAGTTACCAAAGAGAGAAAGAGGGAAGAGAAGAGAAAGTGACAAAACGGTATGCATAAGACGCTAATGGTGGTGGCAGCACTGGTAGTTACCATAGCTTACGAAGCGGGTAGGGAACCACCAGAGGCGCCTCAGCCCATGGAATGGGCTCACAAAATATTCATGGCATTTAACACAATAAGCTTCATGGCATCACTTAGCACCATTATGCTTCTTATAAGTGGTCTTCCCTTAAAGCAGCGTCGGATCACCACGTGGATTGCAATGCTAACTATGTGGGTTGCGACAACCTTCACGGCATTGAGTTATTCAATGCTCATGTTATTATCCTCACCGGATGATGCTGTTGGAATTGTATGGGTGGGATTGATGTTTTTTATTTTCTTGTGCCATTCAATCCGTTTAATCTGGAAATTGGTACGCAAAGTTCTGAAATTTGTCGACAAAGCCTTCAAGAAAGGGACGAGGGAGAATACTATGGTTTAGTGGCTGTCCATTACTACAGGTTTGCTTGTCCTAGAAGAAATGCACTGAGCCATGAGGCCATGCAAGAGTAGATGCTATATAGTATGTGCTATTCAGTATGCCCATTAGCCAATTATGTACGATACGATGGAGAATGCAATGCAGTTGTCTATGTGCTGGTTTAAACAAGAAGTGTCTTAGGCGTGTTGACGCATGAAAAAGAATGGAGTTTACATGGACGATGGAATGGAGTCTCAACAATAGGTGTTATTAATACATGGAAATCTCTTCTCTTTCTTCGTTCTTTATGTGATGTACTTAATGTGAGGAGTGAGTTGCGGCTGTAGTAAGATTACAGATGGTTACGAGCAAGAGGAGAACACGCGCTAAGGTCTTTGTTCCCTTAAATAAGTCAGGTATGACAGGGGGACTTTCCAGTTGAGGAAGAAGAAAAAAATTATGGCAGTTGTAATAATGCCAACTAAAGATGGAAAAATACTAACCATAATGAACTACCAATTACGACTAATTAAGAAAATTAAAATCATCCATAGGTAATCACCGGCGACAACATCCCCAACGTACGAAGTGCATAGAAATGTCATTATTTTTAATAAAACTGTACGAACAATAAGTGCAATAATATTGTGAGGAGTTTAGCCAATTTACCATAGCTTTAGGTCATTTAGCAAGTATTATATCATGTGATGGTTTGAGATAATTTACTATATTATAAGGAAATCACTAAGTGTAAGTACTCTCAAGCGATAAATTGAGTGATTTACCTTCAAAGTAGTAATGTCTCTTAAGACAATCATATGCCTTATAGTGAGTAATTAAGAGTAGTAATTTAGCCTATAAGACGTAATGCTCCTCTAAGGTAGTCATTTCCCTTGTAATTAGTAAATAGAGTGAGTGCTCACTCTTGATGATCTTAATTGTACTTATTCTTAATAAATGGCTAGCACGGTCTAATTGTAGTAACGTCTTTATTATATCATAACTGCAAAATGATGTTTGTAAGTCATACTTTTGTGTTCATAAAATTAGTTTCAGCGTTATTAAATTACCTTTACGTTCTTAAGTATTAGTAAATACGAAAATGATTTTACAATTCATAAATTATCTTTGTGTTGGTAACCAGCCGATTTGGCACGGGGGATGCAGTCCTTTTTTCTCTCACAGCAGACTTTAGACCCGTGGCTAATGATATGATTCCGTTATTTTTATGACCCAAATTTAATGAGCCCAATTTGGTACGAGTAAATCGTTTTTCCCCCCGTAAAATGGGCTAAAATGGATTGAGAAAAAATATAGTCCAACCCATTATTTCAAAACCCACACATCCACGAGACTCAGGCCCGTCCAGATGAGACAATGAGTCTTCCTCCATCTCCAAGTGCCGCCGCCCCCTCCCTCGCCCCGATCCTTCCTCCTCTGTTGACCTGTCGGCTTCGCCTCCCCCGGCATTTTTATGACTCAAATTTAATAAGCCCAATTTGGTACCGGTAACTCGTTTTATCTTTTTTTCTCCCTAAGATGGGCTAGGATGGACTAAAAAAAAACTATAGTCCAACCCATTATTTCAAAACCCGCACACCCACGAGACTCGGGCCATCCAGACGAGACGATGAGTCCTCCTCCAACTCCAAGTGCCACCGCCCCCTCACTTGCCCCAATCCTTCTGCCTCCAACGATATGCCGGCCACCAAGCCTTTGTTGGATATTTCAATAATATTTTGAAATATTTACAATAATAAGTTCGATAATAGTTATGACCGCATTAAAGACCATCATTATTTTTAACGGTCACATAACGGTTTTTTAACGGTCATATAACGGCTTTTCCATCGTTTTGTAATGTTTAATTTATTTCTCAAATAAATCCTTCATTATTTTACAACGGCTCTTTTAACAGCTCTCTTTTGTCTGAATATAAAATCTCATAAGGCAATCTTAAAAATACACACTGAATGAAACAGAAAATATTCTTTCGTTTGAAATCTTTCCTTTCCTTTTTCTTGTTGGGTTATACACAACGTTGTTTCTATTCCTTCTAACATTCAGTGCGGAATATAGAAGAAAGTCTATTGTATCTTGGGAGGATAGCCGTCAAAAGCCTATCGCACCGAGTTTCGCATTCTGAGAGGCGGAATTATCCTTAAGAACAATGCTTACGCTTGCATGCCTCAAACAAAGTTATTTGTTTTCATCAGTTTTTTCCTACAATCTTAAGAATAAGTCCCATGGAGCATCAAGTTGATACTGCTACTGATGCCTCAATCTCTACCAGTCCAATTGCACTACCACCACTACCACATATGTCCTATGCCAAACCATTCCCCGACATATCGAAGATCGAAGTTTTCAATAGCAACAATTTCAGAAGGTGGCAAGAAAGCGTTTTCTCCATCCTAGATGTGCATGGTGTGGCTTTTGCACTTACGGAGGCCAAACCAACTGATAACAAGCTTCAAGATCAATGGATACACGCTAATAAGGTATGTAGGCACACAATTATTAGTACTCTTTCTAATGAATTGTTTAATGTCTACTGTCCGTACAAGAAAGCGAAACAAATATGGGACTCCATGACTACAAAGTACACTGCCGAAGATGTGGGCAAACAAAAATTTGTAATCGGAAATTATTATGGATAGGAAATGTTCGATGATAAGGAGATCAAGACACAAATCAATGAATATCACAAGCTAGTGGAGGACTTGAAGGCAGAAAACGTCAATTTACAAGAAGAATTTCTTGCGGGCCTACTGATTGAAAAGTTGCCTGAGTCTTGGAATAACTACAAGCAACAACTCAAGCACAAGGACAAACAATTGTCACTAGCCGATTTGATCGTGCATATTATCATTAAGGATACAACTCGCAAGGAGATCAAAGCTACCAAAGCTAAGGAAATTGTTACCAGGGCAAATTTGCTACAAGGCAAATTTCAACATCGCCAAAACAGGTATTATAACAAAAAACTTGATTTCAAACCCAAAGTTGCTCACCCTACCTTCAAAAAGAAAGGCTCTTGCTTTGTTTGTGGAAAACCAGGTCATCATGCAGCGCACCGCAGAAAGAGAATAATGGGAAATGACAATCCTGCTAAACCAAAAGTTAATTTGGTTAAAGCAGATGACTCTAATGATATAATTGTTGCAGTTATTTCCCAGACCAACATTGTGGCCAATGTGAAAGAGTGGATGGTAGACTCAGGTGCTACCAGGCATATTTGTGCAAACAAAAATGCCTTTTCCTCCTACACGCCAGTAGGGGAAGGAGAAGAAGTTATTTATCTTGGTGATTCAAGAACAACTCAAGTTCTTGGGAAAGGAAACGTTCTTCTCAAGCTCACATCTGGCAAGACTTTGGCCCTGATTGATGTATTACATGTCTCTAATATAAGGGCAAACCTGGTCTCAGTAGCGCTTTTAGGAAAGGTTGGGGTGAAAGTGTCATTCAAATCTGATAAGATTGTAATGACAAAAAATAATGTCTTTGTGGGAAAGAGTTATTGTAATCAATGACTTTTTGTTCTTAACATTTCTAATGTTATCAATGAAAATGCTACTGCTTATGCTTACTTGGCTGAATCTGTTGATTTATGGCATGGTAGATTAGGTTATGTTAGTATTTCTTATATTAAGAAAATGCAAAAACAAGGTTTAATTTCTGAAATTAAAAACCCATGTTTTAATAAATGTATAATATGTACCAAAACAAAATTAACAAAAAAACCTTGTATTTCTATAAATAGAGAATCTGATTTGTTGAGTTTAATTCATACCGATCTAGGAGATTTAAAACAAACTATGACTAGAGGAGGTAAAAAATATTACATGACCTTCATTGATGATTATTCTAGATTTACTAAAGTTTATTTGCTTAGGCATAAAGATGAAGCTTTTGATACATTCCTTTTGTATAAAGTTGAGGTAGAAAACCAATTGAATAAAAGGATAAGAAGAATTAGATCGGATAGAGTTGAAGAATATGTATTGCTTAACAAATTTTGTGAAAAGGAAGGAATAATTCATGAAACTACACCTCCTTATTCCCTTGAATCTAATGGCATAGCTAAAAGGAAAAATAGGACTTTGAAAGATATGATGAATTCTATACTTGTTAGTTCTAATGCTCCAAATAATTTATGGAGTGAAGCTATTTTATCTGTATGTCACATCCAAAACAGAATACCTCATAAGAAAACAGGCAAAACACCTTATGAATTTTGAAAAGGTTATCGTCCTAATTTAAAATATTTGAAAGTGTGGAGGTGTCTTGCTAAGGCTATGCTTCCTAATTTTAAGAAAAGGAAAATAGGCTCTAAATCATCTATTTGCATGTTTATTGGTTATGCTGAACATAGTGCTGCATATAGATTTCTTGTATTAAAAAGTGACGTACTTGATAATAATACTATAGTTGAGACAAAACATGCAGAATTTTTTTAGTATATTGCATTAAGTGTTGATAATATTTCTCCTGCACCTATTCATAAAAATGTTTTCGAAAATTCAAATGATGAATTGAGAAGAAGCAAAAGAATAAGGAAAGAAACTTCTTTTGGGAATGATTTTTATACTTGTCTTATTGATAATGATCCTTTGACTTATTCTGACGATATCTTCCTCATAAAGCAATTTTTGGAAAGAAGCTATAAAAATCGAGATTGATTCTATCTTACAAAATCAAACTTGCAAATTAGTTGATTTACCACCCGGTGCAAAACCAATCGGTTGTAAATGGATTTTTAAAAGAAAATATAATCATGATGGTTCTATTGAGAAATATAAAGCAAGATTAGTTGCAAAAAGTTTTACTCAAAAACAAAATGTTGATTATTTGACACTTTTGCTCCAGTTACAAGAATTTCATCACTTCGTGTTTTAATTGCTTTGGCTTCCATTTACAAACTTATTGTTCACCAAATGGATGTTAAAACAGATTTTTTAAATGGTGATTTGGAAGAGGAAATTTACATGGTGCAACCCAAGGCCTGTATTTTTCATGGCCAAGAAAACAAAGTTTGTAAACTTGTTAAATCTTTATACGGCTTAAAGCAAGCGCCAAAGCAATGGTATGAGAAATTTAATGGTGTTCTAATTAGTAATAGATTTTTCTCTATTGGAATAGATAAATGTGTATACACAAAAACTATTGATGGTGAATCTATAATTATTAGCTTATATGTTTATAACATGCTTATTTTTGGTACGTGTATTGATGTAGTAAATGAAACAAAATGTTTTTTGACTTCTAAATTCGATATGGAAGACATGGGGGAAGCTAATATTATTTTGGGTGTTAGAATCATAAGAGTGATAGTGGCCTAATGCTTACTCAAGCACGTTATGTGGAGAGGCTACTTAAAAAATATGATCACTTTGATGTCAAACCTGTGAATACTCCTTATGATTCTAATATCCAATTAATGAAAAATAAAAGAGATGGTGTGACTCATCAAATTAGGAGTTTGATGCATTTGATGAATTATACTCGACCTGATATAGCTTATGAAGTATATAGACTGAGCAGATATATACAAAATCCCAATGATGAAAATTGGACTGCTTTGAGCATATTAATGAAATATTTGAGATGAACCATGAATTATGGTATTTTATATAGTGGATTTCTCGCTGTATTAGAAGGATACAGTGATGCTAATTGGATTTCGGATTCAGATGAGACAAAATCCACTAATGGATATGTGTTTACCCTTGGTGGAGGTGCTGTAACTTGGAAGTCAGCCAAACAAACAATAATTGCTAAATCCACCATGGAGTCAAAGCTTGTGGCTCTAGAATTGGCTAGCAATGAGGCTGGGTGGTTAAGGAACCTCTTAGCGGATATTCCTTTGAGAATGAAACCGACACCTTCTGTGTCTATGCATTGTGATTGCCAAGTGGCAATAGCCATTGCAAAGAATAGAACTTTCAATGGTAAAAATAGACACATCCGATTGAGACATGATGTAGTAAAGCAGCTGCTTAAAGATGGAACTATATCCATCGATTTTGTAAAGTCAGAAGTGAAGTTGGCCGATCCTCTGACTAAACCTGTGGGAAGAAAATTAATTTATGACATATCGAGGGGAATGGGACTTAAGCCAATTGAGGAAAAGAAACAATGATGGTAACCCAATTTATGTGATTGGCGATCCCATGAATTAGGTTCATATGGGTAATAACAAGTCACTTGTTATTCTAGTGATGCACTATTAAAAATTATTGTCCATCCTAAGATGAGAATGGTGCAAAACTGCAAGGAAAAAAAAGGTTGAGCCAAGCTCTTAATGAAATTCCATAGCCATTATTGGTGGTGTATTAAGCTGTAGAATACACTTGATGGAATCACCTATATAAGTGTGGAGTGGGGCCGCTCCTATGAGAATTTTTAGCGAAAATCTCTAAAGCACTTATGAATAAACCAAGCACACGCATGGCCTATTAGCACAAAACCGCATTGAACAAGAAAGTTTGTGGGAGTGCAATGTGATTGATGAAAATTATAATTCACGAAAGAAATTTTTTGGTTCATAGAAGTTTCAAACTTCACCAAAATTTCGTGAATTATATTTTATTTTTTCTAGGGCTGGTTCATAGCGTAACAAGCACCAGTTCCGATGCATTACACTCAATAACCCAGCATCTTATTAATTATTTATTTTCAAAATCTTTTGAAATATGTGGGGGATTGTTGGATATTTCAATAATATTTTGAAATATTTACAATAATAACTTCGATAATAATTATGACCGCATTGAAGACCATCATTATTTTTAACGGTTACATAACGGTTTTTAAATGATCATACAACGGCTTTTCAATCGTTTTGTAACGTTTAATTTATTTCTCAAATAAATCCTTCATTATTTTACAACAGCTCTTTTAACGGCTCTATTTTATCTGAATATAAAACCTCATAAGGCAATCTTAAAAATACACACTGAATGAAACAAAGAATATTCTTTCGTTTGAAATCTTTCCTTTCCCTTTTCTTGCTGAGTTATACACAACGTTGTCTTTGTTCCTTCTAATATTCAGTGCGGAATATAGAAGAAGGTCTGTTGTATCTTGAGAGGATAGTCGTCAGAAGCCTATCGCACCAAGTTTCGCACTTCGAGGGGCGGAATTATCCTTAAGGACAGTGCCTACGCTTGCACGCCTCAGACAAATTTATTTGTTCTCATAAGTTTTTTCCTACAACCTTCACCTCCTCCGGCACTGGTCGTGATGGGCTTGTCCCCGAACTGCTCAGTCCTCGACCTCAAGTCCCGCCAAGTCCCGGTTGGTGTCATTCAAGATGATGAATTTAATGCAGGCACAAGTGTTATGGGCGACCAATCCGCTCGCCAAAGGGAGGGAAGGAGTTGCAGCTGGTGTTGGAGCAAAAGAGGAGAAGAATGGCTCTAGGTCGAAGAAGCTTTTGCAAGCCGAGCTGCCTCTGAGAAGACATGGAGAAGGTCATAAGCTCGCTTCGACTATAGTTAATTCTCAAAAAGGGCTGAACGGCGAATCTACACTTGAGGCGCCTTTCCATGGCAGAAAAATCATAGCTTATGCGACGATGTTCTTCCCTCAAAACCACGACCAGACATTTTACGCACAATCTTGGACATGATTGGCGGAGATCAAAGACCAAAATTCTCTAAGGCAATTTCACTGAACAATCACAGATGTATCAAACACCATTCCTGTCCTTTTCTTACGAATATGGGCATATGTGAAAGCGTGAACTCGACCTAGTTAAGCCAAATACATACGATGTCCCCCCCCAAATGGTCCCCAAATGCATCCCCAATTTCCTAAACAGGGAGTGTGAACTAGAGCTTTTCTCATACTCTTATTTGAGCATGCGTGGAGCTTATTCTTCAGCTAAGACTATTTAACTTAGATGGACTGTGTTAGGAAGCTGCTTGAAATGAGTAATAGTGTCATAAGTGCATTTACTCTTAGTCTTTCAACCAACATAGTTGCTAATTGTCGAGAATGCCGAGTTTGATCGCATGAACAAGCCCAATCAACTAAAGGAGACTCCGCAAATTAAAAATTTGGGGACATCCTCAATTGTGTACAATGAGAACCTATATTTCATTTTGCGTTCATAAAATTAGTTTCAGTGTTAAATGACTTTTACGTTCTTAAGTATTAGTAAATGCAAAAGTGATCTTACACTTCATAAATTATCTTTTTGTTGGTAACAGTTAATTTTGCACGTGGGATGCGGTCCCTTTTTTTTTTTTTCTCATAGCAGACTCTAGACTCGTGGCTAATGATATGATCTCCTCATGCTTCCTTTGTTAAGAAGGTTGTATTATACATATGCCCCCATCTCATTTGCCCCCACAGATGGGAGCTTGAATGATTCGTATATTTACTAGACATATGAAGCAAATTATTAGTTATCTTTCAACTTCAATAATTTTTTTAAAAGTATGATTTGAAATATTTCATGTCGCTTAACTATGAGGTTTATCTACATTTTATATACATGTTCTCTCTGTTCACTATTAGTCCAAGCTTTTGGGTTGAACCTTTTATCATGGTAGTAGAGCCAAACTGTACCCTAGTTTATTTTGCATGTTCTTTATATTTTCTTTTCTGTCTATCTATCAGTTTAAGTTTTTGGAATGAATTTACCAATCGTAACAAACAAAATCATTGTTTAGAAATGATCGCTAACATGCATAATCAATGGTTGTTTTCTTTCTTCTTTTCCAATTCTAGCCATTGTTCACGAGCGATTGTCAATCTCAGATATTGACTAGCAAGTTTCTTCCAAGTTCTATTTATTAAAATAAGTAATAATTGAATTATGGGTACTCTATGATTGATAGGGGAAAAGTGTTAGAAAAGTGTTAGAAAAGTTCTACACCTATTGCATTAATGTCAATTCAGTTATGAACATTTTAATGGTGCTAATTTAGTCTTACATCTTTTGATTTGATACCAATTCAGTCATTTCTGCAAATTTTGGCCGAAAATTGCTAACATAGATGTCGATCGGCGCTAATGTAAATAATTTCTAATACCATTATGATATTAAAAAAAAAAAATTCTCTCCTTATGTCAGTGATTAGCCACAGGCGATGGCCAGGTAGGCTTGCCTCGCCATATCTAGCTTGGGTGAGGCTAACCCTAGCCTAGGTGAGGGGAGCTCTCACCATGGCTAGGGGAGGCCAGTCCACCTGATCATTGCCTGTGGCTAACAAAAGGAAAAAGAAATGAGAGAAAAAAAGAAAAGAACCAAAAAATTATTAAAAATTATTAAAAATTATTCAAGTCGGTGTTGGTAGTGTCACATAAGCCGGCTGATGTCCATATAGCGATATCCAATCAAAATTTGTCGAAATGACGGTATCATAGACCTGAACCCATTGGACGATCCGGCCGTTTGGCAAATGCTCAACAGAGGGCATGGTGACGAGCATGGTGGGGCCAGGTTGTCCCAGGCGGGTCCCTCGGGGACAAGCAGTGGCCGTGCGGAGGATTGCTTCTATCCGCAACTGGAGGAGTGGAACTATTTCGTGCCGAGGGTGCTCCCAAATTGGCCAGCGCCACCGGCTCCATACAATTACAGTTGTTGCCACGTGCTTGAAGAGATCATTCATACTCACGGTGCGTTCAATTATTCTTCCAATAGGGAAGAAACTTTTCTTGATGAATAAGTCTGTGTGAGGAGTTCAGGCATGGTTGAACGCTGTCGACAAGTTCTGTGATTGATCTCGCGCCGACGGTGTTTGCCATTTGCTAATACTTTTTGTAGCAACATTTTATAACTTAAATTCTTCGAAATTTATTTAATGGAAACCAATCATACTACAAAACTTGAACTACATGGATGAGTTGGTTTGGTCAGTCACGCCATTTTGGACACCCAGCACAATCCTGGTGCGATACCATCCAACGGCGAGCATTGGTATCAAATGTTTGAGTAAGAACTTCAGTTAATCTCTTCTTTTAAAAAGTTATATGACATTATTTATTTATTTATTTTGGAAATTGGAGTTCTGAATATGTATCGTGCAGCTGTATAGTCCTGTCTTACTTGCTTCCATTTCAGTTTTTGCAAGAAAAGCATACAGAATGTGAAGGATTTTCTGCAGCAATATTCTGAGGGAAGCCTGGCCAGGCAAGGGCTGGCGACCTTCACTGGATCTGGGGGAGGGTCGTGACCCTCACCCCAGACCTAGGAGAGGCCTTGCAAGCCCTCACTGCCAATCAGCCAAGGTCACCGGCCCCCGGCCAAGGCCCAGTGACCCCAGCCAACCGTTCACCCACCGTCACCAGCCCTTTCAGGAACAGTGGAGAGGCGACAACATCATTTTGGTTCTTCATTGTTGACTCACCTTTGCGGTGTATCATGGAGGCGAATTATATTATTAATAAATTGTCACGTAGGATTTTTGGCCACTTTCGCTAGACTTGGTACTTAGTGTCCCATATTTTTTTTTTTAAGAAAAAAACGTCACTTAAATGTTACTTTTGTAACTTTTGGTATGTAAATGTCTCCCTGTGCCAAGTTTTAATACTCCAAGTGTTCTTTAGCCCAAGAAAATTTGCCAAAAAGATGGAGTGGGGCAGTGGCCTTATAGAAAGGTTATACTCCTTTTCGTTTCTCTCGGTTGGGAAATTGAACTTTGCCCTTCCCAAATTTTCCACTTCAACCAAGTCTCGGTTTTCTGCAGGTTCAATGTATCAAGAGAAAGATCTTGGAACTAAGGGAGCGGCTAAAGAGAGAAGATGAACCGAAAAGGAGTCGCACCCAAGCAGAGATCGAGGAATGGGAACGAGATTTGGACGAGATCCGCTACGGAGTTGCTACAGCAGACCAGTACGACGTTTACTAAGTTGGATACATTCATACGCTGCAGAGACTTTGAGACCTTGATGAGTCTTATACTTTCATCTTTTGGCACATTCTCGTTTGTGTGCAGTGCGCTGTGAGCAAAGCGAGGACAAAGACGGATACTCTTTCTTGCCTTACACACTAAATCTGTGATCAGAATTTCTCGTTAAGCCTCGACAGAGAGTTGAACATCTTTGTGTGAAATTCTATAGTCTCTATTAGGCTGTTAGTTTAGAGCACAAGTTGGTCAGTCTATGATTATAATTTGTAACCTAATTTAGCCAGCTCGCTTGTCATTATTCTAATTAATTAAGTTCATGACACTGGTTACCATATGGCATTGGAAGGGTCTCCAAGCTGTTGAGAGAAAATGATCTGGACGTGAAGTCCCAAACTTAGACCTTGGAGTGTTCGCACATCGTTGCAAACTGCTCTAGGACAGACATTGAAACCTCTCCTAGGATACAAACCGCGTGAATAGTGTTTCCATGGAGAAGTACTGGTGCGTTTTCAGAAGGAGAGACAACATGGGCAGCACTCAGACAACGGTGTTGTGTGTGAAACAGGTGAAGCAGGAGGTGCCGGAGGACCAGGACGAGAGCATGCCACTGCCCGGAGACATCATTGAAGGGTTTGCAGAGGAAGACTTGGATGAGTTTGTGCCGACCAAGGCCCGGTCCGAGTTCAACTCGCAGCTCGGCAAGATCAGCCAGCAGGCTGAGACTTTGTGGGTGAAGGTGAGGAGGGGCAACGGTGTGATTAAGCTCCGCGCACGCATAGTGCCTCTTAAGGGCTCGATGCTCCAGAGGAAGTTCACGATCCAAGCCGCTACAGACGATAGACATGTGGTGGTTTTAGGGGATTTAAACCTGGAACAATGTACTGAATTGCAAGGTAACTTCTGCCTTTTTTTTTTCCTAAATCTACGATCACTTCATGTTAAGGGTGTAGTCATTACCAAAGATGTGAGGCATGCCAACTGCCGAGTAATCTCATGAAATAGATTTGATTGTTGTTCAAACGATTCAAATTTGACGCATCATTAACTGAACATGTTTTGGACAGAAGTCTTAGTATTTCTATTAAACTTGATTGATTTTACCTGTTCAAAGTTTCCCCCGAGACGATTAAACATAAGCCTTCAGACTAGAACTTCACAATAGTAAATCACGGATTGCATTCACTGGGCAAGAGGTCCTGGAGACAAAACCAGGAAAATGATAGTCCTTCCCAATGTGCTGCAAACATTCATCCACACAATTATCCTGCCAGGATGATGGCTGGTAGATATATATATTACCTCGAACATTCATTTGGACGAGCATGCGTGAATATCGTGCAAAGGGATAAGATGAGGACTTTCCTTCTGACAATGCAGAAATGAGCAGGCGGGTGTTGAACGTGGACACAGCAGGATTCAAGAAGAAAGGAATGAGATATGACTGGAAGGCGAAAGTTGGGACCTACTTGCCCGATCAATGGTCTCCGGTAATTAGCTCCGTTCTGTTTATGCTGCTGCCAGGTGAACACACCGTCGAGGCCACTAAAACCCAGTCCATGGCCTGGTTCTGTGCGTCGGTTTCCTCTGGAATTCCTCTCGTCTTTGTCAACATTCAAACTGAACAGATCATGACGTCGGTAAATTCTATCTTCCATTGAGGTTCTTCGCCAAGCTCTTGAGATCTGTTTGTGATTATAGCTCCTTCATATCAATATAGTTTCTAATTCTTGGCATGGTGAGTGATTACTTCCCTTTTTTCCCCCTAAGGGCAAGAACACCCCCACAGGAAAAGAAACTAGTTTGGGGAAGCAACATAGCCAGACAATGACTGTCCAAATGGTTCATGGGATAAGATTATGGTTTTTACCGGGAATTGCGGAGGTTTCAGTAGAACTAGTCCCCGGACCCGGAGAAACACGGTTCGGAATGGACATCAAATGAACCGAGGAGGTAATCATCACAATCATGGGACAACATTTTATTAGCTGATATTCCTGCAGAAATTGATCTGACTTGCTCCCCCGCGCAGGGCTTCATCTGCATCTTCTCCGTGACCAAAGGATCAGCAGCTGATCACGCCGGGCTTGGACGCATCCACGAGGAGACCAATGCAGCTGGGCACCTGCTTGTGGTCTCGAGTGTAGAAGGCAAAAGCCTAATGCCTTCAAATGCGTGCTCTGGGGGCTAATACACTGCTGTGAGCACAGCGACATAAGGGAAGTCCTTACCGCAGACATCGACACGATGGATAGGATCAAAATCCACATTATCATGGGCTGGCCGAACCAAACTCGTCCTAATACATCCCCAGCGATGGGCGTGGCAGCTCTCCGTCCTCCTAATGTACACTGTTCACCTCCTCCACTATTAAAGAAATGAAAGTCAATATAAAGATTACGTGCCGACAAAATTTTTACACATTTCACGCGACGAAGAATCAAAACATTTTAAAGAATTCTTTGCCATGTTTTCTGAATGCAGTGGAGCAAGTGATCCGAGAATGTAACCTGCTTAATTTTGTCACATGACTTGGTTTTCTAGCTCTTTCTTTCTGGGAAGCAACTCAACAGGTCAAATTGATTCGGACAATTTTGGTTTTCCTTCTCCAATTTATGATCATTTCTTTTTGCTGATCATACCTTCAAATGTTAATTGGTTTTTGAACAGAGATTGGGCAATCATATGTACAGCAAGACTACGGATTGCTCCTTGTTCTTAATTTGTTGCTGGTTCTAAATCATTTCTGACTATTTTGGTAGGAAAACTAATTGCAAATGCACTTATGACACTATTGTTGGTTGAAAAAAATGTGCTTTTTCTTGTCCCAAGTAAGAAAATTGGGAGGAGATTGGTCAATTTATAAGTGTGAGTCTTTTCTAGTGTGTTTAAAGAAAAGAATGGGGTGTGGGCTAAACCTCACAATACTCATGTGCGGGTGTGCAAGTATTAAGCGCATTTAGCACTTTGGGCACCTAATTAGCACTAACTCATTTATTTTTATTTTATTTCGTACAATTATTTCCTTTATTTTTATGTTATTTCGTATGATTATCTCCTTTATTTTTATTTTTATTTCGTACGGTTATCTTATTAATTTATTATTAGTTGAAAGGTTGTTTTTGTTCATTAAGTATTTTTGGAAATTATGAAATTCGGAATTTTATTTTATAAAAAATATTATTTTTATTATTTTTTTATTATTCCGAATTTTAGTGCCTTATTAAGATAACTTTTGAAATTGTACTTGTTCAATTTACAACCTTTCACGAAGGATTGCATTTGTTCACTTTGCAATCTTTCTCGAATGGTTGCGTATGTTCACTTTGCAACTTCTCCCGAAAGGATACCTTTGTTTACTTTGCAACATTTCCTAAAGAGTTACATATGTTCTTTAAAACCGATGTTTATATATATTCATGAATGAGAATTAAGTCATTTCAAATCTTCTTTCTAAAATTAGAACCATTCAATTATTTCCTAGAGAGACCTTGAAAAAAAAAATACCAGAATTGCTGTCTAATTATCTCATTTGAGACTTTGTTGTATCCTAGAGGATATTTATCAATGACCAATAGTAACATTGTAAGGCAAATAAATCTTAAAAAAATGATATCACATTTTAAAGTATGACTTGATTACTCTATCCAATTCGAAGCCATATTTTCCAACAACTATTGCTCATTTCAAGCATCTTCCTAACTAGTGCTTATAAAGTCGAATAATCCTCTTAAAGAATCAAGTAATGTACAGGCTCAAATAGGACTATAATAGAAGTCTTTGAAGTTGACATGCTGCTTTTAGGGAAATGGGGGATACAGTTGGGGACCATTTTGTGGTGACACTGTTTGCATTTAGATAGGTCAAGATCATGAGTTCACACATGTCCATATTCGACGAGAAAGGAAAAGCTTGATGTTGATATATCTCTAGTTGCTCGGTAAAAGTACCATAGAAATTTATGGTTATTGATCTTAGCTAATCATGTCTAATATTGTGTGAAGGCCTCAGGGACTATTAACCTACATCTATCTATTAAGAGTCTAAAATCAATACATAATTCTTTAAAAAGCTTCAGTCATGATATAGTTGATTCATAGGCTCAAAATTTTGTGACTATTTTGGTAGGAAAATGCACTCGAGCATCTTCCTAATACAATCCATAAAGTTGAATAATCCTCCTGAAGAATAAGGTAATGTGCAGGTCCAAACATGACTATAGCAGAAGCATTTTGCTAACACATGCTGCGTTTAGGGAATTGGGGGACAATTGTGGACCATTTTGGTGGTGACACTATTCGCATTTGGTTAATGTAGGTCAAGGTAACGTGTTCAATCATCCTAGGCTTCTTCATCTAAATAAGAAAATTATTTCTGTCGTGGAAGGGGTGTGCATTTTACGTGATTCATTTCCCTGTCTAGCGCCATTTAGGCCTTTCGTGACTGATCAAATCAATAGAAACTTATGGTCCTTCAATCTTTAAATTTTTTAATGGGAGAAAGAGAAGAAACACTCTTTGGCAGAATTTTGGAGGCATAACAAGGCTGATGCCTCCATATTGAGCTTAAACTACTGGCAAGCTGAAAATCACTTGGGATCAACATTGTTGAGATTCGAGAAGACCGACTTCTAATGTGCTAATGATTCTATTGCTCATTTGGTTCTATCCTAACACACCCATACGGCAGATTAATTTATCTGAAAGTGCCTAGGTTACGGCTCATTACGATTGAGCGTGCGTTAGTGCAAAAATTATAACTCCCAAACCGATGAAATTCATGTCCTTTATAATTCATTACAATTTGCATGAAGAGAGTGTGGCTGCTTTACATCATCAAAGAACGTCATGGCATCAACGCGACACCTGACATGTGCGAACTTGACTTATGTAGGACCAGTGGAGACGAGACTCGGCAGAAAATGGCCGACAGCCGAATCCTCACATAAATCATTTTCCTTTCTGACATTCAAGGACATTTGCCGGAATTGCGCCAAATACCTGCTGACGAGAAAGATCTACCGATCATTTTTCGGTCTTCGTCAAGCCTTGTGTAAGGTGACTTGGTTGTGATAGTATTTATTCAAGTTTCAAAATGGAGGAAAGAGTACTCTGAAACTCTCTTTTTAGAGATCCAAACATAAGAGTCCGAGCTCTACATAGCTGCTGCGTAAGGGAATGTGCATTCTCTGCTTGAGTTGCTCACAGAAGATAAACTACTTCTTGATTGAATCGTGACCAAAAAACATAACCAGAATCCTCTACACATTGCAACCACGCTTGGACACTTGGATTTTGTGGAAGAGGTCCTAGCTCGGAAGGCCAAGCTGGAAAGAGAGCAAGATTCCCTCTTCATCTCGGGTAGTAAAAAGATACCCTAACATTGTGGTAAGTTCATTAAGAGTCAACCTTGATATATGTATTGTCCATAACAAATATGAAAGAAACCCTCTTCATGTTGTGACCATGAAAGGCCATGTGGATATGTTGGAATACTTGGTCCAAGCAAGACCTGATGAAGCCCATAGTGTTGTCGAACATGGCCAGACGATCCTACATTTATGCATGACGCATAATATACTAGAAGCTTTGAAACTTTTGATAGATATCCTGGATGATGATTAGTTCATCAACTCGAGGGACAAATATGGCAACACGATTTTGCATTTGGCTACTGCAGATAGAGAAGCTAAGTATGTTTATACAACCAAGCCTCTGCACTAGTCAAATTTAGTGAGCTTATTAATAAAGAAAAGGGTGATTCTAATATACATTAATGTCCTAGAAATATTCGGAAGCTAAAATATATCCATTGTAGGTCATGATATTTAAAAAAGAAGGAAGTCGTTGGTCCATATACTAAACTACAACTTTACACTTCACACAATTTTGATACTTATTTTATCGATATCAGAAGGAACATAGAATCGGAGATAGCAAAAGAGTTTCATCAAGGGATGAGTAAGGCATCAAATAATAGTCACAAAGACTAGTGGACTGAAAAACGCTAGTAGCAAAGTTAATCCTGAAAAATATGTAACATCGGGTTGTCTAGTTCAAATTTGACCCCAATCGATTCATTTTGATGTTACTCCTCTGCAGACGATGCTCTTGTTGACTAATAAAGGAGTTAAACCAGACATTAAGAACTCCAGAGGTTTCACGGCATTCGCCCTACTAGCATAAGGCGAAAGTGAGGAAAGAAAGAGAAAGTGGCAAGGTAAAATGCATAAGATGCTAATGGTGATAGTGACATTGCTAGCTACCATGACATTCCAAGCCAGCATTACCCCACCTCACGGCCTTTGGGAAGGAGATTTCATGGGTGATGAAAAGACTACAGCATATACTGCGAGTGAATTTGTAATGACAGATAAGTTCCTGAACGCGCGCAAGAATTTCTTAACATATAACATGATAAGTTTCATAGCGTCGCTTAGTATTATTATGCTTTTGATGAGTAGTCTTCCTCTAAAGCGGCATTGGATCACCACAAGGATTGCAATGCTGATTATGTGGGTTGCGATAAGCTTTGCAGCGGCAACTTATGCCATCTCCGTATTTGTCTTCACACTAGCGAGCGAACTGAAAACGTTCATTGGTGCAATTGGACTTGTGGTGCTGGCATGCGTTGGATTGATAGCTCTTTTTTTCCTGTGTCGCTTCGTTTAATCCTGAAATTGGTATGCAAGGTTCTGGAATTCGTCCGCAAAGCCTCGACAGAACGCAGGCCAGAGGATCATACGGTTTAGTGGCTTTATATAGCTGCAAATGTGTTTGTTACAGAAGAAGCGCCCTGAGACCTAAGGCCATAAAAGAGGAGATGCTATACAGTGCATGCGTTGTTCAGTGTGCCGATTAGACAACTTAGCTCCGATGCATTAGATTATGGTATGTGCTTGTGAAAACAATAAATATTTTAATCCTGCTGAATTTATGGAAAAGATGGAGTTTAGATGTATATGGATGGCTGTTTTATTTGATTTGATTTGTGGCAGTTTAAAAAAAAGAATGACTTATTGGATTTAAAGTCCAAAAATTTCAGCCATGGGATCAATTTTATTTAGTGTAACCTAAACATATTCAAGTGGTAACTTATTGATAATTAAGGAAGTTTGTTCTAGTGGAAGTGCAAATTCTACGATTAATTACGGAAAATCTCGATGGTCGAAAGGATTATTACTTATGGATAGGATCCATTGATTACAAATTTGAAGGATTATCTATGTAGATTTACTAAGAATAGGGAAATAGAAAGTAAACTTTAGGTTGCTTAGATTTCTCAATAAAAATTATGATTCTTATGATCTTTTGAGCTTACAATGACTTGAGGTAATTTACGATCTATAAAAGTAGAGAACTCATTACCATCTACACGAACTTGCGACTGATTTACGATTATAAATGTCAATAATTGATTATAAGTTGTGCCTCCTATGACAATTTCAAGTATCTTATTATCCCAATGGTTTATTGCTATGTGATAGGAAATTTTTGTTTCAAGTTGTATTAGCTCAATTACCACACAAAAGGGAGAGTACTAATTGGACATGGGATTGACATCGTGATGATTTTGGGTAAATTACAATTGCCGGAGGTGTAATTATTAAGGACAGGAACGACAAGTTATGACTAGTTGAGGAAAATTACCCCTGGAATGATTATTTAGTAATTCCATCACGAGTTATAAAATATGAAAGGAAGTTATTACTAATACTGGAATAATACAAAATAATCAACTAACAATTTTGACTAATTGAAGAAAATTATGATAATACTATATAATTACTATTTCCGATGTCATCTTGCTGTTCGTAGATGATCTTCCCCTTCTCAATTTATGATCATTTCTTTTTGCTGATCATACCTTCAAATGTTAATTGGTTTTTGAACAGAAATGGACAATCAAATTTATACCAAGACTGCTGATCGCTCAATTACGCTTTATTTTTTTGTTGGGTCTAAATCATTTCCGACTATTTTTGGTAGGAAGACTAATTGCGAATGCACTTATAACACTATCGCTCATTTCAAGCATCTTCCTAACACAATTCATGAGGTTGAATAATTTCTCCAGATTGAATCAGGTAGCGTGCAGGCTCAAATAAGACTATAATTGAAGTCTTTGAAGTTGACGTGCTGCTTTTAGGAAATTGGGGATACAGCTGGGAACCATTTTGTGGTGACACTGTTTGCGTTTAGTCTATTTTGGTCAAGGTCACGGGTTCACACTGTCCATATTCGAAAGGAAAGGAAAAGCATGCATTTAGTCTATTTTGGTCAAGGTCACGGGTTCAGACTGTCCAGATTCTAAAAGAAAGGAAAAGCATGCATTTAGTCTATTTTGGTCAAGGTCACGGGTTCACACTGTCCAGATTCTAAAGGAAAAGCATGCATTTAGTCTATTTTGGTCAAGGTCACGGGTTCACACTGTCCAGATTCTAAAAGAAAGGAAAAGCATGATGTTGATATATCTCTATTACTCTGCGAAAGTACGGTAGAAAAGCATGATGTTGATACATCCATGGACCATTTGGTGGTGACGCTACTTGCATTTGGTCTATGTAGGTTAACGTCACGCGTTCATAAATGTCCATATGTGAAAGAAAAGGAGAAAGGAGTTATGTTGATATATCTTTGATCGCTCGGCGAATGTACGGTAGAAAATCATGATCATCGATCTTAGCCAATCATATCTAACATTGTGAGAAGGCCTTGGGGACTATGACACTATATTTATCCATTAAGAGTCTAATATCAGCACATAATTCTTCAAAAATCTTCGATTCTGATATAGGAGATTCTTATGCTCAACATTCTTGCCGCTTAAATTGGCCAACCTAAAGTTTTTAACACTCGCGCAAACATGCAAAAAGACATACATGGGGCAAAAGCCGTATCTGTGAATTAATCCACCGAACACATGAAGGAATAGCCTCTGTTTATATATAGATTGTATCCTCACACAAACTTGAAGAATCGTTCCCTTACCTCACATCCCTAGGACCCTTGGATGAACCAGGCAAGGGTGATGCAGAATGCACATGATTGATTCTCGGTAATATCATGTAACTGTAATGAGTAACTCAGGGTTGCCCACTTCACGCCAAAAACGTTTCTAAAAGAGAATGTCGCTTTTCTCATACTTCCATCTTGTCTAAAACTTTTTTAAGAAACTTTTTTAAAGAGAAAGTTGCTTTTCTCGTATTTCCATCATGTCTAAAACTTTTTTAAATGAGGGAGTTGCATTTCTCAGATTTCTATGGCAAAGGCTATAATTTCATTGTAGCAGTTGAGAAACATGTCTGGTCATGGTTTAAGGGAAGAACATCGTCACAAGGAATCATTGAGAGAGAAGCGACAATCAAAAGGAGAATGGGAGCTTCCTTAGGGCAATCTACGGCAGGGACTTCCAAAGAAATCAAATTTCAATTTGCCAAAACACACATTTGAAGAAGAGATTGCGGGTTTCTTCTTGATTCCCTTAAGAAATAGTTGCAAGTAGATTCCAAGTGTCTATAACCTATCTATGATGCCAAGTTTGAGTAGGTATATAATGAGACATCCTTAAATTAAATCACTCAAGTTATTGTCTATTGTGGCTTGTCCCACTCCAATTTTTGCGTGCGCACGCACGTACTTCCCAAAATTGCTTTTCTTCTATTCAATGCATAGTTCGGTTCATTTTCGCCCCCTCTGCCATCCTAAAAACCTACTGAAAGCCGCTCATTATCCAAGCCCTTTGTTCTAGTGACTACTCCCCACTCTCATTAGATTGAGTCATTATGGGCCCACCAACTTCCGTGTGGTTCGTGCCTAAACCATACACCTATTGGAGAGAGTTCCACCCTGATACCACATTATAAGTTTTAACATCCTAGAATTAACTCACTCGAAGTATTATCTTTTTTTTTTTTTGGCCCGTACCATAGTGAATCTCATAGTTTTGTCTTTTGACGTAAGGGCATTTGCTTTTTCAAGAGGCCACTCATCTTAGTAGTGCTCTAGCCTGAACATGTTTAACTTTGGAGTCTCAAATTAAAACTTGCCATTCTGTTTCTAAATATTTATCTTGGAATTGCTTTGCTCCTATTTAATGCACAATTCAGCTCATATCTGCCCTCTTCACCATCTTGAAGTCTGCCAAGAGCCGCTTCTTGTTCAAAACCTCTGGCATGGCGACCACTCTCCTCCCTCATTGGACCGAATCATTACAAATAGAGTCGTGAGTGACATTTGTCCAAGTGTTTGTGTACACAATCATCCTGGGCTTGTTTATTTAAATAAGAAAACCATTCATGTGGTGGCAGGGGTATACATTCTCCGTGATTTATTTCCCTGCCTTGTACCATTGAGGACTTTCGTGACTGATCAAATCAATCAGGAACTTATGGTCCTTCAATCTTTGAAATTTTTAATGGAAGAAAGAGAAGATTAACTCTCTTTGGCAGAATTTTTGAGGTATAACAAGGCTGATGCCTCTACGTTGAGCTTAAATTATTTGCAAGCTTGAAATCACTCGGGATTACCATGTTGAGAAAGCCAACTTCTAGTGTGCTACTGATACTATTGCTCATTTGTTTCTATTTTCCTAACACACCCATATAGTAGAATAATTTCTATGAAAGTTCCTAGGTCACGATTCATTCCTATTATCGAGCATTAGTGCAAAAATTATTTCTGATAAATCGATGAAATTCATGTCCTTCCAAAGTAATTCATGTTTACGACAATTAGCACGAATAGAGTGTGGCTGCTTTACATCATCAAAAGAACGTCACTGCTCCAGTGGGACATCTACGTCTGCGAACTTGACCTATAAAGGACAAAATGTAGATGAGGCTCGGCAGAAAATGGCCGACAGGCGAATCCCCACATACCGACGATGGGGTCCAGGAATCGTCCCCCTTTTTATATCCTTGGACATTTGCAGGACCTGAGACAAATAATTGCTGATGAGATAGATCTACCAATCATTTTTCGGTCTTCGTCAAGCCTACTCTGAAGGTGACTTGGTCGAGACAGTATATATTCCAGTTTCCAAATGGAGGAATGAGTATTCCGAAACTCTCAGATCCAATTTCGAAACTCTCTTTCAAGAGGTCCAAACATGGCACACAACCTCCACATAGCCGCTGTAAAAGGGGATGTGCCTTATTTGCTTGAGTTGCTTGCAAAAGATAAGCTGCTTCTAAAAAAAAACAATCAAGGTGAGACTCCTCTACACATTGCAGCCATGCTCGGACACTTGGATTTCGTGGAAGAGATCCTAGCTCAGAAGGATGAGAAGGATGAGCTGACAAAAGCAACAGATTCTCAGGGATCAACCCCTCTTCATCTCGCGGCAGCAAAAGGGTACCTTAACATAGTGGTAAGCTTGTTAAGAGTTGACCCTGATGTGTGTGATGTCTGTGACAGATATGACAGAAACCCTCTTCATGTTGCGGCCATGAAAGGTCATGTGGATGTGTTGGAATACTTGGTTCAAAAGAGACCTAATGCAGCCCATAGTTCTGTCGAACATAACCAGACAATCCTGCATTTATGCGTGATGCATAACAGACTAGAAGCTTTGAAATTTTTGATAGATATCTTACCCAGTGATCTCATCAACCAAAGGGACAGACGCGGTAACACGATTTTGCATTTGGCTGCTACATATGGAGAAACCAAGGTATGTTCATATAACCAAACCTCTGCACTGGTCAAATTTAGTGAGCTTATTAATAATTCTAAGATATGTAAGTGTTCTAGAATATTCATAAGCTAAAAGATATCCTTTTATAAATCATCGCGGGTTATGATATTTAAAAAAGGAGGAAGTCATTGGTCCATATAATTCACTACAACTTTACACTTCGCGCTATTTTGATACTAATTTTATCAACATAAGAAGGAACATCAAATCGGAGATAGCAAAAGAATTTCAACAAGGGATGAGTATCCCTTTTGAAGGCATCAAATAATAGTCACAAATACTAGAGGCCTGAAAAACGTTAGTAGCAAAGTTAATACGGAAAAGTATGTGACGTGGGCTTGTCTAGTTCAAATTTGACCCCCAATTGGTACATTCTGGTGTTACTTTGTGCAGATTATGCTCTTCCTAACTAATAAAGGAGTTAAACCAAACATTAAGAATTCCAGTGGTTTCAAAGCACTCGACCTATTAGCACAAGGCGAAAGTCATGAAAGAAAGAGAAAGTGGCAAAACAATATGCATAAGACGCTGATGGTGGTAGCGACATTGCTAGCTACCATGGCATTCCAAGCCAGTATTACCCCACCAGGTGGCCTTTCGGAAGGAAATTCCCCGAGTGGTGCAAACACAACAGCAACAGCACGTGCAGCAAACACAAAAGCAACAGCACGTGCAGGCGAATCTGTAATGGCGAATGAGCACTCGGGTGCGTACAAGGGTTTCATAACATGTAACACGATAAGCTTCATCGCTTCGCTTAGCATCATTATGATTTTCATAAGCGGTCTTCCTTTAAAGCGGCACCGGATCACCACATGGGTTGCAATGTTGGTTACGTGGATTGCGATAACCTTCATGGCAGTAACTTATTTCATCTCCGTATTCGTCTTCACACCGCCGAAAGAAGAGACAACTTATATTATTGCAGTTGGACTAGCAGTGCTAGCATGGGTTGGATTGATGGTTTTTCTTTTTCTGTGCCACTTGATTCGCTTAATCCTGAAATTGGTACGCAAGGTCCTACATTTCGTCTGCGAACGCTGGACAAGAGGCAGGCCAGAGGGTCGAGGCAGGCCAGAGGGTCAAGGCAGGCCAGAGGGTTATACGGTTTAGTGGCTGTATATAGCTGCAAATGTGTTTGTTCCAGAAGAAGCGCCCTGAGACCTCAGGCCATAAAAGAGGAGATGCTATACGGTGCATGTGTAGTTCACTGTGCCGATTAGACAACTTAGCCACGATGCATTAGAGTATGGGATATGCTTGTGAAAACAATAGATGTTTTAATTGTGTTGAATTTATGGAAAAGATGGAGTTTAGATGTATAATGGATGGCTGTTTTATTTGATTTGATTTGGGGCAGTTTAAAAAAAGAATGATTATCGGATTTAAAGGCCAAAAATCTCAGCCATGGGATCAATTTTATTTAGTGTAACCTGAACATATTAAAGTGGTAATTTATTGACAATTAAGGAAGTTTGTTCCAGTGGAATTGCAAGTTTTACGATTAATTACGGCAAATCATGACAGTTGAAAGGATTATTACCTATGGACAGGATCCAGTGATTATGAATTTGAAGGATTATCTATGTAGATTTACTAAGAATAGGGAACTAGAAAGTAAGTTTTAGGTTGCTTAGATATCTCAATAAAAATTAAAATCATTATGATCTTTCGAGCTTACAATAACTTGAGGTAACTCACTATCTATAAAAGTAGAGAACTACCTACCACCTACACCGACTAGAAAAACTGATTTACGATTGTCGATGTCAAGAATTGATTATAAGCTGTCTCCTTTGACAATTTCAAGTATCTTACTATCCCAATAGTTTATTGCTATGTGATAGGAAATTTTTGCTTCAAACTGTATTAGCCGAGTCACCACACGAAAGGGAAAGTACCAGTTATGTCACGCGCCAAACCCCGGGCATGCGCACATCCCTTGGCGGTCGACTAAAAATGTCCCAAGATGCGTTGCCGACCCTTTCTTTTTATTTTTTTTTCTTTCAATTAAGCACATGCGGAAGCGAATTAAATACAACATCCAGTCAATCATCAGAAACAGAGATAGTAAAAACACACCGCAAAAGTTGCTGAAAACAACTTATTTATTTAACCACTTGTTGTCCCTAGGAAAATTAATGATTTACAAGTCCTTACACTGGCAACTTCCAACTGACCATCTCAAAAACCTTCAAGGACTAGGGTCACCTTAAACTTCACTAATGGCAAGGCTGGCCAAAAGGTGTCGCATCTTGTGCCCACCACATCTGCACTCAGCAGATCTCCACGATACGGCCTTGAAAAAAGGTTAGTCAACGAGAGAGTGAGATAAAATCTCAGCGAGTCAAAACCTTAAACCCTGATTAGGACGCAAATTCGCCTCGAATGCGGTCCTAAACATGCACCATACAGAACTTACCTCACCTCGGCGTGTCCCTACATGTTAGTACATCACATATACCAATATCAACACAACAAGCACAATTTAATAACCGGAACACATGATCTCAATCACAAACATCCACATGGGTCCCGATGATAAGGTGAAACCATTATGACACGTCTTATACCGTACCACACAATTTTACTCCATAATCAAGCGCAACTATCACAACCATTCAGGCGTGTTCCAGTTATAACAACCCAACAGCTACGGCCAACTTAACAATTGACAGTCATCCGGCTTAACTGGGCATCGTTCCACTCCGTTGGGCACGGCATCATCTAGCATCCACCGCCTAGACGGCATTCCACATTGGAGTGTCGTTCCGAAATCCATCCGCAAACGGCAACATCTAGCATCCTTTGCCTAGATGGCATTCCACACAAGAGCATCATCCCACATAATCATACGCATTAGGACGGGTTCCACTTAGTGATCACATGAGCACATACTTAGCCAAGAACACCGTGCTTTGCATTCAAATGCCTCATTTTTAAATAATGAACTTGGCCCATTTTATTCGTATTAAAAATCTTGGTAAAATAATCGTGCGTGGTCACATATTAAATCGAACCCTTAAACATAGTACATTCACATTTCAAAATTTCATGAATTTGTATAGTACATAAAAATTTGGTGTAAAAAACCGACACCCGGTGTTTTTTTATTATTATTTTTTTGGTAAAGGTAAGAAATATATAGATTTAGCAGAAACTTACAAAGTAGAGGGGAAACCAGGCACCAACAGAGCAGACACTCAAGGCGACCAAAGTCGAAAGAGAGTGTAGGGGTGCCATGGATCCAAAAAGCAGCAAAGAAAACCAAAACAGGACACCTAAACAACAAAGACTAAACTAGACCGAAAGACCCCCATCAATCAAAGATAGACGGACTCAAGTTCCAGCTCTGTTGCAGCCTTCTGTTCGTCGGGGTATCCAAGACATGCTTGAACGTCATCGCTTTGTCTTTAATTGCCTTACAAAGATGCATCTTCATCGCCGGGATAGAGTGAGTCTGATTCCGGAAGATGATGTTATTGCGCTCTTTCCATATTATGTAACAAAGAGCACCAAAGCTGAATCGAGCCATAGAGTGATAAAAGCCCCTATCCGAGAATCGTCTGGATGCCCAATCAAGATTCTCCCGCCAAGAATTGTTCCGCCACAAGACATTGAAATTCGCAGCCCAGAAGGAGGCGAGATTCCCCGGTATATGGCATGCGAAGAAGAGGTGATCCACCGAATCAGGCCTGCTTGAACAAAAAGGACACGAAGAAGATGCTGGAATCAACGCAAATGAGAGGAGAAGAACCTGAGTTGGCAACCTGTTACGGGTAATGAGCCATAGGTGGGTTTGGTATCTTGACGGCATGGATGAGCTCCACACAAACGAAGACCAAGACACCACATTTCCTTTGGGTCTAAAGAGATCCCAAGTAGACGCCGTTGAGAATTTCCCCGATGGATGCCGTAACCATTGGAAACGGTCTTCTTGTTGATTAAACTCAGGTAGGGGATCCCACCAATTAGCCCTAACATTAATAACATACCAACCAAGAGGCGTGGACAAAGCATCAGCAACAGAGGCATCTCGGGGGATGCCGGAACGATATATCTCCTGGTTGGAAAATAGGATATTGAGAGGGCCATTAGGGTGCCAAGGATCGAACCAGAATGACACAGCTCTACCATTCCCTATCCTCCATTTGAAATGCTGCTGGTAAACATATCGAAGGCGAAGGAGTCTTTTCCAAGCCCAAGACTGCTGGTAAACCCGGTGTTTTTTTATTTAAATACCATAAAACTGAATTTTGCAATAATAATCCATAATTACCACCGAGCACTCAATTGCACATATAAGCAATCCATTTCATATTTAAATTCAACCACGAGAACAAGCGTAAAATTCTACTAAACAATTAATACGTCACTAATTACGCTAATTATGATTAATTAAATAAATTGTGATTACTTAAACTGAACCACTTAATCAACCTAACCATGTAGGCACATCATCAATCAGGTCAACTTTACCCTCCATCATATGGCCAAGAACACCAAAATCCCCTTTTTAAAAATCACTTGGCAAAATAAATTTGTACGGGGTCACGTATTTGAAATTAACCCACCAAACTTTGCACGCATCTAGTATAAAAGCCCCTTGTTTTATTGAGCACATAAAACTTAGTGTCCAAACCCGACACCATATTTATTTTCTATTTTCTTTTCCAACCCCTCTTTTTTTGAAACAAGTAACCCTTTTTTTTTGTTCAAAACATTTAGAAATAAATTTGTAGGTGCTCACATACCCAAAATTAATCCGTCAAACTTTGCACGCACCTAGTGTAAAACCTCTTTTTTATTGGGCAAATAAGTTTTGGTGTCCGGACCTGACACCTCATTTATTTTCTATTTAATAGTCCACAAGGCCATGTTTAACAATAAACAACCAACATGGAGCAATCTATCTCATCACATCATGCATAGGTTCTCAGCATGCCAAAAATCAATCAAATCACAAAATATACGTTATCCAACAAGCAAGACACCAAGAACAACCACTAGACCACAACTGGTCCTGACCGGCAGAAACCGGGACCACTTGCACGTCTCCAAGTTTAATTCCATAAACATAACCAAATGAGTTTGGAAAATTCTTAAATTGGAATATGTTATAAAGGACACTTAAAAGAACACTTTTCATGAGGACACATTGACCCAAATCATTTTAGAATGAGAGTAGTAAATCGCCCAAACTATTACCAAAACTGTGTCCGTGTCCAGAAATTACGTTTTACAAAATCAGCTTGGTTTGAGATCCAAAACTTGTCTGTTTGCTCTGAAATTTGATTATGTTAAACCACAAGATGTGATGAAAATTTTTTGTGAAGAAAATCTTTCCAAAATCGAACCCTAAGAGTTGATAAAAGTCCCTTAAACACCAAAAGGTCACTGGTTCCAACTCAAACCGAGATTCTGATTTAATTGTAACAAAGCTGAAATCTCGTTCTTTTAAATCCATAAAATCTTGAGTAAAATATATGTAATATTTGAAGATGTCTAGAATATTTTTCAACACAGAAGTAACCTCAAAATCGTAGCACATTTTGACTAACAAAAATGGCAAACGGTGAGGGTCCAGTAAATTGATCCGAATTTAAGTTAATCCAACTTAATTAACACTAATCGTTCTTAGCACTAGTCATTCTTAGCACTAATCTAACAATGCTAATTAACACTAATCTAACCCCATAAGCATAATTAACAACCTAATTAAGAATTAGGGAGTTAACTCACCAGATTTCGACGGCGGCGGGCTCATGGCAATTGGCAACGCGACGGCGGCGAGAACCCGAGTCTACTGTGTTTCAAACGGAGCTCAACAGTGGCTGTTATGGCCAGGTGAAGCTCACGGCTTGGGGGCTGCTGGGGTCTTGATTCAGCCCGGCTAGACGGCTGGAGGTGGTTGCGGCTTGGGCTGGACGGGGCTGTGGGCTGCTATACGTGTGATGAAGATGCTGGGGTGAGCTGGTGGTTGATGTGGTTGAGCTGAAGATGGCATGAGGGTGGCGTGGATGGTGGCGGGGCTGCTGGACTTGGTGAGGCGTGAGGTGAAGTGCTGGTGGGGTGAAACAGTGAAGTGGAGTTGTGCTGGAGAGGAATTGGCGTGAAGTGGTAAGAGTGAGGGGGTGCAGCGAAATAAAATAAAAGGGAAAACCAGACCAAGGTGAAAAGGGAATGGGCAGGCGTGAAGTTGGGATGAAGGAATGAAGGAAGTGTTAAGTTACCGTAATTGAGTTTCCTTTATTATCAAAGTTTTATTTCCTTTTTTACTTATATAAGGGTATTATTGTCATATATAGTTTATAGTCAATATAAATACAATGGGTGTAATGTTTCTGTTACCACGAAATCTACAGACCCCTCTTTCTTTCTTTTACGTTCTCCTTCTCTTCTTCTTTATTCCTTCTTTCTTCTTCTTTCTCTCTTACTATTCGCTGTAGGTTCTCTAATCAGCTTTGTGACATGGTATTAGAGCGGATCTAACTATTTGATTACTTAATCATATTGCTGGTTTGAGAGTCCCCTAGTAATCCTACTTCTTTTCTGGTGCGTAGCCACCTAAAGCTGCAATTTTTATCTGTTTTCTCTTCAATTCTCAATACATATGAGATCAGAAGATATCGGATTCATCAGGTTCGGTTTATGAACATGGATTACAACACTTGCTGATCAACGGATTTTCAAGAATCAGAGTATTCTATTGATTATGGTTGACTGGTCTTGCTGGTTTTCCATCAAATATATAATTATTTGAATCGAGATTTCTGGTCGATATTTTCTTCTATACAGCAGTCTCTATTTATGAGTTTTCAGCATCCCTTTGGTTAATTGATGGAGCCAATTACATCTGATTATACATTAGCGTTGTTGCTTTGTTACTTGCACTAAAGTTTCAGCCTTTTTAATTAGTGGTAGATATACTTATATTGAGATTATCATCATGAGTGATACTAAGGCTCCTACAGATAGTGTCAACGTTCAAATTACCACTATTAAATTAAATGGATCCTCCAATTACTTGTTATGGGCCCAAGCTGTGAAGGTCTATATTAATGCCAAAGGGAAACTTCATTATCTTACCACAGACCCTCTTACTGAAAATTCTAGAGACTATAGTGGTTGGATGAGAGAGAATGATACACTTCTGGTGTGGTTATGGAATAGCATGGAACCATCCATCGCTGCTAATGTTATGTTCCACACAACTACTAAGGGAGTGTGGGATGATCTTATGGAGAGTTACTCACAAGACAAAAATATGTCTAGAATTTATGAACTATATGAGAAGATCTTTAATTTTAAACAGGGAAACAAGTCTCTTGGAGAATATTATAGTGCTTTGAAAGGTATGTGGGAAGAACTCAATCTTTATTAGCCCATCACTACTGATCTTGAGAGACTAAAGACACAACGAGCTGAATTTCAAGTGGCCAAATTTTTATCTGGCTTGAATGCTGGCTTACAGCCTGTGAAGAGTCAACTTCTTGCTGGAGAGAGAGTTCCTTCTATGAATGAAGCATTTTGTCGAATTCAGTGCATTGTCCCTCTGTCTTCTACTTCATCTAAAGACAATTCAGCATTTGTGTCTGGTAGTGGTGGTCGTGGTCATGGTGGATTTTCCAATAGAGGTCATGGTTTTGTGGGAGGTCGTAGTCGTGGTGGTGGACGTAGTGGACAAAGTTCTGATCGAGATAACGGTCAATGTATACACTGCGGCAAATTCTGTCATATTGTCGACACTTGTTGGGTCAAGCATGGCAAGCTTGAGTGGGCTCAATGATCAGTTACTGCAAATACTACTGTGTCTGAAGGGAGTGCTCGAAATGTGTCTTATAGCGACATGAACCCATCTCTCCCACCTAGGGGTAGTTCTTCTGAGTCTACGGCTCGAGATGATATGGTTGCACAACTCATCAAACATGTCCAACAACTAGAGGCTTCCAATTTCTCATCCATTGCTACTCTTGCACGTACAGGTAACATGGCCTCTTTCTCTACTTTGTCTCCTAACACCTCTTGGGTCATTGACTCGGGGGCTTCTAGTCATATGATAGGTAAGCAAGAACTATTTTCTTCCCACACTAACTCTAGTCCTTCATCCGAAGTTATTTTAGCTAATGGTTCATCAACTCAAGTGGTTGGATCGAGGGACCATTTCACTTACATCTTCCTTATCTTTGTCCTCTCGTTTTACATGTTCCCCAACTTCCTTTAAATTTGTTATCTCTGTTAGTCGGTTAACTAAAGCTCTTAGTTGTTCGGTTACATTTTATCCATCTCATTGCGTTTTTCAGGACCTTCAGACAAAGAAGATGATTGGTGGAGGGCATGAATGTGATGGACTCTACTATCTCAATGGTGTCTCCACTGCTGACGCCAATGGTCTAGCTGCTAGTTCTATTCTCCCCCTTAGTACCTCCTGGGTATGTTGCTCAGGGGGAGAATCGTAGTAGAGTATTTCGGCTACATAAAGCCATTTATGGGTTGAAACAGTCTCCAAGAGCATGGTTTGAAAAATTTAGTTCGGTGATTTCTAGATGTGGTTTCCACCAATGTTATTCTGATCATTCTATTTTTGTTCGCAAAAAGGAATCGGGGGTAGTCATTCTTGTGGTATATGTGGATGATATAATTATCTCTGGTAGTGATATGAGTGGCATTTCTAAGATTAAATCCTTTCTTCAGCAGCAATTTCAGATTAAAGACTCGGGAACTCTTAGGTATTTTCTCTGGGCATTGAAGTTTTACTTAAGTAAAAAGGTATTAATTTGTCTCAGTGAAAGTATGTTCTTGATCTTTTGTCTGAGACAGGTACACTAGCTTCCAAGCCAGTTGATACTCCTATGGATCCAAATCAAAAGTTTGGAGTTGATGATGGAAAAGAAATTGAAGACAAGCATCGATATCAGCGTCTAGTTGGAAAACTAATTTATCTTACTGTTACACGTCCTGATATTTCTTTTGCTATCGGTGTGGTGAGTCAGTTTATGGAGTCACCTAAGAAAGCTCATTGGGATGCTGTATGTCGCATTCTTCGATATCTTAAAAGCTCTCCTGGTAAGGGACTAATTTATAAATATAATGGTTCTTCTACTTTGGGTTGGCTATTCTAATGGTTCTTCTACAACTGGTTATTGCACTTTTATTGGTGGTAATTTGGTTACTTGGAGAAGCAAGAAACAGACTACTATTGCCAGGTCTAGTGCAGAGGCTGAATATCGTGCTATGGCACATACTGTGGCTGAATTGTTGTGGTTGAAATCTCTTCTCCAGGAGCTTGGATTTTCTATTAATCAACCTATTGACATGATGTGTGATAATCAAGCAGCTATTTATATTGCTGGGAATCCTATTTTTCAAGAGCGAACTAAGCATATAGAAGTTGACTGTCACTTTGTTCGTGATGCTGTGAAGCAAAAGTTGGTTACTACTCCTTACGTTGCCTCTAGAGATCAATTTGTCGATATGTTTACCAAAGCATTATTTCGTCCCGCTTTTGTTGCTTTGTTGTTCCAAGCCGGGCATGGGTGACCTATATGCTCCAAATGCTTGAGGGGAGTGTTAAGTTACCGTAATTGAGTTTCCTTTATTATCAAAATTTATTTCCTTTTTTACTTACATAAGGGTATTATTGTCATATATAGTTTATAGTCAATATAAATACAATGGGTGTAGGGTTTCTGTTACCACAGAAATCTACAGCCCCTCTTTCTTTCTTTTACGTTCTCTTTCTCTTCTTCTTTATTACTTCTTTCTTCTTCTTTCTCTCTTACTATTCGCTGTAGGTTCTCTAATCAGCTTTGTGACAGGAAGTTGAGGAAGAATGGGGGAAAAAGGGAAGAAAGGGGCTGTCTGCAGAAGGAGGAGGAGGTTTCACGCACAAGAAGAAAGAAGAAGAGTGGGAGAGAGAAAGGGGAAACAAGAAGGTCAAGGCCACAACCAATGAGAGACATAGAGAAATATCAAGCCACTCATGACATTGGCCTCCAAAGTCTTCATCCAAATAAGTCAAGCACTCCTCCAATGAGAAATTAGCTTCAATTTCTCACAAATCAACCATTTTTGGGCAGCAAAATCCTCCTTTTTCCCTTGATCCGAATTTCCACTTATTTTCCATTTTGTTCAAAATCAATTTTCCCGCAAAATTCCGAATTCAACGAAATTTCTCTGAAAGATGAAATGACATCCTATAAATGAATCGTGACATGCTCGAACATTTGATTCCTGAAACCAAATTCAATTTCGTGGTTAAAATCGACCAAACGCGATTTTAGTGAGACCTAACATATCGGGTAGCTTTTAGGAATTTTAGCTCATTTGACCCGTGGTCGATAATTTTCGATCCATGTTTATACATCTTTGAATTGTAGATAACTCTTGGTTGTCGTAAAAATCGCAAGGTTTCAATTACATGTCCAAGTATAATTTCGATAGAAAATCGGGTTAGTATTGTTCGACGCGAATTTTGCAATCACACGGAATCACCCGCAATTCAATTAAGTGATTCCGTCGAATCGACCTATGTCCGATCACAATTCGATTATAACGATGTTGTATTGACTCTTGCCAATTATTATGGTTGAGCAATTGATTTCCGATCGAATTCTCTAGTTTGCTGCGTTTATATCCCTTAACAGCATCACCTAATAGATTAGTCAATTCGTGGGGGGCCCGCTCAAAGTAAAATGACCATCGGTGCGTCGACGAAATGTCCATTTCATATTATCGGGATGGGGTCGAATTTCAAGATATTACAAGTTAGACATGCAATTGAGATCATGATGATTTCAAGCAAGTTACAATTGCTGGAGGTATAATTATTAAGGACGGGAACTACAAGTCATGACTAGTTGAGGAACAATACCCTTAGGACAATTATTAGTAATTCCATTGTCGAGTTACGAAATATAAAAGTAAGCTATTACTAATAATGGAATAATATAAAATATTCAACTACCAATTTTGACTAATTGAAGAAAATTGTAATAATGCTGGATAATTACTAGTGACGACATCCCGATGTTATCTTGCTGTTCATAAATTATCTTTTCCTTCTCCAATTTATGATCATTTCTTTTTGCTGAACATACCTTCAAATGCTAACTAGTTTTCGAACAGAAATGGGCAATCAAATTTGCAAGACTGCTGAGCGCACATTATGCTTAATTTTTTTGCTGGCTCTAAATCATTTGCGACTATTTTGGTAGGAAGACTAATTGCAAATGCACTTATGACACTATTGCTCATTTCAAGCATCTTCTAATACAATTCATAAAGTTGAATAATCCTCCTAAAGAATCAAGTAATGTGCAGTGTCAAATAAGATTATAATATAAGTCTTTGAATATTTTTTTTTTTTTGGGTCAAATAGAAATTTCCATTCATTACCAAACTAATACATGAAAGGGAATCTCAAAAGTCATAGTAACAAAACAAACCTGTAGGGCTCTAAAATAAACAAAAAGCCAAAACAGGGCATTTCATCAAAACATGGTTGACAAAGATCATCACAAGCTTGTCCTTCAAGAATATATTCTGTAACTAGATCTAAGCGAAATGATCGGTGGCCAGTCACTGAATTACACAGCAATATCAGTGATAAGCACACACCAAGATCTCCATCTATAATTACGGCTTTGCTTTTAGGTGTTGTATGCCTAGGTTCGACGTCCCCAATACCATCACCATACGGAAACAACATAAACATATTGAAAATTTTCCGATATGACATTTGTGAGAGCGAGCCTTGTAACTAATGCGAGATACCAAAACTTTAAATGAAATACGTTGAACGAGCATGGAGTTGATATTGAAACTGCTATGAACAATATTGAAACTGGAGGTGGAGCACTTATTAATTAAAACTTCAAAATCTAGAATTAGATCGGAGAGAAAAGCTCCAATATATAAAATCAAGAGAGTAAAGCTCCGAGATCTAAAACTAGATTGAGAGAATTAGAAAAAGAAACAAAAGGAAATAAAAGGAAAGGGAAGTAGGGGGAGGAGGGAGAGATCTAGATCAAATCCAACCCCGCCCCATCAGAGTCTTGTGGGATTGATGTGAGGGCACAAGGATGGCTTTATTTTTGGGAGCAAACTCTAGGCAGAACCTCAATATCCACAGGCTTATTAGTTAAATGGAAATTGTCAAATACAATACTATGCTACCTAGTATTGTCATAATATCGGCCAATTTCATTCTTTTATTAACTGAGGAAGAATTTGCAAATTGATAAAATCAGGTGGATGAATTTTCCACCCACTCTGATCTCCTATTAAAAAAATTCTCAATTCTCCCTTTGGGGCTTCAACTCTTGCCTCTAGCTATTGGGTTCCTATTTTTGTACCAACCCAAGATATGCTTATTGGTCTATATGTAATCCATGGAATCACATATCAACAATTAATTAAAATCTATAGTTATTGATCAACAACAAAAATAAATAACTCATTCTTGTAGATTAGATCAAATTGAACCCTACTAATTGGTGGAGATTCCTCGAGGAGAGTGGAAGAGACAGAAAAAAAGTTCAGATGGGGGAAGAGAGAGAGAGAAGAAGAAGAGATGAAGTCTTTAAAGTTGACGTGCTGCTTTTAGGGAATTGCGGGATACAACTGGGGACCATTTTGTGGTGAAACTGTTTGCATTTAGTCTACGTAGGTCAAGGTCACGCGTTCACAAAAGTCCATATCCGAAAAGAAAGGAAAAGCATGATGTTGATATATCTCTAATTGATGCTCGGCAAAAGTACCATAGAAAATTATGGTCATTGATCTTAACCAATCATGTCTAATAGTGTGTGAAGGCCTCGGGGACTATGACACTACATCTATCTATTAAGAGTCTAATAGCAATACATAATTCTTTAAAAAACTTCAATTATGATATAGCATATTCATATGCTCAAAATTTTGTGACTATTTTGGTAGAAAGACTAATAGTAAATGCACTCAAGTATCTTCCTAACACAATCCACAAAGTTGAATAATCCTCCTGAAGAATTAGGTAATGTGTAGGCCCAAATAAGACAATAGCAGAAGCTTTTGAAGTTGACATGCAGCATTTAGGAAATTGGGGGATACATCCATGACCATCCGGTGGTGACGCTACTTCAAGGTCATGCGTTCATATATGTCCATATTCGAAAGAAAAAGGAAATGAATGATGTTGATATATCTTTGATTGCTCGGCAAAAGTACAGTAAAAAATTATGGTCATTGATCTTAGCCAATCATGTCTAACATCGTAAGAAGGCCTCGGGGACTATGACACTATGTTTTTCTATTAAGAGTCTTATATCAGTACATAATTCTTCAAAAATCTTCAATTTTGATATAGGAGATTCTTACGACTCAATGTTCTCACCGCTCAAATTGGCCAATCTAAAGTTTTAACACACATGCGCAAACACACAGAAATACATACATGGGGGCAAAAGCCAAATCTGTGAATGAATCCACTGAACATACGAAGGATAGCCTCTATTTATATATAGGTTGTATCCTCACACGAACTTGAAGAATCGTTCCCTTACCTCACATCCCTAGGACTATTGGATGAACCAGGCCACATACTTGCATATAAGAATAAGGGCGATGCAGAATGCGATGATCGATTCTTGGTAATATCACGTTACTGTAATGAGTAACTCACGATCGCCCACTTCACGCCAAAAACGTTTCTAAAAGAGTGTTGCTTTTCTCAGGTTTCCATCTTTGTCTAAAACTTTTATAAAAAACTTTTTTACAGAGGAAGTTGATTTTCTCATATTTCCATCATGTCTTAAAGTTTTTGAATGAGGGAGTGCGTTTCTCAGATTTCTATGGGGAAGGCTATTGTTCCACTGTAGCAGCTGAGAAAAATGTCTGGTCGTGGTTGAAGGAAAGAACATCGTCGCAATGAAGCATTTGGAGAGAAGCGACGATCAAAAGGAGAATGGTAGCTTTTTTTTAGGGCAATCTACAGCAGGGACTTACAAACAAATTAAAGTTCGATTTGCCAAAACACACATTTGAGAAAGAGATTGCGGGTTTCTTCTTGATTCCCTTAAGAAATATTTGCACGTAGATTCCAGATATCTATAACCTTTCTGCAATGCCAAGTTTGACTAGGTCTATAGTGTGATATCCATAAATTAATTTACTCGAGGTATTGTCTATTTTGGCTCGTCCCATACCGAAATTCACACACACACACATACACATCCCAAAATCACTTTCCCTCTATTCAATGCATATTTTGATTCATTCTTGTCCCCTTTGTCATCCTAAAAGCCTACCAAGAGCCGCTTATTATTCGAGCCCTTCGGCCTGGCGACCACTCCCCTTCCTCACCGGACTTGGTTGTTATGGGCCCATCAACTTCCGTGTGGTTTGTCCTGAACCATACACCTATTGGAGAGGGTCCCACCTTGATACCATATTGTAACATCCTTGAATTAACTCCCTTCAAATATTATCCTCTTTAGCCCATGCCATAGCAAATCTGATGGTTTTTTCCTTTAACGTATGGACATTCACTTCTCCAAAATATCACCCATCCCAGTAATACTCTAGCTTAAACAAGTTTAACTTTGAAGTTTCAAATAAAAACTTGCCATTCAATTTTTACATGTGTATATATATCTTAGTACTGCTTTACTCCTATTCAATGCACAATTTAGTTATCTTTGCCCCTTTGGGCCTTCGCCATTTTAGAAGATTGCCACGAGCCACTTCTTGTCAGAAGCCTCTTGCCCTAACAACCACTCTCCGCCCTCATTGGATCGGATTGTTACATATAGAGTCGTGAGTAACATCTGACCAAGCGTTTGAGTACACAATCATCCTAGGCTTCTTCATTTAAATAAGAAAACCATTCCTGTGGCGGCAGGGGTATACATGCTCTGTGATTCATTTCCCTGCCTAGTACCATAGAGGACTTTCGTGACTGATCAAATCAATCAGAAGCTTATGGTCCTTCAATCTTTGAAATTTTTAACGGAAGAAAAAGAAGATCCACTCTCTTTGGCGGAATTTTGAAGGTATAGCAAGGCTGATCCCTCCACATTGAGCTTAAACTATTTGCAAGCTTGAAATCACTTGGGATTACCGTTTTGAGAAGGCCGACTTCTAATATGATAATTATACTATTGCTCATTTGTTCTTATCTTCCTAACACATCCATAGAGTAGAATAATTTCTGTGAAATTTCCTAGGTCACGATTCATTCCAATTGATCAAGCATTAGTGCAAAAATTGTTTCTGATAAAGAGATGAAATTCATGTCCTTTCAAAGTAATTCATGTTTACAACTATTCGCATGAACAGAGTGTGGCTGTTTTCATCATCAAAGGATGTCATGGCTCCAACGGGACATCTTACGTCTGCGAACTTGACCTTTATAGGACCAAATGGAGACGAGACTCGGCAGAAAATGGCCGACAGGCCAATCCCCACATACCCACGGTGGGCTGCAGGAGTCATCACCTTTTTTGACATTCTAAGACATTTGCAGGAACTGAGACAAATAATTGCTGATGAGATAGATCTACCAATCTTGTTTCGGTCCTCGTCAAGTCTACTGTGAAGGTTGACTTGGGTTGTGACGGTTTATATTCGAAGTCTTCAAATGGAGGAGTGAGTATTTCGAAACTCTTTTTTGTAGAGATCCAAAGATGGAGCTCGAGCTTAGAGAAGCCACCATGAAAGGAAATTTGCTTTCTTTTCTTGAGTTCCTCAAAAAAGATATGCTACTTCTCGATAGAATTATGACTGGCAATCCGTCCTAGACTTCCTTGCAGATCATGGCCATGCTCGGCCACTTGGAATTTGTGAAAGAGGTTCTAGCTTGGAAGGCCGAGCTAGCAAAAGCGCAAAATTCTTATGGTTTGACACCTCTTCATCTCATAGCAGTAAAAGTCTATCTTAACACAGTCGAAAGCTTGTTAAGAGTTAGCTTGAAATATGTTCCATCCATGACGAACACCTAAAAAAAAAAAAAAAAAAAAAACTCTTCATGTCGTGGCCATGAAAGAGCATATGGATGTGTTGGAACGCTTGGTTCAAGCAAGACCTTTGATGCAGCCCGTGGTGTCACTAAACATGACCAGACTATCCTGCATTTATGTGTGAAGCACAACAAACTTGAAACTTTGAAGGTTTTGATAGATATCACAGGCGATGATAAGTTCATCAACTCAGGGGATGAAGATGGCAACAAAATTTGCATTTGGTTGCTGTAGATAGACAAATTGAGGTACTAAGCCTATGCACTAGTCAAATTCAATGAGCTTATCACTAAAAAAGGCGGTTTATGGAAACATGAATGTCCTAGAAATATTCAAGTCTTCAAAATCCCCAGCGGAGTCGCCAAGCTGTCGCGACCTCTTTTTTCCGGCGCCCGCAATCGGGTACGGGCGCCTAAGAAGGCTAATGGCTCGGCTGAAATTAATTATGCACAGACTCTCCCAAGTCCACCAATTCACGACTTAATGGTCCAAGTTATTAACCTGTAAATCAATTTTTAAAATGGAGTCGCCACTAATCAATTTGGGGTGGGTTGATTAGAAACCCAAGCGAAGTATTGGGAGAAATACTCACTCCTACATAACTAGAGAAATTAGGATCAGGGACTTGATTACACTAGTTAATCACTAATGCCCTTTCGGTACCTAATCTTGTTTAAATCTTGAGGTTTTTTAGATGTTCGAGGGATTTTCCATGCATTTTTGGAGAAAAACATCTTTTGGGTCTTTTCCTAATTTTTTTCGACATAAAAGGGATTTTTTTTTGGATTTTTTTGGTATTTTTGGAAAAAAATACAAGTTTTTTTGGCTTTTTCTGAATTTTTGGCATTTTTTGGAAAATATGGAATATTTTTTATATTTTTGATTTTTTGGAAAATAAAATATTTTTTAATATTTTTCAATATTTTTTTTTAAATTAAAATATTTTTAAATATTTTTCGAAAATAAATTATTTTTGATTTTTTTGGGAAATAAATTATTTATTTAAAATATTTATAATTAAAATAATTTAAAAACGGCCCGTCGGGTACGCGGGCTAGGCCATTTTTGTCTTGTTTAAATTCTTTATTGACTTAGGTTTTTTTTTGTTTTTTTTGTTTTTTTGTTTTTTTTATGCAGGTAAAAAGCTTAGAAATTTATTTTAATTTTTGCTTAAAATAGATTGTCTTGTGATTATAAATTGTTATGCATACTTTACTATTTTAACACTACACATGGCACACACAACCCGGCCGCCATAGGATTTCTAGGATTGTGTTAAGAAAGATACAACTTCGAACGCGAAATTGCGATGTAGAGGTTGCCTTTCTTTTCCCCGAATTTCTTAGCCGAGGTTAAGGGGGTATGCTACTAACGCGAGACTGCGACGAGCGGATACCCTTTTAATTTCAACACACCTTCTCAATTAGAAATCGAGCCACACATATCATGCGCATGTCTATGTGATTGCCATCAATTTTCTCGTGTGAAGTAAGTTTTTATTTCATGTACTTTGCAATTTACTTACCTTTCTATATATATTGAGTAGTCCATGATTAGTGTAGGATTTAATATCACGGTCATCTAAAAAAACTTTTGCAGAAGAAATTACTTTCAGTTAATGTTTTTATTCTCAAGCACGTTAAAGAGTTCCTTTTCACAAGAATTTTCATTTGCCTCAAAAGGGATAGAAATCTTTTTCAAAATTTGTTGCAATTCATGCTTTCTTTACCTTTCAAATTAATTATCTTTTTAGCCCATGCTAACATCTCACATGCCCCTTTTCAATCCATGCTTAGGAAATCGTCTACCTTTTCATGAATAAACGAAATGAGTAGGGTTAGGTCGTCATCATGGACTGACTCCCTATTTACGCCTTGTATTCACAGACGCTTGTTTATTTATGACTAGGTAATCATGGAGCGTCAACGTTCGCTGATCCAAACTTGTTCAAAAGCAAGAGCAAGAATGGCCGAAGAAAATGTACCAAGCCGTATTGCGGTCATGGAAAGTGAAATGAAGCAAGTCTTCAATGTGCTTCAATAACTTTCAAAGCAAATAGACTCCATCCAGGGCAAACTCACTCCCGCCCCGGCCTCAATCGAGGTATTGTTCCCACAATCATCTATTAGGGGTGATCAAGGTGGAGATATCGACGATAACATGCCTAAATTGGAAGATGATCCGCACCCAACCATGATCGAGAAAGCTAGGCCAGACAGTTTGTCTAAAACTGAGCATGAAAAACGCCTTGAAAAGCTTGAGGAGAAGCTGAAACAACTGCAAGGCCTCCAAGATCCTACTTTGATGGACCTCTCCATTTATTCCAATGTCAAAATGCCGGAAAAATTCAAAATGCCCAAGTTTGAGAAGTACGATGGCACGACTTGCCCTAGGGCTCATTTGCAAATGTACTTGGTTCGAATGACCTAATACGTTAATAATGTACCATTAATGATCCAGTTGTTCCAATGAAGTCTAATAGGCCCTACCCTGAGGTGGTACATTACAAAGAACATGAATCTCCTCGAAACATGGAGCGAAGTGAGTGAGGCATTCTTCAAGCAGTATAAATTCATAATGGACATTACCCCTTCTCGTGAGGATCTTGAGTGTACTGAAAAGAAAAAGCACGAATCATTCAAAGAATATACTATCCGATGGAGGAATCTGGCCTCCAAATCAGTCTTGAACCAACCGATTTCGAGCTGAGAAAGATGTTTATCAAAACCCTTCCTTACGAGTACCGCAATCGAATGGTAACCTTGATCGCCGAATCATTTAATCAACTCATTCCAGTAGGGGAGCAAATTGAGATAGGGTTGAGGGATGGTTGGTTCACTGAAGCTGCATCCATGGGCAAGTCCAGCATGAAGAAAGATAAAGAACCCCTGGTAGATGTCAATGCAACCTACAATCATTCTCCAACAATTCAGACGGGTGCAAGACAGCAACAGACCACCAACTGTCAGCCATCTCAGCGTTACAACAACAAGAGATAATTTACTCCTCTTCCTGGATCTCCGTCACAAGTACTGGCAGTCCTCCGAAAAAAGAACCTCCTTTCGATTGAGCCAAAGCGACCCAACGCTAAAAGTTTTTCCAACTATGACTCGTCAAAAATATGTGACTATCACATGGAAGAAGTGGGGCATTCGACTGATGAGTGCTTCGCCCTCAAGAGTCGAATCCAGAACTTGTTAGACACTAAAGCTTTCTCATTCCAGAGCAATTCGCTCCCTGATCACACCGACAAAGTGAATGCAGTATTTAGTTCTGAAGATAGTCAAAGCATAAATATCGAAGCACATACCACTGACATTCATCAAAGGCTGATGAAGGCCGGGTATTATTCAAGCAATGAAGTGCCACCCTTAGCAACAGAGAAAGAAGGGCCAGATGACATGACCACAATGTTTGAAGACCTTTTCATGGACACCATCAATGAAGGAACGTAAGGGGAAATGGGTGCAGGCCCACTCGAGTAGAACCCTTTTTAATTTCCTTTTGTATTCCCCTACGTGGGAGCTTGTACATCTTCCTTAAGCCTGGCTTGTTTTATTTTCAACATCAGTTTCGCTTGAGGAACTGACTTTTGAAAACACTCTTCCAAAATGTAAATGCACCTATTAAATAAAGTTGAAAATATTTTGAGAGTATGAGGCGGTATCCTAAACCAGCCCGGTGATGTTATCCAACCATGAAAAGAAAATATCATCCAAGAAGAATACCGAGGGCCGGGCTTCCTCATGCTTTTTCTCCCCCAAAGACGTATTTTGAAAATAAAAAATATTTCATCACCCAAAAGCTTTTGTCAAAACAAAATGATAAATTTAATCATGTTTGTCTTTCTGACTCACTCACTTCATGTCTTAGAAGATCATTCCCGTCCCCTTTGACTTAGTGTGACAGGGGGCATTTGAAGCAAACGCATCAGGTGAACTCGACAAATTCAAAGACACCCTGCCAAGAAAAAAAGGGAAACGGAAGGTGAGATGTAATAGGTAAAGGCATACAGTTGAAATCGAAGCATCCATGACATGCCTCACTCTTGCCCAGCTCCATCCTAAGCCAAAGAACTATCTTGTCGCACGACGCGCCCAAACAGCTAGATGTTACAGTTTCAACTTCAACATAAGGAAGAAGTTCCTTTTTTTCCTTTAAAGTGATTATTGTCAACAGGGAGAAAATCTAGACAGTCAAAGTGATCTATAGCCCCACACTCTGGACAATGACTTTGGAATCTAGAAACTTCACTCCATACGCATATTCTTCCAATGAGTAATTGCCATCAGAAAGCTTGAGATTTTTTATCTTAGATTCCATAGAAGCTTGAGGTACATGACTTGTGCTCAATGATGCTATAGTTAAAGACAGAAAGAGATATTCCACAAAAGGAAGGCGTTGAAGATGAATCAACGACCAACAATCATACATACATGGTCACAAGAGAGGAAGGCCAATTGAAGAAAACATTGAACTATGCCGAGATGAAGAGGCCATCATTGACATTCAAATATCTTTAGGAGCTAGCACAGACAAACTCCGGGGAAGGGTAATTTGGTATCATTTCCAATACTCCCATTATCTAAACCCGCTTTTGACGTATCTTCCCTATTTGACAGGGAGCATCACAACTCAAGAACCAAACTCAACGGTCAGGTTTGACAAATCAATACTGGCCAAGCTAGTATATGGAAATGACATGCATCAAATTCACTTGACTTCGTGTAAAGGGACGTGCCATCCATAAGCCAATTAAGGAGAATAATTGACTTGACGAAGCAAAAGACATAGGACTTCGTGTCCCCCTCGTACTTCAGGTCCATCCGATCATCTGCGAACCAGTAAAGGGTAAAGTTGTATCACTTCCAGTTATTCAACTCTTGAAAGAATTCCTGACTAACATGATCCCTTTTATCTGTTGCAGGATCACCTAACTATCAAAAAATGCAGATAACAAATCAAGGAAAGACATGTCAAACTTTGATAGGCTCTCCTGAGCGAAATGGCGCCCTGAGTAATTACCAAAGAAAATGACAGAAAATCTTCAGGCCTCAACTCATAGTTGATTTTGGTTAGAGTAATTGATCTACTTGTACATCTTCTCTTCTGTAGGGGCAAAAGTAGAGATGCTCGATCAGATTCCCAATCCTTGGCTGATCATTCATGCGTCATATTCCTAATCAATAGGGACAACCATTGACACCCCTTTGTGAATAACCCTTTTGATGTTCAAAATTTAACGATACTATTTTGTTAACCCTTAAAGCTGCCAACAAGGTCTTTTTGAGCAAAAACCATTAATTTGTTTCGAGAGTACAAACTCTCTCATGTTTAAAATGCTGCATGCCTTTTCCAAATGGATTTTTGCATGATGATTTCGTTTGTCTAGATCACTGATTCCACTGAGGATTATTAGAATAGACAGCTAAGTGAAGAATACAAGATTGATTGAGCATGCTGGATGAGGTGCGTCAGAATGATGAAAGGCAAGCCATATCCTACACACAATCCCCCCTTCTATACACTTGTGAGATGAGTGCAAAAGATTCCATGGCTGCAGGGTAAAGAGTTCTCTCGCGAATGGTACGATAACCAAAATAGTGAGAGGCATTCCATCGCTCACCCCATTGAGCCCCATACATTGGTGAAGCTTCCCTCATACCCTCATCAAAAACCACCCCACATTAGGGCAGAGCGGAGGCAAAGCAACATCACAAGGTGAGAAGAGAGATAGAAATTTTCTTGCTCGCACTTGCATCAATCTTCGAGTGTCTTTATTGCATATGAACACTCGCATTAATTTAAGTGCCCTAGAATGACGAAAAGCAATTCTTTCGGCACTTGTATTCATTATACAATCCAATTGAGTCTGTAATTTCACCATCACATGGAGGCAAAACAGAAGTCACTACCATTTAAGCAACGTAGCTCGGAGTGCTAGCTGAAGACGAAGACTCAAGAGTCTAACAACAGTGTCGTAATTGAACTTGCCTAGGCTAGTTCCTCTAACGACAAGAGTGAAAAAATAGGGGCATAAAAAAGCAGCGTACCTGGTAAAAGCAAGGTCAATGCCCATGAATGAAGAATTGGAATAAAAAATAGGGGCATAAAAAAGCAGTGTGCCTGGTAAAAGCAAGGCCAATGCCCTCCAGTCAAAAATACAGCCAAGAAAAAGTTGTTGTTGTGGTCAATTGATAGAGCCTCCATCTGATAGTGAGAAGAAAGACTAGTGACAAATGCCAAGACAGTCACCAACTCTCACTCTCTTACATGTGAGCCAAGTCTATGTTATATTCCCATTGTAAAAGTCTCTTTAGAATAGGGGCACTTCAATTAACGTAGGATTTCATGCGTATATAAGCATCGCTCGAAGAAGTACGAGCAAGATTATTCTATCTCTTTTTGCAGGATTCTTCACTTGCAAACCCGGAGATGATCGTGCGGCACTTCATTCATGAGCCTTGACCTTGATGGTCCCCTTCGATGAGCCGCTGACCAAGACTTCATCACAATTTCAACAAAGACCTCTCACATTGGTAAAGTCGTACTGTTTGTGAGAATACTTAAACCCCTACTGACATGATGACAGTGAGATAGTGTGGTCCTTATGAATCCTGCATTAATGGTCAGGATAGCCTTTTCCATGAGAGTGAGCGAAAAGTCCTTTCAGACTAAAAGTCCCTTATCTGGCATGCTCAAGACATCTACGTTCTAAATGAAGGTTGTCTTTCAAAATCTTCCCTGGTGGAAATCAGATGATGCAAAATTGACAAAATTATCATGCATGAATCTCATTTGAACTCATGAATTTACAGCATATACAATTATGTGTGCATATTGTGCAAATAGCAGACATACTCTCAGAGATCAGAGATATTGCCAGGTAAGCATATCCTTATCCCCACTTGTCTTAAAGTACCAACCATTGTCCAGGTACTCTCTTCTTGACAATCAACCCATTCGAGTCATCCCTTGAGTTTGGATGCTTGCAACTATCTTAGTATCCCATTGTCTTTGAGTACCCACCACTTGCTAGGTACTCCCTCTTATTGACACTTGACCTATTTGAGTTGTCCCCAGAGTATTGATGCTTGTGACTGATCAAGTATCCCTTTATCTTTGAATACCTACTGCTGTCTAGGTATCCCTATTATCTTTGAATACCGGCCACCATTCGGATACTCCCTTTTCCTGACACTCGACCTATTTGAGTTGTCTCCGGAGTATTAATACTTATGACTGACCAAGTATCTCTTTGAATACCTACTGTTGTCTAGGTATCCACATATCGTCAAGTACCCACCATTGTCCAGGTACTTCCTTTTCCCGACACTCAACCTGCCTGAGTTGTCCCCAAATAATATAGCAGCTGCTCAAATATTTCATTGCTTTGCTTGGCACCGCCATCCAAGTATGCTTTCTAGCACTTAGACCAGCCTGAGTGGTCCTAGATCATATCATTAAATACCTATGTTCATCCAAGTATTCTAGTACTTTGTACACCTGTGGCTACCCAAGTGTTCCAACCTCTTTGAGTGCCTGTGGCCATCTAGGTAAGCCTTGTGCTACATTCAAATTCTCATTACCAGGAGGTGAGAGACCTTCACAAATATCCGAGGCACGTCCTCAATATTCCCAATTACCAGGAGGTGAGAGACCTTCACGAATATCTCAGGTACGTCCTCGATATTCCCCATACTAGGAGGTGAGAGACCTTCACGAATATGCGAGGTACGTCCTCGATATTCCCCATACCAGGAGGTGAGAGACCTTCATGAATATTCGGGGCACGTCCTCGATATTCCCCATACCAGGAGGTGAGAGACCTTCATGAATATTCGGGGCACGTCCTCGATATTCCTAATTACCAGGAGGTGAGAGACGTTCATGAATATGCGGGGCACGCCCTCAATATTCCCATTACCAGGAGATGAGAGACCTTTGTGAATATCTCAGGTACGCCATCGATATTACCAATTACCAGGAGGTGAGAGACCTTCACGAATATCTCAGGTACGCCCTCGATATTCCCAATTACCATGAGGTGAGAGACCTTCACGAATATGCAGGGCACGCCCTCGATATTCCCATTACCAGGAGGTGAGAGACCTTCACGAATATGCGGGGCATGCCCTTGATATTCCCAATTACCAGGAGGTGAGAGACCTTCACGAATATGCGGGGTACATCCTCGATATTCCCCTTTACCAAGAGGTGAGAGACCTTCATGAATATGCAGGGCACGCCCTCGATATTCCCAATTACCAAAAGGTGAGAGACCTTCACGAATATCCCATGAATGTCCTTGATATTCCCCTTTACCAGGAGGTGAGAGACCTTCGTGAATATCCCAAGTACGTCCTCAATATTCCAATTACCAGAAGGTGAGAGACCTTCATGAATATGCGAGGCACATCCTCAATATTCCAATTACCAGGAGGTGAGAGACCTTCACGAATATGTGGGGCATGCCCTCGATATTCCCATTACCAGGAGGTGAGAGACCTTCACAAATATGCGGGGCACGCCCTCGATATTCCCATTATCAGGAGGTGAGAGACCTTCACAAATATCCCGGGTACGCCCTCGATATTCCCAATTACTAGGAGGTGAGAGACCTTCACGAATATCCCAAGTACGCCCTCGATATTCCTATTACCAGGAGGTGAGAAACCTTCACGAATATGCAGGGCACACCCTCGATATTCCCATTACCAGCAGGTGAGAGACCTTCATGAATATCCTAGGTACGCCTTCGATATTCCCAATTACCAGGAGGTGAGAGACCTTCATGAATATGCGAGGCACGTCCTCAATATTCCAATTACCAGGAGGTGAGAGACCTTCACGAATATGCGGGGCACGCCCTCGATATTCCCATTACCAGGAGGTGAGAGACCTTCATGAATATGCGGGGTACGCTCTCGATATTCCCATTACCAGGAGGTGAGAGACCTTCATGAATATGCGGGGCAGGCTCTCGATATTCCCATTACCAGGAGGTGAGAGATCTTCACAAATATCCCAGGTACGCCCTCGATATTCCCAATTAGCAGGAGGTGAGAGACCTTCATGAATATGTGAGGCACATTCTCAATATTCCCAATTACTAGAAGGTGAGAGACTTTCATGAATATAGGAGACCCATCCTCAACATTTCCACATACCAGGAGGTGAGAGACGTTCATAAATATCCCAGGTACCCCTTCGATACTTGTGATCATCCAGCTATCCTCCAAGAGTTTGTACTTGTGATCATCCAAGTACTATCTCCCAACAAATGAAATGCCCTGAGAAAGGTCGGTGCATCTCCCGTCAAAGCGATCGAAGAAAGGTTCGGGTCCTAAACAAATCATTGATTGTTTTAAGAGGCAACCAAAGAATGGTTCGGGTCCTGGAGAAGCAATTTTCCGTCACGACAACCAAAGAATGGTTTGGGTCCGAGACAAACCACCGATTGCTCCAATAGGCGACCGAAGAATGGTTCGGGTCCTAGACAAATCATTGATTGTTTTAACAGGCGACCAAAGAATGGTTCGAGCCCTAGAAAAGCAACCTCCTCATATCACCAGGTAAGATGATGCCTTAATACTTGCTAAACTCGGGGCTCACACCCTATCTCACTCAATCCCGGTAAGTAACTACAGGTATCTTCTTATCTGTCTTAGCATATGTACTGTTATATTGCTCTTTTTACATAGGATAATAAGTCCTAAATAAAATATAATCCGCTACGCATGTATGGATAAAATTTAGGCATCGGTTTGTCTTTGAATGCAACCTCTGCGAGCTCACCTTCAAAAGGGGCAGCCGTTGACACCTAAAAAATTCCCTTTTAATTAGTTAGGTTTTATTTTATTTTAGTTTAGTTTATTTTATCTTATCTTTTTCGGATAATAAATAAACAAATAAAAAAAAAAGAAGAGAAGCGAGCCTCGCATGGGCCCTCGGCCCATTTCCGCCTCAACTCGGCCCAGCTGGGTCTTCTTCTTCCTCCCGCAGTTGCAGCGCACGCGCAGGGGGCGCGACGCCGGAGCAGAGGGGAGGAGCAGCGACGACGCACGTGGAGCAGAGGGCAGATGGCGTCGGATGGGACGCCAGTTCGGCTGGCGAAGGCCGTGGCAACCGACGGTCGAGCTCCGTCAACCGGCTACCCCTCGGCCTATAAATAGGCCCTCCATCCCCCACGAAGAGGACACACAGAGCAAAGGCAGAGAGAGAGAGGCCACTAGAGCTCGGGGTCCCCTGAGAGACTTCGGGGAGCTCGAGTGCAGGCCAGCCGTGGTGTGGTGAGCTCGGAGGGGTCCCCGAGAGACTTCGGGGAGCTCGAAGAGCAAACCCGAGAGAGAGAGAGAGAAGCTAGAGGAGATTCGTGTGGGTCTCGCCGTCGTCGCCGCCCCCGTCGTGCTGTTGCCACGAACAGGTATCGTGATGTCGCCGTCGCCATCGCCATCGCCATCTCCCTCTCCGTAGTCCAGTCATCGTTGCCGTCGCTGCCGTCGTCGCCGCCGTCGCCGCTGCGCCTCGGTCCTCTCCCTCCTTGGCACCGCGATTCGGAAACCCTAGGATTCCCGATTTTCCAGGTCGCGACCCTGAGTTGTCGGGTCGGACCCGGATCGAGGACCAGGTAGGGATTCCGTAAATTCCGGGGGCGGCGGAAGTTGGGTCGCGATTCGGGTCGGAGTTGGTCGTGGAGCGGGTCGTCGAGTCGGGCCGGGCGTATCCAAACGCTTGGCCACGACCATGTTTCATTGAAAAAAAAAAGGGAAAAAGGAAAAAAAATCCGAGTCGGGCCGTCGTGTTCGGGTCGCGGCCGGGTTGGATCCACTGTAAACTCGACTCGTGCCGTTTTTTCATTATTTTAATTTTAAATAATATTTTAAATAAATAATTTATTTCCCAATAAAATCAAAAATAATTTATTTTCGAAAAATATTTAAAAATATTTTAATTTAAAGAAAAAAACAAAAAATATTGAAAAATATTAAAAAATATTTTATTTTCCAAAAAATGAAAAATATTCCATATTTTCCAAAGAATGCCAAAAATTCAGAAAAAGCCAAAAAGACTTGTATTGTTTCGAAAATACCAAAAAAATCCAAAAAAAATCCCTTTTATGTAAAAAAAAATTAGGAAAAGACCGAAAAGATGTTTTTCTCCAAAAATGCATGGAAAATCCCTCGAACATCCAAAAAACCTCAAGGTTTAAACAAGATTAGGTACCGAAAGGGCATTAGTGATTAACTAGTATAATCAAGTCCTCAATCCTAATTTCTCTAGTTACGCAGGAGTGAGTATTTCTCCCAATACTTCACTTGGGTTTCTAATCAACCCACCCCAAATCGATTAGTGGCGACTCCATTTTAAAAATTGATTTACAGGTTAAAAACTTAGACCATTAAGTTGTGAATTGGTAAACTTGGGAGAGTCCGGCATAATTAAATTCAGCCGAGCCATTAGCCTTCATAGGCGCCCGTACCTGATTGCGGGCGCCGGAAAAAAGAGGTCGCGACAGTGGCCACCAAGGACTGGCGCGCCTTTTGTTGGACGCGTCTCTCTCTTTTATAATGCAAAAGAGAGAGCCTACATCATTGTCGCCCCTCTCTTTTGTCTTCTTCCTTCCTTCGGCAGCCCACGCGCAGAGAATTTAATGTAATTAATACGACCAGCGTGCTAAACAAAATCGCAGACAATCACAAAAATCCAACTTGGACTTTATTAATCGAGACGGACAGATTTGAATCCTCTAATTTTGGTATTTTCTTAATGAGCTCAAACTCGCTACATAATTTCAATAATAAACAAATATGAGACACATCTATTGTAATTGGTGATGTAACGGAAGCGAATTGTAATTTTGCAATTGAATCAGGAGCAATGGAAATCGACAAAAAAAATAAACGGAGGCCCAATAAAAGGACAAGAGATTTACTTAATCAGGTCGGACCTTCGGAATCTACTTTCACAAGGGTTTGCAAGATGTATGAACATACCGTTCGTCTATCTGCAGTCACTGGCCGAATAATCTTATTTGAGGTCGACCTATATCACTAAGCCAAGCCATGCCATCGTTAACCCTAACCTTCGCCGGAGCGTCACCATCAGTCAAGCAACATCATCCATCAAACATCCTTTATACACAGTTTCGAGAAATATATGAATGATGACAATAGAGACGTAGCATTGGATATGCAGGAACTGCAGTTAAAGATCTGTGCGCGCGTCAACACCCCGTCGGCCATCCCTCCCCGGTTATGACCACGGTCAACACCGAAGGGGCGCGTAAGATGCAGGGCAAAAACCCAACAACACAGAGTCAGATTCGGCAAACACGGAAATACGAAACTCTTGCGCGACAACTCGAAATTCGGTCGACGTCATTTAAGCTAAGTCAACATGCTTTAAGATCTCCTGATAACGGGATGAATATGCAGTGAGCCTTTTATGAAAGCATTTTGTCGAACGAGTGGTGGGCAGGCATTTTCCTCGTCTCTATGTTCGAAGCAAATGAAAGATTGACATCCACATAGAAACCAAACATATCGACATATTTGATTTTTCGTTCAATCAGAAACTTGAGTTTGACACCTCTATCCTTGTTTTCAGGAAACGGAGGCAAAGCAATATGTTCGTACCTTGACAAGGTGAATTTCCAGTCGCAACCGATGATCAAGCAAGCCAGGAATTGAAGGAAATGCTCCGAAACTCATCACCGGCAAGGATGGGCTTCGACATTGAAGTTTCGGCGGAGAACAGGACTCTTCGATCTTCACGGCCGAAGAACAGAGGGAAATAGTGTGCCTCCCACGCGACGACGAATATTTTCTTAATAAAACACCCTAATTTTTTCTTTAACGTAAGAAAACTTCTTTTTTTATTCGGTAAAAAGAGAGATCTTTTCTTTTTGTGCCGCCAGCCCCTTGTCCATCAGCAGAAAGAGACGAGGCCACAAAGGGTTTTTTCCTTGAAAAATAATAATATGGTCCTAGAACTTTTAATTTGTTCAATTTAGTCTCAAAATTATAGCTCAATATACATTATGCGTTTGCCTCGACAGAGAGGAGCTTGTATTGTTCTTAGATTTAAAAGACTTATGAAGCAAATTGTAAATTAACTTTCAACTTCTTTTTTTTTTTTTTACAAATATTACCTCACAACTCATACCTATCCTAAAAAGGACCATCATATTGGTAAATTAAAATCATGATCAACAAAAGAATGGTTTAGAAATGATCACTAACACAAGCGCTCAATGGTTGTTTTCAGTTTAACTAGTCCCCGAACCTGGAGAAACCCGGTTCGGAATGGACATCAAACGAACCGAAGAGGAAATCATCACAATGATAGAACCACTTTTTTATTAGTTGATATTGTTGCAGAAATTGATCTGACTTGTTCTGCTGCGCAGGGCTTCATCTGCATCTTCTTTGCGACCAAAATCAGCAGCTGATCATGCCGGGCGGCTTAGGATCCACCCAAGAAGAGGCCAATGCAGCTGGGCACCTGCTAGCGGTCTCCAGATTAGAAAGGGAAAAAAGTTTAATGCCTTCAAATGTTTGCTCTGAAGGGCTAATACGCTGCTGTGAGCAGAGTGACATGAGAGAAGTCCTCACCGCAGCCATCGGAATGATGGACAGGATCAAAATCCACGTCATGGGGTGGCCCAACCAAACGCGCCCTACCACGTCCCCAGCAACGGGCGCGGCGGCTTTCGTCCTTTTAATGTACATTGCTGGCAACATCTGCCGTTAAAAGATTGAATGTCAAAATAAAAAGATTACGTGCCAATGAAATTTTTACATCGGTCATGAGAGGGAGAATCGGGACTTTTGAGTTCTTTGCTATGTTTTCTGAATGGAGGGGAGCAAGTGATTCAACCATATAACCTAGGAAGCACCGTTATTCTCTAAGAGACTTCCCCAACACTTGATCAACAACTATCGAAAAATCCAATACCTAATCAATTTTTTCAACACTCAAATTGGAATTCTGACATGCAAGTTTCTAACACATAATTTTAACATGCGAGATCAATTTTATAAATTTTCAATAAATGAATGGTCAATATGTGTGTGTGCGCGCCCACGCGTGTGTGCGTGTGAGAAAAATAAAAATCAATAATAAAAATAACAAATTAGGAATGAAGAAAAACTTAATATTTTATTATTTTCTCTTTTGACTCTCACTTTCCGTGATACACAATTTATTCTCAAGTTTTTTCTTTTTTCTTTCGACACATCGACATGCAAGTCTAAGATAATTTTTAATAATATTTTAATATTTTAATATTTTATTATTTTTCTTTCTTTTATTTTTCCTTTTGTCGGCCACTAGCCATGGTCGGGTAGGCTGGCCTTGCCTAGGTGAATGTCGTTGTTGCCTACCAAAGGCAAGGCCTAGCCAAACAAGTGTGAGCCCCAACTGAGTGAAGGTGAGGCAACCTTAGCCTAGGCTAGTCTTGCCTAATTTTGTGGGGTTCGTCCAGGCCAGATTTGGCGAGGCTGCCCTAACCTGAGTGAGGGGAGCCTTCATTGGGCCTCAACCTTGCCCGTGGCAAGCAACAAAGACCCTCACTACCCACCCGACCATGGCTAATGGTCGGCAACTTGTCATCCGGAATGGAAAGTGAAAAGGAAAAAATATTCAAAAAAAATATTATAATTTTATTAAAAATTATTCACATTAGCATTGATCATTTCATGTAGACTAGATGGGGTCCACATTAGCAAATCTAATTAAAATTAACTGAAATGGCTGAATTGGTACTAGATCATAAGTTTAGGAATAAATTGACACAATAAAAAAGTTTGGGATTCAATTTGTACAAATACCATAGATTTAGGATTTTTCTAACATTTTTTCCTAAATCATCACAGGTTTTGATATTTGGAAAGGAAGCCACTCGTCCATATAATTAACTACAACTTTATGCTTCACATTATTTTCACGCTAATTCATTTAGATTAGAAGGAATGTAAAAATAGAGAAGCAAAAAAATTCAACAAGGGATGAGATTCCCTTTTGAAGGCATCATATAATAGTCACCAACATTAGAGGACTTAAAAACACTAGAAGCAAACTTAGTCCTCAAAGGTTTACAACATGGGCTTGTTTAGTTCAAACCCGACATCAATTCGTACATTTTGTTGTAACTACTCTACAGACTATAATCTTCCTAGGGATATGTTCAGCACAAGTCCTAAAACTTGTCAACAAAGTGCAATTGAGTCCTAAAACTTACAAAAAGTGCAATCAAGTCCTAAAACTTGTCAACTTGGTTCAATTCAGTCTTTCCGTTAACACCGTTAGTTTATATTAACGGAAATTGCTGATTTGGCTTATTTTAATATTTTCTCTCTTCTACGTGGCAATTAGGGCAAGAAAAATTGTGCACATAAGCGAAACGACGTCGTTTTATGGGCATTGCCATTCTCAAAACGACGACGTCTCCCCTCCGTTTTTTTTTTTCACGATGTCTCCTCCTCCGTTTCTCTGTTTCTTTACGACATCTCTTTGATTCTTCCTCTCTCGAATCAACGAACCCTAAGCCCTAAATCTCGACTCAGATCTCTTCCCTCTTCCCCTCTCAAATCAACGCAACCCTAAGCCCAAAATCTCGACGCAGATCTCTTCCCTTCTTCCCGTCTCGAATCAACGCAACACTAAGCCCTAAATCTCGATGCAGATCACCGGTGCCTCGTGAGTTGCGGTTCTTCATCAAACGTCTGTGTGAGTACACGCGACACTCGTCCCACGAGAGCCTTAGCGGTGGATCGAGCGGCGCCGACAGTGGAGGCGAGGTGAATTTGTTTGCACCGCTCGCTTACTCTGTGCTTGACAAGCTGAAGTCTCTGGACCGGTTGACTCAGAAGACCCTGATTTCAAATTGAGCAAATATGATTATTTTGGCCACGGTGAGATACTGAGTTTCTTCTTTCATGTGTATTGGGGATTGTGATTACCGGAGCCGGGTCATGAGGAGGTCGTCCCAGAGGCGAGGGTCGAGGATCGCGATTCCTTGGACGAGGCTAAGCGGAGCTCTCCTGATTACCGAGTGACAGGTCATTTCTGGATGAATCATGCGTGCGTGTGTGTGTAGAGAATGATTGATTGCACTTGCGCAATGCGTGTCCTCCGTTTGCATAAATTCTTTTGCTGCTTCTTGCTGGTGTATCCGCAGGCTAGTTGTGGGACTTTGTGTTGTTATGATACCTCTACAATGGAATAGTAGCTCGCTGATTTTGTTGTTAGATTAAATCGATACGTTAATCTCATCGAAGTGTTGTGGTGTTCTTCAATTCTAATCTGCATCACTGTATTTGTGATTTGTCCATTAATGTAACTGATAATATAGTGTTTGATCATTTCTTTCAAGACTATGGCTGATGTTATCTACAACTTCACTAATTATAGAATTTGTTCTAGACAGCGACATCTTCCTCTTGAAACTTCAAGTTCTTTTTTTTTAGGGGGGGTGATGTGCGTATCTTCATCTCTGCATCTATATTTACTTTATTAGAAAGGGACATGAGAATAATGTTTTTTAAGACTAAGATAGCAGGGATATGGTATGATGTGGGTTTAAAATGTATTACATATATGTGTCCTCTTGAAACTGGTCAACACTAGCTTTAGAAAGCCAAATTTGGCTTCCTGAACTGTCTATTTTGGTTGTGCTAATGACCGTCTTCATTTAATCATTTCAGGGACAACAATAGCGGTTCATGCTGCTGATATAATTGCTTTGTCAAAGGTGACTGATTGTTTCCTCTTCGTGTTTCTCTTGTAATTGCTATAGTTCATGACAATGGTGCTTTGATTTTGAGCGGCAGCTTACCTCCGCTAGTGCTACCATAGGAGCACTGCCGTTTGCTCCAACCTAAGGCAATATGGAGATCGGATGACACAGATGAAACGTGCGGTCTTGTTGAGCGTATACTACACCCGGAACCCATTGAAGTATGTTTCAAATAGTTGCGTAGAGGTTGCTTTTTAAGCCTCATTTTTGTGCTAAATTAGTCATGGATTTCCTCTCACGCTTGAATGTTCCACTCGTCCATGGTGCAAATAGGCACGTTTAAATTGAACTTCTTTACATCACATTGTTCAAGTACTTATTCACCGGAATCATCATCATGGCTGATAAATGCTACATGACTGTTACGCACTGCTTAGTGGTGTCACATGACTATGAATGTTTTCAAAGAACTGTAACTTAACATAAATCAGTTAAAGATTAGATGGCCTAATGATATATTGCCTCAACAACCAGTTCTGTCAAGAATTATCCTCTTTTGGAATTATCCATTTTCCTGTTCTTCCCCATTTTTTTTATGCTTGTTGCTGTCCCATAATCCTTTAAGTTGAATCTATAGATATAGTTCCTTTTCACTGTCGATGACGATACCAAATGATTTGTCTCATTGTCCATTGCTTACACAGTTCTTATGTGATGGAATCCAATGCACTGCTTGATATGCTTTTTGTTGCTTGATGATGTTAAGAAAAGAAGATTTCTAGTTTCCATGAACTTATTTTCATGTGCATGTTATTCTTGGAAACAAGATTTATATCGCATGCCCATATTTTCGTCTTAGAGGTCTCTAGCTACTGTGTACAATTTTGCGACACATGTTAAGAGTAAATGTATGACAGCAGACAGGTGGTTTTTATCTGTGAATAAGTTGTCATTACATGTTTATTTTGAAGGTTAGGCTCCGAGATTTGGGAAAGTTTTCGGCGGGCAGTTCATTGCTCAGGCATAATTAGTTCAGTTTACTGTCACTTTCAACTCCTTTTTTGCTGATGCTGGTTTGCTGATGCTTGTATTGGAGGGTTGACTACTCTCAAGGTCATCCAATCAACATGGGTATGTTTACCCTACCTATTTCTCTTTACAAGTGAAGTCATTAGTAGTTTTTAGATGAAATTTTACGATTGAAAGTGCTATTTGTTTCTATTCCTTTGTAGGTTCAACGGGCAACAACAAAGTTTATGTCACTGTTTTCTTTGGAGGTAAATTTCAAGTTGGACCGCCCTTAGAGTACGTAGATGGAAGGGTCGATGTTGTTGAAGTAGACTTAAGTAAGGGTTCATTATCCAACATAATTGCAGCTGTTGAGGTTTTGTGTGGGTATAAGATAGAAAAGCTCTTTTATAGAGTTCCTGGAAGTACTATTCTTGAAGATGGAGTACCTCTTAGGTACTTATGGGATAACTCCGATGTGATAGATCAATTTTATCATCATCTTCACTCTGAAAATATTGAATTGTATGTTGAGCATGTCGATGATAAAGAAACACTTGATGAGATAGGGGGAGTTGAGATGGAAACTGAAGGTTTGTTTGATGTGAATATAGAATGTGTTAATAATGTGGCTGATGATGTGTTTGAAAATATAATTGGAAATGCCGATGGTGATGGGAATCAGCTTGAGGGTGAAAGTAGGGATGTGGATGATGAGAATGATGATGCATGTAATTTGGTGGATGTTGAAGAGTCGAGTGACGATAATGATTTTGAATTGGTTAATGCAAGAAGAAATTTAAAGGAATTTTCAGCAAGACATAGACTCAAAATTAGAACTAACATTGAAGAAACTTCTCAATTAGACATTGGCTCTCAAACTCCATTATCAGTTGATCCTCTAATGGTGGATGCGTCTGGGTGCGAAACAGAGTACTATGATTCAGATGAAGAAGAAAGTCTTCATTCATATTTAGATGATGAGAGTGAAAAAGAAGACAATGATGTTATTTCAAGAAGAAGGAGTAGGTTTCCATTATATGATCGAAATTGTAAGAATCCAGTATTTGTTGTTGGCATGACATTTGAAGATTCAAGTGAGTTCAAAGATGCAATTTTGAGGTACTCGGTGGCTGAGCAAAGAGCAATTAAATACACCAAGAACACCACTGGATTTGTAAGAGCTAGGTGTACCCAAGCTAATTGTAACTGGATGATTTATGGTGTTCTTGATAGCCAAACTGGATCATTTCATTTGAAAAAGTACATTGATGAGCATATATGTGCTATTACTTTTGAGAATAAGAGAGTTTCTAGTTCTTTTTTAGCTAAACACTTCATGATTCTCATTTCTGCAATGCCTAAAGTTAAAGCACCTCAGTTGAAGATATTGGTTAGAGAACAGTTGGGGGTGAATGTCACTGTGAGCCAATGCAGGAGAACAAAGCTAAAAATGTTCAAGGAATTACAAGGCAATTATAAGAAAGAGTATGCACTGATATACGATTACTTGGGAGAGCTTTACATTGCAAGCCGAGCGAGGACATTTATAATGAAAGTTGAAAGACCACTACCAGATTCATTACCATTATTTGATAGGACTTACATTTGCTTTGATGCCTGTAGGAAAGGATTTTTGGCAGGGTGTCGGAAGATCATTGGATTAGATGGATGTTTTCTTAGGGGATTGATCAAGGGTGAGTTGTTGTGTGCTGTGGGGAGGGATGCTAATAATCAAATGTATTCAATAGCATGGGCAGTTGTAAGAATTGAGAATAAGGACACATGGAGCTGGTTTATCAACTTGTTGAAAGAAGATCTTGACATGGGTAATGGTAATGGATGGGCCTTAATAAGTGACCAACAAAAGATATGTAATAATACTATCGCTCATCTTGAATTTGTTTGAAACAATGTATATAATGATTTCCAATATTAATGTTTATATATATATATATATATATATATATATATATATATTAGGGCCTCATTCCTTCGCAGTTGAACTTTTGCCAAATGCAGAACATAGAATGTGTGCGAGGCATATATATTCTAATTAGGGTAAAAAATACAAAGGAAAGCAGTTGATGAGACAATTCTAGAAATGTGCTAAGAGTATTAATATGTCAAATTTTGAGGTGCATAAACAAAGATTGAAGGAAATGACTCCACAAGGTCATGATAATCTATTCTAGATTGAGCCAAAGCACTGGTCTAAAGCCTTCTTTGACACCGACATATATGTAATACATTTTAAACCCACATCATGCCATATCCTTGCTATCTTAGTCTGAAAAAAAAAAACATTATTCACATGTCCCTTTCTAATCAAGTAAATATAGATGCAGAGATGAAGATACGCACATCACCCCCCCCCAAAAAAAAAAACTTAAAGTTTCAAGAGGACACGTATATTAGATGGATTTAAACCCACATCATACCCTATCCCTGCTATCTTAGTCTGAAAAAACATTATTCTCATGTCCCTTTCTAATTAAGTAAATATAGATGTAGAGATGAAGATACGCACATCACCCCCCTCCCCCCCAAAAAAAAGAACTTGAAGTTTCAAGAGGAAGATGTCGCTGTCTAGAACAAATTCTATAATTAGTGAAGTTGTAGATAACTTCAGCCATAGTCTTAAAAGAAATGATCAAACACTATATTATCAGTTTACATTAATGGACAAATCACAAATACAATGATGCATATTAGAATTGAAGAACACCACAACACTTCGATGAGATTAACGTATCGATTTAATCTAACAACAAAATCAGCGAGCTATTGTTCCATTGTAGAGGTATCATAACAACACAAAGTCCCACAACTAGCCTGCGGATACACCAGCAAGAAGCAGCAAAAGAATTTACGCAAACGAAGGACACGCATCGCGCAAGTGCAATCAATCATTCTCCACACACACACACACGCACGATTCATCCAGAAATGACCTGTCACTTGGTAATCAGGAGAGCTCCGCTTAGCCTCGTCCAAGGAATCGCGATCCTCGACCCTCGCCTCCGGGACGACCTCCTCGCGACTCGGCTTTGGTAATCACAATCCCCAATACACATGAGAGAAGAAACTCAGTATCTCACCGTGGCCAAAATAATCATATTTGCTCAATTTGAAATTAGGGTCCTCTAAGTCAACCGGTCCAGAGACTTTAGCCTATCAAGCACAAAGTAAGCGAGCGGTGCAAACAAATTCACCTCGCCTCCACTGTCGGGCGCTGCTCGATCCACCGCCAAGGCTCTCGTGGGACGAGTGTCGCGCGTACTCGCACCAGCGTTTGATGAAGAACCGCAACTCGCGAGACACTGGTGATCTGCGTCAAGATTTAGGGCTTAGGGTTGCGTTGATTCGAGACGGGGAGAAGGGAAGAGATCTGCATCGAGATTTTCGGGCTCAAGGTTGCATTGATTCGTGAGGGGAAGAGGGAAGAGATTTGCGTCGAGATTTAGGGCTTAGGGTTCGTTGATTCGAGAGGGGAAGAATTGAAGAGATGTCGTAAAGAAACAGAGAAACGGAGGAGGAGACGTCGTGAAAAAAAAAAAAAACGGAGGGGAGAGGTCGTCGTTTTGAGAATGGCAATACCCACAAAACGACGTCGTTTCGCTTACGTGCACAATTTTTCTTGCCTAATTGCCACGTAGGAGAGAGAAAATATTAAAATAAGCCAAATCAGCAATTTCCGTTAATATAAACTAGCGGTGTTAACGGAAGGACTGAATTGAACCAAGTTGACAAGTTTTAGGACTTGATTGCACTTTTTGTAAATTTTAGGGATATGTTCAGCAGAAGTCCTAAAACTTGTGCAGAAAGTGCAATTGAGTCCTAAAACTTACAAAGAGTTCAATCAATTCCTAAAACTTGTCCAGAAAGTGCAATTGAGTCCTAAAACTTACAAAGAGTTCAATCAAGTCCTAAAACTTGTCAAGTTTGTTCAATTAAGTCCTAAAGTTAACATCGTTAAAAAAGTTAACGGAAATTGCTTGACGTCATTGGCGTCATATTTTAAATGATTTTTTTATTTTTCAAATGGCTTTTTAAAATTATTTTTTATTCAAAATCTTTAAAAATTAGATTAAAAACTAAAAAGGAAAATCTAAATTTATTTTAAAAAGAAAAATCTAAATTTATTTAGAAAAACAAAATTGTTCAAAAAAAAAAAAGGCGGTGGACTTCCACCGCCGCCCATCGCCGAAGGGCTGGCGACGGAATTTCCGTTAACTTTCTTAACGGTGTTAACTTTAGGACTTAATTGAACAAACTTGACAAGTTTTAGGACTTGATTGAACTCTTTGTAAGTTTTAGGACTCAATTGCACTTTCTGGGCAAGTTTTAGGACTTGATTGAACTCTTTGTAAGTTTTATGACTCAATTGCACTTTCTGCACAAGTTTTAGGACTTCTCCTAAACATATCCCTAAATTTTAGGACTCAATTGCACTTTATTGATAAGTTTTAGGACTTGTACTGAACATATCCCATCTTCCTAACTAATGAACTCCAACGGTTTCACAGCACTAGGCCTACTAGCACAAGGCCAAATCGTGAAAAGAGCCTAAGAGATTATGGATTTTATTCAGAGAATCATAACTTGTCTAGACGAACCGTCAATGTGAATAACACGGTTACCAAAGAGAGAAAGAGGGAAGTGAAGAAAAAGTGGCAAAATGGTATGCATAAAGAACTAATGGTGGTGGCGACATTGGTAGCTGCCATAGCTTACGAAGCGGGTGCGAACCTACATGACTAATTCGCAAAGGCAAATAAGAACCTTGATGATTGCGAGTTGTTTATGGCATGTAAAAGATAAGCTTCATCACATCACTTAGCACCATTATGCTTCTCATAAGTGGTCTTCCCTTAAAGCGGTGTCGGATCACCACGTGGATCGTAACTATGGGGGTTGCGATCACCTTCACAGAGTTGGGTTATTCGTTTCTCATATCACTCTCCTCGTCGGAGAAGGAAAAAACTTATGCTAATGGTATAGTAGGAATTGCGGTGCAAACATGGGGAGGATTGATGTTTTTTTTATTTTCCTGTACCATATAAGCCGCTTAATCATGAAATTGGTACGCAAAGTCCTGAAATTTGTCTACAAAGCCTTCAAGAAATGGAAGAGGGAGGATCCTATGGTTTAGTGGCTATCTACTGGTACAAGTGCGTCTGTCCTAGAAGAATTGCATTGATTCATGAGGCCATGCAAAAGTAGATGCTATATAGTATGTGCTGTTCAGTGTGCCTATTAGCCAGTTATGTACGATACGTTTGAGAATGCATGTCTCTATGTGCTGGTTTAAACAAAAGTGTCATAGGCGTGTTGATGGATGACGCATGTAAAAAGAATGGAGTTTACTTGGATGATGGAATGGAGTATCAACAGTAAGTAATATTAATACACGGAATTCTCTTCTCTTTCTTCTTTCTTTATATGATGTGCTTAATGTAAGGAGTGAGTTGTGGTGGTAGTCAGATTACGGATGGTTACAAGTAAGAAGAGAACACATGCTAAGGTATTTGTTTTTCCCTCAACCAGATCAGGTATGACATGGGGGCTTGCGAAGGGAACGGTATCGTTGTTTTTCATTAGTAATGGTTCAATTGCAACCAACCGCAAATTGGTTTCATCAGTCCCTGGCAACTAGGGGATGTGAGAAGGAATTTAAATATAAATCTTATAATAATCACATACCATATTTACTTCACATACTATATAAATCTTTTTTTTTCCCAAAAAAGGATCACGGCATGGGTAATATCTATGCACCGATAATTCTTACATTTTTTTTTTTCATTTTGTTTGATTTTATTTATAGAATTTTTGTCCCAATGTTGTAATTGATATGTTTTTTTTTTCCATTAAAATTATTTAATGTACACGATGCATATAACTTTGAACAACATTTAACATGTTTTGAACGTGAAATATTGACAGTACATGAAATGCTTATTTTGAGTCTCCTTAAATTAGAAATGCAATTTAAATTTTACTTTAATATCATGACATAGCTAGATAGAAGTAGAACTATACCTAATATGCGTAAGTATGACAATTTATGGGCATTTTTTAAAGAGTAATAAAGTTAAAAGTATTTATTATACGTTAGTAAGGGAGAATAATTACCTTTTGTGAATTAAGTAGTTTGATTTTTATTTGTGTTTTGATTTTTAACTAACATAAAATTGCTCCAGCAAAACGAAATCAATGTAAAACCGGGAGTCTACTCTGAAGAAGAAAAGATCTGAGGGATACAGAGAAGAAAAAATCACCTCTATATTTTAAATTTCTAAAAGCTGATGAGCAAGTCATCCGGTTACCAGCAAATAATTTTGTGGCTATGTTGGGTCTGTTACTGGCAATAAAAGTAACGGACGGTTACCCTCTCATTTCCCATGATAGGGGGACTTTCCAGTTGGGGAAGAAAAAAATATGCCAATCGTAAAAAGGCCAACTAAAGATGGAAAAATACTAACCATAATGAACTACCAATTACGAATAATTAAGAAAATTAAAATCATCAATGGATAATTACTGGCAACAACATCCCCAACTTACGAAGTGTAAAGAAATGTCATTATTTTTATTAAAACAGTACGAACAATAAGTGCAATAGTATTGTGAGAAGTTTAGCCAGTTTACCACAGCGTTAGGTCAATTAGCAAGTGTTATATCACTCGTGATGGTTTGAGATAATTTACTATGAGATGGTGTAAGAAGGGAGTATTCTGAGGGAGAGAGTTTTGAGCGAGAGAGAGGAATCCAGATCTGAGACAGAGCGAGTGAGCCTCAGCCTCGCCCGAGCCCCGGCCGGCGACCTCTCTCGGACGGCGTCCTTGAGCCGAACTCTGTGAGCCCCCTTTTTAGCGCCCTACCGTGGCCATGTTTTTTGGGTGCGCCATGCCGGAGCTCGCGGCCATCCGGCTTACGCGAACTCCGGACCCCGACCGACCTCCATCTAGCTGCTGCGTGAGCCGTCGTTCCTCCGGTGAGGGTCTCGGCTTAGGTTTGAGTCCCGATGAGGCCAAAAGCCTCCCCTTTTTGTAGCGTGCCCCAACTGCTCGATGATATGACCGAACGAGATCCAGTTGTTGTGCCTTTCGTTTTGGCCGTCCTCGGGCCGTCGCAAGTCGTGAGAAGGCTTAGCCGAGCCATGGTCGGCCACGGTGGATGGTCGGGTGGAGGCCGAGCCCTCGGCCTAGCCGTGCAAGGCGACGCAGCGACGTGCGCGCGTCGCGGTGGAGGAATGGGGCCGCGAATCGGGTCATTCGGGTCGGGCGTGAGATCCGGCTGGGTTTTTAGGGTTGGTTTCTCGGGTTGGGCTCAGCTACTGATAATGGACCGGCTTTGGTTATAAAATTGTGGGCTGGGTTTTGTTTTATTTTTCTTGGGTTAAGAATGTTGCCGGACTGGGCTCATTCGCTGAGCCCAGACCAGCCTAGGTTCCGGTTCAGCCTCGACCCGGGTCGAATCCGGACATCCGACCCCGGTCCCTATTTTCAATTAAAAATAATAATAAATATTTAAAATTTTAAAAATAATAAACAAATGAAAAATTCCATTTTTTTTCGGAAACTAGCAAAAGGCTTTAAAAATAAATTTTGAGTGGTTTTCTTCAAAAAAATGCATTAAAAAAAATACCTCAATGTTTAAATAAGATTAAATTTGAAAATGCATTAATTGATTAACTAGTATAATCAACTCCCGATCCTAATTTCTCTAATTGCACAAGAGTAAAATGTTTCTCTCGATATTTTATTTGTTTTATAATCGACTCATTGCAAATTGATTAATAACGACTTTTAAATGAAAATGACTTGCATGTTAAAAACTTATATCACAAGTCGTGAATTGGTGAGTTAAGGAAAGGCCAAACTGAGTTTAAACTTGACAAGCCAGCCTTCGACCACTTGCAGGAGGCTTTAGAGAGGACACAACAGTCAAGTCCACGTTTTCACTTATGTCCATATTAGTAATAAAATGAGAGGACTGATGTTTGATGTATCTCTAATTTTTCAGCAAAATTACTTTAGAGAACTTTAGTCTTTGATCTTAGCATCGTGTGTAAAATATCTCAGTGGTTGAGCAAAGAACATCAACGTAATTAAGACTAAGGGCAATTTACGAGGACTTTAAAAAAATTAAAATTCAATTCAACACAATAACAAACTTACAGGGGAGATTGGTAGGTTTCTTCTTAATTCCCAAGAACCAATTGTAGTGAGTATCCCCAAACTCTCATTTTAGAGAGCCAAACATGGACTTTGAGCTCTACGAATTTTACTCTTGCACAACCAGAAAAATTAGAATTGGGGATTTAAAAATAACTTGCAGATTAAAAACTCGGACCAAAAATCGTAATTTTGGAGGTTAGGAAAAGCCCAAACTGAGCTTACACTTAACAAGCCATTAGTCTCCAAGCACCCACGGGAGACTTCAGAGAGGTCGTGACAATCAAGTCCACGCTCACATGTCTGTATCCGTAAGAAAATGAGAGGAATGATGTTTGACATATCTCTAGTTTTTTGGTGAAATTACTTTAAATAACTTTAGTCTTTGTGTAACATCCGCGATTTCCAACCCCATGAGAAATAACTATGAGTCTGGTGTGCCAATGGTAAAGATCAGCCATGGATCGATTGGCTCAATCAGAAGGGTAACCAAGGGATGAATCATGTTCTGATCAAAGAATCAACCATGGATTAATCGAGGAATCGACCTTGCATGCATCCGCCCCTCACTAAGCCACTCTCTCTAGCTTTCTTGAGGTTCATAAGGTAAGTAGAATTCATAACTCTTGGTTAGAGTGATAGTCTACATCATCGAATTTAGTTGTATACACACTTGTACTTAGTTTTATGCATATTGATTGATTGCTCATGTGTTTATATTCCTAAGCTAAATCGCGCTCTGGGTCATGAATGACTCTCGCTCGGCCTTAGACCAGCAATGAGGTGTGTCAGTTCAAGCCTTGAATCATGTTGCTTGGACTTGATTACGCTCTTATTCGAGCTTAATTTATGTACATGTTGACGTTTAGTTTTCTCATGCCTTTGTATGTAAGTAGAATTCCCAATTCTTGACTAAGACGATAGCCTATGTTGTCAAGTTTCACCATGTGCTCACCCGTATAAACCATGATTATGTCGTGATGTTCCTTTATATGGTTTGCTCATATTTATTCTTTTGAGTGTGTTCATGCTCCGAGACAAAGTCGAGGTTCGCTCAACTTGGAATTGACGTTAAGTCGTGATGGCCTTAGCTCGCAAGACCTTGGATCAATATTGATGCATGCTAGTTCTAAATCTTGTGTGGCATAGGGATCGCCTAGGGCCGCGAGGCCTTGGATCGACATTGAGGTGTACCGGATCCTAATCTTGTTTGGCATGGGGATCGCCAAAACCCACAAGTTCTTGGTATGGCATTAAGATAAGTCGGTTTCAAGTCTTGCTTGATGCAGAGATCGGCCTTATGTGCTCGGTTCAAGCCGCGGACCAAGAATTGTGCCAAACATGTTATATTATATGATATTGAGGGTCATGGCACACATTCTTGAATGAGCATGCCTTCAACCCTTATGTGTGTCAGCTAAGATGAAATATATATATATATATATATATATATATATATATATATATATATATACATATATACATATATAAAAGGCTTATGCAAGGCATAGCGTGTAATCACCTAATGAAAGATAAGAACTGTCGTCACTTGAGGTGGCGATGATGCCCCCACACCAACGGGATGCCTCGTTGATGAAAACAAGATGCCTCCACATCAATGAGATACTTAGGTTAAGCTCGGAAGCCTCGGGAAGCTAGCTCCAAAAAGTCTCGATCGAGCTGAGATACCCTAGTCGAGTCAAGAAGCCTAGCAAGAAGCTAGAAGCCTCGGTCGAGTGGAGATACCCTGGTCGAGCGAGGAAGCCCAACATGAAGCTAGAAGCCTCGGTCAAGCCAAGATGTCTTGGTCGAGCTCAAAGCCTAACATGAAGCTAGAAGCCTCGATTGAGCCAGGAGGGCCTGGTTGAGCTATGACAAAGTTAAATGAATCTTTTATGTGTGCTAGTATATGCATAAGTAAGATATGTTTGATGTATTTAATGAAAAGTCGAAAGTAAGCATGCATTGAAGTATGGTGTGATGGACACATGTATGTAGTTGATGTGTAGCAATGAATTTGTTATTAATCTACTATCGACATTGTATTGTGAGTGTTGTGTCTACTAGATTTTGATGATGAGATGTTCCTATAGTAGAGAATTAGGGTTTTCACTTACTGAGTTTCCCGCCTCACTCCCTTATCTTCTAGACTTGTAGGCATGGAAATCTCCCCTCAGTTTGGGGAACTATTGTCATGCTAGAGGAGATAGGAATTCCCCTAGCCTATGCGGATACTTGTAGTATAATGTAAAAAGGAAACAATGGCCTCTAGAGAAAGGGCTTGTAAATATACTATTATAATCTAAAGTACTGTGCTTCATCCGTGGTGTTATCCCTAATTTCTAGCTGTTGTTTATCAAAGAGAATACAGGTACACATTTTCGCATATGCATATTAAAAAGAAAAAAGAAATGAGATCGCGACAAGTCTGGGATGTCGCAATGTTGGCCCCCGCGACCATGAGTCAGGTTGTTACACTTTGATCTTAGCCAATCACATCTAAGATCTTGTGTAAAATATCTCGTGGTGGTTGAGTGAAGAACATCGGCGTGATTAAGATTGAGGCCAATTTATGAGGACTTTAAAAAATTTAAAATTCAATTTAACACAACAACACACTTAAAGGAGAGATTGCAGGTTTCTTCTTAATTCTCAAGAACCAGTTGCAATGAGTATCCCGAAACTCCCATTTTAGAGAGCCAAACGTGGAGTCCGAGCTCTACGAAGCTGCTGTGAAAGGGAACGCGCATTCTTTGCTTGAGTTGCTTGAAAGTATTATATCACTTGTGATTGTTTGAGATAATTTACTGTGCTATAAGGAAATCACTAAGTGTAACTACTCTCATGCGATAAAATGAGTGATTTACCTTCAAAGTAGTAATGTCTCTTAAGACAATCGTATGCCTTATAGTAAGTAATTAAAAGTAGTAATTTACCCTATCAGATATAATGCACCTCTGAGGTAGTCATTTCCCTTGTACTTAGTAAGTAGAGTAAGTGCTAATTCTTGATGATCTTAATTATAATTATTCTTAATAAATTGCTAACACAGTTTAATGGTAGTAAAATCTTTATTATATAATAACCGCAAAATGATGTTTGTGAGTCATACTTTTGTGTTTATAAAATTAGTCTCTGCGTTATTAAATTACCTTTACATTCTTAAGTGTCAGTAAATGTGAAAGTGATCTTACAGTTTATAAACCACTGAGGTTTACTTCAGTGGCCATCCTTCCAACATGGAAGAGGGAGGTGAGGGATTCGAATACCTATCTTCTCGGGGGTTAGGGTGGGGACGATGTAGTTTTAAGAGTGAGTTTCGACTCTCACGCCTTATAAGGAAGCAAGGTAAAAAGTCTAAAAGTGAGAGTTAAAGTAAAAATAGAGTAGAACCAAAAAAAAAAAATCTTACAGTTTATAAATTATTTTAATGTTGGTAACCAGTCGATTTGGCAAGTGGGATGCGGTCTTTTTCTCATAGCAGACTCTAGACCGTGGTTAATGATATGATCCCGTCATTTTTTTACTCAAATTTAATGAGCCTAATTCGGTACATGTAACTTGGTTTTTTTTTTCTTCTTACTTTTTTTTTTTTTCTAAAATGGGCTACAATGGATTGAGAAAAACTATAGTCCAACCCATTTTGCAAAACCCACACAGCGACGAGACTCAAGCCGTCTAGACGAGACAATGAGTCTTCCTCCATCTCCAAGTGCCGCCGCCCCCTCCCTCACCCCCATTCTTCCGCCTGCGACGACCTGCTGGCCGCCAAGCCTTCGCCTCCTCTGGCACTGACCGTGATGGGCATGTCCCTGAACTGCTCAGTCGTCCACCTCAAGTCCTGCCAAGTCCCGGTTGGTGCACCTATCATTCAAGATGATGAATTTGATGCAGGTACAAGTGTTATGGGCGACCGATCCGCTCGCCAAAGGGAGGGAAGGAGTTGGAGCCGGTGTTGGAGCAAAAGAGGAGATAGGTCGAAGAAGCTCTTGCGAGCCGAGCTGCCTCTGAGCAGACAAGGAGGAGGTCATAAGCTCGCTTCGACCTAGGGGTGAGCGGTTCCAGGTTCCGGTTCGGTTCCGTCCGGAACCTGAACCTACCTCGGGTACAAGTTCCTCAAAATGAGGAACCCGGAACCTACCCGTGGGAACCGAGAACCCGGAACCTACCCGTGGGAACCGAGAACCAGAACCTACCCTGTCACAGTTCCGGGTCGGTTCCAGGTTCCAACAGGTTCCTTTTTTTTTTTTTGTTATTTTCAGATTTGAATTATAACATATGCGCACGTTACCATACGAAAAAAGCTATAACGTATGCGCACGTTACCAAAAAAACTATAACGTACATGTACGTTACCAAAAAAAAAAACTATAACATATGCGCACGTTACCAAAAAAAAAAATATAACGTATGCGTTCGTTACTTAAAAACTATAACGTGCATGCACGTTACTAAAAAAAAAATATAACGTATGTACACATTACCAAAAAAAAAAACTATAATATACGTGTATACTACACGGTAACTTCCCATTGACATGTTATCTTGATACATTAACTTCGCACTGCACAACAATAATAGAATATAATTAGAAATTTCAAAACAAATAGCAAACTAGAAAATAGAAATAAAACACCACTAGAACAAGAATGTCTAGAGGTACAAGTTTTGAAAACAATTTCGATTAAGCCCTTAAATGAACTCGGAAAATTCTGAAATTTGGACACGTTGTATTTAAGACCTAGAGGTACAAGTTTCATGAAGAAATTGTAGTCCAATTGGTTCTTGATTAAAAGATAAAATTGATTTACTTTTCCTATTCTCTACTTGCACAGTTTTTGAAAATTTTTTGGTTAAATAGGCAAATGAACTAAAAAAAATTACGATATTTAAATATGTTGTAGGGAAGAAATGAAGAGAGATATTTCATGCAGAACACATTTCCAAAAGAACCTCATACAAAATGATATAATCCACGCATTGCAACTTACAAGATCCGAACACATCAGATTGCACAGTTTTAGAAACATTTCCGATTAAATACCCAAATGACCTTTAAAAATTATGAAATTCGACTATGTGATAGCCAAGACCATAAGTTAGATACTTCATGAAAACATCGAAGTCAAATTCGTCCTAGATAATTAAATATGGATGGTTAAAATCCCTGTTCGTAGTACCGTAATTCCAGATCTAACCATCTCCAAAGGACCACGATTTTACCTACCTATTCTTGTTTGTTTTCTCTAAATTTTTGATATACGGTACCTCAGGATCTCCTTTACAACTTTTGTTAAGAAACTGAAGTGAAATTTTGAACAAAAGGTTGCCTTACAGTCCATGCATTCATCAAGGGTCGGTCCCAAAATCTCCAGATCCAGTCTTTCCAAAGAATAACGATTTCACCCACTTATACTTATTTTTTTTGTCCCAAATTTGAGTATGTTATACTCCAAGAAGTTATTTACAACTTTCATTTAGAGGCCGAAGCCAAACTTCAACTAGAACATCACATACAAGTTACTAGAACATCCAAGGTCGAGTTTTTTCTACCCTAAGTAACCGGTTTCGGTTCCAGTTCCAAAACAGGTTCCGGTTCCGAAACAGGTTCCGGTTCCGAAATCGGTTCCGGTTCCGGTTCCAGGACCGGTTCCGGTTCCGGTTCCGGTTCCGGTTCCGGTTCCGGTTCCGGTTCCGCTTGAACCGGAACCGGAATCAAACTCCCGGTTCCTAGAAAAAGGAACCGGAACCGGAACCGTCCCCCTTGGAACCGGGAACCGAACCGGACCCTCCTCCGTTCGGTTCCGGTTCCCGGGTAACCCGGGAACCGCGCTCAGCCCTACTTCGACCATAGTTAATTCTCAAAAAGGGCGGAGGCGGCGAATCTATAGTTGAGGCGCCTTTCCAAGGCAGAGGAATCGTAACTTATGCAACGATGTTCTTCCCCTAAACCATGACCAGACATTTTACACACAATCTTAGACATGATTGGCGAAGATCAAAGACCAAAATTCTCTAAGGTAATTTCGCTGAAACAATCACAGATATATCAAACACCATTCCTGTCCTTTTCTTACGAATATGGGCATATGTGAAAGCATGAACTCGACCTAGGTAGGCCAAATGCATACGATGTCCCCGCCAAATGGTCCCCAGATGCATCCCCAATTTCCTAAACACGGAATGTGAACTTCTAGAGCTCTTCTTATAATCTTATTTGAGCATGTGCGGCACCTTATTCTTCAGCTAAGACTTTTTAACTTAGATTGTAATAGGAAGATGGTTGAAATGAGCAATAGTGTCATAACTGCATTTACTCTTAGTCTTTCAACCAACATAGTTACTAATTGTTGAGAATGTTGAGTTTGATCACATGAACAAGCCTGATCAATTAAAGGAGACTACGAAAATAAAAAATTTAGGGACATCCGCAACTATGTACAAGGGAAACCTATATTTCATTTTGCGTTCATAAAATCAGTTTTGGCGTCAAATGACCTTTACATTCTTAAATATTAGTAAATGCAAAAGTGATCATGTACTTCATAAATTATCTTTATGTTGGTAACCAGTGAATTTTGCACGTGGGATGCAGTCCCTTTTTTTTTTTTCTCATAGCAGACCCTAGACCCGTGGCTAATGATATGATCCCCTCATGCTTCCTTTGTTAAGAAGCTTGTATTATACATGTGCTCCCATCTCATTTGCCCCCACAGATGGGAGATGGGAGCTTGAATGATTCGTATATTTATGAGACATATGAAGTAAATTATTAGTTAACTTTCAACTTCAATTTTATTTAAAATATGATTGTTGAAATATCCCATATCGCTTGACTGTGGGCTTTATTTGCATTTTATATACATGTTCTCTCCCTCCACCATTAGTCCAAGCTTTTTGGTTGAACCTTGTATCATAGTATTAGAGCCAAATTGTACCCTAGTTTATATCACATGTACTTTATATTTTCTTTTCCATCTGTCTATTAATTTAAGTTTTTGGAATGGACTTACCAACCATGATAAACAAAGTCAGTGTTTAGAAATGATCGCTAATATGCATAGTCAATGGTTGTTTTCTTTCTTCTTTTCCAATTCTAGCCATTGTTCACGAGCAATTGTCAATCTCAAATTTCGACTAGTAAGTTTCTTCCAAGTTCCATTTTTTAAAATAAGTAATAATTGAATTATGGGTACTCTATGATTAATAAGGGAAAGGCATTGAAAAAGTTATACATCTATTGCATTAGTGTCAATTTAGTCCCGATCATTTTAATGATGCAAATTTAGTTATAATCTTTTGATTTGATACCTAATTAGTCGTGCCTACAAATTTTGGCGGAATATTGCTAACGTGGATGCCGGCCAAGACTAACGTGAGTAATTTTTAATAATATTCTAATAAATTTCAAATTTTTATTATTTTTCTGATTTTTTCTTTTTCTTTTTTTCTATCCTTTTTTTTTCCTTATGTCGATGACTAGCCATAGGTGATGCCAGGTTAGCCTCACCCAAGCCAAATCTGGCAAGATCAGCTCACCAACCATTGCCTGCACGGTGGCCGATCACTAACAAAAGGAAGAAGAAAGGAGAGAAAAAAAAAAATAGAAAATTTTTAAAAATATTATTAAAATTATCCACATTAGTCCTGGCAGCGTCACGTAAGTTGGCGACATCTCTATTAGCAATATCCAACTAAAATTTGCCACAAGGAATGTAATGGGGACCGGAACCCATTTGATGATCCAGCCGTTTGGCACATGCTCAGCTGGGGGCATGGTGACGGGAACGGTGGGGCCAAGTTGTTCCACGCGGGTCCCCCGGGGACGAGCAGTACCGGCGCAGAGGATTGCTTCCATCCGCAACTCTAGGAGTGGAACTATTTTGTGCCGACGGTGCTCCCAAACTGGCCAGCGCCGCCGCTTCCAGACAATGGCAGTTGTTGTCACGTGCTTAGAGAGATCATTCATACTCACGAAGCGTTCGATTATTCTTCCAATAGGGTAGAAACTTTTCTTGATGAATTAGTCTGTGTGAGGAGTTCAGGCACGGTTGAACGCTGTCGACAAGTTCTGTGATTGATCCCGGGCCGACGGTGTTTGCCATTTGCTAATGCTTTATGTAGCAACACTTTCTAACATAAGTTATTTGAAATTTATTTAAAGGAAACCAATCATACCACAAAACTCGAACTACATGGAAGAGTTGGTATGGTCAGTCACGCGATGCTGGACACTTAGCACAATCCTAGTGCGATACCATCCAACGGCGAGCATTGGTATCAAATGTTTGAGTAAGAACTTCATTTAATCACTTCCATTAAAAAGTTAAATGACAATCTTTTATTTTTTCGGAAATTGGAGTTCTGAATATGTATCGTGCAGCAATATAGTCCTGCCTTTCTTGCTTCCATTTCAGTTTTTGAATGTGAAGGATTTTCTGCAGCAATACTGTGAGGGAAGGAGACTGGCTGGCTACACCATGTAACAGGACCCGCTCGCCATGTTCTATGAAGCTGTGTGCGTGGGAATAGATTTCAACGGCAATGTAAATGCCGATTATTTTCAACTACCTCTGCCTCCGACTGTTTCAGGTGATGCATAGCCATTCGCACTTTTCCAAGTCACAACATTATAAGCCTCGCATATAGAATCAGATTCAAGTTCCCGTTGATCTTTTGAATAGCTGGAAACGGTAGAATGCTTTTTGTTTGTTGTTTTGTATTTTCATTGCTTGAAGCAGAGAATCCCGGGCAAACGGACAACAAGCCAAAACCTAAGAAACGACAGGCGAAGTCTAAAACTGGGCTTGCAGCACAGGTTACTGCTTTTCTAGAATTATTAACTGTGCATGTGTGTCCTGTACAGCCTTTTACGCTACGATAAACAATCATATTTTATAATATCTTTTACGACTGTTATAAATGTAAGCGATATCCGGAGTTCTGTTTTTCACGAAATTATCATCGCAAACAGTTTCTGTGTGGATTCTGTTGAATTATAGATTACTCCGTCAATCTTTATCCTCTAGGACGTGGCCTTTAGAATAACGATCTTGTTCAACGGTCGTCACTTGTATTGCACTCATTTTTTTCTTCCATTATTCTGAAACGGCTGTATTTATGTGCTGAGATTAGTGCAGAGGGAGAGAGCGGGAAAGATGACCCTGGCAGATGTCGGAGGTTACTTCCATCTTCCGATCGAAAAGGCTTCTGAAAGATTGCATTTGTGTCCTACCGTTGTCAAGAAAATTTGCCGAAAAGGCGGAGTGGGGCGGTGGCCTTATAGAAAGGTTACACTCCCTTTAGTTTCTCTCAGTTCTTGAATTGAAATTTGCCCTTCCAAAATTTTCCACTTCAGCCAAATCTTGGTTTTCTGCAGATTCAATGTATTGAGAGAAAGATCTTGGAATTAAGGGAGCAGCTAAAGAGAGAAGATGAACCTAAAAGGAGTCGCACCCAAGCAGAGATCGACGAATGGCAACGAAATTTGGACAAGATCCGCTATGGAGTCGCTAGAACGGAGTAGTACGGCATTTACTAAGTTGGATGCATTTATATGCTGCAGAGACTTTGAGACCTTGATGAACCTTATACTTTCGTCTTTCGGCACATTTTGGTTTGTGTACAGTGGTGCTGTGAGCGAAGCGAGGACAAAGACGGATACTCTTTCTTGCATTATACACTTAAATCTGTGATCAGAATTTCTAGTTAAGCCTCGAAAGAGGATATAATATTTTTGTGTGAAATTCTGTACGGTCTCTATATGGCTGTTTTGTGCAAAGCACAAATTGGTCAGTCTATTATTATAATTTGTAACCTAACTCAGACGGCTCGCTTGCCATTATTCTAATTAATTAAGTACACGACACTGGTTACTAAATGGCATTTGAAGGGTCTCCAAGCTGTTGAGAGAATGTGATCTGGACGTGAAGTCCTAAACACAGATCTCGGAGTTTTTGTACATCGTTGTAAACTGCTCTAGGACAGACGGTGAAACTCATCCTAGGATATAAACCGCATGAATAGTGTTTCCATGGAGAGGTACTGGTGTGTTTTCGGAAGGAGAGACGACATGGGCAGTGCTCAGACAACGGTGTTGTGCGTGAAACGGGTGAAGCAGTAGGTGTCGGAGGACTGGGACGAGAGCGTATCATTGAAGGGTTTGCAGAGGATGACATGGATGAGTTTGTGCCGACCAAGGCCCAGCCGGAGTTCAACTTGCAGCCCGGCAAGATCAGCCAGCAGGCTGACACTTTGTGGGTGAAGGTGATGAGGGGCGACCGTGTGATTAAGCTCTAGGTGCCCATAGTGCCTCTTAAGGGCTCGATGCTCCAGAGGAAGTTCACGATCCTAGCTGCTACGGATGATAGACATGTGGTGGTTTTAGGGGATTTAAACCTGGAACAATGTCCTGAGTTGCAAGGTAACTTTTGCCTTTTTTTCCCTAAATCTACGATCTCTTCATGTTAAGGGTTTAGACATTACCAAAGATGTGGGGCGCGCCAACTGCTGAGTAATCTCATGAAGTAGATTTGATTGTTGTTCAAACGATTGAAATTTGACACATCATTAACTGAACATGTTTTGGGCAGAAGTCTTAGTGTTTCTAGTTAAACTTGATTGATTTTACCTGTTCAAAGTTTCCCTCGAGATGATTAAACATAAGCCTTCAGACTAGAAATTCACGATAGTAATTCATGGATTGCGTTCACAGGGCAAGAAGCCCTAGAGACAAAACCAGGCAAATGAAAGTCCATCCCCATGTGCTGCAAACATTCATCCACACAATTATCCTGCTAGGATGATGGCTGGTAGATATATATAGTATCTCTTAAACATTCATTTGGAAGAGCATGCCCGTATATCGTGCAAAGGAATAAGATGAGGACTTTCCATCTGACGATGCAGAAAGGAGCAGGCGGGTGGTGAATGTGGACACCGCAGGATTCAAGAGGAAAGGAATGAGATGTGACTGGGAGGCAAAAGTCGGGACGTACTTGCCTGATCAACGGTCTCCGGTAGTTAGCTCCATTCTGTTAATGCCTCTGCCAGGTGAACACACTACAACCCGGTCCATGGCCTGGTTCTCTGCGTCGGTTTCCTCAGGAATTCCTCTCGTCTTTGTCAACATCCAAACAGAACAGATCGTGACATTGGTAAAAATCTCTCTCCCATTGAGATTCTTCGCCAAGCTCTTGAGATCTGTTTATGATTATAGCTCCTTCATGTGAATATAGCTTCTAATTCTTGGCATGTTGAGTGATTACTTCCCGTCTTTTTTTCAATAAGGGCAAGAACATCCCCACAGGAAAAGAAATTAGTTTGGGGAAGCAACATAGCCAGACAATGACTGTCCAAATGGTTCATGGGATAAGATTATGGTTTTTACCGGAATTGCGGAGGTTTCAATAGAACTAGTCCCCGAACCCGGAGCAACACGGTTCGGAATGGACATCAAACGAACTGAAGAGGCAATCATCACAATTATAGGACGACATTTTATTAGCTGATATTCCTGCAGAAATTGATCTGACTTGCTCCCCCACGCAGGGCTTCATCTGCATCTTCTCCGTGACCAAAGGACCAGCAGCCGATTGCGCTGGGCTTGGACGCATCTACGAGGTGACCATAATGCAGCTGGGCACCTGCTTGTGGTCTCGAAATTACAAGGCAAAAGCCGGCAATAGAATAGCCTTAAGTGCTAAAACCTGACACAAGGGGACATTTAAGTGCTAAAAGTTAGGAAAGTGACATTTAAGTGCTACTTTTATTTTTATTTTTATTTTTATTTTTATTTTTATTTTTAAAATAGGACACTTAAGTGCCAAGTCCGACGAACTCTGCTGGAAATTCTATGTGGAAATTTTTTATTATTATTGCTTGCCTACGTGGCTTGTTGGAAGTTGACTCAGCAAAAAAAGCCCAAACAAGGTTATTTTGACGTAGATTTGAATGTTAATATAAATATTAATTAACTTAAATTTAAAACCAAATATTAAAAAGAAAAAAAAAAAAAGTTGCATAATGGCAAGGGTTGAGCCCTCGTCGCTGCTTTCTTGCCGTCCCCGAGAAGGGGTGGCAATGGTGGGGAGGCAACAGCGAGGGCTCGGCCCTCGCCTTCTACCTCTTCCTCCTCCTCTTCCTTTCTTTTTTTTTTTTAAATTGCTATAAATATTTTAGTTTAATTAATATTTATATTAAAATTCAACTAAGAGGCAAAATGACAAAAAAAAGGAAGGAAGATGGAGATTGCAGGAGGCGAAGGGTTGGCGACAACGGGGGAAGGGTCGGCTAGGGTCGTCTGGCCTTGGCTAGGGGTCGGCAACCCCGTTTGACAGCTGGAGAGGGCCTATGAGCCCTTGCCCAGATCTAGAGCGAGGGTCACAACCCTCTCCAAGATTCGGCAAGGGGTCGCTAGCCCTTGCTCGGCAAGGCCAAGGGTCGTTAATGGCTGGGCTTGCCTCAGATCTGGGGGAGGGCTTATAGGTTCTCATCGGCAGTCGGCAGTCGGCCGGGGTCGCTGGCCCCTAGCCCGACAACCCCGGTGGGGAGGCAACGACAAGGGCTAATCCCTCACTGCCTGCTATCTCCATCTTCCTTTTCTTCTTCTTCAATTTAAAATCAAACTTTAAATTTTGTTTAATTAATCCTCACATTAGTAGTAAAACGACTTGTCTCGCTAGAAAATTATCACGTCAAATTTTTGCCGGATTTTCTCGCCGTGAGCACTTAATTGATCCATTTTGCTCCGATTATGGCATTTAAGTATCCCATGCCAAGTTTTTCACTCTAGGTATCCTAGTCCTGGCAAAAACCTAATGCCTTCGAATGCGTGCTCTGAAGGGCTAATACACTGCTGTGAACACAGCGACATAAGGGAAGTCCTCACTGCAGCCATCGACCCGATGGATAAGATCAAAATCCACATCATGGGATGGCCGAACCAAACTCGCCCTAATACATCCCCGCGATGGGCGTGGCGGTTCTCTGTCCTGCTAATGTACACCGTTCACCCCCTCCGCTGTTAGAAAAAAATGAAAGTCAATATAGAGATTATGTGCCGACAAATTTTTTACCCATGTCACGTGAGGAAGAATCAAAACAATTTCAAGAATTCTTTGCCATGTTTCTAAATGCATTGGAGCAAGTGATCCGAGTACGTAACCTGCTTAATAAAGTCACATAACTTGGTTTTCTTGCTCTTTCTTTCTGGGAAGCAACTCAACAGGTCAAGTTGATTCGGACAATTTTGGCTTTCCCTTCTCCAATTTATGATCATTTCTTTTTGCTGATCATATCTTCAAATGTCAATTGGTTTTCGAGCAGAGATAGGCAATCAAATGTATAGCAAGACTGCTGCTGATTGCTCCTTATGCTTAATCTTTTTGCTAGATTTAAATCATTTGTGACTATTTTGGTAGGAAGACTAATCGCAGATGCACGTATGACACTAGATCATTTCAAGCATCTTCCTAACACAATTCATAAAGTCAAATAATGCTCCTGAAGAGTCAGGCAATGTGCAGGCTCAAATAAGACCAATAGAAATCTTTGAAGTTGACATGCTGCTTTCAGGGAATTAGGGGATTATAGCTGGGGACCATTTTGTGGTGACACTGTTTGCATTTAGTCTATGGAGGTCAAGGTCACGCATTCACACATGTCCCTCTTCAAAAAGAAAGGAAAAGCATAATGTCGATTGCTCAGCAAAAGTACCATAGAAAATTATGGTCATTTATCTTAGCTAATCATGTTCAACATTGTGTGAAGGCCTTGGGGACTATGACACTACGTCTTCTATTAAGAGCCTAATATCAATACATAATTCTTCAAAAAACTTCAATTATGATAGAATAGATTCATATGCTCAACATTTCGGGATTATTTTGGTAGGAAGACTAATTGTAAATGCACCCAAGCATCTTCCTAACACAATCCATAAAGTTGAATAATCCTATTGAAGAATTAGGTAAAGTGTAGGTCCAATTAAGACTATAGCAGAAGCTTTTGAAGTTGACATGCTGCGTTTAGGGAATTGGGGGATACACCTGTGGACCATTTGGTGGTGACACTGTTCGCATTTGATTTATGTAGGTCAAGGTCACGCGTTCAATCATCCTGGGCTTCTTCATCTAAATAAGAAAACCATTTCTGTGGTGGCAAGGGTATACATTCTATGCGATTCATTTCCCTGCGTAGCACCATTTAGGCCTTTTAAGACTGATCAAATCAATCAGAAACTTATGGTCCTTCAATCTTTGAATTTTTTTAATTGGAAGAAAGAGAAGATCAACTCTCTTTGGCGGAATTTTATCAACTCTCTTTGGTGCAAGTTTGGAGGCACAGCCTCCATATTGAGCTTAAACTATTGGCAAGCTCAGAATCACTTGGAATTACCATACTGGGGAAAAGTACCAAAAAAGTCCTAAACCTATTGCATTGGTACCAATTCAGTCCTAAACTTTTCAATTGGACCAATTTAGTCCTAAACCTTTTGATATTGGTACCAATTCAGTCCATCCGGCCAATTTTGGCCGGCCGGCGCTGACGTGGACGTCGGCCGGTGACCGGACGGCTGACGCGTGGCAAATTTTCTGATTTTTTTATTATTTTTTCGATTTTTTTATTATTTTTTCTATTTTTTTTTCTATTTTTCCTTTTTCCTTTTCTTTTCCGGCGATGGCCGGCGAGCCTCCGGTGAGGCTCGCCGGCCACTGGGCGAGGGCCGCGGCCCTCGCGCCGCCGGCGAGGGTTGCGGCCCTCGCCCGGCCTCTCCCGGGCCGCGGCGAGGCCATGGCGGCCATCGCCAGGGAGAGGCGAGGGCCGCGAAGCCCTCGCGCCGCCGGCGAGGGTCGCGGCCCTCGCTCGACCTCGCGGCCCTGGGTGAGGTCGAGCGAGGGCCGCGACCCTCGCCGGCGGCAGCGAGGGCTTCGGCCCACGCCTCCGCCACGGCGATGGCCGCCATGGCCTCGCCGGGCGGGCGAGGCCGCCGCCCGCGGCAAGGCGGGCGAGGCCGGGCCTCGCCCGGATCCGGCGAGCGAGGGCCGCGACCCTCGGCCGGGCGGGCCGGGCGAGGGCTTCGCGGCCCTCGCCGCCCGGGCCGGGTGAGGCCGCCTCGCCCGGCCTTGCCGCGGCGGCGGCGGCGGCCGCGCGCCGGCGAGGCCATGGCGGCAATCGCGGGCGGAGGCGAGGGCCGCGACCCTCGCCGCCGGCCGGGCGAGGGCTTCGCGCCTCGCCTCCGCCCGGCGATGGCCGCCATGGCCTCGCCGGCGGCCCGGGAGAGGCCGGACGAGGGCCGCGACCCTTGCCGGCAGCAGGCGAGGGCTTCGCGGCCTCGCCCCGGGCCGGCGAGCCTCACCGAGGCTCGCCGCCATCGCCGAAAAAAAAAAAGGAAAAAGGAAAAATAGAAAAAAAATAGAAAAAAATAATAAAAAAAATCGAAAAAATAATAAAAAAATCAGAAAATTTGCCACGCGTCAGCGTCCGGCCACCGGCCGACGTCCACGCAGCCACCGGCCGGCCAAAATTGGCCGGATGGACTGAATTGGTACCAATATCAAAAGGTTTAGGACTAAATTGGTCCAATTGAAAAGTTTAGGACTGAATTGGTACCAATGCAATAGGTTTAGGCCTTTTTTGGTACTTTTCCCTACCATACTGAGAAGGCCGATTCATAATGTGCCAATGATACTAGTGCTCATTTGTTTCTGTCCAAACACACCCATATGGCAGAATAATTTTTCTGAAGTGCCTAGTTACGGCTCATTACGATTGAGCGTGCGTTAGTGCAAAAATTATAATTCCCATACCGATGAAGTTAATGTCCTTTCAAAGTAATTCATTACAATTTGCATGAATAGAGCATGGCTGCTTTACATCATCAAGGACGTCATGGCTCCAACGGGACATCTTACTTGTGCGAACTCGACCTGTATAGGACCAATGGAGACAAGACGAGATTCGGCAGAAAATGGCCGACAGCCGAATGAATCCTCACATACCCACGCTAAGTCTCCAAGAATCATTACCTTTTCTGACATTCTAGGACATTTGCTGGAATTGCGCCAAATACTTGCTGACGAGAAAGATCTGCCGATCATTTTTCGGTCTCCGTCAAGCCTAGCGTTAAGCTGACATGGTTATGATGGTATTTATTCAAGTTTCAAAATGGAGGAAAGAGTACTCTGAAAATCTCTTTTTAGAGATCCAAACATAGAGTCCGAGCTCTACGTAGCTGCCGTGAAAGGGAATGTGCCAGCTTGAGTTGCTCCCAAAAGATAAACTACTTCTTGATAGAATCATGACCAAAAACATAACGAGCATCCTCTACACATTGCAACCACGCTTGGACGCTTGGATTTCGTGGAAGAGGTCCGGTCCTAACTCAGAAGGCCGAGCTGGCAAGAGAGCAAGATTCCCTCTTCATCTCGAGTAGCAAAAAGATCCCCAAACATCGTGGCATGCTTGTTAAGAGTCAACCTTGACATGTGTATTATCCTCAATAATACGAAAGAAACCCTCTCGTGACCATGAAAAGCCATGTGGATATATTGGAATACTTGGTCCGAGCGAGACCTAATGCAGCCCATAGTGTTGTCAAACATGGCCAGACAATCCTGCATTTATGCGTGATGCATAATAGACTAGAAACTTTGAAACTTTTGATGTTATCTTGGGCGATGATCAGTTCATCAACTCGAGGGATAAATATGACTACATGATTTTGCATTTGGCTACTGCAAATAGAGAAACTAAGGTATGTTTGTACAACCAAGGCTCTGCACTAGTCAAATTCAGTGAGCTTATCAATTAAAAAAAGGCGATTCCAAGATACATTAGTGTCCTAGAAATATTCGGAAGCTAAAAGATACCCATTTGTAAATCATTATAGGTTTTGATATTTAAAAAAGAAGGAAGTCGTTGGTCCATATAATAAACTACAACTTTACACTTCACACAATTTTGATACTTATTTTATCTAGATCAGAAGGAACATAAAATCGGAGATAGCAAAAGAGTTTCATCAAGGGACGAGTATCCCTTCTGAAGGCATCAAATAATAGTCACAAAGACTAGAGGACTGAAAAACGTTACTAGCAAAGTTAATCCTGAAAAGTACGTAACATGGTGTTGTCTAGATCAAATTTGACCCCAATTGATACATTTTGATGTTACTCCTCTACAGACCATGCTCTTCTTGACTAATAAAGGAGTTAAACCAAACATTAAGAACTCTAGAGGTTTCACAGCATTCGCCGAAAGCGAGGAAAAAAAGAGAAAGTGACAAGGCAATATGCAATTTGACGCTAATGGTGATAGTGACATCGATAGCTACGATGACATTCCAAGCCAGCATTACCCTACCTCACGGCCTTTGGGAAGGAGATTTCATGGGTGATGAATAGACTGCAGCATATACTGCGGGTGAATCTGTAATGACAGATAAGTTCCTGAACGCGTGCAAGAATTTCTTAACATATAACATGATAAGTTTCATTGCGTCGCTTAGTATCATTATGCTTTTGATGAGTAGTCTTCCTCTAAAGCGGCATTGGATCACCGTGAGGATTGCAATGCTGATTATGTGGGTTGCGATAAGCTTTGCAGCGGCAACTTATGCCATCTCCGTATTTGTCTTCACACTAGCGAGCGAACTGAAAACGTTCATTGGTGCAATTGGACTTGTGGTGCTGGCATGGGTTGGATTGATAGCTCTTTTTTTCCTGTGTCACTTCGTTTAATCCTGAAATTGGCATGTAAGGTTCTGGAATTCGTCCGCAAAGCCTCGACAGAACGCAGGCCAGAGGATCATACGGTTTAGTGGATTTATATAGCTGCAAATGTGTTTGTTACAGAAGAAGCGCCCTGAGACCTAAGGCCATAAAAGAGGAGATGCTATACAGTGCATGCGTTGTTCAGTGTGCCGATTAGACAACTTAGCTACGATGCATTAAAGTATGGTATATGCTTGTGAAAACAATAAATGTTTTAATTGTGTTGAATTTATGGAAAAGATGGGAGTTTAGATGTATAATGGATAGCTGTTTTATTTGATTTGATTTGTGGCAGTTTAAAAAAAGAATGACATTGGATTTAAAGTCCAAAAATTTCAGCCATGGGATCAATTTTATTTAGTGTAACCTAAACACCTTAGAGTGGTAATAAGGAAGTTTGTTCCAGTGAAATTGCAAATTTTACGATTAATTATGGAAAATCACGATGGTCAAAAGGATTATTACTTATGGACAAGATCCATTGATTACGAATTTGAAGGATTATCTATGTAAATTTACTAAGAATAGGAAAATAGAAAGTAAACTTTAGGTTGCTTAGATTTCTCAATAAAACTTATGATCATTATGATCTTTTGAGCTTTCGATAACTTGAGGTAATTTACTATCTATAAAAGTTGAGAACTCACTACCATTTACACGGACTTGCGACTGATTTACGATTATCAATGTCAATAATTGATTATAAGTTGTGCCTCTTATGACAATTTCAAGTATCTTATTATGCCAATAGTTTATTGCCATGTGTAAGAAATTTTTGTTTCAAACTATATTAGCTCAATTACCACACAAAAGGGAAAGTACTAATTGGACATGGGATTGAGATCGTGATGATTTGGGGCAAATTACAAGTGCTGGAGGGATAATTATTAAAGACAGGAACTACAAGTTATGACTAGTTAAGGAAAATTACCCCTAGAATGATTATTTAGTAATTCCATCGTTGAGTTATGAAATATGAAAGGAAGTTATTGCTAATACTGGAATAATACAAAATAGTCAACTACCGATTTTGACTAATTGAAGAAAATTATGATAATGCTAGATAATTATTAGTGACAACATCCCGATATTATCTTGCTGTTTATAGATTATCTTTCCCTTCTCCAATTTATGATTAGTTCTTTTTGCTGATCATATCTTCAAATGTTAATTGGTTTTTGAACAGAAATGGACAATCAAATTTATAGCAAGACTGCTCTCACTCATTACGTTTTATTTTTTTGTTGGGTCTAAATCATTTCTGACTATTTTGGTAGGAAGACTAATTGCGAATGCACTTATGACACTATCGCTCATTTCAAGCATTTTCTTGACACAATTCGCTCATTTCAAGCATCTTCCTGACACAATTCATGAGGTTGAATAATCCCTCCAGAAGAATCAGGTAGTGTGCAGGCTCAAATAAGACTATAATTGAAGTCTTTGAAGTTGAGATGCTGCTTTTAGGGAAGCGGGGATACAGCTGGGAACCATTTTGTGGTGGTACTGTTTGCATTTTGTCTATTTTGGTCAAGGTCACGGGTTCACACTGTCCAGATTCAAAAAGAAAGGAAAAGCATGATGTTGATATATCTTTGATTGCTCGGTGAAAGTACGGCAGAAAAGCATGATGTTGATACATCCAGTATTTGTCACAATTTTGAGTAACTCAGCCCACTTCACGCCAAAAACGTTTCTAAAAGAGAATCTCGCTTTTCTCAGACTTCCATCTTGTCTAAAACCTTTTTAAGAAACTTTTCTATGGAGAAAGTTGCTTTGAGTCGTATTTCCATCATGTCTAAAACTTTTTTAAATGAGGGAGTTGCATTTCTCAGATTTCTATAGAGCCGTGAGCTAACGTCTCCTAGCGCGTGTACAGAAACATCCGAGGCGCAACGACGTTCGGCCAACGGAAACTTGAGCCACGTACTTGCAGATAAGAGATGTCAAATTATCCACAAATCATTTTTTGATCCTTGTCAAGCCTACCTTTACAATATATATTCAAGTCCAAACTGGAGTAGTAAGTATCCCGAAACTCCCATTTTAGAGAGTCAAACATGGATTCCGAGCTCTATGAAGCTGCCGTGGAAGGAAATGTGCGTTCTTTGCTTGAGTTACTCGGAAAAGATAAGTTGCTTCTTGACAGAATCATGACTGGGAATCACAATGAGACTCCTTTGCACATTGCAGCCATGCTCGGACACTTGGATTTCGTGGAAGAGATCCTAGCTCGAAAGACTGAGCTGGCAAGAGAGCCAGATTCCCAGAGTTTGACGCCTCTTCATCTCGCGGCAGCAAAAGGGTACCTTCACATAGTGGAAAGCTTGGTAAGAGTCAACCCCGAAATATGTTTAGTCCGTGACAAATACAAAAGAAACCCTCTTCATGTCGCAGCTATGAAAGGGCATGTGGATGTGTTGGAATGCTTGGTTCGAGCAAGACATGATGCAGCTCGCAATGTCGTCGAACATGGCCAAACGATTCTCCATTTATGCGTGAAGCACAACAAACTAGAAGCTTTGAAGCTTTTGATAGATATATTGGGTGATGATCAGTTCATCAACTCAAGGGATGAAGATGGCAACACAATTTTACATTTGGCTGCTGCAGATGGACAAACTGAGGTATGTTCATACAACTAAGCCTCTACATTAGTCAAATTCATTGAGCTTATCAACAAAAAAAGGCGGTTTTAGGAAACATGAATGTTCTAGAAATAATCGCAAGTTAAAAGAAATCCATTTATTAATCACTATGGAAAAGTGTTAAAAAAATAATAAACATTTTAATTATGTCAATTTAGTCATAAACTTTTTGATTTAGTATCAATCTAGTCTATCGGGCTAATTTTGGCCAAATATTACTGATATTAATGCCAAATGTCCTATATTGCACGACGACGCTAATATGGATAATTTTTAATAATATATTTTTTTTTTCATTTTTTTCATTTTTTTAAAATTTTTTCTTTCATTTTTCACTTTCTTCCTTTTACTGACCATTGCCCATGGCTAGACAAGTTGGTCTCGCCTGGATGAGGGTTGTTGTTGCAAACCAAAGGCAAGGCATAGTTGAGTGAGGGTGACCTCAACAAGGCGAAGGCTTCCTTAGCATGGGCCAAGGCTAGGCTTGCCTAGGCTAGATCTAGTGAGGCCGACCTAGCCTAAAGGAGGGGAGCCCTTAATGGGGATCAACCTCGCTTTTGGCGGGCGATGAAGACCCCTCACCCAAGCAAGTCCAGCCCACCTGGCCATGGCCAGTGGTCAGCAACTGGTCACCAAGAAAAGAAAGTAAAAAGGAAAAAAAAATAAATAATAAAAAATTATTAAAAATTATCCACATCGGATCAATTGTGTCACATAAATCGAATGGGGTCCAAGTTAGCAATATCTGGTTAAAATTAGCTGAAAGGAAAAAATTGACACTAGGTCATAAGGTTTAGGATTAAATTGGCACAGTTAAAAAGTTTATGATTTGGTTTGCACCAGTGCCATAGATTTAAGACTTTTCTAGCACTTTTCCCTAAATCATCACAGACTTGGTATTTGGAAAAGAAGTCATTCATCCATATAATTAACTACGACTTTACGCTTCACATTATTTTCACACTAATTTCATCTAGATTAGAAGGAGGATAGAAACAGAGGAGCCGAAGAAATTCAACAAGAAATGAGATTCCCTTTTGAAGGCATCACATAATAGTCACAAACATTTGAGGACTTAAAAACACTAGAAGCAAACTTAGTCCTCAAAAGTATATAACATGGGCTTGTCTAGTTCAAACTTAACATCAATTGGTACACTTTGTTGTTATTCCTCTGCAGACTATAATCTTCCTCACTAATAAAGGAGTAGACCCAAACATTACAAACTCTAAAGGGTTCACAGCACTAGGCCTACTGGCACAAGGCCAAAGCATGGAAAGAGCCTTAGAGATAGTGAATTATGTTCCTCAAACTTCAGAGAATCACGACCCGTCCAAACGAACGGTCGTTCCGAATAACACGGTCACCACCTTCCATCCACTTACGAAAAAAGAGATCAAGAGTGAAAGGAAAAGAAAGTGGCAAAAGGGTATGCATGAGGCGCTAATGGTGGTGGCGATATTGGTCGCTACCATAGCTTACGAAGCGGGTAAGGACCCACCTAACGAATGTGCAAAGGCAATGCCGGGCTTCAAGAACGGTTACAAGTTGTTCAAAGCATTTAACACGATAAGCTTCATCGCATCGCTTAGCACCATTATACTTCTCATAAGTGGTCTCCCCTTAAAGCGGCGTCGGATCACCACGTGGATTGTAATGCTAACTATGTGGGTTGCGATAACCTGCACAGCATTGAGTTATTCAATCCTCCTGGTATTCGCCTCACCGGAGAAGGACAAAACGTATGACAAGGAACCAGAAGGTTTAATTGCGGTGCTAGCATGGATAGGATTGATGTCCCTTATTTTCCTGTGCCATATAATCCGCTTAATCTGGAAATTGGTACTCAAAGTCCTGAAATTTGTCTACAATGCCTTCAAGAAAGGGAAGAGGGAGGATCCTATGGTTTAGTGGCCGTCTACTGCTAAGGTGCGTTTGTCCTAGAAGATATGCATTGAGCCGTGAGTCCATGCAAGAGTAGATGCTATATATTATGTGCTATTCAGTGTGCCCATTAGCCAATTATGTACGATACGTTTGAGAATGCATGTGTCTATGTGCTGGTTTAAACAATAAGTGTCTTAGACGTTGATGGATGATGCATGTAAAAGAATGGAGTTTACATGGATGATGGAATGGAGTATCAACAGTAGTTACTATTAATACATGGAATTCTCTTCTCTTTCTTTTTTCTTTATATGATGTGCTTAATGTAAGGAGTGAGTTGTAGTCAGATTACAGATGGTTACAAGTAAGAAGAGAACACATGCTAAGGTATTTGTTTTTTCCCTTAACTAGATCAGGTATGACCGGGGGACTTTCCAGTTGGGGAAGAAAAAAAAGTATGCCAGTGGTCATAATGCCAACTAAAGATGGAAAAATACTAACCATAATGAACTACCAATTGCGACTAATTAAGAAAATCAAAATCATCAATGGATAATTACTGGCGACAACATCCCCAACTTACGAAGTGTAAAGAAATGTCATTATTTTTAATAAAACGGTACAAAAAATAAGTGCAATATTATTGTGAGTTTAGCCAATATAGCACAGCTTTAGGTCAATTAGCAAGTGTTTTATCACTTGCGATGGTTTGAGATAATTTACTATGTTATAAGGAAATCACTATGTGTAAGTACTCTTCAAAGTAACAACGTCTCTTAAGACAATCATATGCCTTATAGTAAGTAATTAAAAGTAGTAATTTACCGTATAAGATGTAATGCACCTCTAAGGTTGTCATTTCCCTTGTAATTAGTAAATATGGTGAGTGCTATTTCTGGATGATCTTAATTATACTTATTGTTAATAAATTGCTAGCACGGTCTAATTGTAGTAACATCTTTATTGTATCATAACTGCAAAAAGATGTTTGTAAGTCATACTTTTGCGTTCATAAAATTAGTTTCTACATTATTAAATTACCTTTACATTCATAAGTATTAGTAAATGCGAAAGTGATCTTACAGTTCATAAATTATCTTTGTGTTGGTAACCAGCCGATTTGGCGCGTGGATTGCGATCCCTTTTTCTCTCACAGCAGACTCTAGACTCGTGACTACTGACATGATCCCGTCATTTTTATGACTCAAATTTAATGAGCCCAATTTTGTATGAGTAACTCGTTTTTTTCCTTCTAAAATGGGCTAAAATGGACTGAGAAAAACTATAGTCCAACCCATTATTTCAAAACCCACACAACCACGAGACTCAGGCCATCCAGACGGGACGATGAGTCTTCCTCCATCTCCAAGTGCCGCAGCCCCCCTCCTTCGGCCCGATCCTTCCTCCTCTGACGACCTGCCCACCGCCAAGCCTTCGCCTCCTTCGGCACTGGTCATGATGGGCATGTCCCTGAAATGCTCAGTCGTCGACAAGTCCCGCCAAGTCCCGGTTGGTGAACCTATCATTCAAGATGATGAGATTGATGCAGGTACAAATGTTATGGGCGACCGATCCACTCGCCAAAGGGAGGGAAGGAGCTGGAGCCGGTGTTGGAGCAAAAGAGGGGAAGAATGGCTCTAGGTCGAAGCTCTCGCGAGCCGAGCTGCCTCTGAGCAGACATGGACAAGGTCATAAGCTCGCTTCGACCATAGTTAATTCTCAGAAAGGGCTCAGGCGGCGAATCCACACTTGAGGCGCCTTCCTAAGGCAGAGGAATCGTAGCCCGTGCGACGATGTTCTTCCCTCAAACCACGACCGGACTTTTTACACGCAATCTTAGACATGATTAGCGAAAATCAAAGACCAAACAATCACAGATATTTCGAACACCATTTTTGTCCTTTTCTTACTAATATGGACATATATGAAAGCATGAACTTGACCTACGTAGGCCGAATGAATACGATGTCCCCGCCAAATGGTCCCTGATGCATCCCCAATTTCCTAAACACGGCATGTGAGCTTCTAAATCTCTTCTTATATTCTTATTTGAGCATGCGCAGTACCTTAATCTTTAGCTAAGATTGTTTAACTTAGGTGGACTGTGTTAGGAAGATGCTTGAAATGAGCATGGTGTCATAAGTGCATTTACACTTAGTCTTTCAACCAACATAGTTGCTAATTGTTGAGAATGTCGAGTTTGACTGCATGAACAAGCCCAATCACTTAAAGGAGGGTCCGAAAATTATTTTTTATGGATATCCGCAATTGTGTACAATGCAAATCCATATTTCCTTTTGCGTTCATAAAATTAATTTCAGCGTCATTAATTTACCTCTACGTTCTTACGTATTAGTAAATGCAAAAGTGATCTTACAGTTTTTTTTTTTTTTTGGTACTGGAGGAACCGGCTTGTAGCCGAGAGTCGCGCCGTAAACCCCCAGGTGACACTTAAGCAGGAGGACCCACCATCCCTGAGTCACACTTAATACACCTAGCGCCTCCTTTGGGTTTGAACCCTTCACCTCTTCGTTGAGGATCAGCAGAGCCTTATCCAGTGGAGCCACCGCGGCCGGTGGTAAAAAGTGATGTTACAGTTCATAAATTACCTTTTTGTTGGTAACCAGTCAATTTTGCACTGGGGATGCGATTCCCTTTTTTTTTTTTTTTTTTCTCGTAGCAGACCCTAGACTCGTGGCTAATGATATGACCCCGTCATGCCTCCTTTGTTTTGAAGCTTGTATTATACATTCGCCCTTACAGATGGGAGCTTGTATGATTCTTATAATTACGAGACATATGAAGCAAATTATTAGTTAACTTTCAACCTCAAACCTTTTTAAACTATGACTGTTGAAATATTTCATATTGCTTGACGGTGAGGTTCATCTATATATATGTCATCTCCCTCTATATCAATTCAAGCTTTTAAATTGAATCTTTTATTGAATTATCAGAGCCAAATTATGCTCTAGTTTATTTCGTGTGCACTTTACATTTTCTTTTCTGTCCATCTATTAGTTTAATTTTTCGAAATTGGCTTTTCAACTATGATGAACAAATTCATTGTTTAGAAATTATCACTAACATGGATGGTAATGGTAGTTTTCTTTCTTCTTTTCCATATCTAGCCATTGTTGGGAAGCAATTGTCAATCTCAAATTTCGACTAGCAAGGTTCTTCCAAGTTCTATTTATTAAAATAAGTAATAATTGAATTGTGGATACTCTATGATTGATAGGAGAAAAGTATCATAAAAGTCATAAACTCATTGTATTAATGTCAATTTAGTCATAAACCAATTATATCTGTGTCAATTTAGTCCTAATTTAATACAAATTCAGTATTTCCAATAAATTTTAGTTGGATATTGCTGATATGGACACTAGCCGATTAACGTAGCACCATTGACGCTAACGTGGAATAATATGCTAATAATTTTTTAATTTTTTATTATTTTGTCTAATTTTTTTCTCTTTTTTTTTCTTTCTTTTTGTCTCTTCTTTCTTCGTCCTTTTGCCGACGACTGACCATAGGCAATAGCCAGGCAAGCTGGCCTCACCAAATTTGGCCTAGGTGAGGCCGACCTTGGCCTATGCCAAGGAAGACCTCGCCAAGGTTCAGCCTTGCCATGGGTAGGCAAGGCCAACGGCCCAACCATTGCGTGTGGCCCGTGACCGTGACCAGCAAAATGAAGACAAAAGGGAAGAAAAAAAGATAGAAAAAAATTTAAAAATATTTAAAAATATTTAAAATTATTTAAAAAAATGTCTCTATTAGTACCAGCGGTGTCACATAAGCCAACCGACGTCCATGTCTGCAGTATCTAGCCAAAATTTCTCAGAATGACTAAAATGATACTAAATCAAAAGATTTAAAACTAAATGGCACAAATGTCATAAGTTTATGATTTTTTTACACTTTATTCGATTGATAACTTATCTTTAAAAAAAAAAAAACTTGGAACTACCTTAATAGACATTTAAAATCCAAATTTCAAATACTTCTTAACAATTTTTCATCAAAGAAATCTTACCTGGCGAAGGATTTACTAAAATGATGGCAAATCTTGCATTTACTCGACGTTCGAGTCTGCACTATGATAGGAAGATGTGATTAATAAAGATTTAATCAAATGGACCACGTGTCTCTATACAGAAGATTGCCGAAGCAGCTCAAAACCCATCATGAGCAATTCCCTCTACTCTTCTCCAGAACTCTCTCAAGACCTCTCTCCTGGCGATCCCCTCCTTCAAACTGCTCTATAAAACCCCAGTTAACTAGAGCTCCAGCCTCTGCATCCCACAGTCAAGCACACTCCCTCTTCAAGACGAGGAAAAGCGAATAGCCCTATGGATCTGCGTAATCTCGGCTTCGATTCGCGCCTCTTTGGGATCCTCGAAGACATGCTCGACTTCCCCGAGGAGCCCGAGAAATCGAGGAGCAACCCCTCGCGCGCCTACGTCCGCGATGCAAAGGCCATGGCGGCGACCCCTGCCAACGTCGTGGAGTACCCGGGCTCCTACGTGTTCGTCGTGGACATGCCCAGGATAAGGGCCAGCGAGATCAAGGTCCAGATAGAGAACGACAACGTGCTCGTCGTGAGCGGGGAGAGGAAGAGGGAGAAAGAGGAAGGGGCCAAGTACCTGAGCATGGAGAGGAGGACCGGGAAGTTCATGAGGAGTTTCGCGCTGCCGGAGAACGCTAATGTGGAGACGGTGACGGCGGCGTACCAGGACGGGGTGCTCAGGGTGGCTGTCGAGAAGGTGCGGCCGCCGGAGCCGAAGACCAAGACCATCGAAGTCAAGGCCGGTTGATGATGGCCCGGTTTTAGTTCTGTCTATGAAAGTTTTTTAGGGGCTTGTGGAGTTCCCTCTGTTATCTTATGGGGTTTTGTTATGTGTAATGAGACATGTCTCTGTGTAATGAAATCTAGTAAGGGCTTTTAATTATCAAATGATTAATAGAGTATGTAGGACTATCTGTAATACAGACTAAATTCTAACAATTCGATTGAATTTCTAGTCATTGTATGTCGGCAATTAGATTGGAATATAACGGCCCGGTGGATATATAAAAAAATCTTTACTACCCAATTTAAGAAAAAAGCAAAAGAGCTCCCAAAATGGAGGCCCCGCAGCTCAAATACCAATTGGGATGGCACCATCATCTTAGTTCTGAATCCCGCGAGTCTCGTGCGAAAATTAAATGATCAAAGGTAATATAGGTCCACATGTTTGGATTTCAGGTTAAAGTAATAATGGGAAAAGTACAAAAAAAAAATCTTAAATATATAATATTGACATCAATTTAGTATAAAATTTTTTAAAAGTAGTAATGGGAAAAGTACAAAAAAATCTTAAATATATAATATTGATATTAATTTAGTATAAAAAATTTTAACTGGATCAATTTAATTTTAACTTTTTTTTTTACATTGATATCAATTTAATCCATCTAATCAATCTTGGCCGATTGGCGTTGGCATCAATTTGGTAATTTTAAAATAATAATTTTCTAACTTTTTTAATTAATTTCTTTTCTTTTTCTTTTTCCTTTTACTTTTTCCTCTTGTTCCTCCTTGGGCTTCTTCTGCAATAGCTAGTGAGGCTCGCTAGTCACTAGGTGAGGGTCGCGAAGCCCTCATCAGCCACCAACGAGGGTTGTGGCCCTCACCCGCAGCCCCTAGGCCTCGCCTAGATCTAAGGGAGGCCGAGCAAGGGCCGTGATCCTCACAGGTGGCCGACAAGGGCTTTGTGGCCGCAAGGGCTTTGCAGCTACTAGTCTCACTAAGGCCTCATCGGTCATTGTGAGAAGAAGCCCAATGAGGTGGGAGAGGAAAAAGAAATAAAAATGAAAAATAAAAAGAAAAAAATAATAGAAAATTGGATAAAAATAAACAAATATTGTTTAAAAATTATCACATCAACATTCACTGGCCGGTCAAGCTGAACATGTTTTGGACAGAAGTCTTAGTATTTCTAGTTAAACTTGATTGATTTTAACTATTCAAAATTTTCACTCGAGACGATTAAACATAGGCCTTCAGACTAGAACTTCACAATAGTAAATCACGGATTGCGTTCACTGGGCAAGAGGTCCTGGAGACAAAACCAGGAAAATCAAAGTCCATCCCAATGTGCTGCAAACATTCATCCACAATTATCCTGCTAGGATGATGGCTGGTAGATATATATGCTACCTCTTGAACATTCATTTGGACGAGCATGCGTGCATATCATGCAAAGGGATAAGATGAGGACTTTCCATCTGGCGATGCAGAAATGAGCAGGGGGGTGGTGGACGTGGACACAGCAGGATTCAAGAATAAAGGAATGAGATGTGACTGGAAGGCGAAAGTTGGGACCCACTTGCCCGATCAACGGTCTCCGGCAGTTAGCTCCATTCTGTTTATGCCGCGCCAGGTAAGCACACCGTCGAGACTACAACCCGGTGCATGGCCTGGTTCTGTGCGTCAGTTTCCTCAGTAATTCCTCGTCTTTGTCAACATCCAAACTGAACAGATCGTGACGTCGGTAAATTCTCTCTTCCATTGGGATTCTTCGGCAAGCTCTTGAGATCTGTCTATGGCTTCTAATTCTTGGCACGGTGAGTGACTACTTCCCGTCTTTTTTTTTCTTTTTTTCCTAAGGGCAAGAACATCCCCCACAGGAAAAGAAATTAGTTTGGGGAAGCAACATAGCCAGACAATGACTCTCCAAATGGTTCATCGGATAAGATTATGGTTTTTACCGGGAATTGCGGAGGTCTCAGTAGAACTAGTCCCCGAACAGGGAGAAACACGGTTCGGAATGGACATCAAAGGAATCAAAGAGGTAATCATCACAACTATAGGACAACATTTTATTTGCTGACATTCCTGCAGAAATTGATCTGACATGCTCCCCCGCGTCGGGCTTCATCTGCATCTTCTCCATGATCAAAGGATCGGCAGCCCATCGCGCCGGGCTTGGACGCATCCACGAGGAGGCCAATGCGGCTGGGCATCTGCTTGTGGTCTCGAGATTAGAAGGCAAAAACCTAATGCCTTAAAATGCGTGCTCTGAAGGGCTAAGACACTGCCGTAAGCACAGCGACATAGGGGAAGTCCTTACCGCAGCCATCGACACGATGGATAGGATCAAAATCCACATCATGGGGTGGCCGAACCAAACTCGTCCTAATACATCCCCAGCGATGGGCGTGGCAGCTCTCCGTCCTCCTAATGTACATTGTTCACCTCCTCCACCGTTAAAGAAATGAAAGTCAATAAAAAGATTACGTGCCGAAAATTTTTTTACACATTTCACGTGAGGAAGAATCAAAATCAAAACATTTTAAAGAAATCTTTGCCATGTTTTCTGAATGCAGTGGAGCAAGTGATCCGAGAATGTAACGTGCTTAATTTTGTCACGTGGTTTTCTAGCTCTTTCTTTCTGGGAAGCAACTCAACAAGTCAAATTGATTCGGACAATTTTGGCTTTCCCTTCTCTAATTTATGATCATTTCTTTTTGTTGATGATACCTTCAAATGTTAATTGGTTTTCGAACAGAGATTGGGCAATCATATGTGCAGCAAGACTACGGATTGCTCCTTGTTCTTAATTCTTTTGCTGGCTCTAAATCATTTCTGACTATTTTTGTAACACCCCCGATTCCAGGCCATGAGAATAGGGTACAAGGGTTGGTAAGTCCTAGCTTGGCTTATATCATGATGTCGTATTAACCGATACGTGGATGTTGAATTTATGCATTGGACATGAATCAGCCCTTCGATCATGAGGTTTAATTGTGGACTGATCTTGCACCATTGTGAACATGAAGGATGATCATGGATTGGTCATGTGTGGATGGTGCATCGGTCGTAGATAATTCCTCATGAAACCTATTCTGACCATGAACAATCCATGGGTTGATCCCGTTTGTAATGAATCAGTTGTGGATTGATCGAGTCCACATGACCAAGTGATGACCGAGGGTTGATCATGGGGATCAATGGCATAAACCTTAGATAGACCAAGGCATGGCATGTTCGACTTTAGACCGTGTCCAACCGACCAAGACTTGGTCTGGACGAATGACTGAGCCCAACCACGAATGTCATTTTTAAGACATCCAATGGACCAATCCAAATCGGAAATGGTCACAAACAAGTTCAAGAAGGTTATCGATTTAGTTGGACTCATTTGGGAAAAGTTAGTGAATTTTTTACATGAACCTCAGTTCTCATAGAACCGTCAATCATGTACAAATATGAACACCTTTTTCAATTAGGTGACACCCTATGTTAACCTCATGATTGCCTTGGATGAGATTTGGACACTAATCAATTAATGTGGGGATGAATCATTGGACAAATATCAATAGACAATTGAGGTTCTAGAATCTTCTATAGCTTTTTGACTTGGTCCATCCTTATCCATTAAGTGCCACAGGCCTACTTCAAGAGCGAAGGAGAGAACTCATTTCTCAAGTAATTGACAAAAACATCTAGGCTTCATTTAATAACTCTGGACTTTAGTTCATTAATGACATGGATGAATCACTAGACTTAGGTATCCTCTAGAATCTTAGGTTATGATAGACTTATATTATAGTCTTGGTGAGTAAGACAATGACCAACCAATTAGAAAGACATTAGGCATTAAATGGGTTTATGTATTCCTTACGTGCCAAAGGCAATAACAAGCTTCGATTGAGCTTTGGAGAGTAAGCAAATAGGTGGACCAATCATAAGCAAACACTAAGGGATATAAGCGCCAACTCAAGAGATTAGGTAGGACAACTCGTCATTTAGGCGTAATCATGAGTTTGCATAAAAATTTACGAGCAGGAGGCTTATAAATAGGAGGAATCACCCTTGCATTTTGCTATTTAGCCATTTCTCTCCTCTTCCCTTCCTCTCTCTCTCTCTCTCTCTTTCAAACCTTCCTCACCAAGCTGCCCTAGGACCAGTCTGATCACCAAATGAGCATCTTGAAGCTAGGTTCAAAAAGTTGTAAGTAGACTTTCTTAACTCTTCGATATGGCGATGTGCTGTGTGTATCAATTTAGGATCTTGTCATCGCTTGCTTGTGTTTGCTTGTATGTTGTGCTTGTTACGTGTTTTCAATTACTTGTCTTTACATCAAGTAAATCATGGTCTCGCATGGGTGTCGAGCACACCTGAATGTCGAGAAAATGTCTTGGCGACTATAGATGTGTGTCATGGTGGGAGCACAACCTATACTTGATCTCAGGACAACATTGAGGTGTGTTGTGACTTGGGACAAGTTACAGGTCAATGCCGAGTCGAGCAAACAGTTCCAAGTCAAGACCACAAACCCAAATTGTATCCGACATTATTGACACCTAAATTTTGGTGACTCGTTTAGTCATTTATCGTATTAAAAATTAGGGGTTTAATTTTATCCTTGAAAAAAATATTAATTGCATAACATATAAATTTAGGTATATTTATTTTTAGTTTGCATGTTTTGCATTTATTTATTGGACCGGTGGTGGATGTGTTCGAATTAATATTTTTGAGCTCTAGCTTGGCAGGCCGAACTAAGCCCACGAAGCGAGCAAATTGGCCTAAGCTCTTTTTTTTTTTTTTAATAACAAAAATTACCTAAATGGAGATTTGATATGATATTACGGTGGATTTTTTAAATTTAAGAAAATCGCATTGCAATCTTATCTCTAGCAATAGGCGAGAGAATATTCAGGGGATGAGGAAGATAAAATGATTTTTGTGATCGGAGGTTATAGGTAATCTTCCTAAGATGAAATATTCACAAAATATTATATGTTGTTTTGCCTATAAAAAGGTATGTACGGAGGTCGAAAGAAGGGGGGTTCTTCTCTCGACTAGTAGGTCAAAAAAAAAAAAAAATTCAACGCAAAAGAAAAGAAAGAGAAAATGTTTTTGAGGCTTTTCCGTTCGTTCCTTGGAGAAAATCAAAGCACAAAAGAAAACCTTTTCTTTTTTTCCTTTTGGTTCCTTCGGTCGAGGGGCTCAAAAAGTCAAAAAGTCAGCAAAGGGCTGCAGAAATTCTGTAGACAACAGAGGGAGGGGACGTGCGACGGGTGAGAGAGAGAGAGAGAAAAAAAGAAAAAAAGCAAAATAGGAGAGAGAAGCGTCTTCTTCCTCCTGCCGCTCCGAGAAAATATTGGGTGGTCCGGGACCTCCACGTCAGCATGGTCCCCGGCCACTCACGAGGTGCCATGTGGAGGGGTGGGCCCCACTTGGTGTCCTCTTCGCTTTTTCTCTTGCTCCTGAATGCAGCGCTCCTCTCTCTCCTCTCTCTCTCTCTCTCTCAAATAACTCCCGGCTGATGACGGCTCGGCTCGGCTCGGTTGGCAGAAGAAGGCACGGGTCAATGGATAATAAATGCCAACACTCCCGCTTAAAATTTCTCTCTCCTCACTTGAATATTTTGTGGGCTCTCTCTCTCTCCTCGCGGACGAGCTGCACTTCCTCTGTTCCCTTCTCAGCGTATCCCACCCCCTCCGCCTCCGCCTCCCCAAAAAGCCTCGCCGGTCCGTCGCCTCCTTCAAGAGCCCCGCCAATCGCAGCTGGTTTCCGACCCCCTTCGCCTCCGACTGTTTCCAACGCCGAGATTGAGCGTAAGGTTTGTGCTCGCCTTGGTCTCTAGGCAACTTCTGGGCCTCCGTCCGATTGCCTCCCTTCGGCGAACTCGTCATCAACTCCAACTCTGAGCCGCCGTCGCTGCCGCCAATGGCATCCTCCGTCTCTGGCATCTACTCGTCCTCCCCCTCCCTCAGGCCGAAGACACCGCTAGCCTTCGCCGCGAAGTCGTCGGCCTTCGGCAGGAGGGAGGCGGCCTCGGTCTCGTTCCCGAGCGGCGCCAGGCTCCCCGCCGTCGACCGGGTGTTGTCCCTGTCCGATGAACTCCCTCTCTCTCTCCACCCTCCCCCTTTCCGATTGGTGAACCACCGCGAGCAGCCGACGAACCAAGAAGGGAACCTAATATTTTCTCCCTTCTCCGATGCTCGATGCCCTCTCTGCACTCTACCCCGACGCTCGACGGCTGATTTCGCTCGCCTCTCCCACGACCTCCACGCTTTTGGCGGTTCTTCCCTCGCGGTTCGGTGAGGTCTCGGGTATGCCCTCGTGCTGCGTCTCTTCTTCCTTGCTCAGCAACACCGTATTGCCTCTCTCTCTGAGTGTGTCTCTCTCTGCATTCTTTCATCCATGAGGCAAGCATTTCGACTAGGGTTCAGGGGTTTCGCCACCCCCTTCTTTGAGGTTCGTCCGGGTACCTCTCATTTTTGTGTGAACCCAGCGTGAATTTTTTGGTCTTTCTTTCCATATAACTACCCTTTTCACTTCAATCGGTCCTTCAGCAAAAGCGACTGCTAAGCGACAATGCGACGGCAGTTTCGAATCCTGGGTTTTGCTCTGTGATGCTAAGCGTTGCTTTGGTTCCTTAAAAAGTTGCTGACTTTTTCGCATGTTGTAGCTTCTTGGTTGCTCCGAGATTCTGGGTTGGTCCTTCTATCGTCTTGCTCGGAGCGAGCGAAATGTTGTCCAAAAGGGGCGTGTCGAATTCGTCGACACCTGAGTCGGCGGCGACTTCTGAGGACAAGAAAGGGAAGAAATCGAAAGGATTGGTGGCTTTAGTTCCTAGTTCTACCAAAAGTCATGTCAATGTATTGTCTTTTAATCGAACCTATCGTTCCACCTGTGTTTTGGGGACTTGACCATTCAGCATTCATTTTTTCTGCAAAAAAATTCTGGTGCGAGCATTGGTGAAGTCGTGTTGCCTAATAATGACCCGGCCAAAATTGAGGCAATGACATTTCACGAATTGAGAGCTACATTGAGGTGGGGATGAATTGTTTTAGTTGCAAGCGTGTGATAGTTGTTATAGCGTTTCCTGCGTAACCTTTACAGTAAGCAAAAATCAAGTTTTTCTATTTGATGCTTGCAAAGGAGATTATTGAGCAGGAAGTGAATATTACTGATGGAAAACCATGAGGTCTTGAGAATTTGCCTTCAACAAAGAGCAAGGTCTTGAGAATCTGTTTCGTTCGGGTCAAGATGGTGGGCTCCACAGCCGCACAAGTCCACGGTCTTGCGCTGTATGGTCCGGCTTGTAGCTCTGTCGACGGCAAAAGCAAGGTCTACAGAGAACTCGGTCAGTCTCCCTCGCCTAATTCCATTATGTTGTCTTTCTCGAATGCTTTCATGTGGGTAGTTCTTCTTTTGGTCAAATTAAGATGGAGTGCTCGGTTCATTTGCAAATGCACAAGATGATAGATGGTTCTTGCATTTTTGAGAAGTTCTTTGACATGTTGTTTTAGACTGCTTGCGAAGAAATCCAGACCGGTTTGTGGTAAAATGAAAAAGAAAGAGTGAACTTTTCCGGATTTTATTGGTCATACAATCATGTCTTTCGTGTAAAATTTGAAGTCAGTATCTTTTGGGCCTGAATCTTTCTCATGAGGCCTCTTGCTTCACATTAGGTGAACTCCCATGTGTGAGTGGTTCTTGCTTTTTAAGTTATCACCCTAGTGGAAAGATTCTTCATTTCTTGTTCCTCGGTGTTCCAAATATGCTTGGTTTCGGAGTTTGCTCTTCGGAATTTCGAACCAGGGGTTCATTTGATATCTATGGTTGCCGTTGCAAGGAAGTTACGTCAAACACGTTGGAAATAGATGAGTTTTGCAAAATGTGACTCCTATAAGAGGACTTGGAGTCAAGTTTAATTTTCTTGTACAATCTGACACGAATTCTGAGAAATGTAAGCAAAAGTGTTTCTGGGATGTTGGTGGGGTAAAAATCTTTGCAGTTCGGCTTTTATGTAAAATTTGCATTTCTTTTTCTCCAGGGTTGTTTTCACTAAAAAGGAAGATTGAAGATGCAGTTCAACGCACTGAGAAGATGGCTCCTACTGCACTGCAAATTGAAGAAGCTAAATGGATTAAGCTTGATGGACTGATTCGAGATTACGACCTTTGGGATGATCCTGCTAAATCCTATGATGTTCTTGTGAAGTTGGCAGACATGGCCAGAGCAGTCGATGCCCTGAGGGATTGAACTTACAAGGTGGTGTGGAATGCCATATTCATCTTACAAGGTGGTGTGGATTAAGTTGGGCAATTGTTGGGTCAATGGTTTGCCCATTATAAGCTTGTCTTGACTCTTCTTCCGAGATTAACTTGATTCTTAATGTGTCAATGACTGTCATATCTAGTTTAACTGTATCAATTAAAGGAAGTGCAATTGCTGGCTTTAGTTGACTTTTATCTGCTGAAATTTGCAGGCTGAAGAAGCAAAGCTGATAACTCAACTGGTGGAGATGGATGCTATTAATTATGCTCTTTTTGAGCAGGCATACACTTCGTCTTTGGATATGAGTAAGTTTTTGGACTGTTATGAGATGTTAAAGCTTCTTAAGGGACCATATGATGTGAATGGAGCGTCGATGGTCATCAAAGCTGAATCCAATGGCAATTACCATGAGGTTTGATAATCTAATTTCATTTCTAGAATAATTATGCATGTGCAAAGAGATGATGTTTATGTCACACTCTTCCGTTGTAATATACATTGATGTAGAATGGATGTAGAGTCTCTGGTTCCTGCCTCTTTATAATACTTACGCCAAAATATAGGAGTTTCAAAGAACTTGAGAATGAAAAAACTGCATATATATGTACATATAAGGGTGGGACATTATTAGTGGAATCTTGTTAGTATATATGTATGCTTGTGCGCATCACCAATTCAGTTACTTCTTATTTACGAATCTATTTGCTTGATGACTTAGATGTCTTGAAAATCAATTGTGGGATTTCTCCAGGGTTTAGTGGATATTTAATTTATTGTCTAGTATCCTTCTTCCTGTGGGAGGTATTTTGCATGTCCCTCCCCTGAATTCCAACTCAGAAGTAAACATTAAGTGATAATGTGGTGGCTATCAAAAGAATAATGAGAAAAAAGAAAAGTGAGAATTTGATCAGTATGGATAGTGGTTCGATATTATTCTCCACTATGAGGATACTTCTGTTATGAGGATACTTCATTTTGACATCAGTATGAACTAGGACAGGGAATGATAAGTTGCCAATCTATTTGCATATGAAAGATGAAATCCTGGAAAATAGCAGACTGTAATATTTATCTATAATGGGGATATATTCCTTTTCCATTAGCTAATTCAATGAAGTTCACTCAGTTTTGTTGACCCAAAATAAAAAAAAAAAAGGAATCTTTTGGGCTTAAGCCTCTGCTGGTTCCAATCTCTCTGTCTCTCATGCATTTGCTAATCCAGTTATGGGCTGAAAAACTACTGAGAATGTACCAAAAATGGGCTGAGAAGCAAGGTTATTGAGGGAGGATTGTAGAGAAGCGTTGGGCAACAAATGGTGGAATCACTTCTGCAACGGTTGAATTTGAATTCGATTATGCATATGGTTGTCTTCAAGGGGAGAGGGGTGTTCATCAAATGATAAGTGGTTCAAAAACTGGATCAACAATTGATGAGGTAGGTTTACAATTATCATTTTTGTTTTGATGAAACATTGACTTTTGTATATTGCTATTGGTTTTTGACTTCTTTTTAACAATGAGCTCTGAATGATTTGTTTCTTCTCTTTCCGGAGATTCAGAAGGCAAAAGTGGCATCTTGTTAGTGCATCATTAATATCAAGAAACAATTTAAAGTGTATTAAAGACATGACAACATGTAAATGACCGTGTGCAAGGAAAAACACATTGGAATTGAAAGATTGATTGTTTCTGTGGCTCTTTCTTGAAATCAAAGCAACTAAATATGAACTCGTACTCATGGCACCTTATTGTATATATTTGGGTAAATTCTTTCTTGATCTTATCTTAATTACACACTTAGATATTTGTGTGGCACCTAGATGTCTACATGTACCATAGAGTCTAACATTGGCTAAAAAATATAAGATATGCAACTTCAAATGGTGTGTGGATTAATTTTGCACATGAGCTTAAGGTTGATTTAGTTCACTCAAAAACATAGCCAAGGGAATTGTTGCATTTCATGGGATCCTACCATTCAAGTTGTTTCTTTTTATAGTATATCTGCTTCTTATACAAGTGAATTGAAGGTCGAGAAAAGCCTTTTCTGTGTAATGTGTTTCTGTTCTGCTACATCATTGGCCCCTAAATTCCCGTCAGTTCCTCATTTTAGTACTCAAAATTTGTAGGTTAGCCTAGTAGCTGTCGATATAATTCCTCTGTTCCGTGATTCGGCCCCTGACCTAAAAATTAGTGAGGAGGATTTGCTAATCTTGTGCCCATCATCATTGCCTGAAGTAAAAGTCATTGAAGGCCGGTCTGGAGTTGTTATTCAGCATGTTCCTACTGGTTTTGTCGTCCAATCTTTGGGTAATGAGTTGTCTATTCCCTTATTTGTTAGGGTTGACCTTCCAACTCAAATTTGTTTACCAATGGTTTCCGCAATCTGGTTTTGACTTTACAAAGAAGCAAATGCCTGTTCCTCAACACACGTTCATGATTGCCTGTCTAGTACGACATTTTGTGATTGAGAAATAAGATCTCAAAATTTTTATCCCAGGTGAAAGGAGCATTTTTGCAAATAAGATTAAGGCCCTCAACCGGTCGAAGGCTAAACTTCTTATCGCAGCCAGAGATGTAGGAGTTCCAGGCATAAATGGCTTCAAGAAAGAAAATGTGTTCGATGTATGGCGAGACAAGGTCCGAAGATATGTTCTTTACCCTCGCAAGCATGTGAAAGATGTAAGAAGTGGTGTTGAAATGCCTGACCTGTATTCTATTTTGGACGCTAATATAGAACCTCTGATTGGAGCTCATAATAGTAAAGCAGCTTTTCCCAATTCGCTCTATTAATTTATTTCTCTGCGTTGGTTCTTCATCCCAAAGTTTTAGCCCTTGAAGTTTATTTTTATGTTAAAAACAAGACAATTGTTCCTTTGTCATACATTTATGTTAAAAACAAGACAATTGTTCTTTGTCACGTATCTACGCCTGAAATTTATTTTGTTGACAAAACCATAAGTTGGGAAAAAAGAAAGTGACCCTTCGGTAGACATTTTGACTGGGGGCACTGATAGATTTTAGCTAAAAAATTGAAGGTAGTCCAATCAAATTCCCATCACACGCGTGTAAACTACTTGAGATCAAGATTATTGTCATGAACTAGGCATATGAAGTTAACAGTTTGTCCGGGTAGTCGAGTTTCTTTGTTGGTTCACGATCTTTAGTAATTCTAACTGTCAGCAATAAGTAATTCTAATTCCACCAAACATCGCTCAAAGTTCGATGAGTATGTATAAGACGTGTGTTCACAGAATTCATAATGATGTAATTAAGTTTACATGTTGACATCCCAATGTTTGATTTGGTGTGAGGAACAGGCGTGCCAATTAAACGCACGAGGGAGATTCATTTCTTGATGTTATTCCCTTTGAGCTTCAGCCTCCATCTTCTCACTTGGTTTATGAAGTCAGTGGGCATGATAAGTTCATGTTATGAGCATGAATAACTAAGAAAGAAGCAATAATAAGCAGTTCAGGATTTATGAAGAAGCAATTGCAGTTCATTGATATAGATAAAAGTTTAAAGATGGCAAAAACATGTCGATAGACGATGATAATAATTAGCAGTTCAGGCTTTATCCTGGCCTTTGTGAAGTTTGCTGGGACTTCCTGGTATAACCAACATAACAATTCCAAGCAAATTTCCCTTATCATGCAAAGACAAATTCCAGGAGCCTTCGTAGTTGTCAAGGAATCAAGCAAACAGTAATACACTTGAGCAGCTGGAGGATTCCATAAAATAATGAAACTTGCTAATTACATTTGTCTAAAACATTGCCGACATTTTCACACCTAATTATGTGAACATCATCATCTTCAGGTCTACCACGTTCATGTACAAAATTCAAGAGCCAAAAATGACATTGCTGATACGTGCTCCTTTGAGGTTCTCTAAAAACAAGACGCAAAACAAGGATCCATGATAAGTCATTGTACGCCCAGCCTTACTCCTTAAAAGACTGAGCAGCAGACGGTTGTAGACAACTGTCTTTCCAGACTAACTTTTAAATTAAAAAAAAAAACATCCACCAGATAATCAGATTGAATTGCGAACCAGAACGGTTGTACCTACAACTTGCACTCAGCATTTCAGCATTTTTCCCCTTGCCCGCTTCAGCATCAGAATGTATGTTCAAAAACTTGCACAGATTTTTTCGAAAGTGATTTCAATGTTCCATCATAACTCTTCCTCCAAAAGATGCCCTTGTAAAATAATCTAGAAAAACCCAGATCACTCCACAGGGCCCAAACAAAGTAAATACAGTCAGCCCCTTCATTTCTTCCTTCTTTTCTTTGCCCCCTTTTGCTAAGCAAATTTCATCAAAAAAACTTTCCCTTGCTAATGGCTTCAACATGAATGACAATGACAATAAAAGCTCAATACTTTTCAGCAAACAGCATCTAGGATGATGCTGCCGGACTACCTTCGCAGTCCATTCACCAAGATCCCAAAAGAGATGACAGAACTAAAGCTGGAGAATCAGGCCAACAGGACTATGATCACTATCGGTGATATCAGGAAGGATGTACGAGTCATGAACTTTGTCTGCTATAGATTCTGAAACAAGAAAATAATCGAGCCGCCACCCTGTAGATTGCAAGAGGATAGTTAACAGGTGATAATACCTATTTCCATATGCTTCATCTGATAAGACAACAATATGCATAATGACTCAACAAAAAACAAAAGCTTGTCATTGCTCATATTATCACCATTACAGGAGAGAAGTGTAACATTAGATATATAATGTTCCATCAAGTAGATCTATGTATACCTTTATTTGTCTTCCTCCCACCATGCTGATAACCCCAATAAGTATAACCAACAGCATGACTTCTAAAGGTATCAACAAAGCCCCTCGACAGGAAGTTGGTCTCAAAAGTTTCCCTTTCTTCAATTGTAAATCCAGCACTTCTTTTATTTCCCTGGAGTCTCGTGACAATCAGATTAATGACGGAAACAAGAAACATTAGACATATTAAGAACTTCTGTTTCGGGATGCCAAACAGCCTAAATTGTGATTTTTATCAACCCCCAACACAAAACCCCAAACACCCCCCAACAAAAACCCAAAACAAAATTCAGTTGTATGGAGGAAAAGCCTGATTATAGTCCTCTGTTTTGGGGTTTTTCCCCTCTTTTAAGTGGGGTGGGGGGAATATGGTGTGGCCAGGACATTGTCCTGTGACAGTTAAAAAGCTCATGCAAATTATTAATGCACCTAGTCAATCAAAGGCAGAAAAGGCACATTGATTGTTTCCCTTACCGCAGGATCATAAATGTCTATTTCCTGATGGGCACAATTCAGATCGCCAGTCAAAATCACAGGCTTCAACTTTTCAAGTTCCTGTATTGCCAACAGCAAGCACAAATTTGAGTAAGAGATGAAACAATATTGCAACAGAATAAAAATAGTAGTCTATGGAAAACCTTCATAGGTTGTAGAATTGATCCATGATATGGTGAATAATGACTCTTGAACAAAAGTCTAAATAGCTTTATCAGAAAACTAAAGGGCTACAAAGTGCTGAACATACTTTATGTAGTTACCAAGAGATGGATCCCACTGTGAAATCCTATACATCTGACATAAATAAGCAACAGAATTAATGAATCATACTTGAAAGTGTGTAACAGAGTAAACCAATGAAATAGATTGATACCAGTCTTCTCAGGCCATCACCAGAATTAGGAACGTAACCGCTCAAGAGATAGAATGAATCAAACTCTGCAGTGACAAGCCATCCCTCAGAATCATGTCTGACATGCCCAAGCCATATGTAACTGAAAGGGGCTTTATCTGCACAAAAAAAAAGTACTAGTAATAACCTCAAAAATAATAATCCAAAAAAGCCAAATGTAGGAGAAAACCAGAAGGCACGGTATCCACCTTACACAAATTAATATAGAGAGAAGGTAGTACCTTACATACAAAGTGCAACTCATGCCGATTTTATTATTCATCCAACATCACTTGAGATGCTAATTATATCTCATAAGCAACTTAACTGATCATTGGCTGTGATCTTTATTTAAGATGAGAAGCATTTCATTCGAATATACACAAAGCAAATGGACTAACCCTACTACAAGCATATTATTATATCAATTAACTAGATTAAAACATCAGAATATCTATACAGACTCCGACATTCTCAGTCAAAACATGACAATTCATTGGGGTCAAATGCACTTGCTGTAACAAATCAGAATGCCTCTGAACGGCAACAGTAGGTAGGGAGCTAGTCCTTCAACCCAGTTGTTCCGTGTACTCTTCCCACATGCTTTACAATAACAATTTACAAGCCTCAGAAACAACCATAGAAATACAAAAAAGGACTTACAGGTTTCATTATCATTTTGAGAAAAAGCGTGATGCAAAAAAATTTCATTTTCATAAACAAATTGCTCTTTGTTGAAGGCAAATTCTCAAGACCTCATGGTTTTCCATCAGTAATATTCACTTCCTGCTCAATAATCTCTTTTGCAAGCATCAAATAGAAAAACTTGATTTTTGCTTACTGTAAAGGTTACGCAGGAAACGCTATAACGACTATCACACGCTTGCAACTAAAACAATTCATCCCTACCTCAATGTAGCTCTCATTTCGTGAAATGTCATTGCCTCAATTTTGGCCGGGATATTATTAGGCAACACGACTTCACCAATGCTCGCACTAGAATTTTTTTGCAGAAAAAATGAATGCTGAATGGTCAAGTCCCCAAAACACAGGTGGAACGATAGGTTCGATTAAAAGACAATACCTTGACATGACTTTTGGTAGAACTAGGAACTGAAGCCACCAATCCTTTCGATTTCTTCCCTTTCTTGTCCTCAGAAGTCGCCGCCGACTCAGGTGTCAACGAATTCGACACGCCCCTTTTGGACAACATTTCACTCGCTTCGAGAAAGACGATAGAAGGACCAACCCAGAATCTCGGAGCAACCAAGAAGCTACAACATGCGAAAAAGTCAGCAACTTTTTAAGGAACCAAAGCAACGCTTAGCATCACAGAGCGAAACCCAGGATTCAAAACTGCCGTCGCATTGTCGCTTAGCAATCGCTTTTGCTGAAGGACCGATCGAAGTGAAAAGGGTAGTCATATGGAAAGAAAGACCATAAAATTCACGCTGGGTTCACGCAAAAATGAGAGGTACCCGAACGAACCTCAAAGAAGGGGGTGGCGAAACCCCTGAACCCTAGTCGAAATGCTTGCCTCATGGATGAAAGATGCAGAGAGAGACACACTCAGAGAGAGAGAGAGAGAGAGAGAGAGAGAGAGAGAGAGAGAGAGAGAGAGAGGCAGTACGGTGTTGCTGAGCAAGGAAGAAGAGACGCAGCACGAGGGCATACCCGAGACCTCACCGAACCGTGAGGGAAGAACCGCCAAAAGCGTGGAGGTCGTGGGAGAGGCGAGCGAAATCGGCCGTCGAGCGTCGGGGTAGAGTGCAGAGAGGGCATCGAGCGTCGGAGAAGGGAGAAAATATTAGGTTCCCTTCCTAGTTCGTCGGCTGCTCGCGGTGGTTCGCCAATCGGAAAGGGGGAGGGTGGAGAGAGAGAGGGAGTTCGTCCGACAAGGACAACACTCGGTCGACGGCATGGAGCCTGGCACCGCTCGGGAACTAGACCGAGGCCGCCTCCCTCCTGCCGAAGGCCGACGACTTCGCGGTGGAGGTTGGCGGTGTCTTCAGCCTGAGGGAGGGGGAGGACGAGTAGATGCCAGAGACGAAGGACGTCATCAGCGGTGGCGACGGCGGCTCGGAGTTGGAGTTGATGACGAGTTCGCCGGAGGGAGGCAATCGGACGGAGGCCCAGAAGTTGCCTAGAGACCAAGGCGAGCACAAACCTTACGCTCAATCTCGGCGTTGGAAACAGTCAGAGGTGAAGGGGGTCGGAAACCAGCTGCGATTGGCGGGGCTCTTGAAGGAGGCGACGGACCGGCGAGGCTTTTTGGGGAGGCGGAGGCGGAGGGGGTGGGATACGCTGAGAAGGGAACAGAGGAAGTGCAGCTCGTCCGCGAGGAGAGAGAGTGTAACAGCCCGAACCATTCGCAGGTCGTTAACAGTGCCGATGTTACATCTTCTACCATCTCTATCTATTGGCTAAATAAAGCCTTGCCAGATTATAGGCATTCTTTTTTTTTTTTTAAGCGGTCCCATGCGCAACTCATAGCGGAAGCAAAATTTACATCGTCATCTATCTCCCTTCTAACCCATGATACAAATACACACCAGCTACACATCAGGATTTTATATACGAACATCGACACTTTATTTACATATTCTTTTAAGATGGGACTCCTCTTTTCTCGGGTCGATACAAAACAAGAAAAGCAAGGACTCTGCCACGTCCTTCCTAAAATCTCAAAAAGAAACTATGAACCCTCTACATCAAGCGCACAAGCTCCCATCAAAAGTGTCGATTATCTACATCAAAAAGCTCGGCTCCTACTCGTCGCGTGAGTCTCACACCCAACCCGTGCGTCGGGTGGTGGCGGCGGCGGCATCCCTCGCATAGCACCATCTCGACGGACGTGAACAGAAATGAACTCTTGTATGACAGGGCCCCCAGCCAGGCCGATATCATACATAACTAAGCATCGCACTCGGATGAACGTCAAACCGGGCACAGAGGGACAATCTAACTCCGTACACTCCACCTCAACATCAGACGGCAGACCGTAAAATACCCCACGCGAAACAGCAAGTAGCGGCATAGTGCTAATCTGAAATGTTATCCCCAAAAGGGGTGAGTACAACCACTCAGCAGATAGGGAAATCCAATAACAACTTAGTGCACCATGCATACCATCATACAATGCAGGCATTGCTTACCTTTTTGATGTCAAGCGTATTCATGCATCATCATAGCATATATATCATCATCATGGCATCTCATATATCATTATCATCACATCATCATTAACCATGCATCACCATGCATATCACATCATCATTAGCCATGCATCACCATGCATATCACATCATATCATCATTAGCCATGCATCACCATGCATATCACATCATCATTAGCCATGCATCACCATGCATATCACATCATATCATCATTAGCCATGCATCACCATGCATATCACATCATAGATCAATTTCCACTTTTATTTATCAATTGATCCCCACATTATCTTTTCTCAAATTATCGAATTCACCATCATCACCATCCCTTCGGGCGAAACCTCCGACGGGGATCCCGATCCCGCCATCTCATGGCCACCGGGCTTCCGGCCCCCACATTCCGGGCATCTCGCATCTCAACTAGCATCACGAGGCATTCCCTTCGGGCAGAAACCTCCGACAGGGCTTCCGGCCTTTACCCTTCTAACCGGGGATCTCGCACCCCAATCCTGGCATCGCGAGTCACTCCCTTCGGGCAGAAACCTCCGACAGGGCTTCCGGCCCCCCACATTCCGGGCATCCTGAAACTCCCAGGGAATCTCTGGAATTATGCCACTCGGCCACCAGATATCATCCTCCGCCACAACCTCTTACTCACATACCATTTTCCACTTTTTATCATCCTTTTCATCTTGTTATTTCATGGCATATGATTTACATACATGCATCACAATTCATGATCATTCACACATCAATGCCATATAACAATACATCATAATTCATGATCATACATGCATCAATGTCATATAGCAATGCATCATAATTCATGATCATTCATACATCGGTGCCATATAACAATACATCATAATTCATGATCATACATGCATCGATGTCATATCGCAATGCATCATAATTCCATAGGACTCATGGCCAATAATCCACCTTTTATTTTATTATTTTATTATTCTATTATTATATTAATATATTATTATATTATTATATTTATTTATTTTTATAAATAAATATTATATTTAATATTTATGATTTTCCAAAAATCATAATCTTCAATCAATCCTTAAACAAACAATTAGAATCAGATTTCACATAAAAGCCATGGCTAATTCGCATTTTACATAATTTCCCAAATTTCCACAAAATACACACAACATTCGGATCACGGCCAGATTGCACAGTTTTCGAATTAATTCAATTAAAATACTCATATGACCTCCGAAAATTCCCAACTTTTACAGGATAATAGAAAACACATTTTCGTTCATTTTTCATGAAGAACTCTTAGCCAAATTCTTTATAGATTAATTTATATAACTCCACGAAGCTTCTGGAACCTCTACCGTTTCGTCCAGAACGTACATCACCGAAAAACTTAGGTTTGACCCATCAAATCTCTTTCGTTTCTCCTGAAATTTAAGTATGTTATGTAACAATGTGTCCTTTACAATCTTCATGAAGGGATCTAGGTCAAATAACCAGATTATGGTCACCATTTTAACCCATGAAGTCTCGGGTGTCTCGGTACACCTCACCAGAATCAACCATCTCCAAGTTCTAACAGATTCACCAAGTTATACTTGTTCTTTTTGCCTCATATTCGAGTATGTTGTAGCTTAAGGTGTTTCCTACAACTTTCAAGAAGACAACAAGGTGAGATCTCCAACAGAAATCAACATGCAACCAAGAAATCAACAAAAGGTCAGTGAAAATTTCGTAGATCTAAGTCTCCGTATAACAGAGCTTTTGACCCCACATATCACCATCGTTTTCCATGAAATTAGAGTATGTCATACTACAAGATGTTAGCTTCAACTTCCATGAAGACACCGAAGCCAAAATCGCACTCCAAGTACACATGCAAGCTCGAATAAGATACTGTCTACCACCAACCGAACGGAAACAGCCACATAACATGAACACATTCAACCCTTACTTCGGTATTTCGCCCAAATCACCCCTCAAACCGAACATGCAACCATCAAACAACATGCAAGAGAAGTAAAGGAACCCCCACTTGCCTCCAAAATGAACGAACAGCAAGCACAAGGCGGCGTAGGACGGTCGGACAAGGCGGCGACGGCGAGACACGGCGGCTGCACCTCCCTCTCGTCTCCGCCTTCTCTCTTTCCCTCTCGGTTTCTCTCTTCCTCTCAAGCCCTCTCTCTCTCTCGCACACCCCTCTTGGACAAAAATGAAGCAAGAGCCAGCCACTCTCTCTCCTAATCCCCTTTTATATCCCCTCAATTGCAATGATTAATCCACCACACCCATGGCCAATGCATGCTCTTCCTTTGGCCACTTGTAATTTCAATTTTTGAAATTTGATTTGGGTTAATGGGCTTGGGCTTAGGCCCAACCGGCCACTCCTTCTTGGGCTGGTCGAAAATCCTTCTTGGGCCCAATGGGCCGACTAGCTTGGCCCACCAAGCTTTAGGCTAATGGGTCCAAGGCCCATTTCGAAAATAACCCTATTTTCTCTTTTTTTTTTTGAATTCCTTTTAATTAATATTTCTGAATTCAAATTTCATCTTGGCCAAAGTCTTGGGATATTTTATTTATTGAAATTTAAATCATATGGCCAAGCATTAATCTATTAAATTTGAATTTCCACAATCACAAGCAAAATTCATCAAATTAAAAGACAAATTGGCTAAAACATAAGCCATAAAATTCTATCACCTAATTAAAGACGTTTAACACACCTTAAGGCTCGGCTTTGAATTTCCGGGATGCCACAGAGAGAGCCCAGAAAATATTCAAGTGAGGAGAGAAATTTTAAGCGGGAGTGTTGGCATTTATTATCCATTGACCCGTGCCTTCTTCTGCCAACCGAGCCGAGCCAAGCCGTCATCAGCCGAGAGTTATTTGAGAGAGAGAGAGAGAGGAGAGAGAGGAGCGCTGCGTCCAGGAGCAAGAGAAAAAGCGAAGAGGACACCAAGTGGGGCCCACCCCTCCACATGGCACCTCGTGAGTGGCCGGGGACCACGCTGACGTGGAGGTCCCGGACCACCCAATATTTTCTCCTGCCGACCGCTCTACCCCGTTCGCGCCGGCCTTGCGCCCGCACCGGTCGTTGCACGGCACCGCCTCCGCCGGCTTCCCCTGCACTCGCGCCACCGCCGCCGTTCCGCCAGTCGTCCGAAGTTCCACCCCGCTGGTCGCCGTCCGTGAAGCCCGCGAAGCTGCTTCTGCTCCCGCATCGCTACACCTCAACCGATTTTCCTCAGCCAGCCCCGGTGTCGACGCCGACCGTCCCCACGACGCCGCAGCAACTCGCGAGCCCGCGCCTCCACTGCGAGCCCGTGAGCGTCGCTTCGCCAGCCCGGCGCCCGAGCTCTTCGCTGCCCGAACCTTTCGCCCGGGCGTAGCGACGCTCCCCGCAACCCGCCGATCCAGCCACGCCCCTCGCCGCGAGCCGGCACTCGACGACGCCCCTCTCTGCTTGTCCTTGACACCCTCCAGCCTCTGCTGCGTCTCTGACACTGCCCAATTTGCTGCTGCCTCGCCTATGCCTCCGCTCCCCGTTTGCGAGCCCATTTGCTCTGCACCACTGCTGTAGATCGCGATGCCAGAACCGGCCGCCCTTGCTCACTTGACGTCTTGCTGCCCGAGCCGCTCTTTTCTGCTCCGCCTTTGCTCGCCCGTTCGTCGCCTTTGCCCGTGACCCAGTATCGGTCGCCGAGGTCCGACGCGCTCAGTAGCTTCCTCTTCGAGTGACGCTGCGCAACCCGAGCCTCGCCCGCCGCTGGTCTCCCTCGCCGGAACTCCGACGCCGCCGCTGCCCCCTCACGAACGCCGGCGATCAACCCCTTGGCGACCGGACGAGCGCACCCACCACGAATCGCAAGCATCGTTTGGAAAGCAAGAAAAAAGAAAAATCAAATTAGATGGTTTTTTATTTATTTACTTTATCTTTATTTTTAATTTTATTTTTTTTAGTGGAATTGTTCCTTAATGTACGATTGATTGAGATTCCGACATGAAATAGCTCTCAAATTAGTGATTGATAGTTCGATTTTCGTGTCCGAAATCCGACTTGCAATCACTTGAAATTACGCTCGAGATTTGATTTGCGGTTTATTTAAAATTAACCATCTCGATTTCATGTGCGAGATATGATTTGCCAATTTAATATAGTGTTTTAAACGAAAGATGTTTTTCCTATAAAAAATAATAATAATTAAAAAAAGAAGAAATCGAAAAAAAAAAAAAGAGAGCAAGTTGGGGTCAATGATCTAAATGTGACTAGCTAAGCCCAGGAGGTCAGATTGGAATTCAAATGACAAGTTGGGGCCAAAATGCAATTTCCAAAAGTCGAGGGACCAATTCGCAAATTTTGTAAAATTTGCGCCCAAGCTTTTAAATCATCATCTTGGTCATCAATTAAGTTGAAACTGAATTTGGGCCAAGTCGAATCAATCAAATTGAGCCAAAAGACCACATTTGTATTAAATTGGGTATTTTCGGATAAGAAAATGACCAACTTTGAGGGACTTTTTTGCAAAATTGGGTGGGCACAATTGCGAAATTTGATTGAGATCTTAAACTACTATACATGAACTTGCTAATTGATCAAAAACCACAGCCAAAGTGATGGATTAAAGCACCCAAACCAGCTGCCAAATTTCAGTCCACGATTAAGTCTTAATTCAAAGCTGCTAAGTAGCCATATTGGTGGCCCCACCATATCCCTCTCAGCTGCCCATTTAACTCGATCTTTGCATGTGCTGAAAGACCGTATATAGTAGTGCAAGTGGATGAAAATTTGCTAGGGATAAACTACTGATAGCACCGGAAAATCGCAGCAAAATCCGCACACTCAACAGCTGCAGAATTGAAAAAAAAATTGGCTAAGTCCGAGAGTGGGTGAAGTAGCCCTGTTGACAGGCTTGGTAGGTGGACAAAAGGCCGACCAAAAATCCATTAATTCAGGGGATAAGATCACTGAAGCAAGGTCTTTCAAGGGAGGAGACGAGAGGAGACGAGAGGGAGAGAGGAGAGCTCGGAATTGTTGCCCAAAGACGCCCTCAGAAGTAACTCCAGAAAAGCAAACCCAGAAATTCCAGATCAACCTCCAGAGAGAAAAGGGAAATTTTCGCAAACTTGCAGCCAAATTTAGCCAAAATCTTAAACTAGAGAGTGAAACTTCACTCAAATATCTTTCCATCCATAGGTCGCACGTCCAAAATGGAGATTGGGAAGGCCTCCTAAAGCCCCCAGAAACAGTGCCCTCCTGGCGGGCCAAAGGAAGTCTGAAAATTTTTCAAGTGTTGAGCCCGGTTGGTCACGAGTGAGAGAAATCGACTGTTTTTGAGAACTTTGAGAGACAAATGAGAAAAACCATGAGTTCAAACCCAAACTAGAATACATATAGTTTGGATTGGTGTCAAGTTTTTCAACAAAAGACGTCTTGAAGTCTAATTTTGGAAGTGAGCTAAAACCTTCGTTGTCAATTCTTTTTTTTCCGCAGATCTCATTTCTAGTTGAAGAAGCCAACTTCCACGTGCTTCCAGAGGACACTTTCTCGGTTTCCTTGGCCAAGAACCACTTGAAAAAGATACTATGAAGCAAGGTAAGTATCCTAGATGTATTTTTGTTCGAGTTTGAACATGTTTTAATAGTGAAAATTTAAGAGAAAAACTAGTACAAGAAACTGATTTTGAGGCTGGAATTTTTCGAAGTGTTGAGATCTCTTCAAGAGTTTTGCATGTGTGCTTTTTGAAGAGGTTGTTTTGATGTGTTCAGTTGGTCATTTTCTATGATGTTTGTTGCATTTGAAAGCTCATGTTACCTACTTTCACTCGGATTAAGTAGTGTTTCCCTTAGATCTCGCATGTGATGAGTGTCGGGGCTTGAATATGGGCATTCAACCCATTTGCTTGACTTGGGTTCAAACCCAGATTTGCAAAATCAGATCAAACCCACATATTTGATGACGATTCCAGCTTGGTTTTCGTGTGTTTTAAACAGTGATTTCTATCTAATCTTACTTCTTATATGTGATAGTTTAACCTTGATATTTTAGTTCCACATAATATTGCTCATACGTTGAGATTGAAGGCTGCAAATATGGCTCGAGGAGGCTATTGGGGCTAGTTTAATGCACACCAAGCGTTCGACAAAATGCCCAAACTAAGCTTCGATCTTGAAACGGTCGATTTGAGCTTGATTATTATGATATTCATGTGCTGTGTTACTCCATGTTAGCATAGATCGGTTTAAGGAATTATTATTAATTTTTAAAAAAAATAATTAAAAAAAGAGAAAAATATGAAAATTTCAAAAATATCAAAAAATGTTAGATAGCATCAAATTAGGATATAAATGACATATATGAAATTTTCCTAATTTTAAAAGGTCATTTTCCTAATTTAATGCTATTTTGGTATTTTATAACCATTTTTGTAAATAATCCATTTTGCGTAGATTAAAACTATTTAAAGTAATTTCATGCATATATGCATATTTGAATTCTCATTTTTGCTCATGGGGGTCTTGTCCCGAGCATGATAACAGGGCCATGTAATATTATTTGCCCGACTTGTATCGGGTTTACCTTTTCTGCGTTCATTTTCAAGTCATTTCAATTTCTTGGATGTTTACTTACGCGCGGTTTTTCATTAATTTGAGTGTAAATTTCTCTTCTAAATTATGTTAGGATTAGTCTAGACATTAAAAAAAAAAAAACTACAAAAACATTTGCATGGACACTTAGTGGTTTTATAAAGATTATAATTGGTAATCAAGATTGTATGGCCATTTAGATAAATAACCTTCCAAGTTAGTGGTACCGCAAGGGCGCTAATAGAAACATTGGCGTAAACAAGTCTCCGTTCCTAGAAATCTCTGGTTGCGTAGGAATCGAGACAACACTCCCGTGTTTTGATTGGTTTCTAGCCGACCTCAATAAGCTAGTAGCGACTCCTAAAATTACATAGGTTGTTAAGAACTAAAATTCGAATCCAACATCGCGCGAGGTATGGGCTTGGGAGAGCCCGCGCCTAATCTAGGGCCATTGGTCCACCTCTTTAGGCAAATACCCCTAAACCTTCTTCTTTTTCCCCGGATGGAAAAATGGAGGTCGTGACATCGCCGATTCTTTGGGCTTCACCTTTTAAACTCCGGGGCTTTCGGTCCTTCAACAACACCATCTAAGGACTTGAAAATGATTATACAATAACCAGTGAGACAATGTGTCAGCGAGTTCTACCCCCCAAGAAGAAAATACGCCCTAAGGGCTGCCTAAGCACAAATAGGCATCAGAGGGCTAGCCTTGGCCTTAGTTCCTTCCTGCAATTTAACATAATTCATAATCTCATTGAGTCATATCAATAAATCAAATAATTCACTTAGACCGACTCATCGATCAATCGATCTAATCGATTATATGTCAACCAGACCATTCCTCGATCATTTCAATCAATACTATCCATAAAGTCCGACCACCTTGCGGACAACTTACTCTAAGCTGAAAAATAAATAGATAATGTTCATTCTCCAAGATGACATATAGAGTCACCAAGCTGATACTAGGAGTGAGCGGTCCCCGGTTCCTTACAGGTTCCATTTGGAACCTGGAACCTACCCTTGGGTACAGGTTCATCACTTTTTGGAAATTAGAACCTACTAGTCAGAATCAAGAACTTGGAACCTACCCTGTCATAGGTTCCGGGGTCGGTTCCAGGTTTCAACAGGTTTTTTTTTTTAGTTAAAAAAATGGAAATGAATGCAGCAATAATAAACAAACTTGTCATTCATCAAAGAGAATATAACACGAACACAATCTATAATACTCATAAGCATTTAATATTCTAGAATGTGAACTTTTTCTCTTTTGCAAAGTCCAACGATTCACTTCACAAAGTCCAGCCTTACCTCAGCGACAACCCTGCACCAAAATAAAGCCATATCCCTCATTGTTTTACAACTTCCAATGACTTCAGCAACTTTAGTAACAAAGCTTTTAGGCGGTGGTCTCCACCTCAAGTTCTTTGACTCGTGGGATCCTAGATTGACATAACAAAAAACACCAGCTTACCTCAACAGAGAACATATAGGATAATGTTGAAGGATTTTTTCAAACAAGAAACAAAATACCGGGCTTGAGAGTTTCCCTCCTATTGAACAGGAAAACCAATATGAGCATCTCATCACGTGAATAACATAAGATGAATTAAACATTAAAAGTGTGAAGGAGGAGAAACCTTAAATGCTAGTATTCTAGGAGCTGGAAATCGTGATTCTGTGAATTCTTTAGCCAAAGTTCGGCAGGCCGCTAAAGTTGCTGCACTTTTCCCTTTGTCAGCAGCAAGTTCGGCACCCTATTTATCAATCGATGGGAAAGTTGTTAACAAGCCAATTAGAGAAGAAAGGCTACAAGAGTGACATATGATAGTGGGAATACCGGAATGTGTAGTGGGTTAGATATATGATAGTGTTAACAAGCCAATGTGCGTTCCTTTCCTGGAGGAGATCCTACCTTGAATTCATATGGCTAATAATGCCAAGTAAGCTTGCACATTAGCAAAGCATTTGTCCAGATAAGGCACAAGTCAAAAATGAGGGAAATTTCTCTATAACAAAAAACAAAATGAAATGAAAAAAGAAAATCCAAAGTATAAGACCCGAGCAATGATGCGATTTCCAGCTAAAAGCTTAGATTCTCGACTTGATACAGCCATATTACCACGATAAATATAGTCAAAATGCACCTATAATAGAGGATTGAACACAGAATTTTACCAGTTCATATATTGCTCAAGGAAATATAAACAAAAAACCAACATCAACAAACCTGGACTATCAATCCTTTTGTAGCTACTTTGGACCCTTTCCCTCAATGATATCATAGTATTTCACTCCATTAGCTATTGCAAGTATTGGAATTGCTTACTAAAACAGAACAGACGGGATGCTAAAATGTGACTTCCTCTCGTGAAACACAAGAGAACCCTTTTTCCCCACGTAGAAATGGCGCTTAGATTTCAATTCTTTTTTTTTTTTTTTTTTTTTGGCTCGTATGGGGAATAGGAATTACGTTTGAATGGCGAGGCGAGCGAGGGGTGATGGCGTCCAGTAGTGGTGTCGAGGGAGGTCCAGCGACGACAAGCACGGAGCGATGGTGGCGTGACGGCGACGAAGGCACGAGTCTCACGGCACCAACGGCGCAGCGAAGACGGCGGCGGTTGCGACTCAACCCATGACCAAGGGGGGAAGAGCTCGGTTCGGGCGGAGGTGGTGACGGTTCGAAGCAACAACGGCGTAGACGGCCGAGCGAGCGGCGGCAAGAGGTGGTGACAGTGGCTTGGGGACGGCGGCGGTGCCTCATGGCAGTGCAAACGGCGTGACAGCTCGTTGGGCTCAACGGTGAGATAGCTCGTCAAACGAGCAGTGGGTGGTGGGGGTTCGGTGGCCAAGAGGTGGCAGTGAGTGGGGCATGGGGTAGAGGTGTGGTGGTGGGTGAAGCAGCAACCAACAAGAGGAAAGAAGAAGAAGAAGAAGAGAAGAAGAAGAAGGGGGTTTCGGCTGAGAGATGGGGAAAGAGAAGAGAGAGAGAGAAGAAAAGAAAAAAGTTGGGGGGAGGAAGTGATGTGAGGAGGAAAAAGGGGAGGAAAGAGAGAGAGAGAGAGAGAGAGAGAGAGAGAGAGAGAGAGAGAGGAAAAATGGGGAAGAATCGGCAGAAAGGGGGAAATCACGTGGGGGGTTAGGGTTTTTTTTTTTTTTTATAACTTGGCTAGTTTCGGTTCCCATAGGAACCGGAACCAAAATCAGGAACCGTCGGTTCCTAGAAAAAGAGAACCGGGAACTGAAATCGGTCCCTTTAGAACCGAGAATCGAACTGGCCAATTTGGTTCTCCGGTTCCCAGTTCTACTCGGGAACCGCGCTCACCCCTAGCTGATACGCATACTATTCTTTGTCCAAGATGACATATAGTCACCGAGCCAATGTTCATTCTCCAAGATGACATACCGAGTCACCGGGCCAACATTCATTCTCCAAGATAACATACCTAGTCACTGAGCCAATGTTCATTCTCCAAGATGATATACCTAGTCACCGAGCCAATAAATATAACGTCTTTCTCCGAGATGACATACTTAGTCATCGAGCCGATGTAATAGAACATTCTTTCTCACCTTTTATCTTCTTTTTTTTTGGGTAACCCAGGGAACCTCCGCACGCCGCTTCGTGAGGGAGAGTAAACCCTGGGGCACCGGGGTCCCCAGTGCTGACCCCTAGATACGCGGGTAAGTCACGCGTTATGCATTGAAGCATCGCGTCCACGAAGTTTCGAACTCCTCCCCTCCCAGATAGGGTACTAAGCTCAAACTAGCACGGCCACTGCGGGCGGTGGTTCTTTCTCACCTTTTATCATACTCGATAAAATAGCTATGTATGGGTACACGGTTGGCCTTAGCCAAAATATAATAATTTCCTTTCCGTAAATCACACTATTTTATATAGTCCACCAAAATATTTTTGGCGTTATAAACGACGCTTGGTTATTTTCCAATTAAATATTGAAATTAAATAGATTTAGGAATATATCCTAAAATCACATTTTACACCAATTCAAGTACAAATTCGAGCTCAATTAAATAAACAGATCACACCATCACAATTAGCATAAAATTTTAGTTACCGGTTATCTCGGTCTAATTTTCAGAAAATAAATAAATAATTAAATAATTACATAAAATAATTACTAAATGCAATGAATGCATACTTAGGCTGTAATGCCTAATTATAAGCCGAAATGGGCCCGAAAAATTTCTGAGACTTGTTAAATAAATATTAGAGTCTATTTACTTGCTAATTGCACTAACTATCCACCTTATATGCATCGACAATTAATTAAATTCAATAATCTAATTTAACTAACCACCTAATCTAGCTTAGCCTAAACTAAACAACCCTTAAGTGTTATTAACCTACTAACTCAGGATTAATGAGTTAAACTCACTTGATTAACGAACCGCTTGGTTCGAAATGACGAGGACGCTACGAAGCTCAACTCTCTCCAAAGAGGGCCTAGCTTTTGGGGCCGGGAGCAACCTCAAAATGGGCCCGAGGTGCTGCTGGAAACCCACTAACTTTGCTTCTATTTTGGGCTGCAAAAGAGGGAAACAAAGGCTGGTTGGGAGAAGCAAGGGTGGCGAGAGGTGGCACGGGCACCCGGCAGGGCTGAACGGCAGCTCTAGGGACTCGTACAGCCACTCATGGTGGCTGGATAGCCTTTAGGACAGCGAGACAGCTTGCTAGAGCGGCGTGAGGGCGAGAGGGAATCGGGGGTGCGGCTGGACGGCGCAGGGCACGTGCGGCCAACGGTGGTGAGCGAGGGTGACGTCGGCGATGGCAAGCAGTCCCGACGACGAGGGCTGTCTTCCGCAATTCTTCTCTAGTTGGTGAGGTGCTTGAATAGCAAGGGAGGTGGGATGAGGAGGTTGGCCGGCCAGCTTGAGGGAGAGAGGAAAGAGATGAGGAGACAAGGGGGCCACCAAAGCTTCAATCCTCATCTTTGTGTCCCCTTGACCAACCTTCACCACCAGCTGTCTTCCATGGGCCAAAATCAGCCACCAATGCTCCTTTTACAATCTTTGAAATGGTTCAAAAGCCATAGGTGGTGGGGGGCTACGAATTTCCATTGGTTTCTCTCTCAATTGGACATCAATTCTTTCTTGAATCAACACAAATTGACCTCTATAAAATCAACCAACACCTCAATGATCCAATTGATATTTTTCCTCACAAATTGATCCCACTTGTGTCCCAATTGCGCGATAAAAAATGGTCCTTGACAATTTCTGAACAAAAATGGCCATATGACGACTTTTTCCCAAAAAGTCTCAGTTTGCAGAAAAATCTTCTGAGACTGAGTCAACATTTCTAATATGATTCGTGACATGATAGAACTTTCAATTTTTGAAATCTGATTTAAATTCGTGGTTAATTTCACTCTAGCGCGTTTTTAGTATGACTTAGGCTACCGAGTAGTTTTCAGAAATTTTTAGCACAAATGACCCGTGGTCGATTTTCTTTGAGCCACAATGAACCCACTCAATGCATTGGATACTCTCGATTGTTGAGAAAATCTTGATGATTCAATTATGGACACATGGTACTAAAACGATAAAAAAAATCAATCTAGTACCGGCCGACAAGAATTTTTCAATTTAGTGGAGTCACTCACGTTTAGCCACATATCTCAGTCAAACCGACCTATTTATGATTTCCAATTGACTTATATCTATGCCATAATGATCTCTGCAGATGAGCACGGTCGAGTAGTCGATTCTTGGTGGAATTCTCCAGTCTATTGCATTGAAATTCTTTAATGGCTTTTCCTAATAGTCTAGTTATCTTGAGAGTGATCAGCTTTGAGAACAGCCCTATAGGCCTATCGATGAAATGCCCGATTTATTCAATGGAAGACAAAATTGAAAATTTGGGTTGTCATAAGCCGGTCCGCTCGATCGAGACCCAATCAGGACGAATAACATAGCCCAACCACGTATGTCATTTTTAAGATGTCTAATAGACCAATCCATATCAGAAATGGTCACAAACAAGTTCAAGAAGACTACCAATATAGTCACACTCATATGGGAAAAGTTAGTGAATTTTTGGCATGAACCTCGATTCTTGTAGAATCATCGATCGTGTATAAAATATGAATGACTTCTCCAATTAGGCGATACCTTATGTTAGTCTCATGATTGCCTTGGATAAGATTTGAATACAAATCAGTTAATGTGGGGATAAATCATTGGACAAATGTTAATAGACAATTGTGGTTCTAGAATCTTTTATAGTTTTTTTGACTTAGTCCATCCTTATCCATTTAAGTGCCATACGCCCACTTAAAGAGAGAAGGAGAGAACTTGCTTCCCAAGTAGTTGGCAAAAATATGTTGGCTTCATTTAATAACTTTGGACTTTAGTTCATTAATGGCATTGATGAATCAACATACTTAGATGTCCTCTAGAATCTCAGGTGAATCTTAGGCTATGATGACTCTAGATTATAGCATTGGTGAGCAAGACAAGGAGCAACCAATTAGAAGAAGACATTAGGCATTGAAGAGGCTTATGTGTCCCTCAGGCACCATAGGCAATAACGAGCTTAGATTGAGCCTTGGAGAGTGAGCAAGCAAATAGGTGGACCAATTACAAGCAAACACCAAGGGACATATGCGCCAACTCGAGAGAATAGGTAGGCCTACTCATCATTTAGGCATAATCATGGGTTTGCATAAAAATCTATGAGGAGGAGGCTCATAAATAGGAGTAGCCACCCTTGTGTTTTGTCATTTAGCCATTTCTCTCCTCTCTCTCTCTCTCTCTCTCTCTCTCTCTCTCTCTCTCTCTCTCTCTCTCTCTCTCTCTCTCTCTCTCTCTCTCTCTCTCTGACGTCCCAATTGCATCATTTACTAAGCGCAAGCGAAAATTACATGGATTATCATCTTCATGACTTATTGAATTCAAATGTCGAACTACAGTGACCATCTTTAGAGGTTAGCATGTATAACATGGATATCTTAAGATCTAAATTTTATATTACAAGGTTACTCTGCAATAGTCTTGTCAACTAATATTAGACAATCCAACTATAATCATAGATAAAGATCATGAGAAGCTTCATTACTTTCTTGTTAAAAGCATTCGGGCTTACAAAAATCAACCCGGATTACTTACAAGTTCTTCACCTATATACAACATACTTACATATTCAAACAAAAGTGTGAGTAAACAGCCAGGGTAAAGGGTGAGGGGGTTTCTAACTCCACTATCCCACACTAGCCCACGTCCATAAAAAAACAAAAGACATCTCCTCTAGCTTCTACATGATCTAGGTGCCTAAGCACCTCCCATCCCGGCTCCAGGTCCTCCAGCATCAAAATGAAGGGGGCCAAACAACTCTCCTTCTTGGTTTATGAACCACGCAACAAACCTCATCGGAATCATATCTACTTTGCCGTCATCTATCCACAGCGTAGCCTCATACTTCGTATAGGTCAGCTCGATATTAGGATCGTACACATCATGGAAAGAAACATCACTATGCGCTATCACCCCGTAACGAGCAATTAGTGGCACGTCCATACTAACGATCTGAAAAAAATAAGGAATGAGTAATGCCTAGTAAAGAAATAATAATACCCTAGCCTAGACAATCCAGCTGCCAAAGAAGACAAGAGAACATAACCAAATAACTTAAGTTACTAAGAGAGGATTGTCACAGGTATAACTAAATGAAGATTGACACATCACATGAATGATCACTCCATACCAAAAATACTAAATGCACATGTATACCTCATGCTTTAAATTTGTACTAAGATGAAGTGCAACAGCAGTAGGCGAAACTCACATGCCAAGTAGAATTTATATTTTAGTGTGTATATCAAATCTACCCTCGATTAGTTTACCCACCGGAATGCTGTCAGCCCAATCGAGTCACCATCCGGACTTTCACAATATTGCTATCATGGGCATCTCACTCCGAGGCGTCCTAGTATTGCACAACCGAGGCATCCCAAGATCACTCAGCATGGGGCATCTCACTCCGAGGCATCCCAATATCACACAACTGAGGCATTCCTGATCGTACACAAAGGCATCTCACTCCGAGGCATCCCGGCGTCTCACCAACCGAGGCATCCAAGATCACTCAACATGGGCATCCCACTCCCCGGGGCATCACCGGCATCTCAGTACCGATGGAAATCTCTTACTCATTTAATGCATACATTCCATACATCACACCTTTGAATAATATCACATCATAGCATGCACAAGACCTCGAGAGTTCACAATTACATCAAGCAGGACTCATGCTCACACAATACTTCACTCATGTCACACTCATTGCATACACATGTCACCATTGGTAACTATACAATGACCACACTTCAAATGATGGAAGAGACAAGCTCATGCACAAACTAACCACTAACATGAGACCATTAGACTCTATATATGTCATGAAAGTCAAGTACAAGAGACACAACAACCATTGTACATTCTCGGATCAAGACAGTATATAAGCTAATATGGGTAGTTTCAAACATAGACATAGAAAGTACTTCTAATCTTATCAAAATATTATGAAATTTTAATATGTTATAAAAGAGGCATAACTTAATATTTTCTGTGAAGAAACCTAAGCCTATATCTTAATGTATAAAGAGCAGTAATTTGCTGTCTTCTTTCTTAAAATTCTGCAACAACTTTCCAGATTAAGTACCTACAGAAGAAAGATCATTTCACTACCCGAACCTTGACCGTTTGTTTTCAAATTTTGATATGTTGTTCCTAAAGATGTTTCCTACAACTTCCATGAGGGGTTCAAGGTCCAATTCTATCTAGAAAATTACAGAAAATTCGTAGAACTACCTAAGGTTTTGTTGTCTTCTGCAGAACAGCTTACTGTTTCAAAGAGAAATGCTCTCGCCAATACATTTTCGCATGAACCTCACTATAACTAGAGGTTGAACCTAAATTACTTAGTGTTCTCTTAATTAAACTTGTTCTTTCCTTTAACTACATCTTTAAAATCCCAAACGACGCATAACTAAAGGGTTTTCCATCTCTGTTTTTCCAAAGCAGAATGTTTTGAACCATTTTACTCATCTACAGCTCAACTAAACCATTTAGCTCCTCTACAATTTCTCTTTTAGTATCCCGACACTTCTCCAACAGCACCTAAGAGTAACCTCAGTAGTTCTTTGCCTACATACAGCCATCCACAGCTTGATTCAAGACAAGTACTCGCATCTTGACTCATCTACAGCAACATGCAACACCTTTCTTCACATGGCAGTTACCTTCCACTTACTCGACCAACTCAGCTTGCTCACACTCAAATTTTTAAACCATCCAAAGCCTTAACATGACATGCAAGGACTCACAACTTCAATCTAGAGTTCATCTAACCTATTTCAACACAAAACAACATCATCACACCTAATCCTCCACCATTCAGCTAGTTCTGCAAGTTCCCTTGACAAAACAACGGATAACTTCTAGCTTAGGAACTTATCATTTCCTTACCGGTTGCTTGGCTTTGTTGGTGGCTCAAAGTTCTCCAAGAATCTGCTCCTAAACTCACACAAGAAGAAGCAAGAATTGCTGGAACTGCTGGGCTTCGCTTCTGCTTTGTTTCTGTTCGAACCGGGTGCGAAAAAAAGAGAAAAGAGAGAGTTTTTTTTTTGGTTATGTTTTCGGAGAGAGAGAGTGGCGTGAATTATGAGGAAGATGAAGCTAAATGTGTAATCCCAAGGAGAAGTAATCATTAGCAAACTAATGATTATGTTTCTTCTGTAGCTTCGGTTTTTGGGGGAGAAGAAAACCGAGGGAGAAGAAAACCGAGGGAGAAGAGAGAGAGATGTCGTGGCTTCCATGCATGCTCCATTCCTCACGATCGATGGCGTTCGAAAACGATTTACTTCTAATCTGTGTCGTTAGTCGGTTTATTAGTTTCTAATGTCTTTTACTTAGTTTCATTTTGAATCCACTAAATTTCGATTCCCTTGTAACTATATGAATCTATGAGTTCGCACGAATGTGTTAACATCTCGACACTAATCAGTGAACAAGAATTTATCGCGAGAAATACTAAAGTTAGTAGTCGACAGTAGCATTACAATCACTTATAAGTCTTTAATGAAATTTCTAATTAAATCTTCATAACGGTAATCTATAAACTTAAATTGGAAATGAAAACACTCGGGCCTAAATATCCGTCTCTGGCCCATAGGGCTCATCCTACGACATTCATGGCCCACTAGACTTAATTTACTATTCTAATGAACCCGCCAAGCCCAAGTCCATATCCTATCCTTTGGCTGACTAAGCCCATCTTGATAACTCGTGTGGCCCGCTAACTACTTAAGCCTACACTTTCCTCACGGCCCATCAAGCTTGTCTTCTGGCCTGTTTTAAAAATATTCCAAGCCCTTAACAATCCAATTACACTAATATGGTCGGTTAATTTTAGGATGTCACACACACACACACACACACACACACACACACACACACACACACACACACTCTCTCTCTCTCTCTCTCTCTCTCTCTCTCTCTCTCTCTCTCTCTCTCTCTCTCTCTCTCTCACCTTCCTCACCAAGCTGCCCTAGGAGTCGTCCGATCACCAAAGGAGTATCTTGAAGCTAGGATCTTGTCATATCGATAGAGTGATGTACTACGCATATCGATCTTGTCATCGCTTGCTTATGTTTGCTTATATGTTGTGCTTGTTGTGTTTTTTTCAATTACTTGTCTTTACATCAAGTAAATCATGGTCTCGCATGGGTGTCGAGTGCACTTGAAGGTCAAGGAAAGCTGTTGGCGACTATGGACATGTGCTGAGGTGGAAGCATGACCCACACTTGATATCGAGACAACGTTGAGGTGTGTTGTGACTCGGGACAAGTCACGGGTTGATGCTAAAGCCGGAGCGAACGGTTTTAAGTCAAGACAACAAGCTCGAATTGCATTCGGCATGAATTTAGTTAGTAAGGCACGAGTCATTCATTGATTCACCTTGCTTGGCATGTCTTCGGGCTTGTCATCCTACTAATGAATCAAGATAAAAATAGATCGATTGATATTTGAATGCATGGACATACAATGGACTTTTATTGCCGACTAGGGGTCACCTTAGATGCCGCCCTAATAATGAGATCGGGACGATGTTAGTTGCTAGGGGGCCTAATGCCCGGTTGATATTGAAAGAGTCAATGGATTTTGACTAACTGAACTAAATGAAAAACTTGGAAGTCCACATGTGGTCCATGACTAATGCATGTGTGATGCTTGAATTGATGTTTGCACCGATGCTTGAATTGATACTTGCAAAAACTGGGTTTGTTTTAGCATTAATGGAGTCCCTGCATTAATTTGAGCATACAATTGCATTTGGTTACTTAGTGATCGAAATGGTCATAAGTCATAGATCATTAGAAAGCTTGTCCTTTATGCACTAACCCTTCACCTTTGATGCTTGAAAACTCATAGATGATTGAGAGTTTTTCATATGCGTAGACCAGGCAAGGCACGAACCTTGCTATTGATTTGCCATCGATAAATAGGTGATGATCTTGTATTCAAGAATTGACAACGATGAGATATCCTCCTATAAGAGGATTAAGGATCTCTACTTATTGAGTTATCGACTCACTTTTGTTGTTTTCACAATTTTAGATGTGTGATGGCTGAATCGATTCCACCACCTATCCGTCCCGATCTTCTAATCGATATGGTTACCATCGTGATGGACATAGTAGATTTAGAAGGAGATGTTATGTGACATCATGATTTTCAGGTTCTATTTTCAATTGAATGAGTCGGGCTTTTCATCAACGAGCCCATAGCCTTTTTCTCTGAGTTGGCCACTCATGAGATAACTAGTCTATCTAGTGAAGCCATTAAAGAATCTAAACGCAATAGACTTGAGAATTTGACCGGGGATCGATTGCTCGACTGTGCTAATCTGTAAGGGTCATTATGGCACAATTAAAAATCAATTAGAGACCAGAGATAGGTCGATTCGACAGAGTCATGTGATTAAATGTGGGTGATTTCACCTAATTACAAAATTTTTATCGATCGGCACTAGATCGATTTTTCTGTCGTTTTGGTATCTTATGTCCGTATTTGAAATCTCAAGATTTTCACAACAACCGAGAGTCACCAATGAGTCAAAAATGTGGCTCGAAAATAATCGATCATGGATCAATCGCACTAAAAATTCCTAAAAGCTACCCGGTAGGTTAGGTCACACTAAAATCGCTCTTGGTTGAAATTAACCGTGAATTTGAATCCGATTTCAGAAATTAAAATTTCTGTCATGTCAAGATTCATTTTAGGAACGTCGACTCATCCTCATAAGATTTTTCTGCAAATCGAAATTTTGGCGAAAAGTCAAAGTAGGGTCATTTTGGACCGAGAAAATTAGAGGGCCTTTTTTGGGATTCAAGTTGGACGAATGGACGAGGAAAAATCATAAGAGGGATGATGACACCTTGGCTGAATTTTTGGGGCTTCAATTGAACTCAATTGGAGGGGAATTGAATGAAATTGAAGGACTAAGTGTACAAAATTCGTAGGCCCAAAAGTGGTGCAACATTTTAGCCTCAACTAAGGCTTGTTGGAGAAGTTTTGTGAGGAAAAAGAGGCCATGGATGACAGCTAAGGTGGTGGGGCACGAACTCAAGTGCTTTGGATAGAATTGTGGACTTTAGGGGCCAAATGGTGGTACCCCTTCAGCTGAACACTTCTTCTTCTTCCCTTAGCTTGCTTTCTCCATTTTTGTGTCATTTGAGAGCTCAAGAACCAGAGGAAGCCAACCAAGCCAATAGCCATCGTTGACCGCCCGTTGGAGCCTGAGCGCTGCTCGTCCGCCCATCGCGAGCCGCACGTCGTCCGCTCACTCGCACTTGCTCCTGCTCGCATTCTAGCGAGCCTAGCTAGCTGTCTCGAGCCTCTCTGCCGCCATCTAGCCACCCCTGATGTCCCTAAGACCCGCTATCGACTGCTGCAGCCCGCCTGGCTCGTTGCAGCCCCAACCAGCCGCTTGATCCAGCTCTTTTGGCCTAAGGACAAAGCCGAAAGCTCAACAAGGGCTGAGGTCTTCGTGGCCCGCTTTTAGGCCGGTCCAGACCTTGCTTGGTGTCACCGTAGGCTTGTTTGTCGCTTGCCTCCACATCGCCATCGTCGTGGACTCACCAGCTCGCTAAACCGGTGAGTTTACTCACTAAACCTTGCTTAGGAGGTTAATTATGCTTAATGATTGATTTGATTAGCTTAAAATGGATTATTGATAATCTAAAATGGTTATATTAGCCTTAAGATGGATTAATGTTGATCTAATTGGTTGAATTAGCACTAATGAGGATGGTTTAGTCGAATGCAGTGGTTTTTCCTCAAAATTGATTCCTAAACCCTCGTCATTTGCCATTTTTTTGGATCGAAATGTGTTGCGATTTTGAGGTTGATTCGTTCTTGAGAAATGTTTTGTATATCTTCAACTATGACATATATTTATCTCAAGATTTTTAGGGATTTAAAATAATGATATATCAGCTCCATCTTTTGCAAATAGAATCTTGGATTATGCTGGAATTTGTGATCTTTTGGGATTTTAGGGATTTTTATCAAATCTTAGAATTCAGATTTTTAAATGGTTTCTTCACAAAAGTTGTTTGTCACATTTTCTAGTTTAACATAGTCAAATTTCAGATCAAATGGACAAGTTTTGGACCTCAAACCAAACTGATTTTGGAAAATAGACTTTTTGGAAACGGATACAGTTTTTGGTATTGGATTGAGCAATTTACTGGGCCGAATCTAGAAGGATCTAGGTTAATGTGTCTTCACGAAAAATATTTTTTTATGTGTTCTTTACAACATATTCAAATTTGAGAATTTTCAGAACTCGTTTGATTAGATTTCTGGATTTAAACTCGGAGACGTGCGAGTGGGCCTTTTTCGCCAGTTAGGGTCGGTTATGATTTTGTGGTGTTATTGGTGCAATGCTTGCTAGTTTGTGCATATTTGATGATACGGTTGGTTTGTGATATACCTAGAGCTTATGCTTGATGATCGTGTGATGGTTTATAGTCATGGCAAGGTGACTATTGAACGTTGAGGTGACATGTGTTGTGTTGAGGGAACCCGATGGGTTGTGAGCAGGTAAAGGACTACACAAGGGTGAAACTTCGTGTGGGTCACCTCTAGAGTCTTATACTATTGCTTATATATGTGAATGGGTTGTGAGCAGGTAAAGGATTAAGTACTACACAAAGACGAAACTTCGTGTGGGTTACTTCTAGAGTCTTACACTATTGCTTATTGTAATCAAGGGCTAAGTGTTACATGGCGACTTGAGTTACATGGGAACTATCTCTAGAGCCTTGTAGTATTGTCATGCATAGTGAAGGGTTAAGTGCTATAAGATAGCGAGACTTCATGTGAATTACCTCTAGTGTCTTATATTATTGCTTATTGTAATCAAGGAATAAGTGCTACGCAATATCAAAACTCATGTGAGCCACCTCTAGTATCTCGTACTATTGCTATTTGTGGTCAATGACTAAGTACCACACGATGATGATGAAAGGGCTAGTGCAACACCTAGAGAGGGGGTGAATAGGTGTAAATAAAATTTTCTCGCAAGACTTCATAGAAGTAAATTGTCTCTTGAAGATAATTGACTAAAGACGTAATCATCTTTAAAACAATTATATAAAGCAATGAATAAAAGTAAGGAGTTAAGGAAAGAGAATTAGAACACAAGGTTTATAGTGGTTCGGCTTAGATCAAGCCTACGTCCACTCTCCCGCATTGACAGCCCACCAGCTGGATTCCACTATGAATCAAAAGAGATTTTACAACTTGTGATTTTCAACTTTCTCAGTGAAGAGTCTCTACTGATCTCTAAAAAAGTCTCACTATGTGTTTCTCTCTTTTGTATACAACTTTGAGCTCGATGAATGAAAGAGCAAGGAACTATAGAGATTTAGACTTTGAAATTCTTCTTTCACGCACTACTTTGAACAACTGGAGAGTCATCCTTAAATACTCCTTCATGCCTTCACGACCATTGGCACTTTCCAAATGAATTCTTCCAATCTACCCATTGGACAGAATCAATTAAGGTGATCTCGAGTCATTGAATGATTGGTGATGAAAGCCCGTCAATCCTGTTCGCCCATACAATCAGGATCTTTGGTTTCCATAAGTAGAACCTTCCAAGTTTGCTTGCCTTTCAAAAGATCTTCAAATCGGAGTAGATTCCAATAAGAATAATCAATCATGTAGATGCTATATCCAGCCATAAGGTCTTCCAAAAACCATATGAATCAAATCCTTGAAGATAATCCGGCATCTAGATAAGTCTTCATTCTTCGGTTTGGAAACTGTCAATGAGGGCAGACTTTGAGTCTTGAGTCTAGCGGTCTTCAGACTTTGACAATAGAGTCTGGAGTTCTTTAGACTTTAACACTTGAGTTTGGAAGTCTTCAGACTAGACTTTTGGAAATGTTTTGTCAACTTCAAAACAATAAATGAGTTTTCTCCAACAATCTCTTCCCTTTTTTATGGTGACAAAACTTTCCTACATATTTGAAAACTTTTGACCTGCAAAACAACACTTAAGCAATACATGATATCTTATAAAAATAAGTTGATTAGGACTTGGATAGCATCGATTTTGCAACCACAAAAAACATGTTAATCCTGCAAGATAAATAACTATCCATCCATAATCAAAATCACAGGCTTTAGTTGCTGCATCAAAGAGATTCAAAATCAAATAGAAGTCAAAAGTCCAAAGTACAATCCAAAACCAAACCAAAAAATACCAAACCAAACAAAAAGTCATCAAAATCAAACCAAAAAAAAAAAAAAATATGCCAAAAATAAGTCATAAGTCAGGTCAACTTTGCATAACTTCTCCCCCTTTTTATCATTAGCAAAAAGTGGAGAATGAATGAAAAGAGTTGAGTGAAAATCATGGCTGTTTTGGAATCTGAACGAGATAGAATTCTCCTATTGATTTGACAATTTCCTCAAGCTTCCTGAGAGTCTCCTTCAATTCTTGTAAATCTTCACGCTTCACATTATTCTTGCATTTGAACCTTCAGGGCTTGTAGCTGTTCTTGCAAAGAAACTGAAGTGGACATGAAAGCTTTCTTGAGGTCCTTTATCTCAAACTCTAAACCATATTGCTGTCTCTTCAAATCCAAAAGGATATCCAACGGTCTTGGAAAGTCTGCCATTTGTTCTGGAGTAGCACTAGGTCTAGCCAAGCTAGTTCCAAGAGTTTTGAGATTGGAGGGATCATCAGCAGTTCGATCACCATGACTAGGAGTGGATGCCTCAATGTCTACTTCAGGATAGAGAGAGGCATACACATCCTCTAGATCTGTTGCAGATCTACTAACATCACTAGTAAAAACAGGTGAAGAATTACCTCTTTTGTCAGCAGCTCCACCTATTTCTGTGCTTTCAGGTGGAGAAATGAATTCTTCTTCCTATTCTTGCTCAGCTTCAACACCCAAGTGATGTTTTCTTTTTCCTTCTCCTGCATTTCCACTCCTTGTCTTCTTCGAGTCACTTGACAAGGATACAGCAAATGTCGGTTCAAACGAGTCATCTTGGCCTTCTTCTTCCTCTTCTTCTCTTCTTCATTCTTTTTCTATTCTTCCTTTCTCTTCCTTTATTCTCCTCTCTTCTCTTTCTTTATCTCTTTGCTCTGTCTCTTATCTTTCTCTTGTCTCTCTATCCTCTGGCTCTTGAAAGCTAACAAAACTCCGTAAGTTTCGTAAGGTAAAGGCGGAGAGAGTGATATCATCCTCATCTTCTTCATCCGGCAAGATGAGTGTTCTTTTCTTCTTTATAGGTTTGCTCATTGGTTCCTTGCCTTTTCTTTTCTGGGCTGTAGAGTCTTGTCTTGCCTTGATAGGGGACTTCTCCTTCATGTGCTCTAAAACCTTGTTGAGCTCCTTTAGACGCATCTTTGTAACCATCTTCAAACCAATCACCATTGGAGCAATGCTTCTAACAAACAGAGAAGCTGTAATGTGAATTTTGAAGTGTCTGAAGAGTCGAGTGATAAGAGCAGAGTAAGGGAGTTGTCCCTTGTCCTTCACAACTGTCCTGTACATGTGCATCAGGATAGTGTGAGGCAGAGAGAACTTGTAACCAATGTTGATAGCGTACATCAACTTCGATTTCGAGTGAGAGACATCAGTCTTTAACGTTGATTTGGGTCTGATGCAGTTGATCATGATCTTGTGAAGCAAGATATTGGAGGCATTCATTCTAGAGTAAGAAATCTTGCCCTCAGCAAATCTGTCTCGAACAAGTTCCAAAGTAGCATGAGCAACAGAGACACTCCCTCTTTTCACCCCAATCACATCAGCCAATGTGTCCACATCAACCACAAATTCTTTGTCCCTAATTGTAAAAGAAAATCTATTCGCATTTAGAAAAGATAGATTTGAATAGAAATAAGTTGTAAATTCTGGGTAGGTGACAGTCGTCTCAGAGCAAAAACGTTGGAGTTGAAGGAGTGCAAACTTCTCCCTTAGTTTCACTTTCAGCGAATCAAGAAATCGAAATCCACACTTCTAGGGTTCATAACCCCTCTCTTCAGCAGTTTCGAGTAAGTTTTCTTATGGTCTTTGGAACGGAAAAAACTCGCTCCCTCACCACGAATACTTGTAGCAACGCCCATCCCAGGCTGAAAATGTGTGAACATCCTTTCATCATATCATCTATTTCTTCAAATCCATTTGCTGTTTTTTCATCGTCATCTTTCCCTTTAGGCTGATTAACGGTACCAAACCGTGGATCACTTGGAAAGTTGGCAAAGGTCTTTGCTTGCCAAACCTTCAAAGGCGCAATGCCCATTCTTTTCCATTGATTTCAAAAACAAGTGTCTCATTCTTGTACCCTCTCTCCCTCAAGAACTCATCAATCAAAGTCATTGCGGTTCCCCATCTTTCAACTTAGAGTAGAGTTTAAAAGAAATTCAAGTTTTTAAAGTTCTTACGGGTCCACATCTTCCATCTTCCAAATTTCTTCCTTTATTGTTGTCTTGATTGTTGAGAGATCTTGTGTCCTTTGTTGAGAAATGAGTGGAGAATGTTGTTGAGAATGTTGTTGTTGACTTTGCGATTGTGAAAGAAAGGTGAAATCTTTTCTTAAACTAGAGTTGAGGAGAATCTTCTTCCTTGAGTCAGATCAAAGTGCGTAGGACCCTCATCACGCATATGCTTGGTCCCCCGCTTCAAAACTCGATTTCTAGAAGACTTTCTTTGGGAAGACATTGTCACTTTCTTGGAGGATTTCTCGAACTCATTGTGAAAAAGGTGAAATCTTTTTGGATTAAACTAGAGAGAAAGTGAGAGAAAGTGGAGTTTTTGTTTCTAGGGTTTGAGAGTGAAAACGGAGAAGAAGAAAATCGATAGTATATAAAAGCAAGTGAAACGGGGTATATGAAACGTCACAAAGGAAAAAGTAAAAACTGCCTTTTTGAAAATGAAAAACTGCCATAAATTCAAAACTCAAAAAGATAAATTCTAAAAATAAAATAGGCAAGTAACGATTCAAAAAATCAACGTACCTTTTTAAAAATTCATCCTAAAATAAAATCACATGCATTTAGAAAGGATTAACTTACAGTCGTAACTTTTGGACATTCTGAGTCTGAACACCTTCAAACTTTACCTCGATAGAAGATATGATGTTTAGTCTGGTGCAAATAGACTCAAATAAGCTTTTCTCCAGAGGTTTTGTAAATATGTCTGCCAACTGATTCTTTGAGTCAATGAACTGAATCATAACTTCTCCATTTTGAACATGATCTCTAATGAAGTGATGTCGAATCTCTATATGCTTTGCCCTTGAATGAAGAATTGGATTCTTTGTAAGATTGATGGCGCTAGTGTTGTAACATTTGATCTCGGTGCACGATTCTTCAATATCAAAGTCTCTTAGCTGTTGCCTTATCCATAAGATTTGAGAACAACAACTCCCAAGAGCCACATATTTTGCTTCAGCTATTGAAAGAGCTACGGTACTCTGTTTTCTTGAAAACCAAGATACCAGCTTGTTGCCAAGCAATTGACATGTACCAGAAGTACTATTTCTATCAACTTTGCATCTTGCTAAATCTGCATTTGAATATCCAATGAGAGTAAAGTCTCATTCTTTGGGATACCATAGACCTAGCTTTGGAGTAGTTGCAACGTATTTGATGATGCGCTTTGCAGCACTTAAGTGAGATTCTTTGGGATTTGATTGGAATCTAGCACAAATACAAACACTAAACAAAATGTCAGGTCTAGATGTAGTAAGGTAAAGAAGTGAACCAATAATGCTCCTGTAAAGCTTTTGGTCTACACTCTTTCCTCCTTCATCTTTGTCCAGCTTCGAAGAACTTGACATAGGTGTCTTTGTCTTTTTGCAATTCTCCAATCCAAACTTCTTGATGAGATCCTTTGCATACTTCTCTTGGTGAATGAAAATACATTCCTTTGATTGTTTAACTTGTAATCCCAGAAAGAAAGTTAACTCACCCATCATGCTCATCTCGAATTTATCCTGCATGCATCTAGAGAACTTCTTGCATAGATTTTCATTAGGTGATCCAAATATAATATCATCAACATAAATTTGAACAAGTAGAAAATCTTTACCTTCTCTTTTAATGAACAAAGTAGTATCTACCTTTCCTTTAACAAAATTATCTTGGGTTAGGAATTTACTTAATCTTTCATACCAAGCTCGAGGTGCTTGCTTCAATCCATATAGGGCCTTTTTCAATCTGTAGACTGAGTTTGGCTTTCTTGGATCTTCAAAACCAAGTGGTTGTTCCACATAAACTTCTTCTTGGATAAATCCATTTAGGAATGCACTTTTTACATCCATTTGGAATAACCTGAAATTTTTATAGCAAGCAAAAGCAAGTAATAATCTAATTGCTTCTAACCTCACTACTAGTGCATAGGTCTCATCATAGTCTATCCATTCTTCTTGCATATATCCTTTGGCCACGAGTCTTGCTTTGTTCTTGACCACTTTTCCTTTCTCATCCACCTTGTTCTTGAAAACCCATTTAGTTCCAATAATAGATTTACCTTTAGGTTTAGGAATTAGTTCCCAAACATCATTGATGTTGAACTGTCTAAGCTCTTCTTGCATAGCTTCAATCCAGCTTTCATCAACCAAGGCTTCTTCTATACTTTTGGGTTCAATCTCAGAAACAAGTGCTAAAGCACTAGACTCTTCTCGCCTTTTGGATCTTGTGCGAATTCCTTCATCAATGTTGTCAATGATGAGTTCCTTGGGATGACTTGACTTATGCTTCCAGTTACTGGTTGGTTTGTGAGTCTGCTGATCCTCTGCTTCAGTTGAATCTTCTAGTTCATCTTGTTGTTGATCTTCAGAAGTCTGAACCACTTCGAGGGAAGTAGACTTTATAATGTCTAGAGTAGCTTTAGATTCTTCAAGTTGAGTCTGATCCAGTTGATTTTGCATAGAGTCTTGAAACTTGACGTTCATAGATTCTTCCACAGACTGAGTCTTCTTGTTGAATACTCTGTAGGCTTTGGTTGAGGTTGAGTAGCCAAAAAAATTCATTCGTCTGATTTTTCTTCAAACTTACCAGTTCGATCATTTGCATTTTTCAAAACAAAACACTTACAACCAAACACATGAAAATAAGAAACATTTGGCTTCTTCCCTTTAAATACTTCATAAGGAGTTTTCTCTAGAATAGGCCTCAAGAATACTCTATTAATAATATAGCAAGCTGTAGAAACTACTTCAGCCCAAAATCGAGAGGAAATATTACTCTCAATTAAGAGTGTTTTTGCCATTTCCTACAAAGATCTATTCTTTCTTTCCATAACCCCATTTTGCTTTGAAGTATATGGAGAAGAGAAAACATGCTAAAAACCAGATTCATCACAGAATTTTGCAAAGTCTTGATTTTCAAACTCACCTCCATGGTTTGTTCATATGCTTGAAATAGCATAACCTTTTTCATTCTGAACCTTCTTGGCAAATTTTGAAAAGTAAGAGAATGCTTCAGACTTACTTGTCAGGAAGTATACCCATGTAAAGCGAGAGTAATCATCCACGATTACTAGGCAGTATCTCTTTCCACCAATGCTTTGAGTTCTGGTTGGTCCAAAGAGATCCATATGCAGAAGTTGCAAAACTCGATTAGTAGAAACTTGATTTATAGGTTTAAAAGAACTTATAACATGTTTTCCCAATACACATGGTGTGCATAATTCAGACTTTTGATAAGTTAGGTTGGGTACTCCATGAACAAGCTTATTGGAGGAGATCTTGGCAATTTGCTTCATGTTAACATGGCGAAGCTTTCGATGCCAAAGGTTTGCTTCATCTTGAATGGAGATTAGACATTGAGAACTTTTTGGTTTTATATCCAGAAGATAAATATTCCCATGTCTTCGTCCAGTGAAAGATTGAGAGAAATCTTTACTAGTTCCCGAACAAATGCCTTCTTGAAAATTGATTTTGAATCCAGTGTCACACAATTGACTAATGCTGAGTAGATTGTAATTTAAACCTTCCACCAAGGAAACATTGTTGATTGTGAGACTTCCAATCTTCACAGTTCCACATCCAACAATTCTTCCTTTGCTGTTTCCACCAAAAGAAACTTTTCCACCATTTATTTGCACAAGTTTTATAAAACAACTTGAATCTCCTATCATGTGTCTCGAGCAACCACTATCCAAATACCATTTGATCTTTTTTTTGATAGTGACCTGCAATCATAAAAAGAACTCAAGCTTTCTTTGGTACCCATATTTTCTTGGGTCTAGGGGAGTTAGTACGAAATACAGTCTTTGCCCAATCTCTCTTAACAGGTCTCCAAACCTTGGGACATTCATTCTCGAAATGTTCTGAGCTATTACACTTTGAACATTTGAGAGCACTTTAGCCAATAGGTTTTACAAAAGCCTTTTAAAAATGGTTACTGTAAAATGTTTTTGTAGGTCTTTGTTTGATTCTTTCCTTCACTTTTGGAAAATCAATTAAGGAATGGTTTATGGTGTCATTCCCAAACCAGATTTGTTGAAATAAGGTCTTTGTACAGAAAGAATCTTTTCCAACTTCTCAGATCCTATTGAAAACCTTTTTGTGATATTTGAAATGTCCTCTTTTAAAAATGTATTTTCCTTTGAAAGAGAATCTGCATTTTCTTTCAAATCAACAAAACTTTATCTAGATTTTCAAACTTTTCTTTCCAAGAAGTTTCTTGTTGCTTCAGTTTAGAATTCTCCTCTTCAGCTCAGAAATCCTTTTAAGAGATGTTTTGAGACTAAGACAGAGTTCATCTATATACTTCAAGACTTTAACAGAATTTTTAAATTGCTAACCTCGACTTCTTTATCTGAGTCTAAGTCTGAATCTGTTTCAGAGTTTGAGTCTGATTCTGAATTGGCCATTAGACATATATTGGCGTATTCTTCATCACTTTCTTCGCATTTAGTATCGCTCCATGTCTCTCGCTTTGAGAGCCTTTTGAATTTCTCTGTTTTCCTTCTTTTTCTTCAACAGAGGACAGTTGGGTCTGATGTGCCCATTTTTCTTGCATTCAAAGAAAATCATATAATTGTTGGTTTTATTATCCTCAATTGATTTCTTCTGAAATCTTTGAATGCTTTGTTTCTTCCAGTTAAATCTTCTTCCTTTCCTATTCAACTTTCTGAACTTCCTTATCATGAGTGCTAGCTCTTCATCGTCCAAGTCATCTTCTGAATTTGTATCATCAGAATCATCGTTAGATTTTAAGGCAATTGACTTCTTACATTTGGGATCTTCTTCCTCATTGATTTGCTCCACTTCATATGATTGAAGTGTGCAAACTAATTCGTCTACTAAAAGAGGCATAATCCTCTGGGTTTTTCTTATTGAAGTCTTCACGTGATTCTAGTCTTTGGAGAGTTCACGTAGCAATTTATTGACCTCCATTGGTCCTAAGATTGGTTGTCCCTAATATGCTAGACCGTTTATAATTTTTGTGAAACGATTAAACATGTCAGTGATGGATTCTCTTAATTTCATCTTGAAGGCTTCATACTGTCCGAGTAGAATATTCATTTTTGTTTCTTTAACTTGATAAGTTCCTTCATAGGTAACATGCAACCTATCCCAGACTTCTTTGGCTGTTTCACAGGATAAAATTCTGTTATACTCGGTAGGAGATAAAGTACAATATAAAGAGTAAATGGCTTTAGCATCAAGAGCTTGTCTTTTGGTTAATTCTTCTTGTACTATTTCGCCAACATCTGCAACTTCCTTTTCTCCCGAGGTTGATGTGGCTTTGGGAATGATCCATTTTTCTACCACATCCCATTCTAGGGGATCTTTTGATCTCATGAATGCCTTCATCTTGTTTTTCTAAACATTGTATTCCTTCCCATCAAAGTAGGAAGGTCTAGGTGTTGCTTTGGCCTTCAACCAAACCTAGAGCCAAAATACTAGCCATAGATCTTTAGCTAAGAAGTAAAAACACTTTCAATAAATAAGCACACAAGCTCGATACCAATTGAAAGGGCTAGTGCAAACACCTAGAGGAGGTGAATAGGTGTAAATAAAATTTTCTCGCAAGACTTAGTAAAAATAAATTGCCTTTGGAAGATAATAAACTAAGGACGTAAACAGCTTTAAACAATTATATAAAGCAACGAATAAAAGTAAGGAGTTAAGGAAAGAGAATTGGAACACAAGGTTTATAGTGGTTCGGCTTGGATCAAGCCTATGTCCACTCTCCCATGCTAACAGCCCACTGATTAAATTCCGCTATGAATCAAAAGAGATTATACAACTTGTGATTTTCGACTTTCTCAATGTAGAGTCACTACAGATCTCTCACAAAGTCTCACTATGTGTTTCTCTTTTTTGTATACAACTTTTGAGCTCGATGGATGAAAGAGCAAGCAACTATAGAGATTTAAACTTTGAAATTCTCCTTTTACGCTCTAATTTGAACAACTGGAGAGTCCGCCTTAAATACTCATTTATGCCTTCACGACCGTTGGCGCTTTCCAAATAAATTCTTCCAATCTAACCATTGGACATAATCAATTAAGGTGATCTGGAGTTGTTAGATGATTGGTGATGAAAGCCCGTCAATCATGTTCACCCCAATTAAAATCTTTAGTTTCCATAAGTAGAACATTACAAGTTTACTCGAATTTCAAAACAACTTCATATCGGAATTGTTTCCAATAAGAATAATCAAACTCAAGTAGATGCTTATATCTAGCCATAAGGTCTTCCAAAAATCATACGATCAAAACCTTGAAGATAATCCGTTATCTGGATAAGTCTCCATTCTTCGGTCTGGAAACTATCAGTGAGGACCGACTTTGAAACTTAAGTTTGGTGGCCTTTAGACTTTGACAGAAGAGTTTAGAGTTCTTTAGACTATAACACTTGAGTCTGGAAGTCTTCAAACTAAACTTTTGGAAACATTTTGTCAACTTCAAAATAGTAATTTTCTCCAACACTTGAGACTTAAGCCTCGAGTCTGATATTGAGTTGGAATGTGCAGTCAAAATATTAAGTTGGAATGTTGAGTTTAAATTTGGAGTTTGAATATTGAGAGTGAATATCAAGTGTGGATTGAACCACCGATATGAGTTACTCGTGCCTGATTATGAGACGAAATTGTGTGACACGAAATGAGACGTGTCATAACGATTTAACCTTATAATCAGGACTCTTGTGTTTGATTAGTTTGATAGTGAGATGCTCCAATTGATAAGTGCATTGATTATCTGCATATATTTTACGAACTGTACTGACGTGCAGGAAGAAATTGAGGCGAGGTGAGTCTCATTGGTTATGTGTGTAGGCTACCTCTGGGTGTATTATCTTCCTAATCGGGGTTTAAAGTGTGAACTCACTGAGATTTATAACTCACATTGTCGTGGGTTACCATTTTCAGGTCCCTAGTGTGAAGAACCTAGAGCTTGAGGTAGAATGGTCAAGAGCATGGATGGCTCAGTAGTTCTTTTTGGAGATAGACCTCATGTACTTAGACCTTAGAGTTGACATATGTATATAAACTCATTTGTTTGTAAAAGTGTGTCTGATTTAAAATTGGTTGTCCTGCTATTCTATCACATGTTTGTTGTTGTCAGGGGATTAGTTAATTTGCTTCCGCATGTGTAATAAAATGATTGGGTTGGCAATGCGTTCTGGGAATGTCGCAATTTTATCGACCACCGAGGCATGTGCGGGCGCTCGAGGCTCGGGGTGCGACATGTTACTTGTCGGAAATATACTACTACCGTATGGGTCCAAGAAAGGATAGACACTTTAGTTCCCCATGTGTAGGAGGCTTGGTGCCTCGTTTTTTATGGGAACATAATTAGTCCTATTTGTGACTTCATCCCTCCGATGGATCCCGTGGGAGCATCGTAAAGGAATGGGCCGAGGATGGGAGGCCGTTTTTGGAGGATGCTCAACAGAGGAGTTAGACTATCCCAACCTTTTTGATTGTTGATGTGTGGAAATGAAGATAAGTAGCCCAAGACGAGGATGGACGTGTAATCATAACAACTTTTGATATGTGTATATGTATAAATACATGCTGCTTTTGTTTGCTTAGCTTATATACACGTTGCCCAACTTCCATGTTTGTTTTTGTACAATGATTGTTTTTTAATTCGCTTCTGCATGTGCTTAATCAAGATTAATATTTTTGGGACGATCGATGTGCCTGGGATATTGTTACTAACCTATTGGGTCACACTCTCGTGCCAGAGGTGGGGTGAAGGTGTGGAAATTTTGGTATGAAAACTAATTGCAAATGTACTTATGACACTATTGTTGGTTGTTTGTTTATAAAACGAACAAAATGAGCTATTTTTATCCTACATAGGAAAATTAGGAGTAGATGGGCCGATTATTAAGTGTGAGCCTTTTGTATGTGTTCAAAGAAAAGATTGGGGTGTGGGTTAGACCCCACAATACTTGCGTGCGAGCGTGTGATTATTAGGCGCATTTAGCACTTTGTGCGCCCGCAGCTTAATTAACACTAACTCCTTTATTTATATTTTATTTCATACGATTATCTCCTTTATTTTTATTTCATTTCATACGATTATCTCCTTTATTTTTATTTTATTTCGTACAGTTATCTTATTAAACTTTGCTAGTTGAAAGGTTGTTTTTGTTCATTAAGTATTTTAGAAATTATGAAATTCGGAATTTTATTTATAAAAATATTATTTTTTATTATTTTAAATTATTCCGAATTTTATATGCCTTTTCAAGATAACATTTGAAATTATACTTGTTCAGTTTATAATATTTCATGAAAGATTCCGTTTGTTTATTTTGCAATCTTTCCTGAATGGTTGCATATGTTCACTTTGCAACTTCTCTTGAAATGATATCTTTGTTCGCTTTGCAAGCTTTGTTGAAGAGTTGCCTATGTTCTTTAAGACTGATGTTTATATATAAGTCATTTCAAGTCTTCTTTCCAAAATTACAGCCATTCAATTGTTTCTTAGAGAGATCCTCTAAAAATACTAGAATTGATGTCTAGTAATCTCATTTGGGACTTTATTGTATTTTGGAGGATATTTGCTAGTGACTATTAGTAACATTGTAAAGCAAATAAATCCTTAAAAAAAAAAGTGATATCACGCCTCAAAATCTGATTTGATCACTCTATCCAATTTAAAATCATATTTTCCAACAATTGCATTTCAATCATCTTCCTAACTAGTGCTTATAAAGTTGAATAATCCTCTTGAAGAATCAGGTAATGTGCAGGCTCAAATAAGACTATAATAGAAGTCTTTGAAGTTGACATGCTGCTTTTAGGGAATTGGCAAATACAGTTGAGGATCATTTTGTGGCGACACTGTTTGCATTTAGTCTATGCAAGCCAAGGCCATGCGTTCACTCATGTCCCTACTCAAAAAGAAAGGAAAAGCATGATGTTGACATATCTCTTATTGCTAGTCAAAAGTACCGTAGAAAATTATGGTCATTGATCTTAGCTAACCATATCTAACATTGTGTGCATTTGTGATGACACTGGTTGCATTTAGTCTATAGAGGACACATGTTCACACATGTCCATCTTCGAAAAGAAAGGAAAGAAAGGTATGATGTTGATATATCTCTAGTTACTTGGCAAGAGCACCGTAGAAAATTATGGTCATTGATCTTAGCTAAACATGTCTAGCATTGTGTGCATTTGCACTGACACTGTTTGCATTTAGTCTATGTAGGTCAAGGTCATGTATTCACACGTCCCTCTTCCAAAAGAAAGGAAAAGCATGATGTTGATATATCTTTGATTGCTCAGCAAAAGTAATGTAAAAAATTAGGATCATTGATCTTAGCTAATCATGTCTAACATTGTGTGAAGGCCTTGGGGACTATGACACCACATCTATCTATTAAGAGCCTAATATCAATAGATAATTCTTCAAAAACTTCAATTATGATATAATAGATTCATATGCTCAACATTTCGCGACTATTTTGCTAGGAAGACTAATCGTAAATGCACTCAAGCATCTTCCTAACACAATCCATAAAGTTGAATAATCCTATTGAAGATTAGGTACCGTGCAGGCCCAAATACGACAACAGCAGAAACTTTTGAAGTTGACATGCTGCGTTTAGGGAATTGGGGGATACAACTCTGGACATTTGGTGGTGACATTGTTCGCATTTGATTTATATAGGTCAAGGTCATGCGATCAATCATCCTGGGCTTCTTCATCTAAATAAGAAACCATTTCTGTGGTGGCAAGGGTATACATTCTATGTGATTCATTTCTCTGCCTAGCACCATTTAGGCCTTTTGTGATTGATCAAATCAATCAGAAACTTTATGACCAAAAAAAAAAAAATCAATCAGAAACTTATGGTCCTTCAATCTTTGAATTTTTTTAATGGAAGAAAGAGAAGATCAACTCTCTTTGGCGGGATTTTGGAGGCATAGCCTCCATATAGAGCTTAAACTATTGGCAAGCACGAAATCACATGGAATTACCATGCCGAGAAGACCGACTCCTAATGTGTCAATGATTCTAGTGCTCGTTTGTTTCCGTCATAGCACACCCACATGGCAGAATAATTTCTCTGGAAGTGCCTAGGCTACAGCTCATTACGAGTGAGCGTGCGTTAGTGCAAACATTATAACTCCCATGCCGATGAAATTCATGTCTTTTCGAAGTAATGCATCACGATTTGCATGAATAGAGCGTGGCTGCCTTACATCATCAAAGGACGTCATGGCTCCAACGGGACATCTTACGCGCGCGAACTTGACCTATGTAGGACCAAATGGAGACGAGACTTGGCAGAAAATAGCCGACAGCCGAATCCTCACGTACCCACAATAAGATTCCAAGAATCATTACCTTTTCTGACATCCCAGGACATTGGGGGAAATCACGCCAAATACTTGCTCACGTCTGCTAATCGTATTCGGTCCTCGTCACGCCTAGTGTAAGGTTACTTGGCTGTGACAGCATTAATTCAAGTTTCCAAATGAGGAATGAGCATTTTGAAATTCTTTTTTAGAGATCCGAACATGTAGTCCGATCATCTTCCTAACACAATCCATAAAGTTGAATAATCCTATTGAAGAATTAGGTAACGTGAAAGCCCAAATACGACAACAGCAGAAGCTTTTGAAGTTGACATGCTGTGTTTAGGGAATTGGGGGATACACCTGTGGACATTTGGTGGTGACACTGTTCGCATTTGATTTATATAGGTCAAGGTCACGCGATCTATCATCCTAAGCTTCTTCATCTAATAAGAAACCATTTCTCTGGTAGCAAGGGTATACATTCTATGTGATTCATTTCCCCGCCTAGCACCATTTAGGCCTTTTGTGACTAATCACATCAATCAGAAACTTTATAACCAAAAAAAAAAAAAATCAACTAGAAACTTATAGTCCTTCAATCTTTGAATTTTTTTAATGGAAGAAAGAGAAGATCAACTCTCTTTGGCGGGATTTTGGAGGCTTAGCCTCCATATAGCGCTTAAACTATTGGCAAGCTCGAAATCACATTGAATTACCATGCCGAGAAGACCGACTCCTAATGTGTCAATAATTCTAGTGCTCGTTTGTTTCTGTCCTAGCACACCCACATGGCAGAATAATTTCTCTGAAAGTGCCTAGGCTACAGCTCATTACGAGTGAGCGTGCGTTAGTGCAAACATTATGACTCTCATGCTGATGAAATCCATGTCTTTTCAAAGTAATTCATTGCGATTTGCATGAATAGTGTGGCTGCTTTACATAATCAAAGGACGTCATGGCTCCAACGGGACATCTTACGCGCGCGAACTTGACCTATATAGGACCAAATGGAGACGAGACATGGCAGAAAATAGCCGACAGCCGAATCCTCACATACCCACAATAAGATGCCAAGAATCATTACCTTTTCTGACATCCCAGGACATTGGGGGAAATCACGCCAAATACTTGCTCACGAGTAAGATCTGCTAATCGTATTCGGTCCTCGTGACGCCTAGTGTAAGGTTTTTTTTTGAGCAAAACGCCTAGTGTAAGGTTACTTGGCTGTGACAGCATTAATTCGAGTTTCCAAACGAGGAATGAGCATTTTGAAATCCTTTTTTAGAGATCCGAACATGTAGTCCGATCATCTTCCTAACACAATCCATAAAGTTGAATAATCCTATTGATGAATTAGGTAACGTGCAAGCCCAAATACGACAACAGCAGAAGCTTTTGAAGTTGACATGCTGTGTTTAGGGAATTGGGGGATACACCTGTGGACATTTGGTGGTGACACTGTTCGCATTTGATTTATATAGGTCAAGGTCACGCAATCTATCATCCTAAGCTTCTTCATCTAATAAGAAACCATTTCTCTGGTAGCAAGGGTATACATTCTATGTGATTCATTTCCCTGCCTAGCACCATTTAGGCCTTTTGTGACCGATCAAATCAATTATAAACTTTATGATAAAAAAAAAAAATCAACCAGAAACTTATGATCCTTCAATCTTTGAATTTTTTTAATGGAAGAAAGAGAAGATCAACTCTCTTTGGCGGGATTTTGGAGGCATAGCCTCCATATAGCGCTTAAACTATTGGCAAGCTCGAAATCACATTGAATTACCATGCCGAGAAGACCGACTCCTAATGTGTCAATGATTCTAGTGCTCGTTTGTTTCTGTCCTAGCACACCCACATGGCAGAATAATTTCTATGAAAGTGCCTAGGCTACAGCTCATTACGAGTGAGCGTGCGTTAGTGCAAACATTATAACTCCCATGCCGATGAAATTCATGTCTTTTCAAAGTAATTCATTTCGATTTGCTTGAATAGTGTGGCTGCTTTACATCATCAAAGGACGTCATGGCTCCAACGGGACATCTTACGCGCGAGAACTTGACCTATGTAGGACCAAATGGAGACGAGACTTGGCAGAAAATAGCCGACAGCCGAATCCTCACGTACCCACAATAAGGCCCTATTTGGTAACCATCCAAACAGTGCCAAATTCTGATTCTTTGTTCCCGGAATTAGTTCCGGCCTAAAATCGCGTTTGGTAAAATTTTTGTTCCCGGGAATAGATTGGGAACAGAATCAAGAATAAAAAAAAAAGTTGATTCTTGTTCCGAGAATCAATTTGAGAATCAAAATCAATAAATTTTCTTCTTCCCTTCGGCCATCTCACGATCGCCGTCCACCGCCGCCCGCCACCGTCCGCCATCCGCCACCGCCGGCCGCCGGTCCGGCGAGCTCGCCGAAGGCAAGCCCAGCCACCGGCGAGCTCGCCGGAGGCTTGCCCAGCCACCGGCGAGGCTCGGCCTCCCCAGATCTGGCGAGGCCAAGCCTCGCCGGTGGCCAGGCGGGCCTCACCGGGCCTGGGCGAGCCTCGCGACGCCCAGCCCCACCGGTGGCCAAGCGAGGCTCGCCCAGCCCCGCCGGTGGCACCGGGCCTCGCCCAACCCCGACGAGGTCGGCCTGGCCACCGGCGGGGCTCGGCCTCGCCAGATCTGGCTTGGCCGAGCCTCGGCGGGGCTAGGTGAGCCTCGTCCGTCGGCCACGAGGGCTGCCGGCGAGGCTTGGCCGACGAGGGCCGGCCTCGCCGAGGGCCGACGACGCTCTGGTGAGGTCGCCGGCCAAAAGAAGAAGAAGAAGGTGAGAAAAAGAAAAGAAAAAAGGAAAAAAAAGAAAAAGAAAAGCAAAAAAGGAAAATGAAAAGAAAAAATGAAAAAATGAAAGAATGAAAAGAAAAAAAGGAAAATGAAAAGAAAAAAATGAAAAAATGAAAAAAAGAAAAGAAAACAAAGGAAAAAAGTAAAAAAATTATTTAAAAATTAAAAGAAATTGATTTGGAACAGAATTAATGAATACGGTACCAAATGCAATTCTATTCCAGAATCATAAATTTTGGACAGTTACCAAACGGCTTAAAATGCTTAGAATCAGTTCCCGGGAACAGAATCAAAAAGAATCAGTTCTGCTCAGAATCAGTTCCCGGGAACAGAATCGTTACCAAACGCGCCCTAAGATTCCAAGAATCATTACCTTTTTTGACATCCCAGGACATTGGGGGAAATCGCGCCAAATACTTGCTCACGAGTAAGATCTGCTAATCGTATTCGGTCCTCGTGACGCCTAGTGTAAGGTTACTTGGCTGTGACAGCATTAATTCGAGTTTCCAAATGAGGAATGAGCATTTTGAAATTCTTTTTTAGAGATCCGAACATGTAGTCCAATGATCTTTCTAACACAATCCATAAAGTTGAATAATCCTATTGAAGAATTAGGTAACGTGCAAGCCCAAATACGACAACAGCAGAAGCTTTTGAAGTTGACATGCTGTGTTTAGGGAATTGGGGATACACCTGTGGACATTTGGTGGTGACACTGTTCGCATTTGATTTATATAAGTCAAGGTCACGCGATCTATCATCCTAAGCTTCTTCATCTAATAAGAAACCATTTCTCTGGTAGCAAGGGTATACATTCTATGTGATTCATTTCCCCGCCTAGTACCATTTAGGCCTTTTGTGAATGATCAAATCAATCAGAAACTTTATGACCAAAAAAAAAAAAAAGAAAATCAACCAGAAACTTATAGTCCTTCAATCTTTGAATTTTTTTAATGGAAGAAAGAGAAGATCAACTCTCTTTGGCGGGATTTTGGAGGCTTAGCCTCCATATAGCGCTTAAACTATTGGCAAGCTCGAAATCACATTGAATTACCATGCCGAGAAGACCGACTCCTAATGTGTCAATGATTCTAGTGCTCGTTTGTTTCTGTCCTAGCACACCCACATGGCAGAATAATTTCTCTGGAAGTGCCTAGGCTACAGCTCATTAATGTCGATGAAATTCATGTCTTTTCAAAGTAATTCATTGCGATTTGGATGAATAGTGTGGCTGCTTTACATCGTGAAAGGACGTCATGGCTCCAACGGGACATCTTACGCGCGCAAACTTGACCTATAAAGGACCAAATGGAGACGAGACTTGGCAGAAAATAACCGACAGCCGAATCCTCACGTACCCTCAATAAGATTCCAAGAATCATTGCCTTTTCTGACATCCTAGGACATTGGGGGAAATCGCGCCAAATACTTGCTCACGAGTAAGATCTGCTAATCGTATTCGGTCCTCGTGACGCCTAGTGTAAGGTTACTTGGCTGTGACAGCATTTATTCGAGTTTCGAAATGAGGAATGAGCATTTTGAAACTCTTTTTTAGAGATCCGAACATGTAGTCCAATGATCTTCCTAACACAATCCATAAAGTTGAATAATCCTATTGAAGAATTAGGTAACGTGCAAGCCCGAATATGACAACAGTAGAAACTTTTGAAGTTGACATGCTTTGTTTAGGGAAGTGGGGGATACACCTGTGGACATTTGGTGGTGACACTGTTCGCATTTGATTTATATAAGTCAAGGTCACGCGATCTATCATCCTAAGCTTCTTCATCTAATAAGAAACCATTTCTCTGGTAGCAAGTGTATACATTCTATGTGATTCATTTCCCCGCCTAGCACCATTTAGGCCTTTTGTGACTGATCAAATCAATGAAAAACTTTATGACCAAAAAAAAAAGAAAAGAAAATCAACCAGAAACTTATGGTCCTTCAATCTTTGAATTTTTTTAATGGAAGAAAGAGAAGATCAACTCTCTTTGGCGGGATTTTGGAGGCATAGCCTCCATATAGCGCTTAAACTATTGGCAAGCTCGAAATCACATTGAATTACCATGCCGAGAAGACCGACTCCTAATGTGTCAATGATTCTAGTGCTCGTTTGTTTCTGTCCTAGCACACCCACATGGCAGAATAATTGCTCCGAAAGTGCCTAGGCTACAGCTCATTACGAGTGAGCGTGCGTTCGTGCAAACATTATAACTCCCATGCCGGTGAAATTCATGTCTTTTCAAAGTAATTCATTGCGATTTGCATGAATAGAGTGTGGCTGCTTTACATCGTCAAAGGACGTCGTGGCTCCAACGGGACATCTTACGCACGCGAACTTGACCTATATAGGACAAAATGGAGACGAAACTTGGCAGAAAATGGCCGACAGCCGAATCCTCACGTACCCACGATAAGATTCCAAGAATCATTACCTTTTCTGACATCCCAGGACATTGGGGGAAATCGCGCCAAATATTTGCTGACGAGTAAGATCTACCAATCGTTTTTCGGTCCTCGTCACGCCTAGTGTATGGTTACCTAGCTTTGACAGTATTTATTCGAGTTTCCAAAGGAGGAATTGGCACTCTGAAACTCTTTTTGAGAGATCCAAACATTGAGTCCAAGCACTACGACCCAAACATGGAGTCTGAGCTCTATGTAGCTGCCATGAGAGGAAATGTGCCTTCTTTGCTTGAGTTGTTTGCGAAAGATGAGTTGCTTCTCGATAAAATCTTGACCAAAAAACCCGCCGAGACTCCTTTACACATTGCAGCCATGCTCGGACACTTGGATTTTGTGGAAGAGGTCCTAGCTCGAAAGGCCGAACTGGCAGGAGAGCAAGATTCTCACGGATCAACCCCTCTTCATCTTGCGGCAGCAAAAGGGTACCTTAACATCGTGGCAAGCTTGTTAAGAGTCAACCCTGATATATGTTTTGTCCGTGACAACTATGAAAGAAACCCTCTTCATGTCGCAGCCATGAAAGGCCATGTGGACGTGTTGGAGTACTTGGTCCAAGTGAGACGTGATGCAGCCCTTAGTGTTGTCAAACATGGACAGACGATCCTGCATTTATGCATGACACATAACAAACATGAAGCTCTGAAACTTTTGATAGATATATTGGGCGATGATAAGTTCATCAACTTGAAGGACGAACATGGCAACACGATTTTGCATTTGGCTGCTGTTTATGAAGAAACTCAGGTATGTTCATGCAACCAATCCTTTGCATTGGTCAAATTCAGTGAGCTTATTAAGGCGATTGTAAGACATGTTACTGTCCTAGAAATATTCGGAAGCTAAAAGGTCTCCATTTATAAATCATCGTAGGTTACGATATTTAAAAGAAGAAAGTCATTGATCCATATAATAAACTACAACTTTGCACTTCACGCTATTTTGATAATAATTTTATCTAGATCAGAAGGAACATAAAATCGGAGATAGCAAAAGAGTTTCAACAAGGGATGAGTATCCCTTTTGAAGGCATTAAATAATAGTCACAAAGACTAGGGGGCTGAAAAACGCTACTAGCAAAGTTAATCCTGAAAAATATGTAAAATGGATTGTCTAGTTCAAATTTGACCCCAATTGGTCTGGTGTTACTCCTCTGCAGACTATGCTCTTCTTGACTAATAAAGGAGTTAAACCAAACATTAAGAACTCCAAAGGTTTCACAGCACTCGCCCTACTAGAAGAAGGCAAAAGCAAGGAAAGAAAGAGGAAATGGCAAGACGAAATGCATAAGACGCTACTGGTGGTAGCAACGTTGCTAGCAACCATGACATTTCAAGCTATTATTACCCCGCCTGGCGGCCTTTTGGAAGCAGATCACCAGGAAAATAATACAAGACTTAAAGCGGGTGAATCTATAATGGCGCAGTACCCTTTTGTATTCAGGAGTTTCTTAATATGCAACACGATAAGTTTCATCGCATCGCTTAGCATCATTCTTCTTTTCATAAGTGGTCTTCCTTTAAAGCAGCATCGGATCACCACGTGGATTCCAATGTTAATTATGTGGGTTGCGATAAGCTTCGCGGCATTAACTTATGCCCACTCTGTAGTTGTCTTCTCACCACAGAGCGAACTGGAAATTTTCCTTTATCCAATGGGGATTGCGGTGCTAGCATGGGTTGGATTCATAGCTTTTCTTTTCCTGTGCCACTGTATTCGTTTAATCGTGAAATTGGTACGAAAGGTTTTGAAATTCGTCCGCAAAGCCCCGACAGAGCGCAGGCCAGATGATATGGTTTAGTGGCTGTATATAGCTGCAAATGTGTTTGTTGCAGAAGAAGCGCCTTCACATCTAAGGCCTTAACAGAGAGATGCTATCCAGTCCATGTGTTGTTCAGTGTGCCGATTAGACAACTTAGCTACGATGTATTAGAGTATTGTATGTGCTTGTAAAACAGTAAATGTTTTAAGAGTGTTGAATTTATGTAAAAGATGGGAGTTTAGATGTGTGATGAATGGCTGTTTTATTTGATTTGATTTGTGGCAGTTTAAAAAAAAGAATGAGCAGTTTAAAAAAAAGAATCACTCATTGGATTTAAAGTCCAAAAATCTCAGCCATGGGATCAATTTATAATAGTGTAACCTGAACATATTAAAGTGGTAATTTATTGACAATTAAGGAAGTTTGTTCCAATGGAATTGCAAGTTTTACGATAAATTACAAAAAATTACGATTGTCGAAAGGATTATTACTTATGGATAAGATCCATTGAATACAAATTTGAAGGATTATTTATGTAGATTTACTAAGAATAGGAAAATCAAAAGTAAAATTTAGGTTGCGTACATATCTCCATAAAAATTATAATCATTATGATCTTATGATAACTTGAGGTAATTTATTATCTATAAAAGTAGAAAACTAACTACCATCTACAGAGACTTGTGACTGATTTACGATTATCGATGTCAATAATTGATTATAATTTGAGCCTCTTACGACAATTTCAAGTACCTTACTATCCCAATGGTTTATTACTATGTGATAGGAAATTTTTGTTTTAAACTGTATTAGCTCAATCACCACACAAAAGGGAAAGTACTAGTTAGACATGCGATAGCGATCGTGATATTTCCGGCAATTTATAATTGCTGGAGGTATAATTATTAATGACAAGAACTACGAGTTATGACTAGTTGAGGAAAATTACACTTAGGACGATTATTTAGTAATTCCATCGTCGAGTTACAAAATATAAAAGTAAGTTATTACTAATAATGGAATAATACAAAATAATCAACTACCAATTTTGACTAATTGAAGAAAATAATAATAATGCTGGATAATTACTAGTGACGACATCCCCAAGTTATCTTGCTGTTCATATATTATCTTTCCCTTCTCCAATTTATCATCATTTCTTTTTGCTAATCATACCTTCGATTGCCAATTGGTTTTCGAACAGAAGTTGGGCAATCAAATTTATAGCAGGACCGTTGATTGCTCATTGTGCTTAATTTTTTCGCTAGCTCTAATTCATTTGTGACCATTTGGTAGGAAACCTAATCGCAAATGCACTTATGACACTATTGCTCATTTCAAGCATCTTCCCAAATCAATTCATGAAGTTGACTAATCCTCCCGAAGAATCGAGTAATGTGCAAGCTCAAATAAGACCATAAGTTGACATGTTGCTTTTAGGGAATTAAGGGACATAATTGGGGACCATTTTGTGGTGACACTGTTTGCATTTGGTCTATGTAGGTCAAGGTCACGCATTCGCACATGTGCATATACGAAAGAAAATGAAAAGAATGATGCTGATATGTCTTCCATTCGATGAAGGTACCATAGAAAATTATGCTCATTGATACTAACCAATCATGTCTAACATCATGTGAAGGCCTCGGGGACTATAACACTATCTATCTTTTAAGAATCTAATACCAATACGTAATTCTTCAAAAATCTACGAATCTGATATAGAAGATTCTGTTAAAAACCAGAGAAGATGTTGATATGCAGATGTGCACAAAACAGCGTTAAAACAGGGGAAAACAGAGGAGATTTTCTGATATGCACAAAACAGAGGAACGTCTGCATAACCACACACACTAAAAAAAACTGACAGCCTTTATATAGGCTTTACAAAAAACAAATAACCACCACACCCCACTAACTTCACACGTACAGCAACCAATCCACATAATAAAAGTGTTTAATAGACTATTAACACATAAAACAAACCAGAAACATAGACTCGTTCAACATTCCCTCCCTTAAACCGATGTTGCAAACAATCGTTTAAAGGACCTTCTCTCAATTTGGAATATCCAACAAACGAACACCAAGGAGCTTTCTCAGCTTCTGAAACATGGACAACTTTAGGGGCTTGGTGAATATATCGGTCACTTGATCTTCACTTCTACGTAAAACTAGCTCAATTACTTCATCCTTTGTAAGATCTCTTAAGAAGTGGTACTTCACATCTATATGCTTGCTCCTCCCATGTAGAACTGGATTTTTGGACAACTTGATAGCTGAGCTGTTGTCACAATAGATTATAGTTGTTTTTTGCTGTTTGAACTGAAGCTCTTCAAGAATCTTCCGTAACCATATGGCTTGACAAGCGCATGAAGTTGCAGCAACAAATTCTGCTTCAGTTGTTGATAAAGTAACAATTGATTGCTTCTTTGAAGACCATGAAACCGCCCCTGAACCAAGCATGAATACATACCCCGAAGTACTTCTTCTATCATCAACATCTCCAAGATAATCGCTATCTCGTAAACCCAAATAAATCTGACTTTTCTCCCTTTTTATAGAACAGCCCAAAATTTTTAGTTCCTTGCAAATAGCGAAAAATCCTTTTTGCAGCTTGTAAATGTAACTCGCTTGGGTGCTCCATATACCCGCTTATAAGGCTCACAACATGCATGATATCTGGTCTTGTCCCCGTCAAATACATCAGGCTTCCAACAATCTGCTTGTAGAGAGTGCTATCCACTTTGCTTCCATAAGGATCTTTCAAGAGCTTCAATCCAACTTCAGTTGGAGTAGTCATAGGGTTACAATTATTCATTTGAAACCTGTTCAAAATCTCTTGAACATACTTCTTTTGAGACATAAAGATTCCAGCTGCAGATTGAATAACTTCTATGCCCAGAAAATAATGCATCAATCCAAGATCAGTCATCTCAAATTCATCCATCATAGACTCCTTGAATTTGTCAAACATGGCACTATCACTCCCAGTAAAAATAAGATCATCCACATATAAGCATACAAGAAGCAACTTTCCACCATCACCAATTTTAATAAAGAGTGTATGCTCATATGGACATTTTCTAAAACCTTTCTTCAAGAAATAGGCATCAATGCGACTATACCAAGCTCGGGGAGCTTGTTTTAACCCATATAATGCCTTTTTTTAATTTATAAACTTTATGTTCACTACCGAGCTTCACATAACCAGAAGGTTGATCAACAAATACCTTTTCTTGAAGATCACCATGCAAGAATGCTGACTTCACATCCAATTGGAAGATAGGCCATGAATTCTGCGCTGCTAATGCAATTACCAATCTGATTGTGTCATGTCTTGCTACAGGTGCAAATACTTCTTTGTAATCCACTCCAAATTCCTGCTTGTAGCCTTTAGCCACCAAGCGCGCCTTATACTTATCAACTTCACCATTCTTGTTCAATTTTGTCTTGTACACCCACTTGACTCCGATTGTTTTATACCCTTTTGGAAGATCTGTTAACTCCCAAGTGTTATTCCTCTCAATAGCTGCAATTTCTTCATCCATTGCTATCCTCCAATTTTCTTTTTGTACTGCTTCATCAAAAGTTGTTGGATCACAATCTGAAAACAAAGCAAAATGGATAAGTGGATCTTCATATTGATCAACTCCTGTTACTTCATAATCACTCATCCATGCAGGCCTCCGTCGAACACGATGAGGCCGATCTTCAGGTTCCGCAGCTGCTGCTGTACTTTGGACACTGCCTGTGGCGATTTGGGTTGTTGTGGATTGCTGCACCAGCCCATTTTCATCTTCAAAATTCGTTGGAATTTGCTTACCAACACCTTGTTCACCCCACGGCCAAGTTTGTTCTTCATCAAATATCACATCACGGCTGATAATGATTTTCTTGGTCATAGGATTATAAAGTTTATAGGCTTTTGATTGATCACTAATGCCAAGAAAAACACATTTGATTCCCTTGTCATTTAGCTTCTTCCTCTTTTGGTCAGGAACATGGGCGTAGGCAATACACCCAAAAATCTTGAAGTGATCTACTGCAGGTCTTTGGCCGCTCCATGCTTCTTCCGGTGTCATATTTTGAACAGCTAGAGTGGGACTTCTATTCAAAATATGAATGCTCCAATTGATTGCTTCAGGCCAGAAACTTTTTGGAATTCCACTTCCCCTCAAGAGACTTCGCACCATATTTAGAATGGTACGATTCTTTCTCTCACATACGCCATTTTGCTGTGGTGTATAGGCTGCTGTAAGTTGTCTCCTGATCCCATGCTTCATACAAAAATCTGTAAACTCAAGCGAGTTGTACTCTCCACCACGATCCGTGCGAAGGACCTTTATTTGATTTCCTCTATCCTTTTCAACAAGTGCTTTGAAGTTCTTGAAAGCCGTAAAAGCTTCAGATTTTTCTTGCAAAAAATACACCCAAATCTTCCGGCTAAAATCATCGATGAAGGTAATGATATACCGTTTACCTCCATTGGAAATTGGAGATATTGGTCCGCAAATATCTGAATGAACCAACGCCAACGGACTTTTTGCTCTCCACGATTTTCTTTGTGGAAATTGAGCACGATGTTGTTTGCTAACAACACAATCTTCACAAATTTCCAAAGGAGCAGAGATTTGAGGAAGACCCTCCACCATCTCTTTTTTATATAGTGTTCGCAACCCACCGAAATTAAGATGCCCATAGCGAAAATGCCATAACCAGGCTTCCTCCTTCAATCTTGCAGAGAAACATGAATTTGTAGTGTTGTGGAGATACAATGGAAACATCCGATTGCCCGTCATTTTGACTTCAGCAATTAAACCCAACTTCTCATCTTGGATTCTACAAATCCCACCTTTAATAGAGATTTCATATCCCTTCTCTTGCAGCTGACCAGCACTTAACAGATTAGTCTTCAATTCAGGGACATACAATACATTTGAGATAGTTTGTACCGAAGTCCCTTTTGGATGAATTGCCACTGTTCCTTTCCCCATCACCGACACAATGGAATTATCACCAAACTTTACGGTGTTGTTGTACGTTTCGTCTAGATCAAAAAACATTTTCTTGTCTCCACACATGTGATTGCTACAACTAGTGTCGAGATACCACATATTTGGTTGAGTTTCTTCCTTCTCATGGCACACCATCAAAAGAGATACTTCTTCTTCTTTTTCAGCAAAGTTAGTTCTTTCAACTCTTTGTTTATTCAAATTAGTTCGACATTCAGATTTGTAATGCCCATACCTGTGGCATCTAAAACACTTAACTTTGGATTTGTCTACTGACCTTGGCCTAAAACCAGTTGAATGTCGTCCTCCACGACATCTTCCTCTCCCTTGAAAATCACGATAGGAATAGCTTTCAGACTTTTGATCAAAGCTGAAGCCACCGCGATCGTTGTTCTCCCTTCCTCCGCCTCTTCCTTTGTTCACCCTTGTTGCCGATGAAGAATGATCTCCGGTTGAGACCTTCAAAGCTTGCTCTTCCGTCTCTTGTTGTAGGAGTTTTTGTTCATGAACTAACAAGGATCCTTGCAACTCATCAATGGAAAGTTCTTCAATGTCCTTGGCTTCTTCTATGGAACAAACAATAAAGTTGAATTTTGGTGTCAACGATCGAAGAATCTTTTCAACGATTATGACATCCTCCGTCTTGTCACCATGAATCCGCATCTTATTGACTATTGCCATTGTCCGAGAGAAGAAATCTGTGATTGTCTCTCCCGACTTCATTCGTAGCATTTCAAACTCCGAACGAAGCGTTTGAAGCTGCTGCCTCTTTGCTCTTGCTGAGCCTTGATACTTTTTCTTCATGGAATCCCATATTTCCTTGGAGGTATCCTTGCAAAGAATTGTTTCCAAAATGGATCTGTCAATTGCTTGGAAAAGATAATTTTTGGCCTTGAGATCCTTCAATTTTAACGCATCCAAAGCCGTTCTTTGTGCTACCGTTAACACAACTCCTTCATCAGGTTCGGCAACTCCCGAAGAAACAACATCCCAATACTCCTTGGACTTGAGAAAATTCTCCATTAGCATGCTCCAATGATCATAATGACCATCAAAGTGTGGAATAGCAGGTTGTACAAATGTTTCTGAGGCCATTACTGCTGCTGCAAGATAGAACCACCACAAAAGCAACCTGCTGCTGCTCCAAATGTTAAAAAAACTGCTGCAATACTCTCCCTTGACTGCTGCAAACGAAAGTACTTGCTGCAATAAAAACTCTCTTTTGGTTCTCACCTTTTTACAGCACTCAAACACACACTTTTCTTCCTAACCTCCGCTCTGATACCAATGTTAAAAACCAGAGAAGATGTTGATATGCAGATGTGCACAAAACAGCGTTAAAATAGGGGAAAACAGAGGAGATTTTCTGATATGCACAAAACAGAGGAACGTCTGCATAACCACACACACTAAAAAAAACTGACAGCCTTTATATAGGCTTTACAAAAAACAAATAACCACCACACCCCACTAACTTCACACGTACAGCAACCAATCCACATAATAAAAGTGCTTAATAGACTATTAACACATAAAACAAACCAGAAACATAGACTCGTTCAACAGATTCTTATGCTCAACATTCTTGCCACTCAAATCGGCCAATCTAAAGTTTTAACACACGTGCAAAAACATGCAAAAAGACAAACATGGGGCAAAAGCCATATGTGTGAAATGAATCCATTGACCGTTCGAAGGAATAGCCTTTGTATATAGATTGTATCCTCACACGAACTTGAAGAATCGTTCCCTTAGCTCACATCCCAAGGACCTTTGGATATACCAGGTGTGACATCCTGATTTTCTACTTCTGTTTTCAATTAAATAAGTTGGACTTTTCATCGACGCGCCTATAGCATTTTTCTTTGAGTTGGCAACTCATGAGATAACTACTCTACCAGATGAAGCTGTTAAGGAATTTTAACGCTATAGACTTGAGAATTCGATCAGAAACTGACTACTCAACCGTGCTAATCCGCATGGGTCAATATGGCAATTTCAAAATCAATCAGAAATTAGAGATATGTTGATTCGACTAAAATGTGTGATTAGTGTGTGGGTGATTCCACTCGATAGCAAAATTCTCGTCGAACAACACTAGACTGATTATTATGTCATTTATGTACTATGTGTTCGTATTTGAAACCTCGAGATTTCCATGACAACCGAGAGTCGCCAATGTGTCGAAGATGTACATTGTGGCTTGAAAATAATCAACCATTGGTCAAATGCACCGAAAATTCCTAAAAGCTATCCTGTAGATTAAGACGCGCTAAAATTACGTCATATTGAAATTAACTGTAAATTTGAAACCGATTTTAGAAATTGGAAGTTTTGTGACGTCACAAGTTATTTTAGGAATGTCGATTCATTCTCAGAAGATTTTTCTGCAAACCGAAATTTTCGGCGAAAAATCAAAGCATGGTTATTTTGGATCGGGAAATTCGTAGGCCTGCTTTTGGTCGCATTTTTGGGATATAGGTGGGTTCAGTTGACGAGAAAAAATGTGAATTGGAGTGAGGACACATTGAATGAATTTATAGGCTTTGATTTGAGCTCAGTTAGATAGAAATTGAAGAGGATGGAATGGAATTGGAGAGGAAAGTGTCCAAAATTCGTAGCTCCAATGGGAGTGCAACATTTTAGCTTCTACCAAGGTTTGCTAGGGAAGATTGATGAAGGAAAAGAGGCTAAGGATAGGGCTAGACATGGTGGGGTAGCCACTTGAGGGCTTTGGATATTTTTGGTTGACTTTGGTGGCCATTGTCCCCTTGAACCCAACAACCTTCCTTCTTCTTCTTTCTCAGCCTTTCTTTCTCCATTCTTGCTATCTTGAGAGCTCAAGAAACTGCAGGAACCTAGAGAAGCTAGCCCTTGCCCATCCGACCCCACTTTTCCCCCTGTTTTCTCCTCGTTCCAATTTCTGCTCAAGCTGACTTTTTGGTGAAAATTCGAGTTAAAAGTTAACTTCCCAAACGAATTAGCTCACGCTCCACCCACCATCATCTCTAGGATATCCAGACCGTACTGGAGCACTTCGCGGCTCACCGGAACGAGTCACCGGCCGTCCCGTCTGTCGAAGAGAAGGAACCAGCCACCAGACTACCTGGTTCCACCTAGTTCTGCCTGTTTCGAGTTTTCTTCAATTTTTCTCCCAATCCGACCATTCTTTTGCCCATTCCAACCACCAGCAAGACCCCCTTGACCCTCGTGAGCCACCGATTGCCGACCACCCGCTCATCAGAGCTCCAATCGACCTGTTCTTCGCTGTTTCGACCTCAACCAGCCATCGGTTCTCCTTTCTCTATTCAGCAAGCATAAGCAAAAGCCAACAAGGGTTTTCAAACTTCGTGGTCCATCACTGAGCCCTTCTCGGCCTTGGTTGGTGTTGCCACTAGGAGGCTTATTGCCTGCCTTGGCGTCGCCGTTGCCGTGGACTCACTAGAATGCTAAACTAGTGAGTTTACTCACTAAACCTTGCTTAGGAGGTTAATTATGATTAAGGAGTGTTTAGATTAAGCTAAGTATGGTTAGGTGGTTAGATTAGTTAATTGTTGATTAGATTAAAGGATGTGATTAGTTTAGTGGATAATTAATTAAGGCTAATTAGGTGATTAAATTAATATATTATTTATTTATTTAATTTCGGAATATATTTAATTATTTATTATTTTTCGAAAATTAGACCGGGATAGCCGGTGACTGGAATTTCGTGTTGATTGCATTGGTGTGTTCAGATTATGCAATTGATTGTTGGATTGTGCAAATTGAGTGCCGATTGTGAAAATTATGGTATTTATTCGGAAAATCCGTAGTGTTGGGTTTTGACATCGAAAATTGATTTTAAGTATTATATCAAATAGTAGGGTTTGAAGAAGGAAGGTATTAGTTTTTCTGTTCAAATTGACCGTGTACTCACACACAACTATTTTCCGGATGTTTTTAATATGAAGAAAATAGGCCAGGATTACTATTTTAATGGAGACATTTGAGTGCAATACACGGTGTCCTAAGCCGAGATTGATTGGTCGTGTGATTGGTTAAGAGAACCCGTCCCTGATTGAGTCAGATGGATAATACCCTATATGGGATACCCATTGAATGGGACTCGAGTCATACTAGATTCTGGACCTATGCTCCTTCTAGAAAGCCGTCTTTTGAAAGATGTCATCGTGCTCAATGGTGGTGAGACGACACCTGACTACGCCAGAAGACACCAAATTGATGAGTAGGCGGTGCCCTTGAAGGGCTTAATTAACAATTGGAACGCGTGATTGTTTGAGTTTGATGCGCCTGATTATGAGACAAAACTATGTGGCATGGTATGGGACATGTCATAATAGTTTGACCTTATAATCAAGACTCTTGTGATTGATTGAGTCGATGAGGCATTTCAATTGTTGTGTGCATTAATTATATGCAATTGTGATATAAACTGTACTAACGTATAGGAAGGAATTGAGGCGAGGTAAGTCCTTTGTTCTAATTGTGTTGTTGTGCGGCTAGAGCGCCTTGAGGCGTATTTCCTTCCTAATAAGGGTTTAGGGGGTGGACTTGCTGAGACATTGTCTCATTGGTTATTGTATAACCATTTTCAGGTCCTCAGGTGGAGAACAGAAGCCCTGAGTCTGTGGAGGTGGAGTCTGAAGAATCGGCATATGTGTCCGACTTGTATGCCGTAGGATAGTTTCTTTTTGAGAGTTAATCTTTTGTAGACTTTGACTAGACTCGTTTTGTACCTCAATTCAGTTGGTTATAAAAGTTGGCTTTTGTGAAATGTTACCCCTCTTTCCTATCCCATGTTGTTTGTTGTCAGGGGTATTTGTTTCACTTCCATATGTGCTTAAAAATGAATTGGGTCGGTGACGACACCTGGGAACGACGCATTTGTATCGATCGTAGAGGGATGCGCGCGTGCTCGAGGATCGGGGAGTGTGTGGCATCCAAAAAAAAAAATTCAAGGCAACCTCTAGATATATTAAAGTCTATGATTAGGCAATAAAAATTTGCCTTTGGGTTATGCCTTAGCTATTGACTTACTTTTAAGACCGAGTGTTATGTATCTTGCGTTCATGAGTTATTAAAATTAGTATTATGGGATAAGTTGATAAGGAGAATTTGTTCTTGGCTATTGCACCTCATAGATTTGATCCCTATAGTTTAAATGTTACAAATTTTATGGCCATGTGAAATTGAGAATTTGAAATTTATAAAAGAGGGAATTAAGATGAATTGTTAAAAAGTAAAATTGGAATTTATTAAGGTTGAGCTTTAGGCCCAAGGGTATTGGACCTAAAGTGGGCCAAATTGGCTTGGCCCATGAAGTCCATGAAGGGGGCTGCCGTCAACCACAAGGGGGGAGGAGCCGGCCCATCTTCAAGCCCATCATGCATGGGATTTGCCAAGTGGCAAAAAGAGAGCTTCGCCCATTGGCCACTTTGGGTGGCTCCTAATGATTGCAAATGATGGAATAAAATGAAATAGAGAGAGAGAGAGAGAGAGAGAGAGAGAGAGAGAGAGAGAGAGAGAGAGTGACCAGTTTTGAGAGAGGGAGAGAGAGAGCGGTTGAGAGAGTGAGGAGGAAGAGGCCGCGCGAAGGAGGAAGCCGCTCGTCCGTCGCCCGCAGCCACCCCTGCGTCCGTTGTTTGTTGCCGTCGTGCTCGCTGTAGCTCGGTTTGGAGGCAAGTTAGATCCATTGATCTGCTCATGCATGTTGTGTCTAGGATGTGCTAGTAAAAGGTGATGAATTTCGGATGCCTAGGGTGTGAAAAACCGAAGTTGTAAGGGTGTTGTTTTGAAAATAGAAATCTGTTTTCGAGTAAACAGCCTGACCCAGAATGTTGTAGAGGCTTGCATGCGGGGTTTGAGTCAGATTTTGGTTTCGATTTCTTCACGAAAGTTGTAGAAAACATCTTAAAGTATAACATACTAAAATTTGGGACAAAATGGCTGAGTTTTGAGGGGTGAAACCCTCCCTCTACGAAAATACTAGATCAGAAACTGTTTTGTTGACCTCTTGGTGATTTTGTGTGTTGCATGTAACTTTTTACTGAGAATTTCACTTTTACCTCTTCACAAAAGTTGTAGAGAACATCTTGAAGACTAACATACTCAAATTTGAGGTAAAAAGAACAAGTGTAGCCTAGTGAAACGATTTTTCATTTGAAGACGATAGATCTGGAAATGTTGTACTGAACTCCAGCGACTTCCTGGACTATAAAGTGAATTTCCTTTGAGAATATCACCTGGATCCCTTAATGAAAGTTGTATTGGACCTCTTGAGGCAAAACATATAAAAAATTCAGAGGAAATGAATGAAGATAAGTAGGTAAAATCTTGATTTCGGAGATGGCTAAACCTGGAATGTTCGGTACTAGGAACAGGGGCTTCGACCGTCCATAGTTAATTATCTAGGACGAATATGGCCTTGATGTCTTCATGAAAAATATAACTTAGGGTCTTGAATATCACCTGGTAAAATTTCATAACTTTTTGAGGTCATTCGAGTATTTAAGTTAAAATATTTCAAGAACCGCGCAATCTGACGTGTCCGAATTTTTGCAAGCTGTAACGTGTGAGCTATATCTTTTTGTGTGAAGTTCTTTTGGGCATGTGTTCTTCATGGAGTTGCTGTCTTTATGTCTTGACTATTTATGTCTTGACTAACACATGTTTAGATTTGATAATTTTTGAAGATCATGTGGGTATTTAGTTAATATGTTTTCTGAAATTGTGCAAGCTGGATTTTGGGTAGATTTCAAAAAGTCATGATGAATGGATTATTCTAAGTTGTATGGACCCCATGGATTATGTTGTCATAAGTGATTGGATCTTGTTGCTCATGTGATGATATTTGGAACTCCATATAAGAATCAAAATGCTGAAAATGATCTTGTTGCCATCATATCATATGCCATCTTGAAATTGAGCCATAAATGTGAATGTGAACTATGATAAATGAGAATGTTGTTGGAGGTGTGAGCCGACGATGCACCGGGAGTGTCGGGATGACCGGCCAGAAAGTCTAAATGCCGGATGCCCGGAGGGTGTGTGCTAAACGTCCTCGAGAGTTTCGAGATGCCCAAGATGTGGGGGTGCCGGAAGCCCGGAGGTGTGAGCCAGGGGATGCCTCGTGATGCCAGTTGGGGTACGAGATGCTCGGAGTGTGTGTGCCGGATGCTCGGAGGTGTGTACTGGAAGTTCCTTGCGATGCCAAGTTTGGTGCAAGCGATAAATGTGGGATGCAAATACTGGTCCCGGAAAAGAGAAATGTGGCGGCCCAAATTGAAAGAATAAAAATTAGAAATTGAAATTGAATCATGTATGGTATGGTAACATGTATGCATGAATGCTTGATGATGAGTGCATGGATGTATATGCACCTATGGCATGATGGTATACGCATGAATGCTTGACGATGAGTGCATGGATGTATATGCACCTATGGCATGATGGTATATGCATGAATGCTTGATGATGAGTGCATGGATGTATATGCATATATGGTATGATGACATGTGCAGGGCTGCAAGGTAAGTAATGCTTGGATGTATGAATGATATGAACCATACTGTGATGTCGTGATTGTTCTGTGTGATGCATTGAGTAGTTTACTGGATCTTTTACCTGCTGAGTGGTTGTCCTCATCCTTTCGGGGACCAACATTTCAGATTATAAAGAGGCCGCTCCCTACCGTCACGCGGGGCACCTTCTATGGCCTCCCATCTGATGTGGAGGTAGAGTGTACGGAGATCGACTGCGTTACCATCCCTGCTCTGACGTTTGTGCGAGTGTGAGTGCTGGTCATGTACGATGTGGGCCTGGCTGAGGGCCCAGTCATTTAGGAATTTCTGTCGGTTCATGTTCGTCGAGATGGAGTCTTTAGGGGGATGTTGCCGCCACCATCACCCGACGCGCCAGGATGGGTGTGATGGCCGCGTGAGGGGTAGAGAGCTAATGTTTCTTTTTGGGATTAGCCTACACTGATAGATGGAGGATGACACGTGATCGAATATAGGGGTCGAGATATCTTTTGGGTTGTAGCCGAGTGGTAGTTAAAAAAATCTTGGCTTTTCTTTTTGGTTGTACCGACCCAAAAATCCATCATGAAAATATGTAAATAAAAGTGGCTCGGCTTTATCTTTTCCTATGATGCTTAGTGGTGTGCATTGTATCATGATAGTTGGAGGGAGAGATGATGATATTTTAATTATGCTTCCGCTAATAAGTTGCGCTAGGACCGCTTTAAAAAAAAAAATGCCTATGAACCGCAATGCTTCTACTAAGAGATGTAACTAGCGTTCATTAGGTATAGTGATAGGTACCTGTGGCGACCTTAGGTGTTTCGGGGTGCCACAACGTGACATCCCCATTTAAGTGGTATCAGAGGAAGTTTGTGTTTGGAGTGATAAGGTGCGATGAGTCATGGTATAGTTAGTAGGAAATGCCATTTTAATATGCTGATGCACGTGAGTGATAGCTGCTTGGTAGTTTATTTGTGTGATCACTCAAATTCTAATCTGGTATTAGAATTGGAAAACATGTGTCTATAACGAACCTATAGCATGAGTGATTAGGTGCAGAGGACTCCTAAGAAGAGGACCATAGCACTTGTGACTCAAGGTAGGACACTGACAAGGGTCGGTACTTAAGGAGGTTGTGGCAAAGCGCAGGCTGAAGCCAGCCAAGTAGAGTAACACCGCCTTCAGTCAGTGCTGGTGTAGCAGCACCTGGTGATTCGAGAATTGTTGAGATCATACAAGCGCTAGAGACGCTGGGAAATCGAATGGAGCAGCATGCCCAGAATCAAGTCGCCACCATTACCGCCACCGCTATTGCTGCTGCCAATGCTACTGTTGCTGCCGTCGTTGATGCCGTTGCTGCCGTAGTCGCTGCCACACCTATTGTCGCACCTGCTAAGATTCCACCTGGAAACGTGGTTGTCATGAGACCGATGTATAAACTGGTGGAGTAGTTCTTGAAGCTGAACCCGCCAAAGTTCACTAGCGTAGGAGATTATGAAGCTGTAGCCCTCTAGATCCAAGAGTTGGAAAATGCCTTTGCACTGTTGATATGCATCGAGGCAGAGAAGGTCGTCCTTGTAGTCTATCAACTGAAGGGGATTGTAAGCACTTGGTGGAAAGCCACAAGGGGAATAGTGTTCGCTGAAGGTCCAGAGTGGAACGCCTTTGTTGAGGTCTTCAATAGCAAGTACTTCTCTAACAGTGCTAGGGAACTGAAGCTTGCTGAATTTCAGCGTCTTTGCCAAGGTACAATTCCAGTGGATTAGTACGAAGCGAAGTTCGCTAAACTGTCGCAATACGCCCCTAGATTGGTCGAGGATCCGGAAGACCAAGCTAGGAGATTTAGAGATGGACTCAAACAGGAGCTGAGGAGTCCATTGGTGTGGTTCAATTTAAAGGGCTACAATGACTTGTACGAACAGGCCCACATGATAGAGAGAGACTTGAGTGAACAGATTGTTGCATCTAATTCAAGGTTTGGGTCTAATTGAGATGGGAATCGATTTGGGAAGAGACCGATGACAGGAGGAAGATATCCTATTCCACCCAATAGTAAAGGTAGGATAGGAAGTCAGCAAGCTAGTTTAGAGTGTGTCGTTCCTGTGGAGGACAGCATGGATCAGCCCCATGCCTAGCTAGGATGGGTGCTTGCTTTGTATGTGGCTAGTAGGGTCACATAGCCAGGAATTGTCCCAAAAGACCAATGGGACAGTAGTTACCGCCGCCACCACCGATGGGTCAAATCCGAGGAGTCGCACCACTGAATGCACCGCAGGATGGATTGAACCAACCTCCAACTCAGGGAAGGACATACACTATCACTAGAGGTTAGGCTGAGGATGCACCTAATGTGATCATAGGTACGGTCTCGTTGAACAACCACATTGTTTTTGCTTTATTTGACCTTGGAGCTACTTATTCATTTATAGCTAAGCAGGTTGTTAAGTTGGTGGGATTGATTCTTGAGTTGTTAGAGTCAGTGGTTAGTATATCTACACCACTAAAGGATAAGCTGTTAGCTACAGTGGATTGTCCTGGTTGCACGTTAGCGATTAGTGAGCGAGAGGGGAAGATAGACTTGATAGTCCTATCCATGTATGATTTTGACCTGATTATTGGCATGGACTGGCTCACCAAGCAAAGAGCTAAGTTGAATTGCTATCACAAAAGGATTCGGTTTAACCCATTGGGGGGGGTGAGAGCTTCATGTTTATTGGGAGTCGAGGAGGACCCTCGATTACCTTAATCTCATCGCTTGAGGCAACCCGCTTGTTAAACAAGGGTTGCCAAGGTTACCTGGCAACTGTCATGGATACGACAGTTGAAGAGCAGAAGATAGAAGATGTTGCAGTGGTTCAAGAATTTCCAAATGTATTCCCAAAAGAATTACCAGGTCTACCGCCAGAAAGAGAAATTGAATTCGTAATTGAGTTAGCCCCCAGGACAAAGCTAATCTGTAAGGCTCCTTCCCGGATGGTGTTGTTAGAATTAAAAGAGCTAAAGGTGCAGATGCAGGAGTTATTGGACAAGGGATTCATACATCCCAGTGCATCACCTTGGGGAGCACCAGTTCTGTTTGTAAAGAAGAAGGATGGTTCATTGCGCCTGTGCATCGACTATTGTCAACTCAATTAGGTGACGATCAAGAATAATTATCCATTGCCGAGGATCGATGACTTGCTTGATCAATTACAAGGAGTGTCGATATTTTCAAAAATCAACCTGAGGATATGATATCATCAGTTGAGAATCAGAAAGGAGGATATACCGAAATCAGCATTTCGTACTCGGTATGGTCATTATGAATTCACAATCATGCCATTTGGATTGACGAAAGCTCTAGCTGCTTTTATGGATATGATGAACCAAGTGTTCAAAGAATATAACGATCAATTCGTGATCGTGTTCATTGATGACATCCTGGTGTACTCTAGAAGTACAGAGGAGCATGAAGGGCATTTGAGATTGGTACTGCAGACACTTAGGAATCATGAGCTATACGCTAAGTTTAGCAAGTGCGAGTTTTGGTTGACTTGTGTTGCTTTCCTAGGTCACGTGATTTCAGGCGAAGGAATCTCCATGAACCCGTCCAAGATTGAAGCAGTGATCAACTGGCCAAGACTGACTACAGTGACAGAGATCAAAAGTCTTTTGGGTTTAGCAGGGTATTACAGATGGTTCGTGGAAGGGTTTTCAACGTTAGCCTCACCTTTGACTCGACTGCTAAAGAAGGAAGAAAAGTTTGTGTGGACAAACAAATGCGAGTGTAGTTTCCAAGAGCTTAAGCAGAAGTTGACTACCGCACTTGTGTTGACCATTCCATCTGGTACTGGAGGATATGAGATCTATAGTGATGCGTTGTTTAGAGGATTAGGTTGCGTGTTGATGTAACATGGCAGAGTTGTTGCATACGCGTCCCATCAGTTGAGATCTCATGAACTGAATTATTGGACATATGACTTAGAACTTGCAGCAATTATTTTTGCTCTGAAGATTTGGAGACATTATTTATGTGGAGAAAGATTCCAGATCTTCACAGACTATCAAAGTCTCAAGTACCTATTCTCTTATAAGGAGTTGAATATGAGATAGTGTTGTTGGATGGAACTCCTGAAGGATTATGATTGCGACATCTTGTATCACCCTGGAAAAGCGAACAAGGTCGCCAATGCACTGAGTCGGAAGTCTTCAGTAGCACAGATGGTACTCAAGGAATAGATCTTATTCGAGTGAGCTCGAGATTCGATTTTCAAGTTTGAGATAGGCCACCTTTCAAGTTTTATGGCCACCCTCAGAATTGAGCCGGAAGTGTAGATCAGAATCAAGACGCTTCAACCAATAAATCCAAAGATTCAAAAGATCCTACAAGAGGATACTGATAAGAGAAAACATGACTTTCATATTTCTGATGATGGAACACTAAGGTTCCAAGGATGATTGTGTGTACTTGACGATGCAGAGCTTATGGAGGAGATCTTATCAGAAGCTCATCGTAGCAGTTATAGCATTCATCCTAGCAGTACGAAAATGTATCAGAATCTGTGTCAATACTATTGATGGTCAGGTATTGTTGACACCTATTTTTACAAAAAAAAAAAAAGGGAAGAAAGAAAATCAATCAAAAAGTCAATTAAAAAAAAAACAGTCGAGTCAGGCCGGATCTGGCCTTGGCTCACCGGCCCACCTTTTTTTTCCTTTCTTTTCCCCCCGCGGCCCAGCCTCTTTTCCCCCCGTTGGCCTGGCCCACGCCCCATCCTTCTCCCTCCTCTAGTCTTCGTGCAGGACCTGCAGAAGAAAGAACAGGAGGAAGCTGAAGAAGGATCTATAGAGGATCATCAACTGCGATTTCAGAAAAATGGAAGCAATGAAAGCTTGGCTGCAGCGTGGTAGCACCTGCAGTTGATGAAGCCCAAGAAAACCTGCAGCCGTTGTAGCTGAATACAGACCGAACTCAGTCCTAAAAAGAAGACTGGCTGCAGGCATACATAGATGCAAGGAGGTTGGATTGACCGAGGAAAATTAGAGCTGAAGATGGAAAGGAAAGAGAGCTGGCTTCGTGGACTAGAAAAAGGCATTTTGGATGGACACGAAGGGAAAGGAACCAACGACGGTTTTAAAAGAAAACAAGAGCAAAACAGGAAGGGAAAAAAAAAAAACACCAGCACAAAACAGAGCGAGAGAGAGAGAACCGAGAGGGGGGCGAGGGTGAGACTGGAGTTTTTTGGAGATACAGAGAAAGACATAGAGAGAGGGAGCCTGAAGGAAAGCCTCGCCGTCGTCAGTCATCCGCCCGAGATCTGCCGTCCACCGCGATCCTTTCCCATTAAGCAAGGTAGGAGCACCCCTCCCGTTGGAACTTGTTTGAACCATTAGAACTTTTTGACCAAAATCTCGACAAGACGAAGCGAGTTTAGGACGATTCGTGATGTTGTGAGGCTAACTCATCATGCTTAGGTTGAGGAGTGCTTCCGGTTTGAACCAAAACTCGAGTTCATGAATGCATACCAATTGCTCGACTTTTGCTTGAATGAAGCGTGAAACATTTAGGAACACCGAACTTGAGTACGGGATTTTTAAGTGAAATCATTGTAAAATAAGACGGCTCCAATATGAAACACATCTATTTAAGCTTGTATGCATCATCTGTGGCTCGAAGGTTGCAATAAATCTCGCTCTGGAACATGTTTGTTAAATCGCATACTGACCGTTTGATAGAATGCCTGAGAGAAGGCCGCAATATCTATGCATGTTAGAGCTCAAGATCAATTCACGTTTTGTCCTGTATTGGTTGGATTTGGTTTAATATTAGTATTTTCTCTGTCTCTATGAACCCTTGCGGCTCAGCCACGTTTTGATCCAACTGGAAGCCGAGACTTGTTCCTTTTGTTAGTCCACACGCATGCCGGGTTTGAGTGAACTAATGTTACTAATTTCGGATGCTTTTTGACAATTTCCTTGAGTCTGGCGATGAGTTCGAGTCCTGAAAATCGTTAATATCATTCCCCCAGTCCATGCTCACCACATGTTTGACAATATGTCCAATCCAGCCTAGGCGCTTGCATTACCGATTCCCGGTTATTCTTGAACATGTATAGGCAGGTTTCATGTGTTATAAACCTCTTGTTGTTTGTTGGTCTTCATTTGCATCATTAGACAAAATCTGGACATTCACCTTTTCTTTTCTTTTTGTTTCATTTTGTGCTCTTACTATCTGTTTTACAAATTTTTAACGTGTCTTGGTGGTCCTCGCAGATGAGGAAGTGCTCGGAGTCTAAGATATTTTGTTGGGTTGTCTCTCCTGTCTGCACACTCTGTACATTCGCTGTTTTGTGGTCATAAGTGGGAGGTGTCGGCTGCCAACGGTGGTTGAGATGGTTAGTTTGCACTCCTTCAGAAATACGTGATTTGCAATGAGTTTCCTTGACATTCGCTGCGTTATATTCATTTTTCGTTGGACGCTTGGATACTTTGGCCATAAATAACAAATGGCTTCGGATGGGCGATGGTGGTGGTAAACGACGAGTTCAGCCGCTGTTTTGCTTATGGTACTCGGAGTGAGAGAATGGGTTGGGCATTCGGCGATGGAGGCCTCGGAAGGAAGGGCCGATTTCGGGCGTGGGAGGAAATTATCGAAGAAGAAGAAGAGAAAAAATGGGTGTTAAAAGTGAAAAAAATAAAAGGAAGAAGATGACGCCTGCAGAAAAGAACGTGTAAACGAGTAGACTAAAGGGGAGGAGAAAAATAAAAGTAAAAGAAGGGAAAAGAAATAAAAAAAAAAAAAAAAAAGAAAGAAGAGAGAAAGTGGCTTCGGGAATAGGAGTCACTGAAAAAGGAGGGAAATGCAGCAAAGAAAAGACAGAGCAATGAAAATTAAAAAAATTAAAAATGAAATTAAAAAAATGACGAATAAAAAAATATGTATATTTTAAGTTTAAAAAATCTTTTTTATCTGATATGGGTCGGACATGGGCTCGGATTGGATCAACGGGTCGGATTGGTCCTATCCGGTCTGAATCCTTATTTTTCCAGATAAAATAATATTAAATATTAAAAATACATTAAAAATTCAAAAATTTTCAAAAAAAATTCGAAAAATAATAAAAATTCAAAAAAATCCCGAAAATTCAAAATTTCAGAAAACACTAAAAAAAATATTTTTATTAAAAAATTAATTACAATATTTAAAAATTAAAAAATATATTTTTGAAAAAAATTCGAAAATTAAAACATGTAGGATTTGGTTAAAAATTGTTGTGTTTTGCCTTTTTTTTTAGCGTAATTAGGCATTTATTTTCTTGTACCTTGATTATATTGCATGTTCAATTCGCACATTTGATTATATTTGTGGATGTTTAATCGGACGTGCTCAATTTTACTGCAATTAAAACTTTGGTAGCTATGATTGTGACCTTAATGATTGCGCACTCATAGGATCACCCCGCATGTTAGTGGATAATATAAAATCAATCCAAACTGTTTGGCGAAAAAAATTTTCTGTTAAAATGAACAAGATTAGGTACCGAAAGGACACTAATTGGTCAATTAGTGTAATCAAGTCCCCGATCCTAGATTCTCTGGTTGCGTAGGAAGTGAGGCACGCTCCCATGCCTTACTTGGTTCTAGCCGACCCCAATAGGCTAGTGGCGACTCCTTTTGTGCAAATTTCTAAAAAGTATCATAATGTCACGCAAGGTATGGGCTTGGGAGAGCCCGCGCTTAATTATGGGCCTTAGGTCGGTCCCTTAGGCAATACCCCTAAACCTGTTCCCTTCCCTTGAGGGTAGGTCGCGACAGCTTGGTGACTCCGCTGAGGAATGGTTTTAGACCTTAGAGGACTTAGGCCGACTTCGATCTTGTTCAAAAATATTATTGTTTGGTAGTGAGGATCCGAGGTACATCCTTAACAGGCTGATCGTTTAATGTTCATGCTTAATGGGAGGTATAAGGGGGGAGTGATTGCTAACCCTTGTTTTGCAGGGGAGGTGTAGGAATGAATGGTTTATTTATGCATGAAGTGCTGATTGCTTATCAATTGTCATGCCTATGTCCCCTGCATTGCACTACACCATAGCACACACAACCTGCCACCGGACCTAGGCCACATAGGATCACATAGGATGGTGTTGAGGTGGATACCACTCCGATTACAACCATGTAGTACGAGTCGCCCACCTTAACCCCGAAATTTCTTTCTTCATGTCGAAGATACCCACCCCGGTCTGCAACCGCGCAATACGGGTCGGTTCTTTAATGAAGTCGGAGTCATGGGTAACCCGACCTAGCCACGACCTTGCTGGTTCAGTCTAGTGATCCTATTGTTCCATTTTGAGCCAGTTAGAGTAGAAATCGAATTACCGTCCATGCGTATGTCTATGTCATTGGCTTTGTTACTCAATGAGTAGGGTAAGATTTTCAAATTCTTTTCTTCGCAATTTACTTATTCTGTGACATCTTGAAATTCGACCCCGTTTCGATAAAGTGAAATGGGCATTTCGTCCACGTGCCTATGGTCATTTTTCTTTGAGCTGATCACTCACGAGTTAACTAACCTATTGGGTAAAGCCGTTAAGGGATGTATCAGCTGTAAAATCCCTAAAAGCTACCTAACTGGTTGGATTGGACTAAAATCACGTTTGACTGATTCTAACCATGAAATTTAATTTGGTTTCGGGAATCGAATTTTAAGTGCGTCATAATTCTTTTTTTTAGGACATTGTCTCATTGTTCGTCAATTTATTAACGAGTTCGAAATTTCAAGAAAGAAATTATCGGAAGAAAAATTGAAGACCAAAAGAGCATAGAAAGGGAAAGGGAAAGAGAAAAGGAAAATTTAGGAATAATTGTATTATTAATTTCCCTTTTCTCTCTCTCCTTTTCTCTCTCTCCCTTTTCTCTTTTTTTTTCTCTCTCTTCTCTCTCCTCTCCCCTCCCCTCGTGCGTTTCTCCCCACTGATTGCCCCCTGCTGTCTTCCACTCTACTTCTCATTTATTTTACTTTTTGACCAGTCAAACTTGATCTTTCTCTCTTCTCTCTCTCATCTCTCTCTCTCTCTCGACACTCTCCCTCTCGTTCTCCCCCTCCGTTCGAGCGAACCAGAAGCTAGAGGAAAAACGGAAGCTGCAGCCCATCGTCGCCGCCCGTTTCGTCGCCGCACCGCATGCCCGCATGTTGCCCACGCATCCCGCCGCTCATCCCTTGCATCCCTGCCGCCTAGCAGCTCCGTCCAGCAGCTGTTTGGTCTCTATCCAGCTTCGGGAGTAGCTAAAGAAGCCGCCGGACCGCCGACCAGCTCCATCTCCGGCCACCGTTCGAACCACCGGAGCTCCCCTTGCCCACTGCCGGCCTCCCCTTGCCGCCCTAGCCGCCGGATTAGCTTCGACAAGCCTTGAACCGCAACCCACGAAATGGTTTTCCAGCCGGTTCGTGGGCTGTTTTGGGCCGTTTCTGGGCCCCGAACCTGAGCCGTGCTTTGGGAAGAATCGTTCCTCGCGTCGCCCCCGTCGGATTGATCCGATTTGCGCGCGATTTGGTGAGTAATCTCACTAATCCCGGATTAGTTGGCTAGTTATGCTTAAGGTCGGTTTAGTTTTAATTAATTATGTTTAGGTTGTTAGATTAGAATAAATTAGCAATTATTAGTCAATTGTGATGCAATTTAAATAAATTGATTGCGCAATTAACAAGTAGATGTGGTCTACTATTTATTGGAAGTATCTCGAGAATTTTCGACCCCTAATCGCTTCAATTCGAAATTAATTAATTAATTATTTATGTTCCAAAAATTCAATCGGGATGGCCCGTGACCGGAAATTTATGTTGGTGATCGTGGTGCAGTCCGTTTATTTAATTGGGCCTTATTTTGAGCTAAACGGAATTTTTAATGTTTAATAATTAATTTTCAAAATTAATTAATAATTAATTATTTTTCGAAAATTAAGATTGAGATGGCCGACGACCGAAATCTCGTGCTGATTGTCGTGGCACAGTCTGTTTATTTATTTGAGCTTTGAATTGTGCCAAATTGAATTGAATGTGGAATTTAGGATATATTCCTAAATGGTTGTGGTTAATTATTTCATTAAGAAATCGTTGAGTATTGAATATTGAAAGTGGTCGAGTGGGACCGTAAAGCCATTGAATATCGAAAGTGGTCGAGTGGGACCGTAAACCCATTGAATATCGAAGGTCGAGTGGGACCGTAAAGCCATTGAGTATCAAAAGTGGTCGAGTGGGACCGTAAAGCCATTGAATTTTGAAAGTGGTCGAGTGGGACCGTAAAGCCATTGAATTTTGAAAGTGGTCGAGTGGGACCGTAAAGCCATTAAATATTGAATGTTGTCGAGTGGGACTGTGTCTTCCACCTATGCTCAAGATGTGATTTGAGGATCGTGATTCGTAATTGGGGATTGAGATGGAATAATCGAATTGACCTAGAAATGGTTTGACTGACATGCAATCGACTAGGTTGATTGATCATTGCTTTGATTTGATGTCGTGAATTGATTGACTGATTGGAAATGACCGTGAGTGGTCTTGTTGGCATGTAATCGACTAGGTCGATTTGATCAATACTTTGATATGTGATTTGATTGATTGTGCATTGAGATATTTGAGGTATCTGTATATAACCTTGAATTGCAGGTTGAGACTGATGCCAAGGTACATCTTCTGCCCTGTGCGTGTATAGGTAGCCTATAGTATAATGGTTTACTAATCGGGCTTAGTGGGGTAGAGCTCACTGAGACATAGTCTCATCCCAGTTTGGGGAAAAATATTTCAGGACCCCGATGAGGAGCTGAGGAGGAGGAGTCTGAGAAGGAGAACTCGGTGGTGAAACCTGAGGAGAAGGATTTTTGAAAGAAGAAAATAATAATGAGAGGAGTCTTAAATATGATCCGGATGGACTGAGATTCTATCTTCTTTTGAGATCTCTATTTTGATGTGAATAGAAATAGAGTAAAAAGTTGTGAAGTACTCGGTTTGTGTTTTGTATAAAAAGTTTGGTTATGAGTTTCAATATGAAAAATATGGCCCCGCTTTTCTATCCCATTGTTTTATTGTCTGGGGATTTATAATTGCTTCCACATGTGTTTAATAAAAGAAAGGGTCGGGGATATATAGTCCTGGGATATCACATATTAGAATCGACCAAGAGAAGGATGTGTGCGTGCCCTAGGATCGGGGCGTGACATCCAGTTTAAGTGGTATTAGAGCGAAGTTGAAGATTGGAGTGATAAGGAGCGTTGACCATGGGATAGTTAGTAGGAAAGGCCTTTAAATTCATGCCGGTGTATGTCTGTGCTAGCTGAATGCTAGAATTATTTGTTGGGTGTGGATCGCTCATCTTCTAATCTAGTGTGGATTTGGAAGACGGGTTTCAGTGTAAAGATTGAACCATGAGCGAGCAGGAGCTGAGAACTCCTAATAAGAGGACCATGTTGTTTGTGACTCGGGATGATGCACTGACAAAGGTCAGTACCTAAGGTGGTTGTGGCAGAGTGTTGGCTTTGGCCAGCTCGAGTGTAAGAGTACCACCGTAGGTTGGTACTTGTGTAGCAGCGTCGAATGAGCCTAAGTTCGATAGGATCGTTGATGCTAGTGTTCCTTGGGAATTAGATGAGCCAGGGGGCTCAGGATCGAGCTAGGAGGCTCAGGATCGAGCCGTCGTCAGTGTTGCAACCGCCGTTGTCGCTTAACCTGCTGAGATCCAGAGTGGAGATGTGATCTGGGAGCGAGTCATTACATTCGAGCTGAGGTATAGATCCAATTTAGGCAGAAATGGAAATCGGTCAGAGAAAAGACTGAGGTCGAGAGAAAAGTATTCTATTCCACTCATAAGGAAGGGTGGGATAGTCAAGTCAGCACCAAGTCAAATAGATCATGTTGTTTCTAGACGCGATGATGGAGGTCAATCTTATGTCCTTCCTAAGATGCGAGATTGTTTGGAGTATAGCCAACAAGGATATCTGGTTGGGAGTGGTCCTAGCAGACTGATGTGTGCTGTCACTTGGCAGGAGATAGAAGACTCACATGATAGGTGTTAGAATTGTAGAAGAAAGCATGGATAAATCCAGTGTCCGAGTATGACTAGAATATGTTGTGATGATGACCAGCATGACCATCGGGTGAAAGGACTGTCAGTGGAAGTCTAAGGTAGCATAGACATTGCTACTGCGGCCAGAACGCCACTAGGATGGCGAAAGGAATGAGAGTAGAATGGACCTTGCACCGATCAGAGAAAGAATGTGTTGGAAGTGATTTTATCAAAGCAGCGCAATGGAGCTTTGTGCTGAGTTGGTAGGACTTAAATTGTTGAAGTAAAAGTGAAAGAAAGGGGAATCACTAGCAATAGTTGTGCTTGACTAGTTGCTGAGGTGTGAATTTGATGCCATATGAACAGTGTGGGCTTATGGAGCATCTTGTGATAATGAATCATGGTCATTGAGTAATCCAGTTTAGTCTATTAACATGTGAAAGTGTCGAGGTTATTGGGAGTCGAAAAGAATATTCAATTTCATTAATCTCATTGACTGGAGGCAATTTGTTTGTAGACGGAGGTTGCCAAGGTTGCTTGGTGATTGTCTTGGGTAAGACAGATTGAAGAACTAAAGATGGAGGACATCTCAGTGGTCTAAGAACTTCTAGATGTGTTGTCATAAGAATCGTCAGACCACCGTCAGAGAAAAAGATAGAAAGTGCGATCGAGCTAGCACCAAGATAGAGCCACTCTCAAAGGCTTCTTACCAGCTGTTGTTGTCTGAACTGGTAGAATTGAAGATGCAAATGTGAAGATTGATGAATGAGGAATTCATGCATATCGGTGCATCACTTTGGGGAAACATTAGTTTTGTTTGAGAGAAGAAGAAAGATGGTTTGTTGTGGGTGTGCATCGACCATCGTCAACTCAATTAGGTGAAGATTGAGGACAAGTGTTCTTTGCCAAAGATCAATGAATGGTGTGACTAGTTATAAAGAATATTGATGTTTTAAAGGTCGACTTGAGATTATGAATTCATCAGTTACGAACCAGGAAGGAGGTTGTATGAAAGATAGCTGTTCGTACTTTATATGGTTTTTACGAGAGTATTGTAAGATCGTTTGGCCTGGTGAACACTCTAGTTGCTGTGATGGATTTGACAAACAGAATGTTCAAGGAATATCCGGATCAGTTTGTGATCGTGTTCATTGATGATATCTTGGTCTATTTGAGAAGTGATGAAGAGCATGAGAATCATTTGAGAATAGTGCTTCAGACCTTAAGAACTCATTAGCTGTATGCTAAGTTTGGAAAATGCGAGTTTTGGTTGACTTGTGTTACGTTCTTAGGTCATATGATTTTCGGAGAAGGAATCTCCGTCGACCCAAGCAAGATAGAAGTCGTGATCAAGTAGTAGAGACCGACATCAGTGATAGAGATCATAATTTTTCTGGGGTTAGCAGGTTATTACAAACGATTTGTGGAAGGGTTATCATCAATAGCGTCGCCTCTGACAAAGCTCCTGAAGAAAGAAAAGAAATTGGTATGGTCAGACAAGTACGAGCGTAGTTTCCAAGAGCTGAAGGAAAAGCTGACTACCGCACTTGTGCTGACAATTCCATCTCGTCTTGGAGGATTCGAGATCTATAGTGATGCGTCATTCAGGGGATTGGGTTGCGTGCTGATGCAACATGACAGAGTTGTTGCATACGCTTCCTGGCAGTTGAGACCTCATGAATTGAATTATTCGACGCATGACTTAGAACTCGTAGCCATCATATTTGCATTGAAGATTTGGAGGCACTACTTATGTGGAGAGAAGTTTCAGATCTTCATGGACCATCAAAGTCTCAAGTATTTGTTCTCTCAGAAGGAGTTGAACATGAGACAGCGTTGATGGATGGAATTGCCGAAGGATTACAACTGTGATATTTTATATCACCTGGGAAAGGCAAACAAGGTCGCCGATGCATTAAGTCGGAAGTCTTCAATAGCGCAAATCTTGATTAAGGAGTGGAACTTAACGAGAGAGCTCGGGATTTGGAATTCAAATTTGAGATAGGCCACCTTTCGAGTCTTATGGCCACCCTTAGAATTGAACCGAATGTCCAGGTCAGAATTAAAGAACTCCAACCGACAGATCCATATGTCCAGTTAATTCTTCAAGAGGATACCGATAAAAGAAAGGCTGATTTTCAAGTTTCTGATGACGGGACTTTAAGGTTCCGAGGACGTTTGGTTGTACCTGACGATGTTGAGCTTAGAGAAGAAATTTTATCTAAAGCACATCGTACCGGTTATAGCGTTCATCTTGGAAGTACCAAAATGTATCAGAATCTGCGTCAACACTACTGGTGGTCAGGTATGAAGGCGGATATCGCCAAACATGTGGCCAAGTGTTTCACTTGTCAGCAAGTAAAAGCCCAGCATTGCAAGTTGGGAGGACTTCTGCAACCTCTCGCGATCCCAGAGTGGAAATGGGAGCACATCACGATGGATTTCGTGATTGGACTACCAATGAGTCAAAGAGGAAATGATTTGATTTGGGTAGTAGTCGACAGGTTGACAAAGTCGGCTCACTTCATTGCAGTTCGAAAGGACCTCAGTCTTGATAGGCATGCAGACCTGTATGTGCGTCAGGTGGTTCGTATGCATGTAGTGCTAGTTACAATAACATCTGATAGAGACCCGAGGTTTACTGCTGCTTTTTGGAAGAGCTTGCAGAGTGCTTTAGGTACAAAGCTTCAGTACAGAACGGCATATCATCCTCAGACGGATGGCCAGTTTGAAAGGACAATTCAGACTCTTGAAGACATGCTGAGAGCGTGTGTAATAGACTTCAAAGGAAGTTGGGAAGATCAGCTTCATCTGGTAGAATTCGCCTACAACAACAGTTATCAGCAGAGCATCAAGATGGCTCCATTTGAAGCGTTGTATGGCAGAGCATGCAGAACTCCAGTGTGTTGGGATGAAGTTGGAGAAAGGAAGATAACAGGCCCAGAGTTGGTTCAGCAATCAGTAGATGCCATGGCAGTGATCAAAGACAGATTAAAGACCGCGCAGAGCAAGCAGAAAAGTTATGCAGATAAGCATCGAAGGTATTTGGAATTCCAAGTTGGTGATAACGTTTTTCTGAAAGTGTCACCAATGAGGGGAAATTCGCGCTTTGGTAAGAAAGGCAAGTTGAGTCCGAGGTACGTAGGTCCGTTTGAGATTCTTGAAAGAATCGGAAACCTAGCGTATCGTCTTGCATTGCCGCCAAGATTGGCGCAAGTGCATGACATCTTTCATGTGTCAATGTTAAGGAAGTACGAGCCTGACTCGACCCACGTGCTCATTTTCGAGGAATTGGACGTGGATGACCTTGTGTCATACGTTGAAAGCCCGGTCCAGATTGTCGATCGTAAAGAGCAAATTTTGCGTACAAAGACCATTCCATTGGTCAAAGTGGTCTGGCAACACCACGGTATTGAAGGAGTGACCTGGGAGACAGAAGAGTTGATGAGACAATTGTACCCCTGCCTTTTTGATCAAAGTGTAATGGTTTAAATTTCGAGGACAAAATTTTTATAAGAAGGGAAGAGTTGTGACATCCTGAAATTCGACCTCGTTTCGATAAAGTGAAATGGGCATTTCGTCGACGTGCCTATGGTCCTTTTTCTCTGAGCTGATCACTCACGAGTTAACTAACCTATTGGGTAAAGCCGTTAAGGGATGTATCAGCTGTAAAATCCCTAAAAGCTACCTAATTGGTTGGATTGGACTAAAATCACGTTTGACTGATTCTAACCATGAAATTTCATTTGGTTACGGGAATCGAATTTTAAGCGCATCATAATTCTTTTTTTTTTTAGGACATTGTCTCATCGTTCGTCAATTTATTGACGAGTTCGAAATTTCAAGAAAGAAATTATCGGAAGAAAAATTGAAGACCAAAAGAGCATAGAAAGGGAAAGGGAAAGAGAAAAGGAAAAATAGGAATAATTGTATTATTAATTTCCCTTTTCTCTCTCTCCCTTTTCTCTTTTTTTTTCTCTCTCTTCTCTCTCCTCTCCCCTCCCCCTCGTGCGTTTCTCCCCACCGATTGCCCCTGCTGTCTTCCACTCTACTTCTCTTTTATTTTACTTTTTAACCATTCAAACCTGATCTTTCTCTCTTCTCTCTCTCATCTCTCTCTCTCTCTCGACACTCTCCCTCTCCTTCTCCCCCTTCGTTCAAGCGAACCAAAAGCTGGAGGAAAAACGGAAGCTGCAGCCCATCGTCGCCGCCCGTTCCGCCGCCGCACCGCACGCCCGCACATCGCCCACGCATCCCGCCGCTCATCCCTCGCATCCCCGCCGCCTAGCAGCTTCGTCTAGCAACTGTTTGGTCTCTATCCAGCTTCGGGAGTAGCTGAAGAAGCTGTCGGACCGCCGACCAGCTCCATCTCCGGCCACTGTTCGGACCATCGGAGCTCCCCTTGCCCACTGTCGGCCTCCCCTCGCCGCCCTAGCCGCCGGATTAGCTCCAGCAAGCCTTGAACCGCAACCCACGAAGTGGGTTTCCAGCCGGTTCGTGGGCCGTTTTGGGCCGTTTCCGGGCTCCGAACCCGAGCCGTGCTTTGGGAAGAATCGTTCCTCACGTCGCCCCCGTCGGATTGATCCGATTTGCACGTAATTTGGTGAGTAATCTCACTAATCCCTGATTAGTTGTCTAATTATGCTTAAGATTGGTTTATTTTTAATTAATTATGTTTAAGTTGTTAGATTAGAATAAATTAGAAATTATTAGTCAATTGTGATGCGATTTAAATAAATTGATTGTGCAATTAACAAGTAGACGTGGTCTACTATTTATTGGAATTATCTCGGGAATTTTCCGACCCCTAATCGGGCTTCAATTTGGCGATTCTCGGCCTAAGTGGGACTATTGGCATTTAAATATTATTTTTCGGAATTAAATTAATTAATTATTTATTTTCCGAAAATTCAACTGGGATGGCCAGTGACCGGAATATTATGCTGATGATTGTGGTGAAGTCCGTTTATTTAATCGGGCTTTATTTGAGCTAAATTGAATTTTTAATATGAATTATTTAATTTTTGAAATTAATTAATTAATTAATTATTTTTCGAAAATTCAACTGGGATGGCCTGTGACCGGAAATTTATGTTGGTGATCGTGGTGCAGTTCGTTTATTTAATTGCGCCTTATTTTGAGCTAAACAGAATTTTTAATGTTTAATAATTAATTTTTGAAATTAATTAATAATTAATTATTTTTCGGAAATTAAGATTGAGATGGCCGACGACTGAAATCTCGTGTCGATTGTCGTGGCGCAGTCTGTTTATTTATTTGAGCTTTGAATTGTGCCAAATTGAATCGAATGTGGAATTTAGTTAATTATTTCATTGAGAAATCGTTGAGTGTTGATTGAATTTCGAAAGTGGTCGAGTGGGACCGTAGAGCCATTGAATTTCGAAAGTGGTCGAGTGGGACCGTAAAGCCATTGAATATCGAAAGTGGTCAAGTGGGACCGTAAAGCCATTGAGTATCGAAAGTGGTCGAGTGGGACCGTAAAGCCATTGAATATTGAAAGTGGTTGAGTGGGACCGTAAAGCCATTGAATTTTGAAAGTGGTCGAGTGAGCCGTAAAGCCATTGAATTTTGAAAGTGGTCGAGTGGGACCGTAAAGCCATTGAGTATCGAAAGTGGTCGAGTGGGACCGTAAAGCCATTAAATATTGAATATTGTCGAGTGGGACTGTGTCTTCCACCTATGCTCAAGATGTGATCTGAGGATCGTGATTCGTAATTGGGGATTGAGATGAAATAATTGAATTGACCTAGAAATGGTCTGACTGACATGTAATCGACTAGGTCGATTGATCATTGCTTTGATTTGATGTCATGAATTGATTGACTGATTGGAAATAACTGTGAGTGGTCTTGTTGGCATGTAATCGACTAGGTTGATTTGATCGATACTTCGATATGTGATTTGATTGATTGTGCATTGAGATATTTGAGGTATCTGTATATAACCTTGAATTGCAGGTTGAGACTGATGCCAAGGTACGTCTTCTGTCCTGTACGTGTATAGGCAGCCTATAGTATAATGGTTTACTAATTGGGCTTTGTGGGGTAGAACTCGCTAAGACGTGGTCTCATCCCAGTTTGGGGAAAAACATTTCAGGACGCCGATGAGGAGCTGAGGAGGAGGAGTCTAAGAAGGAGAACTCGGAGGTGAAACCTGAGGAGAAGAATTTTTGAAAGAAGAAGATAATACTGAGAGGAGTCTTAAATATGATCCGGATAGATTGAGATTCTATCTTCTTTTGAGATCTCTATTTTGATGTGAATAGAAATAGAGTAAAAAGTTGTGAAGTACTCTGGTTTGTGTTTTGTATAAAAAGTTTGGTTATGAGTTTCAATATGAAAAATATGGCCCTGCTTTTCTATCCCATTGTTTTATTGTCTGGGGATTTATAATTGCTTCCGCATGTGCTTAATAAAAGAAAGGGTCGGCGATATATAGTCCTGGGATATCGCATATTAGAATCGACCAAGAGAAGGATGTGTGCGTGCCCTAGGATCGGGGCGTGACATATTCACTTTCTTTTTTGGTCGGTTCATGGCAAATTTGGTTGATCGTAAGTGTGAGTAATACACGATGGGGATACCTGAGAGTCACATCATTGCTGCCCTGAAAGCCGAGCTTCGCACATGGTGGGATAGACTAGACCTGATTGGCCATGATTGGGTGCGATCCTATGTCAGACTATTACTTCCCTTCTTAGAAATAGAAACTCATTATGGTGCGGTACAAGTGTTGGCATATGTCTGGTGTCCCGAGACTTGCACGTTCATGTTCGGTGACCATGAGCTCACTCCCACCTTGGAGGAATATGGCATAGCCATTGGGAAGCCCTTAGTGTCGGAGTTAGTTAGCCTACCTATAGGAATTGAGCACACTTTGACTTTATCTGAGTTCCTTAGAGTTAAGGGAGATGACGTGAGAAAAGTTTTGAAAGCCAATCGCAAAGCCTACCCGTTTTCATTCCTATATGAGTTTTTTCAAAACGCCCCATCTTTCCAAAAGAATAGGATCTTCTTATTAGCTTTCTTTGGGTTCGTGATATTCCCACATCATAGGAATTCTATTAATCCCTCCGTGGCATAGGTAGTTCGTGAGATGTGTATGGGAAGGGGTTTTGTTAATGCCGTCCTGACTGAAACCTTTCTTTCCCTTACCCGCTTTAAAGAAAACAAAGACAAAGTTTTTCATGCCCCCCTGAACTTTTGCAAATTTAGTTCTTCTCTCACATTAAGGGGTTCAATAGCTTGATGACTGTGAACGACATTTCTGACTCTAGCCACCCTATCTTGAAGTTTAGAGATAGGAAAATGTTTGTCTTTGATTATCATTATTCCGAGTGGTTAGCTTTCATGACCAACCCCGGACCTGAAGATTTCCAATAGCATGCCAAATGGCTTCGAGTTCAAGAAGCGTAGTTCGTGTGTGGACTTACTGAACCTATTCTTTTGTTGGGAATTACCGGAGTCACTGAGCATTACCCGACCCGGGTCGCTCGCCAGTTCCAAGAGGTTCAACAACTTTCACCGACAATTCAAGAAGACCCGCTCAGGATAGACTTCCCTAACGGATGCCAAGATCACGAGGACTCTATTGCGTTAGTCAAGTCGATGTGGGATATGTGCCACCCCTGGAAGCTGATATGGCCTGAAGAGGAGTTGGAAGGGCAAGAGAAGACCTATTATGCCTCGATGGAGTACATCCTTAGGCGCAAGATCCCAAAGAGCCTATGCCCGAAGACTTCTGACATGCCATTAAAGGCCACCCACCGAGCCGAGATCAAACGCCTCAAAAGGAAGCTCGAAGAAGCCAATGAGCGTGCCTCGAGGCTGACCCGAATTAGTGGGGCTGCCACAAGTGGAGGTTGTCCTCGTTAGTTAGATTGAGTCAAGTGTGATATGTAATGGGCCCATGCCCACATATGTTACAATGTTAAAGAGTTTGTCTCATGTCGCAATATCGGGAGATAAGAATCATGATTAGCTTCGTTGTTTAGGGGATCCCCCTCATGTCTTCTCCTGTGTTATGTAGTAACCTTATTTTCAATGAAATGAACAAATTGGGGCGATTAGATCTTTGTCATGGATTAACCGCCTAATCATTACTTCATGCTTATATATGCTTGTCTATCCTTGTTCAGGTACTAACATGTTGTCTGCTTTCGTTCGACTGTTAACACGGCTAAGAGGAGATCTCTAATTCGTACTCGTGCAAAGGCCAGGATGGAGAATGAAGATGTCAGCATACGCGTGGCCAACGTGGAGAACCAGCTGGCTCAATTCATTGCATTGATGGCCGAGATAAGTCAAAAAATCAGTGAACCTCCAATCACGACCGTAGCTAGAACCTCCACTCCCGTTTTGTTGGGACACACTCCACCTTTAGCTGGAGAGCCACATGTCACCGATCCTGCTGAAAAAGGTGCTTCTGAGGAAGCCCCTTCTGTTACGCCCGTAATCGTTAATCTGGATCCTCCTCTAAAGGAGGGATTTGCCATTCGCTTCAATGAAGAAAGTGCAAGACGCTTGGCCAAAATGGAGGATCGACTTTGTGCCCTCCAAGGATATGAGATGAATGGAGTGGACAAGCTAACCCTATATGCTAAGGTGAAGGTACCCGAGAATTTCAAGGAGCCAAAATTCACGAGAAAATATGATGGCACTGGCTATCCTATAACCCACCTCAAATACTATTTGAGGAGGATGGCTTGCTACTTCGACAATGTCCCGCTCCTCATACATACATTTCAAGATAGCTTAGACGGTGATGCCTTGTCGTGGTTTATTACACTGGATATTGAAGAGCTCACTGGATGGGACGACCTCGCTGACAAGTTTTTATAGCAGTATAAATTCAACTCTGAGATTGTCCCTACAAGAGAGGAGCTGGTTCGGATGGAAAAGAAGATGAATGAATCGTTTAAAGCGTTCGCCCAGAGGTGGAGAACGATGGCATCATAAGTGAAGCCTCCATTGAGTGAGAAAGAAATGAGGCAGCTTTTCTTGAAGACTTTGCCATTTGATTATTTCCAGGGATTAGTATACTCTGGGTGCCAAACATTTTCACAGTTGGTGGAGGTTGATGAAGGGGTTTAATGGGCGATAGTTGATGGAAGAATATCTACTGGGAATAGCAAAAAGTTCCCAACAAGGAAAGACAAAGAAACGGCAGTCGAAGTGGCATTTATCCAAGAACCATCTGTGCCTATCAGTGTTAATGCCTTCACAAAACCCTAAAGCCATGCAAGGAAACATGTCACGGGGATTTGACGGAAGCAAGAAACTTCCCCGAAGGGAATTCACACCTCTACCTCAACCTCTATCGAAATTGTTATCTATCCTCCTCAAAAAGAGATTGGTAGCTAAAGAGGTGCCTAGAGACAATCCCCCAAGATTCCCGGGGTTCGATGTGACCAAGGCATGTGAATACCACATGGGAGAAAATGGGCATGATGCCGATGATCGTTTCACATTGAAATGGAAAGTTCAGCACCTATTGGATAAATGTGCAGCAAAACCCTTTGGCCGATCATACCGAAGGGGTGAATATGATTCTTGGGGAAGTTCAAGCAAATGAGCGACCCCTTGTGGTAGATGTCCCTAAATTTTATGAGGCCCTCGAGCTAGCTGGGTACTATGAAAAAGATGAAGACATAACCATGGAGAAAAAATTGGAACGTATCCACAAAATGATAGGTATGGGGGCAATCCGAAATGTTGATGGAGAACAAGGGCCACTACCCATGATGGCACCGTTTGTGATTAGCTCATCATCTTACAATACTACTTGCGACCATGACATGGAGAAAACTAAGCCTCCTTTCCCAGAGGAGGAAAAACAAGTGGTAATAGAAGACGTCTCGAGAACAAATTCTGAGAGAACCTTTTGCAGCCATGATCTCTTAGAGAAGATACGTGACAAAGGTGAAGTGTTCAATACGTTGGGTCAACCAAGTGGAAAATATGACTACTATGTGAAATATTATCCTTCCTTGAGTTTCTTTGATGATCCTAAGGACATCATCCCTGATGAATGGGGGGGCATGGATGATTCGATGCCGCGAAAGGAGGGGATGGTCGCTATGATTACCCCGGTGGTGATAGAATTGCTTGATAAGGATCGCACTAGTGATGTCGAGATGGAAACCACTGAGCCAATGATGATTGACCTTATGATCGAAGAATTATCAGCGATCGAAATCCTAGAGGAAAGCCTGACACCTGTCGTGATCGAATTGCCACGTCAAGGAAAGGACGAGGTGATAATGCTAGAACCTCCCTTGGAGTTCAACACCAAAGCGGTACCTTGGGATTACGGGATAAAGGAAGTAGATGTGCTCACCCGATCAGGCCGTTGTTATGCACCCGACAAAGGATTAGAAAAGAGGATCGAAACCGAAGAAGAGGCCAAGCAATTCATGGCCGTAGTAAAATCCAGCGAGTTCAATGTGGTGGACCAACTGCGGAAGTTGCCGGCCCAAATCTCCCTCCTTGAGTTATTTAAATCCTCTGAGAAGCACAGGGACATCTTGCTGAAGGTCCTCAATGAAGTGCATGTGCCCAAAGCAGTCGACAAAGTCCAATTGGAAGAATTTGTTGGGGCCATTCTACTGAAAGACTAGATTGCCTTTACTGATGAGGATCCAACGGCCCTAATCATACCAGAGCGTTGCACATCTCAGTGAAGCATGAGAGCACTCTTGTTTGCAGGGTGTTGATTGATAATGGTTCGGCACTCAATATATGTCCGTTGGCTACACTTCACTGTCTTGGCATTGATCTTGGGAGAATCCGTACTGGCAAGTCGACTGTATGGGCTTTCGACAGGATGAAGAAGGAGGTGATAGGGGAAATTGAACTTGAGCTGCTGATTGGCCTTGTACTTTTTCAAGTCTTGTTCCAAGTTTTAGATATACCAAGCGCTTTTAATTTTCTACTAGGGAGGCCATGGATCCACATGGCGGGTGCCGTTGCCTCTAGCCTTCATCAGAAGCTACGATTTGTAGTGGACAACAGGCTTATCATGGTCCATGGAGAATCTGACTTCAAGATCTACCATGAGAAGGCCATCCCCTATGTGGAGCCTAAGTGTGCCGACGAATCTAGCTTTCAAACATTCGAGCTGGTATCCATGGTCCATATGCCTGCATGATCTTTCACTAAGGCTCCTGAATTGTCTAAACCAGCCATAGCTGTGGAAAAATTATGTTGGTGAGTGGGTATAGTCATGGAGAGGGTCTTGGATCGCAAGTTCAGGGTATGCAAAAGCCCATTGAAGTTCGCAGGAACTTGAGAAGGAGAGGCCTGGGATATGTTGAGGGGCGAGGAGGTCGTCGTGAGAAAGGTGGTCGTGGCAACCAAGGAGGCCGTGAAAGGTAGAGAGGCCGAAGTGCTCGAGGAGGCCGAAATGGGTATAGAGACCCAAGTGAGCGCATTGCCCAGACTGAGGAGGGCAAGGGCGATCAAAGCCCGTTTCCCCTGTTGCTAGAAGAGACGTTTCCAGGACTTCCAAAGATGTTGTTCGAAGAGGAGGAAGACATCTATGGTGGAGCTATATGAGGAGGACGTCATATGCACCATCCTGGCGTATGAGGAAGCTGAGTCCTCTAAAGTCATGGCTGTCCCTCCAGAGCATTACATCATGCATAATCATGATAAAAACTCGTGTGATTCGGATGTGCATGAAGAGAGTCTCTCAGATTTCGATGACGCGAATGACGATCATAAGGGGATCGAGTGTGAATGGAATCGACATGAAGAATCGAAGCCGTTGACAGAAGAACGAACAATCGCCATAAATTTGGGTGATACGGAGAATGTCAGGGAAGTAAAGATCAGGGCAAGTCTTCCAGAGTCAGAGGCGGAAAGGATGACTACTCTCTTGAAAGAATATCAAGATGTGTTCGCCTGGACATATGCTAACATGCTAGGATTAGACCTCGGAATTGTGGAACATGCTTTACCGACGGATCCTAATGTGCCACCCAAGAAGCAAAGACTTAGGAGAACTAAAGCAGAGTTGTCCAAGAAGATCGAAGAAGAAGTGATGAAGTTGCTGAAAGTAGATTTTATCGAAGTGATGCGTTACCCTGATTGGGTAGCAAATATCGTGCCTATAATGAAAAAAGATGGACGAATTAGGGTGTGTATTGACTATCGTGACCTAAATTGAGCTAGTCCCAAGGATGACTTTCCGCTCCCGCATATTGATATCTTGGTTGACAGTACGGCGGGATTCGAGTTATTCTCCTTCATGGACGGTTTTTCTGGATATAACCAAATACATATGAAGGAGGAAGACAGGAGCAAAACATCATTCATAACTCATTGGGGAACTTTTTGCTACAAAGTGATGCCTTTCGATCTAAAGAATGCTGGGGTAATGTATCAGAGGGCAATGACATGATGCATAGGGAAATCAAAGTATACGTCGATGACATGATTGCAAAATCTAGACGTGGCGAAGATCATGTTAAAGTCTTACGAAGGTTGTTCGAACATCTTCGGAAGTTCAAGTTGCGCCTTAATCTCGCAAAATGTGTTTTTGGAGCGAAATCTAGGAAGCTATTAGGATTCATGGTTAGTAGTAGGGGCACAGAGATTGATCCGTCGAAGGTTAAAGCCATTTGCGATTTACGATCCCTAACTACCGCCAGAGAAGTCCGCAGCCTGATGGGACAACTTAATTATGTAGCGAGATTTATCTATCAACTGTTTGAAATAGCGAAGCCATTCTTCAAGCTTCTGAAAAAGAATGCAAAGATTGAGTGGGATGTTGAGTGCCAGGGTGCCTTCGAGAAGATAAAACACTATCTCACTCACGCACCGGTCTTAGTGCCCCCCTCTCCCTAAAATTCCCCTGATTTTGTACTTAACCATACACAACGAATCGTTGGGAGCCATGTTGGCATAGAAAAGACCGAACGATGGGAGAGAATGTGCGATATACTACTTGAGCAAGAAGTTCACCATTTCTGAGAGGAACTACACAAAAATTGAGAGAACTTGTGTGGCTTTGATTTGGGTTTTGCACAGGCTACGACAATACACGCTTCATCACCGGATCTTTCTGGTGACTGAAAATGATCCCATCAAGTATCTATTAGAGAAGCCGGCATTGGTCGGCAAGTTGGCTAAATGGCAAATCTTAATTTCAGAGTTCAACGTTTAGAGCCTGGGACAAAAGTCCTTTAAGGGTCGTGCCATAGCAGACATGTTAGCAGAAAGTTCCAAGGGGTTCGGAGCATCTGATGAGGATAATGAGGTGGGAGAGCAAATTTTACTTGTATCAAGCGACAAATGGACGATGTACTTCAATGGTGCAGTTAACTTAGCCCGGTCTGGTATTGGGGCAGTCCTTATCTCCCCAAATGGACAACACTACCTTGTTGCCACTAAATTGACGTTCCCTTGTACGAATAACGTTGCTGAATACTGCATTCTCGGCCTCCAAGCTGCCGTCGATATGAAAATTCGGAAGCTGCAAGTTTATGGCGATTCGGCCCTTATCATCTTACGGACTAAAGGTGAATGGCGAACATAGGATCCTAAATTGATTCCGTATCATGAGTTCCTGAGGGAGTTGACAGAAGAATTCCAAGAAATAGCATTCGAATACTTACCAAGATCTCAAAATCAGTTCGCGGATGCCTTGGCTACCCTATCCTCAATGTTACAAATAGCTGGAGGCATAGACATTGAACCGTTGAGAATTGAGATCCTTAGGTGCCCAGATTATTGCACGACGGTCGAAGAGAAGCCCGATGGACAGCCATGGTATCACGACATATTGAAGTACCTGCAGAAAGGCGAATTCCCCGAAGAAAGCGAAGCCACAAACAGGAAGCATATCTCAAGGCTAGCATCAAGATTCTTCACTAGTGGAGATGTCCTTTATAAAAGGTCCTTTGACTCAACATTGCTAAGGTGTGTCGACACTAAAGAAGCCGACCGTTTGATGAAAGAGATACATGAAGGAGAGTGTGGCCCCCCATATGAACAGACACTTCTTGGCAAGAAAGATCATGCGGCTTAGTTACTATTGGCTAACCATGGAGTCCGACTGCATTCAGCACGCACGACGGTGTCACCAGTGCTAGATTTATAGAGATAGGATAAATGCCCCTCCAAATGAACTTCACCAAATGTCCCAATCTTGGCCATTCTCTATGTAAGGAATTGACGTGATTGGGCCCATCAACCCCAAGGTGTCAAATGGACATTGATTTATCTTGGTGGCAATTGACTACTTTACGAAGTGGATTGAAGCCAACTCGTATGCCAATGTCACTACTAAGGATGTGGCCAAGTTCATTCGTCGCGATATTATTGCTCGTTATGGTGTATCGAAGGCGATCATCATTGACAATGGCACTAATTTGAACAACAAAGTCGTGGATGGCTTGCTCAGTGAGTTTCGAATTAAACATTTGAACTCGTCACCCTACTGCCCTCATATGAATGGAGCAATGGAGGCGGCAAATAAAAACATAAAGAAAATCTTGTCAAAGACTGCTGAAAATTATCATGACTGGCATGAGAGACTTCCTTATGCACTAATGGCGTACCGAACTTCTATTCGCACCTCTACAGGGGCAACTCATTTTTCACTCGTGTACGGGATAGAGGAGGTCTTACTTGTTGAGGTTGAAGTTCCTTCTCTTAGGGTCATTTCCTAGTCTAAGCTTGATGAGGCCGAGTGGATGCAACAAAGGCATGAGCATCTAAACATGATCGATGAGAGGAGATTGCAAGCTATGTGTCATGGTCAATGCTATCAGAGACGAGTCACAAAAGCCTTCAATCGAAAGGTGCGTCCCAAACACTTCGATGTCAACGACCTGGTGTTGAGGAAGGTGCTTTCGATCATACCAGATCCTCGTGACAAATTCACCCCGAACTACGAAGGGCCGTATGTCATTAAGAAGATCCTCCCGGGCGGTGCTATGGTTTTAGTTGAAATGGATGGCCGTGAGCTGTCTAAGCCTATAAATGCTAATGCTATCAAGAAATATTTCTCATGAATGAGATCAAGGCCGTATAGTCATTTCATGCATAACCCGAGTCACATAGCATCATGCATGTCATGCATACATTACATGCATGCATATTTATTTATATTTCAGGTATCCAACCAACTTGATGAAGTTACAACAAAATGGAAGAAGTTGATCGTTGCCCCTGAAAGGTCAATTCGGATGGCTACCCAACCTCTCGCAAAGGCAATCGAGTATTCCTTTTCCTATTATATATATATATATATATATATATATATATATATATATAAGAGAAAAAGAGAATTTCCATTACAAAAGAGAACCTTTGGCACTTTCCTAGAAACAAAAAATGATAATTGAGAAAAGAAAAAATTTCTACAAGCTTTTTTAGCATCCTTTTTATCTCAAAATTGTTTTCTCGTTTTGTGGATTATTCATTTTGAATCAAAATTCCCTATGGAGATTAATCTACTCAGATGATCTCAGCAGAGTGGATAGAGATGTTAATCATGCCAAGCAGAGGATACTTAGGATGAGGAAAGGCAAGTCATTTGCAAACACATCCTTCAAACACTTTCGAGAGTTGAGTGAAAGGGACCTTCTCTTAGGATGAATGATTCATTCGCATTGAGCACAAAGATCGAAATAATAAATGCGTTTCCTTCATCAATCCCAAGCATTGCACTAATATCTTGCTACCCCTATGGACCAAAAAAAAAAAAAAAGGATGATCCTTCAAAGTACCCTTGTCGAGGACGACCCTACATTGGGGCAGTACAAAGGGTTATAATCATGTTGTAGAGCGAAAGATTGAGAAAGATTCTATTACTTTCACGTGCATCAATCTTCTGGTGATAGCTTCAGAGGAATTCTCATTAGAGCCCGACTCATCCCAAGGTGAAGAAGAGCATTTCCTTCTCTACCCAAACACCGATACCCATTGCTTTAACCAATTTGAGCATGATTATTCATTTCTAAACCCTGAGCGGTGATCATCTCCCTTCACTGGGGTAAGGCATAAGAATTGACCAAATACAATTGACAGTCACGAGAAAATGTGAAAAGCATCTCGAAAGTCATAAGAACTACAAAAGTTCAAAGAGCAAAAAGTTCAACAAACTAGGGGGCATGAAAAAGCGAAAGGTACTGGTAAAAGCAACGCCAATGCTCGTTAAGAACAAAAGCCAAAAAGATGCATCTTATGTAGAAGAAAAAATTATCAAAGTCCGAGTGCCTGCGTAAAAAAATTCATTGCAAGAGCAAAGGACATTAGAGAAATGAGCAAAGTTCCCATGCATAAATAATTAGTCAAGGGACTTTCGAGATGTGCTTTGTGTTTCAAAGCCAAATGCTTTCGAAAGGTTGAGTGACCTGGTCATGATGCCATGCTGATTAGCGACTCTTAAAAACCCTCTTGAAAATTTTAAGCCTTTCGAGCCTCTCCTAAGCCAACATTACAACCCTCTTTCGAAGTCTCTTTTGATTGGGATGGTTTAAGTGAAAATGAGAATACCACAAAGAAGCTACTGCTTGAAGGAGTGGAAGTAATTCTATCTTGTCTTATCTTTCAAGTTCTTGACTTGGAAACCCGATGAAGATAGCAATAAATTTTCCCTTATTGGCCTCAACACAATAATCCCTTTGTGTAAGCCCATGACCAAATCCATATTGCGCTCCTTTCAAAAGACCTTTATGATCGATCAGACTGTGCTCATTGCGAATGTTTCTTGAAGCCTTTGGCATAGGTTATGTGAGATACCCTTAGCAACCAGTTATTTCCCACATTAATGAATTGGATCAAGCAGCCATTTTATCGAGAGTGTGTGAGAAACTCTTTCTGACTAAGAAGGTCTAGTTTGGCATGCTTAATGAGCCTTTTTCATGAGTTGTAGCCATTCTAATAAGAACTTGACTCCCAGAGAATTTGATGATTAATGATATATGCACGAGCGAGATGACATTTCTACGCCGCATGATGCTGATTGGCATTGAATTATTTTTTGAACCAGTCGGACTTAGCTTGATTGGCTTATTTAATTAATGCTGCAATATTGCCAATACATCTCTTGATGACGTCTTTAATGACATTTGCACAAGTAGAGTTTGACAGGATTCCTCGGTGAAGCCATGTAGTTTTCGAGGGGTTAACGGATGCTTTCCAAAAAAAAAAAAACCAAAGGTTCATGGTTAGCCTTAGACCATATTATTTCCAAAGGTTCATGGTCAACCTTAAACCATGTCATCTACGAAGGTTCATTGGTTTTCCTTAAATTATGTATTTCCAACCCGGTCGAAATCCGTTTCTACAAGGTGAGACCTTCCTCCAGTTGAAACTCGTTTTTACACGATGAGACTATCACATTCGGTAGAAACCCGTTTGTACATGGTGAGACCTTCCTCCCGTTGAAACCCGTTTTTACACGGTGAGACTATCATACCCAGTCGAAACCCGTTTTTATATGGTGAGACTATCACATTCGGTCAAAACCCATTTATACATGGTGAGACCTTTCTTCAGTCGAAACCCGTTTTTACACAATGAAGACTATCATACCCAGTCGAAACCCATTTATATATGGTGAGACTATCACATCCGGTCTAAACCCATTTGTACGTAGTGAGACCTTCCTCTAGTCGAAACCCGTTTTTACACGATGAGACTATCATACCCAATCAAAACCCATTTTTACACGGTGAGACTATCACATCCGATTGAAACCCATTTGTACACGGTGAGACATTCCTCCAGTCGAAACCCATTTTTACACGGTAAGACTATCACATCCAGTCGAAACCCGTTTGTACACAGTGAGACCATTCTCCAGTCGAAACCTGTTTTTACATGGTGAGACTATCACATTTGGTCGAAATCCGTTTTTACACGGTAAGACCCATTTTCTAGTCAAAACTCATTATCATAAAATAAGACTTTCTCATCTCGGTCCAGAGACATCTTTTACAAAGTAAGGTCATCCATTCATATCATTTTCTCATACGTAACCCCGATTGTCATCGTCTAAGGGCAAAATAATTTAGATGTCTTTTGTCTTTGAATGGAACCTTTTCGAGGCTACATTCAAAGAGGGGCAACTGTTGACACCTGTTTTTACAAAAAAAAAAAAAGAGAGACAAAATCAATCAAAAAGTCAATAAAAAAAACAGTCGAGTCACGTCGGATCTGTCCTTGGCCTGACTCGCCCACCTTTTTTTTCCCTTTCTTTTCCCCCCCATGGCCTAGCCTCCTTTCCCCCCATCGGCCCGGCCCGTGCCCCATCCTTCTCCCTCCTTCAGTCTTTATGCAGGACTTGCAGAAGATAGAACAGGAGGAAGCCGAAGAAGGATCTGCAGAGGATCAGCAACTGCGATTTTAGAAAAATGGAAGCAATGAAAGCTTGGCTGCAATGTGGCAGCGCCTGCAGTTGACGAAGCCCAAGAAAACATGTAGCCGTTGTAGTTGAAAACAGGCCGAACTTAGTAACAAAGAGAAGATCGGCTGCAAGCATACATATAGGCAAGGAGGCTAGACTGACTGAGGAAAATTAGAGCTGAAGATGGAAAGGAAAGAGAGCTGGCTTCGTGGACTAGAAAAAAAGGCATTTCGGATGGACACGAAGGGAAAGGAACCAACATCGGTTTTAAAAGAAAACAAGAGCAAAACAGGAAGGGAAAAAAAAACACCAGCACAAAACAGAGCGAGAGAGAGAATCGAGAGGGGGGCGAGGGTGAGACTGAAGTTTTTTGGAGATACAGAGAAAGACATAGAGAGAGGGAGCCCGAAGGAAAGCCTCGCTATCGTCAGTCGTCCGCCCGAGATCTGCCGTCCACCGCGATCCTTTCCCATTAAGCCAGGTAGGAGCACGCCTCCTGTTGGAACTCGTTTGAACCATTAGAACTTTTTGACCAAAATCTCGACAAGACGAAGCGAGTGTAGGACAATCCGTGATGTTTTGAGGCTAATGCATCATGCTTAGGTTGAGGAGTGCTTCCGGTTTGAACCCAAAACTCGAGTTCATGAATGCATACCAATTGCTTGACTTTTGCTCGAATGAAGCGTGAAACATTTAGGAACACCGAACTTGAGTACGGGATTTTTAAGTGAAATCATTGTAAAATAAGACGGCTCCAATATGAAAAACATCTATTTAAGCTTGTATGCATCATCAGTGCTCGAAGGTTGCAATAAATCTCGCTCTAGAACATGTTTGTTAAATCGCATACTGACCGTTTGATAGAATGCCTGAGAGAAGGCCGCAATATCTATGCATGTTAGAGCTCAAGATCAATTCATGTTTTGTCCTGTATTGGTTGGATTTGGTTTAATATTAGTATTTTCTCTGTCTCTATGAACCCTTGCGGCTCAGCCACGTTTTGATCCAACTGGAAGCCGAGACTTGTTCCTTTTGTTAGTCCACACGCATGCCGGCTTTGAGTGAACTAATGTTACTGATTTCGGATGCTTTTTGATGATTTCCTTGAGTCTGGCGATGAGTTCGAGTCCTGAAAATCGTTAATATCATTCCCCCAGTCCATGCTCACCACACGTTTGACAATATGTCCAATCCAGCCTAGGCGCTTGCATTACCAATTCCCGGTTATTCTTGAACATGTATAGGCAGGTTTCACGTGTTATAAACCCCTTGTTGTTTGTTGGTCTTCATTTGTATCATTAAACAAAATCTAGACATTCACCTTTTCTTTTCTTTTTGTTTCATTTTGTGCTCTTACTATCTGTTTTGCAAATTTTTAACGTGTCTTGGTGGTCCTCGCGGATGAGGAAGTGCTCGGAGTCTAAGATATTCTGTTGGGTTGTCTCTCTTGTCTGCATACTCTATACATTCGCTGTTTTGTGGTCATAAGTGAGAGGTGTCGGCTGCCAACGGTGGTTGAGATGGTCAGTTTGCACTCCTTCAGAAATACGTTATCTGCAATGAGTTTCCTTGACATTCGCTGCGTTATATTCATTTTCCATTGGACGCTTGGATACTTTGGCCATAAATAACGAATGGCTTCAGATGGGCGATGGTGGTGGTAAACGACGAGTTCAGCCGCTGTTTTGCTTATGGTACTCGGAGTGAGAGAATGGGTTGGGCGTTCGGCGATGGAGGCCTCGGAAGGAAGGGCTGATTTCGGGCGTGGGAGGAAATTATTGAAGAAGAAGAAGAGAAAAAATGGGTGTTAAAAGTGAAAAAGGTCAAAGGAAGAAGATGACGCCCGCAAAAAAGAACGTGTAGAGGAGTAGACTAAAGGGGAGGAGAAAAATAAAAGTAAAAGAAGGGAAAAGAAATAGAAAAAAAGAAAAAAGAAAAAAGAAAGAAGAGAGAAAGTGGCTTTGGGAATAGGAGTCGATGAAAAAGGGGGGAAATGCAGCAAAGAAAAGACAGAGCAGTGAAAATTAAAAAAAATTAAAATGAAATTAAAAAATTGATGAATAAAAAAATATGTATATTTTAACTTAAAAAAAATATTTTTTTATCTGATATGGGTCGGACATGGGCTCGGATCGGATCAACGGGTCGGATTGGCCCTATCCGGTTAGAATCCTTTTTTTTCGAATAAAATAATATTAAATATTAAAAATACATTAAAAATTCAAAAATTTTCAAGAAATCAAAAAAAATTCGAAAAATAATTAAATTTTAAAAAAATCCCGAAAATTCAAAATTTCAGAAAACACTGAAAAAAATCTTTTTTTAAATTAATTAAAATATTTAAAAATTAAAAATATATATTTGAAAAAAAAATTTCAAAAATTAAAACATTTAGGGTTTGGTTAAAAATTGTTGTGTTTTGCCTTTTTTTTTTTTTTAAGCGTAATTAGGCATTTATTTTCTTGTATCTTGATTATATTGCATGTTCAATTCGCATATTTGATTATATTTTTGGATGTTTAATCGCATGTGGTCAACTTTGCTGCAATTAAAACTTTAGTAGCTATGATTGTTACCTTAATAATTGCGCACCCGCATGATCACCCCAATATAAAATTAATCCAAACTGCTTGACAAAAATTTTTTCTGTTAAAATGAACAAGATTAGGTACCGAAAGGGTACTAATTGATCAATTAGTGTAATCAACTCCCCGACCCTAGATTCTCTAGTTGTGTAAGAAGTGAGGCGCGCTCCCATGCCTCACTTGGTTTCTAGCCGACCTCAATGGGCTAATGGCAACTCCTTTTGTGCAAAATTCCTAAAAAATATCCTAATGTCACGCAGGGTATGGGCTTGGGAGAGCCCGCATTTAATTATGGGCCTTAGGTTCGTCCCTTAGGCAATACCCTTAAACTTGTTCCCTTCCCTCGAGGGTAGGTCGCAACAGGCATGAAGGCGGACATTGCCAAGTGTCTGATGTGTTAGCAAGTGAAGGCACATCATTGTAAGCCAGGGGGACTTCTATAACCTCTTGAGATTCCCAAGTGGAAATGGGAACACATCACGATAGACTTCGTAATGAGCTTACCGAGGAGTCAGAGAGGTAATGATTCCATTTGGGTAGTGGTCGACAGACTGACGAAGTCGACTCACTTCATTGCAGTACAAAAGGACCTTGATTTGGATAGGCACGCAGAGTTGTACGTTTGTCAGATTGTTCATCTGCATGGAGTGCCGGTGATGATTACTTCAGACAGAGACCCGAGATTCACCGCTGCCTTTTGGAAAAGTTTATAGTGTGCTTTGGGAATGAAGCTGCAGTATAGTACGACCTATCATCCTCAGACGAATGGCCAGTCTGAGAAGACGATTCAAACCCTCGAAGACATGCTGCGAGCTTGTGTGTTGGATTTCAAGGGAAGCTGGGAGGAACAGCTTCATCTTGTTGAGTTTGCCTACAACAATAGCTACCAACAAAGCATTCAGATGGCTCCTTTTGAAATGTTGTATGGCAGAGTGTGCAGAACGCCAGTGTGCTGAGATAAAGTAGGGGAAAGAAAGATCACGGACCCAGAGTTAGTCCAGCAGTTAGTGGAACTCGTTGCCGTTATTAGGGACAGATTAAAGACCGCTCAGAGTCGCCAGAAAAGCTACGTAGATAAGCATCGGAGATCATTGGAATTCCAAGTTGGTGATCACGTTTTTCTAAATGTGTCACCAATGAGGGGTACTTCATACTTTGGCAAGAAGGGAAAGCTGAGTTTGAGGTACATAGGTCCATTTGAGATTCTAGAAAGAATCAGAATCCTAGCGTACCGTCTTGCATTACCGCCAATGTTGGCACAAGTGCATGACATCTTTCACGTGTCGATGTTGAGGAAGTATGAGCCTGACTTGACCCATGTGCTTAATTTTGAGGAATTGCACATGGACGATAGAGTGTTGTACGTTGAGAGCCCGGTTCAGATTGTGGATCGCAAGAAGCAGATTCTGCACACTAAGACCATCCCGTTGGTCAAAGTGGTCGGACAATACCACGGCACTGAAAAAGCAACCTGGCAAAGTGAAGAGTCGATGAGACGATTGTACCCCCACCTTTTTATTTAAGATTTGTAATGGTTTAAATTTCGAGGACGAAATTTTTATAAGAGGGGAAGAGTTGTGACATCCTGATTTTTCACTTCTGTTTTCAATTAAATAAGTCCGACTTTTCATCGACACGCTTATAGCCTTCTTCTCTGAGTTAGCCACTCACGAGATAAGTAGTCTACCGGATGAAGCCGTTAAGGAATTTCAACACTACAGACTTGAGAATTCGACTAGAACCAAACTATTCGACCATGCTAATTTGCAAGGGTCAATACGGCACTGTCAAAATCAATCAGAAATCAGAGATAGGTCAATTCAACTGAGATGTGTGATCAGTGTGTGGGTGACTCAGCTTGATAGCAAAATTCTCGTCGAACCACACTAGAATGACTATTCTGTCATTTTTGTACCTTGTGTCTGTATTTGAAACATTGAGATTTCCACGACAATCGAGAGTCGCCAATGTATCGAAGATGTACATTGTGGCTTGAAAATAATCAACCACAGGTCAAATGCATAGAAAATTCCTAAAAGCTATCCTATAGATTAGGACGCACTAAAATTACGCTAGATTGAAATTAACGGTGAATTTGAACCTGATTTCAGAAATTGGAAGTTCTATCATGTCACAAATCATTTTAGGAACATTGACTCATCCTCAGAAGATTTTTCTGCAAACCGAGATTTTCGGCGAAAAATCAAAGTATGGTTATTTTGGATCGGGAAATTCGTAGGCCCGCTTTTGGTCACGTTTTTGGGATACAAGTGGGTTTAATTGACAAGGAAAAATGTGAATTGGAGTGAGGACACCTTGGATGAATTTATAGGCTTTGATTTGAGCTCAATTGGATAAAAATGGAAGATGATGGAATGGAATTATAGAGGAAAGTGTCCAAAGTTCGTAACTCCAAGGGGGTGCAACATTTCAACTTCTACCAAGACTTGTTGGGGAAGATTGATGAAGGAAAAGAGGCTGAGGATAGGGCTGGACATGGTGGGACAACCACTTGAGGGCTTTGGATATTTTTGGTTGACTTTGGTGGCCATTGTCCCCTTGAAGCCAACAACCTTCCTTCTTCTTCTTCCTCAGCCTTTCTTTCTCTATTCTTGCTGTCTTGAGAGATCAAGAAATCGTTGGAACCCAGAGAAGCTAGCCCTTGCCCATCGGACCCCATTTTTCCCCCTATTTTCTCTTCGTTCCAGTTTCTGCTCCAGTTGACCTTTTGGTGAAAACTCGAGTTAAAATTTGTCTTCCTAGACGAATCAACTCACGCTCCACCCACCATCATCTCCAGGATATCCAGACCGTACCAGAGCACTTCACGGCTCACTGGAACAAGTCGCTGGCTGTCTTGTCCATCGACGAGAAGGAACCAGTCGCCGGACCGCCTGGTTCCACCCAGTTCCGCCTGTTTCGAGTTTTCTTCGATTTTTCTCCCAATCTGACCATTCCTTTTCCCATTCCAACCACCAGCAAGACCCCTTTGACCCTTGAGAGCCACAGATTGCCGACTTGCTCGCCGGAGCTTCGATCAGCCTGTTCTTCGTCATTTCGGCCTTAACCAACCATTGGTTCTCCTTTCTCGGTTTAGCGAGCAGAAGCAGAAGCCAACAAGGGTTTTCAGACTTCGTGGTCCGTCTCCGAGCCCTTCCCAGCCTTGGTTGGTGTCGTTGTTAGGAGGTTTGTTGCCCGCCTTGGCGTCGTCGTCGCCGTGGACTCACCGGAATGCTAAACCGGTGAGTTTACTCACTAAACCTTGCTTAGGAGGTTAATTATGCTTAAGGGGTGTTTAGATTAAGCTAAGTATGGTTAGGTGGTTAGATTAGTTAATTGTTGATTAGATCAAGGGATGTGATTAGTTTAGTGGATAATTAATTAAGGCTAATTAGGTGATTAAATTAATGTAATCTTGATTAAGTCCTTAATTAAATATTTAAACTAATTAATTATTTCGAATTTATAAATATTATTTTATTAAATTAAATTATATTAATATATTATTTATTTATTTATTTAATTTTGGAATATATTTAATTATTTACTATTTTTCGAAAATTAGACCGGGATAGCCGGTGATTGGAATTTCGTGCTCATTACATTGGTGTGTTCATATTATGCAATTGATTGTTGGATTGTGCAAATTGAGTGCTAATTGTGAAAATTATGGTATTTATTCAGAAAATCTGAAGTATCGGGTTTTGACACTGAAAATTGATTTTAAGTATTATATCAAATAGTGGAGTTTGAAAAAGGAAGGTATCAATTTTTTTGGTCCAAATTGACTGTATACCCACACACGACTATTTTCCAGATGTTTTTAATGTGAAGAAAATAGACTAGGATTACTATTTTAATGGAGATATTTGAGTGCAATACATGGTATCCTGGGCCAAGATTGATTAGTCGTGTGATTGGTTAAGAGAACCCATCCCCGATTGAGTCGAATGGACTATACCCTATATGGGATACCCATTAAGTGGGACTCGGGTCGTAGTAGATTCTAAACCTATGCTCCTTCGGGAAAGCCGTCTTTTGAAAGATGTCGCCGTGCTCAATGGTGGTGAGACGACGCTTGGCTATGCCAGAAGACACTGAATTGATGAGTAGGCGTTGCCCTTGAAGGGTTTAATTAACAATTGGAACACGTGATTGTTTGAGTTTGATGCGCTTGATTATGAGACTAAACTGTGTGGCATGTTATGAGACATGTCATAATGGTTTGGCCTTATAATCAGGACCCTTGTGATTGATTGAGTCGATGAGGCGTTTCAACGGTTGTGTGCATTAATTATATGCAATTGTGATATAAATTGTGCTGACATGCAGGAAGGAATTGAGGCGAGGTAAGTCCTCTGTTCTAATTGTGTGGTTGTGTGGCTAGAGCTCCCTGAGGCGTATTTCTTTCCTAATAAGGGTTTAGGGGGTGGACTTGCTGAGACATTGTCTCACTGGTTATTGTATAACAATTTTCAGGTCCTGAGGTGGAGAACAAAAGCCTCGAGTCTGTGGAGGTGGAGTCTGAAGAATTAGCATATGTGTCCGACTTGTATGTTGTAGGACAGTTTCTTTTTGAGAGCTGATCTTTTATAGACTTTGACTAGACTCGTTTTATACCTAAACCCAGTTGGTTATTAAAGTTGGCTTTTGTGAAATGTTGCCATACTTTCCTATCTCATACTGTTGGTTGTCAGGGGTATTTGTTTCGCTCCGCATGTGCTTAAAAATGAATTGGGTTGGCAATGACACCTGGGAATGTCGCATTTGCATCAATCATAGAGGGATGTGCACGTGCTCGAGAATCGAGGTGTGACACCAGGCCCCATAGTTTCAGATAAGAATAAGAGTATGCAAAATGCAGATGATTGATTCTTGGTAATATCATGTTACTATAACGAGTAACTTACGATCGCCCACTTCACACCAAAAACTTTTCTAAAAGAGTGTCGCTTTTCTCAGATTTCCATATTGTCTAAAACTTTTAGTATAAACTTTTTTAAAGAGAAAGTTGCTTTTCTCATGTTTCCATCATGTCTAGAACCTTTTTAAATGAGGGAGTGTGTTTCTCATATTTCTATAGGGAAGGCTCTTGTTCCATTGTAGCTATTGAGAAAAAAGTCCGGTCATGGTTGAAGGGAAGAACATTGTCGCAATGAAGCATTCAGAGAGAAGCGATGATCAAAAGGAGAATGGTAGCTTCCTTTAGGGCAATCTATAGTGGGGACTTTTAAACAAGTTAAAGTTTGATTTGGCAAAACACATTTGAAGAAGAGATTGTGGGTTTCTTCTTCATTCCCTTAAGAAATAGTTACAAGTAGATTCCAAATTGTTGGAGAAAACTTCCTTATTAGTTTTGAAGTTGACAAAACGTTTCCATCAATCTAGTCTAAAGACGTGCAGACTCTATCGTCAAAGTTTGAAGACCTCCGGACTCAAGATTTAAAGTCTGCCCTTACCGATAGTTTCCAGACCGACGAAGAAAAGTTTTATTCATTGAAGAAGATTTATCTAGATGCGAGTATACCTTTAAGGATTTGATTCGTATGGTTGAAGAAGATCTCACGGCTAGTGATAGCATCTCGTGATCTATTATTCATATTAAAATCAATTTGGATAATTAGATCTTTTGATTAGCGAAGTATACTTGGAAGGTTCTACTTATGGAAACCTAGATCCTAATTGTATGGGTGAGCAGGATTAGTGGGCTATTATCATATTCCTTAAATAACTCGAGATCTTCCTAATTGATTCTGTCCAACAGATAGATTGGAAGAACTCCTTTGGAATGTGCCAACGGTTATGAAGGCATAGATAAGTATATAAGGAAGACGCTTAAGTTATTCGAGGGAGTGCGTGAGAGAAAAATTCCAAAGTCTGAAGCTCTTAATTCTTCGTTATTTCAATTGTTGAGCTTAAATTGTACTCAAAATAGAGATTATATACTTGTGAGACCTTGAGGAAGTGTAGCAGAGTCTCTACACTGTGGAATCAAGGACATGAGACTGTAAAATCTCTTTTGGTTCATAGTGGAATCCAGCTGTTGGGCTATCAGTGCGGGAGAGTGGACGTAGGGTTGGTCTAAGCTAAACCACTATAAACTTTGTGTTTTGATTCTCTATCCCTAATCTCTTTACTTTAATTCACAGCTCTATATAACTGTTTATAGTCTTTTACATCTTCAGTCTATCGTTCTTAAAAGATGAATTAATTTGTTAAGTTTTGCAAAAACGTCTTTGATCGTCTATTCACTCCTCTCTAGGTGCTCTTACTAGCCCTATCACAAATGTCTATAACCTCTCTGTGATGCCAAGTTTGACTGAGTCTATAGTGTGATATCCCTAAATTAAATCACTCAAGATGTTATCTGTTTTAGCTCATCCCACACCAAATTTCACACACACACACACACACACACACACACACACACACACACACACACAAATCCCAAAGTCTTTTTGCTGCTTTTGTTTCATGTATAGTTTGGTTCATTCTTGCTTCATTTGCCATCCAAAAAGCTCACCAACAACCACTCATTATCTGAGCCCTCTGGCCTAGTGACCACTTCCTACCCTCATCGGATTAAGTCGTTAGAGGCCCACCAACTTTTGTGTAGTTCGTTCCCAAATCATACACCTACTAAAGAGGTTCCCACCCTAATATCATATCGTAACATCCTTTAATCAACTCACTCGAAGTATTGTCCTCTTTGGCCTATATCATAGCGAATCTCATATTTTTGTCCTTTGACGTCCGGGCATTCATTTTTTCAGGAGGTCACCCATCCTAATAGTGTTCTAGCCTAAACACGTTTGACTTTGGAGTTCAAAATCAAAACTTGTCATTCGGTTTTCACATATATATCCTAGAATCACTATGCTCCCGTTCAGTGCACAATTTAGCTCATTTGTGCCCCCTTCACCATCTTGGAAGTTTGCTAGGAGCCGCTTCTTATTTGAAGCATTTGGCCCTAGCGACAAGTCCCTACCCTCATCGGACCAAATCGTTACATATAGAGTCATGAGTGACATCTGTCCAAGCGTCTGTGTACACAATCATCCTAGGCTTCTTTATTTAACTGAGAAAAACAATCCCGTGGTGGCAGGTGTATACATTCTCTGTGATTCATTTCCCTGCCTAGTACCATTGAGGACTTTCGTGACTGATCAAATCAATCGGGAACTTATGGTCCTTCAATCTTTGAATTTTTTAATGGAAGAAACAGAAGATCAACTCTCTTTTACGGAATTTTGGAGGTATAGCAAGGTTGATGCCTCCACATTAAGCTTAAACTATTTGCAAGCTTGAAATCACTTGGGATTTTCGTGTTGAGAAGGCCAACTTCTAATGTGCTGATGATACTATTGCTTATTTGTTTCTATCTTCCTAACACACCCATGTGGTAGAATAATTTCTGTGAAAGTTCCTAGGTCAAGACTCATTCGGATTGATCAAGCATTAGCGTAAAATTTATTTCTGATAAATCGATGAAATTCATGGCCTTTCAAAGCAATTCATCTTTAGAGCAATTTGCATGGACAGTGTGGCTGCTTTACATCATCAAGGGATATCATGGCTCCGATGGGATATCTCCGTCTGCGAACTTGACCTATATAGGACCAAATGGAGATGAGACTCAGCAGAAAATGTTCGAAGGCAAATTCCCACATACCCACTATAGGCTCCATGAATTGTCACCTTTTTTGACATCCTAGGATAGTTGCAGGAACTGAGACAAATAATTGCTGATGAGATAGATGTACCAATCATTTTTCGGTCTTCATCAAGCCCACTGTGAAGGTGACTTGGTCGTGACAGTATATATTCCAGTTTCCAAATAAAGGAATGAGTATTCCGAAACTCTCTTTTTAGAGATCCAAACATGGCGTCTGAACTCCACATAGCCGCCGTGAAAGAGAAAGTGCCTTCTTCACTTGAGTTGCTCGCAAATGATAAACGGCTTCTCAATAAAATCACGATTGGGAATCACACTAAAACTCCTCCACACATTGCAGCCATCCTTGAATACTTAGATTTCGTGATAAAGGCCCTAGCTCGGAAGGCCGAGCTGGCAAAAGAGCAACATTCTTAGGGATCAACCCCTCTCCATCTCATGGCAGCAAAAGGGTACCTTAAAATAGTGGCAAGCTTGTTAAGAATCAAACCTAATATATGTAATATTTGTGACAAATATAAGAGAAACCCTCTTCATGTTGCAGTCATGAAAGGCCATGTGGATGTGTTGGAATACTTATTTTGAATGAGACCTAATGCAGCTCATAATGTTGTTCAAACATGGCCAGACGATCTTTCATTTATGCGTGATGCATAACAGACTAGAAGTTTTGAAACTAGAGGGATGTACATTGTAACACGATTTTGCATTTGGTTGCTAAAGATAGAGAAACTAAGGTATGCTTATACGACCATACCTCTGCACTGATCAAATTCAATGAGCTTATTAATTAAAAAAGGTGGTTTTAAGATATGTGAGTGTCCTAGAAATATTCGGAACCATATTATGATATTTAAAAAGAAGTCATTGGTCCATATGATTAACTACAACTTTACACTTCACGCTATTCTGATACTTATGTTTTTCATAAGTGGTTTTCCTTTAAAGCGACATCGAATCACCATGTGGACTGTAATGCTGACTGTGTGGGTTGTGATAACCTTTGTGGCGGCAACTTATGCCTTCTCCATATTTCTCTTTACGCCGGCGAGCCAACGCTATACTTTCATTAATGCAATTGGACTTGTGGTGCTTGCATGAGTTGGATTGATGGCTCATCTTTTCCCATGCCACTTTGTTCGTTTAATCCTGAAATTGGTACGCAAGGACCTGAAATGCGTCCACAAAGCCTCGATAGAACATATAGCTGCAAATGTGTTTGTTCTAGAAGAAGCGCCCTAAGCCCTAAGGCCCCAAAAGAGTAAATGCTATACAGTGTATGTGTTGTTTGGTGTGCCGATTAGACAACTTAGTTACGATGCATTAGAGTTTCGTATTGTGAAAATAATAAATGTTTTAAACATGTTGAATTTATGTAAAAAAATGGAGTTTAGATCGATAAAGGATGGCTGTTTTATTTGATTTAATTTGTGGCAGTTAAAAAAAAGAATGACTGATTGGATTTAAAGTCCAAAATCACAACCATGGGATCAATTTTATGTAGTGCTTCTCTTTTTATTGTCTTCTTCAACCTTCAACCATGCGGAGGGTTTGAGATAGTCTCACCCTTGCCCCCATCTGTTTTGATTTTCTTTGAGTTTCTTTTTGTACTTTTTCTTCTTTTTCTCTCCCGCTCTAAATTTGAGAGTTGTACTCTCCCGATCTAGTTCTAAATTTGAGTGTTTGAACTCTCCAAATCTAGTTCTAGACCTAGGAGTTCTTCTATTTTGATTTAGATTTGGGAGTTTAATAATATTTTGGGGAATTCGATACTCCCGTACTCTATTCATGTACAAGTCCACTACCATTAGCTTCAATTATGATCACAGGAGCGGCGTCTTGCTAAACTATGAAGATTTGCTCTTCCAAAGATTAGATTTGTGTTTATTCAACCTATTTTGGTTATCTTTGTAAGATGATGATGTAGACGAAGCTAAATCTAGGCATGCATTGCCCAATGGCAATTGCATAGTTATTGGAGAAGGAATTTTTGACATGTGCTCATCACTAACGACGATATGAGAACTAGTGGTTGGCCGCTAGTTATTTTGCTTGACAGATCCGTTCTTTTGAAACAAGTGTGTGTTTAACCCTCCGGTGCTTTATTGATCTTCCTTATTTTCTAGATTTGGCTTTGTTTTGTAGTGTTCAGGCCTTTGCTCTACTTTGATTTGCTCTATCACGAAAGTTTATATACTTCTCATGTATCCTTTTGACCTATGAAAACAATTTTTTTTCAACCAAAAAAAAAAAAACCAAGCAAGTTAGAACTGTAATTTATTGACAATTAAGGAAGTTTGTTCTAGTGGAGTTGCAAATTTTAAGATTAATTACAGAAAATCATGATAGTCAAAAGGATTATTACTTATGGATAGGATCCATTGATTATGATTTTGAAGGATTATTTATGTAGATTTACCAAGAATAGGGAAATAGAAACTTTATGTTGCTTAGATTTCTCAATAGAAGTTATGGTCATTAAGACCTTTCGAGCTTATGATTGAAGTGCTAGTATGAACACCTAGAGGGGGGTGAATAGGTATGAACACCTAGAGGGGGGTGAATAGGTGTGAAAACAATTTTTCGCAAGGAATAGTAGAAATATTTCACTTTTAAAACTGAGTCTGAAGAACAATAGATTTTCAGCAAGTTCAGACTCTAACAGTTCAATAGAACTACGAACAAAATAAAGGAGTTTAGGAAAGAAAATAAGAACACATAATTTACAGTAGTTCGGCTTAGATCAAGCCTACATCCACTCTCCACGCTAACAGCCTACTGGTTGGATTCTACTAAGAATCAAAAGAGATTTTACAGTTTTACGATCTTAACTTTTTAGTGAAGAGTTTCTATTGCTCTCTCACAAAGTCACACTATAAGATTCTCTTTCTTTTGAGTACAACTTTGAGCTCAGTATCTAGAATGACAAGAAAATGGTAAGTTTCAGACTTTGAAATTTTTCTTTCACGCACTCTATTGAACAACTAGAGAGTCCACCTTAAATACTCCTTCATGGTTTCTTGACCGTTGGCACTTTCCAAAGGAATTCTTCCAATATACCCTTTGGACAGAATCAATTAAGGAGATCTCGAGTCATTTGAAGATTGTGATGAAAGCCCGTCAATCCCGTTCGCCCATACAATTAGGATCTTGGTTTCCATAAGTAGATTCTTTCTATATTTACTTGCAATTCGAAAAGATTAGATGTATCGAAATTGATTTCAATAAAGATATCCAATCTTGTAGGTGATATATCCAACCAGAAAGCATTCCATAAACCATACGAATCGAACTTTTGAAGAGACAAACAAAATCTCGCATTTGGATAAGTCTTCATTCTTCAGTAGCGTTTAGTCTAGAATTTGTTAGTGTGGACAAACTTCTGATGCCGAACAGACTTTGACACTAAAGTCCGCGGTCTTCGACTTTGACACTAGAGTCTGGTCATCTTCAGACTTTGTCACTAGAGTCTGGCCATCTTCAAACTTTGACATAAAAGTCTGGAAATCTTCAGAATAGACTTTAGATAAGTTTTGTCAACTTTAAAACATCAAAGAAGTTTTCTCCAATAATCTCCCCCATTTTTATGGTGAAAAAACTTCCCTGCACATTTAAGAACTTATAACCTACAAAATAACACTTTAGCAATACATGATAAAAAAAAAAAAAAAGATAAGGATTTGAATAGCATCAATTGTGTAACCACATAAAACATGTTAATCTTGAAGAGTTAAACATATATCAAGATTTAAGCCTTCATCCATATCCATAATCATGATCACAAAAGTTCCACAAAAGTTAAGTTCTACAGAATATAAGTATTTGAAACAGTCAAACATAAACAAATCTGTAGAACAAAACTTCTGCAATAAATAAAACAAAAGTTCAAATAAAGTTTAAATCTCCACGTTCTTCCCCTTTTTGTTAGTAGCAAAAAGTGGAGAAAGTCAAAATTGAAAAGAGATAGAATGAAATCAAGTTTGTCTTGAACTTCAAATGAGCTGTAAATCCCCCATAGACTGAACTGTCTCCTCCAGCTTCTGCACTATCTCCTTCAGCTTCTCAACATCTTTGATCTTGGCAGCCTATGAAACTTGCATATTGTTGTGCTTTTATCTTCAGAAGGAGCTCGAGCAGCCTTTGAAAGTCTGCATTAGGTTCTGTTTGCGCACTAGCCTCAACACGTTGACTTCGTGGAGTGTTGAGAGTTGAGGGAACGTCAGCATGTCTACCTCTAAGACTTGGAGTATATTCTCCAATATCAGCTTTTGGAAAATGAGAAGTATAGACTTCTTTTGGGTTGGTAGGAGATCGACTTATATCATCACTTGCAAAACGAGGAGAAGAAGTACTTGTTTTCTCTCGAGCTCCCCCTATTTCCTTGCCTACAGGTGGAGAAAGGAAAACTTCTTCTTGTTATGTCTCTTTTGCAACACGGAAGTGATGTTCTTTTTCTGTTCTTTCTCCTACTTGGACACTCTTAGTTACTTCAGAATCCTCAGATAAGGATATTGCAACTGTTGTCTCATAGGAGTCATCTCGACCCTCTTCTACTTTAGCTTCTCTTCCTGCTTCTTCTCTTTCCCCCGGTTCTTCTCTCGTCTTTTCTTCCTTCTTCTCTTTGCTCTTTGCTTTCTGCTCTCTCTCCTTCTTCTATCTCCTTGGGTTGCTCAAAACCAACAAAAGTTTGAAGATTCTTTAAGGCAAAGGCAGAAATGGTAAGATCATCTTCATCCTCTTCGTCCTGCAGGATAAGATATCTTCTCTTCTTGACAAGTTCTTGCATAATTTCCTTGCCTTTACTCTTTGTTCCAGCAAACTTTCCTTGGTTTTGCCAGGAGATTCCTTCTTCAAGCGCTCTATAGCCTTCTTCAGATCTTTCAACCTCATCTTCGAAACCATTTTCAGTCCTATAACCATAGGAGCAATAGTTCTAGAGCAGAGAGAGGTTGGAAATTCGATCTGAAAATGTTTGAACAGCTCTGTAACCAGCGCGGAATAAGGTAGTTGTTCCTTATCCTTCATAACAGTCCTATACATGTGCATTAGGATAGTATGAGGGAATGAGAACTTCATACCATTGGAGATAGCAAACATAAGCCGTGCTTCAAATCGGGAAACATCAGTTTTTGATGTAGCCTTTGGTCTTATGCAGTTTATGACAATTTTGTGCAGCAAGACATTCAAGTTGAAGGAAAGCCAAATTTTCCCTCAAATTCACCTTGATCAAGTCTAAAAAGTCAAAGTCGACTGATCGAGGGTTCATCACCCCTCTTTTCAGCATTTGGTTGAAAACCTTTTTGTGATCCTTAGAATGAAAAAGCTTCATTCCTACACCAGGCATTTCGGCAGCAATGCCCATCTTCGGCTGAAAATTCGAAAACATTCTCTCATCGTCGTCTTTACTTTCAAGTTGACTGAAAGAGCTAAAATGAGGATCGACAAGAAAGTTAAGAAAAACCTCATTTGCTGCTCCTTTCTTTGCTATTTCTAACCATTCCATTGTTCTCAGAAACAAAGTTTCATTCTTATAACCATGTTCCCATAGAAAATCAATAATAAAGGACATTGGCGAACCACCCTTTTTTCAAAAGTTCATAAAGCTTGAATAGAACCTAGGGAGTCAAGGTACGAAGAGGAACAACATCTTGCTCAACTTCCTCTCCCAACGATTCACGAGGAGGATTTTGCGAAGTGTCCTTCGGGTTGTGCTGTGGAGATGCCTGAGGAGAGTTTTCTTCTGTAAGGTTGAAATGTGTCTGCCCTTTAGGCACATTCCAAGGCCCCTTGCTTGCGATCCATGATGATTTCCTTTGGAAAGACATTCTTGCAGGCTTTTCATTTAAAAAAAAAAAAAACTTGGATTCGAGACATTTTCTTACTAAAGTAGCATATGGAAATTCTAAGTCTAGCGAACTCCAGAGGATAAATAATATTCAATTTGGTACGAATAGACTCAAATAGATTTTTCTCTAGAGATTTTGTGAAGATGTCTGCTAGCTGATTCTTCGAATTAATGAACTGAATCATAATCTCCCCATTTTGGACATGATCTCTTATAAAATGATGTCGTATTTCTATGTGCTTCGCCCTTAAATGAAGAATTGGATTCTTAGTGAGATTTATAGCAATGGTATTGTTGCATTTGATTTCGGTGCACGATTCTTCTATTCCAAAGTCTCTTAGCTATTGTCTTATCCACAGAATTTGAGAACAACAGCTTCCAAGAGCTACATATTTTGCTTCTGCTATTGATAGAGTTACAATACTTTGCTTTCTTGAGAACCAAGATACCAGCATATTTCCTAGCAGTTGATAGGTTCTAGAAGTGCTCTTTCTATCCACTTTACAACCTGCTAAATCAGCGTCTAAATATCCAAGAAGAGTAAAGTCTCATTCTTTTGGATACCACAGACCCAAGTGAAGTGAGAGTAATCATCCACGATTACTAGGCAAAATTTCTTTCCACTAATACTCTAAGTTCTAGTTGGTCCAAAAAGGTCCATATGCAGAAGCTACAAAACTCGATTGGTAGAAACTTAATTTATAGGTTTAAAAGCACTTCTAACCTATTTTCCCAGAACACATGGAGTACATTGTCACGCCCTGATCCTCCGAGCACGTGCCCATCCCTCTACGATCGATTAAATAGCGACGTCCTAGGACGCATTGCCGACTCATTCATTTTATATACACATGCGGAAGTGAATAAATAATCCCCAAACGATAACGCAATGGGATAGGAAAATAGGGCCATAATTTTGAAAACCAACAACACACTTATATATACATATCAAGTCGATATATATATATGCCAAGTCTACAAAACAGGGAGGTTTGCAAACAACTACTACTCTTCCTCCTGCTCCACATCCTCATCCTCATTGGAGCCTTTAGTTGAGTACACCGGGACTCGGGTTCTTTAAGATCCGGGTCTACCGGGTCTACCATCGAACCTTCTGGAGGATCTGCCTTGCCTTTCCCAAAAGCGACCTCCTGGACATAAAAAGGGACTTCGAACTCCGGTATGGGCCCTTCTCTCTGGCCATTCCACTCCTAGCAATACCATGACCTATTACGGCATCCTAAAACTCCGTGGCAACCTCTAGATGCCTTACAACCTTTGGAAGGGCGATGGACGCATCATTGACCTATGTTATGGTGTCACGCCCCGATCCTCGGAGATGCGCTCATCCTTCTACTTGGTTGATTTTAAAAGTGCGATATCCCAGGACTAAGTATCGCCGACCCTTTCTGTTATTTTACGCATGCGGAAGCAGTGATAAATCCCCAGACAATAAAACAATGGGATAGAAAAGCAGGCCATATTTTTCATATCGAAATTCACAACCACACTTTTATTTACAGCACAACTTATAGTATATTTACAATACTAGTTACAGCATAAAAGTCTCACGCCTATCTACACTAAGACAGGGTTCACAAAAGGGATGGGATCTCAATCCACATCTGGGTTGTACTCAAGATCCCTCTCTGGATCATCTTCTACTTCAAAATACTTTCTCTCCTTCACACTCTTCCTCCTCAGCTTTTCCTCAGGGTCCTGAAATGGTTATTCAATAACTAATGAGACCACGTCTCAGCGAGTCCTACCCCCTAAGACTCGATTAGTAAACTAATACACCATACAGTTGCCTAAGCACAACACAAGTCAGAAGACTTACCTTGGCCTCAGTTCCAACCTGCAATTCAAGGTTAAACACATATATTCAAACAATTCATGACATCCGATCAAGCACTGGTCAATCGACTAAGTCGATTACATGTTAGTCAGACCCTCTCTAAGTCGATCACATGTGTTTCTCGGGCGTCATTTTCGCCAATGACATACCGATCACCAACACCGTGCGTTCTTTAAGGCACCATTTTCACCAGTGATATCCTCGATCACCGAACCACGTGTCCTTTCTAGGGCGCCGTTTTCGCTAGGGTGACATCAGCTATAGACAACATCGTAAGTTCTTTAAGGCGTCGTTTTCACCAGTGATATTTCCTTAATCACCAAACCACGTTTGTCTATAAGTCATTTACGTGCGTTCTTTAAGGCGCCGTTTTCGCCAGTGATACTTCCAATCACCGAACCACGTATGTCCAATAATATCGTACCTGATTGGTCTCAACCAATAATGTTCTCAATTAGCTCTCACCATTCTCTCTACTATAGAGCCCATCAACGTACTGGCGCTATACATCCATGCTCGGCCATTACCAATCAAATACTCAATAACAAATAATTTGGGACAATTCCTCAAATTTCACAATTTAAATCAATTCCATAAAAATTGAAGCTCAATTAAATAAACGGACTGCACCACGACAATCGGCACGAAATTCCGGTCACCGGCCCTCCCGGTTGAATTTCCAGAAAAATAATTAATTAAATAATTAATTTCGAAAATTAAATAAATAAATATTAAAAATCCAATTTAGGCCCATATTGCCTTATTGGATCCCGAAACGGATCGGGAAAAATCCCGAGATACATTCAATAAATAATAGAGCATTTCTACTCCCTAATGGCTATAGCTAACCACCTAACATGCATCATCAAGTCACTAATTTAATTTTTTAATCTAATCTAACCACCTAATTGCAATTAATTAAATCTAACCAACCCTAAGCATAATTAGCAAACTAATAAAGCATTAGTGAGTAAAACTCACTTGCACAAAATGAAGACCGGGACACGGCGACGACGACGCTACGGCGGCCGAACTTGGGCCGGGCCAAGAACTTCGCAAGCCCGAAGAAACTCTGGGTTTGGGCCGGCTGAAAAACTTGTGCTGAGCTTGAACTTGGGCTTGAAACAAAGCTGAATTGGGCCTGCCTTTCAAACAACTTGGGCTGAAGCTTGGGTCAAAATTTGCTGGGCTTCAATTCTAATTGATGATGGGCTGAGTTTCCTTGGGTTGATGGGCCAACCAAGAAGCAACAAAAGCTGCCGATGGGCCTCTGGACTGCCAGACTAATGTTGCTGAAATCTACGGCAGCTGGACTCCACGACGTTGAAGGCTGGGGTCACTCGGTGGAAGGCACGTGCGGGTGGAAGAACGAAGAGGCTGAAGCTGCAGACGCTGGCGTGGAGTTGCTGAGGAAGAAAACCTTCGGTCAACAAACGGTGAGGAGACACGGTTTGATTGGCAGATGCGGTGGGGCTTCACGCGGTCAGCTTGGTGGGGGGGATTTCTTGCTGGAGTTTTGATCGAGAGAAGCAAGGTGGCGCGTGGCATCCGTTGGTGAATTTGCTGGCTTCGGGAGACCCTGCTACTGGCGACAAGAAGTAGTGGAGATGGGATGCTGCTTCGGCCAAAGATGGCTCCGTTGGTTGACTACCGAATACACCTGGACGAGGATGGCAGCGAAAGAGGGAGACGTGGGCTTCGTTGGCTTGCGGGGTCAACCAAATTGCACCAGTTGAAGACTTTTGAGGGAATTGACCGTGGAAGACAAAGTGTAGTGGAGCAGGGGCGTGCGGTCTTCAAAACAACAAATTGAGAGAAAGACCATCATAGCTCATCCACCGAAAATGAAAGAAAAAGGCTGGTGGAAAGAGAGCTCGCGCGAAGAAGGGGGGACCGGATGAGGCGTGCGACTGAAGCTTTGGGGAGGAAAAAGATCAAAGTCCAAAATATCTCCCACATTTAATGCTTGGTCTCCACTTTAGCTTTCAACCTTATCTTTTAGCCTCTAATACTTTCTATCAACTTAAATTCCACCAACTAATCCCAAATGAAGTCAAAAAAAATGCTGTCCAAGCATAATTCCGAATTTAACTTAGATTAGCTTCAATTCCTCACTTAATTCCCCAAATTGAGGCCCCATTCCATGAAGAAAAATCTCAAATGATTTTCTATAAATCCCCAACACACAAAGGCTCAGCCTGAAAGTCAAATTTTCCATTAATTTAGCCAATCTGAACTTCTGCCAAATTTCCGCGACGTCCGGACCCAATTTCCGTAAAATTTCCCAAATATCCGAAAAATCTTCTGAGACTGCGTTGACGTTCCTAAAATAGCTCGTGACATCACAGAACTTTCAATGTCTGAAATCGAACTCGAATTGGCGGTTAATTTTCATTCAGTGCATTTTTAGCGTGACATAAACTATCGGGTAGTTTTCAGAACTTTTTAAGGCAAATGACCTGTGGTTGATTTTCTTCAAGCCACTATGAACCCACTCGACTCAATGGCGACTCTTGATTGTCGTGAAAATCTCGAGAATTCAATTACGGACACAGGGTACCAAAACAATAAGAAAATCAGTCTAGTGTCGGCCAACGAGAATTTTCTAATTCAGTGGTGTCACCCACGATTAGTCACATATCTCTATCGATCCAGTCTATCTCTAATTTCAAATCAATTTTTAACTGTGCCGTAGTGACCTCTAAAGATGGACACGGTCAAGAAGCCGATTCCTGATCGAGTTCTCAAGTCTATTGCCTTAAAATTCCTTAATCATTTCCCCAGATAGTCTAGTTATCTCGAGAGTGATCGGCTCTGAGAATAACCCTATAGGCGCGTTAATGAAATGCCTGATTTATTCAGTAGAAGACAGGGTTGAAGAATCTGAATGTCACATATGGTCTTGAGACCAAAGAAGTATAATATAATTAATGGCTGAGCACCTAATGGGTGAATATTTTTGTTGGAAACATGTTCCATGCCCATGTGAGATCCAGATTTATTTGATGAGGAAATTATGTTTTTGGCCATGAATTTTATAAGTTGGACTTTATTAATCTATGTTACAAAGTATTATAGCCATTTAAATTTGTAATTTAGTACTTTGTATAAATAGGGATTAAGCTGGTTTTTGAAAGGGGTTAATCCTGGGTCATTTAAGCTTGGGTCTTAGGCCCAAGAGTGTTGGGCCTAAGATGGGCCAAAATGGCCGGCCCATAGAGCCCATGAGGGGCCGTCGATCGCACAAAGAAGGGGGGGGAAGACCGGTTTGCATGCCTCCCCATTTGTCCCTCAAAGTTACCCAAGTGTCAAGCCATGCAAAACGAATGATGGCTAATGATGGAGGGAAGGAAAAATAGAGGGGAAAAGTGGGCGGATTAAGCAAAGGGAACCGAGAGAGAGAGAGAGAGGTGTGTCGCACGGTAGAGAGAAGGAGAGAAAGAGAGGAAGAGAGAAAGGAAGAAAGGAAGAAGGAAGGAGGCTGTGCGTGCGAGAGGAAGGAGAAGGGCAGTTCACCACCGTCCACCGCCGCCGTGTCCCACCACTCTTGCATGCTGTGCTTAGTGTGTGTGATTGAATGGTAACAATTTCAGATGTATAGAATGTGAAAAGTTGAAGTTATAAGAGTGATGTTCTAGTCTAGTGTACTATTCTTGACAAAAACTGCTCGACCTTGGATGTTCTAGCGACTTGCATGTGATGTTCTAGTTAAATTTTGGCTTTGACCTCTAAATGAAAGTTGTAAAGGACTTCTTGGAGTATAACATACTCAAATTTGGGACAAAAAAAAACAAGTATATGTGGGTGAAATCGTTATTCTTTAGAAAGACTGGATCTGGAGATTTTGGTACCCACCCTTGATGAATGCATGGACTGTAAGGCAATCTTTTTGTTGAAATTTCACTTCGATTTCTTAACAAAATTTGTAAAGGACATCCTAAGGTTTAATATCAAAACTTTAGAGAAAAAAACAAGTATAGGTAGGTGAAATCGTGGTCCTTTGGAGATGGTTAGATCTGGAATTACGGTACTAGGAACAGGGATTTTAACCATCCATAGCTAATTATCTAGGACGAATTTGACTTCGATGTCTTCATGAAATATATACCTTATGGTCTTGTCTCTCACATATTTGAATTTCATAAATTTTGAAGTTCATTTGGGTATTTAATCGAAATGTTTTCTGAAACTGTGCAAACAGAATTGTTTGAATTTCGAAATCTGCGATGCATGGACCGTACCCAATCTTGTAGAGTTCTGTTGGCATAATGTATTTATGAGATAACTACCTTTAGATGTTGTTTATAATCTATCAAAATTTCATAATTTTGGAGTCCGTTTAGGCATTAAATTGAAAGTATTTTCGAAATTGTGTATGATGCTTCATCCGAACATTCATATATTTCCAGAAAAATAAAAGAATTGGTTTCATGTGATGTGATGTATTGTGTTGCATATATGGTATCATATAGCATGGTACAAAATGTCAAAAGTTGAAATAGACCTTGTTGCCATCACATCATGTGCCATGCTGATTTTGAGACACAATTGTGGATATGAATTATAATAAATGAGGATACCATCGAAGGTGTGAGCCGACGATGCCTCGGAAGTGTCGGGGTGCCTGGAGGTGAGTGCTGGATGCTTGAAGGTGTGTGCTGGATGTCCTCGGGAGTTTCGAGATGCCCAGAGGTGTGTGTCGGATGCCTGGAGGTGTGTGCCGAAGGTTCCTCGCGATGCTAGGTTGGGTGCGAGCGATAAAATGTGAGATGCAATTACTGGTCTCGGAAAAGAAAAATGTGGTGACCCAATTGAAAGATAAAAAGCTGAAATTGAATCATGCATGGTATGGTGACATGTATACATGGCTTATGATATAATATGTATAAGTGCATGGTGGTATGTGCATATAGTATGGTGACATGTATGCGTGGCAGAATGATGTTACACATACAAGTGCACGGTGGTATATGCACATGACATGGTGACTTATATACATGGGTGTTTTGATGAAATGTGCATGGCTGAAAGGTAAGACATGTTTAACATGTATGAACTATATGTACTCTACTATGATGTTATGATTGTTCTATTTGATGCATTGAGTAGTTTAAATGGATCTTTTACCTGCTGAGTGGTTGTACTCACCCCTTTTGGGGATTAACATTTCAAATTAGAAAGATGCCTTTGTTGCCAGTTGCACGCGGTACCTACTATGGCATACCTACTGATGTGGATGTGAAGTGTACTGAGCATGTCTGTGTTGGTGCTCCTGGTTTAGTGTTTGTTCAAGTCCAAGTCCTGGTGATGTATGATGTAGGTCGAGCTGATGGCCTGGTCATTCAGGAGTTTTTGTCTGTCCACGTTTGATGTGATGGAGCGATGTTAGGGATGTTACCACCATTGCCACCCGATGCATCGGATTGGGTATGATGGCGCGTATAGCTGTTCAGAGCTGACACTTTTTGGAGATACCCGACGCTTGTTGATGGAGGGTGGTACATGTTCGATGTAGAATCGAGTCCTTTTTGGGGTGGTAGCCGAGTATAGTTAAAATCTTGGCTTTTTTTGTTGTATCGACTTTGATGTCCATCATGAAAATATAAATAAGAGTGAATCGGCGTTATCTTTTCTTGTGATGCGTAGTTCATGTGTATTGCATTATGGTTATTGGAGGAAGAGATGGTGAGACTTGTTTATGCTTCCACTAATAAGTTGCGCTGGGACTGTTTTAAAAAAAAAAAAAAATCTCTAATCATAGTTATATGAGATCGAGTAATTAAAGAAAGAGTGCCTGTGGCGACCTCAGGCAAGTCGGGGGTGCCACATCTGTATTGATGGGGCACCTTCTTGGGTAAACCTGCATCGACCCAGACCACAAATCTCACCAACTCATATACCCATCCCCTTGGGTCTCCATGAAGCGAGATGAAGCACTTATGTTCTGTCACCTTCTTTGGCTGACCAAAATGCTCAGGAGGAGTTGTCAACTATGGACCTGAAATGTTATCCTACAACGCGATGAGAGGACGTCTCAGTGAGTTCAACCCCCTAAGACCTGATTAGAAAGAAAATATGCCCCAAGGGCTGCCTAATCACAAACATGAGTTTGAGGACTTACATTTGCCTCAACTTCTTCCTACAAGTCAATATAATTAAAATTCATGGAATCACACCAACAAATCAATTCAAATCATTAACTCAGATCGAATCATCGATCAATCGACTTAGTAGATTCCATGTCATCAAGACCATTATACAGTCAATTAGTCACTCCAACTATTAATTATGGCTCAACAGGCACGGCCTACTTGTTCAGCGGTGAATTACGGCCCAATGGGCACAGCCTACTAAATGTTCGGCGGTGAATTACGGCTTAATGGGCACAGCCTGTTCCAAGTTCTGTAGTAAATTATGGCCTAATAGGCACAACTATACTTTGGCGGTTGATTACGGCCTAATGGGCACAACCATACTTTGGCTGTTGATTATGGCCCAATAGGCACAGCCATACTTCGGCAGTTCTCTTAACCCATCCTATATCAACACGCACAACATACGTCATTTTATCATTCAATATTTATCTTATTATGACTATAAACCATCACACGACTATTTTCCCACGGCCAATGACATTGTGCCTATTTTTCTCGTTTTAAAGATACCTGATAAAAATAATTTTGTGTGGATACACGGTCGGTCTCAGCCAAAAGTATAATATTTTCCCTCTTGAAAATCCCACTAATTTCACTGATCCATAAACATATTTTTGGCGTTGTAAACCGACGCCCGATTTTTTCTAATTAATTACTGAAATTAATAAATTTTGGGATAAATACCCAAAATTGCAAATCACACTCAATCAGACAATTTAGCAAATCAATTAAATAAATCAATCACACCATTGCAATCAGCATAGAATTCTGGTCACTCGCTATTCTGGTCTAATTTCCGAAAATTAATTAATTAATTAATTACGGAAATTAATTATTTAATGCAAATAAATAGAACTTAGGCTCGTAAAGCCCAATTAAAAGCCAAGGCGGGTTCAAAAAATTTCCAAACCACACTAGATAAATACTAGAGCTTGTCTAGACTTTAATTACACTACTTTAACCACCTAACATGTAATCACAATTAATTAAATTGTTAATCTATTATAACTATCCACTTAATCCATACTTAGTATAAACTAATCAACTCTTAAACGTCATTAACTTACTAAGTAAGGATTAGTGAGTTAAACTCACTTGATTAGCAATCCGTTCAGATCAAAATGATGGTGAGGCGGAGAGGCTCGGTAAACTTCAAAGTGGGACCGCTAAGCGGGGTCAAGAAAGCCACCAAAACAGGCCAAACAGTGGCTTCGAGACCCACTTAGTTTGGTTTTGTGGTTGGGCCGAACAAGCTAGCCAGTGGTTTGGCTAAGGCAAAGACAAGCAAGGAAGACCGGCAGAGGCTGCTGCGGCTTGGATGAGGGAAGGCAATGGCGTAAGGTGGCTCCGGCGACCACAATGGTGACGCACGGCGTCCTGGTGACCTGCTAGATGCATGAGCTGGGCAAGACAGTCCAGTTGGAGATGCGAGCAGGCAAGATGATCGCGATGGCGTGTGGGTGAGTGAGCGGCTGCGAGGGGTGGTCCAGAAGCCTAGCGAGTAGTTGTGACAGCAAAGGGAGGCTAAGTTGTGGTTTTTCTGGAATTTTTGAAGTCTTCAATTGCTAGGAATGAGGGGCTTGATTGGCTAGGAAGGAGAAGGAGGGAGAGAGGGGGACAAGCTTGCTTTGGAGGGTCCCATGTGCTCTCTTCCTATCCCTTTGGTCTCCTTGAAGGGTCCTACCACCATGGGTGGCTTCCCCTCAGATTTTCCAAACCAATTGCTTCATCTAGAAGTCTTGAGTTGGTCTAAAGGTTGGGTCCAAGGGGGCACAATGGCTCAATTTCCATTCAACTCTTCGAATCAATTCATTTTGGCTTTTATAAATTCCATTATCGAGTCAATAATCAAATTGATATTTTTCCTCGCCAATTGATCCCATTTGCATCCCAATTTCGCAATAAAAAACGGTCATCTGCATTTTCTGGTCGAAAATGGCCTTATTTATAACTTTTTCCGCCAAAATCTCAATTTGCAGAAAAATGTTCGGAGACTGAGTTCATGTTCTTAAAATGACTTGTGACATGACAGAACTTTCAATTTCTGAAATCGGATTCAAATTTGCGGTTAATTTCAATCTGGCACGATTTTACTATGACCTAGGTTACTAGGTAGCTTTCAGAAATTTTTAGTGCAATTGACCCGCGGTCGATTTTCTTCGAGCCACAATGAACCCCTTCGACACATTGGTAACTTTCGGTTATCACGAAAACCTCTACAAATGAGCACGGTCGAGTAGCTGATTCCTGGTCAAATTCCTAAGTTTATTGCATTAAAATCCCTTAGTGACTTCCCCATATAGTCTAGTTATCTCAGGATTGATTAGCTCTGAGAACAGCACTATAAGTGCGTCGATGAAAGGCCCGATTAATCTAATTGAAAGCAAAACTGAAAATTTCAGGATGTCACATACATAGTTTTGACTTTTGATAAGCTAGGTTGGGAAGACCACGAACAAGCTTCTTAGAATAAATCTTGGCAATTTGCTTCATGTTAACATGACCAAGCTTTCAATGCTAGAGATTTGCTTTGTCTTGAATAGATATAAGACACTGAGAACTTTCTGAGTTTACATCCAGAAGATAAATATTCCCATGCATTTGCCCAGTAAAAGATTGGGAAAAGTCTTGACTCGTTCCAGAACAAATACCTTCCTGGAAGTTTATTCTGAATCCAGTGTCACAAAGCTGGCTTATGCTGAGTAGATTGTAGTTTAAACCTTCCACTAATGAAACATTGTTGATAGTCAGGCTTCCAATCTTCATAGTTCCACAACCTACAATTTTTCCCTTGCTATTTCCTCCAAAAGAAACTTTTCTTCCATTCAGTCTAACAAGCCTTATAAAGCAGCTTGAGTCCCCTGTTATGTGCCTCAAATAGCCATTATACAAATACCATTTGATTTTTCTCTTGATAGTGACATGTAATCATAAGAAGAACTCAAGTTTTCTTTGGTACCCAGACTTTCTTAGGTCCATGAGAGTTAATATTACGTATAGTCTTTGCCCAAATTCTTAACAAAGTCTCCAAACTTTGGAACATTCTTTCTCAAAATGTTCGAGCTGTTACACTTTGAATAATTGAGTGCACTTCGGCTAATAGGTTTTACAAAAACTCTTTGAAAAATGATTTTTGTAAAATTCCTTTGTAGGTCTTTGTTTAAGTCTATCTTTTATTTTGGGAAAATCAATCAATGGAATGGTTTTTGAAGTCATTCCTAAATCGGATTTGTTAAAATAGAGTCTTCGTATTGAAAGAATTTTCTCCAATTTTTCAAATCCTTTTGAAAATCTTTTTGAAATATTTGAAAGATCTTCTTTTAGAATAACATTTTCATTAGCAAGAGAATCATAATTTTCTTTCAAATTAACAAAACTTTTATCTAGATTTTCAAATTTTTCTTTCCAAGAAATTTCCTGTTGCTTGAGTTTAGAATTCTCCATTTTTAGTTTGGAGATTCTTTTAAGAGAGGTTTTGCGATTGAGACAAAGTTCTTCTATGTACTTCGAGACTTTAATAGGAATTTTTAAGTTACTTACCTTAACTTATTGATATGAATCTGAATCATAGTCTCGCTTCGATTCTCGAGTCCAATCGAAATGAGCCATCAAACAAATGTTGGTGTATTCTTCTTCACTTTCCTCACATTCAATATAACTCCAGGTTTTAACTTTGAGAGCCTTCTTGTACTTCTCAGTTCTTCCTTTCTTTTTCTTCAACAAATGATAGTTAGATCTGATATGTCCATTTTTCTTGCATTCGAAGCATATTACGTCCTTGCTGGTTTCATTGTCCTCAGTTGGTCTCTTCTAGAAATTTTGAGTGCTCTACGTCTTCCAGTTGAATCTTCTTCTCTTTCAATTCAACTTTTTGAACTTCTTAATCATAAGTGCTAGCTCCTCATCATCAATATCGTCATTTGAATCTGTATCATCAAAATCATCGTTAGATTTTAAAACAATTGACTTCTTACTCATTGATCTGTTCCACTTCATATGATTGAAGCATGCCTACTAGTTTGTCTATGGATAGAGGCAAGATTCTCTAAGTTTCTCTAATTGATGTCTTCACATGATTCCACTCTTTAGAAAATCTACGCGGCAGTTTATTGACTTTCATTAGTCTTGAGATTGGTTGTCCTTAATAAGCCAGGCCATTTACAATCTTTGTGAAACAATTGAACATATCAGTAATGGATTCTCCAAGCTTCATCTTGAAGGCTTCATACTATCCGAGTAGAGTATTGATTTTTGTTTCCTTTACTCAATCAGTTCCTTTGTAGGTAACATGCAATCTATCACAAACTTCTTTCGTTATTTCACAAAAAGAAATTCGGTTATACTCAATAGGAGATAAGGCACAGTATAAATAGTAGATAGCTTTAGCATCAAGAGCTTGTCTCTTGGTTATTTTTGCTTGTATTGTTTCGCTAGCATCTACAACTTCTTTTCCTCTTTCTGAGGTTGATGTAGCTTTGGGATTGATTCCTTTTTTTACCACATCCCACTCCAGGGGATCTTTTGATCTCAAAAATGCATTCGTCTATTTTTTCACACATTGTACTCCTTCCCATCAAAGTAGGGAGGTCTGGTGTTGCTTTGACTTTCAACCAATCCAGGAGCTAAAATACTAGCCATAGATCGTTAGCTTAGAAGTAAAAAAAACTTTAATGAAATAAGCACACATGCTCTGATACCAATTGTAAGTACTAGTATGAACACCTAGAGTGGGGTGAATAGGTGTGAAGATAATTTTTCGCAAGGAACAGTAGAAATATTTCGCTTTTAAAACTGAGTTTGAAGAACAACAGACTTTGAGCAAGTTCAGATTTTAGCAATTAAATAGAATTACGGATAAAATAAAGGAGTTCAGGGAAGAGAATAAGAACACATAATTTACAATGATTCGGCTTAGATCAAGCCTACGTCCACTCTCCATGCTGACAACCTACTAGCTGGATTCCACTAAAAATCAAAAGAGATTTTACAATTTTGCGATCTCGACTTCTTAGTGAAGAGTCTCTACTACTCTCTCACAAAGTCACACTATAAGATTCTCTCTTGAGTACAACTTTGAGCTCAGTATGTCACGCCCCGATCCTCGAGCATGCACCCATCCTTCACCTTGGTCAATTTAATAATAACGTCTCAGGACACATCGCTGACTCTTTCATTTTAATATGCATGTGGAAGCATATAAACAATCCCCAGACAATAAAACAATGTGATAAAAAAGTAGGGCTATATTTTTCACAACTAAAAAACCACAACCACACTTTTATACAAGGCAAACCTCATAATATATATTACAATACTACTCACAAAAGTCTAATCTATCTCATTTCAATTCACACACAGGGTTTGTAAAACGGAGTGAGGTCTTAGTCCTCATCCAGGTCAACTCCGAATCCTCCTCTGGATCCTCCTCCGACTCCTTTTCAAGGTCTTCCTCTTTAAGCTCTTCCTCTCGTTCCTTCTCAAGGTCTTCCTCTTCAAGCTCTTCCTTCGGTTTCTCCTCCTACTCCACAATCTATCCTTCCTCTTCGCTCCAGCTGGAGTCCTTGGCCGAGTACACGGGAGTATTAGGGTCACTCTCGAGCTTAGGTCTTTGGCATCGATCACCGCTCCGTCCTTGGGATCTACAGTCCCTTCTCCAAATGCTACCTCTAAGACAAATAGAGGCACATCCTCTTTCGGTACAAGACCCTCTCTTCAGCCATCATGGTAGTGACAATACCACGACCTATACTCATGGGGCACCAAGCCGTCATTACCCACATCGACCCAGACAGTAAATTTCACTAAAACATATTCTAAACCTTCTACGTGGGGGTGTATCGGGAAGTGATATCCTATCTCAGTGACCTCTTCGGGTAAACCAAAATGCATGGGAGGACGAGGTGGTGGAGGTGCTACCATCTAAGGACCTGAAATGTTGTCCCACAACGAGGTGAGATTACGTCTCAGCAAGTTCTAACTCCCTAAGACTTGATTAGAAAGTGAATACACCTTAGGGCTGCCTAAGCACAACACGAGTCAGAGGACTTACCTTGACCTCAGTTCCATCCTACAAGTCAATATATATCAAATATACAAGAACCACATCAATTCATCCACTCAGATCGAACTATTGATCAATCAACCCAGTCGATTACATGTTAATCAAACCATTCCTCGGTCATTTTAATCCATACTATGCAATTTCCAAGATTATATATATCTAGTCATCAAGTCACGTGCATTCTCAAAGGCAACGTACTTGGTCACCAAGCCACGTGCATTCTCCAAGATGACATACCTAATCACCGAGTCACATGCATTCTCCAAGGCGACATACTCAGTCACCGAGCCATGTGCATTCTCCGAGGTGGCGTATTTAATCACCGAGCCACGTGCATTCTCCAATGTGATGTACTTGATCACCGAGCCACGTGCATTCTTCAAGGTAATATACTTATTCACCGAGCAACGTAATACAACATTCTTTTTTTCACCACTTTATATAGCCCACCAAAAGATTTTTGGCATTGTAAACCGATGCTTGGTTATTTTTCAATCAATTATTGAAATTAAATAATTTATGAATAAAATCCTAAAAACACAATTAAATCAATTCGACATAAATTAGAGCTCAGATAAATAAACAGACTGCACCATAATGATCAGTATAAAATTCCGGTCATCAACTATCCCAGTCTAATTTTCGGAAAATGATTAATTAATTAATTACAAAAATATTAAGTAAAGGCCAATAATTCCAATTTAGACCCGTAATGCCTAATTAGACGCTGGAACGGACCCGGAAAATTTCCAAGGTTTGTTCAATAAATAATAACGTAAGTCTACTTGCTAATGTTACTAACCATTTGCCTAGCATGCATTGATAAGGCACTAATTTAATTACTCTACTCTAATCTATCCACATAATCATGCTTAATTAAATATAATGAATCCCTAAGCATCATTAGCATACTAAGCAAGGATTAGTGAGTAAAACTCACTTGTTTAATGAGCGGGTCGAATCAAACTGATCGGAACGTCGCAGGAATCGATTCTTCTCAAAGTAGGCCTAGGTTTCGAAGCCTGGAACTACCTCAAAACGGGCCAAACAACCGCTACGATATCCACTTTTTCAGCCGCTGGTCTGGACCAAGGAAGGGCTGAAATAGCAGCGGTTTGAGGCGACAACAGGCTGAGGTGAGCTGAAGAGGCTGAACCGGATCTAGACGGAGCTCCAGGCGGCTCTGGCGATCTGAGTGTTCGTAAAATTCTAAACGCAAGTGCACGTGTCAAACAAGTAATATAATAATGAGAAAAAATATCGTCCCACGGAGATCGATGATTAATAAACTAATTAAATACTAATATAGACTAGTTCTAAAATTTATCTAACATATCAAAACATAATTAAAAATAAATTAAAAACGAAATTTGTAGACTAAATGCAATAAATCGATAAGATAAATAAGTTAGAGCATCTGATTTCACCATAACCACTAGATATGAATTTCATATTGTTGTGAATACAAGAACGATATCAAACATGTGATAGCGGAATTTTCTAATCTATTTACTATCCTATCTCTAGGTATAGCAAACCTACTCAGCTTATTAATCCACTATATCTCTATGTGAATTAAAATAAACATGAATGCATTAAAAACTATGAATATTTCCAGTTTACAATGAGACTTTTGGATCACTTTATCATCGAAAGCTATACAAATAACGTGGTATATCTATATCCACGTTTAATTCATGGTTATATATTATAATGAGCAATTGCATATTATCACCTCTTAGTCTCAAACATGCACATCAGATCATTCAAGTGGTAGCCAGTCACTCAAAAGCATTAAGCACAATAATATATAACTCACATGAATGAAATCAATTGTAAAACATAAAATTCACATTATCATGGTTAGGCTACATCGTAGCCCTAACAAAAGAAAATTAGAACATAGTAGAAGAAAAAATAAATATATAGATCAAACCCAGCATCTTGAATCAAAGGATAAGAATTCTGTCATCGCTTTTGTCTTCTCTTCAAAATACTTGAAAAACTCTCGGAAGAATGAAAAACGATCTAACCAAAAACCTAGCTACTCTCTTTGTCTTCCTATTTATAGGATATATCCCAAATATCTATCTCCCAACGCTTGCAGATAATAGTAAGGAGCAAAATCAAGAATTTCCTGATTTGATATCCATCTTCCACTTGCTTTTTTATTTGAATTCTGATAGTTGCCATTATTTTCCTTATCCTCTCCATATCTCATTATTCTACATAAACAAGGAAAATTCAAATAATCAGAAGGAAATCCAAATATTTTTTCATAGATATTGCATTAATTGCTGCCTAAAATAGGTAAAATAACTCTATTTTTATGGAGTTATCAAACCCCCAAACTTAACATTTTACTAGTCCTCGAGCAAAATCAAGACATAATGAATACTCAAGCTAACAACCTTATCCATGACATCTTTCCATAATTGCTCAAATTCACAATTCAAAGAAAAATACAAATTTCATCCAAACATTGAAATCGATTTATAAGTTAAAACCAATTCTAACTATATGATCCAAGTGTGTGTGTGAGAGTTCTTATCTTTTTCGAATTATTTGTAATCCAGATTAATTCACATTGACATGTAACCTCTCAAAAATTCTCAATAATTATGACCAAATCTCATAGGTTTGCTTTTCATTCCTCTCTCCACTAATGTAAGCTAATTATCCAACCAAAAATCAATAGGACTTTTCTCGGGTTGTAATGTAAGGCTGGGCTAAAGGTGAGATAACAGTAATTTTAAGCTCAAATCACCCATCAACATGTTGATTTTGAGGATCTAATTAGAGCCAATGTCATTATCTAATTTCACTCCTTTAAGATAATTTTTCTGCCACCATATATCATCATTCCTTTTTTTTCTTCTCCTTTTTCTTTTCTCTTTTTTTTTTTAATTGCTTTACAAAGGAGTTTCTCCCAAAGTCCCTCCTAATATAACATGAAAATTTCCAACCCATTGAGTATCAAAAGGCTCACTCAATTGAAAGTTGGATAGGGAACCATAAAAGCAATTTTTTTTTTTTGACAATACACCCGAAACTACCATAGCAATCACTTTTTTTTTTTTTTAATATTCCATCATTCCTCCCAAATTTCTATCAAGCTCAAATAATTTTTTATCCCAAAAGAAAATCCACATGTTCATAGGGCATGGGACAATGATATAATTTGATAATGGCTAAGATAAATATATATGGGTGCCAATGAAAAATTGGGTAATAATTAAGGCTCAAAGGTGTGACTAGGGATAAATAAACAAGGTTGGCTTGAAAGGCTCAATCGATCCAAAAATTGCCTAATTCATTTTCTCAGTTAGATTTAGCTTAGGATTTCGCCTCAAGAGAAAATCAAACAAATTCTAAGATTTTGGTGAAATTTAAGAAAATCACATACTTCGCATGAATGTTCTCTAGATTTACACACGATTCAAAAATTAAGGACTTTTAGTGCTCGTAAGTGGATCAACATAATCAGAATTAAAATTAACTCACACATCAATTGTAAGTTTAAATAAAATTTAAATTTTCCTAAAAATCGTAAAAATTCACAACCAAGAATGTAATCATGATAAAAAAATTATCCAAAAAAAACTTGTCTCCCCCCAAGCTTGAATGAAGCAGTGTCCTCAATGCAAAAAAAAAAAAAAAAAAAAAAAAAAAAAAGAATAGGAAGAAGAAAACTCCCTTGGTTGTAGGATAACTTCATAGATGACGTTGATGATTAAACTCTTGAAAGGTGCTCCCTAACAAATTAACCTAGATAAAATGAAGAAAAGTTAATCTTTTTTTTTTGCAAAACATAAATTTAACAAAAAAAAAACATAATTAAAATGCTTGGGTTGCCTCCCAAGAAGCACTTGTTTTATAGTTTTCAGCCAAACTATCTTAGATGTCACTAATCTGGAGGATGAAGTTCAATGGTGGTCTTCTGCTTGTTGTAACCACCTTCGAAGTAGGGTTTCAAACGTTGACCATTCACTACTTCTTGCATCTTCGGGTTCAAACGCTTCCGAGGTTGGATAGTGGGTTTATATTGCTCCTCCATCAAAATTTTGTGCATGCAAATTGAAGGACTAATTCCCTTGATATCAGCTATTTTCCATCCAATTGCACCTTTATGCTCTCTTAATACTCTAAGCAATTTCTTCTCTATCAAATCTGTCAAAGAAGAAGATATAATTACCGGTAAAGAAGAAACTCCATCTAAATAAGCATATTTCAAATGAGAAGGTAAGGGTTTGAGTTCAAGAATTGGAGGGTCTTCAATTGATGGTTTAGGCTTTGTAATGTGTTGTTCCAACTCCTCAAATTTAATTTCCTTTTGCCTTGAATATGGTGGAATTGCCTCCATGAAATTTGTGTATTCCTTTAACTCCTCATTCTGAATATCTTTATCCCTTAGTCGAATTAGACATGCTTCAAGTGGATCTTCAAAAATATTTTCCTGAAAAACCTTATTCACCAACTTGTCAACTATCTCAACTCTAAAACAAGAATTATCATCATATGGATATTTCATTACTTTAAAAACATCATCGTGAACTCTGAGGATCAACTTTCCTTGTTGTACATCAAGAAGAGCGCTTCCTGTTGCTAGAAAAGGTCGACCTAAGATAAGTGGTACCTCAAAATCTTCCTTCATGTCAAGAACTATGAAATCTGTAGGAAAGATTAATTTGTCAACTTTTACCAAAACATCTTTCACAATACCTCTCGGATATTTAATTGATCAATCAGCCAGTTGAAGTGACACAGTGGTTGTTTTTACCTCGCCCAATCCCAATTTCTTGAAAACTGAATAGGGCATCAAATTAATACTTGCACCTAAATCACATAATGTTTTTTCAAAGTAAGAATCCCCAATAGTGCAAGGAATAGTAAAACTCCCTGGATCTTTTAATTTTGGAGGCAATTTGTTTTGTAGGAAGGCTGAACACTCCTCATTTAACTTCACAGTTTCATAATCCTCCAGTTTCCTTTTGTTTGCCAAAATCTCCTTCAAAAATTTTGCATAACTAGGCATTTGCGCTAAAGCATCTGCAAAAGGAATGTTAATGTGCAATTTTTTTAAATACATCAAGAAATTTAGAAAATTGCGTAATCGTTTTGCGCTAGCCGGAGTCGCCAAGGAATGGAATTGGCGGCACATATGGCTTGGGATTATTTGGAAAAAGTTTACTCTTGCTTGTCTCCTTTGATTGTTTAGGGCGTGCATGGAAACGCTCCAAAGAAGTATTTCTGGAACACTTCTGTACGGATTTTATTCCCGGGAACAAAAAAAGAACAGAAACGCGTTTGGTTGCGTTTCTATTCTTTTTTTGTTTTTTTGTTCCCAAAACAAAATTGGAGCAAAAAAAAGAAACACAAAAAAGTTGTTTCTGGAGAAAAGAAACACTTCTTCAAAGCCAAAAAAGAACACTTCTCTCTCTTCTTCTTTTCTTCTTCTTTTCTTCTTCTTTTTTTCTTCTTTTTTCTTTGGCCGGTCACCGGCCTCGGCCATGGCCGTCGAGGGCCGTCGAGGGTCGGCGACCTTGCCGGAGCGTCGCCGGCCCCCGGCGAGGCCGAGCCTCGCCCAACCACGGCGAGGCTCGGCCTCGCCCGCGCCGGCGACGCCGAGCCTCACCTTGGCTGGGCGAGCTCGGGCTCGCCCAAATCTGGCAAGGCCGAGCCTCGCCGAGGGCCGGCGAAGCTTGGCCTCACCGAGGGCCGGCGGCTTGGCCTCGCCGGATCTGGGTGAGGCCGAGCTCGCCCAGCCAAGGCGAGGCCGAGCCTCGCCCAACCACGGAGAGGCTCGGCCTCGCCGAGGGCCGGCGAGCCTCGCCGTGGCCGGGCGAGGCCGCCGGCCTCGTTAGCCGGTCGCCGGAGGTCGGGGACCGGCCGTAAAAAAAAAATAAAAAGAAAGGAAAAAATGAAAAATAAAATAAAAATGTTTAAAAAATTAAAAGAAAGAAAAAAATAATAAAATTTACCAAACGTGTTTCTATTCATTTTTTATTCCCGGAATAAACGTTACCAAACGCGTTCTTTTGTTCAAAAATTGTTCCCCGGAACAGAAACATTTTTTTTTTGTTTATGTTTCCTGAAACAAAAAAAGAACAGAAACGTTACCATTCGCACCCTTATTGATCATCTTTTCCTTATCTCTGAAAATCTCTTCTTCTCTCACTTGTTTACCACTTCTCGGGGTAATAGCCTTTATGTTTCAATTGGATTTTTCTCTCGTGTTGCTCGGCAAAGAACCCCGTTGTCTCCCGACATCATGCTTGCTAACCGACCCACTTGTATCTCCAGATTTCTGATTGAAGCCTTTTGGTTTTGAAATCTCACATCCGTGCTTTTGATGAAGTCATAAGTTGTGTTAGCAAGTTTGGTGACTATGTCTTCCAAATTTGACTTTGTCTCTTCTGATTGTTTGAATCCCGGTGATTTCATCACATTCTGATTGTTCCATGAAAAATTTGGATGATTGCGCCATCTCGGATTGTACGTGTTGGAGTAGGGATTATTCTGTGACCTGTTAAAATTCCCAACAAAGTTAGAATTTTCACTAAATTGTTTGAAAGTATTACCTACCTGACACTTTGTGCTAACATGTCCTCCACCACAATAATCACATGTCAAATTCTGAATTTTCATGACTGAAACACTCATATTATCTAACTTTTTGTTGAGTGTTTCAAATTGTGCAGCAATTGCAACAAAAGCATCCACTTTATGAACTCCGCTAACTTTTCGCATCGGTAGCCTCTCATTAGGCCACTGATAACTATTGGACGCCATCTCCTCTAATAGATTGTAAGCTTCTTATGGTGTTTTATTATTTAAAGTCCCCCTGCAACTGCATCAATCATAGAACGAAGATTTGTACTTTAGCCATTATAAAAATTTTGTACCTGCATCCATACGAGTAGTCCGTGATGTGGGCATCTCCTAAGAAATTCTTTGAATCTTTCCCATGCTTCATATAATGATTCATTATCCATCTGTATAAAATTAGTAATATCATTATGCATCTTCGCAGACTTTACAGGTCGAAAGAACTTACCAAGAAATTTCTAAGCCATATCATTCCATGTAGTAATTAATCCTATAGGAAGAGAAGAAAGCCAACTCTTAACTTTATCTCTAAGAGAGAATGGAAATAATCTCAATCTAATAGCATCATCTGTAACTCCATTATAATTAATGGTGTCACATATTTCAAGAAAAGCATCGATGTGAGCGTTTGGATCATCGCTTGGTAGCCCACTGAATTGCACTGATTGTTGAAGTATCTGAATGAGTGACGGCTTGATCTCAAAGTCGTTTGCTTGAATTGCAAATCTTCTAATACTTGACGTGGTGCCTTAAACTGTTGGCGCAGCATAATCTCTTAAGAGTCTACGTGGATTTTCATTCTCACCGTCTACCATCTTAGCATGATTTCTCTGTTCTCTTAGTCGCCTTTTCAATGTACGCTCGATTTCTGGATCAAGTTCAACAAGTTTCCCTTGTTCGCTACGTGTCATAAACCGATGTACACCCTGAAAAATAAAACAAAACGAAAGCTAGATTAAACTTAAAATTATCTTATATCAATATTAATTAGTATTAAACAAATGATCCCCGGCAACGGCGCCAAAAACTTGTTCGTAAAATTCTAAACGCAAGTGCACGTGTCAAACAAGTAATATAATAATGAGAAAAAGTATCGTCCCACGAAGATCGATGATTAATAAACTAATTAAATACTAATATAGACTAATTCTAAAATTTATCTAACAGATCAAAATATAATTAAGAATAAATTAAAAAACGAAATTTGTAGACTAAATGCAGTAAATCGATAAGATAAATAAGTTAGAGCATCTGATTTCACCATAACCACTAAATATAAATTTCAGATTATTGTGAATACAAGAACGATATCAAACATGTGATAGCGGAATTTCCTGATCTATTTACTATCCTATCTCTAGGTATAGCAAACCTACTCAGCTTATTAATCTACTATATCTCTATGTGAATTAAAATAAACATGAGTGCATTAAAAACTATGAATATTCCCGGTTTACAATGAGTCTTTTAGATCATTTTATCACCGAGAGCTACACAAATAACACAGTATATCTCTATCCACGTTTAATTCATGGTTATATAATATAATTAGCAATTGCATATTATCACTTCTCAGTCTCAAACATGCACATCAAATCATTCAAGTGGTGGCCAGTCACTCAAAAGTATTAAGCACAATAATATATAACTCACATGAATGAAATCAATTGTAAAACATAAAAATCATGAAATTCACATCATCATTATTAGGCTACATCGTAACTCTAACAAAAGAAAATTAGAACATAGTAGAAGAAAAAATAAAAATATAGATCAAACCCAGCATCTTGAATCAAATGATAAGAATTCTGTCACCACTTTTGTCTTCTCTTCAAAATACTTGAAAAACTCTCAGCATAATGAAAAACAATCAAACCAAAAACCTAGCTACTCTCTTTGTCCTCCTATTTATAGGATATATCCCAAATATCTATCTCCCAACGCTTGCAGATAATATTAAGGAACAAAATCAAGAATTTCCTGATTTGATATCCATCTTCCATTACTTTTTTATTTGAATTCCTGATAATTGCCATTATTTTCCTTATCCTATCTATATCTCATTATTTGGCATAAACAAGGAAAATTCAAATAATCAGAAGGAAATCCAAATATTTTCTCATAGATATTGCATTAATTGCTGCCTAAAATAGGTAAAATAACTCTGTTTTTATAGAGTTATCACTGAGCTGGTTGGAATAGCACCTGGGACCGAGACTGAGGCGAAGATGGAGGTCTAGAATGGCGGGGACACACGCGGAAAAGCAAAGCAGCAACGGTTGGCGCGAGGGTGATGAACGGTGAGCAGCTGCATGCAGTGGTGTGGGGACATCGGCGGCTTCTCTTGCTGGCTAGGGTTTCGAAAACAGCAGGGGGGATGGGGAATGAAGGTGGTGGACGGAAGGTGAGGAGGAAAGAGGGAACATATGAGGGACAAGGGCCCTACCTTGGCCATTTTCTTCCCATTCTTGGTCCCCTTTGACCAACCTCAGCCACCAACCTTCCCTCGGCCTCCATTAGGCCACCAATGCACCCCTTAGGACACTTGAATTGGTCCAAAAACCATAGGGAATGGGGGGCATACGAATTTGCTTGCCATTTCCTCTAATTAGACACTTGTTCCTACTTGTTTCGTCATAAATCGACCTCAATAATTTCAATCAACCCACCATTGATCATCTCAGCATTTTTTATCACCTATACAATCCACTTGCTTCCCAATTTTGTGATAAAAAATGATCCATGGCATTTTCTGAACAAAAATGGTCATATGCTGACTTCTTCCTGAAAAGTCTCGGGTTTCAGAAAAATCTTCTGAGACTGAGTCAATGTTCCTAGAATTTATTGTGACATGACAGAATCTTCAATTTCTGAAATCGGACTCAAATTCATGGTTAATTTCATTCAGGCGTGTTTTTAGCATAACCTAGGCTACCAAGTAGTTTTCAAAAAAATTTAGTGCAAATGACTCATGGTTGTTTTTCTTTGAGCCACAATGAACCCACTCGACACAGTGGCAACTCTCAGTTGTCATGAAAATCTCGATGATTCAAATATAGACATAGGGTACCAAAACAATACAAAAATCAGTCTAGTGCCAATCGATGAGAATTTTCCAATTTAGTGGTGTCACCCACGATTAGGCACACATCTCAGTCGAGTTGACTTATCTCTGATCTCAATTCAATTTTTTACTGTGCTGTAATGGCCTCTAAAGATAAGCACAATCGAGTAGCCGATTCCTAGTTAAATTCTCAAGTCTATTGCATTAAAATTCCTTAATGGCATCCCCAGATAATCTAGTTATCTCGAGAGTGATCAACTTTGAGAACAACCCTATAGATACGTCGATGAAATGTTGATTTATTCAAAAGAAAACAGGATCCAAAATCTGGGATGTCACACAATATATTGAATGACAAGAAAATGGTAAGCTTCAGACTTTGAAATTTTTCTTTCATGCACTCTGTCGAACAACTAAAGAATCCACCTTAAATACTCCTTCATGCATTCTCAACCGTTGGCACTTTCCAAAGGAATTCTTCCAATCTATTCGTTGGACAAAATCAATTAAGGAGATCTCGAGTTGTTTAAAGATTGTGATGAAAGCCCGTCAATCCTGTTTGCCCATACAATTAAGATCTTGGTTTCCATAAGTAGATTCTTTCCATATTTACTTGCAATCCGAAAAGATGAGATGTATTAAAATTGATTTCAATAAGGATATCCAATCTCATAGGTGATATATCCAACCAGAAAGCCTTCCATAAACCATACGAACCAAACTCCTGAAGAGATAAACAAAATCTTGCATGTGGATAAGTCTTCATTCTTCAGTAATGTTCAATCTGGAATTTGTCAGTGTGGGCAAACTTCTGATGCCAAACAGACTTGGACACTAGAGTCTGGTCATCTTCAGACTTTGACACTAGAGTCTGGTCATCTTCAGACTTTGTCACTAGAGTCTGGCCGTCTTCAGACTTTGACACGAAAGTCTGGAAATATTCATAATAGACTTTGGATAAATTTTGTCAATTTCAAAACATCAAAGGAGCTTTCTCCAACAATGATTACTTGAGGTAATTTAGTATCTATGAAGGTATAGAGCTAACTACCATCTACATGGACTTGCAACCGATTTAAGATTATCAATGTCAATAATTGCTTATAAGTTGCGCCTCTTATGATACTTTCAAGTACCTTACTATCATAATAGCTTATTGCTAGGTGATACGAAATTCTTGTTTCAAACTGTATTAGGTCACTTACCACACAAAAGGGAAAGTACTAATTAGACATGCGATTGAGATAGTGATGATTACGGCAAATTACAATTGCTGGAGGTATTATTATTAAGGACATGAACTTCAAGTCATGACTAGTTGAGGAAAATTGCCCCTAGGACGATTATTTAGTAATTCATCGTTGAGCTACGGAATATAAAAGGATGTTAATACTAATGATGGAATAATAGAAAATAATCAACTGCCAATTTTAACTAATTGAAGAAAATTATGATAATACTGGATAATTGCTAGTGACAACGTCCCCAAGTTATCTTGCCGTTCATAAATTATCTTTCCCTTCTCCAATTTATGATCGTTTCTTTTTTGCTGATCATACCTTCAAATGTTAATTGGTTTTGAACAGAAATGGGCAATCAAATGCATAACAAGACCGCTGATTGCTCAGTGTGCTTAATTTTTTTGCTAGCTCTAAATCATTTGCGACTATTTTTATAGGAAGACTCATCGCAAAAGAACTTATGACACTGTTGCTCATTTCAAGCATCTTCCTAACACAATTCATAAAGTTGAATGATCCTCCTGAAGAATCAGGTAATGTGCAGGCTCAAATAAGACTATATAGAAGTCTTAGAAGTTGACATGCTGCTTTTAGGGAATCGGGCAATACAGTTGGGGACCATTTTGTGGTGACACTGTTTGCATTTGGTCTATATAGGTCAAGGTCATGCATTCACACGACCATATTCAGAAGAAAAGTAGGGGAATGATGTTGATATATCTCTTATTGCTCGGCGAAGGTACTGTAGGAAATTATGCTCATTGATCTTAGCTAATCATGTCTAACATCATGTGAAGGCCTTGGGGACTATGACACCATGTTTATCCGTTAAAAGTCTAATATCAGTACATAATTCTTAAAAATCTTCGATTCTGATGTAGGAGATTCATATGCCCAACATTCTTGCCGCTCAAATTGGCCAATCAAAAGTTTTAACACGCATGCGCAAACACGCAGCAAGACATACGCGGGGCAAAAACAATTTCGGGCTGAGTCCTCTGTACATATGAAGGAATAGCCTCTCGTTCATATATAGATTGTACCCTCACACGAACTCGAAGACTCGTTCCCTTACCCGACCTCCCTAGTACCTTTGGATGAACCGGGACACATATTTGCGGATAAGAATAAGGGTAATGCAGAAGGCAGATGATTGATTCCTTGTAATGTCAAATCATTATAATGAGTAACTTAGAATACGATGTTTCATGGTCGCCCACTTCGTGCCAAAAACTTTTCTAAAAGAGAAAGTTTCTTTATTAGGGAAAAGGCTATTGTTTCATTGTAGTAGTTGAGAAAAATGTCTGGTCGTGGTTTGAGGGAAGAACATCGTCACAATGAAGCATTGCCAGAGAAGCCACGGTCAAGAAGAGAATGGTAGCTTCCTTCAGGGCAATCTACGGCAAGGACTTTCAAACCAATCAGAATTCGATTTGACACAATACAAATTTAAAGATATTGCGGTTTTCTTCTCGATTCCCTTAAGAAACAGTTGTTGGTCCAGCCTAAGGACCTTAAACAAAGGCCATGGTTATCGGAGCCCCCATTCCACGTAAATAAAACGGAAGGGTTAACCGCAGGGGGATTTGTAACCAAATTTGGAAACAACCCCCCCCCCCGGCCTAATCCTAGCTCTGCTGCACTGGCCTCTCAACGACTACCAGCCTAGTATCTTGGAAATGATGGCAGCTGGTTGGTCCAGCCTAAGGACCTTAAACAAAGGCCGTGGTTATCGGAGCCCCTGTTCCACGTAAATAAAATGGAAGGGTTAACCGCGGGGGGATTTGTAACCAAATTTGGAAACACCCCCCAGACTAATCCTAGCTCTGCTGCACTGGCCTCTCGACGACTGCCAGCCCAGTATCTTGGAAATAATGGCAGCTGTAAATAGATTCCAATTATCTACCACCGATCTGTGCTGCTAAGTTTGACTAGGTCTATAGAGCCTTGAACGACATCTGTCCGAGCGGTTGTGTAAACAATTATCCTACGCTTCTTCATCTACATAAGAAAACCATGTGTGTGGCGGTGAGGAATATACGTTCTATGTGATTCATTTCTCTGCCAAGCATCATTTAGGTCTTTTGTGATTGATCAAATCAATCGGAAACTTATGGTCCTCCAATCTTTCGATTCTAACGGAAGAAAGAGAAGATTAACTCTCTTTGGTCGAACTTTGGAGGCATAGCAAGGCTGATGCCTCCACATTAAGCTTAAACTATTTGCAAGCTTGAAATAACTTGAGATTATTGTGTTAAGAAGATCGAATCCTAATGTGCTAATAATACTATTGCTTATTTGTTACCATCTTCCTTTTTGTGAGCACACAATACAAATTCAATACATTCTCTCCGAGAGATTGCTAAGAGAGAGCCCAAGTTTAAGGCTGTCAACATATCTAATTGTACACTTAAAAGCTTAAATCAATTAGTTAGGTCAATTAGGATATATTAACTACCCCACACCATTTCAATTTTTCGATATGAAACTTCTTAATATAACTTATACGTACATTTAATATTTCTAACATATCCATACAACGGAATAATTTCTCTAAAAGTGCCTAGGATACGGCTCATTCCATTTGATCGAGTGTTGGTGCAAAAACTACTTCTCGCATTTCAATGAAATTTATGTCCTTTCAAAGTAATTTATGTCCACAACAATTTGCATGAGTAGAGGTTTGAGGCATGTGTTACATGTGCTAACTTGACCTATCTAAGGACCAAATGGAGACGAGACTCGACAGAAAATGGCCGACGGGCGAATCCCCACTTACCCTCGATGAAGCTCCTGTAAGAGTTTTCCTAATGTGAACTAAATTAATTGATATTATAATTTACTGTTTTTACGGTTACCATAAAACAAGGCTGGTCTAAGGTGAGATAGAAGGTTTCTTAATTAGTCTAATACGGGGCTAGTTAGTGTGGGCCAAGTTGAGCCTGGCCTGTAATGAGGGGGCTTAGTTACAAACTCTATAAATAGTGCTCAAGTCTCTCCTCTAACCCTAATTCTCACATATATCCTCACCTAAAGGGCGTTTACCTAATGCTAAATGTGAGGGGGGCCGCCTCATTAAGCCAGTGATACGGAGGGCAATAGAGGAGAATGACTTGATGTGTGGATCCCCTTGATATGTGGGTAATCCATTTTCTGCTTCCGCTTTATGTTCAATGGATCTCAAAACAGGTGCGTTAATCTTTCTACTCAATTTATGCATGTTCTTGTTCTAGTTATGGATATCTTGGGATTGCGCAATTTGTGTCCATCATGTGGTATCAGAGCCTCCATAACCCTAGAACTTGAACGCATATGATTTTTTCCCTAATTTGTGATTTTTGAGATTTTTTGTTAAATAAAAATAAAATTAAATCACAAATTTGGACTGGGCTCGACAAGATGAGGAAATCCGTGGGCGGCGCGTCGACAGGGGAGGCCGCACATGCCCTCACGCACTGTGACATCCTGAAATTCGACCCTGTTTTCGATAAAGTGAAAAGGGCATTTCATCAACGTGCTTATGGTCCTTTTTCTCCGAACTGATCACTCACGAGTTAGCTAACCTATTGGGTGAAGCCGTTAAGGGATGTATCTGCAATAAAATCCCTAAAAGCCACTCAATTGGTTGGATTGGACTAAAATCGCATTAGATTGATTCTAACCATGAAATTTAATTTGGTTTCGGGAATCGAATATTCAAGTGTGTCACAATTCATTTTTAGGATCTTGTCTCATCATCCATCAAATTATTGGCAAGTTCGAAATTTCAATAAAGAAATTATCGGAGGAAAAATTGAAGACCAAAAGAAAATAGAAAGGAAAAGGGAAAGAGAAAAGGAAAAATGGAATAATGATATTAATTATCTTCTTTTTCTCTCTCTCTCCCTTTTCTCTCTTTTTCTTTCTTTTTCTCTCTCTTTTCTCTCTCCTCTCCCCTCCCCCTTCGTGCGGATAGCGCCCCCCATCGACTCACTCTTCTCTCTCTTTTTCTTTTGACCGGTCAAGCCTTATCTCTTCTCTCTCTTCTCTCTCTCTCCCCCCACCCCACGTGACCGAACCAGCTTCTTCTTCTTCTTCTTCTTCTTTCTTTGCGTGCGAACCAGCGAACCGAAGCGGATGCAGCAACTTGCCGAGGACCGTCGCCGCCCACCGCTTGCCTCCGTCCCGCCGCCCGCACTGCACGCCCGCGCGACGCCGCGCACCCCGCCGCCTTCTACCCGTGCCTACCGTCCTCGCCGTGCACCGTCCAGCCCCGTTCAGCCTCTGCTCAACCCTGTTCTGCCCCGTCCAGCCACCTCCGGCCACCGCCCAGCTTCATACGGCCACCTTTTGGACCGCCGAAGCTCCCCTCACCCTCCGCTGGCCTCCCCTCGCCGCCCTAGCCGCCAGACTAGCCTTAGCCAGCCCAGACCAGCAAACCCGCGAGTGGGTTTCCAGCCCGTTCGTGGGCCGTTTTGGGCCATTTCCGGGCCCCAAACCCGAGCCGTGCTTTGGGAAGTTTCGTTCCTCGCGTCGCCCCCGTCGGATTGATCCGATTTGCGCGCGATTCCGGTGAGTAATCTCACTAATCCTTGATTAGTTGGCTAATCATGCTTAAGGGTTGTTTAGTTTAATTAATTAGGTTTAAGTGATTAGATTAGAATGGATTAGTGTTTATTAGTCAATTGTGACGTGAATTAGACAAATTGATTGTGCAATTAGCAAGTAGACGTGGTTTACTATTTATTGAAAGTATCTCAGGATTTTTCCCGACCCTTAGCGGGCTTCAATTAGGCAATTCGGGCCTAAATTGGATTTTTAGTAATTAATTATTATTTTTCGAAATTATTTATTTATTTATTTATTTTCTGGAAATTCAACTGGGATGGCTAGTGGTTGGAATTTTATGCTAGTGATTGTGGTGAAGTCCATTTATTTAATTGGGCTTTATTTTGAGCTAAATTGAATTTTTAATATTTATTAATTAATTTTTGAAATTAATTAATTATTTAATTATTTTTCGGAAATTAAGATTTAGATGGTTGATGACCAAAATTTCGTGCTGATTGTCGTGGCGCAGTCTGTTTATTTAATTGAGTTTCAATTTGTATGGAATTGATTTAATTATGAATTTTTAGAAGTTATTCATATTGAGTTGATTGTTAATTATTTGATTGAGAAGTCGTTGGGTATTGGTTACCACCTAAAAGAAAATACGTGGGCTCGGTGAATTGGAATATCACCTGGAGAATGCACGTGAGTTCGGTGGTTGAATATGTCACCTTGGCAAAGAGGTCGCCTAAGAGAATGCACGTGGCTCGGAGACTCAGTATGTCCTCCTAGAGAATGCACGTGGCTCGGTGACAGAGTTTGGCATCTAAAAGGGCACGTGACTCGGTGAATTGATGCATCACTTTGGTGATATAGCACCTAAGAGAAGGCACGTGGGCCTGGGCATCGTAAAAAGGACACGTGGCTCAGTGATCTGATGCGTCACCTTGGTGAACTAGTGCCTTAGAGAATGCACGTGGGTCTAGTATTTGAAAATAGCATCTACAAGGGCACGTGGCTTAGTGACTTGATGTACCACCTTGGCGAAGAGGTCGCCTTAGAGAATGCACGTGGGCCCACGGTTTGAGGTACGTGGCTCGGAGACTTGGAATGTCGTCCTAGAGAATGCACGTGGCCTTACTTTTAGATATTCCACCGTGAGGAATGATTTGTGTGACATGTAATCGACTGGTTCGATTTGTTTGGAGTAAATGGATGCCTATTGTGAATTGTACTGACTTGCAGGTGGGATCTGAAGCAAAGGTAAGTCCTCTGACCTGTGCGTGTTTAGGCAGCCTATAGTATAATAGTTTACTAATTGGGCCTTAGTGGGGTAGAACTCGCTGAGACGTAGTCTCATCCCGGTTTGAGGAAAACATTTCAGGACCCCGATAAGGAGCTGAGGAGGAGGAGTCTGAGAAGGAGAACTCGAAGGTGAAACGTGAGGAGAAGGATTTTTGTTAAGAAGAAGAAAATAATCCCGAGAGGGATCTTGAGTACAATCCTTATGGACTGAAATTCTATCTTCTTTTGAGATCTCCCTTTTGATGTGAATAGTTATGAAGTACTTCGGTTTATGTCATGTATAAAGGTTTGGTTGTGGATTTCAATATGAAAGATTTGACCTACTTTTCTATCCCATTGTTTTATTGTCTGAGGATTTATAATTGCTTTTGCATGTGCTTAATAAATGAAAGGGTCGGCGATACATAGTCCTGGGATATCACATTTTAAAATCGACCAATTAGAAGGATGTGTGCGTGCCTGAGGATCGGGGCGTGACGCGCGGCCACGCACCGCTGGGGCGTCGGAGACGCGCCCCCACGTGTAAGGCTCGGCTTGTGCGTGCATCGCACACGCGTAGGCTGACATCACTATGACGTTAGCGACCGGATCTGACCTGATTGGCAGCCAACCTGACCCGACCCGAACTGTTGACCTGACCCAACCTGTTGACCTGACCCGACTCGGTCAGCTATTGACCGGACCGGTCAACCGATCGGACCTAGCGACTGGACCGGGCGGTCGAGTTGGGAACCGGTCGGACCGGTTTTTGACCGGATCCTTCGCCCGCATGTGAGCCCCACTCACCGCACATTCAAGCGGCGCGTGCGAGCGCATGGGACCTCTTATGGGTGTGTGGTTGGTGGCATTGGATTCGTATGTCATTCTCTATCTTGTGGTGTATTTATTTTATATATTTGATGATTTTATGAATGTGAAAATACATACAAAGCCCTAAATACGTGAATTTTTAGTGTATTTTCACATCTATAAAATCATCAAACATATAAAATAAATACACCACAAAATAGAGAATGAACATACGAATCCAATGCCACCAACCACACGCCCATCGTGAGGTACCACGCGCCCGCACGCACCGCTTGAATTCGTGGATCCCCTTGATTTGTGGATAATCCCTTTTCTGCTTTCGCTTTATGTTCGATGGATCTCAAAACAGGTGCATTAATCTTTCTACTCAATTATGCATGTTCTTGTTCTAGTTATGGAGATCTTGAGATTGCGCAATTTGCGTCCATCAGCTCGAAGAATCATCACCTTTTCTGACATCTTTGGACATTTGCGCGAACTGGGCCGAATAATTGCTGTTGAGAAAGATCTACCAATCTTTTTTCGATCTTCGTCAAGCCTACTGTGAAGGTTCACTTGATTGAGATGATGCATATTCAAATCTTCGAATGGAAGAGTGAGGATTCCGAAACTCTCTTTTAGAGATGCAAATATGGAGTCCAAGCTTTACGAAGCTGCTGTGAAAGGAAATGTGCCATCTTTACTTGTGTTACTCACAAAAGATAAGTTGCTTCTTGATAGAATCATGACTAGGAATCTCACACTTAGACTTTTTTGCACATCGCAGCTATGCTCAGACACTTGGATTTCGTGAAAGAGGTCCTAGTTAGCAAGGCTGAGATGGCAAGTAAGCAAGATTCTCAGAGGTCAACGTCTCTTCATCTCGCGGCAGCAAAAGGGTACCTTAACATAGTGGAAAGCTTGGTAAGAGTCAGCCCTGAAGTATGTTTTGTCCGTGACAAATATAGAAGAAACCCTTTCATGTCGTAGCCATGAAAGGGCATGTGGATGTGTTGGAACGCTTGGTTCCAATGAGACTTGATGCAGCCCATAGTGTCATCAAACAGGGCTAGATGATTTTGCATTTACGCATGAAGCACAACATACTGGAAGCTTTGAAGCTCTTGATAGATATCTTGGGTGATGTTCAATTCATCAACTCGAGGGACGAGGATGGCAACAAGATTTTGCATTTGGCTACTAGAGATGGACAAACTGAGGTATGTTCATACAACCAAGCCTCTACACTAGTCAAATTCAATGAGCTTATCAACAAAGAGGCAATTCTAGGAAAAATGAATGTCCTAGAAATATTCAGAAGTTAAAAGATATCCATTTATAAATCATCAAGGAAAAGTTTCAAAAAAGTTTTGAACCTTTTAATTGTGCCAAACTAGTCTCAAACCTTTTGATTTAGTGTCAACTCAGTCCTTCAAGTTAATTTTGGCCGAAAATTTCTTATGTGGAAGCCAATCATTTGACATGGCACAACCGACACCGATATGAATAATTTTTTATAATACATTTTTGATTTTTTAATTTTTTTTGTTTTTCTTTCCTTTTTTTTTTCTTGTTTCTTCTTCCTTTTACTAGCCAATGGCCATGGCTAAGTAGGCTGGCTCACCTAGGCGAAGGTTGCTGTCACCCACCAAAGGCGAGGCCCAATTGGGCGAGGGTGTGCCCGAAGTGGGCTTGCTCGATTGGGCAAGCAAGGGTCGGCCTTGCCTAGGCCAAATCTGGCAAGGTCGCCCTAGCGGAAGGAAGGGGAGTCCTCATTAAGGCTCAACCTCACCTATGGTGGGCGATGGAGACCCTCACTCAAGCGAGGTTAGCCCACCCAACCATGGTCATTGGTCGGTGACTAGTCATTGGGAAAAGAAAGTAAAAAGAAAAAAATATTAAAATATAATTAAAAATTGTCCACATAAATGCCGATGCCATGTTAACTAGACATGGTCCATGTCATCAATATCTAGTTAAAATTAATCAAAAGGACCGAATTGGCACTAGGTCATAAGGTTTATGACAAAATTGACACAATTAAAAAGTTTGGGATTAAATTAGTACCAATGCCATAAGTTTAGAACTTTTATGACACTTTTCCCTAAATCATCACAAGTTTTGATATTTGGAAAAGAAATCATTCGTCTAGATAATTAACTAAAACTTTGCACTTCATTTTTTTGACACTAATTTCATCTAGATTAGAAGGAATATAAAAACAAAGAAGAAGAAGAAATTCAACAAGGGATGAGATTCGCTTTTGAAGGCATCATATATAATAGTCACAAACATTAGAGGTCTTAAAAACACTGAGAACAAACTTAGTTATCAAAAGTATATAACATGAGCTTGTCTAGTTCAAACCCGACATTAATTTTTACATTCTGTTGTTACTCGTCTGCAGACTATAATCTTCCTGACTTATAAAGGCGTAGACCCGAACATTACAAACTCCAAAGATTTCACAGCACTGGCCTACTAGCACAAGGCTAAAGCGTGGAAAGAGCCTCATAAATTATGGATTCTATTTCTCGAACTTCAGAGAGTCATGAGATGTCTAGATGAACCGTCAATGTGAATAACATAGTTATCAAAGAGAGCAAGAGGGAAGCGTAGAAAAAGTGGCAAAACGGTATACATAAGGTGCTAATGGTGGTGGTGACATTGGTAGCTACCATAGCTTACAAAGCGGCTTGACGAATTCGCGAAGGCAGATAATAACTTTGATAAGTACGAGTTGTTTGTAGCATGTAACACGATAAGTTTCATCACATTACTTAGCATCATTGTGCATTCCATAAGTTGTCTTCCCTTAAAGTAGCTTTGGATCACCACGTGGATTGGAATGCTAACTATGTGGGTTGCAATAATCTTCACAGCATTGAGTTATTCGTTCCTCATAGTATTCTCCTAATCGGAGAAGGAAAAAACGTATGCTACTGGTATAGTAGGAATTGCGATGAGAACATGGGCAGGATTGATGTCTCTTATTTTCTTGTCCCATACAAGCCGCTTAATCATGAAGTTGTTACGCAAATTCCTGAAATTAGTCTGCAAAGTCCTGAAATTTGTCTACAAATCCTTCAAGAAAGGGAAGAGGGAGGATCCTATAGTTTAGTGGCTGTCTACTGCTACAAGTGCGTTTGTCCTAGAAGAAATGCATTGATCCATGAGCCCATGCAAGAGTAGATGCAATGTAATGTCGCGACCCGACCTCTTCCCGTGCCTGAACGAAGGGAGAAAAGGTCGAATTTAGTGGTACTTGACCATGGGAGCTCCCTCACAATTCACGTTCCAAAAGGTGTTGTAACCTCGGATTTTGGGACAAACCCTTGTGAGTTCCCTCATACACAGTCATGAGCTCTCCCAAGCTCGCACCTCATGTGACAACGAAAGGTGTCGTGATCCGTACCCACACGGGCGACATACCTCAAATGAGGAGGTTGGGTGTGGATATCAAATTTAGGGATGCCTTTACCATGGTAGCCCTCTCATTAATACTCGCTCCCCATGGATGGCATCACTTTATCCATTAGAAAATTTCCATAATGGGTCTGCTAAATTATGGTGAGTCTTGTTGAGACCCATACCCTCACGATGAGTTTATTTTATTAACTAGTTGTTTAAAACAATCTAATAAAGATGAGTCGTTACTAGCCTCGTTTTTAGGGTTAGAAAACCCAATTGAGGGTTGGGAGTTATCCCTCGATTTCTACACAACTAGAGTTTCTAGATTTGGTTACTTAAGTTACACTAATATTTTTATGAGCGCCCCTTGGATACCTAACAATATGTCATGTTTCCTAAGGTGTCTAGACATTTCTTTTACTTTTTCGGGTCAATTATGATAACTAAGGGACCATTTGTGGGTGGTTATTTTCACACAATTCTATTTCTATGAAAAGAAAAAGAAAGCACACAATTGAATTTAAAGACAGGATAATAAGTAAACAAACAAGTGTAGTTTACGGAAAATGGTAAATCTAACATGGGACCCTAAATGACAAACGAAAAGATGAAAGATGTTGAGACCCAAAATTGCCCCTGGGGCCACATGCTGGCCACGAGGGCACAAAAGGTGAAATGCCCCGTTTTGATTCATAAAGTGAAGGGTAAACAGCTTTTGTAAAGGCTACTTAAGATAAGCCTCGATAAAATTCTAGAAGCAAATTCTAAAGTTGATGGCCAGGTAATTGATTGCCACATGTCAAGCTATGGGATAGTGCACTAGATTTGAAGATTAAAGGGAATTAGGATTAGAACTCAATTGAAAATAATTGCTATGATAAATGTGCATAAAAATAGGAAAGTTATTTATTTGAGGGGCAAATTGCGTAAGCATCGTCGACGAATTAGGGAGCAGTTTCTTATGGATAAGGGTGCTAAGAAAAACTTTAAAACGTGGAAAATGGAAAAAGTGGCGCCCAAAGAGAGGAAACTAAGGAATGGCTACCAATTCGTCCTATAAATATCACAACCTGTTCAACAAAGAGCCCCCTGAACAACACAACAACTATCTTTGTTTTATCTTTACTTTATTGCATTTTAACTTTAGTTTTCAGGATTCCGGTCATTGATTAAATTATGGTGTGCATCTTTATTCAGTTAACAATTGTCAATTAAATTTTGGTCTTATTCCACAAGCTCAGCATCGTTGATTAAATTCCGGTGTTGTATTTCCTATCTAGGAGTATTGCTGTTGATTAGAATTCAGCTTTACACTTAAAACAAATTGTATCATAGATTAAATTCCGTCATAGTTTGAATTCGAAGCATAGACTATCCAATTACTAGTGTCCAAATTACATCATTGATTAGATTTTGGTGTAATTTATGCTCAAAAGTTGTTAGCCTTTGAGTCATTCGAGTATTAATTGTTAGGGTTGTAAATATAAGTTGATAAATAAAGTTTCCCTTTGCATTTGACATTCTTTGTCCAAACTCAACCCAAAACCTGAGTCTACTATAATGAAACCAAAATGCAGCATTTGGTGAAAGATTTTCATGGGGATTAAAATTGGTGAAATATCTTTTTGGCACGTTCGGTGGGAGACATTGTGTTGAGTCAAGAAAGTGCTATGCCACAGGTCCGAAGTTGAATCAACTTGAATAGCACCACTGATGAGGAAATACAAATGGCTGAGAACAATGCGTGAGCCGAGTCATCATCAGTCCAACTTCCTAAGAACAAGAACCAAGTTCAAGAGAAGGGAGCTAACAATTTGAGGTAGCATGTGGAAGAGAGAAGACAAGTAGATCTCACACTAGTTAAACTCTCCACTATGAGGCGAATGATTGAAGAGATTCAAAATGAGCTTACGATTATATGGTCATCCTCCGAGCGCGTGCCCATCCCTTTGCAGTCGATTAATTAGCGACATCCCAGGACACATCACCAACCCATTCATTTTAATGCGCATGCGGAAGCAAATAAATAATCCCCAGACAACAACAAGATGGGATAGAAAAGCAGGGCCATAAATTTTTCAAACCACAATACGCTTATATATACATATATATATCACACACAAGTGTCATTACAAAACCAGTCTATACAAACAAGGTCTACAAAACAGAGGGGGTTTATAAAACTACATATCTTCTTCCTCCACCTCCTCGCTCACATTGGAGCCTTCCTCTGAGTACACCGGAGTTCCTGGATCTTCAAGATCCGAGTCTACTGGGTCTACCATTGAATCTTTAGGGGGATTTGCCATGCCTTTCCCAAAAGCAACCTCCAACACATACATAGGTATCTCTAACTCCGATATGGGACATTCTCTCTGTCCATGCCGCTCATGACGGTACCGTGATCTATATTGATGGGGTACTTTATGGGGTAGACCAAACCCCTAGGGTGCCCATGAATCGGAATGTAGACTATCTGTTCTGTAATCCTCTTTGGTTGACCAAAACGCTCGGAAGAAGCTGCCATCTATGGACCTGAAATTGTTATCCCACAACGGGGTGAGACGACGTCTTAATGAGTTCACCCCATAAGACCTGACTAGGAAAGAAATACGCCCTAAGGGCTGCCTAAGCACAAACACGAGTCGGAGGACTTACCTTTGCCTTGATTCCTTCCTGCAAGTCAATACAATTCACAAATTTATGGAATCACATCAACAAATCAATTCAAATCATTAAATCAGATCGAATCATCGATCAATCGACCTAATCGATTCCATGTCATCAAGACCATCACACGACCATTTCAATTACTCACCCCAACTATTAATTACGGCAAGGAGCACGGCCTACTAAAATAAATCAGTATAGATTATTAGCCCAATAGGCACAACCTATTCCAAGTTAGGCGGTAAATTCACGGCCTTATAGGCATGGCCCAATGGGTATACGGCCCTATATATATAGCTAAATATGATCGCGGTTATCTTAACCCATCCTATATCAACACGCACAACATATGTCACTTTATCTTTCAATGGTCATCTAACTCATAACCTCACACGGTTATTCACCCACGGCCAATGACATTGTACTTCACAATTAAATTCCTTAATTAACATAATACCTTGGCATATTTTCCTCATGTTAAAAATACCCGATAAAAATAATTGTGTATGGGTACACGGTTAGCCTCAGCTAAAAATAAAATATTTTTACTTTATAAAATCCCACTAATTTCAGAGATCCATAAACTCATTTTTGGCGCTGTAAATCGACGCCCGGTAATTTTCTAATTAATTATCAAAATAATAAATTTTGGGATAAATACCCAAAATTTGCAAAACACACTCAATTTGCACAATCCAGTACTCAATTAAATAAATAGATTGCACCACTGCAATCAGCATAAAATTCTGGTCACCGACTATCCCAATCTAATTTTTGGAAAATAAATAATTAATTAAATAATTACGGAAATTAATTAATAAATGCCAATAAATAGGACTTAGGCCCGTAAAAGCCTAATTAAAAGCCAAGACGGGTTTGGAAAATTTCCGAACCACTCTAGATAAATACTAGAGCTTGTCTAGGCTCTAATTACACTACTCTAACCACCTAACATGCAATAATGATTAATTAAATTGCTAATCTATTCTAACTATCCACCTAATCCATACTTAGTCTAAACTAATCAACCTTAAAACGTCATTAACTTACTAAGCAAGGATTAGTGAGTTAAATTCATTGATTAACGATTTGCTCGGATCAAAATGATGGGGATGCGGAGACGGTCCACAAACTCCAAAGCGACACCACCAAGCGGGGTCGGGAAGGGCTCAAAAATGGCAAACCAATAAGTGCTTGGAAACCCACTTGCTTTCGGTTCTACTCGGTTGGGGCTAAAGAGAGGTGTTTGGTGGGTTGAAACGGTGGAAGGTGGGCCGATGGAAGGCAGGGGCTTGGACCGAGGCTTCCGGTGGCGACGAACGGCAACAGCTAGGCTTTGGTGACCTCTACAAGGGCTCGAAGGCTCGCTAGAGTAGAGACAAAGGCCACGGATGATGGCAACGTGAGACATGGCGCGAGCAAGGAATGCGGTTCAATGAGGCACAGTGGGCTTCTGGGCGATTTGGCGTGCGGCGCGGCGACAACGGGGCATGGGGGCTTGCCGGTTCTTTTTCTGGTTTTTGAAGCTTCAACAACAGATGGGAAGGAGGGTTGAGGTGGAAAGAAAGGAGGGAGAAGAGGGGAACCAAACTTGCTTTAGAAGGGGACCAAGGCTTCTTTCATCTCTTTGTCCCCTTGATTGTCCCACCATGCCCAGCTGGCTTCCTCAGCTTCAATTTTCCAGCCACAAAACTTCTTCTAGAAGCCTTGAAAGGTGGTCCAAAAGTTGGGTCCAAAGGGGCACTACGAATTTGGTGTGATTTCTCCCCAAGATTGGACTTCAATTCCTCTTGAATCAACTTAATTCTTGCTCTATAAATTCCATTATCGATCCTCGATCAAATTTGTATTTTTCCTCAACAATATAACTCACTTGCATCCCAATTTCATAATAAAAAACAATCCCTTGAATTTTCTGGACAAAAAAGGCCCTACCTCGACTTTTTCGCCAAAAACCTCGGTTTGCAAAAAAATCTTCGAAGATTGAGTCAACATTCCGAAAATGACTTGTGATATGACGAACTTTAAATTTTTGAAATCGAATTTAAATTCGCGGTTAATTTCAATCCGGCGCGATTTTAGCATGACCTAGACTATCTAGTAGCTTTTAGAAATTTTTAGTGCAAATGACCCATGGTCGATTTTCTTCGAGCCACAATGAACCTCTTCGACACATTGGTGACTCTCGGTGGTTATGAAAATCTCGAGGATTCAAATACGGACACATGGGTACCAAAATGATAGAAAAATTGATCTAGTGCCAATCGACGAGAATTTTGTAATTTAATGGAATCACCTAAGTTTAGCCCCACATCTCAGTCGAACTGGCCTATCTTTGATCCCCAATCGATTTTTAACTGTGTCGTAATGATCTCTGCAGATAAACACGGTCGAGTAGTCAAGTCATAGTCGAATTCTCAAGTTTAATGCATTAAAATCCCTTAATAACTTCCTCAGATAGTCTAGTTATCTCACGAGTGATCAGCTCTGAGAATAGCATTATAGGGGCGTTGATGAAAGGCCCGATTTAATTTAATTGAAAATAGCATTGAAAATTCAGGATGTCACAACTCTTCCCCTCTTATAAAAATTTCATCCTCGAAATTTAAACCATTACAATACTTTAAACAAAAAGGTGGGGGTACAATTGTCTCATCGACTCTTCACTCTCCCAGGTTGCTCCTTCAGTGCCGTGGTGTTGCCAAACCACTTTGACCAACGGGATGGTCTTTGTACACAGAATTTGTTCTTTTCGATCCACAATCTGAACCGGGCTTTCAACGTATGACACTCTGTCATCCACGTCCAATTCTTCAAAATTAAGCACGTGGGTCGGGTCAGGCTCATACTTCCTCAACATCGACACGTGAAAGACGTCATGCACTTGCGCCAATCTCGGCGGCAATGCAAGACGATACGCTAGGATCCCAATTCTCTCTAGAATTTCAAATGGACCTACGTACCTCGGACTCAATTTTCCTTTCTTGCCAAAGCACGAAGTTCCCCTCATTGGTGACACCTTCAGAAAAACATGATCACCAACTTGGAATTCCAATGGCCTCTGACGCTTATCTGCGTAACTTTTTTGTCTGCTCTGAGCGGTCTTTAGTCTGCCTCTGATAACTGCAACTAGCATCCACTGACTACTGCTGAACCAACTCTAGGCCTGTGATCTTTCTTTCCCCAACTTCATCCCAACACATTGGTGTTCTGCACGCTTTGCCATACAATGCTTCGAAAGGAGCCATCTTCATTGATGACTATTATTGTAGGCAAACTCGACCAGATAAAATTGTTCTCCCCAGCTTCCCTTAAAGTCTAGTACGCAAGCTCACAACATGTCTTCGAGGGTTTGAATCGTCCTCTCAGACTGGCCATCCGTCTAGAGGATGATATGCCATACTATATTGCAGCTTCGTACCTAAAGCACTATGCAAGCTCTTTCAAAATGCAGCTATGAATCTCAAGTCTTGGTTTGAGGTAATCATAACCGGCACTCCATGCAGACGAACTATCTAACGCACGTACAACTCTGTGTGCCTATCCAAACTAAGGTCCTTTCGTACTACAATGAAGTGAGCCGACTTTGTCAATCTATCGACCACTACCCAAATGGAATCATTACCTCTTTGACTCCTCGGTAAACCTGTCACGAAATCCATCGTGATGTGCTCCCATTTCCACTCTAGGATCTCGAGAGGTTGCAAAAGTCCTCCCGGCTTGCAATGCTGAGCATTCACTTGCTGACACATCAAACACTTGGCGACATGCTTGGTGATGTCCACCTTCATACCAGACCACCAATAGTGTTGACGCAGATTCTGATACATCTTGGTACTACCAGGATGAATGTTGTAACTACTATGATGAGCTTCTGATAAGATATCCTCTCTAAGCTCTACATCGTTAGGTACAACCAATCGTCCTCGGAACTTTAGTGTTCCATCCTCAAAAATCTGAAAGTCAACCTTTCTCTTATTAGTGTCCTCTTGTAGAATCTTCTGAACATCTGGGTCTTGTCGGCTTGAAGTAATTTGATCTTGATCTGCACATCCGGCTCAATTCTGAGGGTGGCCATAAGATTTGAAATGTGGCCTACCTCAAACTTGAAAACCGAATCTCTAGCTCTCTCGATTAAATTCCACTCTTTAACCAGCATATGAGCGACTAAAGACTTTCGACTCAAAGCGTTGGCGACCTTATTCACCTTCCCGAGGTGATATAGGATATCACAATCGTAGTCCTTCAGAAGTTCCATCCATCGACGCTGTCTCATATTCAACTCCTTCTGAGAGAATAAATACTTGAGACTTTGATGGTCAGTGAAGATTTGAATCTTTCTCCACACAAATAATGTCTCAAAATCTTCAAAGCGAAAATGATTGCTGCAAGTTCTAAGTCATGCGTCGGGTAGTTCTGCTCATGAGGTCTCAACTGACGGGAGGCGTATGCAACAACCCTACCATGTTGCATCAACACGCAACCCAATCCTTTAAATGATGCATCACTATAGATCTCATATCCTCCAGGACCAGATGGAATGGTCAACACAGTGCGGTAGTCAGCTTTTGCTTAAGCTCTTGGAAACTACACTTGCACTTGTCTGTCCACACAACTTCTCTTCTTTCTTCAAGAGTCTAGTCAACGGCGACGCTAATGCTGAAAACCCTTCCACGAACCGTTTGTAATAACCTGCCAAACCTAGAAAACTTCTGATCTCTATCACGGTAGTCGGTCTTGGCCAATTGATCACTACTTCAATCTTGGATGGGTCCACGGAGATTCCTTTGCCTGAAATCACGTGACCTAGGAAAGCAACACGAGTCAACCAAAACTCGCACTTGCTGAACTTGGCATACAATTGATGAACTCTTAGAGTCTGCAAGTACTAATCTCAGATGACTCTCATGCTCTTCATCACTCCTCGAATACACTAGAATATCATCGATGAACACGATCACAAATTGATCCAAATATTCCTTGAACACTCGGTTCATCAAATCCATAAAAGCAGCTGGAGCATTCGTCAACCCAAATGGCATTACAATGAACTCATAATGGCCATATCGAGTACGAAATGCTGACTTTGGAATGTCCTCTTCCTAATCCTCAGCTGATGATATCTTGTCCTCAAGTCGATCTTAGAAAATATCGACGCTCCTTGTAACTGATCAAACAAGTCGTCGATCCTCGGAGTGGATACTTGTTCTTGATCGTCACCTGATTGAGTTGACGATAGTCGATGCACAAACAACGAACCATCTTTCTTCTTTACAAACAACACTAGTGCTCCCCAAGGTGATGCACTAGGACGTATGAATCCCTTATCCAACAATTCCTGCATCTGCACCTTCAGTTCCTTCAACTCCGATAACGCCATCCGGTAAGGAGCCTTAGAGATTGGCTCTATCCCGAGTGCTAATTCAATCACAAACTCGATTTCTCTCTTTAGCGGTAAACCTGGCAATTCCTTCGGAATACATCTGGAAATTCTTGCACCACTAAAATATCTTCGATCTTCAGCTCCTCAACTATCATATCCATGACAATTGCTAGATAACCTTGACAACCCCGTCTAACAAACGGGTTGCCTCAAGTGACGAGATCAATGTAATCGAGGGTCCTCCTCGACTTCCAACAAACTCGAAACTTCTCACCCTCTAATGGGTTAAACTGAATCGCTTTATGATAACAGTCCATCTTAGCTCGTTGCTTGGTGAGCCAGTCCATGCCAATTATCAAATCAAAGTCATACATGGCTAGGACTAATAAATCTATTTTCCTCCCTCTCACTCACCAATCACTAACTTGCAACCAAAACAACCCAATGCAGACAACACCTTATCCTTTAATGGTGTAGATATGCTAACCATTGACTCCAGCAACTCAGGACTTAATCCTATCAGCTTAACATATTGCTCGGCAATAAAAGAATGAGTTGCTCCTGGGTCGAATAAAGCATAAGTAGCATGGTCATTCAATGAAACCATACCTATGATCACATCAGGCGCATCCTCAGCCTGACCTCTTGTGATGGCATACATTGTTCCTTGAGCTGGGGGTCTCATCTGTCCACCCTGCGGTGCATTTAAGGGTGTATACCTCTTGATCTGACCCATTGGTGGCATTAGCGGGTAACTTGCAATTGTCCTCTTGGTCGTCTAGGACAATCTCTAGTTATGTGACCTTGTTGGCCACATTCAAAACAAGCACCCATCCTTCGAGGGCACGGGCCTGTACCATGTCGCCTTCCACACAAGCGACACACGCCATTCTGACTTGGCCCTACCTTGCCAATCCCACCCTTCCTATTGGGCAAAACACAAAATCTTCCTCCAATCATGGGCTCTTCCCATGTCGGATCCCATCTCTATTCGAATCCAAACCTCGATCCCAAATGAGGGCTTGCTTGATCGTTCAAACTTCTCTCTATCATCTAGACTCGATTGTACACCTCATTGTAGTCCTTCAAATCAAATGGTATCTAACAATTGTTCAACTCCAATCGAAGTCCATTCTCTAAACCTTCGAGCTTTTTCTCATCGGGTTCTCAATCAACCTCGGAGCATATTGAGATAGCTTCGCAAACTTGACCTCATACTAATCAACAATCATCATTCCTTGGCGGAGGTGCTGAAATTCTCCCATCTTCTATTCTCGGGCACTCTTGAGAAGTACTTATCATTGAATGCTTTCAACAAAGGTGTCCACTACGAACTACTCCTCCTTCGGGAAAACCATTCCTTGGGTGGTTCTCCACCACGTACTTGAAATACCCTCAAACTCGTAGGTTGCAAGGACTACTTTCTTTCTCATTGCACATCGGTGTGCAAAAGCCTTCTCCAATCCTTGAATCCAAAGAGATGCAATCTCGGGGTCTCTAGTACCAATGAACCTCGGTGGGTTCAATTTCAAGAATTGTTCCACCAACTTGTGGATTGGTCTCTCCCATCCACAACCATGTTCCCTGTTGGAACCTCGGCAGGTGCGGCGACAAGTGCGGCAGCGGCAATGGTAAAACGATAGGCATTGGCATTGGCAATGACAGTAGCGGCAACTACAACGGCGGCGGTAAAGGCGGCAGCTTGGTTCTAGGCCTGTTGCCCCATCATCTCTCTCATCACATCCAAAGCCTACGTGATCTCAATAGTTCCCAGATCACCAAGGGCTGCTACCCTAGCACCAATGAGAGGTGGTGCTACTCCACTCACGCTAGCCTCAGCTGGCGCTCTACCTCGGCCTCCTCGGGTACCGACCCTCGTCAAGGTCCTACCCCGAGTCACAGGCCCCATAGTCCTCTTCCTAGGAGTCCTCTGCTCCTGATCACTCATTCTAAAGATTCTTTAAAGAAGTCTACTTCCAATTCCATATATAATTAGAAGCTGAGTGATCCACACAAACAAACAATTTTACCAATCAGCTATCACAGACATGCACCAACATGAAATAAAGGCCATTCCTACTAACTATCCCATAAACCATCGCACCTTATCACTCCAATTATTAACCATGCTCTAATACCACTTAAATGGGGATGTCACGCCCCGATCCTCCGAGCACGTGCCCATCCCTCTTGGTCGATTAAATAGCGACATCCCATGACGCATCGCCGACCCATTCATTTTAATACACATGCGGAAGCAAATAAATAATCCCTAGACAACAATCAGATGGGATAGAAAAGTAGGGCCATAACTTTTCAAACTGAAAACACACTTATATATACATATATAGACACAATCATACATACACACATACAAACAACACACATATATATATATATATATATATATATTACAAAATAGTCTATACAAACAAGGGTCTACAAAAAAGGGGGGTTTATAAAACTATAGATCCTCTTCCTCCTCTCTATCTCCTCCACACTCACATTAGAGCCTTCCTCGGAGTACACCGAGTTCTTGGATCTTCAAGATCCGGGTCCACACTACCATTGAACCTTCAAGGGGATTTGCTATGCCTTTCCCAAAAGCCACCTCTAATTACATACAAAGGTATCTCCGGATTCCGGTATGGGACCCTCTCTCTATCCATCTTGAGCTCACGACGATACCATGATCTATCGATGGGGTACCTTTATGGGGTAAAGCCTCATCAACCCACCATGGACTTCATGAGCTCATAGTCCAAACCCCTAGGGTGCCCATGCATCGGAATATATAGATGTCTATTTTGTAACTTTCTTAAGGTTGACCAAAAAAAAAAAAAAAAAAAACTCAGGAGGAGCTGCCATCTAAGGACCTGAAATGTTATCCCACAATGGGGTGAGACGACATCTTAGCAAGTTCAACCCCCTAAGACTTGACTAGGAAGAAAATACGCCCCAAGGTTGCCTAAGCACAAGCACAAGTCAAAGGACTTACCTTTGCCTCGATTTCTTCCTGCAAGTCAGTACAATTCATTGAATCACATCAACAAATCAATTCATCACAAATCAACCCATCGAATTAATCAACCTAGTCGATTTCATGTCATCAAGACCATCACACGATCCCATGTCACTCATTCAATACTATCTATCACGGTCCCAAAAGCACGGCCTACTAAAAGTTCAAGATAGGTAGATCATAGCCCGATGGGCACGGCCTATTCCAAGTTAGGTGGTAATTCACAGCCCTATAGGCACAGCTTGATTCGGCGGTTAATCACGGCCTTATAGGCACAGCCAAAGTTGGTTAATCAGGGCCCTATAGACACTAGCTCCAATGGTTAATCACGGCCCTATAGCCCAAAGCTAATAATAGGGTATTATCTTAGCCCATTCTATATCAACATAAAATACATCACTTTAAGCTTTCAATAATCATCTTATTACGACTATAAACCATCACAAAGATTATTTTTCACCCAAAACGGCCAATACATGTGCCTTACACTTTAGATTCCTTATTCTAAATAATATTTAGCCTATTTTTATCATACCCGATAAAAATAATCGTGTGTGGGTACACGGTCAACCTTAGCCAAAAATATAATATTTTCCTCACTTGAAAATCCACTAATTTCAACAATCCATAAACATATTTTTGGTAATGTAAACCGACGCCTAGTAATTTTCTAATTAAATTATCAAAATAAATAAATTTTGGGATAATTACCCAAAATTACAAATCACACTCAATTTGCACAAATCGGCACTCAATTAAATAAATGGATCACACCATTACAATCAACATAAAATTCCGTCACCAACTATCTCGGTCTAATTTTCGAAAAATAAATAATTAATTAAATAATTACGGAAAATAATTAATAAATGCCAAAAATGCAATACTTAGGCCCGTAAAAGCCTAATTAAAAGCCGAGACGGGTTCGGAAAATTTCCAAACCACTCTAGATAAATACTAGAGCTTGTCTAGGCTCTAATTATACTACCCTAACCACCTAACATGTAATAACGGTTAATTAAATTGCTAATCTATTCTAACTATCCACCTAATCCATACTTAATCTAAACTAATCAACCCTTAAATGTCATTAACTTACTAAGCAAGGATTAGTGAGTTAAACTCACTTGATTAATGATCCACTCGGATCAAAATGATGGGGACACAAAGACGGTCCACAAACTCCAAAACGACACCACCAAGTAGGGTCGAGAAGAGCTTGAAAACGAACCAAACAGAGGCTAGAAACCCACTAACTTCGGCTTTTGCTCGATGGTTGAAGGGGTTGTTTGGCTCGGTTGCTAGGAAAGGCTGGACCGGGAAATGGTGGGTGGCTTGGATGGGTGACTCCGATGACCGCACGGCGGGTGAGCTAGGGTTCCGACGATGGTCCACACGAGCTCGATCAAGCTTACTAGATGGCGAACAGGGAACAATGTGGCTAGAAACGCGGGACAATGGCCGGACGCGTGGGTGGCGTGTGGGCAAGTGACGGCTGCGAGACGATGGCGGCTGGCGAGCTCGGCGACGGCTTAGGGAGACTGAGCTCGGTTTTCTGGGTTTTTCAAAGCTTCAAGGTCTAGAGATGGGAGCTTGGTCAATGGTAGCAAGAAGGGAGAAGAGAGGGGGACCAAATTGCATGGACGGGACCACTTTGCTTCCTTTCCTATCTCATTGTCCCCTTGGATGACCACACCCATACCCATCTGGAGTCCTCTGCATTTTCTAGCCTAAAAACATCTTCTAGAAGCCTTGAGGTGCTTTAAAAGTTGGGTCCAAAGGGGGGCTATGAATTTGGTGTGATTTCCCCAAGATTGGACTTCAATTGCCCCTTGAATTAACTGAATTTGGCTTCTATAAATTCAATCATCGAGTCGTCGACCTAATTGGTATTTTTCCTCACCAATATAACCCACTTGCATCCCAATTTCACAATAAAAACGTTCCTCTGAATTTTTTGGATCGAAAACGGCCCTACCCTTTTTCCGACTTCAAAAAAAAAACTTCAAAGACTGAGTCAACATTCCTAAAATGACTTGTGACATGATAGAACTTTCAATTTCTGAAATTGGATTCAAATTCGCGGTTAATTTCAATCGGTGTGATTTTAGTGTGACTTAGGCTATCGTGTAGCTTTCAGAACTTTTTAGTGCAAATGAGCCATGGTCAATTTTCTTTGAGCCACAATGAACCTCTTCGACACATTGGTGACTCTCGATAGTCGTGGAAATATCGAGGTTTTAAATACGGACACAAGGTACCAAAATGACAAAAAAATCAATCTAGTGCCGATCGACGAGAATTTTTCAATTTGGTGGAATCACCCACGTTTAACCACACATCTCAGTCGAATTGACTTATCTTTGATCTCTAATCGATCTTTGCTATGTCGTAATGACCTTGGCAAATAAGCACGGTTGAGCAGTCGATACCTAGTCATTCTCAAGTCTATTGCTTCAAAATCCCTTAATGACTTCCCCAAATAGTCTAGTTATCTCACGAGTGATCAGCTATGAGAATAACACTATAGGTGCGTTGATGAAAGCCCCAATTTTATTTAATTGAAAATAGGATTGAAATTCCAAGATGTCACAGAATGTGCTCAAGGACAACACAGAGTCCCATTAGGACCAGCTCAATCTCAAGTAAGGCAGGTCCCTGTTTCAACTAGGTACATTCCGGCATCATCTACTTCTCAAGTAATGTTGGGTAATGCAGGGCAAGCTACGTCGACCTAGCTCCCTTTTAGGATCTTACAAATGGGAAAAGTTTTGGCAGCTACACAAGCCGATGGATCTGTTAATTCATATGTCCCTACCGATGCTAAAAGAGGTCCCGTGGTGTTTATCCTACCAACCCCTCAATAGAACACATCACTAGAGAATGCCGTTAAGGTAGCCTTAGCTCAACCAAATCCCTTACTGGCACCTTAGGCGAATGTGTTTCCAGTCACAATAAAGGTCCCAAGAGTTTTAATGACTCTAGCTAGGGGACAAGATCAACGCAACAAATGAACATTTTGCCTCGCTTATCCTAGATTGGAGTCCCGAATGTTCAACCACAAGCACCTTAGTTAAGGGCTCCTAATGCTTAACCAAATATACAGCCCCAAGCTCCTCCAAATGTTCAACCTCAAATGTTACAGCAATCTCTTCTACCTACTCAGGTGAATATGCCTAATCGACAAATAAATTCGGTACATGTGGTTCAACCACAACTATAATTCTATGGCCTTCAACAACAATATCAAATACCTCATCAAAATGCAAATATAGCATTATAGCTTAATTATGCTATGCAACAAGTCCCAGGATTTTCCTATATGACTCCAATTCAAGATTAGCCAATAGTCAAGCCATTATTAAGGGATACAGCAATGACTTAGCCAACAACTATAGAAAGATGTATCCAGATTGGATAGATACTATACTATATCCGAGAGATTTCAAAATGTCTAAATTTACTCTGTTTACTGGAGAAAAGGATTAGTTGTTTTGAGCATGTTCATCTTTCTTGGCACAATGTAGAGATGCATTGCATGCAGATCATTAGAAGTTAAGGTTATTCCCTTTATAATTATCGAAAACTACTTTTACTAGGTATATTGCATTGCCACCAAACTCGATTAGTTCATGGGAACAAATAGAAAGATTGTTCCATACCTAGTTCCAAAGAGCAATCCCAGATATGTCAATGGCTGATGTAATATCCTCAATTTCAACCCCGCAAGGATTGGCCATAAGATCCTAAATGGATCGATCATGGGTCATTGATCATGGATCAATTCGTTCGATCAACAAGGAATCACATATCGATCATGGTCCGACCAACCGACCGACCGACCGACCAATCACGAATTGGTCGAGGTGTTGGCCACAAATTTTCTACTGACCATACCAATGGGATATGATCACCAGCTCATAAGATGACATTTTCACCATGAGGATTGGCCGTGGGATGATTTTGGATCAGTGGATGGTCATGGGTAGATTTGACCAATTGCAGTTTCCAATCGAAGGTGATTCCGCTCAATTATGCACGATGATCCGAATTGATCAAATGCAACCGTCTTCTGACCAAAAATGCATCATTCCCTATTTAATTCTTAGTGATCGGAATGGAATCTCAAATTGGTGATGTTCGATCACGGATTGGTAATGTACCGACCATGAACCCTACCGGTGGATTGGGTGCTGACCGGAATGAGCTCAGGGATAGACCCAGCTATTCCATCACTAATTCTAAGGTCCGTGAGTGCCTTGGCTTAGTGCTAAGCCATGGGTAGACTTAGGACTGGTCTCAAACCGATCAAAGGACAACCAACCCTTTTGGTTGACCTACCGTCCAAAGGAATGGATCGAGTAAGCATGGGGCGTGACGATCAAACCTTGGGTGTACATGATTCGATTTTTCGAAATGTACTTAATGATTCCTTCTCCGGCCTTGGAACCAACTTGGATGATAGAATTTTATAGATCGCCTTCTTGAGGAAGAAAAGGACAAAGTGAAGAAAATTCTAGAACACCCTCATTAATGAAGGGGATGATGTGTCCTTTGACTCTTCCAAAGTGATGACGAAGTTGTAGATATCCTTGATGGGCAAGAAAGGGGTGGCGTACTCATGGACCAATTAGAGAGCGAAACCTAAACCCCTCATTAATGACCGAAGAATTTAGATGCCGAGTTGGCAACTTTGATGGCATCTTATCCAAACTTCATTAAATGCTCATTGAAAGTGGGGTATAGGTGGACCAATCGAAGAGTGAAAAGCAAGCCACCATCGATGATGCCTACAAGCTAGATTTGCCAAGTGTGACCTTTTAGCTATCTAACTCATTCCTTAGGCGCAATTATTGGACAAGTAGACTTGCCAACTAAGGACTTTAGGCGGGACACTTGGAAAAATTAAAGTGGACCATCTAGCTTGGTAATGATGGCTTGAGATTTGCCTCGGAGAAGAAGTTGGTGACTCATAAGCTTAGGTGTCCTCTAGAATCTTAGGTTATAATGAGCCTAGAAGATAGCCTTGGTGAACAAGGCAAAGGCCAATCAATCAAGAGAGGGCATTAGGCATCAAATGGGCTTATGTGTCCCTTAGGACCATAGGCACATCATGAGCCTAAATTGAGCCTTGGAGAGCAAGTCAATAGGTGATCCAATAAGAAGGTGGCAAGTGTTCTCTTAAAACCCTAGGCATGCCACCTTGCAAAATAGGCTTGCCACCTTGATGACATAGCTGTGCCCCTTAAAGAAAAGGGATGGGACCATTTGGATGGGTAATGATGAGCTTGATGTCTATAAATAGGAGGAGCTCCCATTCATTTCAACCACTTTTTGCCATTCAAGCCTACCCTCCTCCTCTTCTTCTTTTCTCTCTAAAAGAGCTAGTATAAACACCTAGAGGGGGGTGAATAAGTGTAAGAAGGATTTTTCTATAGATGTAGTAAAAGTATTTTTCTTTAAAATTAAGTTTGTTAAACAATAGACTTTGAATAAAGATTCAGACTCAAACAAATATAGCGAAACTCAAAAAAGTATCACAGCAAATAAATTAAATGAGTTCATGGAAGAGAAAATGAACACAAGATTTATAGTGGTTTAGCTTAGATTAAAACTACGTCCACTCTCCCACGCTGACAGCTTTCTAGCTAGTTTTCACTATGAATCAAAAGAGAATTACAACCTTATAACACTGACTACTCAGTGAAGAGTTTCTACTTCTCTCACAAAGTTGCGTATAAGCACTCTCGATGAAGAACAAGTGATTTGATAAGATTCAGACTTAAGATTCAGACTTTGGAAATTTTGCTTTCATGCTCCCTTTCGAATAACTCGAAAAACCTCCTTAAATACTCCTCCATGCCTTTTTTACCGTTCGCACTTTCCAAAGGAACTCTTCCAATCAACCCATTGGACAGAATCAATCAAAGAGATCTTGAGCCGTTTGAAGATTGAGATGAAAGTCTGATGATCCTGATCGCCCATACAATCAGGATCTTGGTTTCAATAAGTAAATTATTTCCAAATAAACTTGTCATCAAAATTGATTTTACCATTCCGTGATTGATTTCATTAATAATATCCAAAAAGGTAAGTGAGATTTCTAACCGAAAGTCGAGATATATCTTGTTTGTACTGAATCCTTGAAGGAAGAATAATAATCCTGAGTCTAATTATTTCTTCGTTCTTCACTTGAGTTCAGTTCGAGTCTATCAGAGTGGAGCAGACCTTTGATGTAAATTAGACTTTGAAAGAATTCCACAGAAATCTTGGATTCCTCAAAATGAGAATAAGAATAAAAATAGAAAAGTTTTGTCAACTTCAAAATCTAATTGGAATTTTCTCAACAATCTCCCCCATTTTTTATGGTGACAAGACTTTTATGCAGATTTAAACATTATATCCTGCAAAAAAATACTTTAGTAGCACATGATAGCTTATAATAAGAACAGATTATTATAGAACTGAATGACATAGAATTTGCATCCACAAAATTGCATTAGTCTTAACAAATATGTAATAACAAGAAAATTTAGAGTTTTAGAGTTCAAGCACTACAAAAGTTCAATCCAACACAACTAAAGTTCAAACAAAGAATACGAACTTTAAATCTACACTCACTCTCCCCCTTTTTGTCATCAGCAAAAAGAAAGAGTTAGTCAGGAATGTAAAGAGTGAATAAAAAGATGATCAGGGCTGTTTTGGAACGTGAACAAGTCGGAAATCCTCTAGTGACTGTATGGTCTCCTCACGCTTATGTAGGCACTGATGATATACATTCTCCACTTTGGCTACTATCTGCAAAGCCTGTTGATTCAACATCTGAACCTGAGTGCCAAGAGACTGTACCTTACCTATTAGAAATTCTGAGGTAGATCCTAAAGCAGTATGTAACTTCTGAATCTCAAACTCCATGGCATATTGTTTTGCCTTTATCTCCAAGAGGAGTTCTACTATCCTGCGATAGTTTGCTTCAAGTTTGGTTTGGGCACTAGCTTTAGCATAATGAATCTGTGGAGTATTCAGAAGTGAAGGAACATCAACTTGAACGTGTGTAGTTTGTTACTTACCCTCACTTGGAGTTTCTTCTTCAATATGATCTTCAGGAAAATGAGATGTAAAAACATCTTCAGCATTTACAGGAGATCTACCGATACCATCACTGGCAATAGGTGCAGCTAATGGAGTTTTCTCATGTTCTCTCCTTATTTTGATGCCTTCAGGTTAAGACGAAACTTCTCCTTCTTGCATCTTCTCCTTTCCAGCACGAGATCTCTTCTCCGGTTCAGTCTCCTCTTCTTCAAGTGTAGCAAATTCCTTATTTTCCTCAGTTTCCTCTAATTCTGGTATTGAGACACAAGGTTTTATAGTGGTTCGGCTTAGACCAAGCCTGCGTCCACTCTCCCACACTGACAGCGCACCAGCTGGATTTCACTATGAATCAAAAGAGATGTTATAGTCTCACGTCCTTGATTCCATAATGTAGAGACTCTGCTACACTTCCTTAAGGTCTCACAAGTATCTAATCTATCTTTTGAGTACAAATTTATGCTCAACAATTGAATCAGCAAAGAATAAGGAGCCTCAGACTTTAGAATTTATCTATCTCGCACACACTCGAATAACTAAAGCGTCTTCCTTATATACTCCTCCATGCCTTCATAACCGTTGGCACCTTCCAAATGAGTTCTTCCAATCTACCCGTTGGACAGAATCAATTACGGAGATCTCGAGTTACTTAAGAAATGTAAAAATAGCTCACCAATCTTGCTCGCCCATATAATCAGAATCTAGGTTTTCATAAGTAGAACCTTCCAAGTATACTTCGCCAAACAACGGATTTGAATTACTCGAATTAACTGTAATACGAATAATAGATCTCAAGATGCTATCTCCAGTCGTGAGATATTCTTCAACCATACGAATCAATTCCTTAAAGATATACTCTCATCTAGATAAGACTTCTTCATCGGTCTAGAAACTGTCAATGAGGGCAGACTTTAAATCTTGAGTTTGGCAGTCTTCAGACTTTAATGGAAGGAAACGTTTTATCAACTTCAAAACAGATAAGGAAGTTTTCTCCAACAATCTCCCCATTTTTTATGATGACAAAACTTTCCTGCAGATTTGGATACTTTGACCTGCAAGACAACACTTAAGCAAACCAAGATTTCTTCTAAATGAAAATTAGAGATTACAATAAGGATAGTAGCAATTCTGCAACCACAGAAAACGTGTTAATCCTATAAACACAATTATCTTTAACATAATCAATAATAGCTTAACTTACAAGCATCATCAGTCCAAACCAGTCCGAATCAAAACCACACCAAACAGAAGATAAAGTCCAAATCAAAAAAGCCAATCAAAAAGTCATAAAGATAAGTCATCAAATCTGCATAAAACCTCTCCCCCTTTTTGTCAACAGCAAAATGTGGAGAATAGACTAAAAAGAGATGGATTGAAAATGGAGTCAAAATCAAGGCTGTTTGGGAAGGCGAATAAAGCTCGAATTCTCCCATAGGATGCACTGTCTTCTCAAGCCTTTTGAAACTCTGCTTCAGTGACTGAAAATCTTCACCCTACACATTAGACTGTACTTGAATCTTCATGGCATTCAACTGTTCATGCAAAGACACTGAAGTGGCCTTAAAAGCATTCTTGAGATCCTGCATCTCAAATCCCATAGCATATTGTTGTTTTCTAACGTCAAATAGAATTTCTAGCAGTCTTGAAAAGTCTATTATTTGAGCTGTTACATCACTAGGACTAGCCAAGTCAAATTCAAGGATTTTGAGAAACGATGGAGCTTCAGCAAATTGTCCACCATGACTGTCTTATGGATAGTGCAAGGCATACACATCCTCTGGGTTTGCTGCAAAACGACTTACATCACTAGCAAATAAAGGTGAAGAAATACCTTTTTGTGCAACAGCTCCCCCTGTTTTGATGCCCTTAGGTGAAGTAGGTAAGGTTTCCTCATCTTCAGAGTGATGAGCATCGACAAATCCATATCCTCTTATCTCAGAAGCACTAGATAGAGAGATAGCCAAGATTGGCTCAAAAGACTCTTCTTGACCCTGATCTTGTTCTCCTTCTTTCTCTTCTTCTTCCTCTTCTCTTCTTCCTTCCTCTTCTTCTTCTTCTTCTCTTCTTCTTTCCTCTATCCTCCTCTATTCTTCTTCCTTCTCTGTGTCTTCTCTCCCTCTTTCTCTTTCTTCTGACTCTTCTCTTGTCTCATGAAAGCTGACAAAACTCTTTTAAGTTTCTCAAGGCTGATAAAGTCAGTTCATCCTCATCTTCTTCATCTTGCAAGATGAGAGTTCTTTTCTTCTTCACTAGAGCACTCATCGGCTCTTTGCATTTTCTCTTCGCAGCAGCAAAGTCTTGTTTTGCTTTGGTGGGAGACTTCTCCTTCATATACTCCAACACTTTGTTCAGCTCTTTTAATCTCATCTTTGTAACCATTTTGAAACCACTCACCATTGGAGAGATGGTTGTAAGGCATAATGATGTAGAGATGTGAATTTTAAAGTGTCTAAAGAGACGCGAGATAAGAACAGAATAAGGGAGTTGTCCCTTATCTTTCACCACAGTGCGGTAGATGTGAAACAATATGGTGTGAGGCAGAGAGAATTTAAATCCAGTATTGATGGCACACATCAATTTAGCTTCAGATCGAGAGACATCAATCTTGGATGTCTATTTGGGACGAATGCAGTTTATCACAATCTTATGCAGTAAAATATTAGAGGCACTCATCCTTGAGTAAGAAATCTTGCCTTCAACATCCCTATCTCTCACCAACGACATAATAGCATGAGCAATAGACACACTAATTGGTTGGAAACTCATTCTTTCCACCCCCAATTATGTCAGCCAATGTGTCTGTATTCACCAAAAATTCATTGTCCTTCACAATGAAAGTAAAATTGTTTGCATCCAAGAAGGATAAGTTCGAGTAAAAGTACGCGGTGAGTTCTGGAAATGCAGCAGTGGATTCAGAACAAAACCGTTCCAGTTGCAGTAAAGTAAATTTCTCGCGCAGATTGACCTTTATCGAATCAAGGAAATCAAAGTCAACAATCCTAAGGTTCATCACCCCTCTCTTCAAAAGATTTGAATAAACCTTCTTATGTCTCTTCGATCTAAACAAATTGGAACCATTAGTAATGTTTATAACCACTCCCGATCTAGGCTAAAAATGAGTAAACATCCGTTCATCGTCATCCAAAACTTATGGTTGATTTGTAGTGCCATAGAATGGGTCACTCGAAATATTTGCAAAAGTTCTTTTAGCCGATCCTTTCTCTACAACTCCTATTCTTTCCAACTCTCGCAAAAACAAGGTTTCGTTCTTGTATTCTCTATCTCTTAGGAATTCATCGATTAAACACATCAGCGTTCCTCCTTTCTTCAGATTAGAGTAAAGTCTGAAAGCAACCTTGGGAGTTAGAGTTCTTACAGGTTCAACCTCCTCTATAACCTCATTGTCTGGGTGAGTCAGTGGAGAAGATTGACGTTGCTGAGAAGGTTGTTGCTGACTCAGATGCAGTGATGGAGAAGAATCTTCTTCTTTGGTCAAGTCAAAATGGGTAAGACTCTCGGGCATATGTCGTGGTCCCCTGCTTGCAATCCTTGAAGACTTTCTTGAAGACATTGTCGCTTCAAGGGAGGAATTCACCAACTTGCTCAAAAAATGAGATAACTTTTGGACAAATCGAGAGTGAAAGTGAAAGCAAATAGGAATTTTGTATTTTAGGGTTTCAATGTAAAAACGAAGAAGACGAGTCTCAGAAGTATATAAAGCAAGTGAACCGAGATAAACAAAACATCGTAAAACGAAAAATAAAAATACATTTTCAAAATGAATAACTTCCCTTTTCGAAAATAACTGTCTTTTTAAAATTGATAACTACCTTTTTTGAAAAAGTAAAGAAAACTTGGAAAGATAATTTCAATCAATTAGCGGTTAATAAATAACCGTACCTTTTCAAGTTTAAAATATAGAAACAACTTACAGTCGTAACTCTTTGTCTTCTAAGTCTGAATACCTTCAGACTTTTCCTTTGAGTCTTGAGCACATCTAGACTCTACTGGGTAAGAGATATGATGTTTAGTCTAGTGTGAATATACTCAAATAGACTTTTCTCCAAAGGTTTTGTAAATATGTCCGCTAGTTGATTCTTTAAGTCAATGAATTGGATCATTACTTCTCTATTTTGAACATGATCTCTAATAAAATGGTGTTGAATCTCTATATGATTTGCTCTTGAACGAAGAATTGGATTCTTAGTGAGATTAATCGCGTTAGTGTTGTCACTTTTGATCTCAATGCATGAGTTTTCGATTTCAAAGTCTCTTAGTTGTTGTTTTATCCATAGGATTTGAGAACAACAACTTCCAAGAGCCACATACTCTGTTTCTGCTGTTGAAAGAGCTACAGTACTTTGCTTCCTTGAAAACCAAGATACTGTCTTATTACCAAGCAATTAACAAGTACCGAAAGTGCTCTTTCTTTCAACTCTGCAACTTGCTAGATTTACGTCTGAATATCCAAGGAGAGTAAAGTCTCCTTCTTTGGGATACCATAAACCTAACTTAGAGGTTCTTGCAACGTATTTGATGATACATTTCGCAGCACTTAGATGAAATTCTTTTGGATCTGATTGAAATCTAGCACAAATGCAAACACTAAACAAAATGTTAGATCTAAAAGTGGTAAGATAAAAAAGTGAACCAATAATACTCCTATAAAGTTTCTGGTCAACTTTATTTCCCCTTCATCTTTATCCAACTTTGAAGAACTAAACATTGGTATTTCAGTCTTTTTGCAATTATCTAATCCGAATTTTTTTAACAAGTTCTTTTGCATATTTTTCTTGGTGAATGAAAATCCCTTCCTTCAATTGCTTTACTTGTAGTCCGAGAAAGAAAAATAATTCACCCATCATGCTCATCTAAAATTCATCCTGCATAGACTTAGAGAATTTCTTGCATAGATTTTCGTTAGGTGATATCAACATAAATTTGAACAAGTAAAAAGTTTTTACCTTCTCTTTTAATAAACAGAGTAATGTCCACTTTACCTTTGACAAAACTATTTTGGATTAAAAACTTATTTAACCTGTCGTACCAAGCTCAAGGTGCTTGCTTTAAACCATATAAAGCCTTTTTCAGTCTGAATACAGAGTCTGATTTCCTTGGGTCTTCAAAATCGGGAGGTTGTTCCACATAGACTTCCTCTTGGATTAATCAATTCAGGAATGCACTTTTGACGTCCATTTGGAATAACATGAAATTCTTATAATAAGCAAAAGCAAGTAATAATCTAATTGCTTCTAACCTTGCTACTAGTGCATAAGTCTCATCATAGTCTATTACTTCTTCTTACGTATATCCTTTAGCCACGAGTCTTGCTTTGTTCCTTACAACTTTTCCTTTTTCGTCCATCTTGTTCCTTAAAATCCATTTAGTTCCAATAACATATTTACCTTTTGGTTTAGGAGTTAATTCCCAAACATCGTTAACACTGAACTGTCTGAACTCTTCTTACATAGCTTCAATTCAGCTTTCATCAATTAAAGCTTCTTCTATGTTTTTAGGTTCTATTTCAGAAATAAAAGCCACAGCGCTAGACTCTTCATGTTTTTTAGATCTTGTACGAATCCCTTCATCAATGTTACCAATAATGAGTTTTTTGGAATGACTAGACTTGTGCTTCCAGTTACTGATTGACCTGATAGATTGCTGAGCTTTTTCTTCAGTTGATTCTTCAATATCCGTTCGTTGTTTTCCTTCTATAGTCTAAGTTGCTTCAGGGGAAGTAGACTTTGCAGAGTCTGAAGCAGGTTCAGATTCTTCAGGTTGAGTCTGGATCAATTGATTTTGCATAGGGTCTTGAAATTTGACATGCAACGACTCTTCCACAGACTGAGTCTTTTTGTTGTATATTTTGTAAGCTTTGTTGAGGTTGAATATCCAAGGAAGATTCATTCGTCTAATTTTTCTTCAAACTTACCAATTCGATCAATTGCATTTTTCAAGACAAAACATTTGCAACCAAATACATGAAAATAAGAAACAATTGGCTTCTTTCCTTTGAACAACTCATAGGGAGTTTTCTCTAAAATAGGCCTTAAGAAAACTCTGTTAATAATATAACATGCTGTAGAAACTACTTCAGCCCAAAAACAAGAAGAAATATTGCTTTCAATTAAAAGAATTCTAGCTATTTCTTGCAACAATCTATTCTTCATTTCCATAACTCCATTCTGTTCGGGAGTATATGGAAAGGAAAACATATGCTGAAAACCAAATTCATCACAAAATTTAGCAAAATATTGATTTTCAAACTCACTCCATGGTCTGTCCGTATGCTTGAAATAACATACCATTTCTCATTCTATACTTTCTTGGTAAACTTTGAAAAATGAGAGAATGTCTCAGACTTACTTGCCAAAAAGTAGACCCAAGTAAATCGTGAATAATTATCCACTATTACTAGGCAATATCTCTTTCCACCAATGCTTTGAGTTCTAGTTGGTCTAAAGAGATCCATATGTAGGAGCTACAGCACACGATTAGTGGAAACTTGATTTATTGGTTTGAAAGAACTTCTAACATGTTTTCCCAATACACATGGTGTGCATAAGTTAGATTTTGGGTATTTCAGGTTAGGTAGTCCACGAACAAGCTTTTTTGAAGAGATCTTGGCAATTTGCTTCATGTTGATATGGCCAAACTTTCAATGCTAAAGATTTGTTTCATCTTGAATTGAAATTAAACATTGAGATCTTTCTAGATTGATATCCAAAATATAGATATTCCCATGTCTTCGCCCAGTAAAGGATTGTGAAAAATCTTTACTAGTTCCATAACATATTCCTTCTTGAAAATTGATCTTGAATCCAGTGTTGCACAATTGGCCGATGCTAAGCAAGTTGCAATTGAGTCATTCCACTAAGGAGACGTTGTTGATTGTGAGACTTCTAATTTTTATAGTTCCACATCCAACAATTTTTCCCTTATTGTTTCTGCCAAATGAGACTTTTCCACCAATTACTTGCGTAAGTTTAATAAAACAACTTGAATCTCCAGTCATATGCCTTGAACAGCCACTATCCAAATACCATTTAACATTTTTTTTTTAATAATGACCCCCAATCAAAAAAGAAACTCAAGCTTTCTTTAGTACCCACACTTTCTTGAGTCCAGTGGAGTTAGTGCAATATACGGTCTTTGTCCAATCCTTCTTAACAGGTCTCCAAATCATAGGACATTCTTTCTTAGAGTGTTACTCGAAATTGTTATACTTAGAATATCTAAGAGCACTTCGACCAACGGGTTTTACAAATACTTTTTGAAAATGATTTCTATAAAAGGCTTTTATAGGTCTTTGTTTGATTCTTTCATTTACTTTTGGAAAATCAATTAGAGGAATGGTTTCATAAGTCATTCCCAAGCCTGATTTGTTAAAGTAAGGTTTTTGTACTGAAAGAATTTTTTCCAATTTCTCAGATCCTATAGAAAACCTTTTTAAAATACTTGAAATATCATTTTTCAAAAGTATATTTTCTTTTGAAAGAGAGTCTGCATTTTCTTTTAGGTTCCGTTCGTTTCGCGAAAAATATCATGTTTCGGAAAATATTTTCCTGAAGTCATTTTCCGGAAAATGATTCTATTTTCCGGTGTTCGACCAAAATCTAAAATTTGAATGGAAAATATTTTTCACCGTTCGTTAGCTCATTTAATTGTTTGGGAAAATTTATCAAAAATTGAATTTTAATATTTTTAAATGACCAAAAAAATTATTTTATTTATTTATATTTTTTAAATGATTTTTTAAATATTTATATTTTTAAAAATCGAATTTTTTATTATTTATTATTTCTTTTTCTTTTTCTTTTCCTTCCTCCTTCTTCCTTCCTCCTTCTTCCTTCCTCCTCCTCCTCCTCCTTCTTCCTCCTTCCTCTGCCGTCGCCTCCTTCCTCCTCCTTCTTCCTCCTCCTTCCGCCGCCGCCACCTCCTTCCTACCTAACGATGGCCAGCTGCCCAGCGGCCGACCAAGACCCGGTGGCTAGATCCGGCGAGCTCGAAGCTCGGCCGATCTCACCCGAGCTCGCTGGATCTGGCGACATAGCTCGAGCTCACCTAGATCGGCAAGCTGCGAGCTCCGCCGCTAGATCCGCGACCTCATCGCATCACCCCAAACAAGCATAACCAAATCCCCAAAACAGAGCAACGAACGAACACACGAGCAAGCATGTGGAGTGCTAAAAAAAATCCCAAGGAAAGGAATCGGGGGCAATCACCTATCCACCAGAAGCCTCGCATCGCACGACGAGCGGCTTGGACAGCGGGCTCCCCGCGAGCCTCCCGGCGCCGCCGCAGTGCTCCCTCTTGAGTCGGATCCTCCCGAGCGACTTCGAACTGCTGGGGAAGCGGAGCGCCACGGCGGCGGCAGCACCCAGGCCGGAGCATGTGAGCAGGAGTGGCCGGGGAGGGCGGAGAATGAGGGATGCTTCGCCCATCGTCGGCGTCGAAGGAGGAGGAGGAGATCAGAAACCCTAAGCTTTTGTGAGAGAGTGCAAAAATGAGAAGGAAAAAACAGCGCGAGGGAGAGCGCGAGAGGCCAGGAAAATGTTTTCCTCTTTTTCAAAAGAGGAAAACATTTTCCTGAATGTCAAGAGAGAATTTTCCGTTGACCGGAAAATGTTTTCCTTGACCATGTATTTTCCACCCACCCGAACACCGGAAATCCAGGAAAATATTTTCCTGTAAGTTATTTTTCACGAAATGAACGGAGCATTAAAGTAATAACACTTTTATCTAGGTTTTCAAACATTTCTTTCCATAGAATTTCATGTTACTTCGGTGTAGAATTTTCCCTTTTTAGCTCGGAAATCCTCTTGAGAGAGGTTTTGAGACTAAGACACGGTTTATCAATATATTTCGAGACTTTAATAGGGATTTTAAAATTACTTACCTTGATTTCACTATCTGAGTCTCGAGTCTCGTATTGATTTTAGAGTCTGAGTCTGATTCTGATTTTTCCATTAAATAAATATTGGCATAATCATCATCATTCTCATCGCATTCAATATCATTCCAAGTTTCTGCTTTGAATGCATTTCTATATTTCTCAGCTTTTCCTTTCTTTTTCTTCAGCAAATGACAGTTTGGTCTAATGTGTCCATTTTTCTTGCATTCAAAGCAAACCACATCTTTATTAGATTCATTATCCTCAGCTGATTTGTTTAGAAACTTTTGAGAGCTTTATTTCTTCCAATTGAATCTTCTTCCCTTTTTGTTAAGTTTCCTGAACCTTCTTATCATGAGAGCAAGTTCTTCATCGTCCATATCATCTTCAGAGTCTGTAACATTAGAATCGTCATTAGATTTTAAGGCAATAGACTTCTTACCTTTGGGATCTTCTTCTTCATTGATTTGCTCCACTTCATAGGACTGAAGTGTGCCAACTAATTCATCAACGGAGAGTGGCATGATCCTTTGTGTTTCCCTTATTGAAGTCTTTACGTAATTCCATTATTTGGAAAGTCTACGCAACAATTTGTTAACCTTCATGGATCTTGAGATTGGTTGACCTTAATACTCAAGACCATTTACAATTTCTGTAAAATAGCTAAACATGTCAGTAATAGATTCTCATGGCTTCATCTTGAAGGCTTCATATTGACCGAGCAGAATATTGATTCTGGTTTCTTTCACTCGATATGTTCCTTCATAGGTGATGTGCAGTCTATCCCAGACTTTTTTAGCTGTTTCACAAGAAGATATTCTGTTATATTCAGTAGGAGATAATGCACAATATAAGGAGTAAATTGCTTTTGCATAAAGAGCTTGTCTCTTGGTTATCTCTTCTTGAGTCATCTCGCTAACCTCTGCAGCTTTTTCCCCCCTTTCTGAGACTGTTGTAGCTTTAGGAATGATTCATTTATCTACCACATCTCATTCCAAAGGATCTTTCGATCTTAGGAATGATTTCATCTTGTTTTTACATATGCTATATTCCTTTCCATCGAAATAAGGCGGTCTGGTGTTGCTTTGCCCTTCAACCAAACCTGGAGCCAACATACTAGCCATGGATCTTTAACTCTGAAGTAAAAACACTTCAATTAAATGAGTACACAGGCTCTGATACTAATTGAAATCGCTAGTACGAACACCTAAGGGGTGAAACCACCGCCCGCGGTGGCCGCGCGGTTAAGGCTTGGTACCCTCCACGCCAAGGGGAAGAGTTCGAGACTTCGTGGACGCAGTGCTTCAATGCTCAACGCGCGACTTACCCGTGTACGGGGTCAGCGGTGGGGGCCCCGGCGCTCCAGGGTTTACTCTCCGCCGCGAAGCGGCAGAGCGGAGGTTCCCTGGGTTACCAAAAAAAAAAAAAAAACACCTAAGGGGTGAATAGGTGTAAAAACAAATTTTACAAAACTTAACAACTTAATTCAACTTATATGAAAACGGTAGACTGAAGATACAGAAGATTGTAAGCTAATATATAAGATTGTGAATTAAGTAAAGAGATAAGGGAAAGAGAATTGAGACACAAGGTTTTATAGTGGTTCGGCTTAGACTAAGCTTGCGTCCACTCTCCCGCACTGACAGCTCACTGATTAAATTTTACTATGAATCAAAAGAGATGTTACAGTCTCACGTCCTTAATTTACAAATTTACGCTCAACAATTGAATCAGCAAAGAATAAGAAGCCTCAGACTTTAGAATTTATCTATCTCGCACACACTCGAATAACTAGAGTGTCTTCCTTATGTACTCCTCCATGCCTTCATAACCGTCGACACCTTCCAAAAGAGTTCTTCCAATCTACCTATTAGACAGAATTAATTAGGAGATCTCGAGTTACTTAAGGAATATGAAGATAGCCCACCAATCCTACTCGCCCATACAATCAGGATCTAGGTTTCCATAAGTAGAATCTTCCAAGTATACTTCATCAAACAACGTATCTAAATTACTCGAATTAATTGTAATACGAATAATAGATCTCAAGATGCTATCTCCAGTCGTGAGATATTCTTCAACCATACGGATCAATTCCTTAAAGATATACTCGCATCTGGATAAGACTTCTTCGTCGGTCTAGAAACCGTCAATAAGGGCAGACTTTAAATCTTGAGCACAGCGGTCTTCGGACTTTGATGGAAGGAAATGTTTTGTCAACTTCAAAACAAATAAGGAAGTTTTCTCCAACAAAAGGAACTCCATTGCATATTGCCCCCATTATCTTTGCCTCAAATCTTGAAACATCAATCTTGGAGGCAGCCTTGGGTTTGATGCAATTGATCATTATCTTATGCAACATAATGTTTGAAATTGGCATACAAGAGTAAGTGATACTTCCACTCGGAAATCTGTCTTTCAGTAGAAATCTAGTAGCTTGATTCATGGATATATTTATGGGTAGATAACCACTCCATTCTACACCTAAAATATCAGTCAGAATATCCACATCTACATTAAACACTTTATCATATACAGTAAATTGAATATGAGTTTGATCCAGAAATGACATATTCGAGTAAAAATATGCCGTTAATTTAGGATATGCTTAAGATGTTTCTACACAAAATTTTTCAAGTTGAAGATTGGCTAACTTTTCCCTCAAGTTAACCTTCATAGAATCCAGAAAGTCAAAGTCGACTGTGTGCGGGTTTATCACTCCTCTGTTCAACATTTGAGCATAAACCCTTTTATGCTCTTTTGAATGAAAAAGTTTCATTCTTTCTCCAATAATCTCAACTACCACACCCATCCTTGGTTGGAAATTTATAAAGATTCTCTCATCATCATCTTTATTCTTAGGCTAATTTTCTGACCCAAAACGAGGATCATAAGGAAAATTTGAAAATTCCTTCTCTACTGTTCCTTTTGGCGCCAGACCTAACATTTCCATCATTCTCAAAAACGAAGTTTCGTTTCCAAATCCATTGTCTTTTAGAAAGCTAGTGATAAAGTCCTTAGGACTTTCACCCTGTTTCAAAAACGTATAGTGTTTGAAAAGTACCTTAGGCCTCTTTATAGCAATAGGTGTTGCCTCTTGTGTAACTTCCTCATCTGTAGAGTGATGAGGAGAACTTCAGGGAGAATCTTCTCCAATCAAATCAAAATGAGTTGGTCCTTTAGGCATATTACAAGGGCCGCGGCTTGCAATGTGAGAAGATTTCCTCTAGAACGACATTGTTGCAGATTTGGAGGACTTCGACGACATGTTCGAGTGGAAGAGAGAAGGAAGCTTGCATGGTGATTTTACGAGAAAAAAATCGAGAGAGAGAGAGAGAGAGAGAGAGAGAGAGAGAATTGGGGTTTGAAAACACTGTGCTCGAATGAAATAATCTGAAGAATTTAAAGAAATCAAAATGGGACAAATGAATTGTCAAAAAGAAAAATGCCTTTTTGGAAAACAAATTAAAAAGGTAACGGCCAAAAAATTTGAAATGTGATCCGAAAATTCAGCAATAAAATTGTAATTTCTAAAAATAAAAAGAGGCAAGCAATGATTCAGAGATAATCATACCTGTTTATTTTTACGTGCCAAAAATAAAATACCTAGATTGGAGAAATTTCCAAATTGAAGTAACTTCCTTAAGTTGAAATGCTGAGTCTTACAAACCTTAGACTTTAGTCGAGAGGAAGAATGATATTCAGCTTGCTGCGAATTGATTCAAATAAACTATTCTCTAGTGGTTTTGTAAAGATATATGCCAGTTGATTCTTTGAATCAATAAATTGAACATCAATCTCGCCATTCTGTACATGATCTCTTAGGTAATATTTCTTTCCACCAATACTTTGAGTTCTAGTTAGTCCAAAAAGGTCCATATGAAGAAGCTAGAGGTGTCAAATGGGTGGTTCGGGTTGAATTTGGGTCGGGTCATTAGTGGGTCGATCCAAATTGATCAATTAATCCATTTATAACCCATTTAAACCTAATGTAATTTTTCGACCAATATCCGACCCGACCCATACCCGGCCAAACCCATATTAATAAAATATTTTCATATTTAACCAAATTTAGGAAAACTTATTCTTATGTTTTTTTTTAAGATTATATTAATAAAAAATTGCCAAGCTTATTATATATATATATATATATATTTTAAAATGGTATCGCTAAAATAGTTTTATACAACACAAATTCAATGGACAATTTTTATAATTTTTAAAATAATTATTTTAAAAAATCGAATTTTAATTATTTTTTATCGATTTTTTATTTTTTTAAAATTATTTTTTATCGATTTTTTATTTTTTTAAAAATTATTTTTTAATTATTTTTTATTTTTAAAATATAATTTTCCTTTTTTTCTTTTTGGTTCTTCTTCTTCTTTGGTCGGCCATCGGCACGACGACGGCTAGCGGCTGGCCACAGGCGAGCCTTGAGCTCGCCCAACGCCGGTGAGCTCGAGTCTCGCCAAATCGGCGAGCTCGAGCTGGCCCCTTACCAGATCTGGCGAGGCTCGCCGGCGTCAGGTGAGCTCGAGCTCGCACCTTGCCAAATCTGGCGAGTTCGAGTCTCACCAGATTAGCAAGGCTCGAGCTTCGCCAAGCGTCGGCGAGGCCTCTGCCTCGCTAGATCCGGCAAGCTCGAGCCTCACCTAGCCGATCGCCGGCCATTGCGGTGTTGGCGACCGAAGGGAGAAGAAAGAAAAAAAAAAAAAAAGAAGAAAGAAAAGAAAAGAACATGAAAGAAAAAAAGAAAAAAAAGAAAAGAAAATTAAAATAAAAAATAATTATAATTTCGGTTTATATATATATATATATATATATATATATAAAGTTAAAGTGAGAAGAGAGAGATTGTGAGGTTTTGGGTGAAAATGGGTTGTAAATCCAAACCCATTTATGACCCATTTAAGATCCACTTAAGACCCACTTAAGACCCACTTAAAACCCACCTATCAAAATAAATTCATTTAACTACTTTTTGTCAAAGCAAGTGACCCATATATGACCCATTTATAATTTAAATGGGTCATATATGGGTCTAAGACCCATTTTCACACCTCTAGAAGAAGCTGCAAAACTCGACTAGTAGAAACTTGATTGACAGGTTTAAAGGAACTTCTGACCTGTTTTCCCAAGACACTGGGAGTGTATAGCTCATTCTTCTGGTAACCCAGATTAGGAAGCCCTCGAACCAGCTTCTTAGAAGAAATCTTGGCAATCTGCTTCATATTAACATGACCAAGCTTCCGATGCCAAAGACATGCTTTATCTTGAATAGAAATAAGGCACTGAAAACTTTCTGGGTTTACATCCAAAATGTATATGTTACCATGCCTTCAACTAGTAAAATATTGAGAGAAGTCTTGTCTCGTTCCAGAACAAATGCCTTCTTAGAAGTTTATTTTGAAACCAGTATCGCAAAGCTGACTTATACTCAGCAAATTGTAGTTCAAACCTTCCACTAAGAAAACATTGTTGATAGTCAAGCTTTCAATCTTCACAGTTCCATATCTTACAATTTTTCCTTTGCTATTTCATCCAAAAGACACTTTTCCTCCATTTAGTCTAACAAGCTTTATGAAGCAGCTTGAGTCTTCTATCATATGCCTCGAACAACCACTATCCAAGTACCATTTGATCTTTCTTTTAATAATGACCTATAATCAAAAGAAAAAGATTTTCTTGGATCTAGGAGAGTTAGTATTAAAAAAGTCTTAGCCCAGTCCTTCTTAACTAGTCTCTAAACTTTGGGACATTCTTTCTAGAAATGTTCTGAGCTATTACACTTCAAACATCTAAATGCACTATGGTCAACAGGTTTTACAAAAACTTTTTGAAACCGATTTTTGTAAAATGCCTTTGCAAGTCTTTATTTAATTCTTTCTTTTACTTTGGGAAAATCGATTAATGGAATAGTTTCTGAAGTCATACCCAAACCAAATTTGTTAAAGTAGGGTATTTGAGCTTAAAGAACTTTCTCTAGTTTTTCGGATCCTTTTGAAAATATTTTTCTAATATTTGAAATGTCTCTTTTCAAAATAGTATTTTCCTTTAAAAGAGAATCAGAATTTTCTTTCAAATTATCAAAACTTGTTTTTAGATTTTCAAATTTTTCTTTCCAAGAAACTTCGATTGCCCGAGCTTAGAATTTTCCCTTTATAGTTCGGAAATTATTTTAAGAGAGGATTTAAGACTAAGACAAAGTTCATCTATGTACTTAGAGACTTTGACGGGAATTTTTTTAATCACTAACCTCAATTTCTTTGTCTAAATCTGAATCTAAGTCTATTTCTGATTCTGAGTTTGATTCGGAATGAGCCATCAAACATATATTGGCATATTCTTCTTCACTTTCCTCACACTTGGTGTTACTCCAAGTTTTAGCTTTGAGAGCCTTTTTGTACTTCTCAGTTTTTTTTCTTCTTCTTCAACAAAGGACAGTTAGGTCTGATATGTCCAATTTCTTGCACTCAAAGAATATAACATCCTTGCTAGTTTCATTGTCTTATGTTAGTTTCTTCTGGAAATTATGTATGCTCTGCTTCTTCCAATTGAATCTTCTTCCCTTTCTATTCAATTTTCTAAATTTCTTAATCATAAGCGCTAGTTCCTCATCGTCCATATTATCATATGAATATGTATTATCAGAATCAATGTTAGACTTTAAAGCAATTAATTTCCTACCTTTAGGATCTTCATCATTTATCTACTCCACTTCGTATGATTGAAGTGTGCCTATCAGTTCATCAAGTGATAGAGGCATGATCCTCTGAGTTTCTCTAATAGAAGTTTTCACATGATTCCAATCTTTCGAGAGTCCATGCAGCAGTTTGTTGACTTTCATTGGTCCAAAAATTAGTTGACCTTGATAAGCTAGGCCATTCATAATCTCTGTAAAGCAACTGAACATATTAGTAATAGATTCTCCGAGCTTCATTATGAAGACTTCATACTGTCCAAGTAGAATGTGTATTTTGGTTTTCTTCACACAGTCAGTCCCTTCGTAAGCAACATGTAATCTATCCCAAATTTCTTTTGATGTTTCACAAGAAAAAATTCGGTTATATTCAGTAGGAGACAAGGCACAGTATAAAGAGTAGATGACTTTTGCGTCAAGAGCTTGTCTCTTGATAATTTCAACTTATGTTGTTTCGTCAGCATCAACAACTTCTTTCCCTCTGTCTGAGGTTGATGTTACTTTAGGATTGATCCATTTTTCAACAACATCCCACTTCGGGGGATCTCTCAATCTGAGAAATGCCTTCATTTTGTTCTTCCATACATTGTACTCCTTTCCATCGAAATAAAGAGGTCTAGTGTTGCTCTGATCTTCAACCAAACATAAAACCAAAATACTAGCCATAAAAGATCTTTAGCTTAGAAGTAAAACACTTCAATAATTAAGTAGACAAGCTCTGATACCAATTGAAAGTGCTAGTATGAACACCTAGAAGGGGTAAATAAGTGTGAAGAAAATTTTTGCGAAAAGTAGTAAAAATATTTTGCGTCTGAAACTGAATCTGAAAAACAACAGACTTTGAACAAGTTCAGACTTTAACTGTTAAATAGAACTACGAACATAGTAAAGGAGTTTAGAAAAGAGAAAAAGAACACAGAATTTATAGTGATTCGGCTTAGATCAAGCCTACGTCCACTCTCCCACGCTAACAGCCTTCTGGTTGGTTTCCACTATGAATCAAAAGAGAATTTACAGTTTTGCAATCTCGACTACTCGGTGAGGAGTCTCTGCTGCTCTCACGAAGTCACATTATAAGTCTCTCTCTCTCTCTCTCTCTCTCTCTCTCTCTCTCTCTCTCTCTCGAGTACAATTTTGAGCACAGAGTAAGAAATAAAAAGTAAATACAAAGCTTCAGACTTTGGAATTGTTTTTTCACGCACTCTCTTGAATGACTGGAGATGTCTCCTTAAATACTCATTCATGCCTTCTCGATCGTTGGCGATTTCCAAAGGAATTCTTCCAATCGACCTGTTGGACAGAATCAATCAAGGAGATATTGAGCCATTTGAAGATAGTGATGAAAGCCCGTCAATCATGTTCGCCCATATAATCAGGATCTTGGTTTCCATAAGTAGATTCTTTCCAAATTTATTTGCCTTCTAAAATATTTGATTCTAATAAAGATAACCAATCTCGTAGATGTTATTGCCAACCAAAAAACCATATGTATCATGTACGAACCAATCAAACGAAGAAAGAAAGATAATCCCGAGTCTGGTTAAGTCTTCATTCTTCATTCGAGTTCAATCTAAAATTTATGAGAATAAGCAGACTTCTTATGTAAAATAGACTTTGACACAAAAAGTCTGGCAATCTAATAGACTTTGACACGAAGTCTGGGAATCTTCAGAATAGGCTTTAGATAAGTTTTGTCAACTTCAAAACATCAAAGGAGTTTTCTCCAACAAGGGAATCTTTGAGTCAAGGCAATTGAAAGAACAATTCCGTAATCATCTTCGGGTTTACAAGTCAAGAAACATGCAAAAATAAGAAAGAAATAATATTGCTCGCACTTCTTTGAGCGATGCTTATAAATATATGAACTCCCATGTTAATTCAAGTGTCCTAATCTGAAGAGACTTTGTAAGGGACGTAACATAGGCTGGGTTCATGGGTTGAGAAACGAAAGAATCATTAGGCTCAAAATATGTGTAAATGGTGAGAGTTGATGATCATCTTGGCATTGCCACCTGTTTTCTTTTTCACCATTGGGGATTGTCTTCATAAGGCGCCCCATTGATTGTAAAAACTCAGCATTTGAGTTCTTTGAGTATTACTCTATTTGAGATACAACCTTTTTACAACCGATAGTCCTTATCTTGACTCTATTTTTCATCTATGGGCATCGGCCTTACTTTTACCAAGCACCCCGCTTTTTCATGCCCCTAGTTCTCATTCATTTTTTCTTCACTTCTTTTTCATGGACATTGGCATTGCTTTTACTAGGCACACTGCTTTTTCATGCCCCTTGGTTCTATTTTGAATGACCATATGGTGCTTTTAACATTTGGACCTTTGGGAGGTCTTCGTCTTCTGTCAACACTCCAAACCATACTGTTTGAACAATTGCCTTTTGCCTTGCCCTAGTGTGGAGGATAATCACCAACTGGGTTTAAGTGGGCTATGCAAAGGATATAAGTATGTAGGATAAAGAAAAAAAATGCTCTTCGTCATTGCAAGGCACTTAAATTACCACATGAATTCAATGTAATAACACAACTTGAAGATTGATGCAAGTGAGAGCAATAAAATTTCTTTTCATTTACATGATGCCATCTTACCTCCCATTTGCCCCAATGTGGAGTAGTTCTTGACAGGGGTAATTTGAAAAGAAATCTCCACAAGTGTATGGGGCTCAAAGGGATTAAACAATGGATCACCTGTAGTGTTTGGGATAGAGAAATGAATTGCCCCTCATCATTTCGGTCATTGTACCTTTCGCGAGAAAACTCTTTATCTTGTAGATATTGAACCTTTTATACTCATCTCACAAGTGTATAGGTAGGGGATTGTGTATAAGATAAGGCTCACCTTTCATCATCCTAACACGTCTCATTTTGCATTCTTAAGCACTGATGTCACTCCATTAAATGGTCTATCTTGACAAATCTCCATATGAAATTGGTGAGTTAAATAGAAAAAATCACTATGGAGATTCTCTTCTCAAAAGAGTCCAGCAACTTTAAGCATGAAAAGCTTTTGTGACTTCAAAACATGGTTTTAAGTATTCATTCAGGGGATTGCCCCACAAAGGGACTATCTTAACAATAGGTGTTCTTGGATTGCCCCTATCGAAAAGGAACAAACACACAAATTGATCAATTGAGACTAAAAATCTGATCTTCAGCTTAATAGACACTTCATTTTTGCTTTTGCCCCAAAATCAGCCATGCCCTCAATCCGTCGTTCTTTAGAATTGTGCTCTCAAACTTGTTGAGTAACAGTTGAGCCAATTGATCTATCATTGCAACTTGATGTGCATTTTTCAAATGCTTTCTCATCATGCCAAGAAAGTAATGCTCTGAAACATGAAGTAAATGAGTCAGACAAACAAACAAGTTTAATATGCTACAAGCTTTAGGAAAATGTTTTTAACAACGAAATGCTTTTGTTTTCGAAAAAATTTTTGGGAGGAAGCATGAGAGGTCCAACCCTCAAGATTTCTCTATGGATGATCTTTCCTTTTCATGGTTGGATATTGTCTTGGTGTACCTCATCGTGCCCTCAAAATTGGAAATAAAATTGTAATTTCATTTAATAAAATCAACTTAACTACATTATCGGAATAGAAAATGCAAACAAGCAAACCCTAGAAACAAAAGCCATAATTGAAATCTCACAAAGCAGGAAATCCTAAAAAAAAAAAATTGAAACCCTAGAAAGCATAAAAAGAGACTCCTTCGTAGAGGAGTGTGAAGATAAGAACTTCTTCACTCAATGACAGCATTTGCACCTCCGTCATGGTTGGGTAGAGGATTTTTCTAATTGCTGCTGAAAGAGAACACCTTTGTATCCAAAAGGTCTTGGACCTTATGCTTCAAAACATAGCAATCATCAGTGGAGTGGCAAACCTCTCCCATGTGATAGTCACACTTTTCGAAGGGATTATATGCAGGATAATGCTCAAGATTTGGTCACCTTGGCTCAGTAGAGAGTAATTCCTTCTTTTAAAGAACAAGCAAGACTTTGGATAGAGGTCCAGGAAGAGGTGTGAATTGTCTTCTAACATTACGTCGTCGACCAAAGAATTGATGTCCTCCATCTTGTTGCTCAGTAGAAATCTTAATTACTGGACTACGATTGGATGTATCACGATTCGGTTAAGAATATGCCACATTAATCTCAACTTCAAGGTCCTTTTCCTTCTTTAGGGTAAATCTTTTGCTTGTAGAGGTTGGCTCATTAAACCATCCATCTCTCAATCCCATCTCAATATGCTCACCCATCGGGATGAGTTGACTAAAGTTCTCAACATATGTGCTAGCCATCTTATTGCAGAACTCAAATGGGAGGGCCTCGACGAACAACTTTATCAACTCTTTGTCAATAGGCTCAAGAGTGATTTGAGCTACCAAATTTCGTCATCTTACGGCATACTCCTTAAATGACTCGCTTCTCTTCTTCTCTATTCTCTCAAGATCTTCTCGGGAAGGTGCAATATCCATATTGAACTTATATTGCTTGAGGAACGCGTCAGCCACTTCATTCCATCGAGAAGGTTCACATTCTTCATCACATATTAGCTCAGTGCGACCCGGTCAAACTCGCATGAAATGATTGGATCATGTGTGGCATCCTAGAATTTCTTGTCAATCCTTAGAGGTGCTTTAATTCATGTTTTGCATTGAGATTTTGGCCAAGCTTTTGGTGGGTAATTATTTGATTGGAAAATTTTATTTTTGGCCATGTGATATATGGGTTGGAATTTGTTAAATTAGGTCACAAAGTTTTGTGAATAATAAATTTCAATTAGGTGTTTATATAATTAAGGTTTAAGGTGGATATTAGGATGAGGGTGGGCTGGACATTTAAAGACCAAACCAGCCCATAGCCCCACCCCTTTCTCGACCGGCCCACTAAGCCCAAGGAGGAGAAGCTGCCGTCGGCCAAGCTGGCCCAAGCCCAGCCGAATTGGAGGCCCATCTTGCATGGAAAATGCCATGTGTTCCCTCCTAGTTGCCAAGTGTTTGCCATGCATAACCTAATGATGGCTAATGATGGAAGGGGAGGAAAATTAGAGGGAGAGTGGCCGGTTTAAGCGAGAGAGAGGGAGAGAGAGAGGAGGGTTCGTCTGAGAGAGAAAGAAGAGAGAAACAGAAGGAAGAAAGGAAGAAGGGAAGAGAGGAAGGAGGAGGACCGTCCGTCGATTGTCCGCCGTGCGCCACCGTTCGTCGCCGCCATGTCTCACCATTGTGCTCGCTGTTTGCTCAGTCTAGAGGCAAGTCGGATCCTTGATCTACTCTTGCATGTTGTGCCTAGTGTGTGTGATTGAATGGTGACAAATTTCGGATGTCTAGGATGTGAAAAATTGAAGTTTTAAGAGTGGTGTTCTAGGCTAGTGTACTGTTCTTGAGAAAACAGCTCGACCTTGGATGTTCTAGTGACTTGCATGCAATGTTCGAGTTGGATTTTGGCTTTGACTTCTAAATTAAATTTGTTAAGGACTTCTTGTAGTATAACATACTCAAATTTGGGATAAAACAAACAAGTATAAGTGGGTGAAATCGTTATTCTTTGGAAAGACTGGATCGGGAGATTTTGGTACCCACCTTTGATGAATGCATGGACTGCAAGGCAATCTTTTTGTTGAAATTTCACTTCAATTTCTTAACAAAAGCTTTAAAGGACATCCTGAGGTTTAACATATCAAAAATTTAGAGAAAAAAAACAAGAATAGGTAGGTGAAATCGTGGTCTTTCAGAGGTAGTTAGATCTGGAAATTTCGGTACTAGGAACAGAATTTTTAATCGCCTATATTTAATTATCTAGGACGAACCGGACTTTGATGTCTTCATGAAATATATATACTAGGATCTTGACTACCACATAGTCGAATTTCACAATTTTTTAAGGTCATTTGGGTATTTAATTGCAATTGTTTCTAAAACTGTGCAATCTGATTTGTTCGGACTTTGTAAGTTGCAATGCGTAGACTATATCGTTTTGTATGAGGTTCTTTCGGAAATGTGTTCTGAATGAAATATCTCTCTACATGTCTTCCCTAAAACTTATTCAAATTTCGTAATTTTTGAAGTTCATTTGCCTATTTAACCAAAAAAATTCCAAAAACTGTGCAAGTTGAACTGTTAGAATAGTAGTACTGTGATGCATGGTCTATACCGAATTGTATGAGGGTCTTTTGGTGTAGTGTTCTTCATGAAATATCTGCCTTTATGTCTTGACTAATACATGTTCGAATTTCATAATTTTTTAAGGTCATTTGGGTATTTAATCAAAATGTTTTCTAAAACTGTGCAAGCTGGATTGTGCGAATTTCAAAAGCTGTAATGCATGGACTATTCTGTTTTGTATGAGCCCCATGAATTATATTGTTTTAAGTGATTGAATCTTGCTGCACATGTGATGATATTTGGTATTACATATAAATTCAAAAGCTAAAATTGACTTTGTTGCCATCACATCATGTGCCATGTTGATATTGAGACACAATTGTGAATATGAATTATGATAAATGAGGATACCATCGGAGGTGTGAGCCAACGATGCCCAGGAGTATCGGGATGCCCGGAGGGGAGTAACGGATGCCCGGAATGTGGGGGTGCCGGATGTCCTTGGGATTTTCGAGATGCCCAGAATGTGGGGGTGCCGGAAGCCTCGGAGGTGTGTGTCGAGGGGATACCTCATGATGCCAGTTGGGATACGAGATGCCCGGAATGTGGGGGTGCCGGATGCCCGGAGGTGTGTGTCGGAGGTTCCTTGCGATGCCAGGTTGGGTGCGAGTGATAAAATGTGGAATGCAATTACTGATCCCGAGAAAGAAAAATGTGGTGACCCAATTGAAAGATAAAAAGTTGAAATTGAATCATGCACGGTATGGTGACATGTATGCATGGCTATATGATATGATATGTATGAGTGCATGGTGGTATGTGCACATAAGGCATGGATATACATGAATGCTTGATGATGAGTGCATGGTTGTATATGCACCTATGGCATGATGGTATATGCATGAATGCTTGATGATGAGCGCATGATGGTGTATGCACATATGGTATGATGACATATGCATGATTGCAAGGTAAGTTTTGCTTGGATTCATGAATGATATGTGCTTTATATATATATATATATATATATATATATATATATATATATATATTGCCTATGAACTACAGTTCTTCTTTAACCCCGAAACAAAGATATGTAACTGGTATTCATTAGGTGGAGCGATAGGTATCTGTGGCGATCTTGGTTGTTTGGGGGTGTCACATCATGAGGGCCTCATTCTTGATATATTGGGGCATGCATATGTGGTACATTTGCAAATGAGCTTTTGGGCAGTAAGTATAATCATATTTCTCAAACTCCAACATTTTAAACTTTTTTGGTATCTTGACTTTCTCATAAATTGACAGGTCGAACAGGAATGAACTCTGCGACTCTTGCAATTGCTTCACTTTCTCCTCGAGTTTTGTAAATCGTTCATCTTGCTCCATCTTAGGGACATTGTCAAGCTTAGTTTTTTTTGCAGTGACTAACAGTGGGTCATCTTCCAGCTCAAGCATGTCGTCATCACCCATTTGAGCCTTATTTGCCTGCTTCGGAACTACTATCTTAGGGAGAGCAGGTGCAGGAGTCGAATCCGCTTGGAGGGATTGGATTTGAACTGTCAGAAGCTATTAGAGATGACTAACTTTTGGAGTTGGTCTTCCATAATAGAGATACAATCACGCATTTCAGTTTGGTCGGCCATTTTAGCTCTTGATCATGTAATAATGGGCGAACGTGGAGGATCGATTATCACCTAATTTAAATGAATGAAAATATGTAAGCATGAGGTGTAAATAAAGAGCCAATCCAGACAATGATCTAATCGATTTTTCATTTTTTTTATTTACTCATGAAAAGTTTGTACAAGAAGGGAATTTCCCAAAAAAGAGCTAGAAAAATAGACACCTTAGCAAGACCAAATTTCCTAGACATGAATTGAAAATAAATTCTCTAAAGTTTTTTTTTCCCAAATGATTCATTGCATGACAATTTCCTCATTTCATTTCTGATTGGCAAATGAATTAGATCAAATATTGACCTAAATTGTCATGGATCTACCAAAAGCACGACAAAATAAATTGCATGGTATAGGGATAGAAGACTTACGTCACCGAGGAAAATCAACGGCAATCACATAAACATGCACATGAGATGTGAGGCTCGATTTCTACTCTAGACAAGCTTAGCAAAGTGAAGCCACAAGGATGATCAGACTAGCTATGGGCAAGCAAACTAAGTTGGGTCCTCATGACTTCAGCTTGGTCAAAGAGCCGACTTGGGTCGCGGGCATGCGAATCGAGGTGGGTATCCTTGACACCAAAAAAGAAATTTCGGAATTGAGATGGGTGACTTGTACCGCGAGCATGTGGTTAGAGTGGTATCCATTTCAATACCATCCTAGATTATCCTATGCGGCCTAGGTTCAACGGCAGGTTATGTGTGCAATAGTATAGTGCAAATGCAAGGCATGCACAACAGTTTATATCAAGCAATACTTCAACATGAAAATAAATCATACATTCCTATACCTCCCTACAAAACAAATGTCAGCAAACATTTCCCCTTATACCTCACGTCCTACAAGAACATTTAACACCTTAAATGTTAGGAACATACCTAGGATCCTTGCTACTAAACAAAAATATTTTTTCAAAGAGAATAGAAAATCGGTCTAAGTCCATTAAGAGCTTTAACTCAAGTCCCTAACGGAGTCGCCAAGCTGTCGCGACCTAACCTCGGGTGAACCATCTAGGGTTTGGCTAATGGATTGTTAAACCTAGACTTAACTCGAGCTCTCCCAAACTCATACCAATTCGCGACTTAGGTTCAAGTTTGTAACATGCAAATGATTTTTCAATTGAGAGTTGCCACTAATCTATTTTTTGGTGGGTCGATTAGAAATCCAAGTAAAGTAACAGGAGATTTATTTTACTCCTACGAACCAGAGATTTATGAATTCGGGGACTTGATTACTCTAGATTTCTCTAATGCCCTTTTTGTACCTTTCTCTTTTATTTTATTTTTTAAAAAATGTTTGGCAAGTAGCTTGGATTGATTTTTACTTATTTCTCATGTGGGTGCACAAATCACCAATTTAACACTCAAGAAAGCAATAAATAAATTGCTAGACTTACCTCATGATATCGAAAGCATCTGCAATGTTAGATCAGAATTCACAGCGACAATCCTAAATATGATTTCTAATTAACATGCAATTACTTTTTTTTGTTTTTACTTATTTAATGAGAATCATGCTTTATACAATGCATGCTACTAATCTAACATGAAATGATATAACATGGTAGTATGACCTAAACCATATGACGTAAATAAAATATAAGCACGTAGTCTATCCTAAAGAATGAAATTAATTTATTCTAAGACAATTTTTTTGGTATTTTCCATGAAATTCGAAATTAGAAAATCGCTAAAATTATCTATCCAAATTAAGATATCATCCAACTTACATTAAGAATTAGGTTTGTCCAAATCTTAATTTAAATTAGGATGTTATCTCAAACCTGAAATGTAATCTATCTAGAAAAAAATCTAAACTTATAATAAAAATTAAACATGCAATCTTTTTCCTAATATGCAATGATGTGCAAAGAATGCCCAAATTTTATTATTTTTTTATTTTTCTTTTATATGAAATTCGAAATTAAAATTGACACACATTAAACCGTGCAATTTAAATTAAAAAAAAAACTAACATCCTAAATGAATGCATTTTTTTGGATTTTATTTTTTCAAAAATTCAAAATAAATAAATTCTCTATGCAAAATAACCCTAAACCAATAAGCCTAATCTAACTCAAATTTTTCTAGATTTTTCTTTTACGAAAACAAAATCAATCAAACGACACGACCGCAAAATTAGGTAAGATAAGATCAATATCCATAAATTGACGAATCATATCCCACGCATGGGATCGATTGGTCAATTTTAAATAAAACCGCGAATCTAATATCAAGCGTGAGATCGGATTGGCGATTTTCCATGCGATTGCGAATCGGATTTCGGGTGCAAAAATCAAACTGTCAATCCATAATTGAAAAAGCTACTTCACATCGAACTTCAATCCTACATCAAAGATTACTTCGAATAACAAAATATTAAAATAAATAAATAAACTACCTAATTTGAATTTTCTCTAAATCCGGGTTTAGCAATCGAGCTCGTGAATCACAATGGACGCTAGGGGACGAGTCACCGCGGTGGTGGGTAGCCGTGGGTGGAGGAGCTGCCAACGTTTGGATGGAGCTTCGACGAGAGGGCAGCAGGCGTGCGGCGGGTGGCGAGCTACTACGGTGCTGTCACTCGGAAGAGCAGTAGCGGCGGCAAAGCTGGGCACTGGACTTGGGCTGCTGCAGGGCTACGGTGGTGCAGCGAGGCTGAGGGCGAGGTGAGAGCAGAAGCAGCGTCACGAGTCGGACAGGAGTTGCGATGTCGGGTTGCAGTGACCGGTGCTATAGCAAGAGCGAGTGAAGGGTGGCTGAGCAGAGGCGACCTCGGGTCGTCGCGCCTGCAGCAAGGGCGACAAACGGCGGTGCTGGTGTGGTGACCAACACAAGGGGACGAGGGGCGAACCGACGCGATCTGTAAGTGAGGGAGGGTGCAGCAGTGGTCGGTGGCTTCGCGACTTCTGGGCAGCGGCAGCGAGGCGGACGAGGTCGCGAGCAATAGTGGCGTCGAGGGGGCAGCGACGTCGGGTTGTAGGTGGAGCGGGGCAAGAGGGCTTCGCAGGTTGTTGCAAGCTGCGGCAACGGCGTTGGGTTGGGCGGCGGCGAGCAATGGCGTCGTGGCTTCGAGCGACTGGTGGTCGCAGTAGTGTCAACGGGGGTGCGTGGAGGCGCAACGAAACAGAATCGGAGACGCAGCGACCGGCTCAGGCTCTATTGGCTCGGGAGCAACAACGGTGGGATGGAGCTTCAGACGGCTGCAAGGCAACGGTGTCGCAGCGAGGCACGGCGACGCTATGCAAGGGGTCGATCACAACGGCAAAAGGGCACGCAAGAGAAAATATTGGGTGGTCCGAGACCGCCACGTCAACGTGGTCTCGGACCACTCACGCAACGCCACGTGTAAGGGGAGGGAACCAAAGGACCTGCCCTTGTCCCATCTCTCTGATGCTCTCTCTCCTCTTTCTCTTCTCTATCTCCCTCCCCTCACATGTGGCGCCACGTGAGTGGTCCAAGGCTATGCTGACGTGGCGGTCCCAGACCACCCAATATTTTCTCGACATGCGAAGGAGAAGAACAACTCCTTTGTTTTTTTCCTTTTTTTTCTGGTTTTTCTCTCTCTCTTGTCACTCTCGCGTCCTTCTCTCTCTTCTCACGTCTCCCTCACTATTCACTCTCTGCCACTCACATCTCTTCTCCCACTCTCCTTTTCCCTTTTGACTTTCCCTCAAAAGTTATTCCCATCTTTTGTTTTTGTGTTGCTTTTTCTCCAAAGAAGAAGAACGAAGAAAAAAAAACGGAAAATATCACAAATGGTCCTTATACTTTTATTTAATGTGTAATTTCATCCCTGAATTTTTAATTTGCTCAATTTTCTCCCTGAACAATTGATAAATGTTTGATCTAGTCCCTGAACTTTCGATTTGCTCAATTTGATCCATGAACTATTGATAAAATGTCCGATCTAGTCCTTCGTTGTTGTTTTTCCTTCTTCTTTTTTTCTTTTTCTCTCTTCCCTCCACCGGCGTCGAGCGAGGGGCTCCTTCGCAGATCTGGCGAGGGGCTCCTAGTCGGCGTCGGGCAAGGGGCTCCCTAGCAAATCTGGTGAGGGGCTTCCTCGCAAATCTAGCAAGGGAGCCCCTCGCCAGCGTCGGGCAAGGGGCTCCCTCGCAGATCTGGGGAGGGAGCCCCTCACTCGACACGGGTGCTCCCCGCAAATCGGCGAGGGCTCCTCGCCGACGTCAAGCGAGGGAGCCCCTCGCTCGACGTCAGCGAGGGCGACCCTCGCTGGACGCCGGCTTCCCTCCGCTGGAGCTGGTAGAGGAAAGAGAGAAAAAAAAAAAGGAAAAACAGTAACGAACGACTAGATAGGACATTTATCAATAATTCATGGACCAAATTGAGCAAATTGAAAGTTCAGGGACGAAATTGCACATTAAGTAAAAATATAGGGACCATTTGTGACATTTTCCCAAAAAAAAAAACCATATGAAATCATCAACCAAGAAGCCCCCTTTCATATTGAATTTTGAACTCCAAAAAAACCGAAGGAAAAGACTCGAAAAATAGAACCCCCTCTTGTGCGGCCATGTATTCACTATGTGGCCTCCCATTTGCCATACGCGCAATGCCTTTTATAGGCCAAGAATGTGATCTTCGTGAATATTTTGTTTTTTTTTTATAAATGTGCATGAAGATCTCCTATAGCCTCTTGGACGCAAAAAAAAATGAATATTCTCTACCAAATTTATCACATATTGCCAAAGATTCAAAATTGCAATAGGATTTTTTTTCAAATTTCAAATCTTGCAAAGATGAGCTCATAATATCTCCTCGAGGATACGAGCTTAGGCTAATTTGCTCTCTTCGTGGGCTTAGTTCAACTTGTCAAATTAAAGCTCAAAACCATCAAGTTGAACCCATTCATCGTCAATCCAATGCAAATGCAATAATAATAAATAAATGCATCTAAAATTATATGCTATGCATTCTAATATTTTTTCAAGGATAAAATTAATCCCTAATTTATATGCAATAAATAAATTAATAACTGGGTCGCTAAGATTTAGGTATCAACAATCTCTTCCTTTAAAAAGTTATATGACATTATTTATTTATTTATTTTGGAAATTGGAGTTCTGAATATGTATCGTGCAGCTATATAGTCCTGTCTTTCTTGCTTCCATTTCAGTTTTTGCAAGAAAAGCATATAGAATGTGAAGGATTTTTTGCAGCAATATTGTGAGGGAAGGAGACTGGCTGGGGCCGGCCAACGGCCACACTTGGCCTGGCCGGGCAAGACCCTCATTGGATCTGGGGGAGGGTCGTGACCCTCACCCCAAACCTGGGAGAGGCCTTGCAAGCCCTTGCTGCCAATCAGCCAAGGTCACTGGCCCCCGGCCAAGGCCCAGTAACCCTAGCCAACCCTTCACCCACCATCGCCAGCCCTTTTAGGGATAGTGGGGAGGCAGCGGCGAGGGTTGAACCCTCACCTTCTGCCTCCTCCTCCTCTTTTACATACGTACATACATACATACATACATACATACATACATACATACATACATACATACATATATATATAATTGATATTTATATTAATTTTTTTAAAAAAGATAAAACGACATCGTTTTGGCTCTTCATTATTGACTCACCTCTCCGGCGTATCAGGGAAGTGAGTTATATTATTAACAAATTGCCACGTGGGATTTTCGAACACCTTCGTTGGACTTGGTACTCAGTGTCCCATTTAAAAAAAAAAATGCGCAACTTAAATGTTACTTTTGTAACTTTTGGTACGTAAATATCTCTCTATGCCAAGTATTAATACTCCAAGTGTTCTTTTGCCCAAGAAAATTTGCCAAAAAGACAGAGTGGGGCGGTGCCTTATAGAAAGGTTATACTCCCTTTCGTTTCTCTCGGTTGTGGAATTGAACTTTGCCCTTCCCAAATTTTCCACTTCAGCCAAGTCTCGGTTTTCTGCAGGTTCAATGTATCAAGAGAACGATCTTGGAACTAAGGGAGCGGCTAAAGAGAGATGATGAACCGAAAAGGAGTCGCACCCAAGCAGAGATCGAGGAATGGGAACGAAATTTGGACGAGATCCGCTAAGGAGTTGCTACAGCAGACCAGTACGACTTTTACTTAGTTGGATACATTCATACGCTGCAGACTTTGAGACCTTGATGAGTCTTATACTTTCATCTTTTGGCGCATTTTCGTTTGTGTGCAGTGCGCTGTGAGTGAAGCGAGGACAAAGACGAATATTCTTTCTTGCCTTATACACTTAATCTGTGATCAGAATTTCTTGTTAAGCCTCGACAGAGAGTTGAACATTTTTGTGTAAAATTCTATAGTCTCTATTAGGCTGTTAGTTTAGAGCACAAGTTGGTCAGTTTATGATTATAATTTGTAACCTAATTTAGCCGGCTCGCTTGTCATTATTCTAATTAATTAAGTTCATGACACTGGTTACCATATGGCATTGGAAGGGTCTCCAAGCTGTTGAGAGAAAATGATCTGGACGTGAAGTCCCAAACTTAGACCTTGGAGTGTTCGCACATCGTTGCAAACTGCTCTAGGACAGACATTGAAACCTCTCCTAGGATATAAACCGCGTGAATAGTGTTTCCATGGAGAGGTACTGGTGCGTTTTCAGAAGGAGAGACAACATGGGCAGCACTCAGACAACGGTGTTGTGTGTAAAACAGGTGAAGCAGGAGGTGCCGGAGGACTGGGACGAGAGCATGCCACTGCCCGGAGACATCATTGAAGGGTTTCAGAGGAAGACTTGGATGAGTTTGTGCCGACCAAGGCCCAGTCCGAGTTCAACTCGCAGCTCGGCAAGATCAGCCAGCAGGCTGAGACTTTGTGGGTGAAGGTGAGGAGGGGCAACCGTATGATTAAGCTCCGCACACGCATAGTGCCTCTTAAGGACTCGATGCTCCAGAGGAAGTTCACAATCCAAGCCGCTACGGACGATAGACATGTGGTGGTTTTAGGGGATTTAAACCTGGAACAATGTACTGAATTGCAAGGTAACTTCTGCCTTTTTTTTAACTAAATCTACGATCACTTCATGTTAAGGGTGTAGTCCTTACCAAAGATGTGAGGCGTGCCAACTGCCGAGTAATCTCATGAAATAGATTTGATTGTTGTTCAAACGATTCAAATTTGACGCATCATTAACTGAACATGTTTTGGACAGAAGTCTTAGGGCGTGCATGGAAACGCTCCAAAGAAGCGTTTCTGGAGCACTTCTATACGGATTTTGTTTCCGGGAACAAAAAAAAAAAAACAGAAACGTGTTTGGTTGCGATTCTGTTCTTTTTTTATTTTTTTGTTTCCAGAACAAAATAGAAACAAAAAAAAGAAACAATAAATTTTTGTTTCTGGCCTTGAGAAACACTTCTTGGACGCCCGAAAGGAACAAAAATGAAAAGAACAAAAAAACAAAACGGGAACACTTCGTTCGTTCGTGCTCTCCTTCGTTCGTCCCCTTCTCCTTCGTTCGTCCTCCTTCTCTCCGGCGACTCCTCACTCAGCCAACTCTCCGGCGAAGAACAACGCCGACGCACCGGCTGTCTCCGGCAACTTTGCGGCGTGTCTCCCTTCTCTCCGACGCCTTCCACTCGGCTAACTCTCCGGCGACTCCTCACTCTGCCGACGCACCGGCTAAAGCTTCCGAATCCAGGTACGTTTCTGGTGCTCCTCCTTCTCCGGTCGATGAGGGCTTCGACGACAGCTCGGTGGAGGCTCAAGTGCGCGTCGCTCGCCCAAATCTGCGGCAGATCTGGGCGATGGTGGCTCGCTTGAGCTGCTCTGCCGAGCTCGAGCTGCTGTGTTCGCTCGGCAGAGCAGCTCTGGTCACTCGAGCTGGCAGAGAGGTTGCTCTGCCGCTCGAGCGACCAGAATGACGCCCAAGCTCCATCCGTCTACTCGGTGTGTGTGAAAGTTTGGGGGTTGGTGGGGGGTGGGTTCGGTTCGTTCAATGTTCGTTGCTTTTTGTTGCAAGACGACGAACCCATTGTGGAGGACGTGAAGGACGACGACAAGGACGACGAGGAGGACGACGAGGATGACGACAACGAGGACGACGATAAGGAAGATGGGGCTCAAGGTGGGTCTTTCTCTTCTTCTTCTTTTTTTATTCATTTTGCTTTACATTTTAGAAGCTGGTTGTGTGATTTCGCCCGGTTTTTGGGTTTTTGTAGTTGTGTGAAAGTTTGCTGATTTGTATACGTGCATTCGCTATTTTTCGTTGGGAGGATTAATTTGAACCAAGAGGGATTGTTTACGGGCAAATGGGATGGTACGGGGGAATTACGAGGTGTGACCTTTGGAGTGTGTTTAGTTTTTGTTGAGGTTGTGTTGCGGAGTTGATTTTTTAGATGAAGTTCTTGAATCCCAATGGTCTACTCTAGTTTAGGTGGAGTAATGGAAGTGCTATGTCCGCGGAAATCATTTTTGGTGTAGGATAATCCTGGTCATTCTTTCATCTCCAAAAGGGTGTCACTGCTGCGTATGTTGATTCAAATTTTGCATTTTCAACAGATAGCAATAACTGTGATGCTACGTTTATCTGTTTAACTGAATATGCGGATGTTTGCTACTTTAAGTTGTGGGAAAGACTGGGTGTGGTGATGGTCTGTTTCATTTGATATTTTGTAGTTTTAGTGTGTAATCCGTTGATAGAGAGGTTTCTGTTTTAGTTAGAACTCAACTTAGTAAACCACAGATGGATTTCATGATCTAAAACTTTTGCTTTTGGATTGGTTTGGTTAGTTCACTGTATGCAAACATACAATCACAAGTCTCGAATTCCTTTTGGGTTGGCAGAAGGCTGGTTCCTTTTGGTTTAGTATGTGAATGAGGAAGTTGTTTGTGTGGAGTATCATTGGATTTTATGTTTTGGCTCAAGTTTGTTGGTGCAGTTTTTGATCTCTGTAATGCATATACTTGCAGTCTGCTTGAGCTGTGCAGGATTTTTTACTGAAGCTTCTGGAAAATTCCAACAAAAGTATATTTCTATTTGATTTTGTCAGCTGCTGCTTTTGGATTTAAGAACTCAAACAACATGAATGGGCAGGTGCAAATGGGGGTTTGAAGCAGAGCAGAAGCGAGAAGAAGAGCCGCAAGGCTATGTTGAAGCTTGGCATGAAACCTGTAAGCGGTGTAAGCAGGGTCACCATCAAAAGAACCAAGAATGTGAGTGCTTTTTCTTTCAAATCTCTGTCATGCATTTGATACCTCATCCTTTATATAATTTAGCAAAAAGTTAGAGCAACTCTGAATTGTGTGGGTCTCATTGATTATAGAGCACTAAATGGTGTCTAGTGGCTTTGGAAGATCCATTTATAGCTGACCTGAAAAAGTGGAGTGTCTTAGTTCATTATAGTTGAAATTGATTTGCATATATAAACAATGGCATGTTATTGAGAAATTCCTGGTGTTTCTGGTATTATTCTTCATCTCAAATCCTGATGTCTTCAAGAGCCCTCACTCTGAGACTTATATCATATTTGGGGAGGCGAAGATCGAAGACTTGAGCTCACAACTGCAGACACAAGCTGCCCAGCAGTTCAGGATGCCCGACATGGGATCTGTGATGAGCAGGACAGACACTTCAGCTGCTGCCTCAGCAGCACAGGCTGATGAAGAAGAGGAAGAGATCGATGAGACTGGGGTTGAGCCTCGCAACATTGACTTGGTGATGACCCAGGGTAGAGTTTCGAGGAACAAGGCCGTGAAGGCTCTCAAGACGCACAATGGGGACATTGTTGGTGCTATCATGGAGCTTACTACCTAAACATGCTCCATCGGGGTTTGCTTCCTGGCCTTTTTTGGTGATGAGCTTTGAGAACTGTCTAGGTTATCTGAGTTGGGATTATTTGCAGCATTTATTCACTTTCTCTATCGGCTCTTTTATTCTTGAACTTGTAGAAGAGAAATTAAAACAAGGGCGTCTTGTCAACAATCCACTCGTTTAACATGGCCGGACCTTATGCCTTTTTCAGCTTCTTTTAAGTTCTCCAAAAGTCATAAAAGCGACCAGTTTATGTTACTAACCGTCGATCACGCATGGCTCACTTTTCAGTCGCAAATAGCCTGACAGGTGATTACTTCATCGCTATGGACGATTCAGACCGAACTCAAAACTGAAACCAAAGAGGTTCTGAGTAGGAATGCTATGATATTGTAATTGGTTTAACGATCACATTGAACGGCTTGGGTGTTGTTTGCACTATGGGTTGCTCCTTCGCTACGGACTGAATTTACGCGAGAAAAGTCAAGGTCAAAGTACTGATCACAGGACTTCACTTCTCGCTTCGATAGGTAATTCCAAAGCTCTTTCTTGTCATTTTCCACGTTCAGATGAGACAAATATAAATGACAATGTATGGGTTTCTCCTACCTTAGCAAGTGACTAATAGATGAAAAAACGTGCTTATCAAACTTGCGAAGATGTGGAAAAATAACAAATAGTAGCCTGAACAGCATCTTTGGCCATTGACCCCACCGCAAGTAGTTCTGATTTCTGTGTCTTCGAACGTCTTTAGCTGTAATTGAGCCAAGCTCGCTCTTGCACAAATTAAATATGCTGCTGAGTAGACACGACGCTTGAGCATGCCTAGTGAAATCTTAGTTGAAAGCTGAGCTTATTTGATGTGCATAATGCATACAAATGCAGCTTGACTTATTTGAGCTCTATAAGAAGCAAAACACATGCAAGCACGACTTGTCTTCATTTAGCTATAACACTGACAGAGCGTTTGAAAGCTATTTACAAGTTTGGAGATCAAAGAGTTCCACAAGAGCAATTCATGGGGTTTGACACACAGTGTTCTACATAACATAGAGAGAAGCGATACATATCCAGTAAATCATGGGTGATTATTGACAATGAACTATATTCCTTCATTATTGTGATGTCATGTATGGAAGGGTTCATGTTGAGATGTGTGAAATTTTCGTTTAAGGGCGTACATATGACCATGTTGAAAATATTTTTCTTCACTCACCATTTTTCAAAATTAAATTGATAAGCATTTAATGAGAATGAGAAATCAATATCAAGTTTATATGCTTTAAAACTAAAAAATAAAAAAGTACTTGAAAAAATTTGATACAAACTTTAATTACAAAATTTTCTACGAAATATGCCATATGATCATGTTCAAAATGTTTGTCTTCACTAACCATGTAAAAAATGAGGTTAATGAGCATTTCATAAGAATGAGAATTCAATATCAAGTTTAAACTTTATTAAAGAAAAGGTTCTTTTTTAAATTTAAAACAGAAATTTTTTTGTCGTTTACCAAACGTGTTTCTGTTCTTTTTCTATTCTAGGAACAGAAATTGACTACAGTTACCAAATGTGTTTTTGTTCTTTTTTTATTCCAAGAACAGTTTTTTTTTACACTTACCAAACGCGTTTTTTTTTGTTCAAAAACTGTTCCCCTAACAGAAACACTTTTTTTTTATTTCTGTTCCTGTGAACAAAAAAAGAACAGAAGTGTTTCCATGCGTGCCCTTAGTATTTCTAGTTAAACTTGATTGATTTTACCTGTTCAAAGTTTCCCCCGAGATGATTAAACATAAGCCTTCAGACTAGAACTTCACAATAGTAAATCACGGATTGCGTTCACTGGGCAAGAGGTCCTGGAGACAAAACCAGGAAAATGATAGTCCTTCCCAATGTTCTGCAAACATTCATCCACACAATTATCCTGCCAGGATGATGGCTGGTAGATATATATATCAGCTCTCGAACATTCATTTGGACGAGCATGCGTGTATATCGTGCAAAGGGATAAGATGAGGACTTTCCTTCTGACAATGCTGAAATGAGCAGGCGGGTGGTGAACGTGGACAGAGCAGGATTCAAGAAGAAAGGAATGAGATATGACTGGAAGGCGAAAGTCGGGACCTACTTGCCCGATCAACGGTCTCCGGTAGTTAGCTCCGTTCTGTTTATGCTGCTGCCAGGTGAACACACCGTTGAGGCCACTAAAACCCGGTCCATGGCCTGGTTCTGTGCGTCGGTTTCCTCTGGAATTCCTCTCGTCTTTGTCAACATTCAAACTGAACAGATCGTGACGTTGGTAAATTCTCTCTTCCACTGGGATTCTTCGCCAAGCTCTTGAGATCTGTCTATGATTATAGCTCCTTCATGTAAATATAGCTTCTAATTCTTGGCACGGTGAGTGACTACTTCCCGTCCTTTTTTTCTTTTTTCCTGAGGGCAAGAACATCCCCATAGGAAAAGAAATTAGTTTGGGGAAGCAACATAGCCAGACAATGACTGTCCAAATGATTCATGGGATAAGATTATGGTTTTTACTGGGAATTGCGGAGGTTTCAGTAGAACTAGTCCCCGAACCGGGAGAAACACGGTTCGGAATGGACATCAAACGAACCGAAGAGGTAATCATCACAATCATAGGACGACATTTTATTAGCTGACATTCCTGCAGAAATTGATCTGACATGCTCCCCCGCGCAGGGCTTCATCTGCATCTTCTCCATGACCAAGGGATCGGCAGCCGATCCCGCCGGGCTTGGACGCTTCCACGAGGAGACCAAAACAATGATGAATTTGGGATATTTTGGCTTTGATTCTTCCTCCCCTCATCCACGGCTTCCTCTGCACGTTTCAGCCGCCCTCCATCCTTCGAATGTCCAGCTGCATCCCACCTTTGCTGCCTCACTTTCATTTCCTCGGCGCTGCCCTCTCCACGTCGCTCTCTCTCTGCCAGCATTTGTTTTTCATTTTCCCTTGAAGTTCGAAGACCGCCCGCAGCTTCTCTCGCTCCTACTGCCCTCCATCTTCGACCGACCAGCCTCTGTCTTCCACCACCGTTTGTCCCATTTTTCCACCGAAGCAGAAGCTGCCCACGCCAGCATCATCATCATCGTCTCTTCCCCCACCGACCGACAGCCCCACGAGTCAACTTCTTCCCCAGCAAGCCCCCGACGTTGACCTTGCAAACCGCATGTCTCCACCGAGTTCTCCAATTCGAGCGCCTCTCCAACACGTGCAGCCTCCACTCACTAAGACACCAGCCCCTCTTCATGTCTTCAATTTGCGCGGTCAAACCCTGCAGCGGAAGGCCACGAAGTTGACTCCATTCTATCGTCTGTTCAGCCAGCAAGAAGCAGCTCCTTCTTCGTCCATCTCCCCTAGCTGGCGTTGATCCAGCTGCTCGACCGAAGCTGCTGCCCGATTTCTTCAATCCAGCGAAGTCCAGCAGCCCACCGAGGCCCAGCAGCTCGGCCCAGCAGCTCCATTCAGAGTCTTGGCCCAAAGCCCGCCGTACAGCCCACGCAAGTTCAGTTTCAGTTCACTTGAAGCCCAAGAAGCAAGCCCAAGCCCGCGACCAGCTCGAGCAGAGAGTTGCAAGGCCTTTTTGGCCCAGTCCAAGTGTCCGTTGATGTCGCCGCAAGCTTAAGTTTCGGCCGCCGTCGCCGTGGACTCACCAGCTCGCAAATCTAGTGAGTTTACCGACTAAACTCTGCTTATGGAGTTAATTATGCTTAGGGGGTGTTTAGATTATGCTATGTTTAGGTGGTTAGATTAATTTAATTAAATGTTGATTAGATTATGTGCATGACTAGATTAGTGAATGGATTAATTAGTCTAATTATGTAATTAGATTAATGTAATCTTAATTAGACTTTTAATTAATTATTTCATTTAATTATTTATTTATTTAAATTAAATATTACTTAATTATATTATTTTATATTTAAATTAAATTAATTTTCGGAATTTATTTAATTATTAATTAATTAATATTTTCCAAAAATTATACCGGGAGAGCCGCTCGATAGAATTTTGAGCTGATTGCAGTAATTTGTTTAGTTTTTGTAGTTGAATGCCGTATTGTTGAATTGAGTAATGTTTGTGATATATAGGTATTTTAATTAGAAAATACCGGGTGTCGGGTGTTGACACCAAAAGTGATTTTAAAGTACCATTTCAGCTTAGGTGAGCAATATAGATCTATAATAGCTTCGGGGAGCATTAACACCAATATAGGTCTATAGCAACTTCGGTGAGCAACCATGCTTCCGTGTCGTGTCCGACACGTGTCGGAGTGTGTCGGACACGTCGACACGCGTCGGACACACTCGGACACGCGATCAACGCATGTCGGAAATCCAACACGTGGTCAACCTTTGCTCGACACGTTTGGACACGCGTGTCCGGCAGACGATGGAGGGTGGAAGTGACGGCGAGGGAGCAGAGACGGACCGACGGCGAGAGACGACCAAAGAAAGAGTGGCGAGGAAGGGGGTCGTGTGCGGCAAGTGGCGAGGACATGGCTAAGTGCTACACTTGCAAACCAGGAGACATGCAGAGATCGGTTTGAGGGCACTAGCAGCATTGTCAAGAGCATCATCTCCGGAAGTCTCAACCAAATCACTTCACTAGTCACACGACTCTTCACCATGGTCCACCCATCTTCCGGCTCCAACTCTGGTAGCGGCGGAGCAGCAATTTCACCAAGGTGGAGGACGCGATCATGGCCGTGCCCGATCACGGGATGTGCCGGTTCGTGATCTACGTGAAAAAGGGTGTGTACCGGGAGAACGTGGAGATCAAGAAGAAGAAGTGGGTCGTGCGGCGAGTGGCGAGTGGCAAGCGACAAGGAAGGAGACAGATCTAGAGGAGGAGAAGAGGAAGGGTCGTGCGGCAAGCGGCAAAGGAGAATGAGGTAAAGTAAAGCTAGGGTTTTTGATAGGATGGCCATCACGTATTTTGGGGGAGGGGAAGTGACAGGACAGCCTGTCTGTTAATGAATAAAGTGGGGGGAAAATGGACGACGTGGGGAGGGAAAAAAAGTGAAAAAAATTTGGGGGAAAAGAGACGAGGGAAGTTTGGGCGCGGGTGGGGGGGGGGGGGGTTGGTTTCGAAAAATAAAAGTAAATTTGGGGGGAGGAGGGGATTTCGAAAAATAAATGTAAATTTGGGATAATGAAATAAAAAAAGTGTAAGATTTATTAATATTATTAGTATAAATTCATTGTAAACTCTTTATTTATTTATTTATTTATTTATTTATTTATTTATTTGTGAATTTGAATCAAATTAATTAAAAATAAAAATATTTATTTAATATAACGTGTCGAAATTCTCTACTTTTTTAGAAATGACGTGTCGCGTGTCGTGTCGTGTCATGTCACGTGTCCATGTCGCCGTGTCCGTGCTACATAGGTGAGCAATAATTGATATAGCAGCTTCCGTAAGCAAATTTAGACATTAGCTTTGGTGAGCAAGGATATATGGATATACCTTTCAACTTCGGTGAGCTAGACCATCTAATTAAGCTTAGGTGAGCAGTGTTCAAATTGATAGAGTTTATAGATGGCATCGATGACATGGAGTCGAATGAGTCAACTAATTGATTGGTGATTGGATTGATCGTGTGATGGTTCTGATGACATAAAATCGACTGAGTCGATTGATCGGTGATTCGATCTATTTTGATGAATTGAATGTTGAGATGATTGGTTGTTGTGAATGCGTATATATATGAGATATACTAACTTGTAGGAAGAAGCTGGGGCAAAGGTAAATCCTCCGACTCATGTTTGTGCTTAAGTAGCCCTCGGGGCATATTACCTTCCTAGTCAGAGTTTAGGGAGTGAACTTGCTAAGATATTGTCTCACTGGTTATTGTATAACCATTTTCAGGTCCTTAGATAGTGGTTGTGGAGGACCCGAAGCCCCGGAGTCTGGGGAGGTGGAGATCGAAGGATCTGTAGACGTGTCTGACTAGTTGGTCTTAGGACAGTTCCCCTTTTTGTTGAGCCGGTCTTTTGTAAATAGACTGGTGTTGTATATAAACCTTGTTTGTTTATAAACGGCTTGTTTTTTATGCGAATGGTTTCCTGCTTTTCTATCCCAAGCTGTTGATGTCGGGGATTAGTAATTTGCTTCCGCATGTGCATTAAAATGAAAAAGGTTGGCGACTCATCCTGGGAAGTCGTAAATTTTATCGACCAGAGAGGGATGGGCACGCGCTTGGGGTTTGGGGCGTGACATTTCTAGTGTGATTTTTTTCTAGTGTGTTTGAAGAAAAAAATGGGGTGTGGGCTAGACCTCACAATACCCACATGTGGGTGTGTAAGTATTAGGCGCAGTGCTTAATTAGCACTAACTCATTTATTTTTATTTTATTTCGTACGATTATTTCATTTATTTTTATTTTATTTTATTCGATTATCTCCTTTATTTTTATTTTATTTCATACGGTTATCTTATTAACCTTTATTAGTTGAAAGGTTGTTTTTGTTCATTAAGTATTTTTGGAAATTATGAAATTCGGAATTTTATTTTATAAAAAAATAAAAATATTATTATTTATTATTCCGAATTTTATGTGCCTTATTAAGATAACTTTTGAAATTATACTTGTTCATTTTACAACCTTTCACGAAGAATTGCGTTTGTTCACTTTGCAATCTTTCTCAAATGGTTGCGTATGTTCACTTTGCAACTTCTCCCGAAAGGATACCTTTGTTCACTTTGCAGCATTTCCTAAAGAGTTACCTATGTTCTTTAAAACCGATGTTTATATATATTCATGAATGAGAATTAAGTCATTTCAAGTCTTCTTTCCAAAATTATAGCCATTCAATTGTTTCCTAGAGAGACCCTTAAAAAATACAAGAATTGCTGTCTAATAATCTCATTTGAGACTTTGTTGTATCCTAGATGATATTTATCGATGACCAACAGTAACATTGTAAGGCAAATAAATCTTTAAAAAAAATGATATCACATTTTAAAGTCCGACTTGATTACTTTATCTAATTCGAAGCCGTATTTTCCAACAGCTATTGCTCATTTCAAGCATCTTCCTAACTAGTGCTTATAAACTTGAATAATCCTCTTGAAGAATCAAGTAATGTACAGGCTCAAATAGGAATATAATAGAAGTCTTTGAAGTTGACATGCTGCTTTTAGGGAATTGGGGGATACAGTTGGGGACCATTTTGTGGTGACACTGTTTGCATTTAGATAGGTCAAGATCACGCGTTCACACATCTCCATATTCAACGAGAAAGGAAAAGCATGTTGTTGATATATCTCTAATTGCTCGGTAAAAGTACCATAGAAAATTATGGTCATTGATCTTAGCTAATCATGTCTAATATTGTGTGAATGCCTCGGGGACTATTAACCTACATCTATCTATTAAGAGTCTAATATCAATACACAATTCTTTAAAAAACTTCAGTTATGATATAGTTGATTCATAGGCTCAAAATTTTGTGACTATTTCGGTAGGAAGACTAATCGTAAATGCACTCAAGCATCTTCCTAATACAATCCATAAAGTTAAATAATCCTCTTGAAGAATAAGGTAATGTGTAGGCCCAAATAAGACTATAGCAGAAGCATTTTGCTAACACATGCTGCATTTAGGGAACTGGGGGATACAATTGTGGACCATTTTGGTGGTGACACTATTCGCATTTGGTTAATGTAGGTCAAGGTTACGCGTTCAATCATCCTAGGCTTCTTCATCTAAATAAGAAAATTATTTCTGTCGTGGCAGGGGTGTGCATGTTAAGTGATTAATTTCCCTATCTAGCGCCATTTAGGCCTTTCGTGACTGATCAAATCAATAGAAACTTATGGTCCTTCAATCTTTAAATTTTTTAATGGGAGAAAGAGAAGATCGACTCTCTTTGGCAGAATTTTGGAGGCATAACAAGGCTGATGCCTCCATATTGCCTTGTTATGCCTCCATATTGAGCTTAAACTACTGGCAAGCTGAAAATCACTTGGGATCAACATTGTTGAGAAGACCGAGTTCTAATGTGCTAATGATTCTATTGCTCATTTGGTTCTACCCTAACACACCCATACGGCAGATAATTTATCTGAAAGTGCCTAGGTTGCGGCTCATTACGATTGAGCGTGCGATAGTGCAAAAATTATAACTCCCATACCGATGAAATTCATGTTCTTTCAAAGTAATTCATTACAATTTGCATGAAAAGAGTGTGGCTGCTTTACATCATCAAAGGACGTCATGGCATCAACGCGACATCTTACATGTGCGAACTTGACTTATGTAGGACCAGTGGAGACGAGACTCGGCAGAAAATGGCCGACAGCCGAATCCTCACATAAATCAGTTTCCTTTCTGACATTCAAGGATATTTGCCGGAATTGCGCCAAATACCTGCTGACGAGAAAGATCTACCGATCGTTTTTCGGTCTTCGTCAAGCCTTGTGTAAGGGGACTTGGTTGTGATAGTATTTATTCAAGTTTCAAAATGGAGGAAAGAGTACTCTGAAACTCTCTTTTTAGAGATCCAAACATGGAGTCCGAGCTCTACATAGCTGCTGTGAAAGGGAATGTGCATTCTCTGCTTGAGTTGCTTACAGAAGATAAACTACTTCTTGATAGAATCATGACCAAAAAACATAACGAGAATCCTCTACACATTGCAACCACGCTTGGACACTTGGATTTTGTGAAAGAGGTCCTAGCTTGGAAGGCCGAGCCGGAAAGAGAGCAAGATTCCCTCTTCATCTCGGGTAGCAAAAAGATACCCTAACATCGTGGCAAGTTTGTTAAGAGTCAACCTTGATATATGCATTATCCATAACAAATATGAAAGAAACCCTCTTCATGTTGTGACCATGAAAGGCCATGTGGATATGTTGGAATACTTGGTCCAAGCAAGACCTGATGCAGCCCATAGTGTTGTCGAACATGGCCAGACGATCCTACATTTATGCATGACGCATAATATACTAGAAGCTTTGAAACTTTTGATAGATATCCTGGATGATGATTAGTTCATCAACTCGAGGGACAACTATGGCAACACGATTTTGCATTTGGCTACTGCAGATAGAGAAGCTAAGTATGTTTATACAACCAAGCCTCTGCACTAGTCAAATTTAGTGAGCTTATTAATAAAGAAAAGGGTGATTCTAATATACATTAATGTCCTAAAAATATTTGGAAGCTAAAATATATCCATTGTAGGTCATGATATTTAAAAAAGAAGGAAGTCGTTGGTCCATATACTAAACTACAACTTTACACTTCACACAATTTTGATACTTATTTTATCGAGATCAGAAGGAACATAGAATCGGAGATAGCAAAAGAGTTTCATCAAGGGATGAGTAAGGCATCAAATAATAGTCACAAAGACTAGCGGACTGAAAAACGCTACTAGCAAAGTTAATCCTGAAAAGTACGTAACATCGGGTTGTCTAGTTCAAATTTGACCCCAATCAATTCATTTTGATGTTACTCCTCTGCAGACGATGCTCTTCTTGACTAATAAAGGAGTTAAACCAGACATTAAGAACTCCAGAGGTTTCACGGCATTCGCCCTACTAGCATAAGGCGAAAGTGAGGAAAGAAAGAGAAAGTGGCAAGGTAAAATGCATAAGATGCTAATGGTGATAGTGACATTGATAGCTACCATGACATTCCAAGCCAGCATTACCCCACCTCACGGCCTTTGGGAAGGAGATTTCATGGGTGATGAAAAGACTGCAGCATATACTGCGAGTGAATCTGTAATGACAGATAAGTTTCTGAACGCGTGCAAGAACTTCTTAACATATAACATGATAAGTTTCATTGCGTCACTTAGTATCATTATGCTTTTGATGAGTAGTCTTCCTCTAAAGAGGCATTGGATCACCACGAGGATTGCAATGCTGATTATGTGGGTTGCGATAAGCTTTGCAGCGGCAACTTATGCCATCTCCGTATTTGTCTTCACACTAGCGAGCGAACTGAAAACGTTCATTGGTGCAATTGGACTTGTGGTGCTGGCATGGGTTGGATTGATAGCTTTTTTTTCCTGTGTCGCTTCGTTTAATCCTGAAATTGATATGCAAGGTTCTGGAATTCGTCCGCGAAGCCTCGACAGAACGCAGGAGGATCATACGGTTTAGTGGCTTTATATAGCTGCAAATGTGTTTGTTACGGTAGAAGCGCCCTGAGACCTAAGGCCATAAAAGAGGAGATGCTATACAGTGCATGCGTTGTTCAGCGTGCCGATTACACAACTTAGCTCCGATGCATTAGATTATGGTATGTGCTTGCGAAAACAATAAATGTTTTAATCCTGTTGAATTTATGGAAAAGATGGAGTTTAGATGTATAATGGATGGCTGTCTTATTTGATTTGATTTGTGGCAGTTTAAAAAAAGAATTGACTTATTGGATTTAAGTCCAAAAATTTCAGCCATGGGATCAATTTTATTTAGTGTAACCTAAACATATTCAAGTGGTAAATTATTGATAATTAAGGAAGTTTGTTCTAGTGGAAGTGCAAATTCTACGATTAATTACGGAAAATCACGATGGTCGAAAGGATTATTACTTATGGACAGGATCCACTGATTACAAATTTGAAGGATTATCTATGTAGATTTACTAAGAACAGGGAAATAGAAAGTAAACTTTAGGTTGCTTAGATTTCTCAATAAAAATTATGATCATTATGATCTTTTGAGCTTACGATGACTTGAGGTAATTTACTATCTATAAAAGTAGAGAACTCATTGCCATCTACACGAACTTGCGACTGATTTACGATTATAAATGTCAATAATTGATTATAAGTTGTGCCTTCTATGACAATTTCAAGTATCTTATTATCCCAATGGTTTATTGCTATGTGATAGGAAATTTTTGTTTCAAACTGTATTAGCTCAATTACCACACAAAAGGGAAAGTACTAATTGGACATGGGATTGTGATCGTAATGATTTCAGGCAAATTACAATTGCTGGAGGTGTAATTATTAAGGACAGGAACGACAAGTTATGACTAGTTGAGGAAAATTACCCCTAGAATGATGATTTAGTAATTCCATCGTCGAGTTATGAAATATGAAAGGAAGTTATTACTAATACTGGAATAATACAAAATAATCAACTAGTAATTTTGACTAACTGAAGAAAATTATGATAATACTGGATAATTACTACATCCCGATGTCATCTTGCTGTTCATAGATTATCTTCCCCTTCTGCAATTTATAATCATTTCTTTTTGCTGATCATACCTTCAAATGTTAATGGGTTTTTGAACAGAAAAGGACAATCAAATTTATACCAAGACTGCTGATCGCTCATTATGCTCTATTTTTTTGCTAGGTCTAAATCATTTCCGACTATTTTGGTAGGAAGACTAATTGTGAATGCACTTATGACACTATCGCTCATTTCAAGCATCTTCCTAACACAATTCATGAGGTTGAATAATCCCTTCAGAAGAATCAAGTAGTGTGCAGGCTCAAATAAGACTATAATTGAAGTCTTTGAAGTCGACATGCTGCTTTTAGGGAATTGGGGATACAGCTGCGAACCATTTTGTGGTGACACTGTTTGCATTTAGTCTAAGTAGGTCAAGGTCACGTGTTCACACTGTCCATATTCGGAAAGCAAGGAAAAGCATGATGTTGATATATCTCTAATTGCTCAGCGAAAGTACCGTAGAAAATTATGGCCATTCATCTTGGCTAATCATGTCTAACATTGTGTGCAGGCCTCTGGGACTATGACACCACACCTATCTATTAAGAGTCTAATATCAATACGTAATTCTTTAAAAAACTTCAATTATGATGTAGTAGATTCATATGCTCCAAACTTTGCGAATATTTTGGCAGGAAGACTAATCATAAATGCACTCAAGAATCCTCGTAACACAATCCATAAAGTTGAATAATCCTCCTGAAGAATCAAGCAATGCGCTGGCTCAAATAAGACTATAATAGAAGTCTTTGAAGTTGACATGCTGCTTTTAGGGAATGGAGGGGTATAGTTGGGGACCATTTTGTGGTGACACTGTTTGCATTTGGTCTATGTAGGTCAGGGCCCTGCGTTCACATCTGACCTTCCTAGGACCTTTGGATGAACCAGGACACATATTTGCAGATAAGAATAAGGGTGATGCAGAAGGCAAATGATTGATTCTTTGTAATGTCATGTCATCGTAATGAGTAACTTAGGCTGCATTTGGTAACGTTTCTGTTCTTTTTTTGTTCCAGGGAACAGAAACAAGAAAAAGTGTTTTTGTTCCAGAAACAGTTTTTGAACAAAAGAACGCGTTTGGTAAGTATAAAAAAAAAAACTATTCTTGAAATAAAAAAAGAACAGAAACACGTTTGGTAACTGCAGTTAATTTTTGTTCCTAGAATAGAAAAAGAACATAAACATGTTTGGTAAACTGTACAAAATTTCTGTTTTTATTTTTTTTTTTAAATGCTTTTTTCTAAATAAATTTTAAACGAGATGAGAATTATCATTCTCATGAAATGCTCATTAATTTTATTTTGTTCATGGTGAGTGAAGGCAAATTTTTTCATACTTGGTAGAAAATTTAAAATGTAAAGTTAGAATCAAATTTTTTTTCAAGTGCTTTTTTTATTTTTGATTTTTATAACATTTAAACTTGATTGAATTCTCATTCTCATGAAATTGTCATCAATTTAATTTTGATAATGGTGAGTGAAGAAAAATATTTCCCACATAATCATATATGCATACTTAAAAAAAAAAAAAAAAATTATAAGTAAAGTTCGTACAATAAGAAATATAAAAAAAAAAAAAAAAAAAGAGTACATCTCAACATGAATCCTTCCATACATGACATCACAATAATGAAGCATTATAGTTCATTGTTCAACTTCATCACAGTAAATACTTAAAAACAATATTACAAAAGTCAACAAATCTCCTGCATATTGTGATCCCTTGCCATTTTATTTGCAATACTTATCCTAAGCATGTTCATCCCAGATTCCTGCTCATGACTAGGATCTGCAACCTCCTGGCCGAGAAGATATAGCCTGAGCAACTTTTATATATGCCTGAGTCAACAAGACAAGAAAAATATAGAGGTATCAGATACCTAGACTAAAACTAAGAGAGAAGGCATCCAACGTATATTGCAGACGTCATAACAAGTATTGTTGCATATGATATTATTTTATACAATTCACCTAGGTCTTAAAAAAAGGTATCCAACATGATCATAAGACATCAAAGACACGTTTCAAGCACAGTCCAAAGGAGGAAAAGCTGAAAGCCCTAAGCCCTTCTACTGGGATAACCTTCCACTATCTTTTGTTCTGCTCTGAGATGGGCTCTGAAGGAGCTACTCTTGGCTAGTTCAACGAAAATGTAATCATTTAGTTCAAGTATCCAGTTAGCCTCATATGTGATGGCTATTGGTTTAGAGTTCAAATCTAGCATCAATCAATATGATAACCTTTCTTTTGAAACCAATTTAATCAATGGGCTTTCACCTGATGTAAACGATACCTGTTAAGGTGCTTTAACAACGGCTAAGTGATGATAAGCAAAGCAGACGTCTGGAAGACAATGTGCTATAGGAGAAAATCCATGCGATAAATATTAAAATTTTAATATTACCAGAGTGACAGTTTTCTGGAAATTAAAGAAAGTAGTAGTGTTTAAAAGAGAGACAAAATACTAGGAGCCCACGGTTTACATGCATAACGTACCGGACCTAATTCAACCAGTATGTTCCGAAGTTCTTCTGCTCTAACCTGCAAGCAACAAATGAAAGTAAAACAGAGTCCTTCACTGAAAGCCCACATCTATTCTCATTATTGTGAAGTTTGACAGAAGTGTAATTTCCATTCCTGAAAATATGATCCAACACTTCTCAACAGGGAGAACAAGGACATCCACAGACAAACAAAATTTACAGAGAAAACTCTGGTTATCATGAAGAAAAGAGGAAAAGACATGCGATGAGTGATCAATAGATTAAATCGTGACTGAAGATAGTAGCAGTCAGTTTCGATTAATACCGAAAGCAGCCTTGTACCTTTTGATGAAACAACTCACAATATTTTCCTCCGGTAACAGACCGATATTCAACCAAGCAGAAAAGCATTTAAGGATAAATAAATAGGAACTCTTCTAGAAGCATTAGTTATCAAGAAGAAAAAGACGATCGAAATGTGAAAGAAAAACCAAAAAGGTAAATTCATAAAATAAAATCAAGTAGAAGCAAAATGAAAACTAATTGAATTATTCTTCAAATCTTGATGAGAAAGTAGCGACAACCATAGGATCAGTTCTAGTCAGCAATCTCAAAGATTAAAGTTGGAGAAATTCAATTTTATCTCTCCTATCAATGAGAAGGGAGGTGACGAGAGATGGAGAAACGAGCTAAAAAATTTTGTCCTTCCTCCAATCCACTGGTAAGTATATGTCGAATAACGAAACGAAAAGCTAGAGCTAGAGATGAATGCCAATTCCAATGAAGCTCATAGTAGCTATTGTCGGCTACTAGCAGCAAATTTTCGGGAAGGCGAAATCGAAGCTCAAGAGGCGAACCTCAAACATCTGATCGGATCGCTCCATAAGGCCATCCAGGTAACGCGACGCGAACCACCTGCCGAAGGACGTCGCGGTCTGGAGAAGCCGCCGCAGCAAGACCAGAGGCCTGCGCCTGAAGACAGAGGCGATCTTGGCGACGTCGTAATCCGTCAGCGAGTCGGCCTCCGTCGTGCTCAGCTCAAACAGGTACCCCAATTTCTCCGTGAAGGCGTCGACGCCGTCGCGGGGCGCCACCGCCGCGGGGCGCCAATCGGAGCGCCTCGCGCGGGGGAACCGAGCCGGAATGCCGGGCCTGAGCCCGAGCCCGAGCCCGAGCCCGAGCCCGCGGCCACGGCCGGGACCGGTGGGGAGGACGAGGAGGAGGGGCGGCGGCGGGGCGGGAGGTGCAGCGCCATTCGGTTTCCCAGCTGGTGCCTGCTTCGCGGCCTTTCGGATTCGGATCGGGATTACAACGTCTCCGCCATGGGAAGGGGCGTGGAAGGTTGAAGAAGAGCAGCAGAGAGCGAGTGTGAGGAGCAGGAAGAAGGAGGGATCATGCAACTCGAGCGACCACAGCAGCTCGAGCTTGGTAGAGCAACTACAGCGAGCGTTGCTCGCCCAGATCTACCGCAGATCTGGGCGAGCGACGCTCGCTTGAGGCTCGAGCGACCGTCCGGCGGTGGTCGGCGAAGGTTGCTGTCGCCGAAGCCCTCTTCGAACGGAGATGGAGGAGCAGCAGCAATTACCTGGACTCGGAAGCTTCAGCCGGTTGACGAAGCACCACCTGTCAACGCCGGAGAGTGAGCGGAGTTGTCGCGACCAATTTTTCGGGTGTGAATCACCTAGGGTTTGGCTAATGGATTGTTAAGCCTAGACTTAACTCGGGCTCTCCCAAGCCCATACCAATTCGCGACTTTCGATTCAAGTTCTTAACATGCAAATGATTTTCAATCAGGAGTCGCCACTAATCTATTTTTTGGTGGGTCGATTAGAAACCCAAATAAAGTAGCGGGAGATTTACTTTATTCCTACGAACCAGAGATTTGTGAGTTCGGGGACTTGGTTACGTTAGATTTCTCTAACGCCCTTTCGGTACCTTTATCTTTTTATTTTAATAAATGTTTGGCAAGCAGTTTGGATTGATTTTAAATCTATTTCCCTAACATGTGAGGTGGTCATACGGGGGCACAATCCACCAATTTAACACCCAAGTAAAGCAATAAATAAATTGCAGGACTTACCTCGTAGCAACGAAAGCATCTGCGTTATTAGTTTAGAATTCACATCAGCAATCCTAAATATGATTTCTAATTAACACACAATTTTTATTTTGTTTTCGCTTAATTAATGAAAATCATGCAATATGCAACGCAATGCCACTAATTTAACATGAAATGATATGACATGGCAACATGACTTAGCTATATGACCCAAGCAATATGACATAACTAAGCATGTAGTCTATCCTAAGCATGAGATGATTTATTCTAAATAATTTTTTTGTATTTTCTATGAGATTCGAAATTAAAGAAATGCAACATTTAAATATGCAATCTATTGAAGAAAATACCCAAACTTATAATAAATCAAGAAAACATATTATCTAAAATTGAATTAAGTGCAATTTTACTCTAATATGCAATGACGTGCAAAATATACCCTAACTCTACATGACATATGCATGATGATTTTTTGTTGTTTTTCCTTTTTTTCCTTTTTTAATTTCGAAATTAATTAAACATGCAATTTAAACTAGTGAAACAGAAATTTAACATCCTAAATTTATGTTTTTGGTATTTTTATTTAAGAAATTCGAAATAAATAAATTTCCTATTCTAGACATGCAAAATAACCTAAAACAAGTAATATTCTAACATGCATCTAATCTAACTCAAATATTTTTTCCTTTACGGGAGCAAACAAATAAGGCATCAAGAACAACATGGCATCAAATCAAGCAAGACGTCATCCACGTCCATTTAATTTTGGGAAATAAATTGACGAATTGTATCTCGCGCTTGAGATCGGATTGGCCAATTTTTAAATAAAATCACGAATCGTATCTCGAGCGTGAGATCGGATTGGTGATTTTTCCGTGCGATTGTGGGTCGTATTTCAAGCACGAAATCGGACCGTCAATTATATGCACGTTGCGAAATTAGGAAGATTTCCTAATTTAGAAGGTTACTCGAGATTTCACATATCTTAGCATATCGGAGATTTCCATCATGGGCATCAATGAATATATCAAATAAGAAAACAGAATTTTCGAAAATCAAAATAGATAAGATTTTTACCTAATTCGAATATTGGCTTCCGAATTCCGATCCTCAAACGGCTACTCGCGACCCGATGTAGTGGTGCTTAGCAGGGTTCACGGGATGGCTACTCACCAGGGGGCTTTGCGTGCGGCTCCTTGATGATTACTCGATTCAACGATATGCGCGTGAACCTGGAGAAGCAATCTGCAAAACGATAACTTTTGTTGTCGCAGCAATAGCAAAGCTTGCCGAGAGACCTAGAGAACCACGATGAGGAGATGCTCCAAATTTCAATAAAATAGGTGTGAGAAATCGTCCCTCCTTTCAATGTACACGTCCTCCTTTACTAAAAGGACGTGTGCCCTTCTCTTGTGTGACCATGCATTAAGTGGAATTTTGCCATGACTCTCTGAACTTGACCCCCGCCGCTTTGTTAATCGAAGGTGGTCTTGAACTCAGCCCAGAATTTCTTGAAGCGTCGATGACCACTGGACTGAAAGATCGTTGAAATTGCTACGGCGTCTTGCTTGGAGGCTGCAAAGGTTGTCGAAGGCTTGGTCATGTAGAAGTTGCGGGTGTTGATGGTGGCGACGCCCACGGTGGACGTAATTTACCGAGACTGGAACTCGTTGAAGATCTCCGTGAAGATGCTAAAGCTGTTGAAGAATTTGCGAGCGTAATGTGCCCAGTGTGTTTTCGGCTTCTCCCCTGAAGGCATGAATTTCGTGAGAAGAAAATCTCTGCCCGTGAACCGCTTCAATTATTCATCACCCAGCGCTTCTCTTATCTCCATGTGATGTATTTTTTAGCGTGAGCCCACTCTCCCTCTCTTTGTGCAGCTGCTCTGTCTCTCTCAAGTCGTGTGTTTCTCTATACGCCGTGAGATTCTTCTGTGCTCCCCTAAATGTGGCCGTGTATGGAATTGTGTGGCCTCCCCCCTCAACTTTGTCCGTACACGGTCCCTTTTATAAGCCGAAAAATTGGATCTTCGTGGTATATTTTACTTTCTAATTTTGCTCATGCAAAATACCACTGAATATATCGTTGCACCCCGCGCAATATTACCTTTTGTATTTATCAAATATCCCATCCAAAATTTTCCTTTTTGCTTGAAAATACATCCTTTGGTGTATATTGCCTAAATGTGTGAAGAATCTGAATGGAACATGTGAAAAATTTTGCACTCGCTGTCGGTCCAATAAAATAAACAAAAATGTTCCTAAACTATATGCCATGTGATTTTATTTTTTCAGGGATAAAATTAACCCCTAATTTTTTAAATGTCTAAATGGGTCGCCAAAATTTAGGTGTCAACAAGAGTGGGGAGGCGTCGGAGAGTCACCGGAGGGGGGAGTCGCCGGAGAGTCTGCCCGAGTGGGAGGCGCTGGAGAGGGGAGACGTCAGGGGAGAGCACGAACGAAGCTTCGCACGGGCACGAACGAGGGACCAGAAGTGTTCCCGTTTTGTTTCAATTTTGTTCTTTATTTTTGTTCTTTTTCGGTTTGCCAGAAGTGTTTCTGGAGAAGAGAAACAACTTTTTGTTGTTTCTAATTTTTGTTTCAATTTTGTTCCAAAACGAAAAAAAAAAAGGAACAAAACGCAAACAAATGCGTTTCTATTCTTTTTTTGTTCCCTGGAACAAAAAAACAGAAAATCTGTTTATAAACAGAAACAAGAAATGAAAACATGCAGGGCCTTAGAATATGATGTTTCGTGGTCGCCCACTTCATGCCAAAAACTTTTCTGAAAGAAAGAGTTTTTTTATTAGGGAAAAGGCTATCGTTTCATTGTAGTGGTTGAGAAAAATGTCTGGTCGTGGTTTAAGGGAAGAACATCATAGCAATGAAGCATTGCCAGAGAAGCGACGGTCAAGAAGAGACTGGTAGCTTCCTTCAGGGCAATCTGCGGCAAGAACTTTCAAACAAATTAGAATTCGATTTGACACAATACAAATTTGGAGAAGATATTGCGGTTTTCTTCTCCATTCTCTTAAGAAACGGTTGTAAGTAGATTCCACATATCTACGACCGATCTGTGCTTCTAAGTTTGACTAGGTCTATAAAGCCGTGAGCGACATCTGTCCGAGCGGTTGTGTACCCAATCATCCTACGCTTCTTCATATAAATAAGAAAACCATTTGTGTGGTGAGAGGGGTATACGTTCTATGTGATTCATTTCTCTGCCAAGTACCATTTATGTCACGCCCCGATCCTCCAAGCGCTCGAACATCTCACTCTAGTCGATACAAATGCGACTTCCCAAGACACGTCGCTGACCCATTCATTTTTATTACGCATGCGGAAGCGAAACAAATCCCCTGACAACATTTAACTTAGGATAGAAAAGTAGGCAATCAATCACAACCAAACAAGCTTCAATATAAACACATAGGTTTATATACAACATTGGATGGTCTACTAAATAGATAAGCTCAACAACTAGGGAACTGTCCTATGACCAACTTGTCAGACACGTTCGCCGATTCTTCAGCCTCCACCTTCCGAACTCCAGGACTTCCGGTCCTCCACGACCGTCATTTAGGGACCTAAAATATTATCCCACAACCGGGATGAGACTACGTCTCAGCGAGTCCTACCCTCTAAAAATCAATTAGGAAGAAAATACGCCTCAGGGCGCTCTAGCCACACAAATAGGATAGAGGACTTACCTCGCCTCAATCCTTTCTTGCACGTCAGTACAATTCATATTCAAACAATGCTTGCACAAGCTGAAACTACCGACACACCCATCGCTCTATCAATTCAATCAATCTAATTGATATCATACGATCCACATATCTATCATTCATACCATCTATTCATTTATCAATACATTCACGGCTCACACAAGCTGAAATGGATGCAATGCTCTCACAAGCTGATATAGATGGTAGCTCACACAAGCTGATAAAACGATCTTAGCTCACCAGAAGCTGCCGCAATATTCAATATAGTATACTATAGCTCACCAGAAGCTGCCATATATATATATATATATATATATGTGTGTGTGTGTGTGTGTGTGTGTATATGTGTATATCATAATTGCTCGCCCAAGCTGATACATATATATAAACCAATGCTCGCCAAAGCTTATCATTCAATAATAAACCAACTCATATCTCAATTCAATCAATCAATCAATCCAATCGATTCAAACTGGTCATACAAACCAATTACGGTGCTAAAAGCCAACACCGGATATTTCCAAGTTAAATACCACAACTTCATCAATATCACTCAATTCCACACTTTTGGAATAATTAACCATAATCATCAATCATTCAATTTCTTAATTTAAACATACAATTAACACAAACCGACCGCACTTCGCGATCGTGAAATTCTAGCAACCGGCCATCCCGGATAATTTTCGAAATTATTATATAATTAAATTTAATTCCGAAATTAAATAATTAAATATTATATTATAATAATATAATTTAATAAAATAATATTTATAAATTCGAAATAATTAATTAATTAAAAATAATTAATTAGGGCTTAAACAAGATTACACTAATTTAATCATACAATTAGCCCTAATTAAACATCCATTAAACTAATCATACATACAACTAATCTAATTTACATTAAAATAATCTAATTTAATCACATAAACCTAATTAGACTAATCTAAACACCCCTTAAGCGTCATTAACTCACTAAGCAAGAATTAAATGATAAACTCACCTGATTAACGAGCCGAACGGCTCAAAACGACTGGGACGATACGAGGATCAATAGTCTCCAAGGCGGACCTAGCTTCCGGGGTCGGGAAGCTGGCCAAAACGGGCCAAATAGCCGCTGCCATACCCATTTTCCAACTCTCTATCCGCCACTGGTTGAGGCCGAGAAAGGGCGGATCCGGAGCCGGCTTGGGTCGGAAATAGGCGGAGGAGCTGCAGCGGTGCTGTACGGCCAACAACGGGGCCTCACGGTGGCCGGAGGGAGCTCCAGCGATGGTCTGAACTGCTTGGGAAGCTGCTGGAACTCGGCTGAAGCAGGGGGCGACGGTGAGAGGGAGACGGAGATAGGCGGAGCTGTAACGGTGCACAAGACGGCGAGCGGCGAACGGAGTGCAAGGGTGCACGATGGCGGTCCAACTGGACTGCTGGCTGCTCCGGCGTCTTCCCAGATCTGCTGGGACGTCGAGCGGCACCAAGAAGGAGAAGAGGAAGTCGACGGCAGCAGGAGGGAGAGAGGGACGGAGCTGCGTGCGGCTGGACGAGTGACGGCCTCCGGCTGGGACGAACGGCGACGAGCAGAGCTGCTCTGGTTCGCTGGTCTGCTGGGTTTTCAAAGAAGAAGATGAAGAGAAGCAAAACCAGTCACATAATAGGGAGAGGGAGGAGAGAGGCAACGGAAGAGAGAGAGGGGGAGAGAGAAGGAAGATGGGATCACTTTTCTCTCTCTCATGGCCCACCATGACCTCATGGATGATGTCACCTTCCACTATCTCCCACAACCTCATTCCAATGGGTTCAATTTCATTTTCCGCCGTGGCATAAAATCTTGTACACTTAATTCAATCAATTCTCAATCAATTCCATCCAATTGAAGCTCAATTAAATTAACCCATGTGTCCTCGGCCTTCTCATGACATTTCCCCATCAAATGATCCAACTTGCATCTCGAAGATTCGATTAAAAACGGCCCTCTGACAATCCCGAACAAAAACGGCATTATTTTGCTTTTCCGCCAAAAATCTTGGTTTGTAGAAAAATCTTCTGAAGATGAGTCGACATTCCTAAAATAAATTGTGACTTGACAAAACTTCCAATTTCTGTAATCGGGTTCAATTTCACGGTTAAATTCAATCTGGCACGACTTTAGCGCGTCCTAATCTACCGAGTAGCTTTTAGGAATTTTCTGTGCAATTGACTTGTGGTTGATTATTTTCAAGCCACAAAGTGCATCTTCGACACATTGGTGACTATCGATTGTCGTAAAAATCTCGAGGTTTTAAATATGGACACAGGGTACCAAAACGATAGAGAAATCGGTCTAGTGCCGATCAACAAGAATTGTGCAATTAGGTGGAATCACCCACACTTAATTACATGGTTCTGTTGAATCGACCTATCTCCGGTCTCTAATCGGTCTGTGCCGTAATGACCCTTGCAGATTAGTACGGTCGAGCAGTCGTTTCCTAGTCGAATTCTCAAGTCTATTGCGTTTAGATTCCTTAACGGCTTCACCTGATAGACTAGTTATCTCGTGAGTGGCCAACTCAGAGAAGAAAGCTATAGACGCGAAGATGAAATGCCTGACTTATTTAATTGAAACCAGAATTGAAAAATCGGGATGTCACAATTTAGGCCTTTCGTGATTGATCAAATCAACCGGAAACTTATGGTCCTCCAATATTTCGATTCTAATGGAAGAAAGAGGAGATTAACTCTCTATGGTGGAATGTTGGAGGCATAGCAAGGCTGATGCCTCCACATTAAGCTTAAACTATTTGCAAGCTTGAAATAACTTGAGATTATCTTGTTGAGAAGACCAACTCCTAATGTGCTAATAATACTATCATTTGTTACTATCTTCCTTGTTGTGAGCACACGATACAAATCTGATACCTTCTCTCAAGGAGATCACTAAGAAAGTCTATGTTCAAAGCCATCAACAATTTACCCAAAAATAAAAACGTATCTAGTTATACCCACATTCACTTAACTTCTTTAACATAACTTATATATGCATCTAATATTTCTAACATACCCATACAGCAGAATAATTTCTCTAAAATTGCCTAGGATACAGCTCATTCCATTTGATCGAGTGTTGGTGCAAAAATTATTTTTCACATTTCGGTGAAATTCATGTACTTTCAAAGTAATTTATATCCACAAAAATTTGCTTGAATAGAGGTTTGAGGCATGTGTTACATGTGCTAACTTGACCTATCTCAGGACAAAATGGAGACGAGACTTGGCAGAAAATGGCCGACAGGCGAATCCCCATTTACCCTCGATATAGCTCCAAGAATCATCAACCTTTTCTGACATCCTTGGACATTTGCGCGAACTGGGCCGAATGATTGCTGTTGACAAAGATCTACCAATCATTTTTCGGTCTTCGTCAAGCCTACGCGAAGGTTCACTTGATGGACAATGTATATTCAAATCTGCGAACGAAGGAGTGAGGATTCCGAAACTCTCTTTTTAGAGATCCAAATATGGAGAAGCTCTACGAAGCCGCTGTGAACGGAAATGTGCCTTCTTTGCTTGAGCTGCTCGCAAAAGATAAATTGCTTCTCGATAGAATCATGATTGGAAATCACACTGAGACTCCTCTACACATCGTAGCTATGCTCGGACACTTGGATTTCGTCAAAGAGATCCTAGCTCAAAAGGCCGAGATGGCAAGTGAGCCAGATTCTCAGAGCTCAACGCCTCTTCATCTCGCCGTAGCAAAAGGATACCTTAACATAGTGGAAAGCTTGGTGAGAGTCAACCCTGAAATATGTTTCGTGCGTGACAAATACAAAGAAACTGTTGGGAATAACGGATCCCCAAAAACCGAATTCAACACTAAATCGAACCCCTAAATCAATGCGGAAGCGAAGCCCGGGAAAATCACGTATCACCGATCCTAAAGCACACCACGAATTCAAGCGTACCTTGTTAGCCACAGATTAAACACCAATGCCGAAGATCGAGGAAGAAATTCTGATCCGATGATGCCAATTTGCCTTGAAAGGAAGATGGTGTCGTCGTAAGCGTTTTTCTTCTTTTTCTTGGAGGGAGAGAGGGAGAGGAACGTACGTACGTTCTTTTGCCAAATGGTGTCTTCTCTCTCTCTCTCTCTCTCTCTCTCTCTCTCTCTCTCTCCCTCTCTCTCTCTCTCTCCTCCCTTTTATACCTACCCCCATCCACGGGCCCTATTCCCGTGGGCCGGGCTTTTTGGGCCCAACATGGGCGGACGGGCCTTAAGCCCATCTCATATAAAACCATCATCTCCCACTCGCACTTGGTGGGCCGAACAGGATTCTCTTTACCTCTCTTCAACATTCACACTGGTGAATAATCCGTGCGACCAGCATACTTTGAGAGCTCGTTGCCATACATCTGTTAGGAATATATAGCAGCTCATAATGGGCATCACATCCTGAGTAGATTTAGTATGCAGTACCCTAGATCGATCGATCACATTTATATCTCTCTTGATCTCTTTTAAACAATGATATATATATTGTATTCACAATTATGATTATCACAAAGACAGTCATAATTGGTTAACCGGTAAATACAAAACTACAATGTGATTCTCCAAAATCAATCTTCCTCTTTCCTTCAAACTCTCAATTTCAGTTCAGCTTACTTTTCTAGAAATGCCCCATTAGATCGAATCAAACTCATAACCATTGGCAACATCCTAAGATAGCAAACACTAAATAGAAATCTTGAGAATAAGTAAGAGTCATGAGGGGACTAAAACTGAGGAACTCTATTCCTCAAGAGTCTCACACGGCATAAAAGTTGAGATCAAACTTTTGCCACTCTTATTGGTCGTCTCATGCATACGTAGTATGAAATATGTATTACGGTATTAACTCCTTTCCCATGGAGCGTATGTCTACACCTTTCAATATCATACAGATGATAGTTCAGACATACCCAATGTCTAACTTGAGTTCACGTATCTACTCATTCACAAAATTCATCAAAACTCACATCTGGCATCTTAGACAGATAAAGTAAAATATGTGGGGTATTATACTTTCATACATAGTAAGTATTATATCCTCATCTTAACACCTAGTTAAGGCGACATACGTGTTTTAAGCTTGAGCTCTCGATTATCACCTAGATAATAAGCTTAAAAACAATCTCATCTCTATTTATCACACAGTAAATAGAGGCGATCACCGTGTGAGTGGGCTAATCTTATATCTGTCCAACATACTTCTCAACTTAAAGTAATGCACTAAGCATTAAGATGCATAAAGATCAAACAAAGATTCATAGGCATTAATGATGAAAACACAAATTCATCAAATGTGAACACTTAGGGAAATTACAATATTCAGTACATTAGCCTCTACGCAATCCTAGAGATTTCATATGGCCACAAAACACATCTCTAGGTATTGGCTTTATCATAGGATCTGCTACCATTCTATGCGTAGTATGTACTCTAAGTTCACATCTTTTCGTGCAACCATATCCTTGACAAGATTATACTTAGTATCTATATGTTTGGTCTTGCCATGATATTTTGGATCTTTGGTGTACGCTTTTGCTACTTGGCTATCACAGTTAACCAACAATTAATCTGTAGCACTTCCAATAAAACCTAAATGATCCAAAAATCTCTTAAACCAAACACTTTCTTACACTGCTATTGATAATGCCACGAACTCAACTTACATCGTGGACAAGGCTATACACTTTTGTTTCTTACTGCTCCAACATATGGTGCCATTATTCGGTAAGAAAACAAATCCAGAGGTAGATTTCCTTTCATTTAAATCTCCTCCCCCAATCAGCATCAGAATAGCCATTGAGTTGCAGATCCTTTCCTTTATAACTCAGTGTATAATCAGCAGTTCCCTTTAGATACCTTAGTATTCTTTTAACGGCTTTCCATTGTGCTAGACCTGGATTTGATTGGTATCTACTCACCATTCCAACTGTAAAACATACGCCAGGTCTTGTACACATCATAGCGTACATCAAGCTCCCAACAGCACTAGCATAAGGAACATGTTTCATTTGTTCCTTCTCTTGTGGAGTCCTTGGACACAATCTATGGCTCAATCCTTCACCTTTTGCAATAGGAGTGTCTATGGGTTTACAATCTCGAAATCTTAACTCCAAGAATATATGCAACCTCACCCATATCCATCATCTCAAAGTTGGAAGACAACCAACTCTTGACAATATTAACAAACTCCATATTGCTTCCGGCAATTAGTATTATATCAACATATAATGATATGATCACAAATTGATCCTTGGATCTTTTGATATATACACAATGATCCTCATCAATCATTGTAAACTCATATGCCATTATGGCATTATGAAAACGTATATACCATTGTCTTGATGACTGCTTAAGGCCATATATCGACCTCAAAAGTCGACATATCTTTTCTTCTTGGCCTTTCACTATGAAACCAGCAGGTTGTTCCATATATATTTCTTCCTCTAATTCTCCATTGAGGAAAGCAGTCTTTACATCCATTTGATAAATCTCACTACAGGAGAAAATGTATCTTCATAATCAATTTCTTCCTGTTGATTATACCCCTTCGCCACAAGGCAAGCCTTATGCCTTTCTATCGAGCCATCAGCCTTTCGCTTTATTTTGAGAACCCACATGTTCCTAATAGCTTTGTGTCCTTTTGGAAGATCAACCAGTTCCAAGACTTGGTTTGATTTCATTGACTCAATTTCCTCTTTCATTGCATGAATCCATTTTTCCTTATTATGGCAATTCAGAGCCTCATTAATATTCCTTGGCTCATCCTCATCTTGTGGAGCAACCATAAAAGTTTCCCTTTCAATGTCAAAACATCGACGGGGAATACTTTGGCAACTTGTTCACCGTATGGGAGATTGTACACTTAGCACATCATTCCCCATCATGCTGCCATTTGGATTAGGTAATGATGATGTCGTCACATCAGGTGGTTGCAATTGAGAATGAGTTGAATTCAATTCATCACATCTCATATTACTCCCACTTGGATGAACTCCACTGACATCATTATCTTGATCCAAGGTTTCAAATAGGGAGTAATTTTCCCCTATTTCGCCCCTCTTAGGAAATTCATCCACTAAGGATGTGACATCCCGTGATTCAAATTCAGTTATACTTCCACTTTCCTGCTCACCTATGAACACATACCCTTTTGAGTGTTCGCAGTATCTCATGAAAATACTCTTATTTTCTTTGGGACCCAATTTCCCAAACTTATGAGAGGACTCATGAATATAGGCAGCACAACCCCATGGCTTAAGAAAACTTAAGTCCGGTTTTTTAACTGTCCATAACTCATATGAAGTGGAAATAACTGATTTTGAAGGCATCCTGTTAAGTATATTGGCAGCAGTTAACAACGCATCACTCCAAAAAGTGATAGGTAAGTTAGCATGCGCCATCTTGGACCTAACCATTCCGAGGGTTCTGTTTATTCTCTCCGCAACACCATTTTGTTAAGGAGTATATGGAATAGACAACTATCTTTCTATTCCTTTTTCATTACATAATTTTATGAACTTATCAGATAAATATTCTCAACCTCGATCGGATCTAAATACCTTTATTTTCTTGTCTAATTGATTTTCTGCCGGGTTCATAAACCTTCTTAAACAACTTATGCTTCAGATTTATGAGAAATCAAATAGACACATCTGACTCGAGTATAATTATCTATAAAAATGTGATGAAATAAACAGCCCCTTGCCTTCCTCTCACATTCATTGAACCACAGACGTCCAAATGAATTAAATGCAGAGGAAATTCAGCTCTTTTACCTTTTCCAAATGGTTTTCTTATCATTTTCCCTACTAGGCAATGCTCACATATGGACAAATCGACTTTTTTCAATATTGTCTAACAAGCCCTCTTTGGCTAGCCTATTCATATGTTGTTGGCCCATATGATCAAGTCTAGCATGCCACACATTCACATCATTATCACATGAAGTAGAAGACGTGAAATAAGGGAATAACACATTGACATCGACGTGCGGACCCCTCAAGTGCTACAACTTTGGCTAAAGAGACACTTAAGTGCCATAACTTACGAAAGGTACACTTAAGTGCCAAAATCGGAGTAAATGGATCACTTGAGTGCCACTCTGGCCAAAACGCCAACGTGGCGTTTTTTTCGGCGAAGCTTTTCGCCCAAAACGACGCCGTTTGGCACGCGATGTGGTCAAAACGGCATCGTTTTTTGGATTGACGTGGAAAAAAAATAAATAAATATTTAATTTAATTTAATTTAATTTAGTTAAAATATTAAAAAATAATAATTTTAAAATTAAATTTAGTCAAAATGTTAAAAAAATTTAAAAAAAAAAAGCAACGTGGGGGAGGCGGCTAAGGGATCGGCCCTCGCCCGCCGCGCCAGCACCCCGCCGCCGCCGGAAGGGCCGGCAACGGGGGGGAGGGTCGACCGAGGTCGGCGACCCCGATCGACCGGCGGCGAGGGCCGCAAGCCCTCGCCACTGGATTTGGGGGGGTCCGGCGAGGGCTCGCGAGTCCTCGCCGCTGGATCTGGGCGAGGGCCGCGAGCCCTCGCCCGGATCTGGGGGCTCGCGGCCCTCGCCCCGATCCGGCAAGGGCTCACAAGCCCTCGCCGCCGGTCGGCGGGGTTGCTGTGCCACGGCCGGGGTCGGCGACCCCGGCCGACCGGCGACGAGGGCTCGCGAGCCCTCACCGCTTGAACTGGGCGAGGGTCGCGAGCCCTCGCGGCTGGATCTGGGGGGGCTCGCGGCGCTCGCCCAGATCCGGCGAGGGCTCGCAAGTCCTCGCCGCTGGATCTGGGCGAGGGCCGCGAGCCCTCGCCTCTGGATCTGGGGGGGCTCGCGAGCCCTCGCCGCCGGTCGGCCGGGGTCGCTGGGCCCTGGGACCCTCCCCTCGTCGTTGCCGGCCCTTCCCAGCGGCGGCGAGGCGGTGGCGGTGGCGGCGAGGGCTCTCGGCCACCTCCCCCGTTCCTTTTTTTTTTAATTTTTCTCAAATTTTTTAAAGTTTTAAATTATTATTTTTAAAAATATTTTAACTAAATTTAATTTTAAATATTTTAACTAAATTTAATTTAATTTAATTAATTTTTTAATTTTTTTTACCACGTCGGCCTAAAACGACGCCGTTTTGGCCACGTCAGTGTGCAAAACGACGTCGTTTTGGGCGCGCTTCGCCGGAAAATTGCCATGTTGGCATTTTGGCCGGACTTTGACCGGAGTGGCACTCAAGTGATCCGTTTTTCTTCGAATGTGGCACTTAAGTGTACCTTTCGTAAGTTATAACACTTAAGTGTCCCTTTGGCCAAAGTTATGGCACTTGAAGTGTTCTTTTGCCCATTGACATCATCACAGTCAACATTTAGTACAATAAAACCATTCAGAAAGTGACTACAACCATAGTAGTTTGTATCTAAACACAAATCTACACCTTTATCATGGAAGTTCATACCAAAACCAAGCTTAACCAACACTACGACAGACATTAAATTTCGACGAATCTCCAGAGCATATAGAACATCAAGATGCGTCCACCATGCATGTTCAATTGACAGGTGCCAATCCCTTTAACTTCAGCTCTGGAGTTATTTCCAACATAGATCCACTTAGTTCCAGTTGGTATCGTCGAAATTCCACGAAGGATCCTCTATCCTTCGCTCAATGGTCTGTCGCTTTTGAATCTACAGTCCACAAAGGATTGGATTCAGCCAATAATACAGAACTTGACACAGAAGCAAAGTTCTCAAAGGTACATGAGGTGTTTACCTTTTTCGGCTCACAACAGTTGCGAGCATAGTGACCTTTCTTGTCACAATTGTAACACCTCACCCTTGACATTTTCTTTACTTGAGGACGTTTTCCCCTCTTGTGTTGGTCAACTCTTGATTTCTTGCAACAAGGATTTGATCCTTTGCATTCCCACATATTGAACGAATTAATACGCTTGCGCTTAGAGCACAAAGCCCTTTCTGAGCTAAAACCAGCATTGCAAATATCCATTTTCTGCTCAAATGCCGTTAGACGATCCTCTACTAGCTCAAGGCGATGCACGGCACCCTCAAGATCTTCCATAACATGGTCAAGAGCTTCTAGTGCTTCTTGCTTTTCCAGCACATATTGAATCTTCATATTCAATATTTCACAATTGTTGCCGTTCATATCAGCAATTACGTTTTTAATTGCTGAAACCATCGATTTGAACACATCAGACATACATGCACGAATAATTAATGCCTATCATTTATGCATCTTCTTTGCATAGACCCATCATATCAATGAACAATTTCAAGTAAGGTTTCAGAATCAAAAGGTCATTATGTTTCCAATCATCCTCCAAAAATCCTAACTCAAAATTATTATTAATATAATTGTCTTATGCAAATAAATTCTATGAAGTTACAAAAACTTCTATTACTACCCATGACTAATTACCCACAAAGAACCAAGTAATAACAGAAAGCAAATAAAATCTAACATCCAATAAAATAACAATGATTTCACATGATACAACTAACATATCGGTTGCTACATCAACAACAATCAAGTAGTAAACATTACATAATTAATCAAAGAAATAAATACGGAATGTCCCTTCTAATCTATCAGTCAAAACATCTGAGAAAACTGAAGGCCCATTTGCCAACCATGGAAAAACTTTTGGAGAGCATTCATGTCGCCACCAAGACGCATTCACTCTACGCCATGTGGCACTCAACCTAAGGGTTGAAGTTTTGGTTAACTCAATCCTATAGTGCTCTCTTACAAAAGCTTCCACCAGCCTCCTATAACCCGGGACCACGTTGATCTCCCATAGCCAATCTACCACTGCTTACCATTCAGGTGGAAGAGTGTTCATCAAAGCTGGCACATTTTCAAAATCCGGCATAAGATAACCATTCCAGATGATTTCCTATATCATCTGATTGACCCTGACCACATGTGATACTAAATCACCGTCATGCCATCGATAATCAGCTAACTCTGTCATTAGCCTTTTAAGTCTTGCAATTCCCTCGTCCGTTCTCGGGATTGCAGGTATCCTTGCATAACGCATCATAGTTCTTGCAACAAATGCAGAACTAAAAATGGATTACTTATAATCCATAATGTACACAAGGGAAAGTACATAATTTTCCATAATTCATGCAACAAATGCAGAATTAAAAATGGATTACTTATGACAGACATAGGCATGACTGAAAAAGAAACAAATCCTTTTTTTTCTTTTTTTTTTTCGGGTCAACGGTCAACGGTTGTCGGTCAACGGTCAATGGGTCACGGTCAACGGTCAGCGGACGTCGGACCGATCGGGCCGAGTCGGACGAACTGACCGCACGTGCTGCGTGCGTGCGTGGGCTGACGTCATGCAGACGTCAGCCGGCACGTGCCGCACGCGTGCCAGGCATCCGCGGTCGGGTCGAGTCGTGTCACCGTCGGTTCGAGTCGGGTCGCTGCCAACCAACGGTCGTCAAGCAATGACGTCACCGATGACGGCATCTCGACAGTTACCGTGACATCACGGTGACGTCAGCACGCGTCGGTCCATGGACCGGCACGCTCCGATTCGCCAGCCGCCAGCGCGCACAGGCCGGTTCGCCACCGGCGCGTCGCGTCCACGAGCAGCCGCTTCTAGCCACGCATGTGGGCGCGTGCGGCGTCTCCCGGCGACGCACAACTAGTTGCCGGACTCGTCTTGACGAGCCCTTTCTCCCTATGCCATCAGAATTCGATTTCGACTTACGAAAACTCGAAAAAATGGGCGAACAGTGCTTGGGTGTTGGGATTTCTCGCCCCGATCCGTACGGCCGAATTTCTTTCGCGAAAAATCAATCAAAAACATCAAAACAGATCGGGAAAACGCGAACTAGTGCTCTGATACCAATATTGGGAATAACGGATCCCCGAAAACCGGATTCGACACTAAATCGAACCCCTAAATCAATGCGGAAGCGAAGCCCAGGAAAATCACGTATCACAGATCCTAAAGCACACCACGAATTCAAGCGTACCTTGTTAGCCACAGATTAAACACCAATGCCGAAGATCGAGGAAGAAATTCTGATCCGATGATGCCAATTTGCCTTAAAGGGAAGATGGTGTCGCCGTAAGCATTTTTCTTCTTTTTCTTGGAGGGAGAGAGGGAGAGGAACGTACGTACGTTCTTTTGCCAAAGGGTGTCTTCTCTCTCTCTCCTCCCTTTTATACCTTCCCCCATCCATGGGCCCTATTCCCGTGAGCCGGGCTTTTTGGGCCCAACATAGGCGGACGGGCCTTAAGCCCATCTCATATAAAACCATCAGAAACCCTCTTCATGTCGTAGCTATGAAAGGGCGTGTGGATGTGTTGGAATGCTTGGTTCAAGCGAGACCTGATGCAGCCCGTAGTGTCATCGAACATGGCCAGACGATTCTACATTTATGCGTGAAGCACAACAAACTAGAAGCTTTGAAGTTTTTGATGGATATCTGGGTTGATGTTCAGTTCATCAACTCAAGGGATGATGATGGCAACACGATTTTGCATTTGGTTGCTACAGATGGACAAACTGAGGTATGTTCATACAACCAAGCCTTTGCACTAGTCGAATTCAATGAGTTTATCAACAAAAGAGGCAGTTCTAGGAAACATGAATGTCTTAGAAATATTCATAAGTTAAAAGATATCCATTTATAAATCATCGGGAAAAAGTGTCAAAAAAGTTTGAAACCTTTTAATTGTGCTAAACCAGTCCTAAACCTTTTGATTTAGTATCAATTCAATCCTTTAGGCTAATTTTGGTAGAGAATTGCTGATGTGGACACCAATTATCCTACATAGCACAACGATGCTAATATGGACAATATTTTTGTTCTTTTTTTTTTCCTTTTTTTTCCTTCTTCCTTTTACCCGCCAGTGGCCATGGCCAAGTAAGCTAGCTCACCTAGGCAAAGGTTGCCATCACCCACCAAAGGCAAGGCTAGGCAAAGGCAAGGCAGCCATCACCTAGGCAAGGGCCAACCTTGCCCAAGCCAAATTTGGCGAGGCCACCCTAGCCTAAGCGAGGGGAGCCCTCATTAGGGCTTGACCTTGCCTATGGCGGGCAACGGAAGCAAGGCCAGCCCATCCAACCATGGTCAATGGTCGGCGACTAGTCACTAGGAAAAGAAAGTAAAAAGGAAAAAAGAATAAATAAAAAATATTAAAATATAATTAAAAATTGTCCACATTAATGCCAATGTCACATAAAGGCGGACGAGGTCCATGTCAGCAATATCTTATTAAAATTAGCCAAAAGAACTAAATTGGCACTAGTCATAAGATTTAGGACAAAATTGACACAATTAAAAGATTTGAGATTAAATTGGCACCAATACCATAGGTTTAGAACTTTTTTTACACTTTTTCCTAAATCATCACAAGTTTTGATATTTGGAAAAGAAGTTAGTCGTCCAGATAATTAACTACAACTTTGCACTTCATTTTTTTTACACTAATTTCATCTAGATTAGAAGGAATATAAAAACAGAGAAGAAGAAAAATTCAACAAGGGATGAGATTCCCTTTTGAAGGCATAGTATATAATAGTCACGAACATTAGAGGTCTTAAAAACAATAGAAGCAAACTTAGTCCTCAAAAGTATATAACATGGGCTTGAGATATCAATTGGTATATTCTGTTGTTACTCCTCTGCAGACTATAATCTTTCTGACTAATAAAAGAGTAGACCCGAACATTATGAACTCCAAAGGTTTCACAGCAGTAGGCCTACTCACACAAGGCCAAAGCATGAAAAGAGCCTCAGAGATTATGGATTCTATTCCTCAAACTCCAGAGAATCATGACCTGTCTAGACGAACCATCAATGCGAATAACACAGTTACCAAAGAGAGCAAGAGGGAAGCGAAGAAAAAGTGGCAAAACGGTATGCATAAGGCGCTAATGGTGGTGGCGATATTGGTAGCTACCATAGCTTACGAAGCAGGTACGAAACCACCTGACGAATTTGCAAAGGCAGAGAAGGCAGATAAGAACTTGGAGGGGTATAAGTTGTTCATAGCATGTAACACGATAAGTTTCATCACATCACTTAGCACCATTATGCTTCTCATAAGTGGTCTTCCCTTAAAGCGGCGTCGGATCACCACGTGGATTGTAATGCTAACTATGTGGGTTGCGATAACCTTCACAGTGCTGAGTTATTCGTTCCTCGTAGTATGTTCCTCACCGGAGAAAGGAAAACCGTATACTGATGTTGACACATAAATTTTGGCAACCCATTTAATCATTTATCGCCTTAAAAATTAGAGATTAATTTTATCCCTGAAAAAATATTAATTACATAGTATATAGATTTATGTGCATTTGTTTTTAATTTACATTTTTTTTACATTTATTTACTGGACCGGTGGCGGATGGGTCGAATTAGTGGTTTTGGGTTTTAAATTAGCAAGCCGGACTAAGCTCATAAAGAGTACAAATTGGCCCGAGCCCGTTTTCTAAATTTGAGATTTGAAATGAGGATTTTTGGAATTTAAGAAAATCTGGTTGTGATCTTATCTTTAAAAATCAGTAGAAAACATTTAAGAGATAAGGAAAATAAGAAGATTTTTATGATTATGAGGTTATAGGAAAATCTTCGTATATATTGAAAAGTGGATGAAATATTTTACGAAGATCACATCTTATTTGCCTATAAAAGCAGCCGTGTACGATGAGAAAAAGGGGGAGGTTTTTTCGGTTTTTGGGAAAGAAAAGAACACAAAAGTCAAAAGTGAAAGAGGAGTGGGAAGCCGTCCGTGGAGGTCGAAAGGAAAGAAGAGATAAGGTCAAAAAGCAAAAAGCTTCTGCAAAAAAGTGAAGGGCAGAGAGGAAGGGACGTGCAACAGGAGAGAGAAAAAAAACAAAAAAAAAAAAAAGAGAAATCCTAGCACTATTCATCATCTTCTTCGACGCTTCCCCCCCGTTGGCTGGCCGCCCACCGAGCCACCGCCACCGCCGCACCGATGCCGCATCTCCAGTGATGACCTGACGCCGAGCCGCTCCCTGCCATCGCGACCAGTCCCGACGCCGGAGCCGGTCGCCGATCTGTCGCGCGCCTCCACCTCGGTCAGCGCCCCTGCCCCGACGACCCGAAGCTCCGACACTCCACCCTCTGCAAGTAGGCCCGAGCCGTGCCATAGTCGAGCCTCCTTCCCCGCGCCGACGTAGCCGCCGGTCTCTGTCCGCGAGCCCCGTCTAGCCTCGCCGCGCCTCGCCTGTAGCCCGCAAAGCCGTCTCTGCGCGCCACAGCCACGACGCCGTTGGCCCTGCCCCGAGCTCAGCCACCGCCGGATCTAGATCCGTGCCACCCCGGCGCCGCCTCTACCTCGACTCCCAAATCCGACGCCGCCCCGAAGCCAGCCGCTACCGCCGCACAGCTCTCGCTCTACCTCCGACGCATCCACCCGACGACCCGCAAACACACCTCCACGGCCCGACGCCATCTTAGCCGCGAAGCCGGCGCTTCGCTCGCGATTCGGAGCCCAGGTCCCTGCCGTCGTCGATCAGCAGCCCGCAACCTCAGCGGACCTTCCCCGACGCCATCAAATCCGACGGCCTGCACAGCCTCATCGCCCCCAGCAGCCCGAGCAGCGCATCTCACGCCCGAGTGACGCCCGACCACCTCCATTCCGAGTCTCCTCGCCGGAGCTCCTCACCGTGCACCTGTTGTGCCGTCGCCGGAGCTCTGACGCCGGCCATCCTCCTCGCCGGCGCCGTCCACCATTGTTGCTTTTTTTTTTTATTTGCTTTTTAGGTGATTTACTTTTTATCCTTTTATTTTTATTTATTTATCTAGTTATTTTAAGTGCTGTCATTTTTGCTTAAGTTAGAACATGGGATGTCAATTTTAATTATTTGTATAGTTTAGGCATTATCCTTAAGGTTTTGCCCAAAACTATATAATTATTAATTTGGTCCGTAGGACATCGGATCATTTTCTTAATTATATTAATTTTTGTGCATTTTGATGATATTTTAATCATTATAGTTATTAATTTGATCCGTAAGACTTCGGATCAGATTTTTAATTATTTTGATTTTTTTTTATCGTTGTGTTTAGAGTTAAAGTAACCGTTAATTTGATATGTGAGATAACATGTTATTTTTTCGATTATTTTAATTCTTTATTTGATTGGATGCCTTGATTAGTTTAAATACAATGTTTATTTGATAATTGCTTGTTTTGAAGAACCGCTAAAAAAAATCCAAAAAATATTTGAATTAGGATTCAGTTTGTTTTGGAATATTTCTTGTTATCTTGCATATCTTGAATATGGATTTTAGTTCGAATTTAGAAAAATATAAAAACTAAAAAAGTGCATTCATTTAGGTTGTTAGTTTTTAATTTAAATTGCACGTTTAATTATTGTGAATTTCAAATTTTATAAAAATAAAAACACAAAAGAATCATCATGCATATATCATGTAGAATTAGGGCATTCTTTGTACGTCATGGCATCTTAGGATAAAATTGTAAGTTTCATTTTAAATTCACTTCATCATTTAGAATAGGATAAAAACTCCTATGCATGTCATATAGAATTAAGTTCATGAAATGCACGTCATTTAGTGATTGTTGTTAAGTTCATTATATTAGGAATTGCTCATCATTAGACTATTAGACTAAGTCATTTAATAAATGTCGCATGACATATAAATCGCATACTAAATTGTATGCTGCATGTCATTTTAGTTTAAATAATTTTATATGTCATTGCATCGCATTGCATGTCATTAGAATTAGATCATTTAGATTGCATTTAATTATTGCATTTCTTCATGTCATATTTAGGTCATGTTGCCATGTCATATTAGATTATTAGCATGCGTCGCATGATTCTCATTAAATAAAGTGAAAACAAAAATTGAGTGATGGCGTGTTAATTAGAAATCATATTTAGGACTGCTGATGTGAATTCCGATTTAGCAACGCAGATGTTTTTGTGGCTTTGAGATAGGTTTTCCGATTTAACAACGCAGATGTTTTTGTGGCTTTGAGATAGGTTTTGCATTATTTAATTGCTTTCTTGAGTGTTAAATTGGTGATATGCGTTCCTGCATGATCGCTTCACATGTTAAAAAAGTAAATTAAAAATTAATTTAAGCTGCCTGCAAAAACATTTTTTTTAAATTAAATAAAGAAATGGTACCGAAAGGACACTAAGATAGTCTAGTGTAAACAAGTCCCCGTACCCTTAGTCTCTGGTTCGTAGGAGTAAAATAATACTCCTATTATTTTACTTAGGTGTCTAATCGACCTACCATAAACTGATTAGTGGCGACTCCTAGTTAAAAATCAATTGCATGTTAAGAACTTGAATCTAAAGTAGCAAATTGGTATGGGCTTGGGAGAGCCCGAGCTAAGTTTAAAGACTTAGTAATCCATTAACCTAGTTTTAGGTGGTGAACCCGAAAAATTGGGTCGCGACAGCTAATAATACAGTAGGAATTGCGGTGCAAGCATGGGGAGGATTGATGTCTCTTATTTTCCTGTGCCATATAAGCCGCTTAATCCTGAAATTGCTACGCAAAGTCCTGAAATTAGTCTGCAAAGTCCTGATATTTGTCTACAAAGCCTTCAAGAAAGGGAAGAGGGAGGATCCTAAGGTTTAGTGGCTGTCTACTGCTACAAGTGCGTTTGTCCTAGAAGAAATGTATTAAGCCATGAGGCCACGCAAGAGTAGATGCCATATTGTATGTGCTATTCAGTGTGCCCATTAGCCAATTATGTACGATACGTTTGAGAATGTATGTGTCTATGTGCTGGTTTAAACAATAAGTGTCTTAGGCGTGTTAATGGATGATGCATGTAAACCAATGGAGTTTACATGGATGATGGAATGGAGTATCAACAGTACGTAATATTGATATATGGAATTCTCTTCTCTTTCTTCTTTCTTTATATGATGTGCCTAATGTAAGGAGTGAGTTGTGGTTTTAGTCAGATTACAGATGGTTACAAGTAAGAAAAGAACACATGCTGAGGTATTTGTTTTTCCCTTAATTAGGTCTGGTATGACAGAGGGACTTTCCAGTTGGGGAAGAAAAAAAAGTATGGCAGTTGTAATAATGCCAACTTAAGATGAAAAAGACTGACCATAATGAACTACCAATTACGACTAATTAAGAAAATTAAAATCATCAATGGATTTACTGGCGACAACATCCCCAACTTACGAAGTGTAAAGGAATGTCATTATTTTTAATAAAACTGGACGAACAATAAGTGCAATATTATTGTGAGGAGTTTAGCCAATTTGCCATAGCTTAGGACAATTAGCAAGTATTATATCACTTGTGATGGCCTGAGATAATTTACTATGTTATAAGGAAATCACTAAGTGTAAGTATTCTCATGCGATAAAATGAGTGATTTACCTTCAAAGTAGTAATGTCTCTTAAGACAATCATATGCCTTATGGCAAGTAATTAAAAGTAGTAATTTACCCTATATAATGTAATGCACCTCTTAGGTAGTCATTTCTCTCATAATTTGTTGACACCTAAATTTTGGTGACTCATTCACTTACTTATTACATAAAAATCAGGAATTAATTTTTTTAACCTTTTTAATTTGCATAACATATAGTTTTAGGAGCATTTATTTTTATTACATTTGCAATTGATCCGCCACGGAGGATTTGAAAGTCACGAGGAGCTTCTAATAGTAGGCCATGATCTTTGCATGATCGAGAACAAATGTGGCTGGGCACCGTTCCACTACGCGGCCATCAGGCGTAGGATCAAGTGGAGAATGATCAGTCCGATGCACTCAAGAAGTTGTTGAAGGTGGAGATGCAGATAACCTTGTACGATGACGATCGGAACACAATCTCACAGCTGGCTGCGGCTTCGAAACATCTCCAGTCCACTAGATGGCAAAACTGGGTCAAGCTCATTGAAAGGTTATGATGATCGCACCTTTTTAATGCCAGAATTTTAATTCTGTTAAGAGAAAGTTTTGACCCATTGACCCGTGCAAAAATTCTTTCAATCTTGTGTGGGCACGCAATTTTCAGTAATTAAGGAAAGGAAGGATACAGTGGAAAGGAAACGAAAGCTGGTAGAGAATAGGAAAGAAAAGGGATACGGGCGAGAAAGTTGAAAGAATCAATATATTGGTATTTATGCTATTATTTCTTGTTTTAAAACAAGAAAGAGTGCACCATCAAAGAAATTGCACGCATCCATGAGAGCAAATGAAAACGAATTCTCTGCATCAACTCAAGAACAAAGAAAGAAATATTGTTGGATATGCCCATGGATCTATTCACGGCAAGAAAGGGGAGAAATCGACAAAACTTGCAAGCTGATATTCAATTTGAAGAAATAAAATCAAAAGGGAATATTCAGCACGTATTCAATCCACTTGGAGCTGCCATATTATAAATAGAGCAGTAAATTGAGAGAGAAGGGGGGATTTTTCGGGTGATAATACATTCAAAGCACGGCACATGAGAGAGAGGAAAAGGGAGGAGAAGTGGTCGTCCAAACTGCCCACTTCATGGACCGCGACTTGTGCTTCATCCATCTCCACAACCCGACGTTGTGTTCTTGCTGCGAGCTTCACACCGACACTGCTGAGTCTTGCTGCCGGTCCACTACTTGTGCCGCTGCCACAAGCCCGAATAGCTGCTGCTCGTGATCCATCTCCTCGCTGGGGACGACGGGCTTTGGTTTCGTTGTTGCACTGCTGCTCTGATCATCATTCCGAGCCTTGTCCGCGACGTCGATCCTCCATCCTTGCTAAGCTTCCATCCCCCAGCCTCGAGGCGGTCTTTTGACTTTATTTTGCAGGTTCCCGAAGACCCGTATTGTTGCGACAGTTGCCCGTGACCTCGCATTAGAAAAATTGGCTGACCATTCTCCGTCTTGACGACGTTCAAGGCTTCACACCAAAAGCCTCTCCTTTTTGCATTAAGTTTTTGTGGCCTCCCAGGTTAAGAGGAAAACTTCAAACGGTGGTCAAAAAGCTCTAGTGGGGGTTATATTAAAACTTTAGTAAGGCAAATCAAGAGGGGATCGAAACACCACTTGAAGACTTTGCTGTTGTCTTACAAAATCAACGCAGCATCTTTGAGCAGCACATCATCTTGAACGTCAAGCCCGCGAGTAATCCCAAAACCATCCGTGAGCCAGCTACCGAAGCAAAGTTGATAACGTGGTTCATCCGATACGCCAAATCAAGGTAGGAATCTCTTTTAATTTGAATATATCCTTTTGCCTAATTTGTGGGATTATCTTGATTAAATTTGAATGATGTTATCTTATCCACAAAATATCGATTAGCCTTTTAAATTGGGAAATCTTCCTAATTTCGCAACGTACATATGATTGATGGTCCGATTTCACGCTCGAAATATGACCCGCAATCGTACGGAAAAATCACCAATCCGATCTCACGCTCGAGATACGATTCGTGATTTTATTTAAAAATTGGCCAATCCGATCTCATGCGCGAGATACGATTCGTCAATTTATTTCCCAAAATTAAATGGACATTGATGATATCTTGCTTGATTTGTTGCCGTGCTATCCTTGATGCCTTTATTTGTTTGTCCTCGTAAAATAAAAAGTATTTGAGTTAGATTAGATGCATGTTAGGATATTACTTGTTTTAGGTTATTTTGCATGTCTAGAATAGGAAATTTATTTATTTCGAATTTCTTAAATAAAAAACCAAAAAATAAAAAAAAATTAGGATGTTAGATTTCTGTTCACTAGTCTAAATTGCATGTTTAACTATTTGGCAATTATTAATTTCGAAATAAATAAAAAAAAAAAAAAAGGAAAAACAACAAAAAGTCATTATGCATATGTCATGTAAAATTAGGGGATTCTTTGCATGTTAAGATTGCATGTTATAGAGATAATTTCTCCTAATAGATTGCATGCTTATTAGGATAATAAAAAATCATGTGCACGTCATATAGAATTAGTTCATACAATGCACGTCATTTAATGATTTTTGTTAGATTCATTTAATTAGAAATTACCCGTCATTATAATTAGGACATTAGATTAATTTAGATTGCATATTTAAGTGTTGCATTTCTTTAATTTTGAATCTCATGGAAAATACAAAAAAAAATTAAGAATAAATCCATCTCATGCTTCAGGATAGATTACATGCTTATTTATGTCATATTGCTTAGATCATATAGCTAAGTCATGTTACAATGTCATATCATTTCATGTTAAATTAGTGGCATGCATTGCATAAAGCATGATTATCATTAATTAAGTGAAAAAAAAAATTGCATGTTAATTAGAAATCATATCTAAGATTGTTGATGTGAATTCTAATCTAACAACGCAAATGCTTTCGTTGCTATGAGGTAAGTCCTGCAATTTATCTACTGCTTCACTTGGGTGTTAAATTGGTGGTTTGCGCACCCGCATGATTGCCTCACATGTTAGGGAATTAGATTTAAAATTAATCCAAGCTGCCTGCAAAACCTTTTTGTCAAAATAAAAAGAAATGATACCGAAAGGGTGTTAGAGAAAATCTAGCATAACCAAGTCCTCGTACCCAAATCTTTGGTTCGTAGGAGTAAAGTAAATCTCCCATTACTTTACTTGGGTTTCTAATCGACCCACCAAAAATAGATTAGTGGCGACTCCTAATTAAAATCAATTGCATGTAAAAAAAAAACTTGAACCTAAAGTCGCAAATTGGTATGGGCTTGGGAGAGCCCGAGTTAAGTCTAGGCTTAACAATCCATTAGCCAAACCCTAGGTGGCCCACACCCGAAAATTTTGGTCGCGATAGCTTGGCGACTCCACTGGGGACTTGAGTTGAAACTCTTAGTGGACTTAGGCCAATTTTCTTTTTGAAAAAATATTTTTGTTTGGCAGCAAGGATCCCAGGTACGTCCCTAACATTTAGGTGTTAAATGTTCTTGCAGATTGGGAGGTATAAGGGGAAGTGATTGCTAACCTTTGTTTTGTAGGGAGGTGTAGAATGTATGTTTATTTTCATTATTGAAGTGTTGTGTGATTTAAACTGTTGTGCATGCTTTGCATTTGGCACTACACTATTGCACACACAACCTGCCGCCGAACCTGGGCTGCATAAGATCATCTAGGATGGTATTGAGATGGATACCACTCCGACCGCAAGCCCGTGGTACGAGTCGCCCATCTCAATCCCGAAATTTCATTCATGGTGTCAAGAGTACCCACCTCGGTTCGCACGCCCGCAACCTGGGTCGGCTCTTTGACTAAGCCGGACTCATGAGGACCCGACATAGTCCACAAGCCCGTGGCTAGTCTGATCATCCTTGTGGCTCCACCTTGTTAAGCCTTATAGACTAGAAATTGAGCCACTTATCATGCGCATGTCTATGTGATTGCTCATCATTGGTAAAGTAAGTTCTCTAAATTTTTGGCCTTTGCAATTTACTTACTTTATCACATTATTTTGTAGGTCCATGGCATTAGGATTGTCTTAAGTCTTGATCAATATACAATGAGGACATCGGACATTCGAATTATTTTCCCTCCAAGGAAGAGCTTAGCATTTGGTGGGACAAGTTAGATCAAGATGGCCGTCGGTTTATAGAGTCACATATTGGTCGACTTGCTTCCACCGCTGCGTATCAACATCCATGTCGGCCTCGTCCAAGCACTCGCCCACTCTTGGTGCCCCAGACCTCTACCTTTATCTTCGGTGGTAAGCATGAGCTCACTCCCACCTTGGAAGAGTATAGCATTACCATAGGAAAATCTTTGAAAGTTGAATTGATTAGTCCACCTATCGGAATAGATCTTGTTATGACTTTATCTGATTTTCTCGAGAATTAAGGAAGATGATATAAGAAAGGTTTTAAAGGCTCAACGCAATACATGTCCTTTATCCTTCTTGAAAACAATGTTTTGAGAAAGGCACTTCATCTCAAATGCGAAGGGTTTTCCTTTTGGCTTTCTTTGGGTTTATAGTTTTTCCTTACTGCAAGAATGCTATTAACCCTTTGATTGCTCAATTAGTTAAACAAGTGTTGGAAGGAAAGAATTTTGTAAACACTGTCCTAAACTGAAACTTTCCTTTCCCTCACTCGGTTTAAAGGAGGTGGTGATAAAACTTTCCACTCCTCTCCTGAACTTTTGCAAATTTGGTTTCTTTCACATATAAAAGGGTTTGGTGGTCTAATGACTATACATGATGTTAGTAATTCAAATCACCCTATTATGAGATTTGAGAATAACCAAAAACATGCACCGGATTATCATTATTCTAGGTGGTTAGCTTTCATGGAAAAACCAACTTCCAAGGGTTTCCTATGGCATGCTAAATGGTTCCAAGTTCGGGTAGCGAGACTCTCGTGTGGAGGAGTTGGCCCAATCCCTCTATTGGGATTCACTGGAGCATTGGAGTACTATCCAACTAGAGTGACTCGTCAGTATCAAGTCGTACAAGAGCTTCCCCCGATGTTACAAGCAACTCCAAGTCAGTTTTGTTGATGGAAGCCGAGGCCATGAAGATTCCATTCTCACTACATGAAGATTCCATTCTCACTATCAAATCGATGTGAGACATGTGCCATCCACAAAAACTCAAATAGCCCGAGGAGGAGTTGAAAGGCAAGGAAAGGAAGTACTATGCCTCGATTAAGTATATCCAACAACACAAAATTTCCGAGGAGCTACTTCCAAAGATACCGAAGGCGCCGTTGAAGATCACCAATCGAGCTGAGAACAAACGCCTCAAAAGAGTTGCTGAAAAAGCTCAAGAGGAGAATAAATGATTGTGCCGAATGGTGTCCCAAGTGTATATTGATCAAGCCAAATGAAATGCTTGAATCAGTCTTGCTATTTTCATTTTTAGATTAATGTTTAGGAAGTTGGGTCATTTACTTTTTAGTTCATTTGTTTAGGACATTTCAAATTTCTAGGCTTGTCAAAAGCTCCATTAATGAATAAAATTTCTAGAGTATTGCCATGGATCGGCGTATTTTCTATAAGATACTTATTTGTGTTCATTTTTTAAATTAAGGTGATAACGGATCCTCCACGCTCTCCCATTATCACGTGATTAAGAGCAAGAATGGCCGAACAAACGAGATGCGTGATCGTGTCCCGCTATGGAAGATCAACTCAAACAATTAGCCGCTTCCATGCAGCTTATAACAGCTCAACTTCAATTCCTCCAAGTGAACCCGAGTCCTCCACCCGCTCTCCTTGAGATAGTTGTCCCGAAGCAGGCAAACAAGGCCCAAATGGGTGAGGATGACATGCCCGAGCTGGAAGATGATCCATTCCCGATCAATGTGGAAAAGGTTAAGCTTGTCAACATCCCTAAGACGAAGCAAGATGAACGCTTGGCGAAAATGGAAGAAAAGTTGAAACAATTGCAGGAGTCACAAAGTTCACTCCCGTTTGACTTGTCCGTGTACGAGAAAGTCAAGATGCCAAAGAAATTCAAAATGCCGGATTTTGAGAAATACGATGGTACTTCTTGTCCAAAAGCTCATCTGCAGATGTACCACATGCGTATGGCCCAATATGTCAAGAATGAGCCCCTCATGATCCAATCATTCCATGCGAGTTTGACTGAGCCAGCACTGAATTGGTATGTCATGAAAAATGTGAATCTTCTCAACACCTGGAATGAAGTGGCTGACGCATTTCTCAAACAATACAAGTTCAACATGGATATTGCACCTTCCCGAGAGGATCTTGAGAGGATGGAGAAAAAGAAGAGCGAGTCACTTAAAGAGTATGCCGTGAGATGGCGAAATCTGGCAGCTCAAATCACCCCTGAGCCTACTGACAATGAGCTGATGAAGTTATTTATCAAAACTCTCCCATCTGAATTCCGTATCCGGATGGCCAGCACGTACGTTGAAAACTTCAATCAACTTATTCCTGTGGGGGAACAAATCGAGATGGGGATAAGAGAATGATGGTTTACTGAACCATCGAGTAGAAGATTCTCTACCAAAAAAGAGAAAGAGCCTGCTGTAGATGTGAATGTGGCTTATGGCCAAGAGAGTACCAATCGCACCCTGGCTATCCAGACGAATCAAAGACAACCACAAACCGCTGGCCGTCAATCATTTGCCCAAGCAAGAAGGCAATTCTCTCCTCTCCCCGGATCTCCATCCCAAGTCTTGACAATCCTCCGGAAGAAAGGTTTGCTTACTAGTGAACCAAAACGTCCCAACCGTGAAAACCTTCGTGGTTACGACCCGACAAGAAGTGCGACTATCATAGCGGTGAATTGGGACATTCAACCGATGAATGTTTCACCTTGAAACATAAGATCCAAAATCTCTTGACACAAAGGCCTTTTCATTTCAAACTACTCAACCAAATGTCCAGAAAAATCCACTACCGAAGCATGAGGGAAGGGTGAATGTTATCGTGGAATCTAAGGCTGGTCGAATCAGAAACTCAAGGGTGCACGTGAAGGATGCTTACAATGGATTGGTGAGAGCCGGATATTATCCAGATCAGGAGGATGTTCCTCTATCACTGATGAAAGAAAGAGTCACTAGGATGGTGGATGACGGAATCATCGTTTATGCTGACCATAACTGCATAGTTTCCACTATTTCCCCCATCATTATTGATTGGGAGGAGGAGCAAGCGGCACTCAATGATGATAAAGAGGAAGTTGATCCTTCACTTGTTGACATGCCCCCACTTGAAGATGCATCCGACAATGAGATAGTGATTGAAATGCCTCAACCGTATGAATATGTCAACAATAAGGCAGTCCCTTGGTCCTATGATCTAGATGTTGACCTCGTTACAAGGTCTGGTCGGACTTATGCTCAAAATAATGCTCAACCTGCAAAGCCCGTCACTGACGAAGAGGCTAAGGAATTTCTAGCTGTGATTAAAGCAAGTGAGTATAAGGTGGTCGAACAGCTACGAAAGATGCCCGCCCAAATTTCTTTGCTTGAACTCCTGCTTACATCCCCTGTGCATCGAAAGTCACTAATGAAGGTGTTAAGTGAAATTTGTATACCTGAAACGGTCGAGGTGGAAAAGCTGGAAGATTTTGTGGGATCGATCCTTCTTAAGGACATGATTGCCTTCTCTGATGAGGAATTCCCTCTCGAGGGTAGGGGGCATAACAAGGCATTATATGTATCTGTCAAGCATAAGGCTTCTCATGTGTCCCGAGTACTCATTGATAATGGGTCCGCCCTAAACATATGTCCACTGGCCACTCTTCATCGCCTCAAGGTGGACCCGTCCAAGATACATGCTGCAAAGACTTCTGTTCGAGCTTTTGATGGTACGAAGAAGGAGGTGCTTGGGGAGATTCACCTTGATGTGCAGATAGGGCCGGTGGTTTTCAATGTTCCTTTCCAAGTAATGGATATCCCTACTACGTTTAATTTTCTGCTAGGTCGTCCTTGGATTCATACTGCTGGAGCTGTACCGTCAAGTCTACATCAAGCTGTGAAATTCGTAATCAAAGGGAAGATGGTCACTGTCTATGGTGAAGAAGATCACCGTATTTATCATGAGACAACTATCCCCTATGTAGAGCCAGACTTTAAGTTCGAATCGAGTTATCACTCATTTGAGTTGGTATCCACTATTCATGCTTCTCGAGACTCACCACCACCAACTCCTGAAGTTTCAAATGCTGCTCTCATGGTGGGAAGAGTGATGGTTGGAAATGGTTTCGTTCCTGGTAGCGGTCTTGGAAGAAATGGCCAGGGCATTCGAAACCCCATTGAAGCCCCTCAAAGGTCCCGTGCTGCTAGATTAGGGTACCATGGAAGAGGTGGGGAAAGTTCTGGAGGACAAAGACAGGAAAGGCAGAACCCGCCACCTGACCACGGGCGAGGAAGGCAAAACCCATTACCCCCGAACATTCGCGAGACATTCCCTGGTCCTCTGATAATGATGCAAGATGAAGCAGAAATAATGGACACTTTGGGGCAACCAAGCGGAAAATTTCACTATCTGGTAAAGTATTCGGCTCCTCCCAGTTTCTACATTGATCCCCGCGACATTGTCCCAGATGGATGGGGAGGCATGGATGATTCAACACCCCCGGAGACAGAAAACCCTGAAGATACATTGGAAGGAATCTCTAGTCTCTTTGATGACGTCTTTATAGGGACCATTGACAAAGGACCTGACAAAAGGACCATTTATTGCTTTCTTACATTCCCCTCGCGGGAATTTTTTATCGCTTTCTAGATTTCTTCCTTTTCGGGCTTGAAAATTGCATTTCCATTCAATAAATGCAATAAAATTACCATGATGAGGTACACCAAACCAGCCCGGTGATGATGTCAATAAAAGAAAAAGAAAATCCAAGGAGAATTACGGCATCATGCAAAAATGTTTTAAAAAAACATGTTTTTGCCAAAATTTCAAAAAAAAAACAACAACAACAACAAAAACATAAAAACAAAAAGATAGATTACTTTGTTTGTCTTTCTAATTTATTTACTTCATGTCTCGGAGCAAATGTATGGAAATGGCCAATCCAATGCAACAAATGCCGACATTGATGATCTCGATGACTTGAATGAAGATTCCATTGAGGTGCAGCGAAGCTGGGAGCAACATGAAAAAGCCAAAGCTCTCACATCCGAGCAGACTGTCACCATTAACTTAGGTGACACCGAAGAAGTCAAGGAAGTTAAAATTGGGGCAAATCTCCCCAAAGATGAGGCCGAACGCCTAACTCAACTATTGAAGGAATATCAGGATGTCTTTGCATGGGCCTATGCTGACATGCCTGGTTTAGACCCATCGATCGTCGAGCATTGCTTGCCTACCAATCCGGACATGCCACCTAAGAAGCAAAGGCTACGGAGAACTAAACCCGAGCTCTCAAAGAAGATAGAGGAAGAGGTGATGAAGCTTTTGAAGGTGGGATTCATCGAAGTTTCGCAATACCCTGAATGGGTGGCCAACATTGTGCCGGTGATGAAGAAGGATGGTCGAGTTCGAGTTTGTGTCGACTATCGAGATTTGAACAAGGCCAGCCCGAAAGATGATTTCCCACTGCCTCACATAGATGTCCTCGTGGATAGTACCGCCGGATTTGAAATATTCTCGTTTATGGATGGGTTTTCCGGGTACAATCAGATAAGGATGAAGGAGGAAGACAAAGAGAAGACTGCATTTATCACCCCGTGGGGGACCTTTCATTACAAGGTCATGCCCTTCGGACTCAAGAATGCAGGGGCAACTTACCAACGAGCCATGGTAACACTATTCCATGATATGATGCATCAAGAGATTGAAGTCTATGTTGATGATATGATTGCAAAGACTTGGCCCGGAAGAAGCCATGTAGAAACCCTGAAGAAGTTGTTTGATCGACTCCGTGAATTTAAGCTTTGGCTAAATCCCACTAAATGCGTGTTCGGGGCAACATCCGGTAAATTACTCGGATTCATTGTAAGCAGTAAGGGGATTGAGATTGACCCATCCAAAGCTAAGGCCATATGCGAATTGCAACCTCCATCAACAGTGAAAGAAGTTCGGAGCCTCTTGGGAAGACTGAATTACATAGCCCGATTCATTTCCCAACTCTCTGAAACTGCCAAGCCATTCTTCAAGCTCCTAAAGAAGAGTGCACGAATCAACTAGGATGATGAGTGTCAAGAAGCATTCAATAAGCTAAAGCAGTACCTAATGAATCCACCAGTTCTTGTCCCACCATTGCCGGGACATCCCTTGATTCTCTACCTCACCATTCATAGTGAGTCATTGGGTGCAATGTTGGCTTAGGAGAATCCTGTGGATAAAAAAGAACGAGCCATTTATTATCTGAGTAAGAAGTTCACTGTATCAGAACTGAAATATTCTGATATTGCAAAGACCTGTGCGGCATTGGTATGGGTATTGCATAGATTGCGACAATACACACTACATTATCAAACATTCCTCATAACTGAGAACGACCCCATCAAGTATTTACTTGATCGGCCAGCTTTGGTGGGTAAGTTGGCCAAATGACAAATTTTGATCTCCGAATTTGATGTGCAATTCATGCCACAAAAGTCGGTTAAGGGTCGAGTGATCGCTAATCTATTGGCTGGAAATTCAGGAGTCTCTAATGACGATGACAGTTTCCTTAATGACTATATCTTGAGTGTAAATGAAGACTCATGGAAGATGTTCTTTGATAGAGCTGTAAACTTGTCTGGTTCTGGTACTGGGGCAATTCTGCTATCCCCAGATGGACTACACTATCCGGTAGCTGCAAAATTGATATTCCCATGCACTAACAATGTGGCCGAATATGAGGCTTGCATCCTCGGACTTCAAGCCGCAATCGAGATGGGTGTGGCCAAGTTAATGGTATTTGGAGATTCGACACTGATCATACTTTAAACCGTAGGTGAATGGAAGACTAAAGACGCCAAATTGCTCCCGTACCACAAGTACTTGGAAGATCTGGTAAAGGAGTTTGACGAAATTTCATTTGAATACTTGCCAAGGTCTCATAATCAATTTGCGGATGCACTCGCGACTTTGTCGTCTATGTTGCAAGTCACTGACGGGTTAGATGTTGAGCCTTTAAAGATAGAGGTTTTGCCAAAGCCGGCTTACTGTATGATTATAACTGAAGAACTTGATGGAAAACCATGGTATTACGATATCATGAACTACATTAAAAGGCAGGAATTTCCCAAAGGAAGCACTCCCGCTGATAAGAAGTACATCACGAAGATGGCCTCAAAATTCTTTGTTAGTGGCGAGAATTTGTACAAGAGATCTTATGATTCAGTCTTATTACGGTGTGTGGATACAACCGAAGCCACTCAAATCATGCAAGAAGTGCACGAAGGAATATGTGGCCCTCATATGAATGGGCACATGATGGCTAAGAAGATTATGAGATTAGGCTACTACTGGCTTACACTAGAAAGTGACTGCATCAAGCATGTACGAAGTTTTATGGTGATAAGATAAATGTTCCACCAATTGAGCTACACTAGTTTTATGAGCCATGGCCCTTCTCAATGTGGGGCATTGATGTGATTGGCCCAATAAATCCTAAGGCTTCAAACGGGGATCGATTCATTTTGGTGGCGATAGATTATTTCTCCAAATGGATCAAGCTATGTCATTTGCAAGTGTCACTACCGTAATGTTGCAAAGTTCATCAAACGTGACATAATTGCTCGCTATGGTGTCCCCGAAACAATCATCACCGACAATGGAACAAATTTGAACAACAAGCTTGTTGATGAGTTGTTTAGCGAGTTCAAGATCAAGCATCCGAATTCGTCCCCTTATCGCCCTCAAATGAATGGGGTCATTGTTGAAGCAGCCAATAAGAACATTAAGAAGATTTTGGCTAAGATAGCCGAGAATTATAGAGATTTGCATGACAGATTACCCTTTGCATTAATGGAATACCAACATCGATCCGCACTTCCACTGGGGCAACCCCGTTTGCTTTGGTGTACGGCATGGAGGCAATTCTACCTGTAGAAGTGGAGATTCCTTCTCTGAGAGTTTTATCTCAAGTGGAGTTGTCTGAAGTTGAATGGTCGCAACAAAGACTTGAACAGTTAAACTTGATTGATGAGAAGAGACTGAAGGCTCTTTGTCATGGCCAAGCTTATCAGCAAAGAGTTGCCAGATCCTTCAACCGAAAAGTACGACCGAGACATTTCGAGGTAAATGATCTTGTTCTAAGAAAACTGTTGCCAATTTTCCCTGACCCTGGGGGCAAGTTTGCCCCAAATTATGGCGGTCCATATGTGGTGAAGAAAGTACTTCCTGGAGGTGCCTTGATCTTGGCAGAAATGGATGGTCGTGAGTTTTCCACTCCAGTTAATTCTGATACTGTCAAGAAGTATTATCCATGACAGAATTTGCCATGTCTTGTCTTGAATTGCAAGTATTTTATGATGAATAAGATGCCTCGATCAATTGAATTGTTCAAGTTTGTCATAAATTTTGCATTCTTCTTCCTTAATGAATCGTGTGAGATAAATTAAATGTGTCAAATGAGATACCTTGGAATGATGAAGGGCAAGCCTTATTTCATACACTGTTTCATACACTAATCCCTAGTGAGTTGTGTGGAAAAATTCCATGCTCGCAAGGAAAAAGGTGATCTCGCAAAGGTTACGTCAACCAAGGTGATGAGAGGCCGTTTCTTCTTCTACCCAAAACACCACAGGTATACCCATTGTTTAGCCCTTCGAACCCACACACATGAAGAATTTTTAAATCATCCCTGTTAAGGATCATCCCACATTGGGATGAAGTTTGAAATAAATGAAAGGAATTTCCTTACTCACACTTGCATCAATCTTTGAGTGTTCCTTTCGCATTGTAACTCATATGATAATTTAAAGTGCCTTAGGATGATGAAGAGCAGTCATTTCTCTATCCTACACACTTTCATCCATTGCATAACCCACTTGAGCTTATGAATTCATTTCATATTAAACCCAGTTGGTGATCATCCCCACACCGGGGCAAGACAAAATACTCAAGTAGCATGAACTAGAGTGTCACAAAAATGGAGATTTTGTTAAAAAAAAAATCGAAAAAACTGGGGCATGAAAAAGCAAAGTGCCTAGTAAAAGCAAGGCCGATGCCCAAAAAAAAAAAAGAAAAAATGAATGAGAATGAGGGGCACGAAAATGCAAAAAAACAAGGCCAATGCCCAAAGAGTTCAAACAATCAATGAGTGCAAAAAAAAAAAAAAAATGTCCAATGAATGGAGAAGGAAAGTGGTAGAAATGTCAAGATGATCACCAACTTTGACCCTCTAAACACTTTTTGAGCCTAATGGTCCTTTCATTTCACAACCCATGAACCAAGCCTACGTTATGTCCTTTGCAAAGTCTTTTCAGGTTAGGGCACTTGAATTAACGTAAGAGTTCATATGCTTGAAAGCATCGCTTGAAGAAGTGCGAGTAAGATAATTACTTCCTCGTATGTTTCTTGACTTAAAAATCCCAAGATGATTGTGAAATGTCATTTTTTAGCCCCGACTCAAAGAGTCCCCTTTGTTAAGCCGTTGACCAAACCCACATTACAGTCCCTCTTAAAAACCTCTCGGATTGGTGAAATCGTACCACTTGCGAGATTGCTCGAACCCTTGTTTGGCATGACGATGGTGAGATAGAGTGATTGACAAAATCCTACATCAAAGGTCGGGATGAAATTGCCATTTTAATGAGGATGAGAGAAAAGTCCTTTCGACCAAAGGATCCCCATTTGACACATTCATGACACTCATGTGTTCATAATGGAAATTAGGTGATGCAAGATTAATGAAAATCATCATGAACCTCCATTAAATTGATGCATATTTATGATTACAAATGCATGTTGCTTCTCCTACAACCATGTTTTGCGAGAGACGTATCCCCCGAAGATCGGAGATGTTACCGTGGTAAGTATATCTCTATCTATACCTTCAATATTTGTCATTGACTTATCGACCCGGCGTGTATTCCCTTTTAAGCATACCGACAATCAATTGAGTTGTCCCCCAAAGATTTTTTACACCGACGACCTCCTCGAGTCCAGATTCAATCCTCGATTAAGGCGACCGAAGAATGGTTCGGGTCCTGGTTGGATGATTATCTTTGCAAGGTTGGGCGACCGAAGAATGGTTCGGGTCCTAGCCAAGCAAAACCTCGTTTAGGCGACCGTAGAATGGTACGGGTCCTAGACAACATTTATTGCTCTAACAGGCGACTGTAGAATGGTACGGGTCCTGGAAAAGCAATTCCTTCATTCAGGCGACCGTAGAATGGTACGGGTCCTGAAAAAATAATTTTCTTCGTCGAGGCGACCGTAGAATGGTACGGGTCCTTGACAACACCTATTCCTTATTCAGGCGACCGTAGAATGGTACGGGTCCTGGAAAATGAATCCCCATTTAGGCGACCGTAGAATGGTACGGGTCCTAGACAAAACCTTTCTACCATATTGGGCGACCATAGAATGGTATGGGTCCTAGGAAAGCAGTTCCTTACAAAACTTTTCTGCCGTATTAGGCGATCGTAGAAAGGTATGGGTCCCAAATATGTAACACCATGGTACTCCTAGGAAAGCAGCATCTTCACAAAGTCATGTTACTATTCTAGGCGACCGTGAATGGTAAACACCCACTACCTCGTTACTTTTATCCTCCTCGAAGGTGATTTATCCCGGTAGGTTCATTTATCATTTGCATTAGCATTTCCATGCATCACACAAATTGCATTAAAAAATGGAATTCATATTCTGACAAAAAAATCATTCATTGCGTGAGTATGACCAAAATTTAGGTCTCAATTTGTCTTTTAAGGCAACCTCTGCGAGCTCACCTTCAAAGAGGGGCAGCTGTTGACACCTAAATTTTGGTGACTCATTCACTTACTTATTACATAAAAATCAGGGATTAATTTTTAACCTATAAAAATTGCATAACATATGGTTTTAGGAGCATTTATTTTATTACATTTGCAATTGATCAGCCACGGAGGATTTGAAAGACACAAGGGAGCTTCTAATAGTAGGCCATGATCTTTGCATGATCGAGAACAAAGGTGGCTGGACACCGTTCCCCTACGCGGCCATCAAGCGTAGGATCAAGTGGAGAATGATCAGTCCGATGCGCCCAAGAAGTGGTCGAAGATGGAGATGCGAATGACCTTGTACAATGAAAATGGGAACACAATCTCACAGCGGGCTGCAGCTTCGAAACATCTCCAGTCCACTAGACGAAAAAACGGGGTCAAGCTCATTGAAAGGTTATGATGACCGCACCCTCTTAATGCCAGAATTTTAATTCTGTTAAGCGAAAGTTTTGACCCATTGACCCATGCAAAAATTCTTTCAATTTTGAGTGGGCACGCGACTTTCAGTAATTAAGGAAAGGAAGGATGCGGTGGAAACGAAAGCTGGTAGAGAATAGGAAAGAAAAGGGATACGGGCGAGAAAGTTGAAAGAGTCAATATATTGGTATATTATTTCTTGTTTTAAAACAAGAAAGAGTGCACCATCAAAGAAATCGCACGCATCCATAAGCTTGAGCAAAAGGAAAACGAATTCTCTGCATTAACTCAAGGACAGAGAAAGAAATATTGTTGGATATGCCCATGGATCTATTCACGGCAAGAAAGGGGAGAAATCGACAAAACTTGCAAGCTGATATTCAATTTGAAGAAATAAAATCAGAAAGGGAATATTCAGCACGTATTCAATCGACTTGGAGCTGCCATATTATAAATAGAGCAGTAAACTGACAGAGAAGGGGGGGATTTTTCGGGTGATAATACATTCAAAGCACGGCACATTGAGAGAGAGGAAAAGGGAGGAGAAGTCGGTCATCTTTCTGCCCCAGAGGACCGCGATTGGCTTCATCCATCTCCACAACCCGACGTTGTGTTCTTGCTGCGAGCTTCACACCGACACTGCTGAGTCTTGCTGCCGGTCCACTACTTGTGCCGCTGCCACAAGCCCGAATAGCTGCTGCTCGTGATCCATCTCCCTCGCTGGGGACGATCGGGATTGTTTCCCTACCGCACTGCTGCTCTGATCATCATTCCGAGCCTTGTCCGCGACGAGTTATTGCTTGGTGATCCTTGCTAAGCTTCCATCCACGCCAGCCTCGAGGCGTCCTTACTACTCGTGCTGATTCCTGAAGACCCGTATTGTGACGACTGAGTTGCCCGTGACCTCGCATTAGAAAAATTGTAGCTGCTCCATTCTCCGTCGACGACGTTGCTAGGCGTCACACCGAAAGCCTCTTGGTGCTTTTTGCTTTAATTTTTTGTGTGCCTCCGCAGGTTAAGAGGAAAACTTCAAACGGTGGTCAAAAAGCTCTAGTGGGGGTTATATTAAAATATAGTAAGGCAATCCGAAGAGGGGACGTCTTGCAAACAGGAAAGTCCACTTGAAGACTTTCGATTGTGTCTGACAAAATCAACGCAGCCCTTACTGAGCCGAGAGCCCTCTTCACCGTCAAGTGCCGCGAACGATTCCCAAAACGTTATCGTGAGCCAGCTACCGTGAAGCAAAGTTGATCGTGACTCCTACGATCCGATACCCGTCCACAATCAAGGTAGGTAAAATTCCCATCTAAATTAATTCTTGAATATTTCGTTTGCTCAATTGAGGTACTGCATTCTTGATTAAACCCCCGAATGATGTTATCTTGTCCCATGTTTCCTGAATGGTCTTTCAAATTGGGAAATCTTCCTAATTTCGCAACGTACATATGATTGACGGTCCGATTTCACGCTCGAAATATGACCCGCAATCGTACGGAAAAATCACCAATCCGATCTCACGCTCGAGATATGATTCGTGATTTTATTTAAAAATTGGCCAATCCGATCTCAAGCGCGAGATATGATTTGTCAATTTGTTTCCCAAAATTAAATGGACGTGGATGATGTCTTGCTTGATTTGGTGCCATGTTATTCTTGATGCTTTATTTGTTTGCTCCCGTAAAAGAAAAAATATTCGAGTTAGATTAGATACATGTTAGGATGTTACTTGTTTTAGATTATTTTGCATGTCTAGAATAGGAAATTTATTTATTTCGAATTTTTGAAAAAAATGAAAAAATACAAAAAAAATTAGGATGTTAGATTTCTGCTTCACTAGTCTAAATTGCATGTTTAACTATTTGGCAATTATTAATTTCGAAATATAAAAAAAAAAAAAAAAGAGAAAAAGGAAAAACACAAAAAAGGTTCATTATGCATATGTCATGTAAAATTAGGGCATTCTTTGCACGTCATTGCATGTTAAGATTGCATGTTATAGGTTTAGATAATTTCTCCTAAATAGATTGCATGCTTATTAGGAAAATAAAAAATCATGTGCACGTCATATAGAATTAGTTCCATACAATGCACGTCATTTAGTGATTTTTAGATGCATTTAATTAGAGATTTCCCGTCATTAGAGTTTGGTCATTAGATTAATTTAGATTGCATATTTAAGTGTTGCATTTCTTTAATTTCGAATCTCATGGAAAATAAAAAAAATTATTTAGAATAAATCATCTCATGCTTAGTTATGTATAGCTAAGTCATGTTGCCATGTCATATTATTTCATGTTAAATTAGTGGCATGCATTGCATATTGCATGATTTTCGTTAATTAAGTGAAAACAAAACAAAAAATTGCGTGTTAATTAGAAATCATATTTAGGACTGCTGATGTGAATTCTAAACTAACAACGCAGATGCTTTCGTTGCTACGAGGTAAGTCCTGTAATTTATTTATTGCTTTACTTGGGTGTTAAATTGGTGGTTTGTGCACCCGTATGACAACCTTACATGTTAGGGAGATAATTTAAAATCAATCCAAGTTGCTTGCCAAACATTTTTCAAAATAAAAGAGAAAGGTACCGAAAGGGCGTTAGAGGATTCTAGCGTAACCAAGTCCCCGTACCCATAGTCTCTGGTTCGTAGGAGTAAAGTAATTCTCCCGTTATTTTACTTGGGTTTCTAATCGACCCACCAAAAATAGATTAGTGGCGACTCCTAATTGAAAGTCAAATGCATGTTAAGAACTTGAACCTAAGTCGCGAATTGGTATGGGCTTGGGAGAGCCCGAGTTAAGTCTAGGCTTAACAATCCATTAGCCAAACCCTAGGTGGTTCGCACCCGAAAAAATTGGTCGCGACAAAAACTATAGTCCAACCCATTATTTCAAAACCCACACACCCACAAGACTCAGGCCGTCCAGACGCTCCCTCACCCCGATCCTTCCTCCTCCGACAACCTGCCGGCCGCTAAGCCTTCGCCTCCTCTGGCGCTGGTCGTGATGGGGCATGTCCCCGAACTGCTCAGTCCTCGACCTCAAGTCCCGCCAAGTCCTGGTTGTTGTCATTCAAGATGATGAATTTGATGTAGGTACAAGTGTTATGGGCGACCGATTCTCTCGCCAAAGGGAGGGAAGGAGTTGGAGCCGGTGTTGGAGCAAAAGAGGAGAAGAATGGCTCTAGGTCAAAGAAGCTCTTGCGAGCCGAGCTGCCTCTGAGCAGACATGGAGAAGGTCATAAGCTCGCTTCGACTATAGTTAATTCTCAAAAAGGACTGAGGGGGCGAATCTACACTTGAGGTACCTTTCCAAGGCAGAGCAATCGTAGCCCGTGCGACGATGTTCTTCCCTCAAACCACGACCGGACTTTTTACACGCAATCTTAGACATGATTGGCGAAAATCAGACCAAAATTCTCTAAGGTAATTTCGCGAAAGATCACCAGATATTTCAAACACCATTTTTGTTTTTCATGGACATATGTGAAAGCGTGAACTTGACCTACGTATGCCAAATGAATACGATGTCCCCGCCAAATGGTCCCCAGATGCATCCCCAATTCCTAAACACGGCATGTGAACTTCTAAAGCTCTTCTTATATTCTTATTTGAGCATGCGCAGTACCTTATTCTTCAGCTAAGATTATTTACTTAGGTGGACTGTTTTAGGAAGATGCTTGAAATGAGCAATGGTGTCATAAGTGCATTTACGCTTAGTCTTTCAACCAACGTAGCTGCTAATTGTTGAGAAATGTCGAGTTTGACTGCATGAACAAGCCCCATCAATTAAAGGAGAGTCCGGAAATTAAATATTTATAGACATCCGCAACTATGTTCAATGCAAACCCTTTTTTTTATGTTCATAAAATTAGTTTCAACATCATTAAATTACCTTTATGTTCTTACGTATTAGTAAATGCAAAAGTGATCTTACTGTTCATAAATTATCTTTTTGTTGGAAATCAGTCAATTTTACACATGGGATGCGGTCTCTTTTTTTTTTTTTCTTTTTAGTGCCAGACACTCGAGTACCAAAACTTGATACAAATGGACACTTAAGTGTCAAAAATTAGGAAAGTGGCCCTTAAATGCCAAAATCGATATAAAATGGATCACTTAAGTGCCAACGGCGAGAAAATCCAACCAAAATGATTACGTGGCGATTTTCCAGCAAGGCAAGTGCAAAATGACATCATTGTGCACGCTAACATGGCTAGACAAGTGCAAAAACAAAATCATTTTACTGCTAACGTGGGTAAATAATTCATATAAAAATTATTAAAATTAAATTTAGAACTAAATTTATTTAAATAAAAAAAACGAGAGAGAGAGAGAGAGAGAGAGAGAGAGAGAGAGAGAGAGAGAGAGAGAGAGATGGACATTGCAGGCAGCGAGGGCCTACTGTCACCAGAATGGGTTTGTGACAGTGGGGGGAGGGCCAGCCGAGGTCGCCAGCCCTTCCCGGCAACGGCGGGGAGGTGGCAATGGTGGAGAGGGCACAGCCCTTAGCTACCTGCAACCGTCTTCCCTTTTCTTTCTTGACTCATGTTTATATTAAAATTCAAATCCATACCAAAACAACGTCGTTTTTATGTTTCTTTACTGAGTCAGTTCTCTAGCAAGCCACATAGGCGAGCAAAATTAATAAAAATTGTCACATAGGATTTCTAGTAGGATTCATCGGAGGTAACACTCAAGTGTCCCATTTTTTTTAAAAAAAGTAACACTTAAGTATCACTTTCTTAACTTTTTGCACTTAATCCCAATGTCAAGTTTTGACACTTAAAGTGTACTTTGGTCCTTTTTTTTTTTTTTAGCAAACCCTAGACTTGTGGCTAATGATATGATACCGTCATGCTTGCTTTGTTTAGAAGCTTGTATTATACATTTGCCCCCACAGATGGGAGCTTGTATGATTCTTATAATTACGAGACATATGAAGCAAATTATTAGTTAACTTTCAACCTCAAATTTTTTTAAAGTATGACTGTCAAAATATTTCATATTGCTTGACGGTGAAGTTTATCTACATTTTATATACATGTCCTCTCCCTCTATTATCAATTCAAGCTTTTAAGTTGAATCTTTTATCATTATATCATAGCCAAAAATAGTGCTCTAGTTTATTTTGTGTGTACTTTACATTTTTTTTTGTCCATCTATCAATTTAAGTTTTTGAAATGGGCTTTTCAACTTTGAAAAACAAATTCATGATTTAGAAATGATTGCTAATATGCATGGTCCATGGTAGTTTTTGTCCATGGTAGTTTTCTTTCTTCTTTTCCATTACAATGGTAAGCAATTGTCAATCTCAAATTTCGACTAGCAAGGTTATTCCAAGTTCTATTTATTAAAATAAGTAATAATTGAATTGTGGATACTCTATGATTGATAAAATAAAAGTGTCAAAAAAGTCATAAACTTATTATATTAATGTCAATTTAGTCATAAATATATTGCATTTGTATCAATTTAGTCCTAAATCTTTTTATTTGATACCAATTCAATATTTTCGATAAATTTTAGTAACATGGATGTCGGTCGGTTAACGTAGCATCATTGGTACTAACGTGATTTAATATTCCAATAATTTTTAAATTTTTATTATTTTGTCTTATTTTTTTGTTCTTTTTTTCTTTCTTTTTGTCTCTCCTTTCTTCTTCCTTTTGCAAGTGACTGACCACAGGCGATAGACAAGCAGGCTGGCCTCGCTAGATTTGGCCTAGGTGAGGCCGACCCTAGCCTATGCCAAGGAAGCCCTCATCGAGGCTCAGCCTTGCCATGGCTAGGCAAGGCCAACCGGCCCAATCATTGCGCGTGATCGGTGGCCGGTGGCTGATCACTAGCAAAATGAAAAAGAAAGCAAAGAAAAAAAGATGGAAAAAAGAAAAAAAATCAAAAAATTATTTAAAAATTATTAAAAATTATCTCTGTTAGTACCAGTGTGCCATGTAAGCCTACCAACATCCACGTCCATAGTATCTAGCCAAAATTTCTCAGAATGACTAAAATGGTACTAAATCAAAAGGTTTAGAACTAATTGGTACCAATATAATAATTTTATGACTTTTTTTACACTTTATTCAACTGATAACTTTTCTTTAAAAAGAAAAAAAGACTTGGAACTATCTTAATAGACATTTAAAATCTAAATTTCAAGTACTTCTTAACAGTTTTTCATCAAAGAAATCTTACCTGGCGAAGGATTTACTAAAATGATGGCAAATCTTGCATTTTCTCGACGTTCGAGTGTGCGCTATGATAGGAAGATGAGATTGATTAATACAGATTCAATCAAATGGACCACGTGTCATTAAAAAGGTGAATGTCCCTATTTAGTAATCTCTATGGTAAATTACAGAAGATTGCCGAAGCATCTCAAAACCCATCACGAGCAATTCCCTCTACTCTTCTCCAGAACTCTCTCAAGACCTCTCTCATGGCGATCCCCTCCTTCAAACTGCTCTATAAAACCCCAGTTAACTAGAGCTCCAGCCTCTGCATCCCACAATCAAGCACACTCCCTCTTCAAGACGAGGAAAAGCGAACAGCCCAATGGATCTGCGTAATCTCGGCTTCGATTGGCGCCTCTTCGGATCCCGGAAGACATGCTCGACTTCCCCGAGGAGCCCGAGAAATCGAGGAGCAACCCCTCGCGCCTACATCCGCGACGCGAAGGCCATGGCGGCGACCCGCCGACGCCGTGGAGTACCCGGGCTCCTACGTGTTCGTCGTGGACACGCCGGGATAAGGGCCAACGAGATCAAGGTCCGTAGAGAACGACAACGTGCTCGTCGTGAGCGGGGAGAGGAAGAGGGAGAAAGAGGAAGGGGCCAAGTACCCGAGCATGGAGAGGAGGACCGGGAAGTTCATGAGGAGGTTCGCGCTGCCGGAGAACGCTAATGTGGAGACGGTGACGGCGGCGTACCAGGACGGGGTGCTCAGGGTGGCCGTCGAGAAGGTGCGGCCGCCGGAGCCGAAGACCAAGACCATCGAAGTCAAGGCCGGTTGATGATGGCCCGGTTTTAGTTCTGTCTGCGAAAGTTTTTTAGGGGCTTGTGGAGTTCCCACTGTTATCTTATGGGGTTTTGATATGTGTAATGACACATGGTTCTGCGTAATGAAATCTAGTAAGGGCTTTCAACTGTGTCTGATGAAATACCTCAACAGAAACGAGAGGAATGCAGTCGAACCCTCTTCGGAAAATTGTATTCTAAACCAAATGTCAACTATCCAGCTTTCGTCACTACAATGAAAAGAGCATGGAAATCAGAAGAGGTTATATGCTCCCAGAAGGAACCGGGGTTTTTCAGTTTTGTATTCCTAACGGAGGAGGAAAAGCAACGAATTAAGATGAACTCACCATGGTCTTACTCCACAAATCTGATAGTCCTGAAACAATGTCTCCCTCAAGTGCCTGAGCACTGCTATGACTTTACTAAGGATGAATTCTGGGTACGAATCGGAGGAGTTCCCCCTGGATGGAGAATAGAAAAAGCGTTTAATGATTTGGGGAAATGGGTGGGAAATGTAAAAGAGGTTCAACTCGATTCAAAAAACACTGTTCAGAACAGAGGAGGAAGAGTTAGAGTCGAGATTGACCTGAACTCACCTTTGAAGTCGGGTGCTATAATGGATATCGGCAACAGCTGGCTTTGGGTGGAGTTCAAGTATGAATGCCTTCCACATTTCTGCTTCTCTTCGGCCACTATGCAACTGATTGTCTTGAGATCCCATATGCAACTTCACCTTGGGCAATGAACAAAAAAGGGTTATATGGACCCTGGTTGAAGGCAGAAACACGCGATCACAGTCCCTACTGGGATGCATTTTATGGGAATATGGAGGAAGATTTAGTGGTGGAAGAAACAATACCTGTTCAATCTAATCCACCCAGGGGAATGCAATCCAGTGAACAAGAACCAGCATCAAATTTGCAAATAGTAGCATGCAGCAAAAAGCGAACAGTAGGCAGTTCAAACAAGGAGGAAAATCTAGAAGAAGGATCTGTTGCAGCAGAAGTCCGCGGTCGTGGAAAACAGATACAACACTCTGAAATTCAGAAACCTCTATTATCAAAAGTTGGGAATAGCAGTAAGAAGTTGATGAAAGTACAAAAGGCAAAAAAACAGAAATGCTTACTAGCAACATCCCCACTCCTTACAGATGACATAGAACTCATGGAGACCCCGGTGCAACTGGTCCAAGAAGGCCAAGAATGGGCTTTGGTGGCTAGCCCTAATAAGCCACCACAGAAGCCATGAAAATTGTCAGTTGGAATTGTCAGGGGCTGGGCAACCCCCTGACAATCCGAGAACTGAGAGCTTTAATAGCTCTTGAAAGGCCCAAACTACTGTTCCTCATGGAGACAAAAAATAAAGCAGTCATGGTGGAAAAGACTTGTTTTTAAACTACACTTGTTTGATCCAATAGGGATAGCAGGAGGGTTAGCAATCATGTGGCAAGAGGAAATTGAGTTAAAGGTAAATGCAAGTTCCAAACAACTCATAGACGTGCAGTGTATTGATCCTGAAAGTAAACAGCTTATGCAGATCACCTTTGTCCATGCATCTAATGATTTCAGGGAGAGGCAGGAATTGTGGCAAGTGCTGGGATATATTAAGCCTCAGTCTTCTATTCCCTGGCTTTGTATAGGAGACTTTAATGAGATCCTGTATGTATGGGAGAAAGTTGGTAAAAAGGAAGCAGATAATAGAAGAATAGCAGCGTTCAGAACCATGATCAATGATCTATCCCTAATGGATGTAGAAAGCCAAGGCTGTTCTTTCACGTGGGCAAATAACAGGGAGGGGGCAGAGCTGGTTAAAAAGCGACTTGACAGAGCACTTTGCACCCTAGAATGGCGAGTTACCTTCCATGATGCCGAAGTCCAGGTCCTTCCAGCCATAGGATCGGACCATAGTCCCTTAGTTCTCAGTCTGTACCCTGGAGGAAGAAAAAAGACTAGGCAGTTCAGAATGGAAGCCTTCTGGACAGAACATCCAGATTATCACGCAGTTATTAAGCAAGCATGGGCAGAGAACTCATGTCAAACAGTCACATTTGCAGAGAAACTAAGGCAAACATCACAAGTATTAACCAAATGGAGCAAACGGCATTTCTCAAACGCTTATTCAGAGATAAAAGAACTCCAGAAAGCATTAACAGGCCTGACGAATCAAACAGATCAGCTTCCAAGTAAGAATTCAAGACAGCAACTTATCAGCAAAATTGACACTCTCAGAAAACAAGAAGAACAGTTCTGGGGAATGAGATCACGCATTAAATGGCTTCATTGGGGGGATCGAAATACACGGTTTTTTCATGCTACAACAATCAACCGAAGAAAACAGAACTGTATTTCAATGCTGCAAGTAGAGGAAAGCAGATGGAGCAGAGATCCCACGAGGATACAGGCACACATTAAGTCTTATTATGAGAAGCTATACAAGACTGATGGTCAGAGGTATTACCAACCTATACTGAATCAATGCCCAACCCCAATAACTGCTAATATAAACGAAGGTTTGGTGGAAGTACCAACAACGGAGGAGATCCACGCAGCAGTGTTCCAGTTGGAAGCCTACAAGGCACCTGGCCCTGACGGTTTCAACGGTAATTTCTATCAACAATCATGGGAAACACTAAAATCTAACCTGTTGCAGCTAGTACATAATTTCTTCCGAACAGGTCTTCTAGACCCTCGGATCAACCAGACCCATATTGTGCTGATTCCCAAAGTAAAACAACATGAAAATATCAGTCAATTTAGACCCATCAGTCTATGCAACTTTAGCTACAAAGTGATTTCAAAAATTTTAGCCAACAGACTCAAAAGATGGCTGCCACTTATCATTGAACCAGAGCAGGGAGCTTTTGTCCCCGGACGGCAAATTCAGACAACATCTTCATCGTACGGGAGGTTACGCATCATCTACGCAAAACAACAAGGAGGAAAAAGCATCCGGCTATCTTAAACCTGGATATGCGTAAAGCATACGATAAGATAGAATGGGATTTTGTGAGAGATCTTATGCTGCATATGGGATTTCATGTCAAATGGGTTTCTTTAATCATGCAGTGCATCTCAACGGTTACCTACAGTGTAAAAGTTAATGGGGAATCTACCTCCTTCTTCAGTCCTTCGCGAGGTCTTAGACAAGGTGATCCACTTTCACCTTATATCTTCATTATAATGTCAAATGTGCTAGCCTGGATGATGAAAAAAGCGTTAGAAGATGGAACATTAACAGGAATACAGCTCAACAGAAATTGCCCTAAGCTTTCACATCTAATGTTTGCTGATGATGTCATATGTTTTCTGGATGGAACTATATCAGAGTGTCAGAATGTAGCACAACTACTAAACCAATATTGCTATGCTACGGGCCAAGTAATCAACTTAAATAAATCTGGAGTTTCTTTCGATAGCAGCTGTCCAGCAGTATTAAAACAGAATCTTGCTACTGAGTTGAGAGTTCCTATCCTACAGAGAACAGGAAAGTATTTGGGTATACCTACGAATGGGGTCAATCCAAAAAGGAGCATTCGCATGGATCCCGGCCGTAGTCGATTCAAAATTAGCGGGATGGAAAGAAAAGCTATTGACAAAGGCAGGAAAAGAAGTGCTCATCAAAAGTGTGGTACAATCCTTACCCACCTATGCAATGTCCATCTTCAAGCTGCCTGTATCAATCTGTAAAGCCATAGAACAATGCATCGCATCATTCTGGTGGCAAAATGGCGAAGCAAAAAGAGGGATGCACTGGAAAAGTTGGGAAACATTGAAAACTCGAAAGGATGCAGGGGGTTTAGGGTTCAAGGATCTACTCACCTTCAATAGAGCCATGCTCGGAAAACAACTCTGGCGATTAGCCAACTCCCCTTCAGCTCTACGGAGCGAGTGCTAAAAGGAATTTATTTCCCCAGTGGCGATGTCTGGACAGCTTCAAGGACGCCGTCCCTCATGGGGATGGCACAGTTTGTTGCTTGGCAGAGACACCATAAAGGACAACATCATATGGTCAGTAGGGGACGGAAAATCTATACGTATCAGAGAAGACAGATGGCTAATGCAAGGGGTAATCGGAGGCCAATACAATCAGACAGAGCCTAAATTGGTATATGAATTGATAAATGCAGAGCATAGAGAATGGAAACAACAACTAATCCTCCAACTCTATGATGAAGCAATCGCAAATGAGATATTAGCAATCCCAATATGTCAGCAAGTAAAACCAGATATGTTGATATGGACAGGCAACAAAACAGGGCAATACTCTGTTAAGAGCGGATACAACAGAGCACGGGAAACAACAGGTAATCCAGATCAAAACAGACCCTCTTGTTCTTATCAACCTCCGCGTACCTTATGGACTCAAATTTGGAGCCTAACGGTACCACCAAAAGTCCGATCTTTCCTCCGGAGCCTATGTCGAACGCCCTTCCGACGAGGGAAAACCTATATAAACGAAAAATTGTCACCGATCCATTATGCCCCTTTTGTTGGTCGAAGATTGAAACCACAGAACATATGTTGTTTCTATGCAAGTGGACAAAGAGAATATGGGAAGCACAAATTTTCGACAAGATCAGACCGGAAACAAGCATAAGTCGAATAGATCGATGGATTGTCAAAGCTTTCCACCGAGATGAGTGTTTACCTGGTCGAGAACTAACGGGAATGGTTCTGTGGCACATCTGGAAGACGCGAAACTCCTGGATATTTCGATCAAAAGAGCCGAGCCCCACAGATCTGTTGAGCACAGCAAAAGAACAACAAGAGTTCTTCAGCCGAGGAAAGATAAACGGAGGCAAAAACCCAACCAATCAAACAAAAACTGACCGATGGAGACCACCAGAAGGAGATGAATTGAAACTAAACGTTGATGCGGCATGGTGTTCCGGTGAGTTTCTCGGATCCGCGGCGGCGCTTGTTCGCGATCGGGAAGGAAGACTTCTTGAGGGCTTCGCTGCAACGATTAGGGTTTCCTCGGCAGGTGAAGCGGAAGCCCAGGCAATCTTACACGGGATCTCCTATACGCATGAAGTCAAGTCTTCTCACGTGCAAGCCGCAGGAACTCGAACAGGGAAGTGGATTATTGAAAGTGATAGTTCCTCTGTCGTTGACATGATTATGGGCCGGACGGAAACAGCTTGGAATCTAAAGGAATTAGTGCAGAGGTGCCGCAATGGGCTTAGAAGAAGCCCAAATATTGTGTTGACTGTTGTCCACGCCAAATGAACGAAGCAGCAGATTGGATAGCAACAAAGCATCGTCAACAATCCCTACCACGTAATTGGCTAACATCCCTTCCTTTTCCACTATGGAATATTTTATGTGCAGATCTTTCCCCATCTGCTCTATGTAAGACTCCTCTTTAATCACGCAATAGTAAGCTATCTTTTGACCAAAAAAAAAAACTGCCAAATGATTAATAGAGTATGTAGGACTATCTCTAATACATACTAAATTCTAACAATTCGATTGAATTTCTAGTCATTGCATGTTGGCAATTAGATTGGAATATAACGGCCCGATGGATATATAAACAGATCTTTACTACCCAATTTAAGAAAAAAGCAAAAGAGCTCCCGAAATGGAGGCCTCCCAGCTCAAGTAGCAATTGGGATGGCACCGTCATCTTAGTTTCTGATTCCCGTGAGTCTCGTGCGAAAATTAAATGAACAAAGATAATATAGGTCCACATGTTTGGATTTCATGTTATAATAATTATGGGTGAAGTACAAAAAAAATCTTAAATTTATAATATTAATATCATTTAGTATAAAATTTTTTAATTAGATCAATTAAATTTTAAATTTTTTTTACGTTGATATCAATTTAATTCATCCAATTAATTTTGGACGTAAATGTTAATCAATCAATGAACGTAAACTTAGTAATTTTAAATAATTTTTTTCAAATTTTTTTTTAATTAATTTTTCTTTTCTTTTGCTCTTCTTCCTCCAAGGCTTCTTCCCGCAATGGCTAGTGAGGCTAGGCGAGAACTACGAAGCCCTCATCGGCCACCAACAAGGATTGTGGCCCTCACCCACAGCCCCTAGGCCTTGCCAGATTTGGGGGAGGCCGGGCAAGGGCTATGATCCTCACCAGCGCAGCGGCGGCTATCAAGGACTTTGTGGCTGCAAGTCTCATTGAAGCCTCATCAGCCACTGTGAGAAAAAGCCCAATGAGATAGGAGAGGAAAAAGAAAAAATTAATAAAAAAATTGGATAAAAATAAAGAAAGATTGTTTAATAATTATCACGTCAGCATTCAATTGATAATTCTCCTAGCGTGTGTACAGAAACATCCGAGGCGCAACGACGTTTGGCCAACGGAAACTTGAGCCACGTACTTGCAGATAAGAGATGTCAAATTATCCACCGATCATTTTCTCGTCAAGCCTACCTTTACAATATATATTCAAGTCCAAACTGGAGTAGTGAGTATCCCAAAACTCCCATTTTAGAGAGCCAAACATGGATTCCGAGCTCTATGAAGCTGCCGTGGAAGGAAATGTGCTTTCTTTGGTTGAGTTACTTAGAAAAGATAAGTTGCTTCTTGACAGAATTATGATTGGGAATCACAATGAGACTCCTTTGCACATCGCAGCCATGCTCGGACACTTGGATTTTGTGGAAGAGATCCTAGCTCGAAAGACTGAGCTGGCAAGAGAGCAAGATTCTCAGAGTTTGACACCTCTTCATCTCGCGGCAGCAAAAGGGTACTTAAGATAGTGGAAAGCTTGGTAAGAGTCAACCCCGAAATATGTTTCGTCCGTGATAAATACAAAAGAAACCATCTTCATGTCGCAGCTATGAAAGGGCATGTGGATGTGTTGGAATGCTTGGTTCGAGCAACACCTGATGCAGCTCATAGTGTTGTCGAAAATGGCCAAACGATTCTGCATTTATGCGTGAAGCACAACAGATTGGAAGCTTTGAAGCTTTTGATAGATATATTGGGTAATGATCAGTTTATCAACTCGTGGGACAAAGATGGCAACACAATTTTACATTTGGCTGCTGTAGATGGACAAACCGAGGTATGTTCATACAACTAAGCCTCTACATTAGTCAAATTCATTGAGCTTATCAACAAAAAAGGCCGTTTTAGGAAACATGAATGTTCTAGAAATAATCGCAAGTTAAAAGAAATCCATTTATTAATCACCAAGGAAAAGTGCTAAAAAAATTATAAACCTTTTAATTATGTCAATAGTCTCAAACTTTTTGATTTAGTATCAATCAGTCCATCGGGCTAATTTTAGCCAAATATTACTGATATTAATGTCGATTGTCCTATATTGCACGGCAACACTAATATGGATAATTTTTAATAATATATTTTTTTCATTTTTTATTTTTATTTTTTCTTTCCTCTTTCACTTTCTTCCTTTTACTAACCACTGCCCATGGCTAGACAAGCTGGTCTCGCCTGGATGAGGGTTGTTGTTGCCCACCAAAGGCAAGGCCTAGTCGAGTGAGGGTGACCTCAACAAGGCGAAGGCTTCCTTAGCATGGCCCAAGGCTAGGCTTGCCCAGGCTAGGTCTAGTGAGGCCAACCTAGCCTAAGGGAGGGGAGCCCTTAATGGGGATCAACCTCGCTTTTGGTGGGTGATGAAGACCCCTCACCCAAGCAAGTCTAGCCACTTGGCCATGGCCAGTGGTCAGCAACTGGTCACCAAGAAAAGAAAGTAAAAAGGAAAAATATTAAAAATTATTAAAAATTATCCACATCAAATGTCAATTGTGTCACATAAACCGGATGGGGTCCAAGTTAGCAATATCTAGTTAAAATTAGCCGAAATGACTAAATTGACACTAGGTCATAAAGTTTAGGATTAAATTTGCACAATTAAAAAGTTTATGATTCAATTTGCACCAGCGCCATAGATTTAAGACTTTTTTAGCACTTTTTCCTAAATCATCACAAGCTTAATATTTGGAAAAGAAGTCATTCGTCCATATAATTAACTACGACTTTATGCTTCACATTATTTTCACACTAATTTCATCTAGATTAGAAGGAAGATATAAACAGAGGAGCAGAAGAAATTCAACAAGAAATGAGATTCCCTTTTGAAGGCATCACATAATAGTCACAAACATTTGAGGACTTAAAAACACTAGAAGCAAACTTAGTTCTCAAAAGTATATAACATGGGCTTGTCTAGTTCAAACTTAACATCAATTGGTACACTTTGTTGTTATTTCTCTGCAGACTATAATCTTCCTCACTAATAAAGGAGTAGACCCAAACGTTACGAACTCCAAAGGTTTCACAGCACTAGGCCTACTGGCACAAGGCCAAAGCATGGAAAGAGCCTTAGAGATAGTGAATTATGTTCCTCAAACTTCAGAGAATCACAACCCGTCCAAAGGAACGGTCTTTCGGAATAACACGGGCACCACCTTCCATCCACTTACGAAAAAAGAGATCAAGAGGGAAAGGAAAAGAAAGTGGCAACAGCGTATGCATGAGGCGCTAATGATTGTGGCGATACTGGTCGCTACCATAGCTTACGAAGCGGGTAAGGACCCACCCGACGTATCTGCAAAGGCAATGAACGGTTTCGATCACAATTACAAGCGTTTCAAAGTATATAACACGATAAGCTTCATCGCATCGCTTAGCACTATTATAATTCTCATAAGTGGTCTTCCCTTAAAGCGGAATCGGATCACCACTTGGATTGTAATGCTAACTATGTGGGTTGCGATAACCTGCACAGCATTGAGTTATTCAATCCTCATGGTATTCGCCTCACCGGAGAAGGACAAAACGAATGATCTGCTTAATCTGATTAAGGATCCGGTAGTTGTAATTGCGGTGAAAGCATGGACATGGTTGATGTCTCTTATTTTCCTGTGCCATGTAATCCGCTTAATCTGGAAATTGGTACTCAAAGTCCTGAAGTTAGTTTGCAAAGCCCTGAAATTTGTCTACAAAGCCTTCAATAAAGGGAAGAGGGAGGATCCTATGGTTTAGTGGCTGTCTACGGCTAAAGTGCGTTTGTCCTAGAAGAAATGCATTGAGCCATGAGTCCATGCAAGAGAAGACGCTATATATTATGTGCTATTCAGTGTGCCCATTAGCCAATTATGTACTTTACGTTTGAGAATGCATGTTTCTATGTGCTGGTTTAAACAATAAGTGTCTTAGACGTCGATGGATGATGCATGTAAAAGAATGGAGTTTACATGGATGATGTAAAGGAGTATCAACAGTAGGTAATATTAATACATGGAATTGTCTTCTCTTTCTTCTTTCTTTATATGATGTGCTTAATGTAAGGAGTGACTTGTGGTTGTGGTCGGATTACAGATGGTTACAAGTAAGAAGAGAACACATGCCAAGGTATTTGTTTTTCCCTTAACTAGATCACGTATGACGGGGACTTTCCAGTTGGGGAAGAAAAAAAGTATGCCAGTGGTAAGAATGCCAACTAAAGATGGAAAAATACTAACCATAATGAACTACCAATTGTGACTAATTAAGAAAATTAAAATCATCAATGGATAATTACTGGCGACAACATCCCCAACTTACGAAGTGTAAAGAAATGTCATTAGTTTTAATAAAACGGTTCGAACAATAAGTGCAATATTATTGTGAGGAGTTTAGCCAATTTACCACAGCTTTAGGTCAATTAGCCAGTGTTTTATCACTTGCGATGGTTTGAGATAATTTGCTATGTTATAAGGAAATCACTAAGTGTAAGTACTCTTCAAAGTAGCAGCGTCTCTTAAGACAATCATATGCCTTATAGTAAGTAATTAAAAGTAGTAATTTACCCTTTAAGATGTAATGCACCTCTAAGGTTGTCATTTCCCTTGTGATTAGTAAATAGGGGGAGTGCTAATTTTGGATGATCTTAATTATACTTATTGTTAATAAATTGCTAGCGCATTCTAATTGTAGTAACATCTTTATTGTATCATGACTGCAAAATGATGTTTGTAAGTCATAGTTTTGCATTCATGAAATTAGTTTCTACGTTATTAAATTACCTTTACGTTCATAAGTATTAGTAAATGCAAAAGTGATCTTACAGTTCATAAATTATCTTTGTGTTGGTAACCAGTCGATTTGGCGCGTGGGATGCAATCCCTTTTTTTTTCACAGCAGACTCTAGACTTGTGACTACTGATATTATCCCGTCATTTTTTATGACTCAAATTTAATGAGTCCAAATTTGTACGAGTCACTCGTTTTTTTCCTTCTAAATTGGGCTTAAATGGACTGAGAAAAACTATAGTCCAACCCATTATTTCAAAACCCACACACCCACGAGACTCAGGCCATCCAGACGGGACAACGAGTCTTCCTCCATCTCCAAGTGCCGCAGCCCCCTCCTTCGCCCCGATCCTTCCGCCTCTGACGACCTGCCCACCGCCAAGCCTTCGCCTCCTCCGGCACTGGTCGTGATGGGTATGTCCCCGAACTGCTCAGTCCTCAGCCTCAAGTCCCGCCAAGTCCCGGTTGGTGCCATTCAAGATGATGAATTTGATGCAAGTACAAGTGTTATGGGCGACCGATCCGCTCGCCAAAGGGAGGGAAGGAGTTGGAGCCGGCGTTGGAGCAAAAGAGGAGAAGAATGGCTTCAGGTCAAAGAAGCTCTTGCAAAACGAGCTGCCTCTGAGCAGACATGGAGAAGGTCATAAGCTCGCTTCGACTATAGTTAATTCTAAAAAGGCTGAGGCGGCGAATCTACACTCAAGGCACCTTTCCAAGGCAGAGGAATCGTAGCCCGTGCGACGATGCTCTTCCCTCAAACCACGACCGGACTTTTTACACGCAATCTTAGATATGATTGGCGATAATCAAAGACCAAAATTCTCTAAGGTAATTTTGCGAACAATCACAGATATTTCAAACACCATTTTTGTCCTTTTCTTACGAATATGGACATATATAAAAGCGTGAACTTGACCTACGTAGGCCAAATGAATACGATCCGCCAAATGGTCCCCAGATGCATCCCCAATTTCCTAAACACGGCATGTGAACTTCTAAAGCTCTTCTTATATTCTTATTTGAGCATGTGAATTACCTTATTCTTCAGCGAAGATTATTTAACTTAGGTGGACTGTGTTAGGAAGATGCTTGAAACGAGCAATGGTGTCATAAGTGCATTTATGCTTAGTCTTTCAACCAACAACATAGTTGCTAATTGTTGAGAATGTCGAGTTTGACTGCATGAGCAAGCCCGATCAATTAAAGGAGAGTCCGAAAATTAAATATTTATGGACATCCGCAACTGTGTACAATGCAGACCCACATTTCCTTTTGTGTTTATAAAATTAGTTTCAACGTCATTATATTACCTTTAAGTTCTTACGTATTAGTAAATGCAAAAGTGATCTTACTGTTCTTGTTGGTAACCAGTCAATTTTGCACGTGGGATGCGGTCCCTTTTCTTTTTCTTGTAGCAGACCCTAGACTCGTGGCTAATGATATGATCCCGTCATGCTTCCTTTGTTTAGAAGCTTGTATTATACATTTGCCCCCACGGATGGGAGCTTGTATGATTCTTATAATTACGAGACATATAAAGCAAATTATTAGTTAACTTTCAACCTCAAATTTTTTTAAAGTATGACCATTGAAATATTTCACATTACTTGACGGTGAGATTTATCTACATTTTATATACATGTCATCTCCCTCTATTATCAATTCAAGCTTTTAAGTTGAATCTTTTATCAGAATACCAAAGCCAAATCATGCTCTATTTTATTTCAGTGCACTTTACATTTTCTTTTTTGTCCATCTATCAGTTTAAGTTTTCGAAATGCACTTTTCAACTATGATAAACAAATTCATTGTTTAGAAATGATGGCTAACATGCATGATCAATGTTAGTTTCCTTTCTTCTTTTCTTGGTAAGCAATTGTCAATCTCAAATTTTGACTAGCAAGGTTCTTCCAAGTTCTATTTATTAAAATAAGTAATAATTGAATTGTGGATACTCTATGATAGATAGGAGAAAAGTGTCAGAAAAGTTATAAACCATTGTATTAATGTCAAGTTAGTTATAAATCTATTGCATTGATGTCAATTTGGTCATAAATCTTTTGATCTAATATTAATTCAATCTTTTTGATAAATTTTAGTTGGACATTACTAACATGAACGCTGGCCGGCTAACGTGGCACCACCGATGCTAATATGGAATATTATTCTAATATTTTTTTAAATTTGTTATTATTTTCGTCTGATTTTTTTCTTTTTTTTTTTCGTTTTTATCTCCTCTTTTCTTCCTTTTGCTGGCGACTGACCACGGGTGATAGCTAGGTAAGCGTGCCTCACCAAATTTGGCCTAGGTGAGGCTGACCCTAGCTTATGCCAAGGAAGCCCTCGCTAAGGCTCTAGCCAAGGCCAATTGGCCCAACCATTGCGTGTGGCCGGTGGCCAGTCACCAACAAAATGAAGAAGAAAGGAAAGAAAAAAAGAGAAAAATCAAAAAATTATTAAAAAATTATTAAAAGCTATCTCTGTTAGTACCAATGGGACCGTGTAAGCCAACCAACATCCATGTTCGCAGTATCTAGCCAAAATTTCTTAGAATGACTAAAATGGTACCAAATCAAAAGGTTTATGTGACATCCCGATTTTCCGGTTCTATTTTCAATAAATTAAGACGGGCATTTCGTTGGCACGCATATAGTTCTTTTCCTTGAGTCGGCCACTCATGTGAAGACTAATCTATCGGGTGAAGCTGTTAAGAGTTTCTAATGCATCAGACTCGAGAATTTGGCCAGGAAGCGACCTTTCGACCAAGCTAATCTGCAAGAGTCATTACGGCACAAATAAAGGTCGATTAGAGACCGGAGATAGGTCGACTCGACAGAGGCATGTGATCAGGTGTGGGTGATTCCACCGATTGCACAATTCTTGTCGATCGGACTGACCGACTTTTCTATCGATTGGGTACCCCGTGTTCGTATTTGGAACCTTGAGATTATGCGACAACCGTAAGTCGCCAATGTTTCAAAGATGTACATTGTGGCTTGAGATGATCAACCACAGGTCAAATGCATGAAAATTTCTAAAGGCTACCCGGTAGGTTGGGCCGCGCTAGTATCGTGCCAAAGTGAAATTAACCGTGAAATTGAGATCGAATTTAGAAATTGGAAGTCTGGGTGTGTCACAAATCATTTTAGGAATATTGACTAATCTTCGGAGGATTTTTCATGCAAGCCGAGTTTTTCAGCAATTAAATCAGAAAATGGCTAATTTGGCTCGAGAAATTAGTAGGCCCGCATTTGGTCATGCTTTTAGGATTTAAGTTTGTTCTATGGACAAGTGAAGATGTGAATTAAAGTGTGATGGTATTGGATTAATTTTATGAACTTCAATTTGATTCAATTGGAGGAGAATCAAGTGGAATTGAAGAAATCGTTGCACAAAGTTTTGGACCCCGGCGGAAAATGAAAGTGCACCCATTGGAATAAGGTTGTGGGAGTTTTGAGTGAGTGGAGTATGACATCATGGATGATGTCATGGTGGTGGGCCATTTTTGGGGATTAAAGAAAAAGGAAAAAGAAAAGAAAAAGCCCCCCATCTTTCTCTCTCTCTCCTTCTTCTCTCTCCTCCCTCTCTTCTTCCTCCTCCCGTGCGATTCCTCCATGGGTGTTTTCTTCATCTTCTTCTTCGGACGCCAGCCACAAGGAAGATCGACCAGCAAGTTGCCGGACCTCACGCCTTCGCCCGTCCGCTCGTCGCCGCCGCCTCGCGCCGCCCGCGCACCGCACTCCATGCCGTCGTCCCGGCCTCCCTCTTGCCCCGCTCGCTGGAACGGCGAGCTGTTCAGCTCGTCCAGCCCTCCTCCGGCCACCGTGAGGCCTCGCCTGGCTGCCGCCTCACCCGTCCAAGCCCCGCCGGTCTCTCCTCCGCCGAATCGCCGCTGGATCCGCCCCCAACCAGCAGTCACCGGAAGTTGCAGAAAATGGGTATGCAGCGGCTTCGTGGCCCGTTTTGGCCGCCTTCCCGAGCCCGGATGCTTGGCCCGCTTTGAGGAAAGTCGATCCTCGCGTCGTCCCCGTCGTTTTGGTTCGCTCGGCTCGTTAATCCGGTGAGTTTAACTCATTAAATCTTGATTAGAGGGTTAATGATTCCCTAAGTGTGTTTAGTCTAAGTTAAGTAAGATTAGGTTGGTAGATTAGTTTATTTAAATATGGATTAGATTAAGTTTAATTAAAGTTAAACATGTTTAGTTTAAGGGTTAAGTAGATTTATTTTTAAAATAAATCTTGATGTGACATAAAGGAATTTACTTTTGATTTATTTAAACATTTCGAAATTATTTAATAATTTAATAGTATATCATTATTCGAAATTATTAAAATATGATTATTTAATTATTTTCGGAATAAATTTAATTATTTATTAAATTTCGAAAATTTTGTCGGGACACTAAATTCTCGAATTTCGTGCTTGGTCAGCATTGTGTATTCGGATTTTGAAATCGATGGTCGGATATTATAAATTGAAGGTGGATTGCGAAAAAATATGAATATTATTATTTAATTAATTTTCGGAATAAATTTAATTATTTATTAAAATTTGAAAATTTCGTTGGGACCTTATTTGCTCGAATTTCGTGCCGATCGCTGTTGTGCATTTAGAATTTGAATTTGATGTGGCGAATTGAGTGTTGATTGTAATAAATATGGATTCTTTATAAAATTCTAAGTGTGGAAATTAATGGGTGATCGGTCGTAATATGCCACCTATTAGAGGTCGCGCCCAGTGGGGCCATGATATGCCACCTATTAGAGGTCGCGCCCAGTGGGGCCGTGATATGTTACCTATTAGAGGTCGCGCCCAGTGGGGCCGTGATATGCCACCTGATAAAGGTCGCTCCGAGTGGGGCCGTGATGCCACTAATTTTAATTCTGCCGAGTGGGGCCGTGATTAAGAGTAATGATTGAATTGCTGAATTGACATGTAATCGGCCGAGTCGATTGATCGCTGAGACGATCCAAGTGGTTGAATTGTTTGATAATGTGATTGTGCCATGGTTGTTTGGTTATCATAATTGCACGTGGTTGGTTTATATAAATTGTGCTAACCTGCGATAAAGGCGAGGCGAGGTAAGTCCTTTATGTGATGTGGCTAGGCCACTCGGGGTGTATTTTCTTTCTAATAGGGGTTTAGGGGTTGAACTTGCTAAGACATCGTCTCATCCCTATTGTGGGATTAAAATTTCAGTCCCCGGTGGACGAGCGACCATATGGCTTTGGTTGGCCTTGAGGAGTTGCGAGGTGAAGTCATAAGATTGGAGAACGTGTCCGACTTGTAGGTCGTAGGACGTTCCTTTTTAAGAGCCGGTCTTTTGTAGACTTTTAGCCGTAGGCTTCATCTCGTAATTGTTGAATTATGAAATTGATATGTGGTGGTTTTGCTTCCTCGCTTTTCTATCCCGTATTTTATTGTCGGGAGTTTTATAATACGTTCGCTTGCGCAATATTAAATGAATGGGGTCGGCGACACTACCTGGGAATGTCGCATTCGAATGACCATGGTGGGATGTTGGCGCGCTCGAGGTTCGGGACGTGACAGTTTATAACTAAATTGCACAAATATAATAAATTTATGACTTTTTTTTACACTTTATTCGATTGATAACTTATCTTAAAGGAAAAAAAAAAACTTGGAACTATCTTAATAGACATTTAAAATCTAAATTTCAAGTACTTCTTAACAATTTTTCATCAAAGAAATCTTACCTAGCGAAGGATTTACTAAAATGATGGCAAATCTTGCATTTACTCGACGTTCGAGTGTGCTCTATCATAGGAAGATGAGATTGATTAATACAGATTAATCAAATGGACCACGTGTCATTAAAAAGGTGAATGTCCCTATTTAATAATCTCTATGGTAAATTACAGAAGATTGCCGAAGCGTCTCAAAACCCATCATGAGCAAAATTCCCTCTACTATTCTCCGGAACTCTCTCAAGACCTCTCTCATGGCGATCCCCTCCTTCAAACTGCTCTATAAAACCCCAGTTAACTAGAGCTCCAGCCTCTGCATCCCACGATCAAGCACACTCCCTCTTCAAGACGAGGAAAAGCGAACAGCCCAATGGATCTGCGTAATCTCGGCTTCGATTCGCGCCACTTTGGGATCCTCGAAGACATGCTCGACTTCCCCGAGGAGCCCGAGAAATCGAGGAGCAACCCCTCGCGCGCCTACGTCCGCGATGCAAAGGCCATGGCGGCGACCCCTGCCGACATCGTGGAGTACCCGGGCTCCTACGTGTTCGTCGTGGACATGCCCGGATAAGGGCCAGCGAGATCAAGGTCCAGATAGAGAACGACAACGCGCTCCTCGTGAGCGGGGAGAGGAAGAGGGAGAAAGAGGAAGGGGCCAAGTACCTGAGCATGGAGAGGAGGACCGGGAAGTTCATGAGGAGGTTCGCTCTGCCGGAGAACGCTAATGTGGACACGGTGACGGTGGCATACCAGGATGGGGTGCTCAGGGTGGCCGTCAAGAAGGTGCGGCCGCCGGAGCCGAAGGCCAAGACCATCGAAGTCAAGGCCGGTTGATGATGGCCCGGTTTTAGTTCTGTCTATGAAAGTTGTTTAGGGGCTTGTGGAGTTCCCTCTGTTATCTTATGGGGTTTTGTTATGTGTAATGAGACATGTCTCTGTGTAATGAAATCTAGTAAGGGCTTTTAATTATCAAATGATTAATAGAGTATGTAGGACTATCTCTAATACAGACTAAATTCTAACAATTCGATTGAATTTCTAGTCATTGTATGTCGGCAATTAGATTGGAATATAACGGCCCGGTGGATATATAAAAAAATCTTTACCACCCAATTTAAGAAAAAAGCAAAAGAGCTCCCCAAAATGGAGGCCCCGCAGCTCAATAAGCAATTGGGATGGCACCATCATCTTAGTTCTGATTCCCGCGAGTCTCGTGCGAAAATTAAATGATCAAAGGTAATATAGGTCCACATGTTTGGATTTCAGGTTAAATTAATAATGGGAAAAGTACAAAAAATCTTAAATATATAATATTGATATAATTTAGTATAAAAAATTTTAACTAGATCAATTTAATTTTAACTTTTTTTTTTACATTGATTTCAATTTAATTCATCCGATCAATCTTGGCCGATTAGCGTTGCCATCAACTTGGTAATTTTAAAATAATATTTTTCCATTTTTTTAATTAATTTATTTTCTTTTTCTTTTTTCATTTTACTTTTTCCTCTTGTTCCTCCTTGGGCTTCTTCTGCAATAGCTAGTGAGGCTCGCTAGTCACTAGGTGAGGGCTGCAAAGCCCTCATCAACCACCAACGAGGGTTGTGGCCCTCACCCGCGGCCCCTAGGCCTCGCCTAGATCTAAGGGAGGCCAAGCAAGGGCCGTGATCCTTACAGGTGGCCGACAAGGGCTTTGTGGCCGCAAGGGCTTTGTAGCCACTAGTCTCACTAAGGCCTCATCGGTCATTGTGAGAAGAAGCCCAATGAGGTGAGAGAGGAAAAAGAAATAAAAATGAAAAATAAGAATAAAAAAATAATAGAAAATTGGATAAAAATAAACAAAGATTATTTAAAAATTATCACATCAGCATTCACTAGCCGGTCAAGTTGAACATGTTTTGGACAGAAGTCTTAGTATTTCTAGTTAAACTTGATTGATTTTAACTGTTCAAAATTTTCACTCGAGACAATTAAACATAGGTCTTCAGACTAGAACTTCACAATAGTAAATCACGGATTGCGTTCACTGGGCAAGAGGTCCTGGAGACAAAACCAGGAAAATGAAAGTCCATCCCAATGTGCTGGAAACATTCATCCACAATTATCCTGCTAGGATGATGGCTGGTAGATATATATGCTACCTCTTGAACATTCATTTGGACGAGCATGCGTGCATATCATGCAAAGGGATAGAGGACTTTCCATCTGGCGATGCAGAAATGAGCAGACGGGTGGTGAACGTGGACACAGCAGGATTCAAGAAGAAAGGAATGAGATGTGACTGGAAGGCGAAAGTTGGGACCTACTTGCCCGATCAACGGTCTTCATTAGTTAGCTCCGTTCTGTTTATGCCGCTGCCAGGTAAGCACACCGTCGAGGCCATCACAACCCGGTCCATGGCCTGGTTCTGTGCGTCGGTTTCCTCAGGAATTCCTCGTCGTTGTCAACATCCAAACTGAACAGATCATGACGTCGGTAAATTCTCTCTTCCATTGGGATTCTTCGCCAAGTTCTTGAGATCTGTCTATGATTATAGCTCCTTCATGTAAATATAGCTTCTAATTCTTGGCACGGTGAGTGACTACTTCCGGTCTTTTTCTTCTTTTTTCCCTAAGGGCAAGAACATCCCCACAGGAAAAGAAATTAGTTTGGGGAAGCAACATAGCCAGACAATGACCGTCCAAATGGTTCATGGGATAAGATTATGGTTTTTACCGGGAATTGCGGAGGTTTCAGTAGAACTAGTCCCCGAACCGGGAGAAACACAGTTCGGAATGGACATCAAACGAATCGAAGAGGTAATCATCACAATCATAGGACAACATTTTATTAGCTGACATTTCTGCAGAAATTGATCTGACATGCTCCCCCGCGCAGGGCTTCATCTGCATCTTCTCCATGATCAAAGGATCGGCAGCCGATCGCCCCGGGCTTGGACGCATCCACGAGGAGGTCAATGCGGCTGGGCACCTGCTTGTGGTCTCGAGATTAGAAGGCAAAAGCCAAATCCCTTCAAATGCGTGCTCTGAAGGGCTAATACACTGCTTTGAGCACAACGACATAAGGGAAGTCCTTACCGCAGCCATCGACACGATGCATAGGATCAAAATCCACATCATGGGGTGGCCAAACCAAACTCGTCCTAATACGTCCCCAGCGATGGGCGTGGCAGCTCTCCGTCCTCCTAATGTACATTGTTCACCTCCTCCACTGTTAAAGAAATGAAAGTCAATATAAAGATTAGGTGCCGACAAATTTTTTACACATTTCACGCGAGGAAGAATCAAAACATTTTAAAGAATTCTTTGTCATGTTTTCTGAATGCAGTGGAGCAAGTGATCCGAGAATGTAACCTGCTTAATTTTGTCACATGACTTGGTTCTCTAGCTCTTTCCTTCTGGGAAGCAACTCAACAGGTCAAATTGATTCGGAAAATTTTGGCTTTCCCTTCTCCAATTTATGATCATTTATTTTTGCTGATCATACCTTCAAATGTTAATTGGTTTTCGAATGGAGATTAGGCAATCAATAAGTACAGCAAGACTACGGATTGCTCCTTGTTCTTAATTTTTTTGCTGGCTCTAAATCATTTATGACTATTTTGGTAGGAAAACTAATTGCAAATGCACTTATGACACTATTGTTGGTTGAAAAAAATGTGTTTTTTCTTGTCCCACATAGGAAAATTGGGAGGAGATGGGTCAATTTACAAGTGTGAGTGTTTTCTTGTGTGTTTAAAGAAAAGAATGGAGTGTGGGCTATAGACCTCATAATATTCACGTGAACACAATCCTTCACGAATGGTTGAATGGGATACAGTTGGGAACCATTTTGTGGTGACATTGTTAAGGAGAAGCATGATGTAAACACAATCCTTCACGAATAGTTGAATGGGATACATTTTGTGGTGACAATGTTAAGGAAAAGCATGATGTAAACACAATCCTTCAAGAATAGTTGAATGGGATACAGTTGAGAACCATGTTGTGGTGACATTGTTAAGGAAAAGCATGATGTAGGTCAAGGTGACGCGTTCAATCAATCCTAGGCTTCTTCATCTAAATAAGAAAATTATTTCTGTCGTGGCAGGGGTGTGCATTTTACGTGATTCATTTCCCTGTCTAGCGCCATTTAGGCCTTTCATGACTGATCAAATCAATAGAAACTTATGGTCCTTCAATCTTTAAATATTTTGATGGGAGAAAGAGAAGATCGACTCCCTTTGGCAGAATTTTGGAGGCATAACAAGGCTGATGCCTCCATGTTGAGCTTAAACTACTGGCAAGCTGAAAATCACTTGGGATCAACATTGTTGAGAGGACCGACTTCTAATGTGCTAATGATTCTATTGCTCATTTGGTTCTATCCTAACACACCCATACGGCAGATTAATTTATCTGAAAGTGCCTAAGTTGCGGCTCATTACGATTGAGCGTGCGATAGTGCAAAAACTATAACTCCCATACCGATGAAATTCATGTGCTTTCAAAGTAATTCATTACAATTTGCATGAAAAGAGTGTGGCTGCTTTACATCATCAAAGGACGTCACGGCATCAACGCAAATGTAGGACCAGTGGAGACGAGACTCGGCAGAAAATGGCCGACAACCGAATCCTCACATAAATCATTTTCCTTTCTGACATTCAAGGACATTTGCCGGAATTGCGCCAAATACATGCTGACGAGAAAGATCTAGGCTGCGCATGATAAAATTTCTGTTTCTTGATTTCTCTGTTTCTCTGTTCCCGAACGATTTGGAACAAACCGTTTGATAATGCAATTTGATTTTTCTATTTCTCAAAACAGATTTCTATTTCAGAAATAGATTTGAAGAAGAAATCGAGAAGCTAAAATTTTTAACTTCTCGCTTTACTGAAATAGAAATTGAGAAATCAATTTCTGTCCAGAAATCAATTTCTGTTTCAGAAATTTTGTCATGCGCACCCCTACTGATCATTTTTCGGTCTTTGTCAAGCCCTGTGTAAGGTGACTTTGATGTGATAGTATTTATTCAAGTTTCAAAATGGAGGAAAGAGTACTCTGAAGCTCTCATTTTAGAGAACCAAACATAGAAATTGAGAAATCAATTTACGGCCGAAATCAATTTCTGTTTGAAATTTTGTCATGCGCACCCTATGATCATTTTTCGGTCTTCGTCAAGCCCTGTGTAAGGTGACTTGGTTGTGATAGTATTTATTCAAGTTTCAAAATGGAGGAAAGAGTACTCTGAAGCTCTCATTTTAGAGAACCAAACATAGAAATTGAGAAATCAATTTCTGGCCAGAAATCAATTTCTGTTTCAGAAATTTTGTCATGCGCACCCCTACTGATCATTTTTCGGTCTTCGTCAAGCCCTGTGTAAGGTGACTTGGTTGTGATAGTATTTATTCAAGTTTCAAAATGGAGGAAAGAGTACTCTGAAGCTCTCATTTTAAAGAACCAAACATAGAGTCCGAGCTCTACATAGCTGCTGTGAAAGGGAATGTGCATTCTCTACTTGAGTTGCTCACAGAAGATAATGGTGCGTTTGTTTGCGTTTCTGTTTAAAAATTGTTCTAGGGAACAAAAATAGAAAAAAGTGTTTCTGTTCCGGGGAACAATTTTTGAACAAAAAAACGCGTTTGGTAAACTTGTTCCAGGAATAAAAAATAAACGAAACATGTTTGGTAAATTTGGATTATTTTTTTATTTTTTTATTTTTTCTATTTTTTCTTATTTTTCCTTTTTTTCTTTTTTTCTTTTTCATTTTTTCTTTTTTCTTCTTTTGGCCGGCCGCGGCCAAGGCCTTGGCCGGCGCCTTGATCCGGCGAGGCCGAGCTCTCCCGGCCCGGCGGCGAGGCGCGGCCTCGCCGGGCCACCGCCAGGCGACGCCGACTCGCCCAGATCCGGCGAGGCCGAGGCTCGCCGGCCGCTGGGCGAGCTCGGCCTCGCCGGATTTAGGTGAGATCGAGCTCGCCCAGGCCGGCGCGAGGTTGGCCTCGCCTTGATCCGGTGAGGCCGAGCTCGCCCAGCGGTGGGCGAGGCGCGGCCTTGTCGGGCCACCGCCAGGCGAGGCCGAGGCTCGCCGCCGGCCGGGCGAGCTCGGCCTCGCCGGATCCGGGCGAGATCGAGTTCGCCCGAGCCCGCGAGCCGCCATGGCCGGGCGAGCTCGAGCTCGCCCGGCCTGGCGAGGCGGTGAGCGAGCGAGGCTCACCGGGGGCCGGCGAGCCTCGCCGTGGCTGGGCGAGGCCGCCGGCCCTCGTCGGCCGGTCGCCGGCCATGGCCGAGGCCGGTGACCGGCCAAAAGAAAAAAAGAACAAGAAAATAAGAGAAAAAAGAAAAAAAAAAGTGTTTCTCAAAAGTGTTTCAGAAACAAGAAACACAAAATTTGTGTTTCTTGTTTCTGTTTCTTTTTTGTTCCTGGGAACAAAAGAACAAAAAAAAAGAAAAAGTGTTTAAAAACAAAAAAAAGGAAATACAAACAAACGCAGCCTAAACTACTTCTTGATAGAATCATGACCAAAAAACATAACGTGAATCCTCTACACATTGCAACCATGTTTGGATACTTGGATTTTGTGGAAGAGGTCCTAGCTCAGAAGGCCGAGCTGGAAAGAGAGCAAGATTCCCTCTTCATCTCGGGCAGCAAAAAGATACCCTAACATCGTAGCAAGTTTGTTAAGAGTCAACCTTGATATATGTATCGTCCATAACAAATATGAAAGAAAACCTCTTTATGTTGCGACCATGAAAGGCCATGTGGATATATTGGAATACTTGGTCCAAGCAAGAGGCTGATGCAGCCCATAGTGTTGTTGAACATGGCCAAACGATCCTACATTTATGCATGACGCATAATATACTAGAAGCTTTGAAACTTTTGATAGATATCCTCAGTGACGATTAGTTCATCAACTCGAGGGACAAATATGGCAACACAATTTTGCATTTGGCTACTACAAATAGAGAAGCTAAGTATGTTTATACAACCAAGCCTATGCACTAGTCAAATTTAGTGAGCTTATTAATAAAGAAAAGGGTGATTCTAATATACATTAATATCCTAGAAATATTCGGAAGCTAAAAGATATCCATTGTAGGTCATGATATTTAAAAAAGAAAGAAGTCGTTGGTCCATATACTAAACTACAACTTTACACTTCACACAATTTTGATACTTATTTTATCTAGATCGGAAGGAACATAGAATTGGAGATAGCAAAAGAGTTTCATCAAGGGATGAGTAAGGCATCAAATAATAGTCAGAAAGACTAGCGAACTGAAAAACGCTACTAGCAAAGTTAATCAGTACGTAACATCGGGTTGTCTAGTTGAAATTTGACCCCAATCGATTCATTTTGATGTTACTCCTCTGCAGACGATGCTCTTCTTGACTAATAAAGGAGTTAAACCAGACATTAAGAACACCGGAGGTTTCACGGCATTCGCCCTACTAGCATAAGGTGAAAGTGAGGAAAGAAAGAGAAAGTGGCAAGGTAAAATGCATAAGATGCTAATGGTGATAGTGACATTGCTAGCTACCATGACATTCCAAGCCAGCATTACCCCACCTCACGGCCTTTGGGAAGGAGATTTCATGGGTGATGAAAAGGCTGCAGCATATACTGCGAGTGAATCTGTAATGACAGATAAGTTCCTGAACGCGTGTAAGAATTTCTTAACATATAACGTGATAAGCTTCATTGCTTCATTGCGTCGCTTAATATCATTATGCTTTTGATGAGTAGTCTTCCTCTAAAGTGGCATTGGATCACCACGAGGATTGCAATGCTGATTATGTGGGTTGCAATAAGCTTTGCAGCGGCAACTTATGCCATCTCCGTATTTGTCTTCACACTAGCGAGCGAACTGAAAACGTTCATTGGTTCAATTGGACTTGTGGTGCTAGCATGGGTTGGATTGATAGCTCTTCTTTTCCTGTGTCGCTTCGTTTAATCCTGAAATTGGTATGCAAGGTTCTGGAATTCGTCCGCAAAGCCTCGACAGAACGCAGGCCAGAGGATCATACGGTTTAGTGGCTGTATATAGCTGCAAATGTGTTTTGTTACGAAGAAGCGCCCTGAGACCTAAGGCCATAAAAGAGGAGATGCTATACAGTGCATGCGTCGTTCAGTGTGCCGATTAGACAACTTAGCTCCGATGCATTAGATTATGGTATGTGCTTGTGAAAACAATAAATGTCTTAATCCTGTTGAATTTATGGAAAAGATGGAGTTTAGATGTATAATGGATGGCTGTCTTATTTGATTTGATTTGTGGCAGTTTAAAAAAAGAATGACTTATAGGATTTAAAGTCCAAAAATTTCAGCCATGGGATCAATTTTATTTAGTGTAACCTAAACATATTCAAGTGGTAACTTATTGATAATTAAGGAAGTTTGTTCTAGTGGAAGTGCAAATTCTACTATTAATTACGGAAAATCACGATGGTTGAAAGGATTATTACTTATGGAGAGGATCCATTGATTACAAATTTGAAGGATTATCTATGTAGATTTACTAAGAATAGGGAAATAGAAAGTAAACTTTAGGTTGCTTAGATTTCTCAATAAAAATTATGATCCTTATGATCTTTTGAGCTTACAATGACTTGAGGTAATTTACTATCTATAAAAGTAGAGAACTCATTACCATCTACACAAACTTGCAACTAATTTACGATTATAGATGTCAATAATTGATTATAAGTTGTGCCTCCTATGACAATTTCAAGTATCTTATTATCCCAATGGTTTATTGCTATGTGATAGGAAATTTTTGTTTCAAACTGTATTAGCTCAATTACCACACAAAAGGGAGAGTACTAATTGGACATGGGATTGAGATCGTGATGATTTCAGGCAAATTACAATTGCCAGAGGTGTAATTATTAAGGACAGGAATGACAAGTTATGACTAGTTGAGGAAAATTACCCCTGGAATGATTATTTAGTAATTCCATAGTCGAGTTATAAAATATCAAAGGAAGTTATTACTAATACTGGAATAATACAAAATAATCAACTAACAATTTTGACTAATTGAAGAAAATTATGATAAAACTGGATAATTACTACATGCCGATGTCATCTTGCTGTTCGTAGATTATCTTCCCCTTCTCCAATTTATGATAATTTCTTTTTGCTGATCATACCTTCAAATGTTAATTGGTTTTTGAATAGAAATGGACAATCAAATTTATGCCAAGACTGTTGATTGCTCATTACGCTTTATTTTTTTGTTGGGTCTAAATTATTTCCGACTATTTTGGTAGGAAGACTAGTTGCGAATGCACTTATGACACTATCGCTCATTTCAAGCATCTTCCTGACACGATTCATGAGGTTGAATAATTTCTCCAGAAGAATCAGGTAGAGGCTCAAATAAGACTATAATTGAAGTCTTTGAAGTTGACACCCTGCTTTTAGGGAATTGGGGATACAGCTGGGAACCATTTTGTGGTGACGCTGTTTGCGTTTAGTCTATTTTGGTCAAGGTCACATGTTCACACTGTCCATATTCGAAAAGAAAGGAAAAGCATGCATTTACTCTATTTTGGTCAAGGTCACGGGTTCACGCTGTCCATATTTTGGTTAAGGTCACGGGTTCACTCTGTCCAGATTCGAAAAAAAAAAGGAAAAGCATGATGTTGATATATCTCTGATTGCTCTGCGAAAGTACGGTAGAAAAGCATGATGTTGATACATCCATGGACCATTTGGTGGTGACGCTACTTGCATTTGGCCTATGTAGGTTAACGTCACGTGTTCATAAATGTCCATATGTGAAAGAAAAGGAAAAGGAATAATGTTGATATATCTTTGATCGCTCGGCGAATGTACGGTAGAAAATCATGATTATCGATCTTAGCCAATCGTGTCTAACACTGTGAGAAGGCCTCGGGGACTATGACACTTATGTTTATCCATTAAGAGTCTAATATCAGCACATAATTCTTCAAAATTCTTCGATTCTGATATAGGATATTCTTATGCTCAACATTCTTGCTGCTTAAATCGGCCAACCTAAAGTTTTAACACACGTGCGCAAACATGCAAAAAGACATACATGGGGCAAAAGCCGTATCTGTGAATTAATCCACCGAGCACATGAAGGAATAGCCTCTGTTTATATATAGATTGTATCCTCGCACGACTTGAAGAATCGTTCCCTTACCTCACATCCCTAGGACCTTTGGATGAACCAGGCAAGGGTGATGCAGAATGCACATGATTGATTCTCGGTAATATCATGTAACTGTAATGAGTAACTCGGGGTTTCCCACTTCACGCCAAAAACGTTTCTAAAAGAGAATGTCGCTTTTCTCAGACTTCCATCTTGTCTAAAACTTTTTTAAATGAGGGAGTTGCATTTCTCAGATTTCTATGGGGAAGGCTATAATTTCATTGTAGCAGTTGAGAAAAATGTCTGGTAATGGTTTAAGGGAAGAACATCGTCACAGTGAAGCATCAAGAGAAAAGCGACAATCAAAAGGAGAATGGGAGCTTCCTTAGGGCAATCTACGGCAGAGACTTCCAAACAAATTAAATTTCGATTTGCCAAAACACACATTTGAAGAAGAGCTTGCAGGTTTCTTCTTGATTCCCTTAAGAAATAGTTGCAAGTAGATTTGAAGTGTCTATAACCTATCTATGATGCCAAGTTTGAGTAGGTATATAGTGAGACATCCTTAAATTAAATCACTCAAGTTATTGTTTGTTTTGCTTGTCCCACTCCAAATTTCGCTTGCGTGCATATACTTCCCAAAATTGCTTTTCCTTGGATCAATGCATAGTTCGATTCATTTTCGCCCCTCATCCTAAAAACCTACCACAAGCCACTCATTATCTGAGCCCTTTGTTTTGGCGACTACTCCCCACCCTCATCAAACGGAGTCATTATGGGCCCACCAACTTTCGTGTGGTTTGTCCCCGAACCATATACCTATTGGAGAGAGTTCCACCCTGATACCATATTATAACATCCTTGAATTAACTCGCTCGAAGTATTATCTTTTTTTTTTTACCGTACCATAGTGAATCTTACAATTTGTCCTTTAACATACGGACATTTACTTTTTCAAGAAGTCACACATCCTAGTAACATTCTAACTTGAACATGTTTAACTTTGGAGTTCCAAATTAAAACTTGCCATCCAATTTTAACATATATATCCCATAATCGCTTTATTCCTATTTAATGCACAATTCAGCTCATATTTGCCCTCTTCACCATCTTAGAAGTATGCCAAGAGCCGCTTCTTGTTCAAAACCTCTAGCTTGGCAACTACTCTCCGCCTCATTGGACTGGACTGTTACATATAGTCGTGAGTGACATTTGTCCAAGCGTTTGTGTACACAATCATCCTGGGCTTCTTCATTTAAATAAGAAAACCATTCCTGCGGTGGTAGGGGTATATATTCTCCGTGATTTATTTCCCTGCCTTGTACTATTGAGGACTTTCGTGACTGATCCAATCAATCAGGAATTTATGGTCCTTCAATCTTTGAAATTTTTAATGGAAGAAAGAGAAGAGTAACTCTTTGGCGGCATTTTGGAGGTATAGCAAGGCTGATGCCTCCACGTTGAGCTTAAACTATTTGCAAGCTTGAAATCACTTGGGATTACCATGGTGAGAAAGCCAACTTCTAATGTGCTAGTGATATTATTGCTCATTTGTTTCTATTTTCCTAACACACCCATATGGTAGAATAATTTCTATGAAAGTTCCTAGGTCATGATTCATTCCAATTGATCGAGCATAAGCGCAAAAATTATTTCTGATAAATCAATGAAATTCATGTCTTTTCAAATAATTCATGTTTACGACAATTTGCACGAATAGAATGTGGCTGCTTTACATCATCAAAAGCACGCCATGGCTCCAATGGGACATCTAATGCTCCGTTCGTTTCTGTTTTCCGGATTTTCCGTTGTTTGTTTCACGGAAAACCAATTACTCAAGGAAAAATATTTTCATCTAAGGAAAATGTTTTCCACTTTTGAAAAGTGGAAAACATTTTCTATAACTTCTTCCTTTTACTAACACATTTTTGTTTTATTTTTATGTTTTTTTCTTTTATTTCTTTCCTTTTCATCTTTCTTCCTTGGCTTGGCCGGTGACCGGCGACCGACCGCGGCCGCGAGCCAGCTCGAGCTCCGCCCCAGGCCGGCGAGGCTCCGCCTAGCCCGATCTGTGGAAGCTGAGCTCAGGCCTCACCAGATCGGGTGAGGCGAAGCCTTACCTGCCTGGGCGGAGCTTTGGCCTTTGGCCGCCGGGCAGTCAACCATCGTCAGGCGTGCGGTGGCGGAGGAAGGAGGAGGAAGAAGGAGGAGGAAGGAGGAAGGACAAGGAAAAGAAAAGGAAAAAATAAAAAGAAAAAGAAAGAAAAAATAAAAAATTTGTTAGGAGTCATTAACGAACAATGGAAAATATTTTCCACTCAAAATTTAAGTTTCAGCCGAACATCGGAAAATATAGACATTTTCCTGGAAAATAATTTCTGAGAAAATGTTTTCCGGAGATGGCCTATTTTCCGTGAAACGAACGGAACCTAAGTCTATGAACTTGACCTATATAGTACAAAATATAGATGAGCCTCGGCAAAAAATGGCCAACAGGTGAATCCCCACATCGATGGTAGACAGCATAGAGTAGCAGAGGAGCAGAGCAGAGTGACATGACCGGGGCAGGGGGCCGATGTGACCGGAGCAGCTGGCCGGACGTCCGGCGGTAGCAGGGCCACGTGCTCTCGCGTACGGCATTTTATAGAGCCATACGTACCCGAATCTCTGAACACCGGAAAATATAGACATTTTCTTGAAAAATAATTTCTGAGAAAATGTTTTTTGGAGATGACCTATTTTTCGTGAAACGAACGGAACCTAAGTCCGTGAACTTGACCTACATAGGACAAAATATAGATGAGCCTCGGCAAAAAATGGCCGACAGGCGAATCCCCACATCGATGGCAGACAGCGCAGAGTAGCAGAGGAGCAGAGCAGAGTGACATGACCGGGGCAGGGGGCCGACGTGACCGGAGCAGCTGGCCGGACGTCCGGCGGCAGCGGGGCCACGTGCTCCGCGTACGGCATTTTATAGAGCCATACGTACCCGAATCTCTGAATGGGACAATGATCCTATGAGATCCTATTGCTCATCTGTAATTATTATCCAAACACACCCGTATGGCAGAATAATTTGTCTAGAAGTGCCTAGGTTACAGCTCATTCCGATTGAGTGAGCGTTAGTGCAAAAATTATTTCTCACATATGGATGAAATTCATGTCCTAACAAAATATACATGTTTGTGCAAATGAAGTGATTCCACAATAATTTGCATGGATAGAGCGTGGCTGCTTTACATGATCCAAGGATGTCATGGCTCAATCGGGACATGTTACATGTGCAAACTTGATCTATATAGGACCAAATGGGGACGAGACCTGCCAGAAAATGACCAACAGAGGAATCCTTATCCACAATAAAGCTTCGAGAGTCACATACTTGCAATCAAGAGATATCTACCGTTCGTTTTTCGTCAAAGACTATTGAGATGGTTTACTTGGTTGTGACAATATTATTTAAGTCTTCCAATGGAGGAGGCAGTATTTTGAAATCCTCTTTTTGAAGATCCAAACATGGAGTCTGAGCTCTATGAAGCCGCTATCAAAGGAAATGTGCCGTCTTTGCTTGAGTTGCTAAAAATGGATAAACTACTTCTTGACAGAGTCATGACTGGGAATCACACTGAGACTCCTCTGCACATCGCAGCCATGCTTGGACACTTGGATTTCGTGAAAGAGATCCTAGCTCAGAAGGCCGAGATGGCAAGTGTGCAAGATTCTCAGGGTTCGACGCCTCTTCATCTTGCCGCAGCAAAAGGGTACCTTAACATAGTGGAAAGCTTGGTAAGAGCCTACCCTGATGCATGTTCCTTCTGTGACAAATACAAAAGAAATCCTCTTCATGTTGCAGCCATGAAAGGGCATGTGAATGTGTTGGAAAACTTGGTTGGAGCAAGACCTGATGTCGCCCATAGTGTCATTGAACATGGCCAGACGATCCTGCATTTATGCGTGAAGCATAACAGACTAGAAGCTTTGAAGCTTTTGATAGATATCTTGGGCAATGAACAGTTCATCAATTTGGGGGATGAAGATGGCAACACAATTTTGCATTTGGCTATTGCTGATAGACAAGCTGAGGTATGTTCATACAATCAACTCTCTGTACTAGTCAAATTCAGTGAGCTTATCAACAAAAGAGGTGGTTCTAGGATGAGAAAACAATACAAATAGCCCTTAAACTTTGGTTCAATATGCAAAGTCATTTTTGGATTTTTAATTTATCCGACATGGTCCTTAAACAATTCATAAAATACTTGATCTAGTTTCTAAATTTTTAATTTGTTTGATCTAGTCTCTTAGCTTTCCACACCAAAGTCAAATAAGCCATTCGATACTATTATAAGTTTTCACAATTGCACCATTGCGCAAATTTTAGAATATCTTTTATTTCAATCAATTTCCCAAATAAAAAAATATTTTCCTTTTATTATCTTTTTACCTTTTTTATTTTTACAAATATAACTATAGTTCCATTTAAGTGTATTTAACTTATAATCTCTATAATGGAAAAATGTTAGAGTTATATTGGATACATAATCCTTTCAACTTTAAAATAAGTATTCTCATAAGAGTATTTAACAACGATATTTGTATATTTATAGACTTTCTTGTACTTATATTAATCTAAACTCATTCCTAATTTTTAGATAGATTAGAAATTCAAGGTTTTGTGTTTCGTGTTTTTCTCAATAAATTTAGTTAAATCTGTAAATTAGGAAATTAAATAATAGAAGTATCAGCCCGATACACCTTCAATGAGATTTTACTTTTGTTACTATAGAGATCATAAGTTAAAATATGAGCAAATAGAACTATCTTAATATTTATAAATGTCAAAAAGGTGAAAAATTAATAAAAAGATAGTCATTTTTTTGTTGATTTAGGAAAAAAAATTGAAATAAGAGAATTTTCTGAGAATTTTAAAATTTTAAGCAATATATTAATTATGATTTTTTTTTTTTTTTTTATGGGTAAATGAGAGACTAGATTAAACAACTTGAAAGTTTAGGGACTAAAGTGAATATTTAAAAATAGTTCAAGGACCACATTGAATGATGAAAAGTATAAAGATGACATTGCACATTGAATTAAAATTAATGGACTATTTGTGTTATTTTCCTATCTATGATGCCTAGGTGTCCTATCAATTTTTGGTAGCTAAGAAGTATCCATTTTTACATTGAAGGTTATGATATTTGGAAAAGAATTAACTGGTCGAGATAATTAACTACAACTTTATACTTTGCGCTATTTTCATGCTAATTTTATCTAGATTAGACGGAAATAAAACTAGAGGTAGCAGAAGAGATTCAATAAGGGATGGGTTTCCTTGTGAAGGTGTCAAGTAATAGTCACCAACACTATGGGACTAAAAAAACACTGGTGCCAAAGTTGATCCTGAAATGGATATAACATGGGCGTGCTTAGTTCAAACCTGATCCCAACTGCTACATTCTATTGTTACTTCTCTGCAGACTATAGTCTTCTTGATTAATAAAGGAGTGAACCCGAACATTACGAACTCCAGAGGTTTCACAGCAGTCAGTCTATTAGCACAAGGCGAAAGCGCAGGAAGAGCCTCAGAGATTAGGGATTATGTTCCTCAAATTTCAGAGGATCAAAACTCATCCGGACGAACAGTCCACACCAATGACACGGTCACGACCTTCCATCCACCTATAGGAGAAGAGGAAAAAAGGAAAAGAAAGATAGAATGGCAAGACAAAATGCATCAGACTCTAATGGTGGTAGCGACATTGCTAGCTACCGTGTCATACCAAGCCACTCTTACCCCGCCCGGTGGCCTTTGGGAAGAAGATTCACCGAGCAATGATAGAACAAATGTTGCAGCCAGTATTAACCCATCTGGTGGCATTTCGCCAGCAGATTCCCAGAGCAATGATGAATGGTGAAAGCATGTTGCGGGCGAGTCCATATTGGCACATAAGTACCCGTAAGACATACCAGATTTTCCTAATATGTAACACGATAAGTTTCATCGCATCGCTTAGCACCATTATGCTTCTTATAAGTGGTCTTCCTCTAAAGCGGCGTCGGCTTACCACATGGATTGCAATGCTGATTATGTGGATTGTGATAATCTTCACAGGGGCGACTTATTTCATCACCATGTGGGTCTTCACACCGGCTAAGCACTTGAGTATAGCAACTGAAATAGATAGAAATTCGATGCTGGTATTGTATGGATTATTGGCTATTATTTGCCTGTGCCACGTTGTTCACTTGACCGTGAAGTTGGGACCCAAAGTCCTGAAATTCGTCCGCAGCAGGAGGGATCTTATAGGAGAAGTGCCCTGAGCCCAAAAGCCATGCAAGAGGAGATGCTATGCAGTATGTGTTGTTCAGTGTGGTGATTAGACAACTTAGCTACGATAGCATGCATGTGTGTATCTGCTAGTGGAAACAATGGATGTTTTATGCGTGTTGAATCCCTGTGAAAGACGGAGTTTAGATGTATAATGGATGGCTGTTTCATTTGATTTGATTTGTGGCGGTTAAGAAAAAGAGAATATGACCTATTGGATTTGAAGCCAAAAAATCTCAGCCGTGGCATCAGTTGAAGCGGTAATTTATAGACAACTAAGGAAGTTTGTTCAGGAGGAACTGTAAATTTTACCATTAATTAAGGAAAATCACGACAATCAAAAGGACTATTATATATGGATAGGATCCATTGATTATGAATTTAAAGGATTATTTAAGTAGATTTACTAAGAAAAGGGAAATAGAAAGTAAACTTTAGGTTGCTTAGATTTCTCGATAAAAATTACGATCATTTAGACCTATGAGCTTATGATAACTTGAGTTAATTTACTATTAAGAAACGCAGATTACTAACTACCATTTGCATGGACTTGTGAATGACTTACGATTATCGTGGTCAATTATTAATTTTAAGATGTGTCTCTTATGACAATTTCAAGTACCTTACCATCCCATTAGTTAACTGGTAAGTGATAGGAATTCTTGTTTTGAACTATATAAGCTCAATTGCCACACAAAAAGAGGAAAGAGCAAACTAGACGTGCAACTAAGATCGTGGCAATTTTAGGTAAATTATAATTATTAGAGGTATAATAATACGGGACAGGAACTATGGATTATGGCCGGTCGAGTTATGAAGTATAAAAGGAAGTTATTGTATTTTTTTTTTTTTTGGTAAAAAAAGGAAGTTATTGTTAATCATTGAAAAATACTAAAACAAAAAAAAAATGAACTACCAATTTTGACTAGACATGCAACTAAGATCGTGGCAATTTTAGGTAAAGAGCAAACTAGACATGCAACTAAGATCGTGGCAATTTTAGGTAAATTATAATTATTAGAGGTATGATAATGCGGGACAGGAACTACGGATTATGGCCGGTCGAGTTATGAAGTATAAAAGGAAGTGATCGTTAATAATTGAAAAATACTAAAATAAACGAAAACAATGAACTACCAATTTTGACTAATTGAAGAAAATTATGAAATTACCGAATAACTAGTACAACATCCCTAATTTAAGTGGTGTATATGAATGTCACTATTTGAATTCAATTTTATGAACAACAGCAACAAGATTATGAGGAGTATAAACAATTTACCATTGCTTCAATTACCAAGTAATATGTCACACCCCATGGTTTGAGGGAATGTTATAAGGAAATTATTAGGTGTAAGCATTTCCATGTTACAAAATAAATAACTTACCATCAAAGTAGTAACATCTTTTAAGATGGAAATATACCATTAGAGCATTATTGTTACGAACTGTATAGCTAAATTACGTAAAAGAGGAACCTACTAACTACTGGCACAATTGAGATCACGACGATTTCAAGCAAATTACGATTGTCGGAGATATAATTATTAAGGATAGGAACTACAAGTTATGACATGTCATGGAAAATTAGACCATGGTGGGACGATTACTTAGTAATTCCATTGTCGAGTTACGAAATATGAAGGGAATTTACTATTAATGCTGGAAAAATACTAACAATAATGAACTACCGACCATGACTGTATATAGAAAATTACAATATAGTTACTAGTGAAAACATCCCCAACTTACGAACTGTGAAGGAATGTTTCTTTTTTTTTTATAAAGTTTTACGAACCATAAGTGCAATGAAATTGTGAGGAGTTCAGCCAATTCACCACGGCTTTAGGTCAACTACCAAGTAATGTATCACATGCGATGGCTTGAAGTAATTTACTATGTTATAAGAAAATTACTAAGTGTAAGCATTCTCATGTTACAAAACGCGTAATTTACCTTCAGAGTAGTAACATATCTTAAGACAATGTTCTAATTTATAGGAAGAAATTCAAAATAGTAGTTTACCCTATAAGAAATGATGTACCTTTTGAAGTATTGATTTTCCTTATAATTAGTAAAATGAATGAGTGCTAATCCTTGATGATCTCAATTATACTGATTCTTAGCGAATTGTTTTTTTTTTTTTTGGGTCAATTCTTAGTAGATTTTTAACAAAGCCTATAATAATATACCTTATTGTATCATAAGTGCCAAATGATGTTTGCAAGTATATGTTGTGTTCATAAAATTAGTTTTAACGTCGTTAAATTACCTCTATGTTTGTAGATATTTGCAAATGCAAACTTTATCTTATAATTCATAATTTCCCTTTTGAATTGGCAAAATCATCTACAACCAAAGTAAACTAAAAATTAAATGGCTATAGCCAGTCAATTTTGCACACGGAATGAAGGTCCCTTCTTCCATATGGGACCCTAGAATCGCCCCCAGTAAGCTTAAGACCAAAGTAGAAAATCCTAGAACGTAGAATTACCGAAGCAGATGTTTTGTGTTCATGAGGGCAGTTTATGGCAAGGACTTTCAAACAAATTAAGATTCGCTTTCACAAAATACTAAGTTATTGATTAAATGTCCAGATAAAATGATTACGTGCCCACAATTTTTCTACATTAGTCGTGCGAGGAAGAGTCGAAACTTTCTCACGAATTCTTTGCCATGATCTCTGAATGCAGTGGAGCAAGTGATCTGAGCATGTAACATACTTTATTTTGCCGCATGATTTGGTTTTCTTGTTCTTTCTTTCTGGGAAGAAACTCAACAGGTGATATTGATTCGGACTATTTTTGGCTTTCCCTTCTCCAATTTATGATCATTTTGTTTTTGCTGATACCTTCAAAGTAAATTAATCTTTGCATAAAAGCATTGGTGTTTGAACAAAAATGGGCCATGAAATGTGTAGCCAGACTGCTGCTTGCTCCTTGTGCTTAAATTATTTGCTAGCTAAAAATCATTTGTGACTATTTTGGCGGAAAGACTAATCATAAATGCACTTATGAAACTTGCTCGTTTCAAGCATCTTCCTAATACAATCCATAAAGTTGAATGATCTGAGCCGAAGAATAAGATATTGTGCAGGCTCAAATAAGACTAAAACGGGAGCTTTTGAAGTTGACATGTCGTGTTTAGGGAATTGGGGGAGACACCTGGGACCAATTGGTGGTGACACTGTCTGCATTTGGTCTATGTAAGTCAAGTTCACGCGTTCATATATGTCCATATTTGTAAGGGAAGGTAAGGACCGGTGTTGATATATCCCTGATTATTCGGTGAAATTATCGCAGAGAATTATGGTATTTGGTCTTAGCCAATCATGTCTTAAATTGTGTGAAAAATGGCTGGTCGTTGTTTGAGGGAAGAACATGTCGCAATGAAGCATTGTGACAGCAGCGAATTTCAAAGGACGCCAAGTCTCCAAGGGGACATGTTGAGAAGCATCGCCTCTCCCTCTTCCATTTTCCAGATCTCTCTCTCCCTTCTTCCATATTTTACCTTCTCTCCAGATGTTTCCCTTTCTCACCGCCTCTTCCGATAAGCCAAAGCAAGTTGCAATGTCATGAATTAGTTTAGGAGATATTTTATATTGGAAAACTGTGGAAAGCTGGGATGCACCGACTTTGCATCCGATAAATGGAGAAGGTGCTCCATGTGCGAGCGTGTGGTGAATAAAGGGAAAAGTGCCAAAAAAGTCCTAAACCTTCTGCCTTTGTGCCGATTTAGTTCTAAACCTTTTTTTGATGCCAATTCAGTCCTAAACCTTTTTAAGTTGTGCCAATTTAGTCCTTTCCGGCCAATTTTGGCCGGATTTTGCTGACTGGACGCCGGCCGGCTAACGTGGTACCATCGACGCTGACGTGGATAACTTTTAATAATATTTTAATATTTTTATTTTTTAAAAAATATTTTTAATTTTTTAATTTTTTTTTCTTTGTCTTTTTCCTCCAGCCGGTCGCCGAGGTCCGACGACCAGCCAGAAGCGACCGCCGGTGAGGGCGAGGGCCCGTGAGGCTCGACCTCGCCAGATCTAGCGAGGGCGAGCCTCACCCATGGCCTGATATGGCGAGGCGGCCACGGGCGAGGCTCGCCCTAGCCGGATCTGGCAAAGTCGAGCCTCGCCGGCCCTCGCCCATGGCCTGATCTGGCGAGGCGGCCATGGACGAGGCTCACCCTCATCGGATCTGGCGAGGTCGAGCCTTGCCGACCCTCACTGGCCACAGGCGAGGCTCGCCTCGCCAGAGCCGGATTTGGCGAGGCTCGCCCATGGCCATGATCTGGCGAGGCGGCTATGGGCGAGGCTCGCCCTCACCGGATCTGGCGAGGTCAAGCCTCGCCGGCCCTCGCCCATGGCCTGATCTGGCAAGGTCGAGCAAGGGCCAGTGAGGCTCGACCTCGCCAGATCCGGCGAGGCGAGCCTCGCCCATGGCCGGATCCGGCGAGGCGGCCACGGCGAGGCTTGCCCTCGCCGGATCTAGCGAGGCCGAGCCTCGCGGCCCTCGCCCTCGCCGGCGGTCGCCTTCGGCGGTCGCCGGACCTCGTGACCGACTGGAGGAAAAAGACAAAAAAAAAATAAAAAAAAAAAAAAAAATAATAATAATAATAATAATAATAATAATAATAATAATAATAATAATAATAAAATATTAAAAATATTTAAAAATAAAAAATATATTAAAAGTTGTCCACGCGCGCCGATCATGCCACGTCAGCCGACCGGCGTCTAGTCAGCAAAATCCAGCCAAAATTGGCCGGAAATGACTGAATTGGCACAACTTAAAAAGGTTTAGGACTGAATCAGCACCAAAAAAAGGTTTAGGACTAAATCGGCACAAAGGCAAAAGGTTTAAGACTTTTTGGCACTTTTCCCGGTGAATAAAGCGACGTAGAGAGAGAACAGAGAAGAGTGTCTTGTTGAGTGCTTGTTTCAGTGGAGCATCCAGTTGACCACCATAGGACCAAATGGGACGAGACTCGCCAGAAAATGGCCGCCAGGTATATCCCAACACACCCTCCATGGACATTCGGGGGAACTGAGCCACATACTTGCAGATGAAAAATCTACTGATCATTTTTCGGTCTTCGTCAAGCCTACTATGAAGATTCACTTGGTTGTGACGATATATATTCAAGTCTCCAAATGGAGGAGTGAGTATTCCGAAACTCCCATTTTAGAGACCCAAACATGGAGTCCAAGCTCTATGAAGCCGCCGTGGAAGGAAATGTGCATTCTTACTTGAGTTGCTTAGAAAAGATAAGCTACTTCTCGATGAAATCATGACCGGGAATCCCACCGAGACTACTTTGCACATCGCAGCCATGCTCAGACACTTGGATTTCACGAAAGAGGTTTTAGTTTGAAAGGCCAAGCTGGCAAGAGAGCAGGATTGTCAAAGTTTGATGCCTCTTCATCTTGCGGCAGCAAAAGGGTACCTTAACATAGTGGCAAGCTTGTTAGAGTCAACCTTAAGATATTTTTCGTCCATGACAAATACAAAAGAAACCCTCTTCACGTCACAACCATGAAAGGGCATGTGGATGTTTTGGAATGCTTGGTTCAAGTGAGACCTGATGCAGCCCGTAGTGTCGTTGAATATTGTCGACCTCTTTTTCGGTGCCCTATTGCGCAGACGCCTGCAGAGACTAATGGCTTGCTAAGTCTATTAGGCTTAGCCCGTACTCTCCCAAACCCACCAATTCACGACTTATCGAGCTTAGGATAACTTGAGGTAATTTACCGTCTCCAAAGGTAGATTATTTTCACTCGAGCTAAGAGATAGGAATTTCTTGTTATGAACTATAAGCTAAGTTACTATGCGAAAAAGGAAAGTACTCGCTAGAGGTGCAATTGAGATCAGAACGATTTGAGGCAAATTACAATTGTTGGAGGTGTAATTACCAACACGGGTAACTACAAGTAATGACCTCTTGAGGGAAATTACACTATGGTAGGAATACTTAGTAATATCATCATCAAGTTATGAAGTATAAAGGGACCATTAACGATTGAAATAAATTAACCATAAAGAACTACCAATCATTATCAATAGATAATTACAAGAGACAAAATGAGTGATTTACCTTCAAAGTAGTAACATCTCTTAAGACAATAATAAGTCTTATAGAAAGTAATTCAAAGTAGTAATTTACCCCATAAGATGTAATGCATCTCTTAAATAGTAATTTTCCTTCTAATTAGTAAATTGAGTGAGTGCTAATCCTTGACAACCTTAATTATACCCATTCTTAGTAAATCGCTAACAAAGTCTAATCATAGTAATATATCTTATTGTATCATAAATTCAAAATGATGTTCATAAGTCAAATTTTTGTGTTCGTAATACTAATTCCGGTGCAGTTAAATTATTTTACGTTGGTAAGTATTTGTAAATGTTAAAGCTATCTTACATTTCTTTTATGCGTATATTGCCTACTATCAAAGTAAGTTACAAGTGATTTGCACTCGGGGTGACGTCTCCTTTTTTTTATTATACGGGATCCTGGACCAGTGATTAATGATGACACCGTCGTTTTTCCTTCGCTAAGAAGCTCGTATTATACGTTTGCTCCCTCATAGAGGAGCTTGTGTTTTTCTTAGATTTTTATAAGACTTAAGAAGCAAACCGTAAGTTAACTTTCAACTTCACATTTTCTTACAAATATTATGTCACTAACTCATACCTGTCCCACAAAGGACCATCATATTGGTAATTTAAAATCATGATCAACAAAAGCATGGTTTAGAAAATGATCACTAATGCTGTTAGAATAATTAAATATTAAATCACGTCTCCATTTAACAGTTTAAACTTTTACAACAATCGGCAGTAATCCCACAAAATTCTTACATGTATCAAAGCTGAAGGCCCTAAGTTCGAATCTTACCAAGTCCGATTTGCATTTCCAATTAAATTTCCACACATAGTTATGGGTAAAAGATCAGACTAAGCATGGGGGAGTGGTTGGAATGGACATCAACAGACCAAAGAGGTAATCATCACAATCACAGGAGAACATTTTATTAGCTGATGTTCTTGGAAAAATGGATCTTAGTCCCCTGCGCAGGGCTTCATCTGCATCCTCTCCGTGACCAAAAGATCAGCAGCCGATCGCACCCGGCTTGGATCCATCCACGAAGAGGCCAATGCAGCTGCACGCCCGCTTGCGTTCTCGAATGCGTGCTCTAAAGGGCTAATGCACAGCGACATCAGAGAAGTCCTCGCCACAGCCATCGGCAAGATGGACAGGATCAAAATCCACATCATGGAGTGGTCCAACCAAACGCACCCTAATACGTCCCCAGCGGTGGGCGCAGCAGCTCTCTATCCTCCTAATGTGCATTGCTCGCCACCTCCGCTGTTGAAAGATTGAATGTCAAAATCAAAAAGATTACATGCCAATAAAACTTTTACATCAGTCGTGCAAGTGATCCGAGTATGTAACGTGCTTACTTTTGTTACATGACTTGATTTTCTTGCTCTTTCTATCCAGAAAGAAACTCAATAGGGCATTCTTTTAGCTCAGTGGAAGCAAAATAGTGTCTCAAATGGAAATAGAGGATGAAGTCACTAGGAATATCGTTAGAATACCCCACTCTCTATTTTAGAGGATCGTCCAGAGAGAAATTTTTTTTAAAACCGAAACGCATTCAAACAGAAAAAGCTGACGTAAACGTTACAGATTGATTTTTTTTTTTTTATTTCGTTCATGTCTTACGAGAAAATATTGGGTACCCTAAGTGCCACGCAATCGGTGCCCTGAACGATTCATTGCGTGACACCTGTCCGGGTGTCAGTCCACGTCGTCCACTTCTCCATTTCAGCAGTTCTGTCTCTCTCCTCTCTCTTCTCACGAATAAATAGGGGCGGGCTCGGCTTGGCTCGGCTCGGCTCGCTGCAGAAGAAAAGACAGGTCATGACTCCTGCCCAAAAGATTTCTCTCTCCTCAGTTAAATTTTCTGCAATTTTCTCTCTCTCACTTTCTCTCTCCTTGCAGAAGAACAAATAGAGAACGATCGAGACCTGCGTTCTCTCTCTCTCCCCTCCGCATCCGCTGGTTGCTTCCATCGCTCCCACGCTGAGGCCGACGCCGCCGACGCTCCTCCTCCTCCCTCTCGCGACATTCGCTCTGCTCTCTCTCTTCCCCCCTCCGCGAAGTTGTGCCTGTCTTCCAGCGAAACGCGACGCCGACGGTCCTCCACCTTCGCCGGTTGCCTCCGTCGGCGTCGGAGTCCATCGCCCCCGTCTCCTCTGCCTCCACCTACGCGCTCGACGCCAACGCGTCGAACCACGACGGCGAAAATGGAGGAGAGAGAAACGACGAAGCAGAAGACGGAGACGAAGAAGCAGAAGTGCGCGCGCTCGAGGTTCTGGACATGGGTCGTCACGTCGGTCGCGTTCCGGCTCGCCCTCGTCTACCTCCCAGGAACCTCCGCCTGTCCACCCTCCCCGAGGTCGCCACCCCTCTCACCAGCATTCGCCGCCGTAACGCCGCCTCTCTTCGCTCCGTCGATCGATTCCCGATCCCCGATCCCCTGCCCCCTCCTCCCTTGAAATCTTGGAGGTCCATTTTCTGATACGATTTCTGGTTTTTCTTGTTTGTTTGTGCCACCTGCAGTTGGCGAAGGCTACTGGTTGAAGCAGTCGGTGATGTCTCTCCCTACGCAGGTTCGGCTCCGTTCGATCAGGAAGGAAGCTGCTTGTTTGCCTACGGTTCTCCTTTGCTGTTGCTCGTTCTCGGACCTCTCGCTGTCGAAAGCTGCTTGTGTTGTTGTATTGTGAATTCACTGAATTATGTTACTTGTGATTGCTCTACGTATTTGTTGACACCCCATTTTTTGAAGGAACCAACCTTGTTAAACTATGCAAGGCAGTCAAGTTAGAGTGTATAGGGATTCCTATTCCCAAAGAAAAGCCCTTTTAGAGGCTATGCTCAGACTAAGCTGAACTTTCTTTATTGCTACAATGTGATTTGTATTAGGCATTCTAGTTGCCTCTTCCCAAGGATCGGTACCAATGCTTTGTATGGGAAGGAGGGAGGGGAAGGAAAATTGGGGTAAAGTTTGAAACTTTGGCGCAGAGAGGACAGAAATTTAAATTTTCTTTCCATTTTCATCCCATTTTTGCCTTCTAAACGAAGTATAAGAATGATTGACTGGAGAGGATAAAGCAGGGCAGGTAAGGTTGTCAATTTGGAATAGATGGTAAGATATGCTCAATGATAGTTGCTCTTGTCCTGGGGTTATATGTGTTAATGCTTGGGGTGGTTGTGGATCTAGAGTAGCAGAAGCAACTCCTGGTTTAGATTGTCTCAAAACTATGATGACGTGTAGCTTTCCCTGAATTCTAGACAAGGCATTTCATCAATTTTATCGACAAAGTCCTTATTGGTTGCTTCTTTGTTGGTTGTATTGAGTGCCAAAATCTAGTCATGCAATCTAGTCCTAAAAGATCTCCTTTCTAGATCAAATCCCTGAGACTTCTGAGTAGGTTGATCTAATGGTATTTCTGTTCTGAGTGATTGGAAGGAGAGAGGAATTAACTTGACAACTTTTGGGGTTAGCTTGATCTCAAGGCCGGTTTCAAGTAGGAGTAGAATAATTTTGTTTCTACAGGATTCTGGTTTAGATTCCATTTTCACCAAGGTGCCATACTCTATTGGCTTGCCAGTCTTCACAACTCAGCCAGAAAAAAAGTAGTACCGTGTTCATTCGTCTCGTGTGTTCTTCTCACTCTGAATTTTGGCATATAATGATCATACAAGACAATTGCATGCTGTTTTCCCCAGCCTCCCTGCAGTAATGTATTTAAAATTCCTTCCCGTCCATAACGGTGTCATTTGACCAGATAAATTGTGCTTGATAGCACGATACTTTTCTTTCTCGGTTGGAGAACATGTTCCTTCTTTTCATCAGCACTCGAAACCTATCTCATTCTATGGATACTGCAAATATGACTTATTGGCTTGTCAATGCTTAAGACTGGCTTAGAGCATTATCTAACTCTCCTTGAAGAATTATATGCAAATGCTCTGGGGGTGTTTCTTTATCGCTATTGGTACTTGAGTTAGTCTAAACTGACAAGATGGTATACAACAAAAAGCCTGAATTGTGATTTTTATCAACCCCCAACACAAAACCCCCAACACACCCCCCTTCCCCTCTCCCCCAACAAAAACCCAAAACAAAATTCAGTTGTATGGAGGAAAAGCCTGATTACAGTACTCTTCTCTGTTTTGGGGTTTTTCCTCCTTTTAAGTGGGGTGGAGGCATATGGTGTGGCCAGGACATTGTCCTGTGACAGTTAAAAAGCTCATGCAAATTATTAATGCACCTGGTCAATAAAAGGCAGAAAAGGCACATTGATTGTTTCCCTTACCGCAGGATCATAAATGTCTATTTCTTGATGGGCACAATTCAGATCGCCAGTCAAAATCACGGGCTTCGACTTTTCAAGTTCCTGTATTGCCAACAGCAAGCACAAATTTGAGTAAGAGATGAAACAATATTGCAACATAATAAAAATGGTAGTCTATCGGAAAACCTTTATAGGTTGTAGAATTGATCCATGATATGGTGAATAATGACTCCAGAACAAAAGTCTAGATAGCTTTATCAAAAAACAAAAGGGCTACATAGTTCGTGAAATGTCATTGCCTCAATTTTGGCCGGGTCATTATTAGGCAACACGACTTCACCGATGCTTGAACCAGAATTTTTCTGCAGAAAAAATGAATGCTAAATGGTCAAGTCCCCAAAACAGGGGTGATAACTTAAAAGCAAGAACCACTCACGCATGGGAGTTCACCTAATGTGAAGCGAGAGGCCTCATGAGAAAGATCAAAAGATACTTACTGACTTCAAATTTTACGCGAAAGACATGATTGTATGACCAATAAAATCCGGAAAAGTTCACCCTTTCTTTTTCATTTTACCACGAACCGGTCTGGATTTCTTCACAAGCAGTCTAAAACAACATGTCAAAGAACTTCTCTAAAAAGCAAGAACCATCTATCCTCTTGTGCATTTGCAAATGAACCGAGCACTCCATCTTAATCTGACTAAAAGAAGAACTACCCACATGAAAGCATTTGAGAAAGACCAACATAATGGAATTAGGCGAGGGAGACGGACCGAGTTCTCTGTAGACTTTGCTTCTGCCGTCGACGGAGCTACAAGCCCGGACCATACAGCGTGAGACCGAGGATTTGTGCGGTTGCAAAGCCCGCCATCTTGACCCAAACAAAGCAGATTCTCAAGACCTTGCTCTTTGTTGAAGGCAAATTCTCAAGACCTCATGGTTTTCTATCAGTAATATTCACTTCCCTGCTCAATAATCTCCCTTACAAGCATTTCGACTAGGGTTCAGGCGAAACCCCTGAACCCTAGTCGAAATGCTTGCCTCATGGATGAAAGAATGCACAGAGAGTCACACTCAGAGAGAGAGGCAGTACGGTGTTGCTGAGCAAGGAAGAAGAGACACAGCACGAGAGCATACCCGAGACCTCACCGAACCGTGAGGGAAGAACCGCCAAAAGCGAGGAGGTCATGAGAGAGGCGAGCGAAATTGGCCGTCGGGAGAGAGCGCGATTTAGGAAGGAGTGCGCCGAGAGAATGAAGCCCTGAGATGAGATGAGGCCATTGAGTGGAGAGAGAAAGGCCTTCGAGGGCGGTCTTGAGAGTCTCCACTAGCTTCGACCTGTACGCGACGAAACGAAACACGAGGAAATGCGGAGGTGGGTCAGCTCAAAATCAATCCAGCGAAATCGTGGACGGAAAGGCGGCAAGAGAGGGATCGAGAAGGGGAAGTTTACTGCTTGAGCAAGCTCTCGATCTTGCGGGACTTGTGCTCGATCCTGGAGATGATGGCCTCCTCGTTGTCCGCCTCCACGAAGTCGTCCGTCGCCACCATCATTTTGGCGAAGCGCCAAAAAAGCAACTGAATAACCGGCACTTCATATAATGCGTCGGCAAGTAACTGAATCGCCAAATACTCGAAGAAGTTCTTCAAAAAACTTCTCTGTCCCTCAAAATTTTTTCCATATCCATAAATTTCAAAATCAGGGAACCACAAGACACATTTTACTGACTTCCACAAAACTTGTCTCTCCGCAGATTTCCCTATGATGGTCTGGTATGGGTGATGGAGTCCCCACATAATCTTGGCATCAGTCAATGACGGGTCGAATATGGAGGATTCAAGGAGAGATGTGGTGGCGGCCATTCTTAAAGGATCATAATTGCATAAGCCACAGCCTCTGCTTCGATAACGCCAGATAAATCTAGTTCAATTCTAGAAGATAACTAGCGAAGCTCACAATCAACCTAGCCTTCAAAATGCGTCGGCAATTATACTCCGGTAGTTACCTTTCGACAGCGAGAGGTCCGAGAACGAGCAACAGCAAAGGAGAACCGTAGGCAAACAAGCAGCTTCCTTCCTGATCGAATGGAGCCGAACCTGCGTAGGGAGAGACATCACCGACTACTTCAACCAGTAGCCTTCGCCAACCGGGTGGCACAAACAAACAAGAAAAACCAGAAATCGTATCGTAAAATGGACCTCCAAGATTTCAAGGGAGGAGGGGGCGGGGATCGGGGATCGGGAATCGATCGACGGAGCGAAGAGAGGCGGCGTTACGGCGGCGAATGCTGGTGAGAGGGGTGGCGACCTCGGGGCTGGTGGATAGGCGGAGGTTCCTAGGAGGTAGACGAGGGCGAGCCGGAATGCGACCGACGCGACGACCCATGTCCAGAATGTCAAGAACACAAGACAGCAGCTTATTCAACAAATGAAAACAAAAGCCAGGAGCATAGATGATGCTGAGAAATGTGTAGAACGAAGAAGATCTACGGTTAAAAATAAAGAAAGGAAAGAAGAAGGATGATCTACAGATCAAGAGATTGCATGAAGAAAGGCTACGAAGTCGGCCAAAATCGCTACTCTGTTCATTTACTTTGTTTCTTCCTTTACTCTGTACCTTAGCTGTTATGACTGGTATTCGGTTAGTCCGTGCGGTTAAGTAGTTGACTTTTTCCTTTCAAACTGCCTTGGTGTAAAACAGATTCATTGAGAGAAATAGAATAGATATAAGAAGGAGTTCTCTCATACTGTAATCTCTCAAGGAAATTGAAAATACAGAAGAAATACATTCTCTATCTCTCTCTCTTTTTCTCTCTCGATCGATTTCCTTCATTCTGTTTCTATTCGTAAAGTTCTTCATGGTATCAGAACAGTCATCCTGAAGAAATCATCTCAAGTCTGTATAAAAATGGCTGAATCTACAGCAGATTGGATTCAGGAATCGAAGCCTCATTGATCTGTGAGTCGATATTCTTCATCTTCCTTCAAAATCTATATCATCAGAAACCGATTTACTGCATCATACTGCAAAACCAGTAAAGGTTGTATTCGAAACAAGCAGTGTTCAAAGATCTGGAACAGTAGAATGGCAGCAAAAAGCTCAAGATATCCATTTCCTATTCATGTCAACATCTTGAACTTTGTTACAATCAGATTAACTGAGAATAACTTTCTCCTATGGCAAGCTCAGTTTCATAGATTTTTAAGAAGTCAAGATCTGTTTGGATTTGTGAATGGAGAAACTCCACCGCCTGCTAAAACACTATAGGAAGAAGAAGGGGATCAAACACTTGATATCCCTAATCCTGACTATAGTGACTGGATTAAAACGGATCAACTCATTTCCTCTTGGATTAGTGGTGCTGTTTCAGAAGACATACTTAGCCTAATAATCGGCTTGAACACAGCCTATGAACTTTGGCAGACTCTGCTTAATCGATTCACCCAAAAATCTGTGGCAAAGGAGTTTGAATTAAGAGGAAAATTGTAGACTTGTTAGAAACGTGATAGAACTCTATCAACATATCTCAAAGAATACAAGACAATATGTGATCAATTAAATGTCATAGGAAAACCAGTAGATGACATAACAAAACTGTTTGGCATTTTAGAAGGTTTGGGGTCCGAGTATGAGAGCTTTAAAACAACAATTTATTGTTTAAAGCCTCAACCGGAATATGATGAAGTGATCTCTCATCTAGAGAGGTTTGAATCAAGACTGCAAAACTATTCCTCAAGTCAGTTCAGTCCAAATCTAGCCTATTATGGTCAAAGGAAGACTGAAGCTATACATGAGTTTAATAGAAGTTTTCTACAGCAAAATAACAATCTTGGAAATTCAAGGGGTTATAGTCGTGGAGGCAGAAGTATTGGAAGAGGAAGACCATTCAGTAGCAGATACAGAAATTTTGGAAGTCTTGGAAGAAATATGAATTACAGGACTAATAACTCGAGCTATGAACAGGGGAGTCAACATCTTAACCAGGCTAATATTTCCTCTACCTTGAATTCTGGTCAGGGGTTCAGACCTTATAATGGTACAGCTCAGAGGTATACAGAAGCCAAGATTTATCCACCATCAAATCTAACTTTTCATAAAGATGTGCAGATGGAAAAAGCAACAACAAACATTCGACTGGAGTGCCAGATCTGCAGAAAACCAGGTCACGATGCATTGCACTGTTGGTATAGATTTGATAATTCTTACCAAGCTGAAGAAATACCAACAGCTCTATCAGCACTCCACATTGAGGAAACTAATGGAAATGAATGGTATCCTGATACTACCACCGCCCGCGGTGGAAGCGTTGGTTAGGACTTGGTACCCCAAACGCAGGGGGAAGGGTTCGAACCTCCGTGGAAGCGATGCTTCAATGCATAACGCGCGTCTTACCTGCGCTTGGGGGTCAGCGGTGGGGGCCCCCGGCGCTCCAGGGTTTACTCTCCCCGCGAAGCGGCGTTCGGAGGTTCCCTGGGTTACCAAAAAAAAAAAATGGTATCCTGATACTGGAGCAACTGCTCACATCTCGGCAAATGCTGGTATTCTCCAAAACTTTTCTAAGAATGCTGGTACTGATACAGTAATGATTGGCAACGGTTCATGTTTACCTGTGAAATATATTGGGAATACAACGCTAACTACTGCTACTTCTACCTTGCCTCTAAAAGATGTGTTAATCGTTCCAGCAATTAAGAAAAATCTTCTGTCAATCTCTAGACTAACCGAAGATTATCCCTATTCTTTTGTCTTTGACAAGATTGGGGTGTACATAAAGGACAGCACCACCAACATAACCAAGATGCTAGGGAAGAAGGAGAAGGGACTATACAGAATTGATCCTTGTGCTGCAGAGGTGTTCTTTACTCAAAGACAGAAGATCACGGGAGAAAACATATGGCATCAAAGGCTAGCTCACACAAATCAGAATGTCCTGAAGCATTTGAAGAATCAAAAGTTAATCCAGTGTCATACAGAATCACAATCTATGTGTAGAAGTTGTCAGCTCGCTAAGAACACAGCTCTACCCTTTCCTATGTCAAGATCTGTAGCAAATAAACCTCTAGAACAAGTCCATTGTGACATCTTGGGACCTTCTCTAGTCAACTCTTATCAGAATTTCAAGTATTATGTGATCTTTGTTGATAACTTTTCTCGATTCAGCTGGATATATCCATTGAAACTAAAATCAGACTTCTATGATATCTTTCTTATGTTTCAGAAGTTAGTAGAAAACCAGCACAATTGTAAAATTAAGAGGTTTCAATGCGATGGTGGGGGAGAGTTTGTCAGTCACAAGTTTAAAGCTCATCTACAGAGTTGTGGCATTCAACAGCTTATCTCCTGTCCATATACACCCGAACAGAATGGAATACCTGAGAGAAAACATCGACATATAGTTGAGCTTGGTCTGGCTATGCTATATCATGCAAAAATCCAATTAAAATTTTGGGTTGATGCATTTATGACAGCAAACTATACTGTCAATATACTTCCTACTCCACAGTTAAAGATGCAATCTCCCTTTCTCAAGCTATATAAGTATAAGCCAAGATATGATCATCTCAGAGTATTCGGGTGTGCTTGCTATCCCTGCCTTCGACCCTATGCACAACACAAGCTAGATCCACGATCACTTACCTGTGTGTTTCTCGGATACAGTACTCACCATAAAGGATACCGATGTTTGGTACCTACTACTGGTTATGTGTACATCAGTCGACATGTAATTTTTGATGAGAAGTTCTTCCCTTTCTCTAAAAAGCTGGCAACACAGTCCTCAACATATACACAACTGTATAAACTATGGACAGAAGAAGAGAAATTCTTACAAGCTCCAAGCATAGAGCCTGACAATACTTCATCATCTCATCAAACAAAGTATGTCCCAGCTGAGCAAGTTTTTGCAGAACATATAGATCCTATCTCTATAACTGTATCATCAGATGATCAAGCTCCATCTCCTATTCAAAGTATTTCTCCACAAGAGAACATATCTGGAACCACCACAGAGATAGTAACAGAACCAGCTATCGAACAAACACAGTCTATCCATCCTGTGCAAGGTACACAACCTACTCATCACATGCAAACCAGATCTAAATCTGGTATAATTAAAGCTAATCCTCGATATGCATGTCTTGCTCAATATCAAGTTCCTTCAGAACCAAAATCATTAAAATCTGCTCTAGCAGATCCAGGATGGTATAAGGCAATGCAAGAAGAAATGAACGCTTTACACCAGAATCAAACTTGGCTATTGGTTCCTCGTACTAATAACATGAATGTTATTGGTTGCAAATGGGTGTTCAAGACTAAACTTACTTCTACTGGTAGTCTTGATCGATTGAAGGCTCGTCTAGTAGCCAAGGGATTTCATCAGGAAGAAGGAATCGACTTCATAGAAACCTTTAGTCCTGTGATAAAACATGCAACTATTAGACTTACTCTCTCTGTAGCAATGGTACAACACTGGTCTATACACCAACTTGATGTCAAGAACGCTTTCTTACATGGCACCTTGAATGAAACTGTGTACATGGAACAACCTCCTGGTTTTGTTCATCCACAATATTCTCAATATGTATGTCTGCTTCAAAAGTCACTCTATGGACTGCGTCAAGCACCATGTGCCTGGTATGATAAATTCAGCAATTTCTTACTTGAGGTTGGATTTTTCTGCAGTTCAACTGACCCATCTCTGTTCATACTTCATCAAGAACAAGAGACAATATTGTTACTTCTATATGTAGACGATATAATCCTCACTGGCAGCTTAGAATCATTGCTACAGACCCTTATTCATTCACTCAGCATTCAATTCCATATGAAAGATCTTGGTCAGCTTCATTACTTTCTTGGAATTGAAGCCACACGAACGTCTACCGAGCTGTTCTTATGCCAAACCAAGTATGCCCTTGACTTACTGTCTCGTGCAAATATGATTGATTGTAAACCTATTGCTACACCTCTTTCTCTTAAACCAGTTATACTTGAAAGAGATGCTGTTCTTCTTCCAAATCCCATGAACTACCGAAGTCTCGTAGGAGGCCTACAATATCTCACTATTACCAGGCCTGATCTTGCCTTTGCGACAAATATCCTATGTCAGAAATTACAACATCCTACTATTGGAGATCTCCTTCAACTAAAACGAGTTCTTCGATATGTAAAAGGCACAATTCACCTCGGTATGTCACTTCATTCTCACAGCTCCCTCCAATTATATGGCTTCTCTGATGCAGATTAGGCTGGCTGTCTTCAAACTAGACGTTCTACCACAGGCTTCTGTACTTACCTCGGTTCTAATCTCATCTCATGGACCGCTAAGAAACAATCAACTGTTTCTCGTTCCTCAACTGAAGCTGAATATAGAGCTCTTGCCTCAGCAACATCTGATCTTACCTGGATTTCTTTTGTTCTCAGAGATATTAGAGTTTCGCTTCACTCACCAACCATACTATTCTGTGACAATCAATCTACCATATCTCTCACAGCGAATCCTATACTTCATGCTCATACAAAACACATTGAGGTCGATTTCCACTTTGTCCGAGAAAAAGTTGCATCTGGATCTCTGTGTGTTAAATATGTTCCCAGCCAGAACCAAGTTGCTGATATCTTTACCAAGCCACTATCTAAACTAACACACTCCTCTCTTCGTCTCAAATTGGGCATTGGTTCTTCCCCCGTGCCCAATTTGCGGGGGGATGTCAAGAACACAAGACAGCAGCTTATTCAACAAATGAAAACAAAAGCCAGGAGCATAGATGATGCTGAGAAATGTGTAGAACGAAGAAGATCTACGGTTAAAAATAAAGAAATGAAAGAAGAAGGATGATCTACAGGTCAAGAGATTGCATGAAGAAAGGTTACGAAGTCGGCCAAAATCACTACTCTGTTCATTTACTCTGTTTCTTCCTTTACTCTGTACCTTAGCTGTTATGACCGGTATTCGGTTAGTCCGTGCAGTTAAGTAGTTGACTTTTTCCTTTCAAACTGCCTTGGTGTAAAACAGATTCATTGAGTGAAGAACTTTACGAATAGAAACAGAGATGAAGGAAATCGATCGAGAGAGAAAAAGAGAGAGAGATAGAGAATGTATTTCTTATGTATTTTCAATTTCCATGAGAGATTACAGTATGAGAGAACTCCTTCTTATATCTATTTTATTTCTCTCAATGAATCTGTTTTACACCAAGGCAGTTTGAAAGGAAAAAGTCAACTACTTAACTGCACGGACTAACCGAATACCGGTCATAACAGCTAAGGTACAGAGTAAAGGAAGAAACAGAGTAAATGAATAGAGTAGCGATTTTGGCCGACTTCGTAGCCTTTCTTCATGCAATCTCTTGACCTGTAGATCATCCTTCTTCTTTCCTTTCTTTATTTTTAACCGTAGATCTTCTTCATTCTACACATTTCTCAGCATCATCTATGCTCCTGGCTTTTGTTTTCATTTGTTGAATAAGCTGCTGTCTTGTGTTCTTGACACTCTCCATTGAAACACAGCCTATGAACTTTGGCAGACTCTGCTTAATCGTCTCCATTGAAACAATTAACCCCGAGCGCGCGCGCTTCTGCTTCTTCGCCTCCGTCTTCTGCTTCGTCGTTTCTCTCTCCTCCATTTTCGCCTTCGTGGTTCGACGCGTTGGCGTCGGGCGCGTAGGCGGAGGTGGAGGAGACGGGGGCGACGGACTCCGACGCCGACGGAGGCAACCGGCGAAGGTGGAGGACCATCGGCGTCGCGTTTCGCTGGAAGATAGGCACGACTTCGTGGAGGGGGGAAGAAAGAGAGAGCAAAGCGAACGTCGCGAGAGGGAGGAGGAGGAGCGTCGGCGGCATCGGCCTCAGCGTGGGAGCGATGGAAGCAACCAGCGGATGCGGAGGGGAGAGAGAGAGAACACAGGTCTCGATCGTTCTTTGTTTGTTCTTCTGCGAGGAGAGAGAAAGTGAGAGAGAGAAAATTGCAGAAAATTTGACTGAGTAGAGAGAAATCTTTTGGGCGGGAGTCATGACCTGTCTTTTCTTCTGCAACGAGCCGAGCCGAGCCAAGCCGAGCCCGCCCCTATTTATTCGTGAGGAGAGAGAGGAGAGAGACAGAACTGCTGAAACGGAGAAGTGGACGACGTGGACTGACACCCGGACAGGTGTCACGCAATGAATCGTTCAGGGCACCGATTGCGTGGCACTGTTAGGGTACCCAATATTTTCTCATGTCTTACGGAAAAGCTGACTTGTTCTACAGGATTTTTTCTGTCCTATGACTTTATACTACAAGTGGGACAATTTTATTTTGATTTTTTTTGTCAAATTACTCGTTGCTGACAGGAGAGTCTCCAAGATGTTAGCCACCTTAGACGTCCAGCTGTAGTTTTTGTCTTCTCTTCTTCAATCTTGGACAGCTGTGAATTTCTCAACTTGCTTGCTCTCGACGTAGTTACCAAATTGCCAGTTGGACAGCCGCTAGAGAAATCTGGATGGTTCATGAAATGGATCACAAATTTCACCGGAACAAAAATGGGCAAATCGAATGTAAAGCAAGACTGCTGCTCGCTCATTGTGCTTAAATTATTTGCTAGCTCGGAATCATTAGCAACTATGTCGGTAAAAAGACTAAGCGTAAATGCACTCATGATGCTGTTGCTCATTTCAAGCATCTTTCCTACCACAATCCATCAAGTTGAATAATCTTAGCTGAAGAATAAGGGAATGTGCAGGCTCAAATAAGACTATAGAAGGAGCTTTTCAAGTTGACCTGCCGTGTTTAGGAAATTGGGGGATGCATCTAGGGATGATTTGATGGGGAGATTGTATGCATTTAGTCTGTGTAGGTCAAGTTCGCGGGTTCATATATGTCCATATTCACTAGTAAAGGACAGGGACAAAGTTGAAAAGATTGCGGGTTCCTTCTCAATTCTCCCAAGAACTAGTTGTAAGTAGATTCGAAATGTCTGCAACCGATCTGCGTTGCCCGAGTTTGACTACGTCCATAGAGCCATGAGCGACATTTGTCCAAGCGTTTGTGTCCAGAAACATCCGAGGCATCTTCACCTAAATGAGATTTAAAAGATATCCGATCATTTAGATTCACTTACAAATTGACATACGTTCGAAGTATTACGTCAGCAGCTGATATGACAAAATTACTGCCTGTATTCTAGATCGAGCCAGCCATTATGACTACGGAGGGGTAGCTTGGCTTGGACTTGCAACAATGTTCGGCCTCTACACAGCACTGGCCACTTTGATGGCAAAGCTTGATGCGTTTGTGCCTCCAGATCTGGCCTCGTCCATGGCTCATGAGGTAGCTTGTCCACACATCCAGCGACGGTGGCTCATACATGGCCGCAAGCCTTGACGGCAAAGTTGAGATCCCAACCATCATGGTAGAGAATGAAGATCAACTCTCTTTGGCAGAATTCGTTGGTGGCATGGCAAGGCTAATGCCTCCACATTGAGCTTAAACCATTCACAAGCTTGAAATCATTAGGAATTACCATGTTGAGAAGACCAAATCTAATGTGCTAATGGTACTATTATCATTTGTAACCATCTTCCTAACACGACCATATGAGAGTATAATTTCTTTGAAAGTGCCTAGGTTACGTAATTTCATGTTTGTACGAATCAAATGATTTCACAACTAGTTTTGCATGACTAGAGTGCGATTGCTTTGCATGATCAAAGGATGTCCAGGCTCAACGGAGACTTGAGCCACATACCACCAATCATTTTTCGCTTTTCATCAAACCTACCTTGAAAGTTGACTTGGTGACAATATACATTCAAGCCCCCAAATTGAGTAGTGAGTATTTCGAAACTCCCGTTTTAGAGAGCCAAACATGGAGTCTGAGCTCCACGAAGCCACCATGAAAGGAGACGTGCCTTCTTTGCTTGAGTTGCTTGGAAAAGATAAGCTGCTTCTCGACCGAATCACGACTAGGAATCACACGGAGACTCCTGTGTATATGTCAGCCATGCTCGAACACTTAGAATTTGTAGAAGAGGTCCTAGCTCGCAAGGCTGAGCTAGCAAGAGAGCAGGATTCTCAGAGATCGACGCCTTTTCATCTCGCAGAAGCAAAAGGATACGTTAACATAGTGACAAGCTTGTCAAGAGTCAGCCTAAGATATGTTTCATCAGTGTCCAAGCTTTCGCATTGTCCATATTCTTAAGAAAAGGACAGGAATGGTGTTTGATATATTTCTGATTGTTCGGCAAAATTACCTTAGAGAATTTTAGTCTTTGATCTTGGCCAATCATCTCTAAGATTCTGTGTAAAATGTCCAGTCGTGGTTTAAGGGAAGAACATCGTCGCGATAAAGACGAAAGAAGTGACGATCAAGAGAATGGTAGCTTCCTTCAGACCAATTAACGAGGACATTTAAACAATTTAAAACTCGATTTCACAAAACAACAAACTTAAAGGAGAGATTGCAGGTTTCTTCTTAATTCCCCTAAGAACCAGTTGTAAGTAAAATTCCAAATGTTGACAACGGATTGGCGCGGCGGAGTTTGACTAGGTCTATAGAGCCGTGAGCTAACATATCTTCTAGCGTGTGTACAGAAACATTTGAGGCGCAACGTTCGGCCAACGGAAACTTGAGCTACGTACTTGCAGAAAAAAGATGTCTAATTTTTTACCAATCATTGTTTGGTCCTCGTCAAGCCTAACTTTACAATATATATTCAAGGCCCCAAATGGAGTAGTGAGCATCCCGAAATTCCCATTTTAGAGAGCCAAACATGGAGTCCGAGCTCTACGAAGCCGCCATGAACGAAACGTGCATTCTTTGCTTGGAAAAGATAAGCTGCTTCTTGATAGAATCGTGATTGGGAATCACAATGAGACTCCTTTGCACATCGCAACCATGCTTGGACACTTGGATGTCGTGGAAGCGATCCTAGCTCGGAAGGCTGAGTTGGCAAGAGAGCAAGATTATCAAAGTTCAACCCCTCTTCATCTTGCGGCAGCAAAAGGTTACCTTGACATAGTGGAAAGCTTGGTAAGAGTCAGCCCTGAAACTCGTTTTGTCCATGACAAATACAAAAGAACCCTCTTCATGTCACGGTTATGAAAGGGCGTGTCGATGTGTTGGAATGCTTGGTTCAAGCGACACATGATGTTTATGAAAGATATCTTGGGTGATGATCAGTTCATCAACTCAAGGGACGAAGATGGCAATACGATTTTGCATTTGGCTGCTTCAAATGGACAAATCGAGGTATGTTCATACAACTAAGCCTTTGCTCTAGTCAAATTCAGTGAGCTTATCAACGAAAAAGGCAATTCTAGCAAACATGAATGTCCTAGAGATATTCGGAAGTTAAAAGATATCCATTTATAAATCATTAGGGAAAAGTGTCAAAAGATCTGAACTTTTTAATTGTGTCATTTTAACCATAAATATTTTTATCTAATATCAATTCAGTCATTCAGGTTAACTTTGGCCAAAAATTGCTAATATGCGGTTGTCCAACGTGGCATGGCCAATGCTAATATGGACAAATTTATATTTTTGTTTTCAATTATTTTAATATTCTTCTGATTTTTTTTTCTTTTCTTTTTTCGTTTCTTCTTCCTTTTATTGGCTATTGGCCATGGCAGGGCAAGTTGGCCTTGGCTTGGGCAAGGGCCAGTCTTGCCTGATTTGGCAAGGCTTGGCCTCGCCTAGGCTAAATCTAGTAAGGCTGCCCTAGCCTGAGTGAGGGGAGCGCTCTTTAGGGTTCAACCTCGTCGTGGCAGGCGACAGAGACCCTCACCCAAGTGAGGCCAGTCCACCCGGCCATGGCCAATGGTCAACGATTGGTCATAAGGAAAAGGATGTAAAAAGGAAAAAAATTTTAAAAAATATATGAAAATATTATTAAAAAATTTTCACATCAGCGCCGATCATGCCACATAGATTGGACGGGGTCCAAATCAACATTATCTAGTTGAAATTAGCAAAATGACTGAATTGACATTAGGTTATAAGGTTTATGAAAAAATTGACACAATTAAAATGTTTAGGATTATGTTAACACCATTGTTATAGGTTTAGAACTTTTCTGAGACTTTTTCCTAAATCATCACAAGTTTTGATATTTGGAAAAGAAGTCATTTGTCCAGATAATTAACAACAACTTTGTGCTTCACACTATTTTCACGCTAATTTCTTCTAGATTAGAAGGAATATAAAAACAGAGAAGCAGAAGAAATTCAACAAGAGATGAGATTCCCTTTGAGGGCATCATTTAATAGTCACAAACATTAGAGGACTTAAAAACAAAAGAAGCAAACTTAGTCCTCAAAAGTATATAACATGGGCTTGTCTAGTTCAAATCCAACATCAATTGACACATTCTATTGTTACTCCTCTATAGACTATAATCTACCTGACTAGTAAAGGAGTAGACTCGAATATTATGAACTCCAAAGGTTTCGTGGCACTAAGCCTACTAGCACAAGGCCAAAGCGTGGAAAGAGCTTCAGAGATTAAGGATTCTGCTCATCAAACTTCAGAGAATCATGACCTGTCCATATAAACCAATGCAAAAAACATGGTTACCGAAGAGAGCAAGAGGGGAGAAGAGAAAGTGGCAAAACGATATTCATAAGATGCTAATGGTGGCGGCGGCATTGGTAGCTATTATAGCTTACGAAGCTGGTAGGGAACCAGCAAAGGCACCAGCAAAGGCACCTCCGGACATGGAATGGCTTTACAAGGTGTTCATGGCATTTAACACGATGAGCTTCATGGCATCGCTTAGCACCATTATGCTTCTCATAAGTGGTCCTCCCTTAAAAGCAGCGTCGGATCACCACGTGGATTGCAATGCTAAGTATGTGAGTTGTGATAACCTTCACGGCGTTGAGTTATTCAATCCTCATGGTATTATCCTCACCGGATGAGGGAGAAATAAAGTATGCTAATGATAAAGTAGTCGTAACTGTATGGGGGGGATTGATGTTTCTTATTTTCTTGTGCCATACAATCCGCTTAATCTGGAAATTGGTGCGCAAAGTCCTGAAATTTGTCTACAAAGCCTTCGGGAAAGGGAAGAGGGAGAATTTTACGGTTTAGTGGCTGTCTATTATACAGGTTTGTTTGTCCTAGAAGAAATGCACTGAGCCATGAAGCCATGCAAGAGTAGATGCTATATAGTATGTGCTATTCAGCATGCTCTTTAGCCAATTATGTACGATACGTCTGAGAATGCAATGCGCTTGTCTATGTGCCGGTTTAAACCATAAGTGTCTTAGGCGTGTTGATGGATGACGCATGTAAAAGAATGGAGTTTACATGGACGATGGAATGGAGTATAAACAATAGGTATTATTAATACATGGAAATCTCTTCTCTTTCTTCTTTCTTCATGTGATGTACTTAATGTGAGGAGTGAGTTGCGGTTGTAGCCAGATTACAGATGGTTACAAGCAAGAGGAGAACACGTAATAAGGTCTTTGTTCCCTTAATCAGGTTAGGTATGAAAGGGGGACTATCTAGATCTGGCGAGGCCGAGCCTCCCCAGTGGCTAAGCAAGTCTCCAGCGAGTTCGTCAAACCTTGCCCTAGCCTGGCAAGCCTCTAGTGAGCTCGCTGGAGCTTACCCAACCAGTCGTCAGCGATCGGCAATGGCAATGGAAGAAGAAGAGAGAGGGAAGAAGAACAAGAAGAAGAAAGAGAGGAGAAAAAAAAAATGGGTTGGCTTTGATTCTGGAATTGTTTCCGAGAATAAAAAATCAACTTTTTTCTACTCCTTGATTCCATTCCAAATCTATTCTTAGAAACAAAGTTTTTATCAAACAGATTTCTACTTCAAATCTACTCCCAACTAACAAAAGAATAGAAATGTTTACTATTTGGCAGGTTGCCAAATGCGCCCTAAGTGTAAGTACTATCAAGCGATAAATTGAGTGATTTACCTTCAAAGTAGTAATGTCTCTTAATACAATCATATGCCTTATAGTGAGTAATTAAGAGTAGTAATTTACCCTGATGAGATGTAATGCACCTCTAAGGTAGTCATTTCCCTTATAATTAGTAAAAAGAGTGAGTGCTAATTCTTGTTGATCTCAATTATACTTTTTCTTAATAAATTGCTAGCACGGTCTAATTGTAGTAACATCTTTATTGTATCATAACTGCAAAATGATGTTTGTAAGTCATACTTTTGTGTTCATAAAATTAGTTTCAGCGTTATTAAATTACCTTTACGTCCTTAAGTACTAGTAAATACGAAAATGATCTTGCGATTCATAAATTATCTGTGTTGGTAACCAGCCGCTTTGGCACCTGGGATGCGGTCACTTTTTTTCTCATAGCAGACTTTAGACCTGTGGCTAATGATATGATCCCGTCATTTTTATGACTCAAATTTAATGAGCCTAATTTGATACGAGTAACTTGTTTTTTTTTTTTCCCAAAATGGGCTAATATGGAGTGAGAAAACTATAGTCCAACCCATTATTTCAAAACCCACAAATCCACGAGACTTAGGCCGTCCAGACGAGACAATGAGTCTTCCTCCATCACCAAGTGCTGCCGCCCCCTCTCTTGCCCCGATCCTTCCGCCTCTGATGACCTGCCGGCCGCCAGGCCTTCGCCTCCCCCGGCATTTTTATGACTCAAATTTAATGAGCCCAATTTGGTACCAGTAACTCGTTTTATTTATTTATTTTCCCCTAAAATGGGCTAGGATGGACTGAAAAAAACTATAGTCCAACCCATTATGTCAAAACCCACGCACCTATGAGACTGGGGCCGTCCAGACGAGACAATGAGTCTTCCTCCATCTCCAAGTGCCACGCCCCTTCACTTGCCCCAATCCTTCTGCCTCCGATGACCTGCCGGCCACCATGTCTTCACCTCCTCCGGCACTGGTCATGATGGGCATGTCCCCGAACTGCTCCTCAACTTGAAGTCCCGCCAAGTCCCGGTTGGTGTCATTCAAGATGATGAATTTGATGCAGGTACAAGTGTTATGGGAGACCGATCCGCTCGTCAAGGGGAGGGAAGGAGTTGGGAGCCGGTGTTGGAGCAAACGATGAGAAGAATGGCTCCAGGTCGAAGAAGCTCTTGCGAAACGAGCGGCCTCTGAGCAGACATGGAGAAGGTCATAAGCTCACTTCGACTATAATTAATTCTCAAAAAGGGCTGATGCAGCGAATCTACACTTGAGGCACCTTTCCAAGGCAGAGGAATCGTAACCCGTGCGACGATGCTCTTCCCTCAAACCGCGACCGGACTGTTTACACGCAATCTTAGACATGATTGGCGAAAATCAAAGACCAAAATTCTCTAAGGTAATTTCGTGAACAATCACAGATATTTCAAACACCATTTTTGTCCTTTTCTTACGAATATGGACATATATGAAAGCGTGAACTTGACCTGTAGGCCAAATGAATACGATGTCCCCGCCAAATGGTCCTCAGATGCATCCCCAATTTCCTAAACACGGCATGTGAACTTGTAAAGCTCTTCTTATATTCTTATTTGAGCATGTGCAGTACCTTATTGTTTAGCTAAGATTATTTAAACTGTGTTAGGAAGATGCTTAAAATGAGCAATGATGTCATAAGTGCATTTACGCTTAGTCTTCAACCAACGTTGCTAATTGTTGAGAATGTCGAGTTTGACTGCATGAACAAGCCCGATCAATTAAAACAGAGTCTGAAAATTATTATTTATGGACATCCGCAATTGTGTACAATGCAAACCCATAATTCCTTTTGCGTTCATAAAATTAGTTTCAACATCATTAAATTACCTCTACGTTCTTACGTATTAGTAAATGCAAAAGTGATCTTACAGTTCATAAATTTCCTTTTTGTTGGTAATCAGTCAATTTTGCACGTGGGATGCGGTCCCCTTTTTTTTTTTTTTGTAGCAGACCCTAGACTTGTGGCTAATGATATGATCCTGTCATGCCTCCTTTGTTTTGAAGCTTGTATAATTTAGGGGTAAGCATGGTCCGGTTGGGCCGGTCCACCCCCTAACCTTAGGACCAACCCGCACAATGCTGGTCCTTAATTTTTGGGACCGAGGACCGATCCTATTAAGCTTGAGACCAGGACCGAACCGATCCAATGGGTTCGGTTTGGTTCCAGGGTCAACTCAAGACCAACCGATAATTTTTTATTTCATTTTTTATGCTCCTTGAAAAAGCGATTGAGGACCGGACCGACCCAAATGGATTCGGTCCGATTCCAAGGTCAACCCGGACCAATCAATAACTTTTTATTTCATTTTTTGTAGTCCTTGAAAGGGCAACCGAGGATCAGACCGACCCATTGAATTCGATGACGAGCAAGGTCAGTTAAGAAAGGCAAGCGATGAGGGTCGAGTAGGGTGAGCATTGAACATAGTGAGCATCGAGTGTCGAGCGGGGAGCAAGCCAAGCAAGCATCGAGCGGCGAGCGGCACGAGTGACTCAAAGCGAGCAAGGCGAGTGTTGAGTGGCAAGTAGAGAAGTTGTTTCTCTCAATTTTGGCAAATTGAAGACTAAGAAGACAAATAAGATAGAAGAGAATGAGTACTAAAGGAGGATGCCGTAAAGAGCTGTTTATGCCCTTTTGGACACCGTAAGGACTCCTCACAAAAACATTTTCCTCATTTGTAAATTATAACTATTAACACTGTAAAAGACATTAAAAATCTAAATTATTAAAGAATAATGTAAAATTACTTGAACTACTCACTAAATAGTTATTTAATGTTGTTGCTGCCATTTATTTTAAGGTTTTCTTTATATAAAAAAATTATAAATAACTTTACCAAAAAAAATTATATATAATATTATATATATATATATATATATATATATATATATATATATAAATATATAGTCGGGGTTGGTCCAGGTTGGACCGACATTGAACTCTCAGGATCGATGACCAACTCACACAGTGTTGATCCATAAATCTTAGGACTTAGGACCGCCAGGATTGGGCCGGTCCAAGGTCGGTCCATGGTCGACCCTAGACCAATGCTCACCTCAACATTTGCCCCCACAAATAGGAGCTTGTATGATTCTTATAATTACGAGACATGTGAAGCATATTGCTTGATGGTGAGGTTTATCTACATTATATATATGTCATCTCCCTCTATTATCAATTCAAGCTTTTAAGTTGAATCTTTGAACGAAATATCAAAGCCAAATTGTGCCCTAGTTTATTTCGTGTGTACTTTACATTTCTTTTTTGTCCATCTATCAGTTTAAGTTTTCAAAATGGGCTTTTCAACTATGATAAACAAATTCATTGTTTAGAAATTATCGCTAACAAGCATGGTCAATGGTAGTTTTCTTTCTTCTTTTCCATTTCTAACCATTGTTGGGAAGCAATTGTCAATCTCAAATTTCGACTAGAAAGGTTCTTCCAAGTTCTATTTATTAAAATAAGTAATAATTGAATTGCAGATACTCTATGATTGATAGGAGAAAAGTATCGAGAAAGTCACAAACTTATTTTATTAATGTCAATTTAGTTATAAACATATTATATTGGTGTCAATTTAGTCTTAATTTGATACCAATTCATTCTTTCCAATAAATTTTAGTTGGATATTGCTGACATGGACGATGGCCAGGTAACGTGGCATCACTGGCACTAACAATAATTTTTTAATATTTTATTATTTTGTCTAATTTTTTTCTTTTTTTCTTTCTTTTTGTTTGTTCTTTCTTCTTCCTTTTGCCGATGACTAACCACAAGCAACAGTGAGGCAAGTTGGCCTCACCAGATTTGGCCTAGGTGAGGCCAACCCTAGCTTATGCCAAGGAAGCCCTCGCTGGGGCTCAGCCTTGCCATGGCTAGGCAAGGCCAACCAGCCCAACGATTGCGTGTGGCCGGTCACCAACAAAATGAAGAAGAAAGGAAAGAAAAAAGAGATAGAAAAAAAAACAAAAAAACAAAAAATTATTTAAAAATTGTCCCTATTAGTACCAGCTATGCCACGTAAGCCAACCAACGTCCACGTCAACAATATATTGACAAAATTTCTTAGAATGACTAAATTGGTACTAAATCAAAAGATTTAAAACTAAATGGCACAAATGTAATACGTTTATGACTTTTTGCACTTTATTTGATTGATAACTTATCTTTAAAAAAAAAAAATGTAAAAAAGATTGGAACTATCTTAATAGACATTTAAAATCTAAATTTCAAGTACTTCTTAACAGTTTTTCATCAAAGAAATCTTACCTAGCGAAGGATTTACTAAAATGATGGCAAATCTTGCATTTACTCCACGTTCGAGTGTGCACTATGATGGGAAGATGAGATTGATTAATACAGATTAATCAAATGGACTAGGTGTCATTAAAAAGGTGAATGTCCCTATTTAGTAATCTCTAAGGTAAATTAACACAATCTATAAAGTTGAATAATCCTCCTGAAGAATTAGGTAATGTGCAGGCCGAAATAAGACTATAGCAGAAGCTTTTGAAGTTCACATGCAGCGTTTGGGGAATTGGGGGATACATCCATGGACCATTTGGTGGTGACGCAACTTGCTTTTGGTCTATGTAAGTTAACGTCACGCGTTCATACATGTCCATATGTGAAAGAAAAGGAAAAGGAATGATGTTGATGTATCTTTGATCGCTCGGGAAAGTACGGTAGAAAATCATGGTCATCGATCTTAGCCAATCATGTCTAACATTGTCAGAAGGCCTCGGGGACTATGACACTATGTTTATCCATTAAGAGTCTAATATCGGCACATAATTCTTCAAAAATCCTCGATTCTGACATAGGAGATTTTTATGCTCAACATTCTTGGCGCTCAAATCGGCCAATCTAAAGTTTTAACACACATGCGCAAACATGCAAAAAGACATACATGGGGCAAAAGCCGTATCTGTGAATTAATCCACCGAACATATGAAGGAATAGCCTCTGTTTAAATATAGATTGTATCCTCACATGAACTTGAAGAATCGTTCCCTTACCTCACATCCCTAGGACCTTGGGATGAACCAGGCGAGGGTGATGCAGAATGCAGATGATTGATTCTTGGTAATATCATGTAACCGTAATGAGTAATTCAGGGTTGCCCACTTCACGCCGAAAACGTTTCTAAAAGAGAATGTCGCTTTTCTCAGATTTCCATCTTGTCTAAAACTTCTTTAAGAAACTTTTCTAAGGAGAAAGTTGCTTTTCTCGTATTTCCATCATGTCTAAAACTTTTTTAAATGAGGGAGTTGCATTTCTCAGATTTCTATGGGGAAGGCTATAATTTCATTGTAGCAGTTGAGAAACATGTCTGGTCATGGTTTAAGGGAAGAACATCGTCACAATGAAGCATTAAGAGAAAAGCAACAATCAAAAGGAGAATGGGAGCTTCCTTAGGGCAATCTAAGGCAGGGAATTCCAAACAAATTAAATTTCGATTTGCCAAAACACACATTTGAAGAAGAGCTTGCGGGTTTTTTCTTGATTCCCTTAAGAAATAGTTGCAAGTAGATTTTAAGTGTCTATAACCTATCTATGATGCCAAGTTTGAGTAGTTATATAGTGAGACATCCTTAAATTAAATCACTTGAGTTATTGTCTGTTTTGGCTCATCCCGCTCCAAATTTTGCGGACGCACACATACTTCCCAAAATTGCTTTTCCTCTATCCAATGCATAATTCGGTTCATTTTCACCCCTCTGCCATCCTAAAAGCCTACCATAAGCCGCTCATTATCCGAGCCCTTTGTTTTGGCGACTACTCCCCACCCTCATGAGACTGAGTCATTATGAGTCCACCAACTTCCGTGTGGTTCATCCATAAACCATACACTTACTAGGGAGAGTTCCACTCTAATACCATATTATAACATCATTGAATTAACTCACTCGAAGTATTATCTTTTTTTTGGCCCGCACCATAGTGAATCTCACAGTTTTGTCCTCTAACTTATGGGCACTTACTTTTTCAAGAAGTCACCATCCTAGTAGTGCTCTAACTTGAATATGTTTAACTTTGGAGTTCCTTCTTACTACCCCCAAGAACAAGTTGTAAGTAGACTCCAAATGTCTACGAACGATTGGCGTGGCGCAGTTTGACTAGGTCTATAGAGCCGTGAGCTAACGTCTCTCCTAGCGTGTGTACAGAAACATCCAAGGCGCAACGAGGTGTGGCCAACGGAAACTTGAGCCACGTACTTGCAGATAAGAGATGTCAAATTATCCACCAATCATTTTTTGATCCTCGTCAGCCTACCTTTACAGTATATATTCAAGTCCAAACTGGAGTAGTGAGTATCCCGAAACTCCCATTTTAGAGAGCCAAACATGGATTCCGAGCTCTATGAAGCTGCTGTGGAAGGAAATGTGCATTCTTTGGTTGAGTTACTCGGAAAAGATAAGTTGCTTCTTGACAGAATTATGACTGGGAATCGCAATGAGACTCCTTTGCACATCGCAGCCATGCTCGGACACTTGGATTTTGTGGAAGAGATCCTAGCTCAAAAGACTGAGCTGGCAAGAGAGCAAGATTCTCAGAGTTTGACGCCTCTTCATCTCGCGGCAGCAAAAGGGTACCTTCACATAGTGGAAAGCTTGGTAAGAGTCAACCCTGAAATATGTTTCGTCCGTGACAAATACAAAAGAAACCCTCTTCATGTCGCAGCTATGAAAGGGCATGTGGATGTGTTGGAATGCTTGGTTCGAGCAACACCTGATGCAGCTCATAGTGTCATCGAAAATGGCCAAACGATTCTGCATTTATGCGTGAAGCACAACAGACTGGAAGCTTTGAAGCTTTTGATAGATATATTGGGTGATGATCATTTTATCAACTCGAGGGACGAAGATGGTAACACAATTTTACATTTGGCTGCTGTAGATGGACAAACTGAGGTATGTTCATAAAACCAAGCCTTTACATTAGTCAAATTCATTGAGCTTATCACCAAAAAAGGTGGTTTTATGAAACATGAATGTTCTAGAAATATTCGCAAGTTAAAAGACATCTATTTCTTAATCACTAGGGAAAAGTGTTAAAAAAAATCTTAACATTTTAATTGTGTCAATTTAGTCTTAAACTTTTTGATTTAGTATCAATTTAGTCAATCGGACTAATTTTGGCCAAATATTACTAATATCGACGCCAATTGTCCTATGTTGCATGACGATGCCGATATGGATAATTTTTAATAATATTTTTTTGATATTTTCATATTTTTCTGATTTTTTTCTTTCCTTTTTTCCTTTTCTTCATTTTACCGACCACTAACCATACACTTCCGCTCGACTAGGTCTCAACTAGATTTAAGACTTTTCTTATACTTTTTCCTAAATCATCACAGGCTTGATATTTGGGAAAGAAGTCATTCGTCTATATAATTAACTATGACTTTACGCTTCACGTTATTTTCACACTAATTTCATCTAGATTAGAAGGAAGATAGAAACAGAGAAGCAGAAGAAATTCAACAAGAAATGAGATTCCCTTTTGAAGACAACATATAATAGTCACAAACATTTGAGGACTTAAAAACACTAGAAGCAAACTTAGTCCTCAAAAGTATATAATATGGGCTTGACTAGTTCAAACTTAACATCAATTGGTACATTCTGTTGTTATTCCTCTGCAGACTATAATCTTCCTTACTAATAAAGGAGTAGACCCAAACATTACGAACTCCAAAGGTTTCACAGCACTAGGCCTACTAGCACAAGGCCAAAGCATGGAAAGAGCCTTAGAGATAGTGAATTATGTTCTTCAAACTTCAGAGAATCACAACCCGTCCAAAGGAACAGTCTTTCCGAATAACGGGCACCACCTTCCATCCACTTACGAAAAAAGAGATCAAGAGGGAAAGGAAAAGAAAGTGGCAACAGGGTATGCATGAGGCGCTAATGGTGGTGGCGATATTGGTCGCTACCATAGCTTACGAAGCGGGTAAGGACCCACCTGACGAATCTGCAAAGGCAATGAAGGGCTTCGATGACTATTACAAGTTTTTCAAAGCATCTAACACGATAAGCTTCATCACATCACTTAGCACCATTATATTTCTCATAAGTGGTCTTCCCTTAAAGCGGCGTCGGATCACCACTTGGATTGTAATGCTAACTATGTGGGTTGCGATAACCTGCACAGCATTGAGTCATTCAATCCTCATGGTATTCGCCTCACCGGAGAAGGACAAAACGTATGATCCGCTTAATCCAATTAAGGATCCAGTAGTCGTAATTGCGGTGAAAGCATGGACATGGTTGATGTCTCTTATTTTCCTGTGCCATGTAATCCGCTTAATCTGGAAATTGGTACTCAAAGTCCTGAAGTTAGTCTGCAAAGCCCTGAAATTTGTCTACAAAGCCTTCAATAAAGGGAAGAGGGAGGATCCTATGGTTTAGTGGCTTTCTACTGCTAAAGTGCGTTTGTCCTAGAAGAAATGCATTGAGCCATGAGTCCATGCAAGAGTAGATGCTATATATTATGTGCTATTCAGTGTGCCCATTAGCCAATTATGTACGATACGTTTGAGAATGCATGTGTCTATGTGCTGGTTTAAACAATAAGTGTCTTAGACGTTGATGGATGATGCATGTAAAAGAATGGAGTTTACATGGATGATGGAATGGAGTATCAACAGTAGTTACTATTAATACATGGAATTCTCTTCTCTTTCTTCTTTCTTTATATGATGTGCTTAATGTAAGGAGTGAGTTGTGGTTGTAGTCAGATTACAGATGGTTACAGGTAAGCAGAGAACACATGCTAAGGTATTTGATTTTCCCTTAACTAGATCACGTATGACGGGGACTTTCCAGTTGAGGAAGAAAAAAAAGTATGCCAGTGGTAATAATGCCAACTAAAGATGGAAAAATACTAACCATAATGAACTACCAATTGCGACTAATTAAGAAAATTAAAATCATCAATGGATAATTACTGGCGACAACATCCCCAACTTACGAAGTGTAAAGAAATGTCCTTAGTTTTAATAAAACGGTTCAAACAATAAGTGCAATATTATTGTGAGGAGTTTATCCAATTTACCACAGCTTTAGGTCAATTAGCAAGTGTTCTATCACTTGCGATGGTTTGAGATAATTTACTATGTTATAAGGAAATCACTAAGTGTAAGTACTCTTCAAAGTATCAAAGTCTCTTAAGACAATCATAAACCTTATAGTAAGTAATTAAAAGTAGTAATGTACCCTATAAGATGTAATGCACCTCTAAGATTGTCATTTCCCTTGTGATTAGTAAATAGGGTGAGTGCTAATTTTGGATGATCTTAATTATACTTATTGTTAATAAATTGCTAGCGCGGTCTAATTGTAGTAACATCTTTATTGTATCATAACTGCAAAATGATGTTTGTAAGTCATAGTTTTGAGTTCATAAAATTAGTTTCTACGTTCATAAGTATTAGTAAATGTGAAAGTGATCTTATAGTTCATAAATTATCTTTGTGTTGGTAACCAGTCGATTTGGCGTGTGAAATGCGATCCCTTTTTTTCTCAAAGCAGACTCTAGACTCGTGACCACTGATATGATCCCGTCATATTTATGACTCAAATTTAATGAGCCCAATTTTTGTATGAGTAACTCGTTTTTTTTTTCTTAAAATGGGCTAAAATGGACTGAGAAACGCTATAGTCCAACCCATTATTTCAAAACCCACACACCCACGAGACTCAGGCCATCCAGACGGGACAATGAGTCTTCCTCCATCTCCAAGTGCCGCAGCCCCCTCCTTCGCCCCGATTCTTCCTCCTCTGACAACCTGCCCATTTTTATGAGTCAGCCAATTTGCCTTCGTTTTACTCCTTGGGCACTGGTCAACCCATGATGGGCATGTCCCTCCATCTCCAAATGCTCAGTCGTCGACAAGTCCCGCCAAGTCCCTCCTCCGGTTGGTGAACCTATCATTCAAGATGATGAGATTGATGCAGGTACAAGTGTATGGGCGACCGATCCACTCGTCAAAGGGAGGGAAGGAGCCGGAGCCGGTGTTGGAGCAAAAGAGGGAAGAATGGCTCTAGGTCGAAGCTCTCGCGAAACGAGCTGCCTCTGAGCAGACATGGACAAGGTCATAAGCTCGCTTCGACCATAGTTAATTCTCAAAAAGGGCTGAGGCGGCGAATCCACACTTGAGGCACCTTTCCTAAGGCAGAGGAATCGTAACCCGTGCGACGATGTTCTTCCCTCAAACCACGACCGGACTTTTTACATGCAATCTTAGACATGATTGGCGAAAATCAAAGACCAAACAATCACAGATATTTCAAACACCATTTTTGTCCTTTTCTTACTAATATGGACATATATAAAGCATGAACTTGACCTACGTAGGCCAAATGAATACGATGTCCCCGCCAAATGGTCCCTGATGCATCCCCAATTTCCTAAACACGGCATGTGAGCTTCTAAATCTCTTCTTATATTCTTATTTGAGCATGCGCAGTACCTTATTCTTTAGCTAAGATTGTTTAACTTAGGTGGACTGTGTTAGGAAGATGCTTGAAATGAGCATGGGGTCATAAGTGCCTTTACACTTAGTCTTTCAACCAACATAGTTGCTAATTATTGAGAATGTCGAGTTTGACTGCATGAACAAGCCCAATCAATTAAAGGAGGGTCCGAAAATTATATTTTATGGATATCCGCAACTGTGTACAATGCAAATCCATATTTCCTTTTGCGTTCATAAAATTAATTTCAGCGTCATTAATTTACCTCTACGTTCTTACGTATTAGTAAATGCAAAAGTGATCTTACAGTTCATAAATTACCTTTTTGTTGGTAACCAGTCAATTTTGCACGGGGGATGCGGTTCCCTTTTTTTTCTCTTGTAGCAAACCCTAGACTCGTGGCTAATGATATGATCCCGTCATGCCTCCTTTGTTTTGAAGCTCGTATTATAAATTCGCCCCTACAGATGGGAGCTTGTATGATTCTTATAATTACGAGACATATGAAGCAAATTATTAGTTAACTTTCAACCTCAAACTTTTTTAAACTATGACTGTTGAAATATTTCATATTGCTTGACGGTGAGGTTTATCTATATATATGTCATCTCCCTCTATATCGATTCAAGCTTTTAAGTTGAATCTTTTGTCGAATTATCATAGCCAAATTATGCTCTAGTTTATTTTGTGTGTACTTTACATTTTCTTTTCTATCCATCTATTAGTTTAAGTTTTCGAAATTGGCTTTTCAACTATGATGAACAAATTCATTGTTTAACCACTGAAATGATTAGTACCCCATCGCTCGAACATGCATTTATTATCACTAACATGGATGGTAATGGTAGTTTTCTTTCTTCTTTTCCATATCTAGCCATTGTTGGGAAGCAATTGTCAATCTCAAATTTCGACTAGCAAGGTTCTTCCAAGTTCTATTTATTAAAATAAGTAATAATTGAATTGTGGATACTCTATGATTGATAGGAGAAAAGTATCATAAAAGTCATAAACTCATTGTATTAATGTCGATTTAGTCATAAATCTATTACATTTGTGTCAATTTAGTCCTAATTTAATACCAATTCAGTATTTCCAATAAATTTTAGTTGGATATTGCTATATGGACACTAGCCGATTAACGTAGCACCATTGACGCTAACGTGGAATAATATTCTAATAATTTTTTAATTTTTTATTATTTTGTCTAATTTTTTCTTTTTCTTCCTTTTTTTTTTTTTTTTTGTCCCTTCTTTCTTATTCCTTTTACTGACGACTGACCATAGGCAATAGCCAGGCAAGCTGGTCTCACCAAATTTGGCCTAGGTGAGGCCGACCCTGGCCTATGCCAAGGAAGCCCTCGCCGGGGCTCAGCCTTGCCATGGCTAGGCAAGGCCAACTGGCCCAACCATTGCGTGTGGCCCGTGACCGGTGACCAACAAAATGAAGACAAAAGGGAAGAAAAAAGATAGAAAAAAATTTAAAAAATTAAAAAAATTATTTTTAAAAAAAATGTCTCTGTTAGTACCAGCGGTGTCACATAAACCAACCGACGTCCATGTCCGCATATCTAGCCAAAATTTCTTAGAATGACTAAAATGATACTAAATCAAAAGATTTAAAACTAAATGGCACAAATGTCATAAGTTTATGATTTTTTTACACTTTATTCGATTGATAACTTATCTTTAAAAAAAAAAAACTTGGAACTATCTTAATAGACATTTAAATCCAAATTTCAAATACTTCTTAACAATTTTTCATCAAAGAAATCTTACCTGGCGAAGGATTTACTAAAATGATGGCAAATCTTGCATTTTTTTTTCCCGGCAAATCTTGCATTTACTCGACGTTCGAGTGTGCACTATGATAGGAAGATGTGATTAATAAAGATTAATCAAATGGACCACGTGTCTCTATGGTAAATTACAGAAGATTGCCGAAGCATCTCAAAACCCATCACGAGCAATTCCCTCTACTCTTCTCCAGAACTCTCTCAGGACCTCTCTCATGGCGATCCCCTCCTTCAAACTGCTCTATAAAACCCCAGTTAACAAGAGCTCCAGCCTCTGCATCCCACAATCAAGCACACTCCCTCTTCAAGACGAGGAAAAGCGAACAGCCCAATGGATCTGCGTAATCTCGGCTTCGATTCGCGCCTCTCCGGGATCCTCGAAGACATGCTCGACTTCCCCGAGGAGCCCGAGAAATCGAGGAGCAACCCCTCGCGCGCCTACATCCGCGATGCAAAGGCCATGGCGGCGACCCCTGCTGACGCCGTGGAGTACCCGGGCTCCTACGTGTTCGTCGTGGACATGCCCGGGATAAGGGCCAGCGAGATCAAGGTCCAGATAGAGAACGACAACGTGCTCGTCGTGAGCGGGGAGAGGAAGAGGGAGAAAGAGGAAGGGGCCAAGTACCTGAGCATGGAGAGGAGGACCGGGAAGTTCATGAGGAGGTTCGCGCTGCCGGAGAACGCTAATGTGGAGACGATGACGGCGGCGTACCAGGACGGGGTGCTCAGGGTGGCCGTCGAGAAGGTGCGGCTGCCGGAGCCGAAGGCCAAGAGCATCGAAGTCAAGGCCGGCTGATGATGGTCCGGTTTTAATTCTGTCTACGAAAGTTTTTAGGGGCTTGTGGAGTTCCCTCTGTTTTCTTATGGGGTTTTAATATGTGTAATGAGACATGTCTCTGTGTAATGAAATCTAGTAAGGGTTTTCGATTATCAAATGATTAATAGAGTATGTAGGACTATCTCTAATACATACTAGATTCTAACAATTCGATTGAATTTCTAGTCACTGTACGTCGGCAATTAGATTGGAATATAACGGCCCGATGGATATATAAACAGATCTTTACTACCCAATTTAAGAAAAAGGAGGCCTCCCAGCTAAAATAGCAATTGGGATGGCACCATCATCTTAGTTCTGATTCACGCGAGTCTCGTGCGAAAATTAAATGATCAAAGATAATATAGGTCCACATGTTTGGATTTCATGTTATAATAATTATGAGTGAAGTACAAAAAAAAAGAAAATCTTAAATTCATAACATTAATATCATTTAGCATACAAAATTTTGATTGGATCGATTTAATTTTAAATTTTTTTACGTTAGTATCAATTTAATCCATCCGATCAATTTTGGTTGATCGGCGCTAACATAAATGCCAATCAGTTGATGAACATCAACTTAGTAAATTTAAATAATTTTTTTCTGAATTTTTTAATTAATTCATTTTCTTTTTCCTCTTCTTCCTCCTTCGGCTTCTCCCTACAATGGCTAGTGAGGCTAGGTGAGGGCTGCGAGGCCCTCATTGGCCACCAACAAGGATTGTGGCCTTCACCCACAGCCCCTAGGCCTTGCCAGATTTGGGGGAGGTCGAGCAAGGGCTGCAATCCTCACCGACGGCTGATGATGACTTTGTGGCTGCGGTCTCATTGAAGCCTCATCAGCCATTGCGAGAAGAAGCCCAATGAGGTGGGAGAGGAAAAAGAAAATTAAAAAGAAAAATTAAAAATTAATAAAAAATTAGATAAAAATAAAGAAAAATTATTTAAAAATTATCACGTCGTATTCACTAATCAGTCAACATTTGCATTAGCACCTGCTAGTTAAAATTAGCCGAATGTACTAAATTAATAATAATGAGATAAAATTGATTAAAATATTTAGGACTCAATTAATATCAATGCTTTAGTTTTAAATTTTTTTTGATACTTTGGAAAAAGAGTTATCTCTTAAATCGGTCCTTTTCGACCCGTGCCCAGCCCACTTAATATTTTCTCCCCAAGTAATAGTACGCTAAAGCCACGTGGAAGGTGGGGCCACCTCGTGCCCCACCACGCATGAAAGAGGCTCACCGATTGCTTTTTGGAGGAATGCTATCTCCTCACCCCCCCCCCCCTTCCAAATTCCACCGCGAAGCGACAATTTTTGAGTTGTTTAATTACTAGAGGATCTTAATAGCAAAGGTTATAAGCCTCTCTTTTTTTTGTTAAAAACTATTTATGTATATTAAAGGATTTTCAAAAAAGAATATTACTAGAGGTATTATTAGATATTAAAAATATTATTTATTATTTCTTTATTCTATAAAATAAGTTAATTTACTTATTAAATTATTTCCTTTCATATACATATTGATTGGGTACAAATACCCTTGATTCTGATATACTAATATGAAGTTATTTGGGTAAAGATGCAATCTTTATCAATTCTCTCTCCACACTCCTAAAGAGTCAAGAATATCAAGACAGTAACATTTATCATTATTCACAGTTCTAAATTTTATGTTTACACTCATGATTTTATCTTGACTAACAGTAAACTTTCTAAGTCTCACATGGAATGGGAAATCCATGTACAGCATCAATATTCAGCCAACCAATCGGCAACGTCCAAGTTTCCTTTTGTTATTTTCTTTTTCTTAGCCGACTGCTCTTGCACACCAATTTAGTATCCAGACAGAATAGGAAATATCCAACTTGGACTCTCACCGAACGGGAAATATGGGTTTCTATTGTACACATTCGCTAATGTCCACAAATATTCTATTTTCAAATTATCCTTTAATAGATCGGGCTAATTTATGGGTTCAAATTTGGGACGTATTTTCAAGAATTAACAACATGTTGGTTGAAATACTAATCGTAAATGCCCTTATGACAATATTGCTCATTTCAAGCATCTTCCTAACTCAATCCATCTAGTTGAATAATCTTTGCTAAAGAATAAGGTAATGTGCAAGCTCAAATAAGACTATAAGAAGAGCTTAAAAGTTGTTAGGAAATTGGGGGATGCATCTGAGGACTATAGTATATATTTGATATACATAGGTGCACCTAAATTTTGACTAAATATTTAGGCATAAATTGTATAAAAAGTTAGGGATCAATTTGACCTAACTAAAAATGATTTTCACATCACATAGGCATTAATATTATTTGCATATACTAAATTTTTTTATTTATTTATTTTACTGCATTTCGGACAAATATAAAAGAATTATTAAAGAAAGAAGAAGGAAAAGCTCAAAGGAGCTCGGGCACTGGGCCTTCACCCCAGCCCCCTTTTTCTCTTCCCTCATGCGGACCCGGCCCAACTCGCCCAGCTCATTTCCCCGGCCCGGCCCTTCCTCTTCTCTCCTTCTTCCTCCTTCTCCTCACGCCACCAAGGACGAGACAGCAGAGGAGCAGAGCGACGTGACCGGGGTGGGGGGCGACGTGACCGGAGCAGCTGGCCAGACGTCCAGTGGCAGCGGGCCCACGTGCTCCCCCAGACGGCAAGAGGGGAGTTTGGCTCTAGAAAAAGGGCTTCGGGAGAGGGAGAGACAGGGGGGAGCTTTTTCGGGAGAAAATCTGGGGAGAAGGTGGCCTAAACGCCGCCTCGGTGGGGGGCGGTGTGGTTGGTGGGTTCGGATAGAGAAGGGAGTATGCGGGAGAGAGGAATCCCGATCTGAGACAGAGCGAGTGAGCCTCAGCCTCAGCCTCGCACGAGCCCCGGCCAGCGACTTCTCTCGGACGACGTCCTCCAGCCGAAGTCGGTGAGCCCCCTTTTTAGTGCCCCGCCATAGCCATGTGTTTTGGGCTCGCTGGGCCAGAGCTCGCGGCCATCCGGCTTGCGCGAACTTTGGACCCGGACCGACCTCCATCTACCTGCTCTGTGAGCCGTCGTTCCTCCGGTGAGGATCTTGGCTCGGGTTTGAGTCCCGATGAGGCCAAAAACCTCCCGTTTTTATAGCTTGCACCAACTGCTCGATGATATGACCGAACGAGATCCAATTGTCGTGCCTTTTGTTTTGGCCGTCGTCGAGGCGTCGCAAGTCGGGAGAAGGCTCAGCCGAGCCATGGTCGGCCGGAGGCCGAGTCCTCGGCCTCGCCGTGCTAGGCGACGCAGCAACGCGCGCGCGGAACGGTGGAGGAACCGGGGCGCGAATCGTGTCATTCGGGTCGGGCGTGAGATCCGGCCGGGTTGTAAAGGTTGGTTTCCCGGGTTGGGCTCAGATACTGATAATGGCCCGGCTTTGGTTATTAAAATTGTGGGCTGGGTTTTGTTTTATTTTCTTGGGTTAAGAATGTTACCGGACTGGGCTCATTCGCTAAGCCCAGTCCAGCCAAGGTCCTGGTTCAGCCCCGACCCGGGTCGAATCCGGACATCCAACCCCGCTCCCTATTATCAATTAAAAAATAATGATAGCTTTTTAATATTTAAAAATGATAAACAAAAAAAAATCCGATTTTTTTTTTTGAAAACTAGCAAAAGGCTTTAAAAATAAATTTTGAGTAGTTTTCTTTAAAAAAAAAATACATTATAAAAAAGCAAACCCAAGTGTTTAAACACGATCAAATTTGGAAAAATGCCTTAATTGATAAACTAGTGTAATCAAATTTTCAATCCTAATTTCTCTAATTGTGTAACAAAAAAATATTTCTCTCAATTTTTTACTTGGTTTTTAATCGATTCATCACAAATTGATTAAAGACAACTCATAAATAAAAATGATTTGCAAGTTAAAAATTCGGCTTATAAGTTGTGACTTGATGGTCTAGTGAAAGCCCAACCGGACTAAGTGAGCCGTTAGCCTTCAATGCTCGCCCCGAGAGATCGCGACAGTGAAGTCCACGCTTTCACATATGCCCATATTCATAGGAAAAAGGAGAGGAATGATGTTCGACATATGTCTAATTTTTCGGCAAAATTACTTTAGAAAACTTTAGTCTTTGATCTTAGCCAATCATATCTAAGATCGTGTGTAAAATATCTTGTGGTGGTTGAGCGAAGAACATCAGTATAATTAAGCGTAATTAAGACTGAGGCCAATTTATAAGGACTTTAAAAAATTTAAAAGTCAATTCAACACAACAACAAACTTAAAGGAGAGATTGTAGGTTTTTTATTAATTCCCATGAACCAATTGTAGTGAGTATCCTGAAGCTCCCATTTTAGAGAGCCAAACATAGAGTCTGAGCTCTACAAATTTTACTCTTACATAACCAAAGAAATTAGGATCGGAAACTTGAAAATAACTTGTAAATTAAAAACTTGGACCATAAGTCGTGAATTAATGAGTTAAGGAAAGTCCAGACTGAGCTTACACTTAGCGAGCCATTAGCCTCCGAGCACTTGCAAGAGGGTTTAGAGAGGACGTGATACTCAAATCCACACTTTCACATATGACCATATTCATAACAAGAGGAGATGAATGATGTTTGACATATCTCTAATTTTTTGGCGATATTTCTTTAGAGAACTTTAGTCTTTGATCTTAGCCAATCATATCTAAGATCGTGTCTAAAATATCTCGTGGTTGTTGAGCGAAGAACATTAGCGTAATTAAGACTAAGGCCAATTTACGAGGACTTACAAAAATATAAAATTCAATTCAACACAACAACAAATTTAAAGGAGAGATTGTAAGTTTGTTCTTAATAAGTAAGAACTAATTGTAATGAGTATCCCCAAACTCTCATTTTAGACAGCCAAACATGGGGCCCAAGTTCTACAAATTTTACTCTAGCGTAACTAAAGAAATTAGGATAAGGTACTTGAAAATAATTTGCAGGGAAAGCCTAGCCGGAGCTTGCACTTAGCAAGCCACTGGCCTTTGAGAGCCTGTGGGAGGGCTTCGAGAGGTTGCGACAGTGAAGTCCGCGCTTTCACATATGTCCATATTCGTAGGAAAAAGGAGAGGAATGATGTTCGACATATCTCTAATTTTTCGACAAAATTACTTTAGAGAACTTTAGTCTTTGATCTTAGCCAATCATATCTAAGATCCTGTGTAAAATATCTCGTGGTGGTTGAGCGAAGAACATTAGCTTAATTAAGATTGAGGCCAATTTACGAGGACTTTATAAAAATTTAAAATTCAATTTAACATCACAACAAACTTAAAGGGGAGATTGTAGGTTTCTCTTTAATTCCCAAGAACCAATTGTAGTGAGTATTCCCAAACTCCCATTTTAGATAGCCAAACATGGAGTCTGAGCTCTACAAATTTTACTCTTGCACAACTAGAGAAATTAGGATAAGAGACTTGAAAATAACTTGTAGGAAAAGCTTAGACTGAGCTTACACTTAGCAAGCCATTAGCCTCCACGTGCCCATGGGAAGGTTTAGAGAGATCGCAACAGTCAAGTCCATGCTTTCACATATGTCCATATTCGAAAGAAAAGCAGATGAATGATGTTTGACATATCTCTAATTTTTTGGCAATATTTCTTTAGAGAACTTTATAGTCTTTGATCTTAGCCAATCATATCTAAGATCGTGTATAAAATATCTCGTGGTGGTTTGTTGATACCTAAATTTTTGCCCAAAAATATTTCATTCTGGCATATAGATTATCTAGGTGTTTAATATAGTGTTTTAAATGAAAGATGTTTTTTCTATAAAATAATAATAATAATAATAATAATAATAATAATAATAATAATAATAACAATAATAATAATAATAATAATAAAAAGAAGAAATCGAAAAAAAAAAAGAAAAAAAAAAGAGAGCAAGTTGGGGCCAATGGTCTAAATGTGACTAGCTAAGCCCAGGAGGTCAAATTGGATATCAAATGACAAGTTGGGGCCAAAACGCAATTTCCAAAAGTCAAGGAACCAATTCGCAAATTTTGTAAAATTTGCGCCCAAGCCTTTAAATCATCATCTTGGTCATCATTTAAGTTGAAATTGAATTTGGGCTAAGTCGAATCAATCAAATTGAGCCAAAAAGACCACATTTGTATTGAATTGGGTATTTTCGGATAAGAAAATGGCCAACTTTGAGAGACTTTTTTGCAAAATTGGGTGGGCACAATTGCGAAATTTGATTGAGATCTTAAACTACTATACATGAACTTGCTAATTGATCAAAAACCACAGCCAAAGTGATGGATTAAAGCACCCAAACCAGCTGCCAAATCTCAGTCCACGATTAAGTCTTAATTCGGAGCTGCTAAGTAGCCATATTGGTGGCCCCACCATATCCCACTTAGCTGCCCATTTAGCTCGATCTTTACACATGCTAAAAGACCACATATAGTAGTGCAAGTGGACGAAAATCTGCTAGGGATAAGCTGCTGACAGCACCGGAAAATCGCAGCAAAATTTGCACACTCAACAGCTACAGAATTGAAAAAAAAAAATTGATTAAGTCAGAGAGTAGGGGAAGTAGCCCTGTTGACAGGCTTAGTAGGTGGACAAAAGGCCGACCAAAAATCCCTTAATTCAAGGGATAAGATCACTGAAGCAAGGCCTTTCAAGGGATGAGAGAAAAGAGACGAGAGAGAGAGAGAGAGAGAGGAGAGAGCTCGGAATCGATCTCCAAAGAAACCCTCAGAAGCAACTGTAGAAAAGAGAAACCCAGAAATTCCAAACCAACCTGGAGAGAGAAAAGTGAGATTTTCACATACCTGCGGAAAAAATTAGCTAACACCTCCAACTAGAGAGTGAAACTTCATTCAAAGATCTTTCCAACCATAGGTCGCATGTCCCAAATGGAGATCGGAAAGGCCTCCTAAAGCCCCCCAAAACAGTGCCCTCCTGGCGGGCCAAGAAAGTCTGAAATTTTTTTCAAGTGTTGAGACTAGTTGGTCACGAGTGAGGAAAGCCAGTGTTTTTGAGAAAGTTGAGGGACAAATGAGGAAAATCTTGACTTTTAACCCAAACTAGAATACATATAGTTTGGCGTGGTGTCAAGTTTTCCAACAAAATATGTCTTGAAGTCTAATGTTAAAGGTCAATGAAAACCTTCGTTGTCAGTTCTTTTTTTTGCAGATCTCATTTCCAGTTGAAGAAGCCAACTTCCACAGGCCCCCGAGGATGATTTGTCGGTTTCATCGGCCAATAACCACTTGAAAAGGAAACTAGGAAGCAAGGTAAGCATCCTAAACGTATTTATTTTTGAGTTTGAGCATGTTTTGATCATGAAAATCAAGAGAAAAACCAGCCCGGAAAACTGATTTTTGAGGTTGAAATTTTTCTAAGTGTTTGAAATCTCTTAAAGAGTCTTGCATGTGTGCTTCTTGGAGAGGTCGTTTTGATGTTTTTCGATGAGTCATTCTCCATTATGTTTGTTGCATTTGAAAGCCCATGTTACCTATTTTCACGTGGATTAAGTAGCATTTCCCTTAGATCACGTATGTGATGAGTGTTAGGGGTTGAATATGGGCATGTAACCTGTTTGCTTGACTTCGGTTCAAATCCAGATTTGCAAAATCAGCTCAAACCCGTGCATTTGAGGACGATTTTAGCTTGGTTCTAGTGTGTTTTTAGCTATGATTTCTATCTAATCTTGTTCTTTGCATGTGGTAGTATAATCTTGATACTTTAGTTCCACATGAGATTGCTTATGAGTGGAGATTAAAGGCTGCAAACATGGCTCGAGGAGGCTATTGAGGTTAGTTTAATGCACACCAAGTGTTCGACAAAATGCCCAAACTAAGCTTCGATCTTGAAACGGTCGATTTGAGCTTGATTATTGTGATATTCATGTGCTGTGTTACTCCATGTTAGCATAGATCGGATTAAAGGATTTATTATTATTTTTAAATTAATTAAAAAAAGAGAAAAAATATGAAATTTTCAAAAATATCAAAAAATGTTAGATAGCATCAAATTAGGATAGAAATGATATATATGAAATTTTCCTAATTTTAAAAGGTCACTTTCCTAATTTAATGCTATTTTTGGTATTTTATACCCATTTTTGTAAATAATTCATTTTGCGTAGATTAAAACTATTTAAAGTAATTTCATGCACATAGAGCAATTTCATGCATATTTGAATTCTCATTTTGCTCATGGGGGTCCTGTCCCGGGGCATGATAACAAAGCCATGTAATATTATTTGCCCGACTTGTATCGGGTTTACCTTTTTGCGCGTTTATTTTCAAGTCATTTCAATTTCTTGGATGTTTACTTACGCGCCGCTTTTCATTAATTTGAGTGTAAATTTATCTTCTAAATTATGTTAGAATTAGTCTAGACATTTAAAAAAAAAACTACAAAAACATTTGCATGGATACTTAGTGGTTTCATAAAAATTATAATTGGTAATCAAGATTGTATGGCCATTTAGATAAACAACATTTCAAGTTAATGGTACCGCAAGGGCGCCGATAGAAACATTAGCTTAAACAAGTCCCCGTTCCTAGAAATCTCTGGTTGCGTAGGAATCGAGACAACATTCCCGTGTCTCGATTGGTTTCTAGCCGACCCCAATAGGCTAGTGGCGACTCCTAGAATTACATAGATTGTTAAGAATTAAAAAACAAAATCCAACGTCGCACGAGGTATGGGCTTGGGAGAGCCTGTGTCTAATTTAGGGCTATTGGTCCGCCTCTTTAGGCAAATACCCCTAAACCTTCTTCTTTTTCCCCGGCTGAAAAAAAGAGGTCGTGACAGCTTGGCAACTCCGTTGGGGACCTGGTTGCAAACCTTAGAGGACTTAGGCCGTAATAACTTGGTTGGTTGTTCACTAACATGGTCTTCATTTGATAGCGCGTGTCAAAGTTGCGTGGAAAACAAGGTTAGTCCGCTAACAATGTGTTAAATGTTTTTGTAGGTTTGGAGTAATAAGGGGTGGAGTGTTTGTCAACCCATTTCTTTTGCAGGGAGGCCTAGGAATGTATACCTGTATGGATGAAATTGAAGTGTTGTTTAGATATCAATTTTTGTGCGTGCCTTCATACTTGCACTACACATTTACACACACAACCCGCAATCTAAAACCCCGATCGCACCAGGAAGCCCATAGGAGGTGCCAAAAGATGGAACCCGTGCAGGGAATGACCCATGGTTATCCACTTTTGGTCCCACTCATTATGATTAATGATAAAGAGAACTATCCGACATAAGTGCGGAGTGGGGAAAACTTTTTTGATCTAATCAAAATGAGGACTTTAAGCCTTTAGAATTACACCTTTATGCGTCAAACCTCACAAGTTTACATTCGCATGTCTATGTGATTGAAAAAAAAAATGTCTCTTCACCCACTGTAAGTATGATTTCTCCATCTACTTGCTCACTTTGGATTGAAATTTTCATTTTTTGAGATTTGCGGAAATCAATGGAATGCCCTTAGCGATATAGGCTTGGCTCTCACTCTTAATAAATAAACATTTCAAATACCTTTGCTCTAACCCCATAAAACAAATGTTTTTGTTTTCAATTGTGAACTCAAAGTCACATTTTGTATAGAAATTCTTCCAAGTCAAGGTTACATTTTGGGGCATAGAATTAAAATCAAATTTTCAATAAAATTCTTTCTTGGTCACATTCCGAAATTAAAATTCAAATCACATTTTGTGTATTGATTTCTCAAAATAAAAATCACCTCACCTTTGCATGAATGAAATTACAAATTAATCTTTCAAAATCAATGCCCCATTTGTGTATGAAACTTTTGGAATAGAGTGGGCATTCAATTGATAGCCGTGGATCGATCTTTTAATGAAATCTCCTCTTACTAATAAAATCTTGATGAAATACCAAATTTTCGTAAGTGGATACTACGAAGAAGGTATCGTCGCCTTGATTTCATTGTAAGAGGCGGCTTTATTGAAAGATCAAATTTTCATCCATGTATTGACATTATCTTCCTTTCGCAGGTCATGCGTGACAACCATTCCTTGAACTCCTCTTGCTTGACCATGCCAAAAGTGGACTTTAAAGCTAGGACGAGAATTGTGCTTATTATGATCCTCTACGAAAGAGCTTCTTGTACTTTATCATTGTCATTAGGAACCGTGTTTTGCGTTTTGGGTTTTAATTGTGAACCCAATCAAATGCTTTTGTAAATCATACAACTCACATTTTTTAATAATGAAATTATAGTTCATAAAAGTTATATTCTTTAAAACACTTGAAGTGTTTCAAACGGACCCTCTGGGCTAAGTTTTATGCCTTAGCTTCAAAATTTGTGAAAATGAGTTTCAAGAAGAACTTGCGTAATACTTTATCTCTTCACTTAATCGCTTTTGTAGGTTGATCTGTAGAACAATGCTTTGAGGGGGTAAGGTTGTAATCGTTCCAATAGGGATTTCTTGCGCAACAACTAACTCAGTCATCCATTTTGTTAAACACGCAAAATGATGGTTTTGTTCAAGATTGACAAAAGTGCGGGCCTTTCCCTAATAGAGCAAGTCATGAGATGCACCAATTCATGCTCATTTATAGGCATATTTGGTTGAGCCATGAACTACTTAAATATTTTCGCAACATATGAATTCAAACATTGTGATTAAGTGTGAAAAGAATCATCCGGGCCTTGAAGATCACAAATCTACTGGTCTAATGAAGTTCCACATCCTGAACGACCTCATATTAATTTGACATTCTTCGTGGAAGAAGAAATTTGTAGACATTCTTTGGCAACAAACTACTTCGTTGGTTGCGAACAAGAAGCATCTGCAACCCCTACACTTCCAACGGTTTCTTGACATCCAATCCTGTATGGAGATGATTATTGGTGGTATGCAAGACAACACTTCAAGATGTAGATGTACACAAACAAGAATCGATCATCAAATGTTGCCTTCAAATAAAAGATTTTAGTGAGGCAAATTACTGGTAAGCAACAAGATTACGTGGGGAGGACAACCTGGTCCAGAATCACACGATCTCTAAAAGAAAAGGGTGTGTTCGTTCCAAAAGTCAAAACAACTCATTCATAAACTGACATAGCCACCCATGCTTACAAATTGTGAAATGGGAAATGCATTGATGCAGCAAAAATGGCGAAAAATCACCTAGCCTAAAAGGGGTACGCGGGAAACCGAGTAAAGCATGAAGGATTCAAATGAAATGAAGATTCATCAATCCAACATAATGAAGCTGCATATGGACAAGTTATCTAACTCAATGTGGCATACATTCGACCATAAGGACAATATCTCCCCTTCTTCCACAAAGATACGATGAGATGCTGAATTGCCCGACTTTGAAAAAGGGTGTACTTCGTTCCTAAACTTAATGTACCTAAGAGTGGAAATAATACATTGTTTCCATATGTGTAGGAAATTTTAATTGGGGCAAATGGCCACAAAATGAATCAAGGGCACGCAATGCCTGAGTCACCCGACTTCTAAAAAGGGAAAGACTCAAATGGAATAGATATGTGTCAAGTGAATTGCTGTCAATCATGAGAGCAAATTCGTCCCTATAGCCAAGGAAACAGGATGGAACGCAGTCATTAGATATGCCGTAAAAGGGAGTATACCATTCCTAAAATGAATTATGTTGAAAATGAAAATAACATATTACGTCTCTTTTGACTTGCAGTTGATAAATGGGGCAAGTCACTCGAAGTAGGGTAGCTCTTACCCATGAAGCAAGATGAAACAAAGTCAATTGATTCAGCACAAAAAAGGGAGTATCGTTTCTAAATTAGTCCAATTCAATTTTGGAATATAAGTAACATGCCCTATCTCTTGTAGGAAAAGGTGCACATTGACCGTTGGAGCAACACCTTATACCAAGAAGGCATGCTAAGGCCCAACCATCCATTTTGATGGAATAAATGGAGTAAAATATCCACGGAGCAATGCCCTCACATGTCGAAACAAGGAGTACCCCTCTCCTTTCATCTTTGACGCCCACTTAGAATGAGTGAAGTTGATAACATCTTTGAAAGGAAGATCTTCAAGGAAATGTTAACACCTGAGGAGCAAAAGCACATGAAGAGGAAACACAAGACATTTAAAGTCAGCTGCAGGAGAAGGGTAATTCGGTATTGTTTCCAAAATGCCCCTCTCTAACTTCATTATTTGATGTAGTTCCCTTGTTTGACAGGAAGCGTCGATATTCGAGGAACAAGCTCGAGAAATTGATTTAAGCATAATTCATATCGACCAAGCAAGCATGTGGAGCCAACACATGTCAAAGTCACCTAAGTTGGCTTAAAATATGTGTCGTTCTAGAGCCAGTTCAATTAAATAAAAAAGAAACATCCCATGGACACTACCAGCACTTTGGCCTGGTGGTATGGGGAATGAAGTGGTCCGAGCGGCCGGGTTTGATCCCTGGAAATGGCAACGAGTTTGCCATAAAATGTAAAAAAATAAATAAATTTTTTTACATCTTTTACTTTTGCAAAAGGAGGAAAGTGCTCGAACTAATGAGACCAAAGACCCGAGAATCTCTTCAAGCCTTAAAACAATAGGTTCATGGTGCTGTTTGCTACCCAAATGGTGAAACTGACCAAAAAAATGTTGTATCGTTCCCAGTTTTACGATCCCTGAGGATTCATGTACTAACACATTCCTTTTTGTTCTTCGTAGGGTCGCCTGACTACTAAGGCACGGGTAAGTACCCCTCTTCTCAAAATCAAATGGAAAACAAATGGAGAATTTTCATTGCAAGAAAGAACATTTAGTGTTTTTCTCGAAACAAGCACAAAAAATGGAAATTGAAGAAACAAGTTTTCCACAAAGTTTGCAAAAATCTTCTTTACCTTTAAATTGTCCATCCACTTGATGGATCACTCATTTCGAATCAAAATTCTCTATGGAGGTTAATCCACCTAGATGATCTCAACAAAAATTGAAAGGCGATGTTGCTTATGCCAAGTGAGAAACACTTAGGATGAGGAAAGGCAACCCATTTCTAAACATGTCCTTTAAGCACTCTAGGATTTGAGTGAAAAAGAAAACCCGTGTCGTTTAAGGTCAATGAATTCATTCGCAAGCAGTACATAGGTCAAGATGATAAGAGGCATTTCTTTCCTCTATCATACACACTACATGTGACAATAGTTAGCCTATTTGAGCCTTTTAATGTGAAGAATTTTCTACAAAATACCCCTGTCAAGAGCCACCCCACGATGGGGGCAATTATAGAGGTCTGGGTTGACATTATTTGGAGAGGAAAGATGAGAAAGGCTTCCTTATGCTCACTTGCATAAATCATTTTGTGGTAACTTCAGGTGAGTTCTTATGGAAGCTTGAAGCATCCCAAGATGAAGAAGAGCATTCTTTTCTCTACCCAAACACCGATACCCTTTGCTTAAACCAAGTTGTGCCTAATCGTTCATTTCTAAAACCCGAGTAGTGATTATCTCCCCACATTGGGGCAGGGCATATGATTTACCAATGCAATTGGTGTTCACATGAGAATACAAAAAGCATCTCGAAAGACCTAAGAGCTCAAAAAGTCCAAAAGAGCAAAAGTTAAATGAAAATTAAGGGGCATGAAAAAGCAGTGTGCCTGGTAAAAGCAAGGACAATACCCGAAAAAAAATAACAACAACAAGTGTGGAAGAAAAACAATTGCATCAAGAGGAATATCTCTTTGAAAGCAAAAATGGCCAAAAAAAAAATGCCTGCATTGAAAAGAAAATCATTGCAAATGCAAAAGCCATTATGTTAAGATGATTAGTCAAAGGACTTTTGAGACAATTTGAATTCTAAACATTGAGTGCTTTAAAAAAAATGGATGATATGATAATGATGCCATGATAATCACCAACTCCCAAATCCCCTTTTGACAAAAAGTTCTAAGCCTTTTAAGTTAAGCCTTTTGAACCTTTCCCCAAATCAACATTACGACCCATTTCCAAAGTCTCTTCAGATTGGGATGATTCAAAGTGGAAATAAGGACTTCCTAAAGAAGATGCCGCTCGAAGAAGTGAGAGTAAGGTTGTCTTATCTCATCTAAAGGTTTCTTGACTTCTAAACCTGGCGAAGATGTCGATCAGTGATTAATTCATTTCATAGCCAATGATGCTTATCCATTGCTAAAACCATGACCAAACCTGCACTGCGGTCCTTCTAAAAGACCTCTTTGATTGGTCAATGTGTACTTATTGCGAATGATTCAAAGCCTTGCGCACTGGAAGAGTGAGGTTGAGTGATCAGTTTATTTCCCACATGAACAGATGGGATCAAACAGCCATTTTCTTGAGGATATGCGAGAAGCCCTTTCTGACTAGGGATCCTTGCTTGGCATACTTAACAAACCTTTCTCATGAGTCAAGGTCATTTCGACAAGGACTTTTCTTCCAAGAGAATTTGACGATTAATGATATCATTTGAGCGTGATGACAGTTTTGTGAATTTGTCAAGCATTTGATTTGTTTATGCAATCATTGCCTTCTCATTACCGATGCACTTTTGATATTTGTTTCTAATGACATGTGCTAAAATTGATCTCATCTAGTATGCTTTCGCTACTAGAATACTTGTTATAATGAATACTATTTGATGTGCAGTATCCATTTCAGAATATTCTCGAGTGACAAGTTCCTCCAGTGAAACCACACAATTTCAAAGGGTTCATGGATTAGCCTTAAACCATGCATTTTCAAAGGGTTCTTGGTTATCCTTAAACCTTGCAATTTCACACGATTCAAAGGTTAGCCTTAAACCATGCAATTTTCAAAAGGTTCTTGGTTATCCTTAAACCTTGCAATTTTAAAGGGTTTATGAGTTATCCTTAAACCATGCGTTTTCAAGAGGTTCTTGGTTATCTTTAAATCATGCAATTTTAAAGGGTTCTTGGATTAGCCTTAAATCATGCACTTTCAAGAGGTTCTTGGTTATCCTTAAACCATACAATTCCAAAAGGTTTATGCGTTAACCTTAAACCATGCACTTTCAAGAGGTTCTTGATCATCCTAAAATCATACAATTTACACGATTAGTGGGATTGCCTTAACTACACGGTTAGTGGGACTGCCTTAAACCACACGGTTAGTGGGATTGCCTTAAACCACAAGGTTAGTGGGATTGCCTTAAACCATACGATTAGTGGGACTGCTTTAAACCACACGGTTAATGGGATTGCCTTAAACCACAAGGTTAGTGGGACTGCCTTAAACTACAAGGTTAGTGGGACTGCTTTAAACCACACGATTAGTGGGACTGCCTTAAACCACAAGGTTAGTGGGACTGCCTTAAACCACACGGTTAGTGGGACTGCCTTAAACCACACCGTTAATGGGACTGCCTTAAACCACAAGGTTAGTGGGACTGCTTTAAACCACATGGTTAGTGGGATTGCCTTAAACCACACGGTTAGTGGGACTGCCTTAAACCACACGGTTAGTGGAACTGCCTTAAACCACAAGGCTAGTGGGACTGCCTTAAACCACAAGGTTAGTGGGATTGCCTTAAACCACAAGGTTAGTGGGACTGCCTTAAACCACACGGTTAGTGGGACTGCCTTAAACCACACGGTTAGTGGGACTGCCTTAAACTACAAGATTAGTGGGACTGCCTTAAACCACATGGTTAGTGGGACTGCCTTAAATCACACGGTTAGTGGGACTGTCTTAAACTATAAGATTAGTGGGACTGCCTTAAACCACACGGTTAGTGGGATTGCCTTAAACCACACGGTTAGTGGGACTGCCTTAAACCACAAGGTTAGTGGGATTGCCTTAAACCACAAGGTTAGTGGGACTGCCTTAAACCACACTTTTCAAATTGTTCACAGGTACATCCTAAGATCACGCTCTTTACATTATGCTTACTTGCATTTTCATTTTACTATTGTAAAAAAAAAAAAACAAACAAACAACAAAAATTAGGCGTCATCTTATCTTTGAAAGAAATCTCTTTGAGCTTCTTTCCAAAGAGAGGTAGCTGTTGACACCTAAATTTTTGCCCAAAAATATTTCATTCCGGCATATAGATTATCTAGGTGTTTAATATAGTGTTTTAAATGAAAGATGTTTTTCCTATAAAAATAATAATAAAAAAAAAAGAGAGCAAGTTGGGGCCAATGATCTAAATGTGACTAGCCAAGCCCAGGAGGTCGATTGGAATTCAAATGACAAGTTGGGGGCCAAAATGCAATTTCCAAAAGTCAATGGACCAATTCGCAAATTTTGTAAAATGTGTGCCCGAGCCTTTAAATCATCATCTTAGTCATCATTTAAGTTGAAATTGAATTTGGGCCAAATCGAATCAATCAAATTGAGCCAAAAAGACCACATTTGTATTGAATTGGATATTTTTGGATAAGAAAATGGCCAACTTTGAGGGACTTTTTTGCAAAATTGGGTGGGCACAATTGCGAAATTTGATCGAGATCTTAAACTACTATACATGAACTTGCTAATTGATCAAAAACCACAGCCAAAGTGAAAGCACCCAAACCAGCTGCCAAATCTCAGTTCACGATTAAGTCTTAATTCGGAGCTACTAAGTAGTCATATTGGTGGCCCCACCATATCCCACTCAGCTGTCCATTTAGCTCGATCTTTGCACGTGCTAAAAGACCATATATAGTAGTGCAAATGGACGAAAATTTGCCAGGGATAAGCTGCTGACAGCACCGGAAAATCGCAGCAAAATCCGCACACTCAACAGCTGCAGAATTTAAAAAAAAAAATTGGCTAAGTTAGAGAGTGGGGGAAGTAGCCCTGTTGACAGGCTTGGTAGGTGAACAAAAGGCCGACCAAAAATCCCTTAATTCAGGGGATAAGATCACTGAAGCAAGGTCTTTCAAGGGATGAGAAAAAAGAGACGAGAGAGAGAGAGAGGAGAGAGCTCGGAATCGATCTCCAAAGAAGCCCTCAGAAGCAACTGCAGAAAAGAGAAACCCAGAAATTCCAAACTGACTTGGAGAGAGAAAAGTGAGATTTTCACACACCTGCGGAAAAAATTAGCCAATACCTCCAACTAGAGAGTGAAACTTCATTCAAAGATATTTCTAACCATAGGTTGCACGTTCCAAATGGAGATCGGGAAGGCCTCCTAAAGCCCCCCGAAACAGTGCCCTCTTGGCGGACCAAGAAAGTCTGAAAATTTTTCTAAGTGTTGAGACTGGTTGGTCACGAGTGAGAAAAGCCAGTGTTTTTGAGAAAGTTGAGAGACAAATGAGGAAAATCTTGACTTTTAACCCAAACTAGAATACATATAGTTTGGCGTGGTGTCAAGTTTTCCAACAAAATACGTCTTGAAGTCTAATGTTAGAGGTCAATGAAAACCTTCGTTGTCAGTTCTTTTTTTTTTTTTGCAGATCTCATTTCCAGTTGAAGAAGCCAACTTCCACAGGCCCCCGAGGATGATTTGTTGGTTTCATCGGCCAATAACCACTTGAAAAGGAAACTAGGAAGCAAGGTAAGCATCCTAGATGTATTTATTTTCGAGTTTGAGCATGTTTTGATCATGAAAATCAAGAGGAAAACCAGCTCGGAAAACTGATTTCTGAGGTTGAAATTTTTCTAAGTGTTTGAAATCTCTTCAAGAGTTTTGCATGTGTGCTTCTTGGAGGGGTCGTTTTGATGTTTTTCGGTGAGTCATTCTCCATTATGTTTGTTGCATTTGAAAGCCCATGTTACCTACTTTCACGTGGATTACGTAGCATTTCCCTTAGATCTCGTATGTGATGAGTTTTGGGGCTTGAATATGGGCATGTAATCTGTTTGCTTGACTTCGGTTCAAACCCAAATTTGCAAAATCAGCTCAAACCCGTGCATTTGAGGACGATTTTAGCTTGGTTCTAGTGTGTTTTTAGCTATGATTTCTATCTAATCTTGTTCTTTGCATGTGGTAGTATAATTTTGATACTTTAGTTCCACATGAGATTGCTTATGAGTGGAGATTAAAGGCTGCAAACATAGCTCGAGGAGGCTATTAGGCCTAGTTTAATGCACACCAAGTGTTCGACAAAATGCCCAAACTACGCTTCGATCTTGAAACGGTCGATTTTAGCTTGATTATTATGATATTCATGTGCTGTGTTACTCCATGTTAGCATAGATCGGCTTAAAGGATTCATTATTTTTTTAAAAATAATTTAAAAAAAAATAAAAAATATGAAATTTTCAAAAATATCAAAAAATGTTAGATAGCATCAAATTAGGATAGAAATGACATATATGAAATTTTCATAATTTTAAAAGGTCACTTTCCTAATTTAATGCTATTTTTGGTATTTTATACCCATTTTTGTAAATAATTCATTTTGCGTAGATTAAAACTATTTAAAGTAATTTCATGCACATAGAGCAATTTCATGCATATTTGAATTCTCATTTTGCTCATGGGGGTCCTGTCCCGGGTGTGATAACAAAGCCATGTAATATTATTTGCCCGACTTGTATCGGGTCTACCTTTTTTGCATTTATTTTCAAGTCATTTCAATTTCTTGGATGTTTACTTACACGCCGCTTTTCATTAATTTGAGTGTAAATTTCTCTTCTAAATTATGTTAGAATTAATCTAGACATTAAAAAAAAACTACAAAAACATTTGCATGGACACTTAGTGGTTTCATAAAGATTATAATTGGTAATCAAGATTGTATGGCCATTTAGATAAACAACCTTTTAAGTTAGTGGTACCGCAAGGGCGCTAATAGAAACATTAGTGTAAACAAGTCCCCGTTCCTAGAAATCTCTAGTTGCGTAAGAATCGAGACAACACTCCCGTGTCTCGATTGGTTTCTAGCCGACCCCAATAGGCTAGTGGCGACTCCTAAAATTACATAGATTGTTAAGAACTAAAAAACAAAATCCAACGTCGCGCGAGGTATGGGCTTGGGAGAGCCTATGTCTAATTTAGGGCTATTGGTCCGCCTCTTTAGGCAAATACCCCTAAACCTTCTTGTTTTTCCCTGGACGGAAAAAAAGAGGTCGTGACATAGTTGAGCGAAGAACATCAGCATAATTAAGCGTAATTAAGACTGATGCCAATCTATAAGGACTTTAAAAAAATTTAAAAGTCAATTCAACACTAAAAAAATTTAAAAGTCAATTCAACACAACAACTAACTTAAAGGAGAGATTGTAGGTTTTTTATTAATTCCCATGAACCAATTGTGGTGAGTAACCCAAAACTCCCATTTTAGAGAGCCAAACATAGAGTCTGAGCTCTACAAATTTTACTCTTGCATAACCAAAGAAATTAGGGTTGGAAATTTGAAAATAACTTGTAAGCTAAAAACTGGGACCATAAGTTGTGAATTAATGAGTTAAGGAGAGTCCAGACTGAGCTTACACTTAGCGAGCCATTAGCCTTCGAGCGCCTGCAAGAGGGTTTAGAGAGGATGTGATACTCAAATCCACATTTTCACATATGACCATATTCATAATAGAAGGAGAGGAATGATGTTTGACATATCTCTAATTTTTTGGCGAAATTACCTTAGAGAACTTTAGTCTATGATCTTAGCCAATCATATCTAAGATCATGGGTAAAATATCTCGTGGTTGTTGAGCAAAGAACATTAGCGTAATTGAGACTAAGGCCAATTTACGAGGACTTAAAAAAATATAAAACTCAATTCAACACAACAACAAATTTAGAGGAGAGATTGTAAGTTTGTTCTTAATAACCAAGAACTAATTGTAATGAGTATCCCCAAACTCTCATTTTAGATAGCCAAACACGGGGTCCAAGTTCTACAAATTTTACTCTTGCGTAACTAAAGAAATTAGGATCGGGAACTTAAAAATGACTTACAGGGTGAAAATTCAAACCATAAATTCGTAAAATAGTGGGTTAGGGAAAGCCCGGACTGATCTTGCACTTAGCGAGCCATTAGCCTCCGAGCGCCCACAGGTGGGCTTGGCGAGGTATATTTGTAAGAAAATGAGAGGAATGATGTTTGACATATCTCTCATTTTTTGGCGAAATTAGTTTAGAGAACTTTAGTCTTTGAGCTTAGCCACTCATATCTAAGATGATGTGTAAAATATCTGGTGGTGGTTGAGCGAAGAACATTAGCATAATAAAGACTGAGGCCAATTTACGAAGACTTTAGAAAAATTTCAAATCCAATTTAATACAACAACAAACTTACAGGAGAGATTGTAGGTTTCTTCTTAATTCCCAAGAACCAATTGTAGTGAGTATCCCCAAACTCCCATTTTAGAGAGCGAAACAAGGAGTTCGAGCTCTACGAATTTTACTGCTATGCAACCAACGAAATTAGGGTTAGGGACTTAAAACTAACTTGCAAGCTAAAAACTCGGATCATAAGTTGTAAATTAGTGGGTTACGGAAAGCCTAGGCTGAGCTTACACATAGCAAGCCATTGGCCTCCGAGCACCTGCGGGAGGGTTATAAGAGGTCGCAATAGTGAAGTCCACGCTTTCACATATGTCCATATTCGTAGGAAACGGGAGAGGAATGATGTTCGACATATCTCTAATTTTTCGGCAAAATTACTTTCGAGAACTTTAGTCTTTGATCTTAGCCAATCATATCTAAGATCATGTGTAAAATATCTCCTGGTGGTTGAGCGAAGAACATTAGCTTAATTAAGATTGAGGCCAATTTACGAGGACTTTATAAAAATTTAAAATTCAATTTAACATCACAACAAACTTAAAGGAGAGATTGTAGGTTTCTTTTTAATTCCCAAGAACCAATTGTAGTGAGTATTCCCAAACTCCCATTTTAGAGAGCCAAACATGGAATCCGAGCTCTACATGTTTTACTCTTGCACAACTAGAGAAATTAGGATAAGAGACTTGAAAATAACTTGTAGGGAAAGCCTAGACTGAGCTTACACTTAGCAAGCCATTAGCCTCCACGTGCCCACGGGAGGGTTCAAAGAGATCGCAACAGTCAAGTCCATGCTTTCACATATGTCCATATTTGAAAGAAAAGGAGATGAATGATGTTTGACATATCTCTAATTTTTTGGCGATATTTCTTTAGAGAACTTTAGTCTTTGATCTTAGCAAATCATATCTAAGATCATGCGTAAAATATCTCGTGGTGGTTGAGCGAAGAACAACAGCATAATTAAGCATAATTAAGACTGAGGCCAATCTATAAGGACTTTGAAAAAATTTAAAAGTCAATTCAACACAACAATTAACTTAAAGGAGAGATTGTAGGTTTTTTATTAATTCCCATGAACCAACTGTAGTGAGTATCCCAAAACTCCCATTTTAGAGAGCCAAACATAGAGTCTAAGCTCTACAAATTTTACTCTTGCATAACCAAAGAAATTAGAATCGGAAACTTGAAAATAACTTGTAAGCTAAAAGCTGGGACCATAAGCTGTGAATTAATGAGTTAAGGAGAGTCCAGACTAAGCTTACACTTAGCGAGCCATTAGCCTTCGAGCGCCTACAAGAGGGTTTAGAGAGGACGTGATACTCAAATCCACATTTTCACATATGACCATATTCATAATGAAAAGAGAGGAATGATGTTTGACATATCTCTAATTTTTTGGCGAAATTACCTTAGAGAACTTTAGTCTATGATCTTAGCCAATCATATCTAAGATTGTGGGTAAAATATCTCATGGTTGTTGAGCAAAGAACATTAGCGTAATTAAGACTAAGGCCAATTTACGAAGACTTAAAAAAATATAAAATTCATTTCAACACAACAAATTTAGAGGAGAGATTGTAAGTTCGTTCTTAATAACCAAGAACTAATTGTAATGAGTATCCCCAAACTCTCATTTTAGACAGCCAAACATGGGGTCCAAGTTCTACAAATTTTACTCTTGCGTAGCTAAAGAAATTAGGATCAGGAACATAAAAATGACTTACAGGCTGAAAATTCAAACCATAAATTCGTAAATTAGTGGGTTAGGGAAAGCCCGGACTGATCTTGCACTTAGCGAGCCATTAGCCTCCGAGCGCCCATAGGAGGGCTCGACGAGGTCGCGACAGTCAAGTCCATTCTTTCACAAATGTCCATATTTGTAAGAAAATGAGAGGAATGATGTTTGACATATCTCTCATTTTTTTGGCAAAGTTAGTTTAGAGAACTTTAGTCTTTTGAGCTTAGCCACTCATATCTAAGATGGTGTGTAAAATATCTGGTGGTGGTTGAGCGAAGAACATTAGCGTAATAAAGACTGAGGCCAATTTACGAAGACTTTAGAGAAATTTCAAATCCAATTTAATACAACAACAAACTTAAAGGAGAGATTGTAGGTTTCTTCTTAATTCCCAAGAACCAATTGTAGTGAGTATCCCCAAACTCCCATTTTAGAGAGCGAAACAAGGAGTTCGAGCTCTACGAATTTTACTGCTATGAAACCAACGAAATTAGGGTTTGGGACTTAAAACTAACTTGCAGGCTAAAAACTCGGATCATAAGTTGTATATTAGTGGGTTACGGAAAGCCTAGGCTGAGCTTACACATAGCGAGCCATTGGCCTTGGAGCACCTACAGGAGGGTTATAAGAGGTCGCAATAGTGAAGTCCACACTTTCACATATGTCCATATTCGTAGGAAAAAGGAGAGGAATGATGTTCGACATATCTCTAATTTTTTGGCAAAATTACTTTAGAGAACTTTAGTCTTTGATCTTAGCCAATCATATCTAAGATCATGTGTAAAATATCTCCTGGTGGTTGAGCGAAGAACATTAGATTAATTAAGATTGATAAAAATTTAAAATTCAATTTAACATCACAACAAATTTAAAGGAGAGATTATAGGTTTCTTTTTAATTCCCAAGAACCAGTTGTAGTGAGTATTTCCAAACTCCCATTTTAGAGAGCCAAACATGGAGTCCGAGCTCTACATGTTTTACTCTTGTGCAACTAGAGAAATTAGGATAAGAGACTTGAAAATAACTTGTAGGGAAAGCCTAGACTGAGCTTACACTTAGCAAGCCATTAGCCTCCACGTGCCCACGGGAGGGTTCAGAGAGATCGCGACAATCAAGTCCATGCTTTCACATATGTCCATATTCGAAAGAAAAGGAGATGAATGATGTTTGACATATCTCTAATTTTTTGGCAATATTTCTTTAGAGAACTTTAGTCTTTGATCTTAGCCAATCATATCTAAGATTGTGTGTAAAATATATCGTGGTGGTTGAGCGAAGAACATCAGCATAATTAAGACTGAGGCCAATTTACGAGGACTTTATAAAAATTTAAAATTCAATTTCACACCACAACAAACTTAAAGGAGAGATTGTAGGTTTCTTTTTAATTCCCAAGATCCAGTTGTAGTGAGTATTCCCAAACTCCCATTTTAGAGAGCCAAATATGGAGTCCAAACTCTACGAATTTCACTCTTATGCAACTAGAGAAATTAGGATCAGGTACTTGAAAATAATTTGCAGGGAAAGCCCAGACGAAGCTTACATTTAGGGAGCCATTGCCCTCTGAGCTCGTGCGGGAGGGTTCCGAGAGGTCGCGACAGTGAAGTCCACGCTTTCACCTATGTCCATATTCATAGGAAAAATGAGATGACTGATGTTTGACATATCTCTAATTTTTTGGCGATATTTCTTTAGAGAACTTTAGTCTTTGATCTTAGCCAATCATATCTAAGATCATGTGTAAAATATCTCGTGGTGGTTGGGTGAAGAACATCAGCATAATTAAGACTGAGGCCAATTTACGAGGACTTTATAAAAATTTAAAATTCAATTTCACACCACAACAAACTTAAAGGAGAGATTGTAGGTTTCTTTTCAATTCCCAAGAACCAGTTGTAGTGAGTATTCCCAAACTCCCATTTTAGAGAGCCAAATATGGAGTCCAAATTCTACGAATTTCACTCTTATGCAACTAGAGAAATTAGGATCAGGTACTTGAAAATAATTTGCAAGGAAAGCCTAGACGGAGCTTACATTTAGGGAGCCATTGCCCTCCGAGCACGTGCGGGAGGGTTCCAAGAGGTCGCGATAGTGAAGTCCACGCTTTCACCTATGTCCATATTCGTAGGAAAAAGGAGAGGACTGAAGTTTGACATATCTCTAACTTTTCGGCAAAATTGCTTTAGAGAACTTTAGTCTTTGATCTTAGCCAATCATATCTAAGATCTTGTGTAAAAAATCTCGTGGTGGCTGAGTGAAGAACATTAGAGTAATTAAGACTGAGGCCAATTTACAAGGACTTTATAAAAATTTAAAATTCAATTTAACACCACAACAAACTTAAAGGAGAGGTTGTGGGTTTCTTTTTAATTCCCAAGAACTAGTTGTAGTGAGTATTCCCAAACTCCCATTTTAGAGAGCCAAACATGGAGTCCGATCTCTACATGTTTTACTCTTGCGCAACTAGAGAAATTAGGATAAGAGACTTGAAAATAACTTGTAGGGAAAGCCTAGACTGAGCTTACACTTAGCAAGCCATTAGCCTCCATGTGCCCACGTGAGGGTTCTGAGAGATCGCGACAATCAAGTCCATGCTTTCACATATGTCCATATTCGAAAGAAAATGAGATGAATGATGTTTGACATATCTCTAATTTTTCGACGAAATTACTTTAGAGAACTTTAGTCTTTGATCTTAGCCAATCATATCTAAGATCGTGTGTAAAATATCTCGTGGTGGCTGAGCGGGGAACATTACCATAAGTAAGACTAAGGACAATTTACAAGGACTTAAAAAAAAATTAATATTCAATTCAACACAATAACAAATTTAGAGGGGAGATTGTAAGTTTGTTCTTAATTCCCAAGAACTAATTGTAGTGACTATCCCCAAACTCCCATTTTTGACAGCCAAACATGGGGTCCAAGTTCTACAAATTTTACTCTTGCACAACTAAAGAAATTAGGATCGGGACCTTGAAAATGACTTATAGGCTAAAAAGTCAAACCATAAATTGGTAAATTAGTGGGTTAGCGAAAGCCCGGACTGAGCTTGTACTTAGCAAGCCATTAGCCTCCTAGCGCCCGTAGGAGGGCCGGGCGAGGTCACGACAGTCAAGTCCATTCTTTCACAAATATCCATATTTGTAAGAAAATGAGAGGAATGATGTTTGACATATCTCTCATTTTTTGGCAAAATAACTTTAGAGAACTTTAGTCTTTGATCTTAGCCACTCATATTTAAGATGGTGTGTAAAATATGTGGTGGTGGTTGAGCGAAGAACATTAGCGTAATTAAGACTGAGGCCAATTTACGAGGGACTTTAGAAAAATTTAAAATTTAAAATTCAATTTAACACAACAACAAACTTAAAGGCGAGATTGCAGGTTTCTTCTCAATTCCCAAGAACCAATTGTAGTGAGTATCCCCAAACTCCCATTTTAGAGAGCAAAACATGAGTTCGAGCTCTATGAATTTTAGTCGAGCCTACGCTTTCACATATGTCCATATTTGTAAGAAAAGTATAGGAATGATGTTTGACAACATTTTATTAGCTGATATGCCTGCAGAAATTGATCTGACTTGCTCCCCCACGCAGGGCTTCATCTGCATCCTCTGTGTGACCAAAGTGTCAGCAGCCGATCGCGCCTGGCTTGGACGCATCCACGAGGAGGCGAGTGCAGCTGGGCACCTGCTTGTGGTCTCTTGATTAGAAGGCAAAAGCGTAATGCCTTCGAATGGGTGCTCCGAAGGGCTAATACACTGCTGTGAACACAGCGACATAAGAGAAGTCCTCACTGCAGCCATCGACACGATGGATAGGATCAAAATACTCATCATTGGATGGCCGAACGAAACTCGCCCTAATACATCCCCAGCGATGGGCGCGGCAGCTCTCCGTCCCCCTAATGTACACTGTTCACCCCCTCCGCTGTTGAAAAAATGAAAGTCAATATAGAGATTACGTGCCTACAAATTTTCTTACCCACGTCACGTGAGGATGAATCAAAACAATTTCGAGAATTCTTTTGACATGTTTTCTGAATGCAGTGAAGCAAGTGATCCGAGTACGTAACCTGCTTAATTTTGTCACATGACTTGGTTTTCTTGCTCTTTCTTTCTGGGAAGCAGCTTAACTGGTCAAATTGATTTGGACAATTTTGGCTTTCCCTTCTCCAATTTATAATCATTTCTTTTTACTGATCATACCTTCAAATGTTAATTGGTTTTCGAACAGAAACGGGTAATCAAATGTATAGCAGGACTGCTGATTGCTCATTGTGCTTAATTTTGTTGCTAGCTCTAAACCATTTGCGACTATTTTGGTAGAAAGACTAACCCTAAATGCACTTATGACACTATTGCTCATTTCAAGCATCTTCCTAACACAGTTCATAAAGTTGAATAATCCTCCCGAAGAATCAAGTAATGTGCAGGTTCAAATAAGACTATAATAGAAGTTCTTGAAGTTGACATGCTGCTTTTAGGGAATTGGCGGATACAGTTGGGGACCATTTCGTGGTGACACTGTTTGCATTTGGTCTATGTAGGTCAAGGTCATGCGTTCGCACATGTCCATGTTCCAAAGAAAGGAAAGGAATGATGCTGATATGTCTTTCGGCAAAAGTACGGTAGAAAACTATGGTCATTGATATTAGCCAATCATGTCTAACATCATGTGAAGGCCTTGGGGACTATAACACTATGTCTATCTTTCAAGAGTCTAAAACCAGTACATAATTTTTCAAAAATCTTCGATTCTGACATAGGAGATTCATATGCTTAACTTTCTTGCTGCTCAACTTGGCCAATCTAAGGTTTTAACACGTGCGCAAGCACACAGACAGACATACATGGGGCAAAAGCCATATCCGCGACTGAATCCACTGAACATATGAAGGAACAACCTCTGTTCATATATAGATGGCATCCTCGCATGAACTCGAAGAATCGTTCCCTCATCTGACATCCTAGATTCTTTGGATGAACCAGGCCACATATTTGCAGACAAGAGTAAGGGTGATGCAGAACGCGTTGGATTGATTCTTTGTAATGTCAAGTCATTGTAATAAGTGACTTAGAATATGATGTCTCAAGGTCGCTCACTTCATGCCAAAAACTTTGTTGAAAGAGAAAGCTGCTTTTCTGTGGGCAAGGATTCTGGTGGGGAAGGCTATCGTTCCATGGCAATAGTTGAGAAAAATGTCTGGTCGTGGTTTAAGGGAAGAACGTCATCACAATGAAGCATTGCCAGAGAAGCGACGATCAAGAAGAGAATAATAGCTTCCTTAGGGCTATCTACGTCAAGGACTTACAAACAAATTAAAATTCGATTTGACACGATACAAATTTGAATAAGAGATTGCGGGTCTCTTCTTGATTGCCCCTAGAAACAGTTGCAAGTAGATTTTAACTGTCCGCTTGATTCCCTTAATAAACAGTTATAAGTAGATTCCAAATGTCTCTAACCGGTCTGTGCTGCCAGGTTTGACTAGGTCTATAGAGCTGCGAATGACATCTGTCCAAGCGGCTGTGGGCAGAATCATCCTAGGCTTCTTCATCTAAATAGGAGAGCCCTTCCTGTGGGGACTGGCTTATACATTCCATGCGACTCATTTCCCTACCTAGTACCATTTAGGCCTTTCGTGACTGACCAAATCCATCAGAAAGTTATGATCCTTCAATCTTTGAAATTTTAATGGAAGAAAATGAAGATTAACTCTCTTTGGTAGAATTTTTGAAGGCATAGTGAGGCTGATGCCTCTCCATTGAGCTTAAACTAATTGCAAGCTTGAAGTCACTGGGGATTACCGTGTTGAGAAGATTGAATCCGAATGTGCTGATGATACTATTGCTCACCTGTAACTATCTTCCTAACATAGCCATATGGCAGAATAATTTCTCTTATTGTGCCTCGGTTACGGCTCCCTCTGATTGCGCGAGCGTTAGTGCAAAAATTTAGTTCTCACACATTGATGAAATGTGTCCTTTCAAAGTAATACACCTGTTTGTGCGAATGACGTAATTCCAGAATTAAAAGCATGAATAGTTTTGCTGTTTTACGTGATCAAACGATGTCTTGATTCAACCGGGGCATAGTTACATGTGAGAGCTTGACCTATATAGGACCAAATGCAGACTAGATTCGTCAGTAAATGGCCAACAGGCGAATCCCTACCCACAATAAAGCTCCGAGAATCATCACCTTGTCCGACATACTAGGACATATGCGAGACTTGAGCCCCGTACTTGCAGTTAAGAGAGATATCTACCAATCGTTTTTCGGTCTTCTTCGAGACTACCGTCACGGTTGACTTGATTGCGACTATATATATTCAAGTCCCCAAATAGAGGAGTAAGTGTTTCGAAACTCTCTTTTAAAAGATCCAAACATGGACTCCGAGCTCTATGAAGCCACTGTGAAAGGAAACGTGTCTTCTTTGCTTGAGTTGCTCGAAAAAGATAAGCTGCTTCTCGATCGAATCATGACCGGGAATCACACTGAGACTCCTATGCACATCGCAGCCATGCTCGGACACTTGAAATTTGTGGAAGAGGTCCTCGCTCGGAAGCCCGAGCTAGTAAAAGAGCAAGATTCTCAGAGTTCGATGCCTCTTCATCTCGCGGCAGCAAAAGGGTACCTTAACATAGTGGCAAGTTTGTTAAGAGTTGACCCTGAAATATGTTTCGTCCATGACAAATATGAAAGAAACCCTCTTCATGTTGCGGCCATGGGGCATGTGGATGTGTTGGAACTCTTGGTTCGAACGAAACCTGATGCGGCCCGTAGTGTCATCGCACATGGCCAGATGATCATGCATTTGTGCGTGAAGCACAACAGACTAGAAGCTTTGAAACTTTTGATGGATATCTTGGACGATAATCACTTCATAAACTTAAGGGATGAATATGGCGACACAATTTTGCATTTGGCTGCTGCAAATAGACAAACTAAGGTATGTTCATACAATCAAGCCTATGTACTAGTCAAATTCAGTGAGCTCATCAACAAAAAATGTGGTTCTAGATGGGAAAACGACACATACAATTCATAAATTTTAGCTCAATATGCGATGTCATTTTTTGGTCTTTTAATTTAATCGATGTGATCCTTGAACTATTTATAAATATTCAATTCAATCCCTAAATTTTTGATTTGATCAATTTAGTCTTTCAAATTTCCATAACAAAGTCAAATAAGTCTTTTGGTGCTATTTAAAAGTTATTACAATTACACTAGTACCAAAATTTTAGATTTTTTTTTCATTTTAGTCAATTCCTTATATAAAAAATTACTTGATCTTTTTGTTATCTTTTTACCATTTTAATTTTTACAAATATTACTTTTGTTCCGTTTAAGTATATTTTAAATTGTGATCTCTATAATGGTAAAATGTTAGAGTTATATTGGACACATACATTCTCAACTTTAAAATAAGTATTTTCATAAGAATGTTTAAAAATGATATTCATTTATCAATAAATTTATCGTATTTATATTAATCTCAATCTCTTTTTAATTTTTTAGATAGATTAAAATATCAAGATTTTGCGTTTTGTGTTTTCTCAATTAAATTTAGTAAAATTTGCAAATTAGAAAATTAAGATAGCAAGAACGTCAATCCGATACAACTATAAATGATGTTCTACTTTTGTTAATATAGAGATTATAAGTTAAAATATGTTTAAATAAAACTATCATAATATTTATGAAGGTCAAAAAGGTAAAAAAGAAGAAGTAATAATCATTTTTTTTTTGTTGATTTATGTAATGGACTGAAATAATTTTTTGTTATCTAAAATCCAAGCAATAGTGTAATTAAGAAAGCTTTTGACTTTTTTTTAATGGAAAATTGAGATACTGGATCAAACAAATTAAAAGTTTTGGGACTGCATTGAACATTTAAGAATACTTCAAGTACCACATTGAACGGGTTGAATATTCAACGGTGTATTGCACATTGGGTCAAAAATAAGGGATTATTTGTGTTTTTTTTTTCCCTTCTAGGAAATCTAAGTATCCTAGAAATTTTTAGAATCTAAAGGGTATCCATTTATAAATCATTGCAGGTCATAATATTGGGGTAACAAGTAACTTGTTTTGATAATTAACTACAACTTTAATCTTTGCACTATTATCATGCTAAATTTATCTAGATTAGAAGATACATAAAACTAGAGATAACAGAAGAGATTCAACAAAGGATGAGTTTCCCTTTTGAAGGCATCAGACAATCGTTACTAACACTAGTAGCAAAGTTAATCCTAAAAAGTATGTAACATGAGCTCATCTAGTTCAAACCTGACCCTAATTGGTTCATTTTGTTGTTACTCCTCTACAGACTATAGTCTTCCTGATTGATAAAGGAGTAGACCCAAACATTAAGAATTCCAGAGGATTCAAAGCTCTAGGCCTATTAGCACAAGGCCAGAGCGCGGAAAGAGTCTCAGAGATTATCCATTCTGTTCCTCAAACTCCAGAGAATCTTGACCCATCTAGACAAACAGTCTATGCCAATAACATGGTCAATGCCTCCCATCCACCTGTAGGAGAACAGGACAAAAGCAAAGTAAAGAGAGTGGCAAAGCAATATGCATAAGACGCTAGTGGTGGTGGCGGTATTGCTAGCTACCATGGCATTCCAAGCTAGTATTACCCGGCCCGGTGGCCTTTGGCGACAAGATGATAACGAACATAATGCGGGTGAGTCCATAATGGCAGATAAGTACCCAGACCGTTACAAGAAATTCATAGCATGTAACACGATAATCTTTGTTACATCGCTTAGCATTATTATGCTTTTCATAAGTGATCTTCCTCTAGAGCAGCCTCAAATCCCCACGTGGATTGCAATGCTAACCACCTGGGTTGCGATAATCTTCACAGCCGTGGCTTATGCCATCTCCATATGGGTGTACACACCGTATAGCGAACTGCATGTTACAAATAAAACAGTTAAGAGTTGCGGTGCTGACATGGGCTGGATTAGTGGCTTTTATTTTCCTGTGCCACATTGTTCGCTTAATCCTGAAAATGGTACCCAAAGTCCTGAAATTCGTCCGCAAAGCCTCAATAAGACGGGAGCCGGAGGATCTTATAGCTTAGTGGTTGTATATTGCTGCAAATGCGTTTGTCTCATAAGAAGTGCCTTGAGCTCTAAGGCCATGCAAGAGGAGATGCTATATGGTATGTGTTGTCCAGTGTGCCGGTTAGACAACTTAGCTACAATACATTTGAGTATGCATGCATGTGTGTATGTGCTAGTGGAAACAAGGAATGTTTTATGCGTGTTGATCTATGCGAAAGATGAAGTTTAGATGTATAATGGATGGTTGTTTTATTTGATTTGGTTTGTGGTGGTTAAAAAAAAGAAAAGAATATGACTTATTGGATTTAAATTCCAAACAATCTCAGCCATGGATTCAGTTTTTATTTTTTATTTTTTATTTTTTCCTGTCGAAGCATGGGTTCAGTTGAAGTGGTAATTTATTGACAACTAAGGAAGTTTGTTCCACTGGAATTGTAAGTTTTATGATTAATTAAGGAAATTCCCGGCAATCAAAAGAATTATTACTTATGAATAAGATCCATTGATTACAAATTTGAAGGATTATTTTTGTAGATTTACTAAGAATAGGGAAATCGAATGTAAACATTAGGTTGCTTAGATTTTTCAATAAAAATTATGATCATTAAGACCTTTAAGTATACGATAACTCGAGATAATTTACTATCTATAAACGTAGAGTACTAACTACCATTTACACAGACTTATGAATGATTTTACGAGTATTGTGGCATCCTGAAATTCGACCCCGTGTCGATAATATGAAATGAGCATTTCGCCAATGCGCCTATGGTCATTTTACTCTAAGTTGGCCACTTACGAGTTAACTAATCTATTAAATGAAGCTGTTAAGAGATATAAACGCGAAGACTCGAGAATTCGATCGGAAATCGACTGCTCGACTATAATAATCGACAAGGGTCAATATGACACCGTTATAATCGATTAGTGATCAGATATAAGTTGATTCGATGGAAACACGTAATTGGATTGCGGGTGATTCCACATGATTGCGAAATTCGCGTTGAACGGCATTAACCCGATTTTCTATCGATTTTATACTCGGGACACATAATTAAAACCTTGTGATTTTTATGATAACCGAGAGTCGCTTACAAGTTAGAGATGCACAAACGTGGATCGATAATTATCGATCACGGGTCGAATGCGCTAAAATTCCTAAAAGCTACCCGATATGTTAGGTTGTACTAAAATCGCGTCCGATCAATTTTAACCACGAAATTGAATTCGTTTTCGAGAATCTAACATTCAAGCGTGTCACGATTTATTCTTAGGATGCTGTCTCATCTTTCAGAGAAATTCTGTCGAGTCCGAAATTTTTGCGGAAAATCAATTTCGGACAATTCGGAAAAGAAAAGGAAATTCGGATGGGAGGTGAAAGGGACAAATTTGGCTGCCCAAATGACTTATTTTGTGAAGAAATGGAAGGAAAATAAGAGGAAATTCGGATGGCTGAAGAGGGGTATGTTTTTCTATACCAAAAGGGGTTAATTGGGAGAAATGAGAGCTATTATCTCATTGGGTGGCCTCTTGACTATAAGGGCTGAAGACATGGGGGCATTCGCCCCTCTCTTTTGTCTTCTTCCTTCCTTTGGCAGCCCGCGCGCAGAGAATTTAATATAATTAATACGACCAGCGTGCTAAACAAAATCGCAGACAATCACAAAAATCCAACTTGGGCTTTATTAATTGAGACCGGCAGATTTGTATCCTTTAATTTTGGTATTTTCTTAATGAGCTTAAACTCACGACATATATTCAATAATAAACAAATATGAGACACATTTATTGAAATTGGTAATGCAATGGAAGCAGATCGTAATTTTGCAATTAAATCAGGAGCAATGAAAATTGACAGAGAAATAAAAGGAGGATCAATGAAAGGACGAGAGATTTACTTAATTCAGTTGGACCATCGGAATCTACTTTCACAAGGATTTGCAAGATCTATGAACATACCAATCGTCTATCTGCAGTCACCGGCCGAATAATCTTATTTGAGGTCGACCTATATCACTAAGCCAAGCCATGCCATCGTTAACTCTAACCTTGGCCGGAGCGTCACCATCAGTCAAGCAACATCATCCATCAAACATCCTTTATGCACGGTTTCGAGAAATATATGAATGATGACAATAGAGACGTAGCATTGGATATGCAGGAACTGCAGTTAAAGATCTGTGCGCGCGTCAACACCCCCTCGGACATCCCTCCCCGGTTATCACCACGGTCAACACCGAAGGGGCGCGTAAAATGCAGGGCAAAAACCCAACAACACATTCAGATTCGTCAAACACGGAAATACGAAACTCTTGCGCGACAACTCGAAAGTCGGTCGACGTCATTTAAGCTAAGTCAATATGCTTTAAAATCTCCTGATAACGGGATGAATATGCAGTGAGCCTTTTTTGAAAGCATTTTGTCGAACGAGTGGTGGGCAGGCATTTTCCTCGTCTCTATGTTCGAAGCAAATGAAAGATTGACATCCACATAGAAACCAAACATACCGACATATTTGATTTTTCGTTCAATCAGAAACTTGAGTTTGACACCTCTATCCTTGTTTTCGGGAAACGGAGGCAGAGTGATATGTTCGTAACTTGACAAGGTGAATTTCCAGTCGCAACCGATGATCAAGCAAGCAAGGAATTGAAGGAAATGCTCCGAAACTCATCACCGGCAAGGATGGGCTTCGACATTGAAGTTTCGGCCGAGAACAGGACTCTTTGAACTTCACGGCCGAAGAACAGAGGGAAATAGTGTGCCTCCCACGCGACGACGAATATTTTTTTAATAAAAAACCCTCATTTTTTCTTTGAAGTAAGAAAACTTTTTTTTTTATTTGGTAAAAAGAGAGATCTTTTCTTTTCGTGCCGCCAGCCCCTTGTCCATCAGCAGAAAGAGATGAGACGACAAAGGCCAAGGTTTTTTTGTTGAAAAAATAATAATATGGTCCTAGAACTTTTAATTTGTTTAATATAGTCTTGAAATTATAATCCAATATGCATTATGCATTTGCCTCGATAGAGAGGTGCTTGTATTGTTCTTAGATTTTAAAGACTTATGCAGCAAATTGTAAGTTAACTTTCAACTTCATTTTTTTTTTTTTTTGACAAATATTACCTCACAACTCATACCTATTCTAAAAAGGACCATCATATTGGTAAATTAAAATCATGGTCAACAAAAGCATGGTTTAGAAATGATCACTAACACAAGCGTTCAATGGTTGTTTTCAGTTGAACTAGTCCCCGAACCTGTAGAAACCCGGTTCGGAATAGACATCAAACGAATCGAAGAGGAAATCATCACAATGATAGAACCACTTTTTTGTTAGTTGATATTGTTGCAGAAATTGATCTGACTTGTTCTGCTGCGCAGGGCTTCATCTGCATCTTCTTTGCGACCAAAAGATCAGCAGCTGATCGTGCCGGGCTTAGGATCCACCCAGGAAGAGGCCAATGCAGCTGGGCACCTGCTAGCGGTCTCCAGATTAGAAGGGGAAAAAAGTTTAATGCCTTCAAATGTTTGCTCTGAAGGGCTAATCCGCTGCTGTGAGCAGAGTGACATGAGAGAAGTCCTCACCGCAGCCATCGGAATGATGGACAGGATCAAAATCCACGTCATGGGGTGGCCCAACCAATCGCGCCCTACCACGTCCCCAGCAACGGGCGCGGCGGCTCTCGTTCTTTTAATGTACATTGCTCGCAACATCTGTCATTAAAAGATTGAATGTCAAAATAAAAAGATTACGTGCCAACGAAATTTTTACATCGGTCATGAGAGGGAGAATCGGGACTTTTGAGTTCTTTGCAATGTTTTCTAAATGGAGGGGAGCAAGTGATTCAACCACATAACCTAGGAAGCACCGTCATTCTCTAAGAGACTTCCCTAACACTCAATCAACAACTATCGAAAAATCCGATATCTGATCAATCTTTTCAACACTCAAATCGAAATTCTAACATGCGAGTTTCTGACACATAATTTTAACATGCGAGATCAATTTGTAAATTTTCAATAAATGAATGGTCAATATATATATATGTGTGTGTGTGTGTGTGTGTGTGAAAAATAAAAATCAATAATAAAAATAAAAAAAATTAGGAATGAAGAAAAACTTAATATTTTATTACTTTCTCTTTTGACTTTCACTTTCCATGATACACAATTTATTCTCAAGTTTTTTCTTTTTTCTTTCGACATGTCTCGACATGCAAGTCTAAGATAATTTTGAATAATATTTCAATATTTTAATATTTTATTATTTTTTTCTTTCCTTTTATTTTTCCTTTTGTCAGCCACTGGCCATGGTCAGGTAGGCTGGCCTTACCTAGGTGAATGTCGTCGTTGCCTACCAAAGGTAAGGCCTCGCCAAACAAGTGTGAACCCCAACTGAGCGAAGGTGAGGCAACCTTAGCCTAAGCTAGTCTTGCCTGATTTTGTGGGATTCACCCTCGCCCAGGCCAGATTTGGCGATGCTGCCCTAACCTGAGTGAGGGGAGCCTTCATTGGGCCTCGACCTTGCCAGTGGCAAGCAACAAAGACCCTTACTACCCACCCAACCATGGCTAATGGTCAACAACTTGTCATTCGGAATGGAAAGTAAAAAGGAAAAAATATTCAAAAAAATATTAGAATTTTATTAAAAATTATTCACATTAGCATTGATCATTTCATGTAGACTAGACGGGGTCCACATTAGCAAATCTAATTAAAATTAACTGAAATGACTGAATTGGTACTATATCATAAGGTTTAGGAATAAATTGACACAATTAAAAAGTTTGGGATTCAATTTGTACAAATACCATAGATTTAGGATTTTTCTAACATTTTTTTCCTAAATCATCATAGGTTTTGATATTTGGAAAGGAAGCCACTCGTTCATATAATTAACTACAACTTTATGCTTCACGTTATTTTCACGCTAATTCATTTAGATTAGAAGGAATGTAAAAATAGAGAAGCAGAAAAAAATCAACAAGGGATGAGATTCCTTTTTGAAGGCATCATATAATAGTCACCAACATTAGAGGACTTAAAAACACTAGAAGCAAACTTAGTCCTCAAAAGTTTACAACATGGGCTTGTTTAATTCAAACCCGACATCTATTGGTACATTCTGTTGTAACTACTCTGCAGACTATAATCTTCCTAACTAATAAAGGAGTAGACCCGAGCACTAGGCCTACTAGCACAAGGCCAAATCGTGAAAAGAGCCTAAGAGGTTATGGATTTTATTCCTCAAACTTCAGAGAATCATAACTTGTCTAGACAAACCGTCAATGTGAATAACACGGTTACCAGGGAAGCGAAGAAAAAGTGGCAAAACGGTATAAAAGAGCTAATGCTGGTGGCGACATTGGTAGCTACCATAGCTTACGAAGCGGGTACGAACCTTCATGACGAATTCGCAAAGGCAAATAAGAACCTTGATGATTACGAGTTGTTTATAGCATGTAACAGATAAGCTTCATCACATCACTTAGCAACATTATGCTTCTCATAAGTGGTCTTCCCTTAAAGCGGCGTCGGATCACCACGTGGATCGTAATGCTAACTATGTGGGTTGCGATCACCTTTACAGTGTTGGGTTATTCGTTTCTCATATCACTCTCCTCACCAGAGAAGGAAAAAACATATGCTAATGGTATAGTAGGAATTGCGGTGCAAACATGGGGAGGACTGATGTTTTTTATTTTCCTGTGCCATATAAACCGCTTAATCATGAAATTGGTACCCAAAGTCCTGAAATTTGTCTACAAAGCCTTCAAGAAAGGGAAGAGGGAGGATCCTATGGTTTAGTGGCTATCTACTGGTACAAGTGCGTTTGTCCTAGAAGAATTGCATTGAGTCATGAGGCCATGCAAGAGTAGATGCTATATAGTATGTGCTGTTCAGTGTGCCTATTAGCCAGTTATGTACGATACGTTTGAGAATGCATGTCTCTATGTGCTGGTTTAAACAATAAGTGTCATAGGCGTGTTGATGGATGACGCATGTAAAAGAATGGAGTTTACATGGATGATGGAATGGAGTATCAACAGTAAGTAATATTAATACACGGAATTCTCTTCTCTTTCTTCTTTCCTTATATGATGTGCTTAATGTAAGGAGTGAGTTGCGGTTGTAGTCAGATTACGGATGGTTACAAGTAAGAAGAGAACACATGCTAAGGTATTTGTTTTTCCCTTAACTAGATCAGGTATGACATGGGGGCCTTGCGAAGGGAACGCTATCATTGTTTTTCATTGGTAACGGCTCGATTGTGACCAGAAATTGGTTTCATGAGTCCCAGGCAACTGGGGGACTTGTGAAGGAATTTACTTATAAATCTTATAAATCTTTTTACTTCACATACCATATAAATCTTTTTTTATCCCAAAAAAGGATCACGGCGTGGGTAATATCTATGCATCGATATTTCTTATATTTTTTTCATTTTGTTTGATTTCGTTAATAGAATTTTTCTCCCAATGTTGTAACTGATATGTTTTTTTTTTCCATTAAAATTATTTAATGTACATGATGCACATAACTTTGAACAACATGTTACTTGTTTTGAACGTGAAATATTGACGTTACATGAAGTGCTTATTTTGAGCCTCCTTAAATTAGAAATGTAATTTAAATTTTACTTTAATATCACATGGCTAGATAGAAGTAGAACTATACCTAATATGCGTAAGTATGACAATTTATGGGCATTTTTTAAAGGGTTAATACCTTGAAAAACCCCAAACTGATACACTTGTGACAAATTTAACCCAAACTATTTTTTTGACCATGAAAAACCCCAAACTGGTAAACCTGTGACAAATTTACCCCGACTAACTATAAAAAACCCTAAACTGGTACATTTATGACAAATTTACCCCAAACTAATTTATTCGACTGCAAAAAACCCCAAACTGGTAAATTTGTGACAAATATACCCTATGCTAAATTGGATTAATACCACAAAAAAATCATAAAAATTGTAAACTGTGACAAACGGAACGTAAAATCCTAAATTGGTATATTAGTTAACTGTCACGTGTTATTTAACTTAATAATTTGAGAATAAAATTTAACGAAAACTAACATAGAGTAAAATTGTCACAAGTGTACCAGTTTGGGGTAAATTTGTCAAAAGTATACCAGTTTTGGGTTTTTGGTGGTCAAAAAAATAGTTTGGGATAAATTTGTCACAAGTGTACCAGTTTAGGGTTTTTTTAGGGTATTATCCCTTTTTTAAAGAGTAACAAAGATAAAAGTATTTATTTATACGTTACCAAGGGAGAATAATTACCTTTTGTGAATTAAAATTAAGTAGTTCATGAAATAGATTTATATTTTGATTTTTAACTAACATAAAAATGTTCCAGCAAAACGAAATTAATGTAAAGCAGGGGAGTCTACTCTTCGACCCCTAGTAGAAGAAAAGATTTGAGGGATACATACACAGAAGAAAAATTACCTTTATACTTTAATTTTCTAAAACCCGATGAGCAAGTCATCCGGTTATCGCAAATAATTTTGTGGCCATGGCGGGTCTAGGGAAAAGTGTTAAAAAAGTTATAAACCTTTTGCATTTGTGTCAATTTAGTCTTAAACTTTTTTCGATGCCAATTAAGTCCTAAACATTTTAACGTTATGCCAATTTAGTCTTTTCTAGCTAATTTTGGCCGAATTATGTTAACTAAACGACGGCCGGCTGATAATGGACAACTTTTAATAATATTTTATTTTTCTTTTTCTTTTCTCCTTCTCCTCCTCCTTCCTCTAGCCGTTCATCGGACCTCAGCGACCGGCCAAAGGCGACGGTCGACGAGGTTGAGGTCGACCTTGCCAAATCCGACGAGAGCGAGCCTTACCCGCCTGGCGCGAGGCTGCCCCCGAGGCTTGGGTGAGCCCGCCAGCCTGGTGCGAGGCCACCCTCGCGGCCTAGGAGGCCTCGAGTTGGCCTCACACCGGGCTGGTGGGGGTCACGCTCGCCGACCATGGGCAAGGCTCGACCCTTGCCAGATTTGGCGAGGGCGAGCCTTGCCGCCCAGGCCTCTAGGGTGGCCTCGTGCCGAATGGGCTAGCCTTGCCCTCGCCGAATCTAGCGAGGTTGAGCCTTGCCACCCGCTCGAGGCCGCCCTCGCAGCCACTAGCGAGGTAGCCGGTGAGGTCGACCTTAACCTTGCTGGCTGTCGCTTTTGGCCAATCGCCGAGGTCCGATGACCGACTAAAGGAAGAAGGAGAAGAAGGAAATTTTTTTAAAATTAAAAAAATTAAAAATATTATTAAAAGTTGTCAACGCTAACGTCGATTAAGCCACGTCGGCCGGCCGGTGTTTAGTCGAAAATTTTGGTCAAAATTGGCCGAAAATGATTGAATCGACACAACGTAAAAAGATTTAGGACTTAATTGGCACCAAAAATGGTTAAAGACTAAATTGGTACAAATACAAAAGGTTTATGACTTTTTTAACACTTTTGCCGGTGATTTTGTTATTGGCAATAAAAGTAACAACGGTTACCACCACCCACCTGGGTGGCGCTGCTGGCGGCGAGCTTTTCTCCCTAACACAAGGGGAGGAGTTCGATTCCCAAGCGTCACGGGGTGACTTACTCGGTGGCACGTGTGTAGTGGTTAACACGTGTTGCCCCTAGGGTTTACCCCCCGTTACCCCAAGTCTTTTGGGCTGTCCGTATTAGTACGGTGCGCAGGTTCCCTTGGTCGCCAAAAAAAAAAAAAAAGTAACAACGGTTACCCTCATAATAAGGCCAACTAAAGATGGAAAAATACTAACCATAATGAACTACCAATTACGACTAATTAAGAAAATTAAAATCATCAATGGATAATTACTGGCGACAACATCCCCAACTTACGAAGTGTAAAGAAATGTCATTATTTTTATTAAAACAGAACGAACAATAAGTGCAATATTATTGTGAGGAGTTTAGCCAGTTTGCCACAGCTTTAGGTCAATCAGCGAGTGTTATGTCACTTGTGATGGTTTGAGATAATTTACTACGAGATGGTGTAAGAAGGGAGTACGTCTGAAGGAGAGAGTTTTGAGCGAGAGAGATCGAGTGAACCTCAGCCTCGCACGAGCCCCGGCCGGCGACCTCTCTCGGACGACGTCCTTGAGCCGAACTCGGTGAGCCCCCTTTTTAGTGCCCTACCGTGGCCATGTTTTTTGGGCGGGCCGGAGCTCGCGGCCATCCGGCTTACGCGAACTCCAGACCCCGACCGACCTCCATCTAGCTGCTGCGTGAGCCGTCGTTCCTCCGGTGAGGGTCTCGGCTTAGGTTTGAGTCCCGATGAGGCCAAAAACCTCCCCTTTTTGTAGCGTGCCCCAACTGCTCGATGATATGACCGAACGAGATCCAATTGTTGTGCCTTTCGTTTTGGCCGTCCTCGGGCCGTCGCAAGTCGTGAGAAGGCTCAGCCGAGCCATGGTCTGCCACGGTGGATGGTCGGGCGGAGGCCGAGCCCTCGGCCTAGCCGTGCAAGGCGACGCAGCGACGCGCGCGCGTCGCGGTGGAGGAATGGGGGCGCGAATCGGGTCATTCGGGTCGGGCGTGAGATCCGGCTGGGTTTTTAGGGTTGGTTTCTCGGGTTGGGCTCAGCTACTGAAAATGGGCCGGCTTTGGTTATTAAAATTGTGGGCTGGGTTTTGTTTTATTTTTCTTGTGTTAAGAATGTTGCCGGACTGGGCTCATTCGCTGAGCCCAGACCAGCCTAGGTCCCAGTTCAGCCTCGACCCGGGTCGAATCCGGACATCCGACCCCGGTCCCTATTTTCAATTTTAAAAAATAATAAATATTTAATATTTCAAAAATAATAAAAAATGAAAAATTCGATTTTTTTTTTTCGGAAACTAGCAAAAGGATTTAAAAATAAATTTTGAGTGGTTTTCTTCAAAAAAAATGCATTATAAAAAATCAAACCTCAATGTTTAAATAAAATTAAATTTGAAAATGCATTAATTGATTAACTAGTGTAATTAAGTCTCGATCCTAATTTCTCTAATTGCACAAGAGTAAAATGTTTCTCTCAACATTTTATTTGTTTTATAATCGACTCATTGCAAATCGATTAATAACGACTTTTAAATGAAAATGACTTGCATGTTAAAAACTTATATCACAAGTCGTGAATTGGTGAGCTAAGGAAAGGCAGACTGAGTTTAAACTTGGCAAGCCAGCCTTCGACCACTTGCAGGAGGCTTCAGAGAGGTCACAATAGTCAAGTCCACATTTTCACATATGTCCATATTAGTAAGAAAATGAGAGGAATGATGTCTGACGTATCTCTAATTTTTCAGTAAAATTACTTTTGAGAACTCTAGTCTTTGATCTTAGCATCGTGTGTAAAATATCTCGTAGTGGTTGAGCAAAGAACGTCAACGTAATTAAGACTGAGGGCAAGTTTGCGACGAGTTTAAAAAAATTTAAAATGTAATTCAACACAATAACAAACTTACAGGGGAGATGGGTAGGTTTCTTCTTAATTCCCAAGAACCAATTGTAGTATCCCCAAACTCTCATTTTAGAGAGCCAACCATGGACTCTGAGCTCTACGAATTTTACTCTTGTGCAACCAGAAAAATTAAGATTAGGATTTGAAAATGACTTACAGATTAAAATCTTGGACCAAAAGTCGTAATTTTGTGGGTTAGGAAAAGCCCAAACTGAGCTTACACTTAACGAGCCATTTGTCTCCAAGCACCCGCGGGAGACTTCAGAGAGGTCGTGACAATCAAGTCCACGCTCACATGTCTGTATTTGTAAGAAAATGAGAGGAATGATGTTTGATATATCTCTAGTTTTTTGGTGAAATTACTTTAAATAACTTTAGTCTTTGTGTAACATCCGCGATTTCCAACCCCATGAGAAATAACTATGAGTCCGGTGTGCCAATGGTAAAGATCGACCATGGATCGATTGGCTCAATCAGAAGGGTAACCAAGGGATGAATCATGTTCTGATCAAAGAATCAACCATGGATTAATCGAGGAATCGACCTTGCATGCATCCGCCCCTCACTAAGCCACTCTCTCTAGCTTTCTTGAGGTTCATAAGGTAAGTAGAATTCATAACTCTTGGTTAGAGTGATAGCCTACATCATCGAATTTAGTTGTATACACACTTGTACTTAGTTTTATGCATATTGATTGATTGCTCATGTGTTTATATTCCTAAGCTGAATCGCGCTCTGGGTCATGAACGGCTCTCGCTTGGCCTTAGACCAGCAATGAGGTGTGTCAGTTCAAGCCTTGAATCATGTTGCTCGAACTTGATTGTGCTCTCATTCGAGCTTAATTTATGTACATGTTGACGTTTAGTTTTCTCATGCCTTTGTATGTAAGTAGAATTCCTAATTCTTGACTAAGACGATAGCCTATGTCGTCGAGTTTCACCATGTGCTCACCCATATAAACCATGATTATGTCGTGATGTTCCTTTATATGGTTTGCTCATATTTATTCTTTTGAGTGTGTTCACGCTTCGAGACGAAGTCGAGGTTCGCTCAACTCGGAATTGACGTTAAGTCGTGATGGCCTAAGCTCGCAAGACCTTGGATCAATATTGATGCATGCTGGTTCTAAATCTTGTGTGGCATAGGGATCGCCTAGGGCTGCGAGGCCTTGGATCAACATTGAGGTGTACCGGATCCTAATCTTGTTTGGCATGGGGATCGCCAAAACCCACAAGTTCTTGGTATGGCATTAAGATATGTCGGTTTCAAGTCTTGCTTGATGTAGAGATCGGCCTTATGTGCTCGGTTCAAGCCACGGACCAAGAATTGTGCCAAACATGTTATATTATTTGATATTGAGGGTCATGGCACACATTCTTGAATGAGCACGCCTTCAACCCTTATGTGTGTCAGCTAAGATGAAAATATATATATATATATATAAGGCTTATGCAAGGCACCGCGTGTAATCACCTAATGAAAGATAAGAACTGTCGTCACTTGAGGTGGCGACGATGCCCCCACACCAACGGGATGCCTCGTTGATGAAAACGAGATGCCTCCACATCAATGAGATACTTAGGTTAAGCTCGGAAGCCTCGGGAAGCTAGCTCCAAAAAGTCTCGAACGAGCTGAGATACCCTAGTCGAGTCAAGAAGCCTAGCATGAAGCTAGAAGCCTCAGTCGAGTGGAGGTACCCTGGTCGAGCGAGGAAGCCCAACATGAAGCTAGAAGCCTCGGTCAAGCCAAGATGCCTTGGTCGAGCTCAAAGCCTAACATGAAGCTAGAAGCCTCGATTGAGCCAAGAGGGCCTGGTTGAGCTATGACCAAGTTAAATGAATCTTTTATGTGTGCTAGTATATGCATAAGTAAGATATGTTTGATGTATTTAATGAAAAGTCGAAAGTAAGCATGCATTGAAGTATGGCGTGATGGACACATGTATGTAGTTGATGTGTAGCAATGAATTTGTTATTAATATACCATCGACATTGTATTGCGAGTGTTGTGTCTACTAAATTTTGATGATGAGATGTTCCTATAGTAGAGAATTAGGGTTTTTACTTACTGAGTTTCCCGCCTCACTCCCTTATCTTCTAGACTTGTAGGCATGGAAATCTCCCCTCAGTTTGGGGAACTATTGTCATGCTAGAGGAGATAGGAATTCCCCTAGCCTATGTGGATACTTGTAGGATAATGTAAAAAGGAAACAATGGCCTGTAGAGAAAGGGCTTGTAAATATACTATTATAATCTAAAGTAGTGTGCTTCATCCGTTGTGTTATCCCCAATTTCTAGCTGTTGTTTATCAAGGAGAATACGGGTACACATTTTTGCATGTGCATATTAAAAAGAAAAAAGAAATGAGATGGCGACAAGTCTGGGATATCGCAATGTTGGCCCCTGCGACCGCGAGTCAGGTTGTTACACTTTGATCTTAGCCAATCACATCTAAGATCTTGTGTAAAATATCTCGTGGTGGTTGAGTGAAGAACATCGGCGTGATTAAGATTGAGGCCAATTTATGAGGACTTTAAAAAATTTAAAATTCAATTTAACACAACAACACACTTAAGGGAGAGATTGCAGGTTTCTTCTTAATTCCCAAGAACCAGTTGCAGTGAGTATCCCGAAACTCCCATTTTAGAGAGCCAAACATGGAGTCCGAGCTCTACGAAGCTGCTGTGAAAGGGAACGCGCATTCTTAGCTTGAGTTGCTTGAAAGTATTATATCACTTGTGATGGTTTGAGATAATTTACTGTGCTATAAGGAAATCACTAAGTGTAACTACTCTCATGCGATAAAATGAGTGATTTACCTTCAAAGTAGTAACGTCTCTTAAGACCATCGTATGCCTTATAGTAAGTAATTAAAAGTAGTAATTTACCCTATCAGATGTAAAGCACCTCTGAGGTAGTCATTTCCCTTGTAATTAGTAAGTAGAGTAAGTGTTAATTCTTGATGATCTTAATTACACTTATTCTTAATAAATTGCTAAAACAGTCTAATGGTAGTAAAATCTTTATTGTATCATAACCGCAAAATGATGTTTGTGAGTCATACTTTTGTGTTTATAAAATTAGTCTCTGCGTTATTAAATTACCTTTATGTTCTTAAGTGTTAGTAAATGCGAAAGTGATCTTACAGTTTATAAACCACTGGGGTTTGCTTCAATGATCACCCTTCCAACATAGAAGAGGGAGATGGGAGGTTCGAATACCCACTTTCTTGGGGGTTAGGGTGGGGACGATGTAGTTTCAGGAGTGGGTTTCAACTCTTACGCCCTGTAAAGAAGTAAGACAAAAGTCTGAAAATGAGAGTTAGAGTAAAGATAGAGTGGAACCAAAAAAAAAAAATCTTACAGTTTATAAATTATTTTAATGTTGGTAACCAGTCGATGTGGCAAGTGGGATGCGGTCTTTTTCTCACAGCAGACTCTAGACCCGTGGTTAATGATATGATCCCGTCATTTTTTTACTCAAATTTAATGAGCCTAATTCGGTACAACTTGTTTTTTTTTTCTTTTTTCTTTTTAAATGGGCTACAATGGATTGAGAAAAACTATAGTCCAACCCATTTTGCAAAACCCACACAGCCACGAGACTCAAGCCGTCTAGACGAGACAATGAGTCTTCCTCCATCTCCAAGTTCCGCCGCCCCCTCCCTCACCCCCATCCTTCCGCCTGCGACGACCTTCTGGCTGCCAAGCCTTCGCCTCCTCTGGCACCGATCGTGATGAGCATGTCCCCGAACTGCTTAGTCGTCGACCTCAAGACCTGCCAAGTCCCGGTTGGTGCACCTATCATTCAAGATGATGAATTTGACGCAGGTACAAGTGTTATGGGCGACCGATCCGCTAGCCAAAGGGAGGGAAGGAGTTGGAGCCGGTGTTGGAGCAAAAGAGGAGATAGGTCGAAGAAGCTCTTGCGAGCCGAGCTGCCTCTGAGCAGACAAGGAGAAGGTCATAAGCTCGCTTCGACTATAGTTAATTCTCAAAAAGGGCTGAGGCGGCGAATCTATAGTTGAGGTGCCTTTCCAAGGCAGAGGAATCGTAACTTATGAAATGATGTTCTTCCCCTAAACCACGACCGGACATTTTACACACAATCTTAGAAATGATTGGTGAAGATCAAAGACCAAAATTCTCTAAGGTAATTTCGCTGAAACAATCACAGATATATCAAACACCATTCCTGTCCGTTTCTTGCGAATATGGGCATATGTGAAAGCGTGAACTCGATCTAGGTAGGCCAAATGCATACGATGTCCCCGCCAAATGGTCCCCAGATGCATCCCCAATTTCCTAAACACGGAATGTGAACTTCTAGAGCTCTTCTTATAATCTTATTGGAGCATGTGCGGCACCTTATTCTTCAGCTAAGACTATTTAACTTAGATTGTAATAGGAAGATGGCTGAAATGAGCAATAGTGTCATAACTGCATTTACTCTTAGTCTTTCAACCAACATAGTTGCTAATTATTGAGAATGTTGAGTTTGATCTTATGAACAAGCCTGATCAATTAAAGGAGACTACGAAAATAAAAAATTTAGGGACATCCGCAACTATGTACAAGGGAAACCTATATTTCATTTTGCGTCCATAAAATTAGTTTCGGCGTCAAATGACCTTTACATTCTTAAATATTAGTAAATGCAAAAGTGATCTTTTACTTCATAAATTATCTTTATGTTGGTAACCAGTGAATTTTGCACGTGGGATGCAGTCCCTTTTTTTTCTCAAGGCAGACCCTAGACCTGTGGCTAATGATATGATCCCCTCATGCTTCCTTTGTTAAGAAGCTCGTATTATACATGTGCTCCCATCTCATTTGCCCCCACAGATGGGAGCTTGAATGATTCATATATTTATCAGACATATGAAGTAAATTATTAGTTAACTTCCAACTTCAAATTTATTGGAAGTATGATTGTTGAAATATCCCATATTGCTTGATTGTGGGCTTTATTTGCATTTTATATACATCTTCTCTCCCTCCACTATTACTCCAAGCTTTTTGGTTGAACCTTGTATCATAGTGTCAGAGCCAAATTGTACCCTAGTTTATATCACATGTACTTTATATTTTCTTTTTCATTTATCTATCAATTTAAGTTTTTGGAATGGACTCACCAGCCATGATAAACAAAGTCAGTGTTTAGAAATGATCGCTAATATGCATAGTCAACGGTTGTTTTCTTTCTTCTTTTCCAATTCTAACCATTGTTCGTGAGCAATTGTCAATCTCAAATTTCGACTAGCAAGTTTCTTCCAAGTTCTATTTTTAAAATAAGTAATAATTGAATTATGGGTACTCTATGATTAATAGGGGAAAAGCGTTGGAAAAATTCTACATCCATTGCATTAGTGTCAATTTAGTCCTAATCATTTAATTGATACAAATTTAGTTATAAATCTTTTGATTTGATACCTAATCAGTCACGCCTATAAATTTTGGCGGAATTTTGTTAATGTGGATGTTGCCTCTCTCTCTCTCTCTCTTCTTTATGTCAATGACTAGCCACAGGTGATGCCAAGTTGGCAAATTTGGCGAGGTCAGCTCGCCTAACCATTGCCTGTGGCCAATGGTTAGTCACCAACAAAAGGAAGAAAAAAGGAGAGAAAAATTAAGAAAAAAATTTGAAAAATTATTAAAATATTATTAAAATTATCCAGATTAGTGCTGCGGTGTCACGTAAGTTGGCCGACATCTCTCGTTAGCAATATCCAACTAAAATTTGCCACAAGAAATGTAACGAGGGACCGAGAACCCATTTGACGATCCAGCCGTTTGGCACATGCTTAGCAGGGGGCATGGTGACGGGAACGGTGGGGCCAAGTTGTCCCACGCGGGAGGCGCAGAGGATTGCTTCCATCCGCAACTGGAGGAGTGGAACTATTTTGTGCCGACGGTGCTCCCAAATCGTCGCGCGCCGCTTCCGGACAATGGCATTGTTGTCACGTGCTTAGAGAGATCATTCATACTCACGAAGCGTTCAATTATTCTTCCAATAGGCTAGAAACTTTTCTTGATGAATTAGTCTGTGTGAGGAGTTCAGGCACGGTTGAACGCTGTCGACAAGTTCTGTGATTGATCCCGGGCTGACAATGTTTGCCATTTGCTAATGCTTTATGTAGCAACACTTTCTAACATAAGTTCTTTGAAATTTAATGGAAACCAATCATACCACAAAACTCGAACTACATGGAAGAGTCGCTATGGTCAGTCACGCGATGCTGGACACTTAGCACAATCCTGGTGCGATACCATCCAACGGCGAGCATTGGTATCAAATGTTTGAGAAAGAACTTCAGTTAATCACTTCCATTAAAAAGTTAAATGACATTCTTTTATTTTTTCAGACATTGGAGTTCTGAATATGTATCGTGCAGCTATTGGAGAAATCGTTTCAGAATATTTTGAAGCTGACAAAACATTTCCTTCGGTCTAGTCTGTGTATCCGCAGATCGTCTAGTGTAAAGTCTGAAGACTTTTTGGCTACCAGACTCAAGATTCAAGACTCAAGATTTGAGACTTAAGACTCAAGACTCAAGACTATTCTCATTGACAGCCTTTCTGATCCAGTGACGAAGGAAATCCAGAGCCGAAGTATATGGTTGAGGATTTAATGCTATCGTCTGGAGAAGATCTTTTGGTTGGATAAACATAACGGATTATTTTGTTCGTATCAAGATCAATTGAAGATCCGTTGGTTGACGAAGTATTCTTGGAATGTTCTATTCTTGGAAACCAAGATCCTGATTGTATGGGCGAACAGGATTGATGGGCTATCGTCAGGTTCCTTTTATAGCTCGAATGATCTTCTTGATTGATTCCATCCAACGGGTAGATTGGAGGAATTCCTTTGGTAAGTGCCAACGGTATGATGGCATAAAGGAGTATAAAAAGGAAGTCGTTCTAGTTATTTGAGTACGTGATTGATAGAAAAATTCCAGAGTCTGAAGCACCTTGATTATTAGTCGATACAGTCTGAGCGAAATTGTATACACAGAGAGTGTCTGTACTTGGTGATACCTTGAGCGAGTGTGGTAGATCATTTACACCTAGAAATCAAGGAAGATCAACACTGTAACATCTCTTTGTTCATAGTGGAATCCAGCCAAATTGGCTGTTAGTGCAGAAGAGTGGATGTAGGCTTGGATCAAGCCGAACCACTATAAACCGCGTGTTTAATTCTCTCTTTCCTTACTCAGTCTTACGTTGATTATTACTCTTCGCAAATCCTTCAACTGTCTAAGTATTGCGCAAGTATACAGAAATTATCAAGAAAAATCTTTGTATACCTATTCACCCCCCTCTAGGTACTCGTACTAGCAATATCAATTGGTATCAGAGCCTGTGTTCTTACTTTGTTTGAAGTGTTTTACTTCAGAGTAAAAGATCCATGGCTAGTATGCTAGCACCAGGGCTGATGGAAGGGCAAAGCAATACAAGACCACCCTACTTTGACGGAAAGGATTACAACATCTGGAAGAACAAGATGAAAGCCTTCCTACGATCCAAGGATCCTCTGGAATGGGATGTTGTGGAAAGAGGAATTACTCCTACTGTTGCATCAATCTCTGAAAGAGGAAAAGAAACTGTTGATGCCAAATGAATGACTCGGAAGAGATAAACAAGAGACAAGCACTCGATGCAAAAGCAATTTATTCTTTATATTGTGCCTTATCTCCAACCGAATATAACAGAATATCTTCTTGTGTTACAGCAAAAGAAGTATGTGATAGATTACACATCACCTATGAAGGGACAGATCGAGTGAAAGAGACCAGAATTAACATTCTCCTCGGCCAATATGAAGCCTTCAAAATGAAACCAGGAGAATCTATAACTGACATGTTTAGTCGTTTTACAGACATTGTCAATGGTCTTGAGAACCAAGGACAAAAAATTTCTGATCCCATGAAGGTGAACAAGCTACTACGTGGACTCTCCAAGGACTGGAATCATATAAAGACTTCAATAAGAGAGACGCAAAGAATCATGCCTCTATCTGTCGACGAGCTAATTGGAACCCTTCAGTCTTATGAAGTGGAATGAATTAATGAAGACGAAGATCCAAGAGGTAAGAAATCTATTGCATTAAAATCAAATGATGATTTTGATGATGCAGATTCTGAAGATGATATGGACGATGAGGAGCTCGCTCTCATGATAAGAAGATTCAGAAAACTGAATAGAAAAGGTAGAAGGTTCAACACAAAGAAACAAAGTTTCCAAAGACAGCAGACCAAGTCTGTTGATGATGAGGAACCAAACAAAGATGTAGTCTGCTTCGAATGTAAGAAGAAGGGACACATCAGACCCAATTGTCCTATTCTGAAGAAGAAAAGAGGAAAAGCTGAGAAGTTTCGAAAAGCTCTCAAAGCCGAAACATGGAGCGATACAGAATGTGAAGAAAGTGATAATGAATATGCCAACATATGTTTAATGGCACATTCAGACTCAGACTCAGATTTCGGATCGATCGACTCGAATGTGAATTTGAGGTAAATGATTTTAAAATTCCTGTCAAAGTCTCTAAATATATTGATGAACTGTGTTTCAGTCTTAAGATTTCTTTTAAAAGGATTTCCGAACTTAAAAAGGAAAACTCAGCTCTAAAACAAAAGGAAGTCATTTTAGAAGAAAGAGTTAAAAGTCTAGACCAAAATGTTTCTGTTCTTAAAGAAAAAGGAGATGATCTTTTGAAAGAAAATGTTTTCTTAAAAACGGACTTATCAAATATTTCAAAGAAGTTTTCGATAGGATCCGAAAAGCTTGAAAAAGTTCTTTCAGTTCAAAGACCTTACTTCAATAAGTCTGGTTTAGGCATGACAGCGGAAACAATTCCCTTGATTGATTTTCCTAAAGTTAAAGAAAGAATTAAGAAAAGACCGTCGAGAGAGGCTTATAAAAATCATTTCAAGAAAGTTTTTGTAAAGTCTGTTGGTCGAAATGCTCTAAGGTGTTCAAAGTGTAACAGTAAGGATCACTTTGAAAAAGAATGTCCTATGGTTTGGAAACCTGTTAAGAAAGTATGGCCTAATAATGCTTATCCTACTAACACCAAATGACCCAAGAAAATTTGGGTACCAAAGAAAACTTGAGACTCTCTTTTAAATGCAGGTCTCCATCAAGAAAAAGATAAAATGGTATCTTGACAGCGGATGTTCAAGACACATGACAGGAGACTCAAAGTGCTTCGTAAAGCTTGTTCAAGTAAACGGTGGAAATGTTTCATTTGGAGGAAACGGCAAGGGAAGCATTGTGGGATTTGGAACTGTGAAAATTGGAAATCTCACAATAAGCAATGTTTCTCTAGTGGAATGACTCAACTATAACCTCCTTAGCATTAGCCAACTGTGTGATACTGGTTTCAAGATCTCCTTTCAAGAAGGAATTTGCTATGGAATTAGTAAAGACTCTACTCAGTCTTTCATGGGTCGAAGACATGGAAACATCTATCTCTTAGACATGAAATTGAATGAATCTCAATGTCTAATCTCAATTCAAGATGAAGCAAGCTTATGGCACAGAAAACTTGGCCATGTCAATATGAAGCAATTAGCCAAAATCTCATCAAAGCAGCTTGTTTGAGGTCTACCCAAATTACCATATCAAAAGTCTGATCCATGCACACTCTATATTCTGGGAAAACAGGTAAGAAATTCATTCAAGCCAATAAATCATGTCTCTACTAATCATGTACTACAGTTACTGCATATGGATCTTTTCGGACCAACCAGAACTCAGAGTATTGGAGGTAAGAAATACTGCCTAGTAATTGTGGATGATTTCTCTCGCTTTACTTGGTTATATTTCCTTGCAAATAAGTCAAAAACCTTTTTGTATTTTGAAAAATTTGCTAAAAAGGTTCAAAATGAAAAAGGATGTGTTATCTCAAGTATAAAAACAGATCATGGAGGAGAATTTGAAAACCAAGATTTCACAAAATTGTGCGATGAATCTGGATTTAAGCATGTGTTCTCCTCTCCATACACTCCTCAGCAAAATGGAGTTGTGGAAAGAAAGAATAGATCTCTTCAAGAAATGGCTAGAACTCTTTTAATTGAAAGCAAAATTTCTTCACGATTTTGGGTCAAGTCAGTTTCAACAGCATGCTATATCATCAATAGAGTCTTCCTAAGACCTATTCTTGAGAAAACCCCTTATGAATTATTCAAAGGTAAGAAGCCTATTGTTTCATACTTTCATGTGTTCGGTTGCAAATGCTTTATATTGAAAAATGCAAAAGATCGAGTTGGTAAGTTTGAAGAAAGATCGATGAAGGCATCTTCCTTGGATATTCTACATCAAGCAAAGCCTACGAGTCTACAATAAGAAGAGCCAGTCGTGGAGGAGTCAATGAATGTCAAATTTCAAGACTCTACGCAAGATGAACCCAGTCAGACTCAATATGAAGAGTCTCGGACCGCTCCGACCTTCCAAAGCTTACTACTCAAAAAGTATCTCGCACTGAAGACCAAAGATCAAGATGTTCATGAAGATTCAAATAAAGAAAGAGATCATCATCCGAGACAAATCAACCAAGAATCGGAAGCACAAGTCCAAATCATCCTAAAGATCTCATTATCGGCGAAATTAATGAAGGAATTCGCACCATATCCAAAAGACGTGAAGAGTCTAGTGCTGTGGCTCTCATCTCTGAAATTGAACCAAAAAGCATAGAAGAAGCTTTATCTGATGAAAGCTGGATCGAAGCTATGCAAGAAGAGCTCAGACAGTTCAACATTAACGATGTCTGGGAATTGACATCTAAACCAAAAGGTAAAACTGTTATTGGAGCCAAATGGGTGTTCAGAAACAAGATGAACGAAAAAGGAAAAGTCGTACGGAATAAAGCAAGACTCGTGGCCAAGGGATACACGCAAGAAGAAGGAATAGACTATGATGAGACTTACGCTCCTGTAGCAAGGTTAGAAGCTATTCGTCTACTACTTGCGTTTGCTTGTTACAAAAATTTCAGGTTATTCCAAATGGACGTCAAAAGTGCTTTCCTAAATGGATTTATCCAAGAGGAAGTTTATGTGGAACAACCGCCTGGATTTGAAGACCCAAAGAAGCCGACTCGCCTTCGGACCGAAAAGGCCCTATATGGTCTAAAGCAAGCACCTCGAGCTTGGTACGACGCACTAAGTAAGTTCTTATTACGAACGGCTTTGTTAAAGGTAAAGTAGATACTACTCTATTCATCAAAAAGGAAAACAAAAGCTTTTTACTCGTTCAAATATATGTTGATGACATTATTTTTGGATCCTCTAATGAAAGTCTATGCAAGAAATTTTTTAAGTCTATGCAGGATGAGTTTGAAATGAGTATGATGGGAGAATTAACATTCTTTCTTGGCCTTCAAATAAAACAATTGAAGGAAGGAACTTTCATTTACCAAGAAAAATATGCTAATGATCTTGTCAAAAGATTTGGATTGGAAAATTGCAAGAAGACTGATATACCAATGTCAAGTTATTTGAAGATAGACAAAGATGAGGAAGGGAAAAAGTTGATCAAAAGCATGTACAGGAGCATCATCGGTTCACTTCTTTATCTTACCGCTTCTAGACCCGACATTTTGTTGAGTGTTTGTATCTGTGCTAGGTTTCAATCGATCCTAAAGAATCTCATCTCGGTGCTGCAAAACGTATTATTAAATACGTTGCTTCATCTTCAAGCATTGGTCTTTGGTATCCTAAGAAGGGAGACTTTAATCTTCCGGGATATTCGACGCGATCCGGCCGGCTGCGTAATCGATAGAAAGAGTACTTCAGAACTTGCCGGTTGCTTGGAAGCGGGACGTGTCTTGGTTTTCAAGGAAACAAAGCACCGTAGCTCTCTCAACAACGAAGCGAGTATGTTGCCCTTGGAAGCCGCTGTTCACAAATTCTATGGATAAAACAACAGCTACAAGACTTTGGGATTGAAGACTCATGCACGAAATCAAATGTGACAACACCAAAGGCAATCAATCTCACCAAAAATCCAATTCTTCATTCAAGAGCAAAGCATATGGAAATTCGACATCACTTTATTAGAGATCATATTCAAAGTGGAGAAATCTCGATTCAATTTGTTGATTCAAAAGGTCAACTAGCAGAGATATATTCACAAAGCCTTTGGAGAAAAATCAATTTGATTTTATCCGCTCCAGACTCAACATTTTGAAGCTCGAAGAAATTAAAGTCTAGAGACTCTCCAACCTTCAGACTCAGAAAGTTGATGACTGTCAGACTCAAATCTCTCAGACTCAAATCTCTCAGACTCAGACATTGATGACTATAGACTGTAAGTTGTTACTTTATCTAAACTCGAAAAGGTATGATCTTTCGTTTAGTTATTTTATAGTTTCCGTGAAAATCGAAAAACTTGTCTTTTCAAAAGGTTTAATTTTGGCAGTTATTGATTTAGAAAAGAGGTATTCGTACACTTTCCTTGTACCGATTAAACTTCCTCTTTTCAAAACTGAGTTATATATACATATACAGTTTTCACTTTCAATCTTCAAAACCCTAAAAGCATTCTCCTCTCAAACTGGTTTCTACTTCGAATTCATCCTCGAGAAAGTTGTCATCTTTTTCTTGGGAAAGCAATCAAAGAAATCTTTTAGAGACAAGAAGAATGTCGTCTTCAAGGAAGTCCTCAAGAATCACGACAAGGGGACCACAGAGGATGAAGGAGGGACCTACCCACTTCGATCTCACAGAAGAGGAAGATCTATCGAGTCAGCATCAGAACCCGACTCATTCTCCACCACGTCATTCAACGCCTTCTACCCCACAAGGTGTGGGTCAACATCCGGAGGAAGAGGTAATCGAGGACGCAGACCCTGTAAGAGTCCAAAAACCCTCTTATATTTACAAACTCTACCATGCATTGAAAAGTACTGGAACTCCGATGAAATATGTGGATGATTTTCTTAAAGGAAAGAACTATGGGAATGAGTACATTTTTCTGAACAAAATGGAGGATTTGGGAATTGCTCCCAAAGGTAAAGCAGAGGAAGCGCTTGCAAATATTCCGAGTGACCCTCGGATGTCAGGCCCAAATTTGATTGATGGGAACGACGATGACAAAATGTTCACTGATTTTCAACCGAGATTGGGTGTTGCTGCGAAGGTAAAGGGAAAGAGGATGGAATTATTTAAATCGAAGGAACAGGAAACTTTGTTCTTCAAACTGCTGAAACGAGGGGTGATAAACCCTAAGAGTGTCGACTTCGATTTCCTAGATGCTGTGAATGTGAACTTGAGAGAAAAGTTCAGTCTGCTTCAACTGGAACGTTTTTGCACTGACACCACAGACGGATATGCACAACTGACTGTATATTTCTATTCAAATCTTAGCTTTATCGATGGGAATAGAATATCTTTCAGTGTTCGAGATCAGGATTATGTGTTGGATGTGGACATGTTGGCGGACATACTTGGAGTTGAACGGGCACGATATCAACCAGTCAAAGTCTCAGTTGCTCGTGCCACAATGTGTCACGACCCGAACCCGGGGTACATGCACAACCCTCAATGGTCGATTAAAAATTTGCAACGTCCCAGGAGCTGTTGCCGACCCATTTAATTATTTTGCACATGCGGAAACGTAAAACAATCTCCATACAACAAAACAATGGGATAGAAACGTAGTATATTATTTTTAATAAGCCACACCTACAACATCACAGTACTTATACATATAGACCAGTTTAACACCCCAAAGTCTGATACAAAAGTGAAGCTGTTCGATTTCCTATAACTAAGCTTCTACCTATAAGACTGGGGTTTGCTACTACAGTACCGTACTTCTCAATTATCTCGGGGGTGAGCTGTCACCCTACATCCAGTCTTGACGGAAAACCCATCATCACTTGGAAGGAGATAGTGAAAATCCTATTCTTCCTTTACTGCTAGCGACTGTACACGATCCGGCCTTCTTCCATTTAGGGACCTGAAAAATGTTAGCCCTCTAAGGGATGAGATCACATCTCAGCGAGTAAATCCCCTAAATCCGAGTAGGAGAAGGGTACATCATGCATGCAATCTAATCACGTTTCTCTCATACTTTCTTAATACTAGTACTTTCCTGCATGTTAGTGTAAATCAAATCATGCATAAGATATCAAGATCATATATCATCAGAATACTTTTAACATATACATATGTAAGGACATAAATGTCACATAATTGCATGGGCCCCTAATTACCAGACTAAACTGTTGTAGTACGTCCCATACCGCACCACACAGTTCCGTCTTTTAATTAGGTCCCTCACTTTCACCCATTCATGTGTCACAAATGATTTCAATGCACCACCGCCCGATAACAGTCTTCCGGCATAACCGGGCATCGCCTCGCACCGTCGAGCGCGGCATCGTCTACATCTAGACGGCATTCCATATAGGAGCATCGGTCCAGCCTCCACTTCTAGACGGCATTCTATATAGGAGACCGGCATCCGTTGACGTGGGGCATTCCCGAAGGAGCATCGCCCGGCCCCAAAGGCACGTGACGGAATCATGTCGTGAATGCATATGATCGATGTCACATTTCAATAATCAATTATATACAGCATCCACAGCATCAATTGGGCACTTTCATAGCAAAAATTCTTCAAAACAAGCATATACTCTTATTCATCCAAATTGACAAAGAACTGTCCAATAACGCTCTCCCAACTTCGAAGTCAGAAACTCATCCATACGATTTCGAAAAATTCTCAAATTTGGACACGTGCTAGAAAACATATAAAAAAACATTTTTCATGAAGGCACTGAGATCCAGATCCCTCTGGATTCGGCCCAGAAATCGTTTCTATCCAGCACAAAAATCGGGTCCAGTTCCAGAGAGCCTAACTTGTCAAAATCAGTTCGCTTTTGGATCGAAATCTGGTCCGTTTGACTTGAAATTTAAGTATGTTAAACTAAAAGTTATAATGAACAACTTTCATGAAGGAACCGATTGAAAATTCAACCTCTAAAGATCATTAATAGCCCTCGGCATCATAACAGGTCACTGGTTACAAAACTGTCCGAATTACTGTTCCGAAGATGACGTCATTAAAATCGTCATCTTTTTAATTTCTAAAAATTACGAGAAAAATATATGTTACCATTCAAGATGTATAAAACATTTCTTCAGAACAAAATTCCTTTAAAATCGCAACACATAGTTATCTACAAAATTAGTAAAATACACACGTCTTGGAAACTGTTTCAGAAACCAGCTACTGTTCTAGTCCGAATCTTCCTCCACGACCTTTGTTTTGCTTTCTAAACCTTATCTAAGCTTTTCTATGTCTATCCTAACATCTCTAACCAACATCCATCCATATCTAACGTCATCTACATATTTTTAACTTGTACGAATCCCTAATAGAGGTACTCAACCCCTAGTCCAGATTTAGAAGACAACTCACCTAATCACCGCTAACGGCGGCTCTCGTTGGTGGTTGGGCAGCACACAGAGAACAGCCTTGGTCCTTTTGGTGCTGGTGTTGAGCCGAAGCCGCAGAAGATTGCGATGTGGTATGATGGCAACGGCAACACACGAACTTATAAATTTTTCGGTAGAGGAAACTAAGTATGGAGTTTGGTCGGTTGTGCTGTTCTTGTGCGGGTGAGGGGGGTTTTTCCTCACTGAAACTATACGACTTATATTTAAAAACCATGATGGTAGGCGGTTGACGTTTATGTGGGTCCAAGAATATTTTTGGTAACGTAACGTTCACGTCTTGGTTTGTTTTGTTTCTTATTCTCTGGTTTGTCGTTCAAGAGGGAGCAAAAATGGAAGTGGCACGTTCAAGGGAAAAGAAAACAACGGCTTGTACGTTGAAAAAGACAAGGAAGAAGAATAAACTAAGAGGAAGAAAGGGAAAGATGGAAGTTGTCGTGTAAATTACAGCAGACAAACTTACAGCAGACAGACTTACAGCAGAAAGACTCCTATGCGTGAGAAAAAGAGTGGGGAAGGAGAGTGAAAGTTGCCGGGAAGTTTCATTGAAGTTTCCTTCAACCTTTGGCCTGATTTTCCATGGAAACTTTGGCCACTTATCACCCTCATTGGTCCCACAAAGTTTCCAATGTTTTTTTCTTCCAAAGGAGATGAAAGAAGAGGTTGGAGTCCATGTGCACTGCTGAATCCGAATTTTGGGAGTGGATTCTCGTAGTTTTTCCCATGGAGGTTGAGTCCTTTCCCTATCAAGTGGTCCCCCTAACTTTTCCAAGTCAATTTCCATTAAATACTAAGGAAATTGATGTGAAGTTGTAGGAGAGAGGGAGTCCTACGAATTTCCTCTTTTAGGAGACCTCTCTTCTTTATTTAATTACCAACCTAACATTTAATTCAATAGGGTCAAGTCACTTAGTAACAACTTATAATATCTCTTAAATTGTTTCACAGTAAAGGTCTTAAAATCCTACTTAAAATGTGGCAATTCCCTTGCTCTTTTTGATTTGCTAATCTTGCACATTTCATGAATAATTCCCATCATCAATAAATTTTGAGAAGACGTAACAATGTCCTTGGGATGAATTATGACACGTGACAATTCTTAATTTCTGTAATCGACATCATTTCCTCGGTTAATTTCAGTCAAAATGTGATTTTAGCGCAACTTAAACTATCGGTTAGTTTTTGGGAATTTTTGGTGCACTGACCCGTGGTCGATTATTCTCGAGCCACAATGTACATCTTCGACGCATTGACGACTCTCGATTGTCGTGAAAAATCTCGAGGTTTCAATTGCGAGCACAAGGTACCAAAACAACAGAAAAATCGGTTTAGTGTCGATCGACGAGAATTCTGTAATTAGTTGGAATCACCCAAGCCTAATTTTATTTCTATCAATCGACCTATTTCCGATTTCTGATAGATTTTCGACTGTGCCGAAATGATCCTTGTAGACTAACACAGTCGAGCAGTCGATTCTTGGTCGAATTCTCAAGTCTGTTACATCAAAATCCTTTAACAACTTTCCCGATTAGCTAAGTTATCTCATGAGTGATCAGCTCAGAGAATAGCGCTATAAGCACGTCGACGAAAAGCCCGAATTATTTAATTGAAAACAGAAGCGAAAAATCAGACTGTCACAATTCTTCCCTTTCTTATAAAAATTTCGTCCTCGAAATTTAAGTCGTTACATCTTTCGAATCAAAAAGATAAGAGTATTGCTCTTTCATGGCATCTTCTCTTTCCCAGGTTGCTCCTTCGTGCCGTGATGTTGCCGCACCACTTTGACCAACGGAATCGTCTTGGTACGTAGGACTTGCTCTTTTCGATCCACAATTTGAATTGGTCTTTCCTCGTACGAAACTCTTTCATCCACGTCTAATTCTTCAAAATTCAGTACGTGGGTTGGGTCAGGTTCATACTTCCTTAGCATCGATACGTGAAAGACATTATGAACTTGAGCAAGTCTTGGTGGCAACGCAAGGCGATATGCCAAAGTCCCTATTCTTTCCAAAATTTCAAATGGACCTACGTACCTTGGACTTAATTTTCCTTTCTTGCCGAAGCGTGAAGTACCCCTCATTGGCGACACCTTCAAGAAAACGTGCTCACCAACTTGAAATTCTAATGGCCTTCGCCGCTTGTCAGCATAGCTTTTCTGATGACTTTGGGCAGTCTTTAATCTGTTTCTGATGGCAGTAACCGCATCTACTGATTGTTGGACTAATTCTGGGCCTGTGATCTTTCGCTCTCCTACTTCATCCCAACACACTGGCGTCCTACACGCTCGGCCATACAACGCTTCAAAAGGAGCCATCTGAATGCTCTGTTGATAACTGTTGTTGTAGGCGAACTCAACAAGATGAAGTTGTTCTTCCCAACTTCCTTTAAAGTCTAGTACACAAGCTCGTAGCATATCTTCGAGGATTTGAATGGTCCTTTCAGATTGACCATCTGTCTGAGGATGATAAGCTGTACTATATTGCAGCTTCGTCCCTAAAGCGGCTTGTAAACTTTTCCAAAATGCAGCTGTAAATCTCGAGTCTCGATCTGAGGTGATCGTCACTGGTACACCATGTAGGCGAACAATCTGACGAACGTATAGCTCTGCAAGCCGATCTAAATCAAGATCTTTCCGTACTGCAATGAAATGAGCCGACTTGGTCAGTCTGTCGACTACTATCCAAATGGAATCATTACCTCTCTGACTCCTCGGTAAGCTTTGTCACAAAATCCATTGTGATGTGCTCCCACTTCCACTCGGAATTTCGAGAGGTTGTAAGAGTCCTCCCGGCTTGCGTCTTGAGCCTTAACTTGCCGACACGTCGACATTTGGCGACATGCTTCGCTATGTCCGTTTTCATACCAGACCACCAATAGTGTTGCCGTAAATTCTGATACATTTTTGTACTGCCAGGATGTATACTGTAACTACTACGGTGTGCTTCTGACAAGATTTCTTCTTTAAGTTCTGCATCATCGGGTACACACAATCGTCCTTTGAATCTTAACGTTCCGTCTTCTGAAATTTGGAAATCTGGTTTTCTCTTTCCTACCTCCTCCTGTACAATCTTCTGGATTGCTGGGTCGGTCCATTGGAGTGTTTTAATTCTCATTTGAAGTTTCGGTTCAATTTTTAGGGTAGCCATAAGATTCGAAAGGTGGCCTACCTCAAACTTGAAGTCCGAATCTCTAATCTTCTCAATTAAAGCCCACTCCTTGAGCACCATTTGTGCTACTGAAGATTTCCGACTTAGAGCATCTGCGACTTTATTAGCTTTACCAGGGTGATATAAAATATCACAATCATAATCTTTCGAAGTTCCATCCAACGACGCTGTCTCATGTTTAGTTCCTTCGAGAAAATAAATACTTGAGACTTTGATGGTCTATATAGATCGGAATCTTTCTCCACACGAGATAGTGTCTCCAAATCTTCGCAGCGAAGACGATTGCAAGTTCTAAGTCATGCGTTGGGTAATTCAATTCATGAGGTCTTAATTGACGGGAAGCGTATGCAACAACTCTGCCATGTTGCATCAACACACAACCCAATCCCCTAAATGACGCATCACTGTAGATCTCGTATCCTCCAGGACCAGAGGGTATGGTCAGTACAGGCGCGGTGGTTAGCTTTTGCTTGAGTTGCTGAAAACTATCTTCGCACTTGTCTGTCCATACGAACTTCTCTTCCTTCTTCAGTAGGCGGGTCAATGGCGAAGCTAATACTGAGAATCCTTCTACAAACCGTCTGTAGTATCCTGCTAACCCCAGAAAACTTCTGACTTCTGTCACTGTAGTCGGTCTTGGCCAATTCATCACTGCTTCTATCTTGCTTGGATCTACAGAGATTCCTTCTTTTGAAATCACGTGTCCGAGAAAAGCAACACGAGTCAACCAGAACTCGCACTTGCTAAACTTGGCATACAACTCGTGAGTTCTTAGAGTCTGGAGCACCGTTCTCAAATGTCTTTCATGCTCCTCTACACTTTTAGAGTACACCAGGATATCGTCGATAAACACGATCACGAACTGATCCAAATATTCCTTGAAAACTCGGTTCATCAAATCCATGAAAGCAGCTGGGGCGTTCGTCAATCCGAACGGCATTACCGTAAATTCATAATGGCCGTATCGGGTACGAAATGCTGTCTTAGGGATGTCCTCCTTCCTAATCCTCAGCTGATGATATCCCGTCCTCAGGTCAATTTTAGAAAATATCGACGCTCCTTGCAACTGGTCAAATAGATCATCTATTCTTGGCAACGGATATTTATTCTTAATGGTCACCTGATTAAGTTGTCTGTAGTCGATACACAGACGTAACGAACCGTCTTTCTTTTTCACAAACAGAACTGGAGCTCCCCAAGGTGATGCACTGGGGCGTATGAATCCCTTATCCAACAATTCCTGCAGTTGCACCTTCAGTTCTTTTAACTCTGATAATGCCATTCGATAAGGAGCCTTAGAGATTGGTTCCGTCCCTGGGGCTAATTCAATCATAAATTCTATCTCCCTTTCTAGCGGTAGACCTGGCAATTCTTTCGGGAACACGTCTGGAAATTCTTGTACTACTGCAATATCTTCAACTTTCAACTCCTCGACTGTCGTATCGATGACATTTGCCAGATAACTCGGACAACCCTCGTCTAACAATCGGGTTGCCTCGAGTGATGAGATTAGGGCAATCGAAAGTCCTCCCCGACTTCCACTAAACTCAAAACTTTCACTCTCTACTGGATTGAACTGAATCGCTTTACGATAGCAGTCCATCTTGGCTCGTTGCTTGGTGAGCCAGTCCATGCCAATTATTACATCAAAATCATACATGGCTAGAACTATCAGGTCTATTCTCCCCTCTTGCTCACCAATTACCAACTTACAATCTGGACAACCCATCGTAGACAGTATTCTATCTTTTAATGGGGTCGATATACTAACAGCTGATTCCAACAATTTAGGATTTAATCCTATTAACTTAATGAATCGATCAGCTATAAATGAATGACTTGCACCAGGATCAAATAAAGCATATGCTGGATGATCATTCAGGGAAACCATACCTGTGATCACGTTCGGTGCATCCTCGGCCTGACCTCTGGTGATGGCATATGTCCTTCCACGTGCTGGAGGTCTAACTGGTTCACCCTGTTGCGCGTTTGGGGGTACATATCCCCTATTCTGACCTATCGGCGGTGGAGGCGGTAGCTGTTGTCCAATCGATCGTCTGGGACAATCTTTGACCTGGTGGCCTTGTTGGCCACATCCATAACAGGCTCCTGTCCTGGTATGGCACGGTGCAGATCCGTGTTGTTTTCCACAAAAGCGACAGGCTCCATTATTGCTGGGTGCTGACTTACCCACTCCACCTTTCCTATTCGGTGGAACGGGATACCTTCTTCCAACCATGGGCTTCTTCCCAAACCTGATACTGTTTCTATGTGCATTAAACCTTGATCCTGACGCAACAGCTTGTTCATTCAGATCCCTTTCTATCAGTTGTGCTCTTCGATAGATTTCCCGATAGTCATGCAGGTCAAAAGGCACTAGTGGTTGCTTCAATTCTAATCGAAGACCATTTTTGAACCTTCGAGCCTTTTCTTCAGGATCTTCTATAAGCCTTGGAGCATATTGAGAAAGCTCTGCAAATTTGACCTCGTACTGGTCAACAGTCATTGATCCCTGGCGAAGACGTTGGAATTCTTCCATTTTCTGCTCTCTGGCATTTTTCGAGAAATACTGTTCATTGAATGCCCTAAGAAAGGCATCCCATGTTGGAACTACTCCTTCTGGAAATATGGTCTCTTGATTAGCTGTCCACCGATATCGGCATTATCCTGCAATTGATACACGCCAAAGATACTTTCTCTTCTTCATTGCACCTTAAAAGTGCAAATGTTTTCCCTAAATCCCGAACCCGGCGAGAGGCGCTTTACGGATCTCCCGTACCCGAGAACTTAGGTGGTTTCAACTTCAAAAATTGTTCTACTAGTTGGTGTATAGGTCTATCTGCAACTACATTCCCCGGTGGAACCTCAGCGGGTAGAACAACAGGTGGAGCAGCAGGTGCAGCAGCAATAGCAGCATTGGCAGCTGCAGTAGCAGCGGCTGTAGCGGCGGCAGTAATGGCAGCTGCTTGATTTTGAGCCTGCTGTCCCATCAAATCTCTCATTGCTTCTAGCGCCTGCATGATCCCTATAGTTCCCGGATCACCAGGTGCTGCTACCCTAGCACCAACCGGTGGAACCGGTTGCGGTGCTACACCACTAGCACTAGCCTGAGCCAGCGCTTTACCCCTATTACCTCGGCCACCACCTCTAGTTGGCGTCTTAGCTCGAGTAATTAGTCTGATCGCCCTTTTCCTAGGCGTTCTCTGATCTTGCTCACTCATGGTGCAGATTCTTTATAGATACCTGCTTCCAATTCTAACATTCAATTAGAATTTGAGTAAGCTCACAAACAAACGATCAATCAGCTACCACTCACATGCATTAGCATATTAATAGTCTTTCCTACTAACTATCCCATGACTCATCGCACCTTATCACTCCAAACACTGACCTTGCTCTGATACCATTCAAACGGGGATGTCACGACCCGAACCCGGGGTACATGCACAACCCTCAATGGTCGATTAAAAATTTGCAACGTCCCAGGAGCTGTTGCCGACCCATTTAATTATTTTGCACATGCGGAAACGTAAAACAATCTCCATACAACAAAACAATGGGATAGAAACGTAGTATATTATTTTTAATAAGCCACACCTACAACATCACAAAGGTACTTATACATATAGACCAGTTTAACACCCCAAAGTCGATACAAAAGTGAAGGCATTCGATTTCCTATAACTAAGCTTCTACCTATAAGATCGGGGTTTGCTACTACAGATACCGTACTTCTCAATTATCTCGGGGTGAGCTGTCACCCTACATCCAGTCTTGACGGAAAACCCATCATCACTTGGAAGGAGATAGTGAAAATCCTATTCTTCCTTTACTTGCTAGCGATCGTACACGATCCGGCCTTCTTCCATTTAGGGACCTGAAAAATGTTAGCCCTCTAAGGGATGAGATCACATCTCAGCGAGTAAATCCCCTAAATCCAGAGTAGGAGAAGGGTACATCATGCATGCAATCTAATCACGTTTCTCATACTTTCTTAATACTAGTACTTTCCTGCATGTTAGTGTAAATCAAATCATGCATAAGATATCAAGATCATATATCATCAGAATACTTTTAACATATACATATGTAAGGACATAAATGTCACATAATTGCATGGGCCCCTAATTACCAGACTAAACTGTTGTAGTACGTCCCATACCGCACCACACAGTTCCGTCTTTGAATTAGGTCCCTCACTTTCACCCATTCATGTGTCACAAATGATTTCAATGCACAGATAACAGTCTTCCGGCATAACCGGGCATCGCCTCGCACCGTCGAGCGCGGCATCGTCTACATCTAGACGGCATTCCATATAGGAGCATCGGTCCAGCCTCCCACTGCGACCGGCATCCGTTGACGTGGGGCATTCCCGAAGGAGCATCGCCCGGCCCCAAAGGCACGTGACGGAATCATGTCGTGAATGCATATGATCGATGTCACATTTCAATAATCAATTATATACAGCATCCACAGCATCAATTGGGCACTTTCATAGCAAAAATTCTTCAAAACAAGCATATACTCTTATTCATCCAAATTGACAAAGAACTGTCCAATAACGCTCTCCCAACTTCGAAGTCAGAAACTCATCCATACGATTTCGAAAAATTCTCAAATTTGGACACGTGCTAGAAAACATATAAAAAAACATTTTTCATGAAGGCACTGAGATCCAGATCCCTCTGGATTCGGCCCAGAAATCGTTTCTATCCAGCACAAAAATCGGGTCCAGTTCCAGAGAGCCTAACTTGTCAAAATCAGTTCGCTTTTGGATCGAAATCTGGTCCGTTTGACTTGAAATTTAAGTATGTTAAACTAAAAGTTATAATGAACAACTTTCATGAAGGAACCGATTGAAAATTCAACCTCTAAAGATCATTAATAGCCCTCGGCATCATAACAGGTCACTGGTTACAAAACTGTCCGAATTACTGTTCCGAAGATGACGTCATTAAAATCGTCATCTTTTTAATTTCTAAAAATTACGAGAAAAATATATGTTACCATTCAAGATGTATAAAACATTTCTTCAGAACAAAATTCCTTTAAAATCGCAACACATAGTTATCTACAAAATTAGTAAAATACACACGTCTTGGAAACTGTTTCAGAAACCAGCTACTGTTCTAGTCCGAATCTTCCTCCACGACCTTTGTTTTGCTTTCTAAACCTTATCTAAGCTTTTCTATGTCTATCCTAACATCTCTAACCAACATCCATCCATATCTAACGTCATCTACATATTTTTAACTTGTACGAATCCCTAATAGAGGTACTCAACCCCTAGTCCAGATTTAGAAGACAACTCACCTAATCACCGCTAACGGCGGCTCTCGTTGGTGGTTGGGCAGCACACAGAGAACAGCCTTGGTCCTTTTGGTGCTGGTGTTGAGCCGAAGCCGCAGAAGATTGCGATGTGGTATGATGGCAACGGCAACACACGAACTTATAAATTTTTCGGTAGAGGAAACTAAGTATGGAGTTTGGTCGGTTGTGCTGTTCTTGTGCGGGTGAGGGGGGTTTTTCCTCACTGAAACTATACGACTTATATTTAAAAACCATGATGGTAGGCGGTTGACGTTTATGTGGGTCCAAGAATATTTTTGGTAACGTAACGTTCACGTCTTGGTTTGTTTTGTTTCTTATTCTCTGGTTTGTCGTTCAAGAGGGAGCAAGGATGGAAGTGGCACGTTCAAGGGAAAAGGAAAACAATGGCTTGTACGTTGAAAAAGACAAGAAAGAAGAATAAACTAAGAGGAAGAAAGGGAAAGATGGAAGTTGTCGTAAATTACAGCAGACAAACTTACAGCAGAAGACTTCTATGCGTGAGAAAAAAGGTGGGGAAGGAGAGTGAAAGTTGCCGGGAAGTTTCATTGAAGTTTCCTTCAACCTTTGGCCTGATTTTCCATGGAAACTTTGGCCACCCATCACCCTCATTGGTCCCACAAAGTTTCCAATGTTTTTTTCTTCTAAAGGAGATGAAAGAAGAGGTTGGAGTCCATGTGCACTGCTGAATCCGAATTTTGGGAGTGGATTCTCGTAGTTTTTCCCATGGAGGTTGAGTCCTTTCCCTATCAAGTGGTCCCCCTAACTTTTCCAAGTCAATTTCCATTAAATACTAAGGAAATTGATGTGAAGTTGTAGGAGAGAGGGAGTCCTACGAATTTCCTCTTTTAGGAGACCTCTTCTTTATTTAATTACCAACCTAACATTTAATTCAATAGGGTCAAGTCACTTAGTAACAACTTATAATATCTCTTAAATTGTTTCACAGTAAAGGTCTTAAAATCCTACTTAAAATGTGGCAATTCCCTTGCTCTTTTTGATTTGCTAATCTTGCACATTTCATGAATAATTCCCATCATCAATAAATTTTGAGAAGACGTAACAATGTCCTTGGGATGAATTATGACACGTGACAATTCTTAATTTCTGTAATCGACATCATTTCCTCGGTTAATTTCAGTCAAAATGTGATTTTAGCGCAACTTAAACTATCGGTTAGTTTTTGGGAATTTTTGGTGCACTAACCCGTGGTCGATTATTCTCGAGCCACAATGTACATCTTCGACGCATTAATGACTCTCGATTGTCGTGAAAAATCTCGAGGTTTCAATTTCGAGCACAGGGTACCAAAACAACAGAAAAATCGGTTTAGTATCGATCGACGAGAATTCTGTAATTAGTTGGAATCACCCAAGCCTAATTTTATTTCTATCAATCGACCTATTTCCGATTTCGATAGATTTTCGATCGTCTTGCCGAAATGATCCTTGTAGACTAACACAGTCGAGCAGTCGATTCTTGGTCGAATTCTCAAGTCTGTTACATCAAAATCCTTTAACAACTTTCCCGATTAGCTAAGTTATCTCATGAGTGATCAGCTCAGAGAATAGCGCTATAAGCACGTCGACGAAAAGCCCGAATTATTTAATTGAAAACAGAAGCGAAAAATCAGACTGTCACACAATGGATCTTGTCGAGGATAGAGATATTGAGGGAAAAATCATCTATTCAAGGATGCGTGCCATCAACATTGTGTTGCACAAAATTGTTATCAATTGCATTAGGCCGAAGTCTACATCAAAGACTGATGTGTCTAATTCTAAAGCAAAATTGATGTACGCAATCAACTCTGGGAAGAAGTTCTCTCTCCCTCACACTATTCTCTTTCACATGTACAGAGCAATGTCGAAAGACAAGGGACAATTGCCTTATCCAGGTCTGGTGACCAGGATCTTCAGCCACATGAATATTGAACCGCCACACACTCTCTGTGTTCGACCGTGCAATAAGATGGTGGTAGGTTTAAAGATGTTGACAAAGATGCGTTTGAAAGAACTTTCTAAGGCAATGGAGAAATTCAGAGTGAAGACTCCAGTTCCGTCTGCTTCAAAAAGAAAGGGAAAGGATGCCATTGGTGCCCCATCCAAAAAGAAGAGAACTCTCATCTTGGAGGATGAAGATGAGGAGGAAGATCTCACAATCACTGCCTTGATAAGGACAAGACGTTCTGCTTCCCAATCAACAGAACAGCAGAAGAAACAGAGAGAAGAAGAAGAAAAAGACAAGAACAGAGAAGAAGAAGAGCAGAGAGAGAAGGAGAAAGAAGCTGAAGACGAAGGAGAAGAAGAGCAAGAAAAGTCTGTAGCTGAATCTGGAGAAAAGGATAAAGAAGAGCATGATCATCACTTTTCTCTTCTTGATGTCCTAGAGACAGGGGGAGTTGGAGAGCAAGAGAGGTCCTCACCTCATGCTAGTGAAGGTCAACAACAATCTCCAGCATCACCAGAAGAATTTCAGGCTTCTCAATTGCCTGAAGAAGGTCACGATACGTCAGAATCAAATCTGCAAGACTTTACAGAAGAGCCCATCGTCTGCATTCACTCCATCGGAAAGAGCAAATGCAAGTACTCAGACGGACAATTCTGCAGATTTTCGTCGTATCATGGATATTCTTCTGGAAATGCGTGGCCAAATCTATGCTCTGGACTGTGAAATTCAAGCCTTGAAGAATGCTGGACAAGCATCTTCAGTTACCTTGGAGGATAAAATGAAAGACCTCACTCTGCAACTGCAAACCAATGCCAAGGGAGAAGAGGTAGCTCAACTGAGGGAAGACTTGAAGAAGCTAGAAGGAGTAGTCCAGTCCATGGGGGATTTCCAGATTGTGCGCATTCCTAAGCAGACATGACATCTTTCTCACCTTTTTAATGTTGACAAAAAGGGGGAAAGCAATTTGAACCAAACCAACCAACAACCAACTTTCTTCAAATTTCTTTAAGTTTTTTTTACGTTTGTTTATGACTTGAGCAATCTTAGGTGTGAACTTGAACTTGACTGAATTGGCTGTGGATTTTAATGCTTGACTGTTTGCATTCATATCAAGTGTTGTTATATGGTATTACTCATGAAAGACTAACCAATTTTCTATGGATGTAGAGTCTGGTTGCTTTGTTAATCTTTATGAGATTGCCATATTGCTTGAAAAATGTTTTTGCAGGTCAAAGTGGTTCAAATCTACAGGAAAGTTTTGTTACCATAAAAAAGGGGGAGATTGTTGGAGAAATCGTTCCAGAATATTTTGAAGCTGACAAAACATTTCCTTCGGTCTAGTCTGTGTATCTGCAGATCGTCTAGTGTAAAGTCTGAAGACTTTCTGGCTACCAGACTCAAAATTCAAGACTCAAGATTTGAGACTTAAGACTCAAGACTCAAGACTATTCTCATTGACAGCCTTTCTGATCCAGTGACGAAGGAAATCCAGAGCCGAAGTATATGGTTGAGGGTTTAATGCTATCGTCTGGAGAAGATCTTTTGGTTGGATAAACATAATGGATTCTTTTGTTCGTATCAAGATCAATTGAAGATCCGTTGGTCGACGAAGTATTCTTGGAATGTTCTAATCTTGGAAACCAAGATCCTAATTGTATGGGCGAACATGATTGATGGGCTATCGTCAGGTTCCTTTTATAGCTCGAATGATCTTCTTGATTGATTCCGTCCAACGGGTAGATTGGAGGAATTCCTTTGATAAGTGCCAACGGTATGATGGCATAAAGGAGTATAAAAAGGAAGTCGTTCTAGTTATTTGAGTACGTGATTGATAAAAAAATTTCAGAGTCTTAAGCACCTTGATTATTAGTCGATACAGTCTGAGCGAAATTGTATACACAGAGAGTGTCTGTACTTGGTGATATCTTGAGCGAGTGTGGTAGATCATCTACACCTAGAAATCAAGGAAAATCAACACTGTAACATCTCTTTGTTCATAGTGGAATCCAGCCAAATTGGCTGTTAGTGCAGAAGAGTGGACGTAGGCTTGGATCAAGCCGAACCACTATAAACCGCGTGTTTAATTCTCTCTTTCCTTATTCAGTCTTACGTTGATTATTACTCTTCGCAAATCCTTTAACTGTCTAAGTATTGCGCAAGTATATAGAAATTATCAAGAAAGATCTTTGTATACCTATTCACCCCCCTCTAGGTACTCGTACTAGCAATATCAGCAGCAATATAGTCCTGTCTTTCTTGCTACCATTTCAGTTTTTGCAAGAAAAGCATACAGAATGTGAAGGATTTTCTGCAGCAATATTGTGAGGGAAGGAGACTGGCTGGCTACACCATGTAACAGGACCCGCTCGCCATGTTCTGTGAAGCTGGGTGCGTGGGAATAGATTTCAACGGCAATGTAAATGCCGATTATTTTCAACTACCTCTACCTCCGACTGTTTCAGGTGATGCATAGCCATTCACACTTTTCCAAGTCACAACATTATAAGCCTCACATATAGAATCAGATTCGAGTTCCCGTTGATCTTTTGAATAGCTGGAAGCGGTAGAATGCTTTTTTATTTTATTTTATTTATTGTTTTGTATTTTAATTGCTTGAAGCAGAGAATCTCGGGCAAACGGACAACAAGCCAAAACCTAAGAAACGACAGGCGAAGTCTCCTACAACTGGGCTTGCAGCACAGGTTACTGCTTTTCTAGAATTATTAACTGTGTATGTGTGTCCTGTACAGCCTTTTATGCTACGATAAACAATCATATTTTCTAATATCTCTTATGACTGTTATAAATGTAAGCGATATCCGGAGTTCTGTTTTTCACGAAATTATCATTGTAAACAGTTTCTGCGTGGATTCTGTTGAAATATAGATTACTCCGTGAATCTTTATCCTCTAGGACTTGGCCTTTAGAATAACGATCTTGTTCAACGGATGTCACTTGTATTGCTCTCATCTTTTTCTTCCATTATTCTGAAACGGCTGTATTTATGTGCTGAGAATAGTGCAGTGGGAGAGAGCGGGAAAGATGACCCTGGCAGATGTCGGAGGTTACTTCCATCTTCCGATCAAAAATGCTTCTAAAAGATTGCATTTGTGTCCTACCGTTGTCAAGAAAATTTGCCGAAAAGGCGGAGTGGGGCGGTGGCCTTATAGAAAGGTTACACTCCCTTTCGTTTCTCAGTTCTCAAATTGAAATTTGCCCTTCCAAAATTTTCCATTTCAGCCAAATCTTGGTTTTCTGCAGGTTCAATGTATTGAGAGAAAGATCTTGGAATTAAGGGAGCAGCTAAAGAGAGAAGATGAACCTAAAAGGAGTTGCACCCAAGCAGAGATCGACGAATGGCAACGAAATTTGGAAAAGATCCACTATGGAGTTGCTAGAACGGAGTAGTACGGCATTTACTAAGTTGGATACATTTATATGCTGCAGAGACTTTGAGACCTTGATGAGTCTTATACTTTCGTCTTTCGGCACATTTTGGTTTGTGTACAGTGGTGCTGTGAGCGAAGCAAGGACAAAGACGGTTACTCTTTCTTGCAAGATACACTTAAATCTGTGATCAGAATTTCTTGTTAAGCCTTGAAAGAGAATATAATGCTTTTGTGTGAAATTCTGTACGGTCTCTATAGGGCTGTTTATTGCAGAGCGCAAATTGGTCAGTCTATTATTATAATTTGTAACCTAACTCAGACAGCTCGCTTGTCATTATTCTAATTAATTAAGTACACGACACTGGTTACCATATGGCATTCGAAGGGTCTCCAAGCTGTTGAGAGAATGTGATCTGGACGTGAAGTCCTAAACACAGATCTTGGAGTTTTTGTAAATCGTCGTAAACTGCTCTAGGACAGACGGTGAAACCTATCCTAGGATATAAACCGCATGAATAGTGTTTCCATGGAGAGGTACTGGCGTGTTTTCGGAAGGAGAGACGACATGGGCAGTGCTCAGACAACGGTGTTGTGCGTGAAACGGGTGAAGCAGGAGGTGTCGGAGGACTGGGACGAGAGCGTGCTGCTGCCTGGGGACATCATCGAAGGGTTTGCAGAGGATGACATGGATGAGTTTGTGCCGACCAAGGCCCGGCTGGAGTTCAACTTGCAGCCTGGCAAGATCAGCCAGCAGGCTGACACTTTGTGGGTGAAGGTGTGGAGGGGCGACCGTGTGATTAAGCTCCAGGTGCGCATAGTGCCTCTTAAGGGCTCGATGCTCCAGAGGAAGTTCACGATCCAAGCTGCTACGGATGATAGATATGTGGTGGTTTTAGGGGATTTAAACCTGGAACAATGTACTGTTGCAAGGTAACTTTTGCCTTGTTTTCCCCAAAATCTACGATCACTTCATGTTAAAGGTCTAGACATTACCAAAGACGTGGGGTATGCCAACTGCCAAGTAATCTCGTGTGATTGATTTGATTGTTGTTCAAACGATTGAAATTCGACGCATCATTAACTGAACATGTTTTGGACAGAAGTCTTAGTATTTCTAGTTAAACTTGATTGATTTTAACTGTTCAAAATTTCCACTCCAAACGATTAAAGATAGGCCTTCAGACTAGAACTTCACGATAGTAAATCACAGATTGCGTTCGCTGGGCAAGAGTTCCTGGAGACAAAACCAGGAAAATGAAAGTCCATCCCAATGTGCTGCAAACATTCATCCTCAATTATCCTGCTAGGATGATGGCTGGTAGATATATATATGCCACCTCTTGAGCATTCATTTGGACGAGCATGCGCGCGTGTCATGCAAAGGGATAAGATGAGGACTTTCCATCTGAAGATGCAGAAATGAGCAGGCGGGTGGTGAACGTGGACACAGCAGGATTCAAGAAGAAAGGAATGAGATATGACTGGAAGGCGAAAGTTGGGACCTACTTGCCCGATCAACGGTCTCCGGTAGTTAGCTCCATTCTGTTTATGCCGCGCCAGGTAAGCACACCGTCGAGGCCACTACAACCCGGTGCATGGCCTGGTTCTGTGCGTCGGTTTCCTCAGTAATTACTCGTCTTTGTCAACATCCAAACTGAACAGATCGTGACGTCGGTAAATTCTCTCTTCCATTGGGATTCTTCGCCAAGCTCTTGAGATCTGTCTATGGCTTCTAATTCTTGGCACGGTGAGTGACTACTTCCCGTCTTTTTTTTTCTTTTTTTCCTAAGGGCAAGAACATCCCCCACAGGAAAAGAAATTAGTTTGGGGAAGCAACATAGCCAGACAATGACTGTCCAAATGGTTCATCGGATAAGATTATGGTTTTTACCGGGAATTGCGGAGGTTTCAGTAGAACTAGTCCCCGAACCGGGAGAAACACGGTTCGGAATGGACATAAAACGAATCAAAGAGGTAATCATCACAACTATAGGACAACATTTTATTTGCTGACATTCCTGCAGAAATTGATCTGACATGCTCCCCCGCGTAGGGCTTCATCTGCATCTTCTCCATGATCAAAGGATCGGCAGCCGATCGCGCCGGGCTTGGACGCATCCACGAGGAGGCCAATGCGGCTGGGCATCTGCTTGTGGTCTCGAGATTAGAAGGCAAAAACCTGATGCCTTAAAATGCGTGCTCTGAAGGGCTAATACACTGCCGTAAGCACAGCGACATAGGGGAAGTCCTTACCGCAGCCATCGACACGATGGATAGGATCAAAATCCACATCATGGGGTGGCCGAACCAAACTCGTCCTAATACATCCCCAGCGATGGGCGTGGCAGCTCTCCGTCCTCCTAATGTACATTGTTCACCTCCTCCACCGTTAAAGAAATGAAAGTCAATATAAAGATTACGTGCCGAAAATTTTTTTACACATTTCACGTGAGGAAGAATCAAAATCAAAACATTTTAAAGAAATCTTTGCCATGTTTTCTGAATGCAGTGGAGCAAGTGATCCGAGAATGTAACGTGCTTAATTTTGTCACATGGTTTTCTAGCTCTTTCTTTCTGGGAAGCAACTCAACAAGTCAAATTGATTCGGACAATTTTGGCTTTCCCTTCTCTAATTTACGATCATTTCTTTTTGTTGATGATACCTTCAAATGTTAATTGGTTTTTGAACAGAGATTGGGCAATCATATGTGCAGCAAGACTACGGATTGCTCCTTGTTCTTAATTCTTTTGCTGGCTCTAAATCATTTCTGACTATTTTTGTAACATCCCCGATTCCAGGCCATGAGAATAGGGTACGAGGGTTGGTAAGTCCTAGCTTGGCTTATATCATGATGTTGTATTAACTGATACATGGATGTTGAATTTATGCATTGGACATGAATCGGCCCTTCGATCATGAGGTTTAATTGTGGACTGATCTTGCACCATCATGAACATGAAGGATGATCATGGATTGGTCATGTATGGATGGTGCACCGGTCGCAGGTAATTCCTCATGAAACCTATTCTGACCATGAACGATCCATGGGTTGATCCCGTTTGTAATGAATCAGTTGTGGATTGATCGAGTCCACATGACCAAGTGACGACTGAGGGTTGATCATGGGGATCAATGGCATAAACCTTAGATAGACCAAGGCATGGCATGTTCAGCTTTAGACCATGTCCAACTGACCAAGACCTGGTCTGGACGAATGACTGAGCCCAACCACAAATGTCATTTTTAAGACATCCAATGGACCAATCCAAATCGGAAATGGTCACAAACAAGTTCAAGAAGGCTATCGATTTAGTTGGACTCATTTGGGAAAAGTTAGTGAATTTTTTACATGAACCTCAGTTCTCATAGAACCGTCAATCATGTACAAATATGAACGACTTTTTCAATTAGGTGACACCCTATGTTAACCTCATGATTGCCTTGAATGAGATTTGGACACTAATCAATTAATGTGGGGATGAATCATTGGACAAATATCAATAGACAATTGAGGTTCTAGAATCTTCTATCGCCTTTTGACTTGGTCCATCCTTATCCATTAAGTGCCATAGGCCTACTTCAAGAGCGAAGGAGAGAACTCATTTCTCAAGTAATTGACAAAAACATCTAGGCTTCATTTAATAACTTTGGACTTTAGTTCATTAATGACATGGATGAATCACCAGACTTAGGTATCCTCTAGAATCTTAGGTTATGATAGACTTATATTATAGTCTTGGTGAGTAAGACAATGACCAACCAATTAGAAAGACATTAGGCATTAAATGGGTTTATGTATCCCTTACGTGCCATAGGCAATAACAAGCTTTGATTGAGCTTTGGAGAGTAAGCAATAGGTGGACCAATCATAAGCAAACACTAAGGGATATAAGCGCCAACTCAAGAGAATAGGTAGGACAACTTGTCATTTAGGCGTAATCATGAGTTTGCATAAAAATTTACGAGCAGGAGGCTTATAAATAGGAGGAATCACCCTTGCATTTTGCTATTTAGCCATTTCTCTCCTCTTCCCTTCCTCTCTCTCTCTCTCTCTCTCTCTCTCTCTCTCTCTCTCTCTCTCTCTCACGCCTTCCTCACCAAGCCCCCCTAGGACCAGTCCGATCACCAAATGAGCATCTTGAAGCTAGGTCCAAAAAGTTGTAAGTAGACTTTCCTAACTCTTCGATATGGCGATGTGTTGTGTGTATCAATTTAGGATCTTGTCATCGCTTGCTTGTGTCTGCTTGTATGTTGTGCTTGTTACGTGTTTTCAATTACTTGTCTTTACATCAAGTAACTCATGGTCTCGCATGGGTGTCGAGCACACCTGAATGTCGAGAAAATGTCTTGGCAACTATAGATGTGTGTCATGGTGGGAGCACAACCTATACTTGATCTCAGGACAACATTGAGGTGTGTTGTGACTTGGGACAAGTTACGGGTCAATGCTGAGTCAGAGCAAACAGTTCCAAGTCAAGACCACAAACCCAAATTGCATCCGACATTATTGACACTTAAATTTTGGTGACTCGTTTAGTCATTTATCGTATTAAAAATTAGGAGTTTAATTTTATCCTTGAAAAAAATATTAATTGCATAACATATAAATTTAGGTATATTTATTTTTAGTTTGCATGTTTTGCATTTATTTATTGGACCGGTAGTGGATATGTTCGAATTAATGTTTTTGAGCTCTAGCTTGGCAGGCCAAACTAAGCCCACGAAGCGAGCAAATTGGCCTGAGTCTGTTTTTTTTTTTAATAACAAAAATTACCTAAATGGAGATTTGATATGATATTACGGTGGATTTTTAAAATTTAAGAAAACCGCATTGCAATCTTATCTCTAGCAATAGGCAAGAGAATATTCAGGAGATGAGGAAGATAAAATGATTTTTGTGATCGGAGGTTATAGGTAATCTTCCTAAGATGAAATATTCACAAAATATTATATGTTGTTTTGCCTATAAAAAGGCATGTACGGAGGTCGAAAGAAGTGGCGGGGGTGGTTTCTTCTCTCGACTGCTAGGTCAAAAAAAAAAAAAATTTCAACGCAAAAGAAAAGAAAGAGAAAATGTTTTCGAGGCTTTTCCGTTCGTTCCTTGGAGAAAATCAAAGCACAAAAGAAAACCTTTTCTTTTTTTCCTTTTGGTTCCTTCGGTCGAGGGGCTCAAAAAGTCAAAAAGTCAGCAAAGGGCTGCAGAAATTCTGAAGACAACAGAGGGAGGGGACGTGCGACAGGTGAGAGAGAGAGAGAAAAAAAAAAAAAAGCAAAAGAGGAGAGAGAAGCGTCTTCTTCCTCCTGCCGCTCTACCCCGTTCGCGCCGGCCCTGCGCCCGCACCGGTCGTTGCGCGGCACCGCCTCCGCCGGCTTCCCCCGCGCTCGCGCCACCGTCGCCGTTCCGCCAGTCGTCCGAAGTTCCGCCCCGCTGGTCGCCGTCCGTGAAGCCCGCGAAGCCGCTTCTGCTCCCGCATCGCCGCGCCTCAACCGATTTTCCTCAGCCAGCCCCGGTGTCGACGCCGACCGTCCCCCTGACGCCGCAGCAACCCGCGAGCCCGCGCCTCCACCTGCAGAGCCCGTGAGCGTCGCTTCAGCCAGCCCAGCGCCCGAGCTCTTCTGCTGCCCGAACCTTCCGCCCAGGCGCAGCGACGCTCCCTGCAACCCGCCGATCCAGCCACTGCCCCTCTGCCCGCGAGCCAGCACCCGACGACGCCCCTCTCTGCCTGTCCTCGACGCCCTCCAGCCTCTGCTGCGTCTCTGACACTGCCCGATCTGCTGCTGCCTCGCCGACGCCTCCGCTCCCCGTCCGCGAGCCCATCTGCTCTGCACCACTGCTGCAGATCGCGACGCCAGAACCGGCCGCCCCTGCTCACTCAACGTCCTGCTGCCCGAGCCGCTCTGTTCTGCTCCGCCTCTGCTCGCCCGTTCGTCGCCTCTGCCCGTGACCCAGTACCGGTCGCCGAGGTCCGACGCTCTGCAGCTTCCTCTCCGAGTGACGCCCGCTGCAACCCGAGCCTCTGCCCGCCTGCTGGTCTCCCTCGCCGGAGCTCCGACGCCCGCCGCCGCCCCTCACAGGAACGCCGGCGATCAACCCCTTGGCGACCCTACTGACGGCGCACCCACCACGAAGCTGCCAAGCATCGTTTGGAAAGCTAAAAAAAAAAAGAAAAATCAAATTAGATGGTTTTTTATTTATTTACTTTATTTTTATTTTTAACTTTATTTTTTAGTGGAATTGTTAACTTTATGTACGATTGATTGAGATTCCGACATGAAATAGCTCTCAAATTAATGATTGATAGTTCGATTTTTGTGTCCGAAATTCGACTTGCAATCGCTTGAAATTACGCTCGAGATTTGATTTGTGGTTTATTTAAAATTAACCATCTCGATTTCATGTGTGAGATATGGTTTGCCAATTTATGGATATTAATCTTATTTTATCTTATTTGCCGTCGTGTTGGTTGAATTGATTTTATTTTCATAAAATAAATCTAAAAATGTTTGAATTAGGATTATGTTTGGAATATGGATTTTATTTCGATTTTTTTTAAAATAAAATATAAAAAAATACATTCATTTAGGATGTTAGTTTTTTTTTTAAAATTGAATTGCACATTTAATTATTTGACAATTTTAATTTCGAATTTCATTAAAGAAAAAAGAAAAAAATAGAATTAGGTATTCTTTGCATGTCATTGCATATTAGGATAGATCACATGCTTATTAAAAAAAATAAAAATCATGTGTACATCATATAAAATTAAGTTCATGAAATGCACATCATTTAGTGATTATTACTAGGTTCATTTAATTAGAAATTGTCCGTCATTAGAATTAGGTTTTCTGGTTAATTTAAATTTCATATTTTAATTATTGCATATTCATGAAAAAATTACTTTACTTATGTCATATTAAAAATGATTCTCATTAAATAAATAAAAACAAAAGAAATTGAGTGATTGCGTGTTAATTAAAAATCATATCTATGATTGTCGATGTGAATTTTGATTTAATACTACAAATACTTTCGTTGCTATAAAGTAAGTTTTGTGATTTATTCATTTTCTTTCTTGAGTATCAAATTGGTGGTTTGTGTATCTGCATGATCGCCTTACATGTTATGGAAATAAATTAAAATCAATTTGAGCTACTTGCCAAATATTTTTCAAAATAAAAGAGAAATGTACCGAAAGGGCGTTAGAGAAATCTAACGTAATAAAGTCCCCGTACCCAAAGTCTCTGGTTCGTAGAAGTAAAATAATTCTCCCATTATTTTACTTAGATATCTAATCGACCTACCGTATATCTTGATTAGTGATGACTCTCTTTTGCATGCTAAATATTTGAACCTAAATCGCGAATTGGTATGGGCTTGAGAGAGCCCGGGTTAAGTTTTAGACTTAGTAATCCATTAGCTAAACTCTAGGTGGTTCATCGAAAATTTAATCGCGACAAACATGAATTTAATTAGTAAGGCACAAGAGTCGTTCAATGATCCATCTTGCTTGGCATGCCTTCGGGCCTTTCATTCGGCTAATGAATCTAGATAAAAATGATTGATTAATGTTTGAATGTATAGACACACGATGGACTTTTACTACTGACGTTGGGGTATGCCGGGTCATTGCCTAGAGTAAAGCCTTGGATGCCGTCTTGATAATGAGATCAAGATGATGTTGGTTGCTAGGAGGGATCGATGCTCAGTTGATACCGGAAGAGTCGATGAATTTCGACTAATTGAATTGATTGAAATAAACTAGAAGTCCACATCTGGTTCATGACTGATGCATATATGATGCTTGAATTGATACTTGCACCGATGCTTAAAATGATGCTTGCAAAAGCTAGGTTTGCTTTAGCATTGGTGGAGTCCTTGCATTAATTTGAGCAAATGGTTGCATTGGGTTACTTAGTGACCGAAATGGTTGTAAGTCATAGATCATTAGAAAACTTGTTCTTTATGCACTAACCCTTCGTCTTTGATGCTTGAAAGCTCATAGATGATTGAGAGCCTTTCATATACATAGACAAGACAGGGCACGAACCATGCTATTGATTTACCATCGACAAGTGGGAGATGATCTTGTATCTAAGGATCGACAAAGAGACGTCCTCCAATAGGAAAATTAGGGATCTCTATTTATTGAAGCAGCAGCAAAACAAAAAGAAATGGAGAACGGAATGAAAAGGGAAATGGGGTTTGGCGGCAAAGAGGGGGTTCACGCATGAAGGGGAAAGAGAAATGGGAGAGAGAGAATGACAAGTCAAGGGGATGGCCAATCAAAAACCTAGGGAAATATTTAACTACTCATGACTATGGCCTCAAAGTCTTCATGCCCAAAAGTCCATGGATCCTCCAATCACAAATTAGCCCTCATTTCTCACAAATAATCCATTTTGGGTAGCCAAATAATCCATTCCTCATCCCATCCAAATTTCACTTTTTAATTTATTTTTGTCCAAAATTCATTTTTTCCGCAAAATTTCGGACTCGACGAAAATTCGCCGAAAGATGAGACGACGTCTTATAAATGAATCATGACACACTTGAATGTCCAATTCCCAAAACCGAATTCAATTTCGTGGTTAAAATCGACCGAACACGATTTTAGTACGACCTAACATATCGAGTAGCTTTTAAGGATTTTAGTGCGTTTGATCTGTAATCGATAATTTTTTATCCACATTTATGCATCTCCGAATCGTAGATGACTCTCAGTTATCATAAAATCACGATGTTTCAATTACATGTTCCGAATATAATATCAATAGAAAAATCAGTTTATTGTCGTTCAATACGAATATCGTAATCGTGCAGAACCACCAGCATTTTGACTACGTGATTCCATTGAATCAACCTATATTCGTTTGCTAATTGATTTATAATGGCGTCGTATTGACCATTGCCAATTATTATGGTCACGCAGTCGATTTATGATCGAATTCTCTAGTTTGTCGCGTTTATATCCCTTAACGGCCTCGCTTGATAGAGTAGTTAACTCGCTAGTGATTAGTTCCGAGTAAATTAACCATAAGCGCATCAACGAAACAACCATTTCTTATATTCGAAACAAGATCAAATTTCGGGATGTCACAACTCTTCCCTTCTTATAAAAATTTCGTCATTGAAATTTAAATCATTACAATCCTTCCACAAAAAGGTGAGGGTATTGACGTCTCATCTATTCGTTGCTTTCCCATGTGGCTTCTTCCGTTCCGTGGTATTACCAAAGCACTTTAACCAAGGGGATTGGCTTGCTGCGTAGCACTTGCTCTTTTCGATCCACTATCCGAACCGATCTCTCCACGTACGACACTCTCTCGTCCATGTCTATTTACTCGAAATTCAGCACGTGGGTCGGATCAGGTTCATACTTCCTTAACATCAACACGTGGAATATGTCATGCACTTGAGCACGTTTCGGCCGTTTCGGCCGCAATGCGAGACGAATAGCCAAAGTCCCAATTTGCTCCAAAATTTCAATGGGACCGAAGTACCTCGGGCTTAGCTTTCCTTTCTTGTCAAAGCACGAAATACCTCTCATCGGTGACACTTTGAGGAATACATGTTCACCTACTTGGAACTCCAATGGTCTACGCTGCTTATCTACATAACTTTTCTAACGACTTTGGGCAATCTTGAGTCTTTCTCAAATGACCTTGACGGCGTCAACTGACTGTTGAATCAACTCAGGGCCCGTAATCTTACGTTCTCCAACTTTGTCCCAACAGACAAGAGTCTTGTAGGACCTACCATACAATGCTTCAAACGGTTCCATCTGGATGCTTTGTTGATAACTGTTGTTGTAGGCGAATTCAACTAGATGAAGTTGTTCCTCCCAGCTTCCTTTGAAGTCCAACACGTAAGCTTGCAGCATGTCCTCAAAGGTTTAAATCCTCCTCTCAAACTGGCCATCCGGCTGCAGATGATAGGCCGTGTTGTACTGCAGCTTTGTACCCAAGGCAGTTTGTAAACTTTTTCAAAAAGCTGCCATAAACTTTGGGTCTCGATCTTATGTGATTGTTATTGGCACTCCATGAAGACGAACTATCTGTCGCATGTACAATTCAGCGTACTTATCTAATGCGAAATCCTTTCGTACGGCGATGAAGTGAGCCGACTTCGTCAACCTGTCGACTACAGCCCATATAATTTCATTACCTCATTGACTACTCGGTAATCCTATCACAAAATTCATTGTGATATGTTCCCACTTCCAATCGGGAATCTCTTGATGTGAATCGTTGCGGAAAGATCGTTCTACGAAGGCTCAGAAGGTGCGAATTGCGAACCTCGACCTCCAATTAAACATGTGATTGGCAACCTCAGTATGAACGTGACCTATTGACAAACACGTGTCAACCAACCAACGTTATAGACGTCACGAGCGAAAGAATTCGCTATCTCGTTCGATAAGTTGAATCGACCGCCATAAGAGAATCTTGATTAGGTCAAGTCCTCAAAGAACAGTAAAAAAGAACATCTTAATTCTTTTCCTTAAAAATAAAACAAATGTCTATCACCCAAAGAAATTTGACAAATCCTTAATATAAGCTTTCTAGCAGCCACATAAATCCTAAAAATCTAATGTATCATATTCTAGAATATATATATATATATATATATATATATATATATATATATATATATTGACTTGGTCAAATATTTGGTGACCAGATAATTAAATTGTGCCAAAATTTCTAAGATTCTTCAAGATTTGATCCAAGGTCATCTCCATGTCAAAGATCACGAACTATGATGCCAACAGCTTGCCTAAATTGCTTGGCCTGCGCCTGAGTGATCGAACTAGTAGAAATAGACAATGGGTCCTTAGCACCTCCTCCTCGATATGGCTCGATGTCCACATCATTCCCTCCTCGTGCAAAGGATTTGCCCTCAAATCATCACTGGCATCGAAAAGAGTCAAGTCAGAAACATTAAATGTGGCACTAACGTCATACTTACCTGAAAGATCAAGCTTGTATGCATTATTGTTAACTCCTTCCAAAACCATGAATGGTCCATTCCCTCGCGGTAATAACTTAGAATGTTGCTGCTCAGGAAATCTCTCTTTGCGCATATGAACCTAAACCCAATCGTCGGGTTCAAACATCACTTCCTTGCACCATTTGTTGGCTTGCCTTGCATATTGCTCAGTCTTGCGCTCAATATTTGCATGCGTCTTCTCATGCAACGTCTTGACAAATTCAGTTTTCTTTGCTTCATCTAAATCCACATGCTCATGTCATTCCCTATCATTCGGTCACTAAGCTTCTCCACTACGACCCTTGATTGCTGGATGCTTTCTATGAGTGCTTCATCCTTTCGTTTGGAGTCAACCTCCCTTTGATTCATGCTTTCTTCGCGCAACATATTTTAGACCTGCAAGTAAACGTTAGTCACAAAAACCTCACCAATCGCTCCCTCACGTGTTTCTCTCAAGATGTTTGTCACTCCCCTCGTGTTTAACTCAAATCTAGGCTTTTTTCACCCTCAATTAAGCTTACACACTCTTGCTTTTTTCCTCTTGTATTCTCTTTTCACAAGCTCTTTATTGGACTCAAAACCTGTCTCTCAACCCACTCACGACAATCAATCAAACTAATCAAACAAGATTAGATCAGTACTGATTTTGTTTCAGCAAGTAACAATTTCAAACCAACAAGTACAACTTTCAAAATTTCAATTGAAACGCAAATCACTACTGATGTTGTTTCAATTCGGTCCACTAACAAACGAGTTGCCTTTTTGATTTTTTTTTGTTCGGCTATTTTTTTTTTTGCTGAATCTATTTTTTTTTCTCTTGCGCACTTTTTTTTGTACGTTTTCTTTCTCTTTTTTTTTGATGAAATTTCTCTTTTTTTTTTTTTTTTCTGACGAACTCAAATACAATTTAAGATGTTAGGAAAAAAAAAATTAAAACTAACATCAAACAACTACGTATGGAAGCACAAAAGCAATCGGATCCCTAAATTGGCTAGAACCAAAACCCTAGCTCAATAAATCTCAAATTGATGAATATCAACAGAAAATTAAAGATAAATAGACCTTGTAGAAGCAAGCTCTGATACCAAACTGATGTGAATCGTTGCGGAAAGATCGTTCTACGAAGGCTCGGAAGGTGCGAATTGTGAACCTCGACCTCCAATCAAACTTGTGATTGGCAACCTCGGTATGAACATGACTCGTTGACGAACACGTGTCAATCAACCAATGTTATAGATGCCACGAGCGAAAGAATTCGCTATCTCGCTCGATAAGTCAAATCGACCGCCACAAGAGAATTTTGATTAGGTCAAGTCCTCAAAGAATAGTAAAAGAGAACCTCTCAATTCTTTTCCTAAAAATTTATATATATATATATATATATATATATATATATATATATATTTGTCCCCTAAAGAAATTTGACAAATCCTTAATATAAGCTTTCTAGCAGCCACACAAACCCTAAAAATCTAATGCATCATATTCTAGAATATTCCTAAACAAGAATACACACACACACACACACACACACACACACACATATATATATTGACTTGGTCAAATATTTGGTGACCAAATAATTAAATTGCGCCAAAATTTTCAAGATTCTTCAAGATTTGATCCAAGGTCATCTCCACGCCAAAGATCACGAACCATGATGCCAAACAGCTTGCCTGAATTGCTTGGCCCACGCTCGAGTGATCGAACCAGTAGGAATAGACAATGGGTCCTTAGCACCTCCTCCTCGATATGGCTCGATGTTCACATCATTTCTAGAGGTTGTAAAAGTCCTCCAGGCTTGCAATGTTGTACTTTCACTTGCTGGCACATCAGATACTTGGCGACATGTCCTCCATTCTTGGTTCCTTAACTGACATATAAACTACAGTTGCCAAATAACCTTGGCAACCCACCTCTAACAAATGGGTTGCCTGAAGTGACGAGATTAAGGTAATCGAGGGTCCTCCTTGACTTTTAATAAACTTGAAACTTTTATCCGTTAACAGGTTAAACTGGATTACTGTATGACAACAATCCATTACAGTAAGATGCTCCTTGAGCCAAGCAACAATCCAATACGGCTCGTTGCTTCTTGAGCCAATCTTTTTCAATTATGACATCAAAGTCATACATAGGCCAAATAGTTAAGTATAACTCTAGCTAGTGATCCTCCCAGAAACATTGTCCCTCTTGTTTGGTGCATAGTCTGGTTCATTATTGCCTCCTTCGCCATCCTAGAAGTCTGCCAAGAGCCGCTCCTTACTCAGGCCCTCTGGCCTCAATGACCACTACCCGCCCTCATCGGATCGGGTCGTTACAGGCTCACCATCTTTCGCTTGTTTCTTCCCCGAGCCACACATCTACTGGAGGGGTTCCACTTTGATAGGGACTAACTCATGGAGATATTGTTTGCTTTTGGCCTATCCCATACTAAGCCTCACTGTTTTATCCTTTGGCGCATGGGTAGGCACTATCCCAGGAGGTCATCCATTCTAGTAGTGCTCTAACCTAGGCTTGCTTATCCTTCGGGTTTAGGGGCACCAACTGGCTTCCAATGTTCAGTTTTAAACCATTTTGGAAACTCTTTGTCCAATCCACGGAAACCTCTTGTGTCCTTTCTCTTGGTATCCTTGGGTTATTCATCTAAAATGTTCACCACGATTCATCTAACATCTCGTTGCTGCTTCCGGGGATTGAACCCTGGCTGCTTTCAGTCCTGTTCATTCAGATTCCTCTTTATCAGTTGGGCCCTCTCATACAACTCATCATAGTCCTTGAGATTCAGCGGCACTAGCGGGTCCTTGATCTCAGACCTTAGACCAACTTTGAATCTCCTTGCCTTGTCCACTGGGTCCTTGATCAACCTCGGTGTATACTTGGGCAACTCAGCAAACTTCGCCTTATATTGGTTCACAGACATCTAATTTTGACAGAGACGTTGGAACTTGGCCAATTTCTGTTCCCTAGAGTCTCTAGCGCTTGTACGATCCCATCCAACCTAGGATCGCCTGGTGCTCTTCTTCCAGTACCAACTTGAGGCGGTACTCTTCCCTCGGTACTGGCAGGAGCTGACGCTCTCCCTCTAGTACCCACTCGTCTCGGTGCCTTTCCCCTACCACTTGTCACAGCTACTACGACCCTTCTCAGAGGGGCTCTCTGCTCAGGATCGCTTATCTTGCAGGGTCCTTACGGAAACTTGTTTTCCAATTCTAACACAAAATTAGAAATCTGAGCGACCCGCACAAAACAATCAGTCAATCACAAGCATCAGCATAAGGAAAATGTTTTTCCTAGCTAACTATCCCATGACTTATCGCACCTTATCACTCTAGAAATTAACTAGGCTCTAATACCACTTCAGGCGGGGATGTCATGCCTCGAACCCCGGGTACGCGCACATCCCTCGGCGGTCGATTTAAAAATACGACGTCTTAGGACGCGTCACCAACCCATTCTTTTTATCTTTTAATTAGCACATGCGGAAGCAAATTAAATAAACCTCGGCCAACAAACAAACATAAGGATAGTAAAACACGGCAAACATTGCCGAAAACAACATATTCATTTATTAACTGTTAACCCTAGGAAGTTTAATACTTACAAGCTTTTCCACGGCCACTTCCTATCAACCCTCTCAATAACCTCTAAAGATTATGGTTCAACCTAAACTTCACTAGCGACAGGGCTAGCCAAAAGGTGTTGCATCTTGCGCCCACCACATCCGCACTCAGCAAACCTCCACGCTACGACCTTGAAAAATGTTAACCACGACGGGGTGAGATAAATCTCAATGAGTCAAAACCCTAAACCCCGATTAGGACGCAAATTCACCTCGAAGGCGGTCCTAAACACACACCATACAAAACTCACTTCGCCTCGGCTCGTCCCTACACATTAGCGCATCACATATGCCATTATAAATATCATAAGCATAATTAATAACCGGAACATATAACACTCATCCTTCAAATATTCACATGGGTCTTGATTATAAGGTAAAACCATTATAACACGTCCCATACCATGCCACATAAATTTTCCTCATAATCAAGTGCAATAGCACAACCATTCAGGCGTGTTACGGTTATTATGACCCATTGGCTACAGCCAACTCAACAGTTGGCGGTCATCCGGCGTAACCGGGCATTGTCGCGCCCCCTTGGGCACAGCAACGTCTAGCATCCTCCGCCTAGACGGCATTCCACAAAGGAGTATCGTCTCGTGTAATCATACGCATCAGGACGGGTTCACTTAGTGACTACACAAACACATACTTAGCCAACAATACTATGCTTTGCATTCAAATGTCTTGTTTTCAAATAAGGAACTTGGCCAATTTTTCTTCTTATTATAAATCCCAGAAAAATAATCGTGCGTGGTCACGTATTTTAAAGTGAACCGTGAAACTTGGTATGCTCCTATTTTAAAATTCCACGGTTTTATATAGTACATAAAGATTGGCGTCAAAACTCGACACCTGGCATTTTTCCATCTAAAAGCCCATAAAACCAAGTTCTGTAATAATAATCAGTAACTACCATCCAGCAATCAATTGCACAACAACACACATACAAGGTATCAAAACTATACATAAGTTCTCAACATGCCAAAAATCAACCAAATCACAAAATGTACGTTTTCCAGCAAGCAAGATACTAAGAACAATCACAAGACCACAACCGGCCCTTACCAGCAGAAATCGAGTACACTCGCATGTTTCCAAGATTAATTCTAGAAACATAACCAAAAGAGTTCAAAAATTATCAAATTTAAATATGTTATAAAGGACACTTAAAAAAACACTATTTATGAAGACACCTTGACCCAGATCTTTCTAGAATAGGAGCAGTAAATCGCTCAATTCGTTACCAAAACTGTCTGTGTCCGGAAATTTTATTTTCTAAAACCAGTTTGGTTCGAGGTCCAAAACTTATTCGTTTGCTCTGAAATTTGACTATGTTAAACTTCAAGATGTAATGAAAAACTTCTGTGAAGAAACACTTTCAAAAATCGAATCCTAAGAGTTGATAAAAATCCTTTAAACACCAAAAGGTCACTGGTTCTAGCACCATACGAGATTCTGCCTTGCATGTCACGAAGCTGAAATCTTGTTCTTTTAAATCTAGAAAATCTTGAGTAAAATATATATCATAAATGAAGATGTTTAGAATATTTTTCAAGAAGGACGTAACCTTAAAATCGTAGCACATTTTAATCTACAAAAATAGCAAACAACGAGTGTCCGGTAAACTGTGATTAATTAAGTTAATCCAACTAAATTAACCTAACCATGGTTAACTAACCTAACCAAGGCTAGTTAACACTAATCTATGATTAACTAAACTAATCCTCATTAGCACTAATCTAATCATGATTAGCACTAATATAAACACCCAATAAGCACAATTAACGGCCTAATAAAGGATTAGGGAGTTAACTCATCGGATTAAGACGTCAGTGGGCTCACGATGACGGCAATGTGACGGCAATGTAAACATGAGACAACCGTGTCTCGAACGGAGACTTGACGGCGGCAATGGCTGCCCTACAAGCTCTCAGCCAAGGGTGGGGACTTGGCTGCTGGGGCTGGTCTCAGGATGTTGGGCGGGTTGGATGTTGGCGTTGGTGGGGACTGCTCAGCTGCTGGTGAAGGTGCGAAGTACTGGCGGTGTTGTTGGCTGTGGCGTGGAGGAATGATGGAGCTGAAGTTGCTAGCGGTTGGTGTTGCAAGCGTGGAGAGGGGGAGAGGGGACGTTGGACGTGTGGGAAAAAGACGGCGGAGTGGTGATCTGGCGTGATGGAAGATGGGGCAGCGAGCAGTGAAAGATGAGATGATGAAGATGATGTGGTAGTGGGATGAAGGGGATGAGGGACGTGGGGGATTGTGAAGATGGAGCTGCTGGCGTGAAGGGAATGGGGCAGGGGGTGGCAGAAAGAGAAGTGGAATGAAGCAGTAGCAAAACAAAAGGAAATGGAGAACGAAATGAAAAGGGAAATGGGGGCTGGCGGCAAAGAGGGGGTTCACGCATGAAGGGGAAAGAGAAATGGGAGAGAGAACAATAAGTCAAGGGGATGTCCAATCAAAAACCTAGGGAAATATCTAACTACTCATGACTATGGCCTCAAAGTCTTCATGCCCAAAAGTCCATGGTTCCTCCAATCACAAATTAGCCCTCATTTCTCACAAATAATCCATTTTGGGCAGCCAAATAATCCATTCCTCATCCCATCCCAATTTCACTTTTTAATTTCTTTTTGTTAGAAATTCATTTTTTCCGCAAAATTTCGGACTCGATGAAAATTCGCCGAAAGATAAGACGACATTCTATAAATGAATCATGGCATGCTCGAACATCCAATTCCCAAAATCGAATTCAATTTCATAGTTAAAATCGACCGAATGCAACTTTAGTACGATCTAACCTATCGGGTAGCTTTTAGGGATTTTAGCGCGTTTAACCCATGATTGATAATTTTTGATCCACGTTTATGCATCTCCAAATTGTAGATGACTCTCGATTGTCATAAAATCGCGAGGTTTCAATTACGTGTTCCGAATATAATATCGATAGAAAAATCAGTTTATTGTCATTCGACGCGAATATTGCAATTGTGTGGAACCACCTGCAATTTGACTACGTGATTCCATCGAATCGACCTATATCCATTCACTAATTGATTTGTAACAATGTCGTATTGACTCTTGTCGATTATTATGGTCGAGTGGCCGATTTTTGATTGAATTCTCTAGTCTGTCGCGTTTATATCCCTTAACGGCCTCATCTAATAGATTAGTTAACTCGTGAGTGATCAATTCCGAGTAAATTAACCATAAGCGCGTCAATGAAACAACCATTTCTTATATTCGAAACGAGGTCAAATTTCTGGATGTCACATTAATTGATTAAGAAGGTTGCCATAGAGAGAGCGAAGGATCGATCTTATTATTCCGCCTTGAAGGATAAGAATTAGCATTTAGGTAAACGACCAATGATGGGGACAATTGTTCCTTTATTCCCAATAAGAAGAATAATAATCAGAAACCCTCATTCATTTCGAAAGATGGATGTCGTATTTGCAAGAGGTGTCATGCAAACGCTCAATGTTATGTAAGGACGGGTGCTTGCTGCAGATGTGGCTAGTAGGGTCACTACGTTAGAAATTGTCTGCAGCCATAAGGGATGCAGGAGTAGTCTCAACAACAACTAGTGAGGCTTACACCTTAGGATAATCCTAATCATCCATTAGCACTAGGAAGATTGTATGCGATGACCCAAGATGAAGTAGAGAATTCCTAAACCGTTATTATAAGGACTTGATGAGTCGGATGATCACATTGTATTTGGACCGTTATGTTATAATATTTATAGATGATACTTTGCTGTACTAGAAACGTTCAAGTAAACGTGAGCAACATTTAAGAGTGGTGCTGTAGATACTTCGAGAACATGCAAGATATGCCAAATCTAGCAAGTGCAAATCTTGGCTAAACCATGTGGTATTTTTAAGCCATATAGTGATCGACAGAGAATAATAATTGGAGTAACGCAACGGAAGAATAGTGGAGCCAAAGAAAACATGTTATCAGCCTGTGTCTTGGACTCTAAAAGAAGTTGAGACAAGTAGTTACACCTCATTGCATTTACCTACAACGACAATCATCAACAAAGCATCGGTATGGCACCATTCAAAGCATTTTATGGTCAGGCTTGTAGGACTCCAGTAGGTTGGGAAGAAGTTGGGGATAAGAAGATCACTGGTCCAGATCTAGTTCAACTTACTATAATTGCCGTTCAAACTATTCGAGATAAAATTAGAGCCGCCCAAAGTCATCAAAAGAGTTATGCCAATAATAGGCGAAACCCCTAGAATTCCAAGTTAATGACCATGTCTTTCATAAGGTATTGCCCATGAAAGGCATGTCTCGTTTTGGTAGAAAAAGAAAATTGAGTCTTAGATTCATAGGACCTTTTGAGATACTAGAATGGGTAGGGAATTTAGCCTATCGGTTGGCTTTGCCACAAAAGCTTGCTTAGGTCCATAATGACTTCATTGTTAAAAAAGTATGAACCCGATCTAGCACACATGCTAAACTTCGAGGAGATTGAAGTAGACGATAGAGTGTCCCATACTTAGGAGCTAGTGTGGATCGTGGATCAGAAAGAACGAGTTTTGAGGATAAGGCCATTCCCTTAATTTAAGTAATATGGCAACACCACGGGGTAGAAGAAGCAACCTAGGAGAGTGAAGAAAGTATGAGACAATTATACTTGCACCTATTTGAGTTAGGTATGTATTTAAATTTCGACGATGACATTTTATTTAGAGGGGGAGAAATGAAACATTCTCAATTCCAGGTCATGAGAATAGGTTCTGAGGGTCGGTAAGTCTTAGCTTAGCTTGTATCGTGATGTCTTTTTAATTGATACGTGGATGAGAATAGGTTCTGAGGGTTGGACATGAATTGACTCTTCAATCATGATGTTTAATTGTGGATTGATCTCGCACCATCGTGAACATGAAGGATGATCATGGATCGGTTATGTGTGGACGGTGCACTAATCGCGGGTGATTCCGCATGGAACCTATTTCGATCATGAAAGATCCATGGATTGATCCTATTCATAACGAATCAGTTGAGGATTGATCCAATCCACATGACCAAATGACAACCGAGGGTCGATCATGGGGATCAATGGCACAAATCTAGGATAGACCAAGGTGTGGCATGTTTAGCTTTGGACTTGTGTCACACCTCGATTCTCTGAGCACGTGCCTATTCCTTTTTGGTCGTTAAATCGCGACGTCCCAGGACGCATCGCCGACCCATTCATTTCAATACGCATGTGGAAGCATATAAAATTCCCAAACAATAAAACAATGGGATAGGAAAGTAGGGCCAATTTTTTCACAAAATACATTTTTATAAACACATAAGTCTGTCTATACATAAAGGTTTACAAAAGAGATTGGCTCCCAACAAAAGAGAATTGTCCTACGACTAGCTAGTCGGACAAGATCGCCGATTCTTTGGGCTTCACCTTTTAAACTTCGGGGCTTCCGGTCCTTCACCAACACCATCTAAGGACTTGAAAATGATTATACAATAACCAATGAGACAATGTCTCAGCGTGTTCCACCCCTCAAGACTCGATTAGGAAGAAAATACGCCCTAAGGGCTGCCTAAGCACAAATAGGCATCAGAGGGCTAACCTTGGCCTTAGTTCCTTCCTGCAATGTAACATAATTCATAGTCTCATTGAGTCACATCAACAAAGCAAATAATTCACTTAGACCGACTCATCGATCAATCGATCTAATCGATTACATGTCAACTAGACCATTCCTCGATCATTTCAGTCAATACTATCCATAAAGTCCGACCACCTTGCGGACAACTTACTCTAAGCTGAAAAATAAATAGTAGCTAGCCTTAAATAAATATTATAATGTTCCTTCTCCAAGATGACATATAAAGTCACCGAGCTGATACTAGGGGTGAGCGGTCCCCGGTTCCTTACAAGTTTCATTTGGAACCTGGAACCTACCATTGGGTACAGGTTCCTCATTTTTTGGAACTTAGAACCTACTAGTCGAAATTAAGAACTGGAACCTACCCTATCACGGGTTCCGGGGTTGATTCCAGGTTCCAACGGTTTTTTTTTTTTTTAGTTAAAAAAATGGAAATGAATGCAGCAATAATAAACAAACTTGTCATTCTTCAAAGAGAATATAACACGAACACAATCTATAATACTCATAAGCGTTTAATATTCTAGAATGTGAACTTTTTCTCTTTTGTAAAGTCCAGCAATTCACTTCACAAAGTCCAGCCTTACCTCAGCAACAACCCTGCACCAAAGCCATATCCCTAATTGTTTTACAACTTCCAATGACTTCAGCAACTTTAGTAACAAAGCTTTCAGGCGGTGGTCTCCACCTCAAGTTCTTTGACTCATGGGATCCCAGATTGACATAACAAAGAACACCAGCTTACCTCAACAGAGAACATATAGGATAATGTTGAAGGATTTTTTCAAACGAGAAACAAAATACCGGGCTTGAGAGTTTCCCTCCTATTGAACAGGAAAACCAATATGAGCATCTCATCACGTGAATAACATAAGACGAATTAAACATTAAAAGTGTGAAGGAGGAGAAACCTTAAATGCCAGTATTCTAGGAGCTGGAAATTGTGATTCTGTGAGTTCTTTAGCCAAAGTTCGACAAGCCGCTAAAGTTGCTGCACTTTTCCCTTTGTCAGCAGCAAGTTCGGCACCCTATTTATCAATTGATGGGAAAGTTGTTAACAAGCCAATTAGAGAAGAAAGGCTACAAGAGTGACATGTGATAGTGGGAATACCGGAATGTGTAGTGGGTTAGATATATGATAGTGTTAACAAGCCAATGTGCATTCCTTTCCTGGAGGAGATCCTACCTTGAATTCATATGGCTAATAATGCCAAGTAAGCTTGCACATTAGCAAAGCATTTGTCTAGATAAGGCACAAGTCAAAAATGAGGGAAATTTCTCTATAACAAAAAAACAAAATGAAATGAAAAAAGAAAATCCAAAGTATAAGACCTGAGCAATGATGCGATTTCCAGCTAAAAGCTTAGATTCTCAACTTGATACAGCCATATTACCACGATAAATACAGTCAAAATGCACCTATAACAGAGGGTTGAACACAGAATGTTACCAGTTCATATATTGCTCAAGGAAATATAAACAGAAAACCAACATCAACAAACCTGGACTGTCAATCCTTTTGTAGCTACTGGACCCTTTCCCTCAATGATATCATAGTATTTCACTCCATTAGCTATTGCAAGTATTGGAATTGCTTACTAAAACAGAACAAACAGGATGCTAAAATGCAACTTCCTCTCATGAAACACAAGAGAACCCTTTTTCCCCACAGAGCTAGCAGCTTAGATTTCAATTCTTTTTTTTGCTCTATATAAGGAATAGGAATTACGTTTGAATGGTGAGGCGAGCGAGGGGTGATGGCGTCTAGTAGTGGTGTCGAGGGAGGTCCGGCGACGACAAGTACGCAGCAATGGTGGCATGACGGGAATGAAGGCACGAGTCTCACGGCACCAACGGCGCAGCGAAGACGGCGGCGGTCGCGGCTCAACCCACAACCAAGGGGGGAAGAGCTTGGTTTGGGCGGAGGTGGTGATGGTTCGAAGCAACAACGGGGTAGACGGCCGAGCGAGCGGCGGCAAGAGGTGATGACAGTGGCTTGGGGATGGCGGCGGTGCCTCATGGCGGCGCGAACGGCGTGACAGCTCGTTGGGCTCAATGGCGAGACAGCTCGTCAGACGAGCGGTGGGTGGTGGGGGTTCGATGGCCAAGAGGTGGTAGTGAGTGGGGCGTGGGGCAGCGGTATGGTGGTGGGTGAAGCAGTAACCAACAAGAGGAAAGAAGAAGAAGAAGAAGAGAAGAAGAAGAAGGGGGTTTCGGCTGAGAGATGGGGAAAGAGAAGAGAGAGAGAGAAGAAAAGAAAAAAGTTGGGGGGGGAGGAAGTGATGTGAGGAGGAAAAAGGGGAGGAAAGAGAGAGAGAGAGAGAGAGAGAGAAAAAAAAAGAAAGGAAAAGGGGGAAGAATCGGCGGAAGGGGGAAATCACGTGGGGGGTTAAGGTTTTTTTTTTTTTTAATAACCTGGCCAGTTTCGGTTCCCATAGGAACCGGAACCAAAATCGGGAACCGTCGATTCCTAGAAAAAGAGAACCGAGAATCGAAACCGGTCCCTTTAGAACTGAGAATTGAACCGGCCGGTTTGGTTCTCCGGTTCCTGGTTCTACCCGGGAACCGCGCTCACCCCTAGCTGATACGCATACTATTCTTTCTCCAAGATGACATATAGTCACTGAGCCAATGTTCATTCTCCAAGATGACATACCGAGTCACCGGGCCAACATTCATTCTCCAAGATAACATACCTAGTCACCGAGCCAACGTTCATTCTCCAAGATGATATACCTAGTCACTGAGCCAATAAATATAATGTCTTTCTCCGAGATGACATACTTAGTCATCAAGCCGACATAATAGAACATTCTTTCTCACCTTTTATCATACTCGATAAAATAGCCATGTGTGGGTACATGGTTGGCCTTAGCCAAAATATAATAATTTCCTTTCCATAAATCACACTATTTTATATAGTCCACCAAAATATTTTTGACGTTATAAACGACGCTTGGTTATTTTCCAATTAAATATTGAAATTAAATAGATTTAGGAATATATCCTAAAATCACATTTTACACCAATTCAAGTACAAATTCGAGCTCAATTAAATAAACAGATCACACCATCACAATTAGCATAAAATTTTAGTTATCGGCTATCTCGGTCTAATTTTCAAAAAATAAATAAATAATTACAGAAAATAATTACTAAATGCAATGAATGCATACTTAGGCCCGTAATGCCTAATTATAAGCCAAAATGGGCCCGAAAAATTTCTGAGACTTGTTAAATAAATACTATAGTCTATTTACTTGCTAATTGCACTAACTATCCACCTTACATGCATCGACAATTAATTAAATTCACTAATCTAATTTAACTAACCACCTAATCTAGCTTAGCCTAAACTAAACAACCCTTAAGCGTTATTAACCTACTAACCGAGGATTAATGAGTTAAACTCACTTGATTAACGAACCGCTTGGTTCGAAATGACGAGGACGTTGCGAAGCTCAACTCTCTCCAAAGAGGGCCTAGCTTTTGGGTCCGGGAACGACCTCAAAATGGGCTCGAGGTGCTGCTGGAAACCAACTAACTTTGCTTCTGTTTTGGGCTGCAAAAAAGGGAAACAAAGGCTGGTTGGAAGAAGCAAGGGTGGCAGAGGTGGCACGGGCACCCGGTAGGGCTGAACGACAGCTCTAGGGACTCTTATGGCCACTCATGGTGGCTGGATAGCCTTTAGGACAGCGAGACAACTTGCTAGAGCGGCGTGAGGGCGAGAAGGAATCGGGGGTGCGGCTGGACGGCACAGGGCACGTGCGGCCAACGGTGGTGAGCGAGGGTGACATCGGCGACGACGAGCGGTCTCGACGGCGAGGGCTGTCTTCCGCAATTCTTCTCTAGTTGGTGGGGTGCTTGAATAGCAAGGGAGGTGGGATGAGGAGGTTGGCCGGCCAGCTTGAGGGAGAGAGGAAAGAGATGAGGAGACAAGGGGGCCACCAAAGCTTCAATCCTCATCTTTGTGTCCCCTTGACCAACCTTCACCACCAGTTGTCTTCCATGGACCAAAACCAGCCACCAATGTTCCATTTACAATCTTTGAAATGGTTCAAAAGCCATAGGTGGTGGGGGGCTACAAATTTCCATTGGTTTCTCTCTCAATTGGACATCAATTCTTTCTTGAATCAACACAAATTGACCTCTATAAAATCAACCAACACCTCAATGATCCAATTGATATTTTCCCTCACAAATTGATCCCACTTGCATCCCAATTGCGCGATCAAAAATGGTCCTTGACAATTTCTGAACAAAAATGGCAATATGACGACTTTTTCCCAAAAAGTCTCAGTTTGCAGAAAAATCTTCTGAGACTGAGTCAACATTTCTAATATGATTCGTGACATGATAGAACTTTCAATTTTTGAAATCTGATTTAAATTCGCGGTTAATTTCACTCTGGCGCGTTTTTAGTATGACCTAGGCTACCGAGTAGTTTTCAGAAATTTTTAGCGCAAATGACCCGTGGTCGATTTTCTTCGAGTCACAATGAACCCACTCAACGCATTGGATACTCTCGGTTGTTGTGAAAATCTCGATGATTCAATTATGGACACAGGGTACTAAAACGATAAAAAAAATCAATCTAGTGCCGGCCAACAAGAATTTTTCAATTTAGTGGAGTCACTCACATTTAGCCACATATCTCAGTCAAACCGACCTATTTATGATTTCCAATCGACTTATATCTATGCCGTAATGATCTCTGCAGATGAGCATGGTCGAGTAGTCGATTCTTGGTGGAATTCTCCAGTCTATTGCATTGAAATTCCTCAATAGCTTTTCCTGATAGTCTAGTTATCTTGAGAGTGATCAGCTCTGAGAACAGCCCTATAGACCTATCGATGAAATGCCCGATTTATTCAATGGAAGACAGAATTGAAAATTTGGGATGTCATAACCCGGTTCGCTCGATCGAGACCCGATCAGGACGAATGACCTAGCCCAACCACGTATGTCATTTTTAAGATGTCCAATAGACCAATCCATATCAGAAATGGTCACGAACAAGTTCAAGAAGACTACCAATATAGTCACACTCATATGGGAAAAGTTAGTGAATTTTTGGCATGAACCTCGATTCTTGTAGAATCATCGATCGTGTATAAAATATGAATGACTTCTCCAATTAGGCGATACCTTATGTTAGTCTCATGATTGCCTTGGATAAGATTTGAATACAAATCAGTTAATGCAGGGATAAATCATTGGACAAATGTTAATAGACAATTGTGGTTCTAGAATCTTTTATAGTTTTTTGACTTAGTCCATCCTTATCCATTTAAGTGCCATACGCCCACTTAAAGAGAAGGAGAGAACTTGCTTCCCAAGTAGTTGGCAAAAATATGTTGGCTTCATTTAATAACTTTGGACTTTAGTTCATTAATGGCATTGATGAATCAACATACTTAGATGTCCTCTAGAATCTCAGGTGAATCTTAGGCTATGATGACTCTAGATTATAGCATTGGTGAGCAAGACAAGGAGCAACCAATTAGAAGAAGACATTAGGCATTGAAGAGGCTTATGTGTCCCTTAGGCACCATAGGCAATAAATAGCTTAGATTGAGCCTTGGAGAGCGAGCAAGCAAATAGATGGACCAATTACAAGCAAACACCAAGGGACATATGCACCAACTTGAGAGAATAGGTAGGCCTACTCATCATTTAGGCATAATCATGGGTTTGCATAAAAATCTATGAGGAGGAGGCTCATAAATAGGAGTAGCCACCCTTGTGTTTTGTCATTTAGCCATTTCTCTCCTCTCTCTCTCTCTCTCTCTCTCTCTCTCTCTCTCTCTCTCTCTCTCTCTCTCTCTCTCTGATGTCCCAGTTGTGTCATGTACTAAGCGCAAGCGAAAATTACATGGATTATCATCTTCAGGACTTATTGAATTCAAATGTCGGACTACAATGACCATCTTTAGAGGTTAGCATGTATAACATGGATATCTTAAGATCTAAATTTTATATCACAAGGTTACTCTGCAATAGTCTTGTCAACTAATATTAGACAATCCAACTATAATCATAGATAAAGATCATGAGAAGCTTCATTACTTTCTTGTTAAAAGCATTCGGGCTTACAAAAATCAACTCGGATTACTTACAAGTTCTTCACCTATATACAACATACTTACATATTCAAACAAAAGTGTGAGTAAACAGCCAGGGTAAAGGGTGAGGGGGTTTCTAACTCCACTATCCCACACTAGCCCACGTCCATAAAAAAAAAACAAAAGACATCTCCTCTATCTTCTACATGATCTGGGTGCCTAAGCACCTCCCATCTCGGCTCCAGGTCCTCCAGCATCAAAATGAAGGGGGCCAAACAACTCTCCTTCTTGGTTTATGAACCACGCAACAAACCTCATCGGAATCATATCTACTTTGCCGTCGTCTATCCACAGCATAGCCTCATACTTCGTATAGGTCAGCTCGATATTAGGATCGTACACATCATGGAAAGAAACATCAATATGCGTTATCACCCTGTAACGAGCAATCAGTGGCACGTCCATACTAATGATCTGAAAAAAAAAATAAGGAATGAGTAATGCCCAATAAAGAAATAATAATACCCTAGCCTAGACAATCCACAGCTGCCAAAGAAGACAAGAGAACATAACCAAGTAACTTAAGTTACTAAGAGAGGATTGTCACAGGTATAACTAAATGAAGATTGACACATCACATGAATGATCATTCCATACCAAAAATACTAAATGCACATGTATACCTCATGCTCTAAATCTGTACTAAGATGAAGTGCAATGGCAGTAGGCGAAACTCACACGTCAAGTAGAATTTATATTTTAGTGTGTATATCAAATCTACCCTCGATTAGTTTACCCACCGGAATGCTGCCAGCCCGATCGAGTCAGCATCCGAACTTTCACAATATTGCTATCATGGGCATCTCACTCCGAGGCGTCCTAGTATTGCACAACTGAGGCATCCCAAGATCACTCAGCATGGGGCATCTCACTCCGACGCATCCCAGTATCACATAACTGAGGCATCCCTGATCGCACACAAGGGCATCTCACTCCGAGGCATCCCGGCGTCTCACTCAACCGAGGCATCCAAGATCACTCAACATGGGCATCCCACTCCCCGGGGCATCACCGGCATCTCAGTACCGATGGAAATCTCTTACTCATTTAATGCATACATTCCATACATCACACCTTTGAATAATATCACATCACAGCATGCACAAGACCTCGAGAGTTCACAATTACATCAAGCAGGACTCATGCTCACACAATACTTCACTCATGTCACACTCATTGCATACACATGTCACCATTGGTAACTATACAATGACTACACTTCAAATGATGGAAGAGACAAGCTCATGCACAAACTAACCACTAACATGAGACCATTAGACTCTATATATGTCATGAAAGTCAGGTACAAGAGACACAACAACCATTGTACATTCTCGAATCAAGACAGTATATAAGCTAATATGGGTAGTTTCAAACACAGACATAGAAAGTACTTCTAATCTTATCAAAATATCACGAAATTTTAATATGTTATAAAATAGGCATAACTTAATATTTTCTGTGAAGAAACGTAAGCCTATATCTTAATGTATAAAGAGCAGTAATTTGCTGTCTTCTTTCTTAAAATTCTGCAACAACTTTCCAGATTAAGTACCTACAGAAGAAAGATCATTTCACTACCCGAACCTTGACTGTTTGTTCTCAAATTTTGATATGTTGTTCCTAAAGATGTTTCCTACAACTTCGATGAGGGGTTTAAGGTCCAATTCTATCTAGAAAATTACAGAAAATTCGTAGAACTACCTAAGGTTTTGTTGTCTTCTACAGAACAGCTTACTGTTTCAAAGAGAAACGCTCTCGCCAATACATTTTTGCATGAACCTCACTATAACTAGAGGTTGAACCTAAATTAGTTAGTGTTCTCTTAATTAAACCTTTTCTTTCCTTTAACTACATCTTTAAAATCCCAAATGACGCATAACTAAAGGGTTTTCCATCTCTATTTTTCCAAAACAGAATGTTTCGAACCATTATACTCATCTACAGCTCAACTTAACCATTTAGCTCCTCTACAATTTCTCTTTTAGTATCCCGACACTTCTCCAACAGCACCTAAGAGTAACCTCAGTAGTTCTTTGCCTACATACAGCCATCCACAGCTTGATTCAAGACAAGTACTTGCATCTTGACTCATCTACAGCAACATGCAACACATTTCTTCACATGGCAGTTGCCTTTCCACTTACTCGACCAACTCAGCTTGCTCACACTCAAATTTTTAAACCATCCAACGCCTTATCATGACATGCAAGGACTCACAACTTCAATCTAGAGTTCATCTAGCCTATTTAAACACAAAACAACATCATCACACCTAATCCTCCACCATTCAGCTAGTTCCGCAAGTTCCCTCGACAAAACAACGGATAACTTCTAGCTTAGGAACTTATCATTTCCTTACCGGTTGCTTGGCTTTGTTGGTGGCTCAAAGTTCTCCAAGAATCTGCTCCTAAACTCACACAAGAAGAAGCAAGAATCGCTGGAACTGCTGGGCTTCGCTTCTGCTTTGTTTCTGTTCAAACCGTGCGAGAAAAAAGAGAAAAGAGAGTTTTTTTTCGGTTATGTTTTTGGAGAGAGAGAGTGGCGTGAATTATGAGGAAGATGAAGCTAAATGTGTAATCCCAAGGAGAAGTAATCATTAGCAAACTAAGGATTATGTTTCTTCTGCAGCTTCGGTTTTTGGGGGAGAAGAAAACTGAGGGAGAAGAGAGAGAGATGTCGTGGCTTCCATGCATGCTCCGTTCCTTACGATCGATGGCGTTCGAAAACGATTTACTTCTAATCTATGTTGTTAGTCGGTTTATTAGTTTCTAATGTCTTTTACTTAGTTTCATTTTGAATCCACTAAATTTCGATTCCCTTGTAACTATATGAATCTATGAGTTCGCACGAATGTGTTAACATCTCGACACTAATCGGTGAACAAGAATTTATCGCGAGAAATACTAAAGTTAGTAGTCGACATTAGCATTACAATCACTTATAAGTCTTTAATAAAATTTCTAATTAAATCTTCATAACGCTAATCTATAAACTTAAATTGGAAATGAAAACACTTGGGCCTAAATATCCATCTCTGGCCCATAGGGCTCATCCTACGACATTCATGGCCCACTAGACTTAATTTACTATTCTAATGAACCCGCCAAGCCTAAGACCATATCCTATCCTTTGGCTGACTAAGCCCATCTTGATAACTCGTATGGCCCGCTAACTACTTAAGCCTACACTTTCCTCACGGTCCATCAAGCTTGTCTTTTGGCCTGTTTTAAAAATATTCCAAGCCCTTAACAATCCGATTACACTAATATGGTCCGTAAATTTTAGGATGTCACACACACACACACACACACACACACTCTCTCTCTCTCTCTCTCTCTCTCTCTCTCTCTCTCTCTCTCTCTCTCTCTCTCTCACCTTCCTCACCAAGCCGCCCTAGGAGTCGTCCGATCACCAAAGGAGTGCCTTGAAGCTAGGTCCAAAAAGTCATAAGTACACTTTCCTAACTCTTCGATAGAGTGATGTACTACGCATATCGATTTAGGATCTTGTCATCGCTTGCTTATGTTTGCTTATATGTTGTGCTTGTTGTGTTTTTTCAATTACTTGTCTTTGCATCAAGTAAATCATGGTCTCGCATGGGTGTCGAGTGCACTTGAATGTCAAGGAAAGGTGTTGGCGACTATGGACATGTGTTGAGGTGGAAGCATGACCCACACTTGATATCGAGACAACATTGAGGTGTGTTATGACTCGAGACAAGTCACGGGTTGATGCTAAAGCCGGAGCGAACGGTTTTAAGTCAAGACGACAAGCTCAAATTGCATTCGGCATGAATTTAGTTAGTAAGGCACAGGATTCGTTCATTGATTCACCTTGCTTGGCATGTCTTCGGGCCTGTCATCCTGCTAATGAATCAAGATAAAAATAGATCGATTGATATTTGAATGCATGGACATACAATGGACTTTTACTGCCGACTAGGGGTCACCCTAGATGCCGCCCTAATAATGAGATCAGGACGATGTCAGTTGCTAGGGGGCCTAATGCCCGGTTGATATTGAAAGACTCAATGGATTTTGACTAACTGAACTAAATGAAAAACTTGGAAGTCCACATGTGGTCCATGACTAATGCAGGTGTGATGCTTGAATTGATGTTTGCACCGATGCTTGAATTGATACTTGCAAAAACTGGGTTTGTTTTAGCATTAATGGAGTCCCTGCATTAATTTGAGCATACGGTTGCATTTGGTTACTTAGTGATCGAAATGGTCATAAGTCATAGATCATTAGAAAGCTTGTCCTTTATGCACTAACCCTTCACCTTTGATGCTTGAAAACTCATAGATGATTGAGAGTTTTTCATATGCATAGACAAGGCAAGGCACGAACCTTGCTATTGATTTGCCATCGATAAATAGGTGATGATCTTGTATTCAAGAATTGACAACGACGAGATATCCTCCTATAAGAGAATTAAGGATCTCTACTTATTGAGTTATCGACTCACTTTTGTTGTTTTCACAATTTTAGATGTGTGATGGCTGAATCGATTCCACCACCTATCTGTCCCGATCTTCCGATCGATATGGTTACCATCGTGATGGACATAGTAGATTTAGAAGGAGACGTTATGTGACATCATGATTTTCAGGTTCTATTTTCAATTGAATGAGTCGGGCTTTTCATCGACGAGCCCATAGCCTTTTTCTCTAAGTTGGCCACTCATGAGATAACTAGTCTATCTAGTGAAGCCATTAAAGAATCTAAATGCAATAGACTTGAGAATTTGACTGGGGATCGATTACTCGACCGTGCTAATCTGTAAGGGTCATTATGGCACAGTTAAAAATCAATTAGAGACCGGAGATAGGTTGATTCGACAGAGCCATGTGATTAAGTGTGAGTGATTTCACCTAATTACAAAATTTTTATCAATCGGCACTAGATTGATTTTTCTGTCGTTTTGGTATCTTATGTCCGTATTTGAAATCTCAAGATTTTCATGACAACTGAGAGTCGCCAATGAGTCAAAGATGTACAATGTGGCTCGAAAATAATCGACCACGAATCAATTGCACTAAAAATTCCTAAAAGCTACCCGGTAGGTTAGGTCACACTAAAATCGCTCTCGGTTGAAATTAATCGTGAATTTGAACCTGATTTCGGAAATTAAAAGTTCTGTCATGTCAAGATTCATTTTAGGAACGTCGACTCATCCTCCGAAGATTTTTCTGCAAATCGAGATTTTTGGCGAAAAGTCAAAGTAGGGTCGTTTTGGACCGGGAAAATTAGAGGGCCGTTTTTGGGATTCAAGTTGGACGAATGGACAAGGAAAAATCATAAGAGGGATGATGGCACCTTGGCTGAATTGTTGGGGCTTCAATTGAACTCAGTTAGGGGGGAATTGAATGAAATTGAACGACTAAGTGTACACAATTCGTAGGCCCAAAAGTGGTGCAACATTTTAGCCTCAACTAAGGCTTGTTGGAGAAGTTTTGTGAGGAAAAAGAGGCCATGGATGACAGCTAAGGTGGTGGGGCACGAACTCAAGTGCTTTGGATAGAATTGTGGACTTTGGAGGCCAAATGGTGGTACCCCTTCAGCTGAACACTTCTTCTTCTTCCCTTAGCTTGCTTTCTCCATTTTTGTGTCATTTGAGAGCTCAAGAACCAGAGTGTCGCGACCAATTTTTTCGGGTGTGAACCACCTAGGGTTTGGCTAATGGATTGTTAAGCCTAGACTTAACTCGGGCCCTCCCAAGCCCATACCAATTCGCGACTTAGGTTCAAGTTCATAACATGCAAATGATTTTTCAATTAAGAGTCACCACTAATCTATTTTTGGTGGGTCGATTAGAAACCCAAGTAAAGTAACGGGAGATTCACTTTACTCCTACGAACCAGAGACTATGGGTACGGGGACTTTGTTACACTAGATTCCTCTAATGCCTTTTCGGTACCTTTCTTTTTATTTTGAAAAATGTTTGGCAAGCAGTTTGGATTGATTTTAAATTTATTTCCCTAACATGCGAGGCGATCATGCGGGTGCGCAATCCATCAATTTAACACCTAATAAAGCAAATAGAAAATGCAGGACTTACCTCGTAGCAACGAAAGCATCTGCAATATTAATTCAAAATCCACATCAACAACCTTGGATATGGTTTCTAATTAACACGCAATTTTTTTTTTGTTTTCACTTATTTAATGAAAATTATGCAATATGCGATGCAATATTAACTAAATAACCTAACTCTAATGACATGTAGCTTCTAGTTGAATGGGCCTAGCAACAACTACCACATGACATGCATTTCAATGAATCTAATCCTAATGATGTGCATGTGACATTTTCCTTTTCTTTCCTTTCTTTCTTTTTCCTAAAAGAATACAATCTATCCTAGAAAATAAAACTAATTCAACCTATGGCATTTTTTGTATTTTTCATGAAATTCGAAATTAGGTGAAATGTGAAAATTACCTAATTAGATTAAGATCCTAATTAGTTTATATTAGGAATTAGGTTGAGCCAAATCCTAATTTGAACTAAAATATCATCTTAACCTAAATAATCCTAAAATGCAATCTATTTGATAAAATACCTACACTTATAATAAATTTAAAAAACTATTATCTAAAATTAAACTAAGTGCAATTTTAATCCTAATATGCAATGACGTGCAAAATATGTCCTAATTCTACATGACATATGCATGATGATTTTTTTTTTTTTTTTTTTGCTGTTTTTATTAATTTTCGAAATTAATAATTGCCAAGTAATTAAGCATGCAACCTAAATTAAAATCTAGCAACCTAAATTGATTTATTTGATTTTTTTATTTTTATGAAATTCGAAATTAAAATTCCTATTCTAAATATGCAAACCCTAAAACAAGTAATATCCTAACATGCATCTAATCTAACCCAATTTTTTATTTCCGAAATTCATGATAAATAGAATGCTTTGCCTAAATATGCAAATAACCCTAAACATGTGATATTCTATCTCAAACATATCTCAAGATAAATAAAAACGATCAAATCCATTCAAAATTACCTCAAAAAGGACATCACATATCGCTTAGATCAAGGGATAATATTTCGCTAGTAAAATCGATAATTTGATCTTAAGCCTTAAAGATCAAAACATCAATTTTATTCCCGCTTAATTAATTATTTCATCTAAAGCCTTATAGATGAAATAAAAAAACCCCTGGCGCGTTGCGAATCGAGTGATACATTGACATTTTCAATTATGCATAGAGAAATAAACAAAGAAACCAATATATAAAAATAAAATAAGATAAAATAAACCAGCCTAATAAAATAAAGCAAATCTACCTAATTCGATTTTTTTATTTTTTTAATAAAAGAAAATCTTGACCACCGGTTTGGGGCTTCGGCGAGGGCTCGGCGAGCACCGCGGCAAGCGAGCGGTGAGCGCGTCACGGATCGGCACGGGGTGGTGTCAGATCTGGAAGCGGGCGTCGCGGGGCTGCGCGAGCTTCGGGTTGTAGCTCCGGCAATAGTCGACAGGGCGGCGGCGCTACTCGTGGAGGCTAGCGGACGCGGTGGAGGCGGATCGGAGGTGGTGCGGACAGGAGCAGCGACGTTGGACTGCAGCGTTGGGCGGAGGCAAGCAGGGGCGGTGTGGTCTCCGGTGCTGCAGATCGGCGACGGCAGAGGCGGAGCTGGCGTGCTTGGGTCTGTTGGCGTCGCGTCGCGGCGGGTGGAGCGACGAGCAACGGCGGCCAGCGGAAGCGGAGGCGCAGTGGTGCAGCTACGAGGACGTGGTAGCTCGGGTAGCAGAGGAACACCATAGGCCAAACCTACGAAGAAGAAGAACAGTGGCTCTTCTTTTCTTTTTCTTTTTTTTTTCTTTTTTTTTTCCTCACATCAACCGCACTGTTTACTCTCTGCTGCTCACGTCTTTTCTCTTCTCTTCCTCCTTTTTTTTTTCTCCTAAAACCGAAGAAGGCCCTCAAATCAACCTCTCCACGTATTTGCTCTCAAAGTTTGCCGACCCCTTTTTCCGTACATCATCACACCTTTTATAGGGTGAAAAATTGAATCCTTATTGCATATTTCGTTTCCAATTTTGCTCATGCAATATTCTCTTTTGCTTTTTCCGCATATTCCATCCAAAAAAATTCCCTTTCCAGGAAAAATACATCCCGCAATGTATATTACTTGAATATGTGAAAAATCTGAACGGAATATGTGAAAAATCGTCGTTTCACCGGCGGCCTAAAATAAAAATAAAAATAAAATGTTTCTAAACTATATGCCATGTGTGTGTGTGTGTGTGTGTGTGTGTGTGTGTTTTTTTAAGCAAAAATTAACCCTAAAAATTATGCAAAAATTTAGGTGTCAACACAGAGGAAGCCAACCAAGCCAGTAGCCATCGTTGACCGCCCGTTGGAGCCTGAGCGTTGCTCATTCGCCCATCGCGAGCCGCATGCCGTCCTCTCACTCGCGCCTACTCCTACTCGCATTCCAGCGAGCCTAGCTAGCTGTCTCGAGCCTCTCCGCCGCCGTCTAGCCACCCTTGATGTCCCCAAGACCCGCCGTGGACCGCTGCAGCCCGCCTGGCTCGTTGCAGCCCCAACCAGCAGCTTGATCTAGCTCTTTCGGCCTAAGGACAGAGCCGAAAGCTCAACAAGGGCTAAGGTCTTTGTGGCCCGCTTTTAGGCCCATCCGGACCTCACTTGGTGTCACCGTAGGCTTGTTTGTCGCTTGCCTCCACATCGCTGTTGCCATGGACTCACCAACTCGCTAAACCGGTGAGTTTACTCACTAAACCTTGCTTAGGAGGTTAATTATGCTTAATGATTGATTTGATTAGCTTAAAATGGATTAGTGATAATCTAAAATGGTTATATTAGCCTTAAGATGGATTAATGTTGATCTAATTGGTTGAATTAGCACTAATGAGGATGGTTTAGTTGAATGCAGTGGTTTTTCCTCAGAATTGATTCCTGGACCCTTGTCATTTGCCATTTTTGTGGATCGAAATGTGTTGCGATTTTGAGGTTGATTTGTTCTTGAGAAATGTTTTGTATATCTTCAGCTATGACATATATTTATCTCAAGATTTTTAGGGATTTAAAATAATGATATATCAGCTCCGTCTTTTGCAAATAGAATCTCGGATTATGCTGAAATTTGTGATCTTTTGGGATTTTAGGGATTTTTATCAAATCTTAGAATTCGGATTTTTAAATGGTTTCTTCACAAAATTTATTTGTCACATTTTTTAGTTTATCATAATCAAATTTCAGATCAAATGGAATAGTTTTGGATCTCAAACCAAACTGATTTTGGAAAATAGACTTTCTGGAAACGGACACAGTTTTTGGTATTGGATTGAGCGATTTACTGCACCGAATCTAGAAGGATCTGGGTTAATGTGTCTTCATGAAAAATATTTTTTTATGTGTTCTTTACAACATATTCAAATTTGGGAATTTTCAGAACTCGTTTGATTAGATTTTTGGATTTAAACTCGGAGACGCGCGAGTGGGCCTTTTTTGCCAGTTAGGGTCGGTTATGATTTTGTGGTGTTATTGGCGCAATGCTTGCTAGTTTGTGCATATTTGATGATACAGTTGGTTTATGATATACCTAGAGCTTATGCTTGATGATCGTGTGATGGTTTATAGTCATGGCAAGGTGACTATTGAACGTTGAGGTGACATGTGTTGTGTTGAGGGAACGCGATGGGTTGTGAGCAGGTAAAGGACTACACAAGGGTTAAACTTCGTGTGGGTCACCTCTAGAGTCTTATACTATTGCTTATATATGTGAATGGGTTGTGAGCAGGTAAAGGACTAAGTACTACACAAAGACGAAACTCCGTGTGGGTTACCTCTAGAGTCTTATACTATTGCTTATTGTAATCAAGGGCTAAGTGTTACATGGCGACTTGAGTTACATGGGAACAATCTCTAGAGCCTTGTAGTATTGTCATGCATAGTGAAGGGCTAAGTGCTATACGATAGTGAGACTTCATGTGAGTTACCTCTAGTGTCTTCTACTATTGCTTATTGTAATCAAGGAATAAGTGCTACGCCATATCGAAACTCGTGTGAGCCACCTCTAGTATCTCGTACTATTGCTATTTGTGGTTAATGACTAAGTACCGCACGATGATGATGATGAAAGGGCCAGTGCAACACCTAGAGAGGGGGTGAATAGGTGTAAACAAAATTTTCTCGCAAGACTGAGTAGTAATAAATTGTCTTTTAAAGATAATTGACTAAGGATCCAAACAACTTTAAACAATTATATAAAGCAACAAATAAAGGCAAGGAGTTAAGGAAAGAGAATGGAAACACAAGGTTTATAGTGGTTCGGCTTAGATCAAGCCAACGTTCACTTTCCTGCGTTGATAACCTACTAACTGGATTTCACTATGAATCAAAAGAGAATTTACAACTTGTGATTTTTGACTTTCTCAGTGAAGAGTTTGTACTATTCTCTCAAAAAGTCTCACTACGTGTTTCTCTCATTTGTGTATAACTTTGAGCTCAATGAATGAAAGAGCAAGGAACTATTAGAGATTTAGACTTTGAAATTCTTTTTTCACACACTACATCGAATAGCTGAAGAGTCACCCTTAAATACTCCTTCATGCCTTCACGACCGTTGGCACTTTCCAAAGGAATTTTTCCAATCTACCCATTGGACAGAATCAATTAAGGTGATCTCGAGTCAGTGAATGATTGGTGACGAAAGCCTGTCAATCACGTTCGTCCATACAATCATGATCTTTGGTTTCCATAAGTAGAACCTTCTAAGTTTGCTCGCCATTCAAAAGATCTTCAAATCGGAGTAGATTCCAATAAGAATAATCAAACTTGTAGATGCTATATCTACCCATAAGGTCTTCCAAAAACCATACGGATCAAAACCTTGAAGATAATCTGTCATCTGGATAAGTCTTCATTCTTCAATTTGGAAACTGTTAGTGAGGGCAGACTTTGAAACTTAAGTCTGGCGGTCCTCAGACTTTGACAAAAGAGTCTGGAGTTCTTTAGACTATAACATTTGAGTTTGAAAGTCTTCAAACTAGACTTTTAGAAATGTTTTGTCAACTTCAAAACAGTAAATGAGTTTTCTCCAACAATCTCCCCCTTTTTTATGGTGACAAAACTTTCCTGCGGATTTAAACACTTTTGACCTGCAAAACAACACTTAAGCAATACATGATATCTTATAAAAATAAGTTGATTAGGACCTGGATAGTATCGATTTTGCAACCGCAAAAAACATGTTAATCCTGCAAGATAAATAACTATCTATCCATAATCAAAATCACAGACTTAGTTGCTGCAAGCGTCAAAGAGATTCAAAATCAAATAGCAGTCAAGATCCAAAGTACACCAGTCCTAAGTCAATCCAAAATACCAAACCAAACAAAAAGTCATCAAAATCAAACCAAGCAAAAAAAAAAATATGCCAAAAAAAAGTCATAAGTCAAATCTGCACAAATTCTCCCCCTTTTTGTCAACAGTAAAAAGTGGAGAATAGCTATGAAAGAGTTGAGAAAAAAAGTCATGGCTGTTTGGGGATTCGAACGAGCTGGTATTCCCCCATTGATTTGACAGTGTCCTCGAGCTTCCATATAGTCTCCTTCAGTTGTTCCAAATCTTCACCCTTCAGAGAGTCTTGCATTTGAAGATTTAGGGCTTGTAACTATTCTTGCAAAGAAACTGAAGTGGACAAGAAAGCTTTCTTGAGGTCATTCATCTCAAACTCTAAACCATATTGCTGTTTCTTCAAATTCAAAAGGATATCCAGTAGTCTGGGAAAGTCTGCTGTTCGGTCTGTTGTAGCACTAGGTCCGGAGTTTTGAGATGGGAGGGATCATCAGTAGTTTGATCACCAGGACTAGGAGTGGATGCCTCGATGTCTGCTTCAGGATAGAGAGAGGCGTAGACATCCTCTGTATCTACTGGAGATCTACTAACATCACTAGTAAAAACATGAAAAGAAATACATCTTTTGTTAGTAGCTCCCCTTGTTTCTATACCTTCAGGTAGAGAAAAGAATTCCTCTTCCTGTTCTTGTTCTTCTTCAGCACCTAATTGATGTTTTCCTCTTCCTTCTCTTGCAGTTCTTGACTTCTCCGAGTCGTCTGCAAGGAGACAGCAAATGTTGGCTCAAATGAGTCATCTTGACCCTCTTCTTCCTCTTGTTCTCTTCCTCTTTCTTCTTCCTCTGTTCTTCCTTCCTCTTCTCTTCCTTTGTCTTTCTCTATTCTCTTCTCTTCTCTTTCTTCATCTCTCTGCTCTGTCTCTTGTCTTTCTCTGTGCTCTTGGTCCTCTAACTCTTGAAAGCTAACAAAACTCTGTAAATTCCTTAAGGCAAAGGCGGAGAGAGTGATGTTAGCCTCATCTTTTTCGTCATGCAAGATAAGGGTTCTCCTCTTCTTGGTAAGTTCGCTTATGAGCTCCTTGCCTTTATTTTTTTCCTGCTGCAGAGTCTTGTCTTGCCTTGATAGGGGACTTCTCTTTAATGCTCTCAAACACCTTGTTCAGCTCCTTCAAACGCATCTTAGAAACCATTTTCAATCCAATCACCATTGAAGCAATGCTTTTGACACAAAGAGAGGTGGGAAGATGAATTTTGAAATGTCTGAAGAGTCTAGTGATAAGAGCAGAATAAGGGAGTTGTCCATTGTCCTTCACCACTGTCCTATACATGTGCATTAAGATAGTGTGAGGCAGAGAGAACTTGTAGCCAATGTTGATAGAGTACATCAACTTCGATTTTGAGTGAGAGACATTAGTCTTTAATGTTAATTTGGGTCTGATGCAGTTGATCACGATCTTGTGAAGCAAAATATTGGAGGCAGTCATTCTAGAGTAAGAAATCTTGCCCTCAGCAAATCTGTCCCAAACAAGTTCCAAAGTAGCGTGAGCAACAGATACATTGATTGGTTAGAAACTTCCTCTTTTCACCCCAATCACATTAGCCAATGTGTCCACATCAACCACAAATTCTTTGTCCCTAACTGTAAAAGAAAATCTATTCGCATTTTGAATAGAAGTAAGTTGTAAATTCTAGGTAGGTGACAGTCGTCTCAGAGCAAAAACGTTGGAGTTGAAGGAGTGCAAACTTCTCCCTTAGATTCACTTTCAACATATCAAGAAAATCAAAGTCCACGCTTCTAGGATTCATAACCCCTCGCTTCAGCAATTTTGAGTAGGTTTTCCTATGATCTTTGGAATGGAAAAAATTCTCTCCATCACCTTGAATACTCGCGGCAACGCCCATCCTAGGCTGAAAATGTGTGAACATCTTTGCATCATCATATTGCTATTTCTTCAAATCCATATTGCTGTTTTTTCATCGTCATCTTTCCCTTTAGGCTGATTAACGGTACCAAATCGTGGATCACTTGGAAAGTTGGCAAAGGTCCTTGCTGCCAACCCTATAGGCGCAATGCCCATTCTTTCCATTGTTTTCAAAAAGTGAGTCTCAATTATGTACCCTCTCTCCCTCAAGAACTCATTAATCAAAGTCATTGCAGTTCCTCCATCCTTTAACTTGGAGTAGAGTTTAAAGAGAAATTCAAGTTTTTAAAGTTCTTACGGGGTCAATATCTTCCAAAATTTCTTCCTCTGGTTATTGCTGTGGAGGATCTTGAGTCCTATGTTGAGAAGAGTGGCACGGTTGAGAATGTTGTTGTTGACTTTGCTGCTGCTGCTGCTGTTGAGGAGAGTCTTCTTCCTTGGTCAGATCAAAGTGCGTAGGACCCTCATGCATATGCTATGGTCCCCTGCTCGAGATTCTAGAAGACTTTCTTTAGGAAGACATTGTCACTTTCTTTGGGGGATTCCTTGAACTCGATCATGAAAGAAAGGTGAAATCTTTTCGGATTAAACTAGAGAGAAAGTGTGAGAAAGTGGAGTTCTGTATTCTAGGGTTTATGAGTGAAAACGGAGAAAAAGAAAATCGATAGTATATAAAGCAGATGAAATGGGGTATAACAATCGTCACAAAAGAAAAAGTAAAAATTGCCTTTTGAAAATGAAAAAACTGCTATAAATTCAAAACTCGAAAAAGATAAATTCTAAAAATAAAATAGGCAAGTAACGATAAAAAAAAATACCTTATCAAAAATTTATTCTAAAATAAAATCACATGCATTTAGAAATAATTAACTTACTGTCGTAACTTTTGAACATTCTAAATCTAAACACCTTCAAACTTTACCTGATAGAAGTTATGATGTTTAGTTTTGTGCAAATAAACTTTTCTCTAGAGGTTTTGTAAATATGTCTGCCAACTGATTCTTTGAGTCAATGTACTGAATCATAACTTCTCCATTTTGAACATGATCTCTAATGTAGTGATGTCAAATTTATATATGCTTTGCCCTTGAATGAAGAATTGGATTCTTTGTAAGATTGATAGCGCTGGTGTTGTCACATTTAATCTCGATGCACGATTCTTCAATTCCAAAAGTCTTTTAGCTATTGCCTTATTCACAAGATTTGAGAACAGCAACTCCCAAGAGCCACATATTTTGTTTTAGCTGCTGAAAGAGCTATGGTACTATGTTTTCTTGAAAACCAAGATACCAGCTTGTCACTCAGTAGTTGACACGTACCAGAAGTACTTTTTCTATCAACTTTACAACCTGCTAAATCTGCGTCTGAATATCTAATGAGAGTAAAGTCTTATTCTTTGGGATACCATAAACCTAGCTTTGAAGTAGTTGCAACGTATTTGATGATGCGCTTTAGACACTTAGATGAGATTCTTTGGATCTGATTGGAATCTAGCACAAATGTAAATACTAAGCAAAAATGTCAGGTCTAGATGCAGGAAGATAAAGAAGTGAACCAATAATGCTCCTGTAAAGCTTCTGGTCTACACTCTTTCCTCCTTCATCTTATCCAGCTTTGAAAAACTTGATATAGGTGTCTCTGTATTTTTGCAATTCTCCAATTCAAACTTCTTGATGAGATCCTTTGCATATTTCTCTTGGTGAATAAAGATACATTCCTTTAATTGTTTAACTTGTAATCCAAGAAAGAAGGTTAACTCACACATCATGCTCATCTCAAATTCATCTTTCGTGCATCTAGAGAACTTCTTGCATAGATTTTCATTAGGTGATCCAAATATAATATCATCAACATAAATTTGAACAAGTAGAAAATCTTTACCTTCTCATTTAAAAAACAAAGTAGTATCTACCTTTCCTTTAACAAAACCATTTTGAGTTAGGAATTTATTTAACCTTTCATACCAGCCTCGAGGTACTTGCTTTAATCCATATAGGGCCTTATTCAATCTGTAGATTGAGTCTGTCTTTCTTGGATCTTCAAATCCAAGTGGTTGTTCCACATAGACCTCTTCTTGGATAAATCCATTTAGGAATGCACTTTTTACATCTATTTGGAATAACCTTAAGTTTTTATAGCAAGCAAAAGCAAGTAATAATCTAATTACTTCTAACCTCGCTACTGGTGCATAGGTCTCGTCATAGTCTATCCATTCTTCCTGTGTATATCCTTTGGCCACAAGTCTTGCTTTGTTCTTGACAATCTTTCCTCTCTCGTCCACCTTGTTCCTGAAAACCCATTTAGTTCCAATAATAGACTTATCTTTAGGTTTAGGAATTAGCTCCCAAACATCATTGATGCTAAACTGTCTGAGCTCTTCTTGCATAGCTTCAATCCAGCTTTCATCAGCCAAGGCTTCTTCTATACTTTTGTGTTCAATTTCAGAAACAAGTGCTAAAGCACTAGACTTTTTTCGTCTTTTGGATCTGGTGCGAATTCCTTCATCAATGTTACCAATGATGAGTTCCTTAAGATGACTAGACTTATGCTTCCAGTTATTGATTGATTTGTGAGTCTGTTGATTCTTTGCTTCGGTTAAATCTATTGGTTCTTCTTGTTGTTGATTTTCAAAAGTCTGAACCACTTCAGGGGAAGTAGACTTTATAATGTCTAGAGTGGGTTTAGATTCTTTTAGTTAAGTCTGATCCAGCTGATTTTGCATAGAGTCTTGAAACTTGACGTTCATAGATTATTCCACAAACTGAGTTTTCTTGTTAAACACTCTGTAGGCTTTGCTCAAGATTGAGTAGTAAAAAAAAATCCATTCATCTGATTTTTCTTCAAACTTACCAAGACGATCATTTGCATTTTCCAAAATAAAACATTTACAACCAAAAACATGAAAATAAGAAACATTTTGCTTCTTCCCTTTAAATACTTCATAAGGAGTTTTTTTTTTCTAGAATAGGCCTCAAGAATACCCTGTTAATAATATAGCAAATTGTAGAAACTACTTCGGCCCAAAATCGAGAGGAAATATTACTCTCAATTAAGAGTGTTTTTGCCATCTCCTGCAAAAATCTATTCTTTCTTTCCATAACCCTATTTTGCTCTAGAGTATATGGAGAAAAGAAAACATGCTGAAAACCAAATTCATCACAGAATTTTGCAAAGTCTTGATTTTCAAACTCACCTCCATGGTTTGTTCGTATGATTGAAATATCATAACCTTTCTCATTCTGAACCTTCTTGGCAAATTTTGAAAAGTAAGAGAATACTTCAGACTTACTTGCTAGGAAGTATACCCATATAAATCGAGAGTAATCATACATGATTACTAGGCAGTATCTATTTCCACCAATGCTTTGTGTTCCGGTTGGTCCAAAGAGATCCATATGCAGAATCTGCAAAATTCGATTAGTAGAAACTTAATTTATGGGTTTAAAAGAACAATTAACATGTTTTCCCAATACACATGGTGTACATAATTCAGATTTTTGACAAGTTAGGTTGGGCAACCCATGAACAAGTTTCTGGGAGGAGATCTTGGCAATACGCTTCATGTTAACATGGCCAAGTTTCTGATGCCAAAGGTTTGCTTCATCTTGAAGGGAGATTAGACACTGAGAACTTTCTGATTTTATATCCAGAAGGTAAATATTCCCATGTCTTTGTCCAGTGAAAGATTGAGAGAAATCTTTACTAGTTTTTGAACAAATGCTTTCTTGAAAGTTGATTTTGAATCCAGTGTCACACGGTTGACTAATGCTGAGTATATTGTAATTTAAACCTTCCACCAAGGAAACATTGTTGATTGTGAGACTTCCAATCTTCACGGTTCCACATCTAACAATTCTTCCTTTGCTATTTCCTCCAAATGAAACTTTTCCACCATTTATTTGCACGAGTTTTATAAAACAACTTGAATTTCCTGTCATGTGTCTCGAGCAACCACTATCCAAATACCATTTGATCTTTTTTTTAATAGTGACGTGCAATCATAAGAAGAACTCAAGCTTTCTTTGGTACCCATATTTTCTTAGGTCTAGGGGAGTTAGCACAAAATACAGTCTTTGCCAAATCTCTCTTAACAAGTCTCCAGACCTTGGGGCATTCTTTCTCGAAATGTTCTAAGCTATTACACTTTGAACATTTGAGAGCACTTCAGCCAGCATGTTTTATAAAAATTCTTTGAAAATGATTTATGTAAAATGTTTTTGTGGGTCTTTGTTTGATTCTTTCCTTTACTTTTGGAAAATCAATTAGAAGAATGGTTTTTGGAGTCATACCCAAATTAGATTTGTTGAAATATGGTCTTTGTACTGAAAGAATCTTTTCCCACTTTTCAAATCCTTTTGAAAACCTTTTTGTGATATTTGAAATGTCCTCTTTCAAAAATGTATTTTCTTTCGAAAGAAAATCTGCATTTTCTTTCAAATTAACAAAAAATTTATCTAGATTTTCAAACTTTTCTTTCCAAGAAGTTTCTTGTTGCTTCAGTTTAGAATTCTCCCTCTTAAGCTCGGAAATCCTTTTAAGAGATGTTTTGACACTAAGACAAAGTTAATCTATATACTTTGAAACTTTAGCAGGAATTGTTAAATTGCTAACCTCGACTTCTGAGTCTGAATCTGAATCTGTTTCAAAGTTTGAGTCTGGTTCTGAATTTGCCATTAGACATATGTTGGCATATTCTTCATCACTTTCTTCGCATTTAGTATCGCTGCATGTCTTCGTTTTGAGAGCCTATTTGTATTTCTCAGTTCTTCTCTTCTTTTTCTTTAACAAAGGGCAGTTGGGTCTGATGTGCCACTTTTTCTTGCATTCAAAGCAGATCACATCTTTGTTGATTTTATCATCCTCAATTGATTTGTTCTAGAATTTTTGAGTGCCTTGCTTCTTCCAGTTGAATCTTCTTCCCTTTCTATTCAACTTTTTGAATTTCCTTATCATGAGTGCTAGTTCTTCATCATCCATGTCATCTTCCAAATTTGTATCAGAATCATCGTTAGATTTTAAGGCAATTGACTTCTTACATTTGAGATCTTTTTCCTCATTGATTTGTTCTACTTCATATGATTGAAGTGTGCAAACTAGTTCATCTACTAAAAGAGGCATGATCCTCTGGGTTTCTCTTATTGAAGTCTTCACGTGATTCCAGTCTTTGGAGAGCCCACGTAGCAATTTATTGACCTTCATTGGTCCTGAGATTGGTTGTCCTTGATATGCTAGACCATTTACAATTTCTGTGAAACGACTAAACATGTCAGTGATGGATTCTCTTGGTTTCATCTTGAAGGCTTCATACTGTCCGAGTAGAATATTCATTTTTGTTTCTTTAACTTAATCAGTTCCTTCATAGGTAACGTGCAACCTATCCTAGACTTCTTTGGCTGTTTTACAAGATAAAATTCTGTTATACTCAATAGGAGATAAAGTACAATATAAAGAGTAAATGGCTTTAGCATCAAGAGCTTGTCTTTTGGTTAATTCTTCTTGTACTATTTCGCCAACATCTGCAACTTCCTTCGCTGAGGTTGATGTGGCTTTGGGAATGATCCATTTTTCTACCACATCCCATTCTAGGGGATCTTTTGATCTCATGAATGCCTTCATCTTGTTTTTCTAAACATTGTATTCCTTCCCATCAAAGTAGGGAGGTCTGGTGTTGCTTTGGCCTTCAACCAAACCTAGAGCCAAAATACTAGCCATAGATCTTTAGCTTAAGAAGTAAAAACATTTCAATAAATAAACACACAAGCTCTAATACCAATTGAAAGGGCTAGTGCAACACCTAGAGGGGGTGAATAGGTGTAAACAAAATTTTCTGGCAAGACTGAGTAGTAATAAATTGCCTTTTAAAGATAATTGACTAAGGATGCAAACAACTTTAAACAATTATATAAAGCAACGAATAAAGGTAATGAGTTAAGGAAAGAGAATTGAAATACAAGATTTATAGTGGTTCGGCTTAGATCAAGTCTACGCACACTCTCCCGCGCTAACAGCCCACTTGCTGGATTTCACTATGAATCAAAAGAGATTTTACAACTTGTGATCTTCGACTTTCTCAGTGAAGAGTTTGTATTGTTCTCTCAAGAAGTCTCACTACATGTTTATCTCTTTTGTGTATAACTTTGAGCTTGATGAATGAAAGAGCAAGGAACTATAAAGATTCAAACTTTAAAATTCTTCTTTCACGCACTACATGGAACAACTGAAGAGTCACCCTTAAATACTCTTTCATGCCTTCACAATCATTGGCACTTTCCGAAGGAATTCTTCCAATCTACCCGTTGGACATAATCAATTAAGATGATCTCGAGTTGTTAAATGATTGGTAATGAAAGCTCGTCAATCATGTTCACCCATACAATTAAAATCTTTAGTTTCCATAAGTAGAACATTCCAAGTTTGCTCGTTATTCAAAAGATCTTCAAATCGGAATAGATTCTAACAAGAATAATCAAACTTGTAGATGCTATATCTAGCCATAAGGTCTTCCAAAAACCATACGGATCAAAACCTTGAAGATAATCCGTTATCTGGATAAGTCTCCATTCTTCGGTCTGGAAACTGTTAGTGAGGACAGACTTTGAAACTTAAGTCCGGTGGCCTTTAGACTTTGATAGAAGAGTCTGGAGTTCTTTAGACTATAACACTTGAGTCTGGAAGTCTTCAGACTAAACTTTTGGAAACGTTTTGTCTAAGATAGCTAGTATAAGCACCTAGAGGGGGGTGAATAGGTGCACAAACAATTTATCGAGATACGGAAGCAATTCTTGATAAACGATAGAAAGGAAGTTCACTATTGATTAACAAAATGAAGTACGATCAAAGTAAAGAGAGTAAGGAAGAGAAAATTGAACACAAAGTTTATAGTGGTTCGGCTTATTCCAAGCCTACGTCCACTCTTCCGCACTGACAACCCACCAGCTGGATTTCACTATGAACAAAAGAGTAGTTACAGCACAGCTTTTCCTTGATTCCACAGTGTAGATGTTCTACCACACATCCTCAAGGTTTCTTACAAATACAGACTCTCTTTTGTATACAAGGTTTCGCTCAAAGGAATTGTCTAAACAACAAGGAGCTTCAGACTTTGGAATTCTTCTATTACGCACACCTCGAATAACTTAGAACGTCTTCCTTATATACTCCTTTATGCTATCATACCCGTTGGCACTTACCAAAGGAATTCATCCAATCTATCCATTGGACGGAATCAATTAGGAAGATTATTCGAGCTATTAAAGGAACGTGTCGATAGCCCATCAATCCTGTTCGCCCATACAACCAGGATCTCGGTTTCCATAAGTAGAACCTTCCAAGAATATTTAGGCAATTATCGAATCTTCAATCATCAAGTCAATCTCGATCAATCAAAGAATTCCGTTATGTTTTTTCCAGCCACGAGATCTTCTCCAGTTGATAAGGTTAAATCCTTAACGAAATATCCAGTTTTGGATAACCTTTCTTCAACTGATTAGAGACTGTCAATGAGGATAGACTTTGAGTCTTGAGTCTGGCTGTTTGGAGGTCTTCAGACTTTAAATAGCTGAGTCTGCAAACCTTCAGACTAGACTAATGGAAATGTTTTATCAACTTCAAAACACTTCAAGAAGATTTCTCCAACAATCTCCCCCTTTTTGATGGTGACAAAACTTTCCTGCAGATTTGGACAACTTTGACCTGCAAAAAATTTCTCAAACACATATGCATATCTTATAGAGATAAATGGCTAAATGAATAACACTAGAATCTGCAACCACATAAAATAGGTTAGTCTAATAAGCGATAAAGCCATCCATAAGATATCAATAGTAGTTAATAGAAGCAGTCAAGTCCAAGTCTAATTTAGTTATCATCTAGACACAAAAACAAAGTTGAACAAACAGAGTTCAAACATCAAAACAATCCAACAAACAGTCCAACAAACCATACGGATTAAAAGTCAAATTGTTCAAATCTTGCATCTCTCCCCCTTTTTGTCAGCATTAAAAAGGTTGAAATGAAAATAGAATGAAGTCAAGATTGCTTGGGAACGCGGACAAGCTGGAAATCTCCCATAGACTGAACGATGCCTTCCAGCCTTTTCAAGTCTTCCTTCAGTTGTGCAATCTCCTCACCCTTGGCATTGGCCTGAATCTGAACAGAGAGGGCTTAAATTTTATCATTCAATGAACATGAAGAAACTTGACCCGCATTTTGCAAGTTTTGAACCTCGCATCCCAGGGCATAAATTTGATCTCACATCTCCAAGAGAATATCCATAATTCTGCGAAAATCGGATGAGCTGTCGATCTGCGTACTAGCTTCAGCACGTTCTGCAGATGATGGCATATCAGAATAATCTCGCAGGTTTGGCGATAAAACTTCATGACCTTCTTTTGGAAATTAAGAGGCATAAACGTCCTCCAGGTCTGCAGGTGAGCGACTGACTCCTTCACTTGCATCAGGATATAAGGACTTCCCTCCTTTTTCTTGATCTCCCCCTGTTTCCATGCCTATAGGTGGAGAAGAGTGTTCCTCAGGTTCTCATTCTTCTCTTCTTCCTTCTTCAGGTCTTTCCTCCTCTGCTTCTTTTTCGTCAACTGCTCTTTCTTCTTCTTTCTCTTCTTCTTCTCTTTCTTCTTCTCTTTCTTCTTCTTCTCTCTCCTTTTCTTGACCTTCTCTTTCCTCTTGGCCTTCTCTTTCCTTTCCTTCTGTCTCACGTTGTTCCATTGACTCTGGAACAGTATGACTTAGCTTCTTCAAAGCTATGACCGAAATGGTAAGGTCATCATCTTCTTCATCTTCCACAATAAGAGCTCTTCTTTTCGGTTTTGAAGCAACCAAGGGTTCCTTTCCTTTCCTTTTTGAAGAAGAGGTTTGATGAGCTTTGACTGGAGTCTTCTCCTTGAATTTTTCCAACTCCTTGTTCAGTTCCTTCAGACGCATTTTGGTCACCATCTTCAGTCCTACCACTATATGATCGCATGATCGAACACAAAAGATTTGCGGAGGCTGAATATTCAGATTTCTGAATAACTTCGTAACAAGGCATGGGTAAGGGAGTTGACCTCTGTCCTTCATCATCGCTCTATACATGTGGAACATGATAGTGTGAGGGAGAGAAAACCTTTTCCCAGTGAGGATGGCATACATCAGCTTGGCCTCTGAACTTGAAACATCAGTCTTGGAGGTTGATTTTGGTCGGAGGCAATTGATCACAATCTTGTGAAGCAAGATATTGAATGCACTCATCCTTAAGTAGGTGATCTTCTCCTTTGTTCTCCTGTGCTTCACTAGTTCCAGTGTGGCCCGAGCAATAGAAACTTTGATCGGTTGATATCTTCCTCTTTCAACTCCTAACACATCTGCCAGCATATCCATATCCACAACATAGTCTTGATCTTTGACACTGAAAGAGAATCTATTCGCATCCAAAAAGCTAAGATTTGAATAGAAATATGCGGTTAGTTCAGCATAACCCTTTGTGGTGTCGAAGCAGAACTTTTCCAGTTGAAGATAACCGAACTTTTCCCTCAAATTCACATTCACAGCATCCAGAAAATCAAAATCTACACTTCTAGGGTTTATCACCCCACGCTTCAGCAATTTTGAGTACAAATCCTTTTGTTCCTTCGATTTGAACAAATCTCCCCTTTTTCCTCGATTTTCAACCGCAACACCCATTCTTGGTTGAAATTGGCTGTACAATTTGTCATCATCATTCCCATCTACAGGATTCGGTCCCCAATCACAAGGATCACTTGGGATATTCGCAAGGGTTTCCTCAGCCACCCCTTTACGAGCAATTCCCAAACTTTCCATTTTTCGCAAAAAGATATATTCGTTCCCATATCCTTTGTCTTTAAGAAAATCATCGACATTGTTCAAGGGAGTACGAGTTCCTTTTAAGGCACAATATAGCTTATAAATGTAAGCGGGCTTTTGAACTCTTACTGGATCTGCATCCTCAATGATTTCTTCCTCTTGTTGATGATCAACGTCTTGAGGACTAGATGGAGGAGAATGACGCTGCTGAGAATGTTGTGGGCTCTATCGCTGTTCTGGAGACACTTCTTCTTCAGTAAGATCGAAGTGCGTAGGCCCCTCACTCATTCGCCGTGGTCCCCTGCTTGCGATTCTCGAAGACTTTCTTGAAGATGACATCTTTCTCATTTTTTGGAAGATTCCTTGCTTGACTTTCCCAAGAAAGACGACAACTTTTTGAAGATTAAACAAGGGAAGAAAACGGGAATGGAGGATCGATGCTTTCTAGGGTTTTTGAGAGTAAAGTGAAGAGAAATCAACAGTGCACGATAGGTTAAAAAGATAGATAAACAAACCGTCACAAAGGAAAATAAAAAGATGCCTTTTCAAAATAACTGTCCTTTTTCCGCGAAAATAGTCATTTCAAAAAATAACTTCTTTTTTGAAAAGGAAACGATTCAATAATTAAGCTGATTAAAGATAGCAATAAAACACGGTTCACAATCGTACCTTTTCAAGATAAGATTCAAGAGAGAGAAAGACTAACTTATAGTCTGATGGCCGTACCAAGACTAACTTACAGTTAAAGTCTTGTATGTCTGAGTCTGAGAGTCTTTAGACTTTGATCTCCTCATACCCTAAAATGTTGACTTTGGAACGGATGGTTTCAAATTGATTTTTCTCCAAAGGCTTTGTAAATATATCCACCAGTTGGTTCTTTGAATCAACAAATTGAATTGAAACATCTTCATTTTGAACATGATCTCTAATAAAGTGATGTCGAATCTCTATATGCTTTGCTTTTGAGTGGAGAATTGGATTTTTAGTGAGGTTGATTGCGCTGGTGTTGTCGCAATTAATCTCCGTGCATGAGTCTTCAATTCCAAAGTCTCTCAGCTGTTGTTTTATCCACAGAATTTGCGAACAACAACTTCCGAGAGCTATATACTACGCCTTCTGTGTAGAGAGAGCTACGTACTTTGCTTTCTTGAAAACCAAGACACTGTCCTGCCTCCAAGTAGTTGACGGGTTCCCGAGGTGCTCTTTCTATCGACTCTGCATCCAGCAAGGTCTGCGTCTGAATATCCAAGAAGAGTATAGTCTCCCCTTTTTGGATACCAGAGACCAAAGCTTGAAGTTGATGAAACATATTTAATAATACGCTTCGCAACATTCAAATGAGATTCTTTTGGGACTGATTGAAATCTGGCACAAATGCAAACACTAAACAGAATGTCAGGTCTAGAAGCAGTAAGATAAAGAAGTGATCCGATGATACTCCTGTACAGCTTTTGATCGACTTTCTTTCCTTCTTCATCTTTGTCTATCTTCAAGGAACTTGACATTGGTATGTTAGCCTTTTTGCAATTGTCCAGTCCAAACTTTTTGACAAGATCATTTGCAATCTTTTCTTGATGAATGAAGTTTCCTTCCTCCAATTGTTTTATTTGAAGTCCAAGAAAGAAGGTTAACTCGCCCATCATGCTCATTTCAAATTCATCCTGCATAGTCTTAGAAAATTTCTTGCACAGACTTTCATTAGAGGATCCAAAGATAATATCATCGACATATATTTGAACAAGCAGAAAACTTTTGCTTTCTCTTTTAATAAAAAAAGTAGTATCTACTTTACCTTTAACAAATCCATTTCAAATTAAAAACTTACTTGATTTGTCGTACCAAGTTCGAGGTGCTTGCTTTAAGCCATACAAGACCTTTTTGAGTTTGAATACTGAGTCTGGTTTCTTTGGGTCTTCAAACCCTGGTGGTTGTTCCACATAGACTTCCTCATGGATGAATCCATTTAGGAAGGCACCTTTGACGTCCATTTGAAATAACCTGAAATTTTTATGACATGCAAATGCAAGTAATAAACGAATTGCTTCTAACCTTGCTACCGGTGCATAAGTCTCGTCATAGTCGATCCCTTCTTCTTGTGTGTATCCCTTGGCCACAAGTCTAGCCTTGTTTCTTATGACTTTTCCTTTCTCATCCATCTTGTTCCTGAAAACCCATTTAGCTCCAACAATTGATTTACCTTTTGGTTTAGGAGTCAGCTCCCAGACATCATTAATTCTGAATTGTCTGAGTTCTTCTTGCATAGTTTCAATCCAGCTCTCATCGGATAAAGCTTCTTCTAAGCTCTTGGGTTCTATTTCAGAAATAAGAGCCATAGCACTAGACTCTTCTCGTCTTTTGAATCTTGTGCAAATTCCTTCATTGATGTCACCAATAATAAGATCTTTGGGATGACTGGACTTATGTTTCCAGTTGCTTGTTAATTTGTCAGATTGATGGTCACTTCCTTCACTTGAATCTTCAATAGTCACTTGTTGCTGGTCCTTCAAAGTCTGAGCTGCTTCTTGAGATTTAGACTTTGTAGAGTCTGGAGCAGATTCAGTCTCTTCAAAATGAGTCTGAATAGATTCATTTTGAATAGAGTCTTGGAATTTGACATTCATTGATTCTTCCATAGTTTGAGTCTTTTTGTTATAGACTCTGTACGCTTTACTAGTGGTTGAATATCCGAGGAAGATGCCTTCATTTGACTTTTCTTCAAACTTACCCACTCGATCATTTGCATTTTTCAATATGAAACATTTACATTCGAATACATGAAAATATGAAACAATGGGCTTCTTTTCTTTAAATAGTTCATAGGGGATTTTTTCTAGAATAGGCCTTAGAAAAACTCTATTGATAATATAGCATGATGTTGAAACTACTTCAGCCCAAAACCGTAAAGAGATATTACTTTCAATTAAGAGAGTTCTAGCCATTTCTTGAAGAGATTTATTCTTCATTTCCACAACTCCATTTTGCTCTGGAGTGTATGGAGAAGAGAACAAATGCTGAAAACCAGAATCTTCACAAAATTTAGCAAAATCTTGATTTTCAAATTCACCTCCATGGTCTGTTTTTATACTTGAAATAACATACCCTTTTTCATTTTGAACCTTCTTAGCAAATTTTTCAAAGTAAGAGAAGGTTTCAGACTTACTTGCCAAGAAATATACCCAAGTAAATCGTGAGTAGTCATCCACAATTACTAGGCAATATTTCTTACCTCCAATGCTCTGCGTTCTTGTTGGTCCGAAGAGATCCACATGCAAGAGCTGCAGTACAAGGTTAGTGGAAACTTGATTTATTGGCTTAAAGGAATTTCTTACCTGTTTTCCCACTATACATGGTGTACATAGATCAAACTTTTGGTATGATAAATTGGGTAGACCATGAACAAGCTTCTTTGCTGAGATTTTGGCTATCTGCTTCATGTTGATATGCCCAAGCTTTTTGTGCCATAAGTTTGCTTTGTCTTGGATTGAGATTAGACATTGCGATTCATCTGGTTTTACATCCAAGAGGTAGATATTTCCATGTCTTCGACCCATGAATGACTGAGTAGAGTCTTTACTAGTTCCTGAACATATACTCTCTTGAAAGTTGATTTTAAAACCGGCATCACAAAGCTGACTGACACTGAGCAGATTGTAATTGAGCACTTCAACTAAAGAAACATTGCTTATTGTGAGGTTTCCAATCTTTAAAGTTCCAAATCCCACTATTTTTCCTTTGATGTTTCCTCCAAATTAGACTTTTCCACCATTCACTTGAGCAAGCTTTATGAAACAATTTGAATCTCTTGTCATGTGTCTCGAGCATCCACTATCCAGATACCATTTCACTTTTTTCTTGATAGTGACCTGCATTTAGAAAGAAACTCAAGCTTTCTTTGGTACCCATATTTTCTTGGGTCCTTTTGAGTTAGTCTGATATACGGTTTTTGCCCAGACTTTATTGACAGGTCTCCAAACCATGGGACATTCTTTCTCAAAATGATCTGCACTATTGCATTTTGAACATCTAAGAGCATTACGACCTACTGGTTTTACAAAATTCCTTTCAAAATGATTTTTGTAAGCATTTCTTGTGGGTCTTTGTTTAATTCTTTCTTTTACTTTAAGAAAATCGATTAAAGGAATAGTTTCAACAGTCATTCCTAAACCAGATTTATTGAAATAAGGTCTTTGAACTGAAAGTATTTTTTCCAGTGTTTGAGATCCTAGAGAAAATCTTTTGAAAATATTTGAAATATCATTTTTCAAAAATGCATTTTCTTTTAAAAGATTATCTTTACTTTATTTGAGAGAAGAAACATTCGGTTTAAGTATTTCACTTTTTCTTCCAAAACATTCTCTTGTTGTTTTAAAGCAGAATTTTCTTTTTGAGTTCGAAAATTCTTTTAAGAGAAGTCTTAAGACTAAAACATAATTCATCAATGTATTTTAAAACTTTAATAAGGATTTTGAAGTTACTTACCTCGAATTCATTTTTTGAATCGAATCGGTCTCGGAGTTTGATTCGAGTCGATTGTGCCATTAGACATATGTTGGCATAATCATCATCACTATCTTCGCACTCGCATCACTCTAGGTTTCAGCTTTGAGAGCTTTTCGATACTTTTCAGTTTTTCCTTTCTTCTTCCTCGAAAGAGGACAATTGGGTCGATGTGTCCCTTTTTCTTGCATTCAAAGCGAGACTACATCTTTGTTTGATTCATCATCTTCACGAGACTTGGTGCATTGCTTTTGAAAACTTTGTTTCCTTGAATTGAATCTTCTTCCTTTTCTCTTTAGCTTTCTGAATCTTCTTATCATGAGAGCAAGTTCTTCATCATCCATGTCGTCTTCAGAATCTGTTACATCAGAATCATCATTAGATTTTAATGCGATAGATTTCTTACATTTAGGGTCTTCGTCTTCATTGATTCGTTCCACTTCATAAGACTGAAGGGTCCCAACCAACTCATCGACAGACAGTGGCATGATTCTTTGGGTCTCTCTGATTGAGGTCTTTATATGATTCCAATCCTTAGAGAGTCCACACAGTAGCTTGTTCACTTTCATGGGATCAGAAATTGGGTGACCTTGATTTTCAAGACCATTCACGATTTCTGTAAAACGACTAAACATGTTAGTTATAGATTCTCCTGGTTTCATTCTGAAGGCTTCGTATTGACCGAGAAGAATGTTGATTCTAGTCTCTTTCACTCGATCGGTTCCTTCATAGGTAATGTGTAATTTATCCCGGACTTCTTGGTGTATCACAAGAAGATATTCTGTTATATTCGATAGGTGATAAAGCACAATATAAAGAATAAATTGCTTTTGCATCAAGAGCTTGTCTCTTGATTATCTCTTCCTGAGTCATTTCGCTAGACTCAACAGTGTCTTTTCTTCTTTCTAAGACAGGAGCAGCTTTAGGAACGATTCCTTTTTCTACAACGTCACATTCCAGAGGATCCTTTGATCTTAAGAATGCCTTCATCTTATTTTTCCATATGTTGTAGTCCTTTCCATCAAAGTAAGGCGGTCTGTTGTTGCTTTGCCCTTCTACCAGCCCTAGAGCCAACATACTAGCCATGGATCTTTAACTCTAAAGTAAAACACTTCAAACAAAGTGAGTACATGAGCTCTGATACCAATTGAAATAGCTAGTATAAGCACCTAGAGGGGGTGAATAGGTGCACAAACAATTTATCGAGATACGGAAGCAATTCTTAGCAAATGATAGAAATGAAGTTCACTATTGATTAACAAAATGAAGTACGATCAAAGTAAAGAGAGTAAGGAAGAGAAAATTGAACATAAGGTTTATAGTGGTTCGGCTTATTCCAAGCCTACGTCCACTCTTCCGCACTGACAGCCCACCGGCTGGATTTCACTATGAACAAAAAAGTAGTTATAGCACAGTTTTTCCTTGATTCCACAGTGTAGATGTTCTACCACACCTCCTTAAGGTTTCTTACAAATATAGACTCTCTTTTGTATACAAGGTTTCGCTCAAAGGAATTGTCTAAACAACAAGGAGCTTCAAACTTTGGAATTCTTTTATCGCGCACACCTCGAACAACTTAAAACGTCTTCCTTATATACTCCTTTATGTCATCATACCCGTTGGCACTTACCAAAGGAATTCCTCCAATCTACCTATTGGACGGAATCAATTAGGAAGATTATTTGAGCTATTAAAGGAACGTGTCGATAGCTCATCAATCCTGTTCGCCCATACAATCAGGATCTCGGTTTCCATAAGTAGAACCTTCCAAGAATATTTAGGCAATTATCGAATCTTCAATCATCGAGTCAATCTCGATCAATCAAAGAATTCCGTTATGTCTTTTCCAGCCACGAGATCTTCTCTAGTTGATAAGGTTAAATCCTTAACGAAACATCCAGTTCTAGATAACCTTTCTTCAACGGATTAGAGACTGTCAATGAGGATAGACTTTGAGTCTTGAGTCTAGCTGTCTGGAGGTCTTCAGACTTTAAATAGCTGAGTCTGCAAACCTTAAGACTAGACTGATGGAAACGTTTTGTTAGCTTCAAAACACTTCAAGAAGATTTCTCCAACATTGTCAACTTCAAAATAGTAATTTTCTCCAACAGATGAGACTTCGTGGGGGTCACCTCTAGAGCCTTGAGTTTTTTATTGAGTTAAAGCCTCGAGTCTGGTATTGAGTTGGAATGTGGAGTCAAAATATTAAGTTGGAATGTTGAGTTTAAATTTGGAGTTTGAATATTGAGAGTGAATATCGGGTGTGGATTGAACCACCGATATGAGTTACTCATGCCTGATTATGAGACGAAATTATGTGACACGGAATGAGACGTGTCATAACGATTTAACCTTACAATCGAGACTCTTGTGTTTGATTAGTTTGATAGTGAGATGCTCCAATTGATAAGTGCATTGATTATCTGCATATGTTTTACGAACTGTACTAACGTACAGGAAGAAATTGAGGCGAGGTGAGTTTCATTGGTTGTGTGTGTAGGCTGCCTCTGGGTGTATTATCTTCTTAATCGAGGTTTAAAGTGTGAACTCACTGAGATTTATATCTCACCTTGTCGTGGGTTACCATTTTCAGGCCCCTAGTGTGAAGAACCCAGAGCTTGAGGTAGAATGGTCAAGAGCATGGGTGGCTCAGTAGTTCTTTTTGGAGATAGACCTCATGTACTTAGACCTTAGAGTTGACATATGTATATAAACTCATTTGTTTGTAAAAGTGTGTATGATTTGAAATTGGTTGTCCTGCTATTCTATCCCATGTCTGTTGTTATCAGGGGATTAGTTAATTTGCTTCCGCATGTGCAATAAAATGATTGGGTTGGCGACGCGTCCTGGGAATATCGCAATTTTATTGACCACCGAGGGATGTGCGGGCGCTCGAGGTTCGGGGTGCGACATGTTACTTGTTGGAAATATACTACTACCGTATGGGTCCAAGAAAGGATAGACACTTTAGTTCCCCATGTGTAGGAGGCTTGGTGCCTCATTTTTTATGGGAACATAATTAGTCCTATTTGTGACTTCATCCCTCCGATGGATCCCGTGGGAGCATCGTAAAGGAATGGGCCAAGGATGGGGGGCCGTTTTTGGAGGATGCTCGACAGAGGAGTAAGACTATCCCAACCTTTTTGATCGTCGATGTGTGGAAATGAAGATAAGTAGCCCAAGAAGAGGATGGACATGTAATCATAACAACTTTTGATATGTGTATATGTATAAATACATGCTGCTTTTGTTTGCTTAGCTTATATACATGTTGCCCAACTTCCATGTTTGTTTTTGTAATCAAGATTAATATTTTTGGGACGATCGATGTGCCTGGGATATTGTTACTAACCTATCGGGTCACGCTCTTGTGCCAGAGGTGGGGTGAAGGTGTGGAAATTTTGGTATGAAAACTAATTGCAAATGTACTTATGACACTATTGTTGGTTGTTTGTTTATAAAACGAACAAAATGTGCTATTTTTATCCTACATAGGAAAATTAGGAGTAGATGGGCCAATTATTAAGTGTGAGCCTTTTCTATGTGTTCAAAGAAAAGATTGGGGTGTGGGTTAGACCCCACAATACTTGGGTGTGAGTGTGTGATTTAGGCGCATTTAGAACTTTGTGTGCTGCAGTTTAATTAAACACTAACTCCTTTATTTTTATTTTATTTCGTACGGTTATCTTATTAAACTTTGCTAGTTGAAAGGTTGCTTTTGTTCATTAAGTATTTTAGAAATTATGAAATTCGGAAATTTATTTATAAAAATATTATTTTTTATTATTTTTAATTATTCCGAATTTTATATGCCTTTTCAAGATAACATTTGAAATTATACTTGTTCAGTTTATAACATTTCATGAAAGATTCCGTTTGTTTACTTTGCAATCTTTCCTGAATGGTTGCATATGTTCACTTTGCAACTTCTCCTGAAATGATATCTTTGTTTGCTTTGCAAGCTTTGTTGAAGAGTTGCCTATATTCTTTAAGACTAATGTTTATATATAAGTCATTTCAAGTCTTCTTTCCAAAATTACAGCCATTCAATTGTTTCTTAGAGAGATCCTCTAAAAATACTAGAATTGCTGTCTGGTAATCTCATTTAGGACTTTATTGTATTTTGGAGGATATTTGCCAGTGACTATTAGTAACATTGTAAAGCAAATAAATCCTTAAAAAAAGTGATATCACGCCTCAAAATCTGATTTGATCACTCTATCCAATTTAAAATCATATTTTCCAACAACTGCATTTCAATCATCTTCCTAACTAATGCTTATAAAGTTGAATAATCCTCTTGAAGAATTAGGTAATGTGCAGGCTCAAATAAGACTATAATAGAAGTCTTTGAAGTTGACATGCTACTTTTAGGGAATTGGCGAATACAGTTGGGGATCATTTTGTGGCGACACTGTTTGCATTTAGTCTGTGTAGGCCAAGGCCATGCGTTCACTCATGTCCCTACTCGAAAAGAAAGGAAAAGCATGATGTTGACATATCTCTTATTCCTAGTCAAAAGTACCGTAGAAAATTATGGTCATTGATCTTAGCTAATCATATCTAACATTGTGTGCATTTGTGATGACACTGGTTGCATTTTGTCTATAGAGCACACATGTTCACACATGTCCATCTTCGAATTGAAAGGAAAGAAAGGTATGATGTTGATATATCTCTAGTTACTTGGCGAGAGCACCGTAGAAAATTATGGTCATTGATCTTAGCTAATCATGTCTAGCATTGTGTGCATTTGCACTAACACTGTTTGCATTTAGTCTATGTAGGTCAAGGTCATGTGTTCACACATGTCCCTATTCCAAAAGAAAGGAAAAGCATGATGTTGATATATCTCTGATTGCTCAGCAAAAGTAATGTCGAAAATTAGGATCATTGATCTTAGCTAATCATGTCTAACATTGTGTGAAGGCCTTGGGGACTATGACACCACATCTATCTATTAAGAGCCTAATATCAATAGATAATTCTTCAAAAATTCAATTATGATATAATAGATCCATATGCTCAACATTTCACGACTATTTTGCTAGGAAGACTAATCGTAAATGCACTCAAGCATCTTCCTAACACAATCCATAAAGTTGAATAATCCTATTGAAGAATTAGGTACCGTGCTGGCCCAAATACGACAACAGCAGAAGCTTTTGAAGTTGACATGCTGCGTTTAGGGAATTGGGGGATACAACTCTGGACATTTGGTGGTGACACTGTTCACATTTGATTTATATAGGTCAAGGTCACGCGATCAATCATCCTGGGCTTCTTCATCTAAATAAGAAACCATTTCTGTGGTGGCAAGGGTATACATTCTATGTGATTCATTTCTCTGCCTAGCACCATTTAGGCCTTTTGCGACTGATCAAATCAATCAGAAACTTTATGAACAAAAAAAAAAAATCAATCAAAAACTTATGGTCCTTCAATCTTTGAATTTTTTTAATGGAAGAAAGAGAAGATCAACTCTCTTTGGCGGGATTTTGGAGGCATAGCCTCCATATAGAGCTTAAACTATTGGCAAGCACGAAATCACATGGAATTACCATGCCGAGTAGACCGACTCCTAATGTGTCAATGATTCTAATGCTCGTTTGTTTCCGTCCTAGCACACCCACATGGCAGAATAATTTCTCTGAAAGTGCCTAGGCTACAGCTCATTACGAGTGAGCGTGGGTTAGTGCAAACATTATAACTCCCATGCCGATGAAATTCATGTCTTTTCGAAGTAATGCATTACGATTCGCATGAATAGAGAGTGGCTGCCTTACATCATCAAAGGACGTCATGGCTCCAACGGGACATCTTACGCGCGTGAACTTGAAATATATAGGACCAAATGGAGACGAGACTCGGCACAAAATGGCCCAAAGCCGAATCCTCACGTACCCACGATAAGATTCCAAGAATCATTTACCTTTACTGACATCCCTGGACATTGGGGGAAATCGTGCCAAATACTTGCTGACGAGTAAGATCTACCAATCCTATTGGGTCCTCGTCACGCCTAAAGTAAGGTTACTTGGCTGTGATAGTATTTATTCGAGTTTCCAAATAAGGAATAAGCATTCTGAAACTCTGTTTTAGACATCCAAACATGGAGTCCAAGCATCTTCCTAACACAATCCATAAAGTTGAATAATCCTATTGAAGAATTAGGTACCGTGCAAGCCCAAATACGACAACAGTAGAAGCTTTTGAAGTTGACATGCTGCGTTTAGGGAATTGGGGGATACAACTCTGGACATTTGGGGGTGACACTGTTCGCATTTGATTTATAGAGGTCAAGGTCACGCGATCAATCATCCTAGGCTTCTTCATCTAAGTAAGAAACCATTTCTATGGTGGCAAGGGCATACATTCTATGTGATTCATTTCCCAGCCTATCACCATTTAGGCCTTTTGTGACTGATCAAATCAATCAGAAACTTATGGTCCTTCAATCTTTGAATTTTTTTAAAGGAAGAAAGAGAAGATCAACTCTCTTCGGCGGGATTTTGGAGGCATAGCCTCCATATAGAGCTTAAACTATTGGCAAGCACGAAATCACATGGAATTACCATGCCGAGAAGACCGACTCCTAATGTGTCGATGATTCTAGTGCTCGTTTGTTTCTGTCCTAGCACACCCACATGGCAGAATAATTTCTCTGAAAGTGCCTAGGCTACAGCTCATTACGAGTGAGCGTGCGTTAGTGCAAACGTTATAACTCCAATGCCGATGAAATTCATGTCTTTTCGAAGTAATGCATCACGATTTGCATGAATAGGGAGTGGCTGCCTTACATCATCAAAGGACGTCATGGCTCCAACGGGACATCTCGCACACGAACTTGACCTATATAGGACCAAATGGAGACGAGACTCGGCACAAAATGGCCCACAGCCGAATCCACACGTACCCACGATAAGATTCCAAGAATCATTTACCTTTACTGACATCCCAGGACATTGGGGGAAATCGTGCCAAATACTTGATGACGAGTAAGATCTACCAATGGTATCCGGTCCTCGTCACGCCTAGCGTAAGGTTACTTGGCTGTGATAGTATTTATTCGAGTTTCCAAATGAAGAATGAGCATTTTGAAACTCTTTTTTAGACATCCAAACATGGAGTCCAATCATCTTCCTAACACAATCCATAAAAATGAATAATCCTATTGAAGAATTAGGTAACGTGCAAGCCCAAGTACGACAACAGCAGACGCTTTTGAAGTTGACATGCTGCGTTTAGGGAATTGGGGGATACACCTGTGGACATTTGGTGGTGGCACTGTTCACATTTGATTTATATAGGTCAATGTCACGCGATTTATCATCCTAGGCTTCTTCATCTAATAAGAAACCATTTCTCTGGTAGCAAGGGTATACATTCTATGTGATTCATTTTCCTTCCTAGCACCATTTAGGCCTTTTGTGACTGATCAAATCAATCAAAAACTTTATGACCCACTAAAAAAAAAAGAAAATCAATCAGAAACTTATGGTCCTTCAATCTTTGAATATTTTTTTAATGGAAGAAAGAGAAGATCAACTCTCTTTGGCGGGATTTTGGAGGCATAGCCTCCCTATAGAGCTTAAACTATTGGCAAGCACGAAATCACATGGAATTACCATGCCGAGTAGACCGACTCCTAATGTGTCAATGATTCTAGTGCTCGTTTGTTTCCGTCCTAGCACACCCACATGGCAGAATAATTTCTCTGAAAGTGCCTAGGCTCCAGCTCATTACGAGTGAGCGTGGGTTAGTGCAAACATCATAACTCCCATGCCGATGAAATTCATGTCTTTTCGAAGTAATGCATTACGATTCGCATGAATAGAGAGTGGCTGCCTTACATCATCAAAGGACGTCATGGCTCCAACGGGACATCTTACGCGCGTGAACTTGAAATATATAGGACCAAATGGAGACGAGCCTCGGCACAAAATGGCCCAAAGCCGAATCCTCACGTACCCACGATAAGATTCCAAGAATCATTTACCTTTACTGACATCCCTGGACATTGGGGGAAATCGTGCCAAATACTTGCTGACGAGTAAGATCTACCAATCCTATTCGGTCCTCGTCACGCCTAGCGTAAGGTTACTTGGCTGTGATAGTATTTATTCGAGTTTCCAAATAAGGAATAAGCATTCTGAAACTCTGTTTTAGACATCCAAACATGGAGTCCAAGCATCTTCCTAACACAATCCATAAAGTTGAATAATCCTATTGAAGAATTAGGTACCGTGCAGGCCCAAATACGACAACAGTAGAAGCTTTTGAAGTTGACATGCTGCGTTTAGGGAATTGGGGGATACAACTCTGGACATTTGGTGGTGACACTGTTCGCATTTGATTTATATAGGTCAAGGTCACGCGATCAATCATCCTAGGCTTCTTCATCTAAATAAGAAACCATTTCTATGGTGGCAAGGGCATACATTCTATGTGATTCATTTCCCAGCCTAGCACCATTTAGGCCTTTTGTGACTGATCAAATCAATCAGAAACTTATGGCCCTTCAATCTTTGAATATTTTTAATGGAAGAAAGAGAAGATCAACTCTCTTCGGCGGGATTTTGGAGGCATAGCCTCCATATAGAGCTTAAACTATTGGCAAGCACGAAATCACATGGAATTACCATGCCGAGAAGACCGACTCCTAATGTGTCAATGATTCTAGTGCTCGTTTGTTTCCGTCCTAGCACACCCACATGGCAGAATAATTTCTCTGAAAGTGCCTAGGCTACAGCTCATTACGAGTGAGCGTGCGTTAGTGCAAACATTATAACTCCCATGCCGATGAAATTCATGTCTTTTCGAAGTAATGCATCACGATTTGCATGAATAGGGAGTGGCTGTCTTACATCATCAAAGGACGTCATGGCTCCAACGGGACATCTCGCACACGAACTTGACCTATATAGGACCAAATGGAGACGTGACTCTGCACAAAATGGCCCACAGCCGAATCCTCACGTACCCACGATAAGATTCCAAGAATCATTTACCTTTACTGACATCCCAGGACATTGGGGGAAATCGTGCCAAATACTTGCTGACGAGTAAGATCTACCAATGGTATCCGGTCCTCGTCACGCCTAGCGTAAGGTTACTTGGCTGTGATAGTATTTATTCGAGTTTCCAAATGAAGAATGAGCATTTTGAAACTCTTTTTTAGACATCCAAACATGGAGTCCAATCATCTTCCTAACACAATCCATAAAAATGAATAATCCTATTGAAGAATTAGGTAACGCGCAAGCCCAAGTATGACAACAGCAGACGCTTTTGAAGTTGACATGCTGCGTTTAGGGAATTGGGGGATACACCTGTGGACATTTGGTGGTGGCACTGTTCACATTTGATTTATATAGGTCAATGTCACGCGATTTATCATCCTAGGCTTCTTCATCTAATAAGAAACCATTTCTCTGGTAACAAGGGTATACATTCTATGTGATTCATTTCCCTGCCTATCACCATTTAGGCCTATTGTGACCGATCAAATCAATAAAAAACTTTATGACCTAAAAAAAAAAAATTAATCAGAAACTTATGGTCCTTCAATCTTTGAATTTTTTTTTTTAATGGAAGAAAGAGAAGATCAACTCTCTTTGGCGGGATTTTGGAGGCATAGCCTCCCTATAGAGCTTAAACTATTGGCAAGCACGAAATCACATGAAATTACCATGCCGAGAAGACCAAGTCCTAATGTGTCAATGATTCTAGTGCTCGTTTGTTTCTGTACTAGCACACCCACATGGCAGGATAATTTCTTTGAAAGTGCCTAGGCTACAGCTCATTACGAGTGAGCGTGGGTTAGTGCAAACATTATAACTCCCATGCCGATGAAATTCATGTCTTTTCAAAGTAATTCATTGCGATTTGAATGAATAGATTGTGGCTGCTTTACATCATCAAAAGACGTCATGTCTCCAACGGGACATCTTACGCGCGTGAACTTGACCTATATATGACCAAATGGAGACGAGACTAGGCAGAAAATGGCCGACAGCCGAATCCTCACGTACCAACGATAAGATTCCAAGAATCATTACCTTTTCTGACATCCCTGGACATTGGGGGAAATCGCGCCAAATACTTGCTGACGAGTAAGATCTACCAATTGTTTTTCCCTCCTCGTCACGCCTAGCGTAAGGTTACTTGGCTTTGACAGTATGTATTCGAGTTTCCAAGTGAGGAATGAGCATCCTGAAACTCTTTTTTAGACATCCAAACATGGAGTCCAATCACCTTCCTAACACAATCCATAAAGTTGAATAATCCTATTGAAGAATTAGGTAACGTGCAAGCCCAAATACAACAACAGCGAAAGCTTTTGAAGTTAACATGCTGCGTTTAGGGAATTGGGGGATAGACCTGTGGACATTTGGCGGTGACACTGTTCGCATTTGATATATAAAGGTCAAGGTCACGCGATCAATCATCCTAGGCTTCTTCATCTAAATAAGAAACCATTTCTTTGGTAGCAAGGGTATACATTCTATGTGATTCATTTCCCTGCCTAGCACCATTTAGGCCTTTTGTGATTGATCAAATCAATCAGAAACTTTATGACTAAAAAGAAAAAAATCAATCAGAAACTTATGGTCCTTCAATCTTTGAATTTTGGGAAAATGTCATAAATAGTCCATATATTTTTACTCAATTTCCAATTTCGTCCCTGAACTTTCGATTGGCTCAATTTGGTCCCTGAACTATTGATAAAATGTCCGATCTAGTCCTTGAACTTTCGAATTGCTCAATTTGGTCTCTGAACTATTAATAAAATGTCCGATCTAATCCTTCAACTTTCGATCGGCTCAAGTTGGTCCTTGAACTATGATGAAATATCCGATCTAATCCTTATTCTTGTTTTTCTTTTCTTTTTTCTTTTTTTCCTTTTTTTTCTTCTTTTTTTTTTTTTTTCCGCTTTCCCTCTACCGGAGCCGGCGGAGGGCCAACATCCAGCGAGGGCCCCTTGCCGGCGTCCCTCGCCAAACACCGGCAAGGGGCTCTCCCTCGCAGATCTGGCGAGGGGCCGTCATCACCGGCGTCTGCGAGGGAGAGCCCCTCGCTCGCTTGTGAGGGACGCCGGCGAGGGGCTCTCCCTCACAGATGCCGGCGAGGCACCGTCCTTGTCGGCGTCTGTGCAGGGCTCTCCCTCGCCGACGCCGGCGTCTGCGTGGGGCTCTCCCTTGCCGGCATCGGCAAGGAGCTCTCCCTTGCAGACGCCGGCGAGGACGGCCCCTCGCCCGATTTGCGAGGGAGAGCCCCTCGCCAGCATCGGGTGAGGGGCTCCCTCGCAAGATCTGCGAGGGACGCCGGCGAGGGGCTCCTCGCCGGGCCGCCGGCCCTCTGCCGGCTTCGACAGAGGGAAAGCGAAAAAAAAAAGGAAAAAAATGAAAAAAAAAGGGAAAAAAAAGAAGAAGAAGAAAATTAGTAACGAATGATTAAATCGGACATTTTATCATAGTTCAGGGACCAACTTGAGCCAATTGAAAATTCAGGGACTAGATAGGATATTTTATTAATAGTTCATGGATTAAATTGAGCCATTCGAAAGTTCAGGGACTAGATTGGATATTTTATCAATAGTTCAGGGACCAAATTGAGCCGATCGAAAGTTTATGGACGAAATTGGACATTAAATGAAAATATAAGGACTATTTGTGACATTTTCCCTTGAATTTTTTTTTTAATGGAAGAAAGAGAAGATCAACTCACTTTGGCGGGATTTTGGAGGCATAGCCTCCACATAAAGCTTTAATTATTGGCAAGCTCGAAATCACATTGAATTACCATGCCGAGAAGACCGACTCCTAATGTGTCAATGATTCTAGTGCTCGTTTGTTTCTGTCCTTGCACACCCACATGGCAGAATAATTTCTCTGAAAGTGCCTAGGCTACAGCTCATTACGAGTGAGCGTCCGTTAGTGCAAACATTATAACTCCCATACCGATGAAATTCATGTCTTTTCAAAGTAATTCATTGCGATTTGCATGAATAGAGTGTGGCCGCCTTACATCATCAAAGGACGTCATGGCTCCAACGGGACATCTTATGCGCGTGAACTTGACCTATACAGGACCAAATGGAGACGAGACTCGGCAGAAAATGGCCAACAGTCGAATCATCACGCACCCAAGATAAGATTCCAAGAATCATGACCTTTTCTGACATCCCTGGACATTGGGGGAAATCGCGCAAAATACTTGCTGACGAGTAAGATCTACCAATCGTTCTTCGGTCCTCGTCAGGCCTAGCGTAAGGTTACTTGGCTGTGACAGTATTTATTCGAGTTTCCAAATGAGGAATGAGCATTCTGAAACTCTTTTTTAGACATCCAAACATGGAGTCCAATCATCTTCCTAACACAATCCATAAAGTTGAACAATCCTATTGAAGAATTAGGTAACGTGCAAGCCCAAATACGACAACAGCAGAAGCTTTTGAAGTTGACATGCTGTGTTTAGGGAATTGGGGGATACACTTGTGCACATTTGGTGGTGACACTGTTCGCATTAGATTTATATAGGTCAAGGTCACGCGATCTACCATCCTAAGCTTCTTCATCTAATAAGAAACTCTTTCTCTGGTAGCAAGGGTATACATTCTATGTGATTCATTTCCCCGCCTAGCACCATTTAGGCCTTTTGTGATTGATCAAATCAATCACAAACTTTATGACAAAAAAAAAAGAGAAAATCAACCAGAAACTTATGGTCCTTCAATCTTTGAATTTTTTTAATGGAAGAAAGAGAAGATCAACTCACTTTGGCGGGATTTTGGAGGCATAGCCTCCATATAGCGCTTAAACTATTGGCAAGCTCGAAATCGCATTGAATTACCATGCCAAGAAGACCGACTCCTAATGCATCAATGATTCTAGTGCTCGTTTGTTTCTGTCCTTGCACACCCACATGGCAGAATAATTTCTCTGAAAGTGCCTAGGCTACAGCTCATTACGAGTGAGCGTGCGTTAGTGCAAACATTATAACTCCCATACCGATGAAATTCATGTCTTTTCAAAGTAATTCATTGCGATTTGCATGAATAGATTGTGGCGGCCTTACATCATCAAAGGACGTCATGGCTCCAACGGGACATCTTACGCGTGCGAACTTGACCTGTATAGGACCAAATGGAGACGAGACTTGGGAGAAAATAGCCGACAGCCGAATCCTCACGTACCCACAGTAAGATTCCAAGAATCATTACCTTTTCTGACATCCCAGGACATTGGCGGAAATCGCGCCAAATACTTGCTAACGAGTAAGATCTACTAATCCTAGTCGATCCTCGTCACGCCTAGTGTAAAGTTACTTGGCTGTGACAGCATTTATTCGAGTTTCCAAATGAGGAATGAGCATTTTGAAACTCTTTTTAAGAGATCCGAACATGTAGTGCAATCATCTTCCTAACACAATCCATAAAGTTGAATAGTCCTATTGAAGAATTAGGTAACGTGCAAGCCCATATACGACAACATCAGAAGCTTTTGAAGTTGACATGCTGTGTTTAGGGAATTGGGGGATACACCTGTGGACATTTGGTGGTGACACTGTTCGCATTTGATTTATATAGGTCAAGGTCACGTGATCTATCATCCTATGCTTTTTCATCTAATAAGAAACCATTTCTCTGGTATCAAGGGTATACATTCTATGTGATTCATTTCCCTTCCTAGCACTATTTAGGCCCTTTGTGACTAATCAAATCAATCAGAAACTTTATGACCAAAAAAAAGAAAAGAAAATCAACCAGAAACTTACAGTCTTTCAATCTTTGAATTTTTTTAATGGAAGAAAGAGAAGATCAACTCTCTTTGGCGGGATTTTGGAGGCATAGCCTCCATATAGTGCTTAAACTATTGGCAAGCTCGAAATCACATTGAATTACCATGCCGAGAAGACCGACTCCTAATGTGTCAGTGATTCTAGTGCTCGTTTGTTTCTGTTCTAGCACACCCACATGGCAGAATAATTTCTCTGAAAGTGCCTAGGCTACAGCTCATTACGAGTGAGCGTGCGTTAATGCAAACATTATAACTCCCATGCCGATGAAATTCATGTCTTTTGAAAGTAATTCATTACGATTTGTATGAATAGTGTGGCTCCTTTACATCAACAAAGGACGTCATGGCTCCAACGGGACATCTTACGCGCGCGAACTTGACCTATATAGGACCAAATGGAGATGAGACTTGGCAGAAAATAGCCGACAGCCGAATCCTCACGTACCCACAATAAGATTGCAAGAATCATTACCTTTTCTGACATCCCAGGACATTGGGGGAAATCGCGCCAAATACTTTCTCACGGGTAAGATCTCCTAATCGTATTCGGTCCTCGTCACGCCTAGTGTAAGGTTACTTGGCTGTGACAGCATTTATTCGAGTTTCCAAATGAGGAATGAGCATTTTGATACTCTTTTTTAGAGATCCGAACATGTAGTCCAATCTTCTTCCTAACACAATCCATAAAGTTGAATAATCCTATTGAAGAATTAGGTAACGTGCAAGCCCAAATACGACAATAGCAGAAGTTTTTGAAGTTGACATGCTGTGTTTAGAGAATTGGGGGATACACCTGTGGACATTTGGTGGTGACACTGTTCGCATTAGATTTATATAGGTCAAGGTCATGCGATCTGTCATCCTAAACTTCTTCATCTAATAAGAAACTATTTCTCTGGTAGCAAGGATATACATTCTATGTGATTCATTTCCCCGCCTAGCACCATTTAGGCCTCTTGTGATTGATCAAATCAATCAGAAACTTTATGACCAAAAAAAAAAAGAAAATTAACCAGAAACTTATGGTCATTCAATCTATGAATTTTTTTAATGGAAGAAAGAGAAGATCAACTCTCTTTGGCGGGATTTTGGAGGCATAGCCTCCATAAAGCGCTTAAACTATTGGCAAGCTCGAAATCACATTGAATTACCATGCCGAGAAGACCGACTCCTAATGTGTCAATGATTCTAGTGCTCGTTTGTTTCTGTTCTAGCACACCCACATGGCAGAATAATTTCTCTGAAAGTGCCTAGGCTACAGCTCATTACGAGTGAGCGTGCGTTAATGCAAACATTATAACTCCCATGCCGATGAAATTCATGTCTTTTGAAAGTAATTCATTACGATTTGTATGAATAGTGTGGCTCCTTTACATCAACAAAGGACGTCATGGCTCCAACGGGACATCTTACGCGCGCGAACTTGACCTATATAGGACCAAATGGAGATGAGACTTGGCAGAAAATAGCCGACAGCCGAATCCTCACGTACCCACAATAAGATTGCAAGAATCATTACCTTTTCTGACATCCCAGGACATTGGGGGAAATCGCGCCAAATACTTTCTCACGGGTAAGATCTCCTAATCGTATTCGGTCCTCGTCACGCCTAGTGTAAGGTTACTTGGCTGTGACAGCATTTATTCGAGTTTCCAAATGAGGAATGAGCATTTTGATACTCTTTTTTAGAGATCCGAACATGTAGTCCAATCTTCTTCCTAACACAATCCATAAAGTTGAATAATCCTATTGAAGAATTAGGTAACGTGCAAGCCCAAATACGACAACAGCAGAAGTTTTTGAAGTTGACATGCTGTGTTTAGAGAATTGGGGGATACACCTGTGGACATTTGGTGGTGACACTGTTCGCATTAGATTTATATAGGTCAAGGTCATGCGATCTGTCATGCTAAACTTCTTCATCTAATAAGAAACTATTTCTCTGGTAGCAAGGATATACATTCTATGTGATTCATTTCCCCGCCTAGCACCATTTAGGCCTCTTGTGATTGATCAAATCAATCAGAAACTTTATGACCAAAAAAAAAAAAAAAGAAAATTAACCAGAAACTTATGGTCCTTCAATCTATGAATTTTTTTAATGGAAGAAAGAGAAGATCAACTCTCTTTGGCGGGATTTTGGAGGCATAGCCTCCATAAAGCGCTTAAACTATTGGCAAGCTCGAAATCACATTGAATTACCATGCCGAGAAGACCGACTCCTAATGTGTCAATGATTCTAGTGCTCGTTTGTTTCTGTTCTAGCACACCCACATGGCAGAATAATTTCTCTGAAAGTGCCTAGGCTACAGCTCATTACGAGTGAGCGTGCGTTAATGCAAACATTATAACTCCCATGCCGATGAAATTCATGTCTTTTGAAAGTAATTCATTACGATTTGTATGAATAGTGTGGCTCCTTTACATCAACAAAGGACGTCATGGCTCCAACGGGACATCTTACGCGCGCGAACTTGACCTATATAGGACCAAATGGAGATGAGACTTGGCAGAAAATGGCCGACAGCCGAATCCTCACGTACCCACAATAAGATTCCAAGAATCATTAACTTTTCTGACATCCCAGGACATTGGGGGAAATCGCGCCAAATACTTTCTCACGGGTAAGATCTGCTAATCGTATTCGGTCCTCGTCACGCTTAGTGTAAGGTTACTTGGCTGTGACAGCATTTATTCGAGTTTCCAAATGAGGAATGAGCATTTTGAAACTCTTTTTTAGAGATCCGAACATGTTGTGCAATCATCTTCCTAACACAATCCATGAAGTTGAATAATCCTATTGAAGAATTAGGCAACGTGCAAGCCCAAATACGACAACAGCAGAAGCTTTTGAAGTTGACAAGCTGTGTTTAGGGAATTGGGGGATAGACCTGTGGACATTTGGTGGTGACACTGTTTGCATTTGATTTAGATAGGTCAAGGTCATGTGATCTATCATCCTAAGCTTCTTCATCTAATAAGAAACCATTTCTCTGGTAGCAAGGGTATACATTCTATGTGATTCATTTCCCCGCCGAGCACCATTTAGGCCTTTTGTGACTGATCAAATCAATCAAAAACTTTATGACCAAAAAAAAAAAGAAAAGAAAATCAACCAGAAACTTATCGTCCTTGAATCATTGAATTTTTTTAATGGAAGAAAGAGAATATCAACTCTATTTGGTGGGATTTTGGAGGCATAGCCTCCATATAGCGCTTAAACTATTAGCAAGCTCGAAATCACATTGAATTACCATGCCGAGAAGACCGACTCCTAATGTGTCAATGATTCTAGTGCTCGTTTGTTTCTGTCCTAGCACACCCACATGGCAGAATAATTTCTCTGAAAGTGCCTAGGCTACAGCTCATTACGAGTGAGCGTGCGTTCGTGCAAACATTATAACTCCCGTGCCGATGAAATTCATGTCTTTTCAAAGTAATTCATTGCGATTTGCATGAATAGAGTGTGGCTGCTTCACATCGTCAAAGGACGTCGTGGCTCCAACGGGACATCTTACGCACGCGAACTTGACCTATATAGGACCAAATGGAGACGAAACTTGGCAGAAAATGGCCGACAGCTGAATCCTCACGTACCCACGACAAGATTCCAAGGATCATTACCTTTTCTGATATCCCAGGAGATTGGGGGAAATCGCGCCAAATACTTGCTGACGAGTAAGATCTACCAATCGTTTTTCCGTCCTCGTCCCGCCTAGTGTATGGTTACCTAGCTTTGACAGTATTTATTCGAGTTTCCAAATGAGGAATTGGCACTCTGAAACTCTTTTTGAGAGATCCAAACATTGAGTCCAAGCACTACGACCCAAACATGGAGTCTGAGCTCTATGCAGCTGCCATGAGAGGAAATGTGCCTTCTTTGCTTGAGTTGTTTGCAAAAGATGAGTTGCTTCTCGATAAAATCTTGACCAAAAAACCCGCTGAGACTCCTTTACACATTGCAGCCATGCTCGGACACTTGGATTTTGTGGAAGAGGTCCTAGCTCGAAAGGCCGAACTGGCAGGAGAGCAAGATTCTCACGGATCAACCCCTCTTCATCTTGCGGCAGCAAAAGGGTACCTTAACATCGTGGCAAGCTTGTTAAGAGTCAACCCTGATATATGTTTTGTCCGTGACAACTATGAAAGAAACCCTCTTCATGTTGCAGCCATGAAAGGCCATCTGGACGTGTTGGAGTACTTGGTCCAAGTGAGACGTGATGCAGCCCTTAGTGTTGTCAAACATGGACAGACGATCCTGCATTTATGCATGACACATAACAAACAAGAAGCTCTGAAACTTTTGATAGATATATTGGACGATGATAAGTTCATCAACTTGAAGGACGAACATGGCAACACGATTTTGCATTTGGCTGCTATTTCTGAAGAAACTCAGGTATGTTCATACAACCAATCCTTTGCATTGGTCAAATTCAGTGAGCTTATTAAGGCGATTGTAAGACATGTTAGGGATTGTATGGTAATGTTTCTATTCTTTTTTTGTTGCGGAGAACAGAAAAAAAAAGTGTTTATATTCCGGAGAACAGTTTTTGAATAAAAGAACGCGTTTGGTAACATTTGTTCTAGGAATAAAAATGAATAGAAACGCTTTTGGTATATTTTATTCTTTTTATTCTTTTAATTTTTTAATATTTTTATTTTATTTTTCCTTTCTTTTTTATTTTTTCTTCTTTCGGCCGGTCGCCGGCCTCCGACAACCGGCCGACGGGGTTGGCAGCCTCACCCAGCCACGGCAAGGCTAGCCGTGCTTGGGCGAGGCTCGGCCTCGCTGGGAGCTGGTGACGCTCCAGCGAGGTCGCCGGCCCTTGATGGCCGGTCGTCGGCCATGGCCGAGGCCGGCGACCGGCCAAAAAAAGAAGAAGAAAAGATAAGAGAGAGAAGAAGAAGTGTTTCTTCAAAATCGTTTGGAACAAAAAGTAAGTTTTTTTTTTGTTTCTTTTTTTTGTTTCAATTTCGTTCCTGGAACAAAAAAAAAAAAAAAGGAACAGAAACGCAACCAAACGCATTTACTTTCCTTTTTGTTCCCCGAAATAAAAAAAAAAAAATAAAGTGTAGTGTTCGAAAACGAAATAAAAAATAAAAACATGCGGCCGTTAGGGCGCGTTTGGTTGTGTTTGTTTAAAAATTGTTCAAGGAACGAAAATAGAAAAAAGTATTTACATTCAGGAAACAATTTTTGAACAAAAATACGCGTTTGGTAAACTTGTTCCGAGAATAAAAAATAAATAGAAACATGTTTGGTAAATTTGGATAATTTTTTTATTTCTTTTATTTTTTCTATTTTTTTCTTATTTTTCCTTTTTTTCTTTTTTCTTTTTCATTTTTTTTCTTCTTTTGGCCGGTCGCCGGCCAAGGCCTTGGCCGGCGACCGGCCGGCGAGGCCCGAGCTCGCCCAGCGGCGGGCGAGGCGCGGCCTCGCCGGGCCACCGCCAGGCGAGGCCGAGGCTCGCCGGCCGCTGGGCGAGCTCGAGGCCGGATCTGGGCGAGATCGAGCTCGCCCAGGCCGGCGCGAGGTCGGCCTCGCCATGGCTGGGCGAGCTCGAGCTCGCCCAGATCCGGCGAGGCCGAGGCTCGCCGGCCGCTGGGCGAGGTCGGCCTCGCCGGATCTGGGCGAGCTCGAGCTCGCCCAGCCATGGCGAGGCCGACCCTCGCCCAGCTACGGCGAGCCTCGGCCTCGCCGGGGGACGGCGAGCGTCGCCCTCGCCGGGGGCCGGCGAGCCTCGTCGTGGCTGGGCGAGGCCGCCGGCCCTCGTCGGCCGGTCGCCGGCCGTGGCCGAGGTCGGCAACCGGCCTCGGCCATGAAAGAAGAACAAGAAATAAAAGAAAAAGAAAAAAAAGTTTTACGATTTGTGTTCCGAAACAAGAAGCAAGTTTTTTGTTTTTGTTTTGTTTCTTTTTTTGTTCAGGGAACAAAAGAATAAAAAAGGAACAGAAACGCACACAAACGCGTTTCTTTCCTTTTTTGTTCCCAGGGAACAAAAAAACAGAAATTTTTGTTCTGGGAACGAGAAATAGAGTGCAGCCATGCAGGCCCTTAGTGTCCTAGAAATATTCGGAAGCTAAAAGGTCTCCATTTATAAATCATCGTAGGTTACGATATTTAAAAAAGAAGAAAGTCATTGATCCATATAATAAACTACAACTTTGCACTTCACGCTATTTTGATAATAATCTTATCTAGATCAGAAGGAACATAAAATCGGAGATAGCAAAAGAGTTTCAACAAGGGATAAGTATCCCTTTTGAAGGCATTAAATAATAGTCACAAAGACTAGGGGGCTGAAAAACGCTACTAGCAAAGTTAATCTTGAAAAATATGTAAAATGGATTGTCTAGTTCAAATTTGACCCCAATTGGTCTGGTGTTACTCCTCTGCAGACTATGCTCTTCTTGACTAATAAAGGAGTTAAACCAAACATTAAGAACTCCAAAGGTTTCACAGCACTCGCCCTACTAGAAGAAGGCAAAAGCAAGGAAAGAAAGAGGAAATGGCAAGACGAAATGCATAAGACGCTACTGGTGGCAGCAACGTTGCTAGCAACCATGACATTTCAAGCTATTATTACCCCGCCTGGCGGCTTTTGGGAAACAGATCAATATGAAAATGAACCTTTTCATAATGCGGGTGAATCTATAATGGCAGTTCAGTTCCCTTTTATATTCAAGAGTTTCATAATATGCAACACGATAAGTTTTATCGCATCACTTAGCATCATTCTTCTTTTCATAAGTGGTCTTCCTTTAAAGCAGCATCGGATCACCACGTGGATTCCAATGCTAATTATGTGGGTTGCGATAAGCTTCGCGACGTTAACTTATGGCCTCTCTGCATATGCCTTGACGCCAGCACTGAGGGAACAGAAAATTTCCTTTCATGCAATTAGATTTGCGGTGCTAACATGGCTTGGATTGATGGCTTTTCTTTTCCTGTGCCACTGTGTTCGTTTAATCCTGAAATTGGTACGCAAGGTTCTGAAATTCGTCCGCAAAGCCCCGACAGAACGCAGGCCAGATGATATGGTTTAGTGGCTGTATATAGCTGCAAATGTGTTTGTTGCAGAAGAAGCGCCTTCAGACCTAAGGCCATAAAAGAGAGATGCTATCCAGTCCATGTGTTGTTCAGTGTGCCGATTAGACAACTTAGCTACGATGTATTAGAGTATGGTATGTGCTTGTAAAACAGTAAATGTTTTAAGAGTGTTGAATTTATGTAAAAGATGGAGTTTAGATGTGTGATGAATGGCTGTTTTATTTGATTTGATTTGTGGCAGTTAAAAAAAAAAGAATGACTCATTGGATTTAAAGTCCAAAAATCTCAGCCATGGGATCAATTTATAATAGTGTAACCTGAACATATTAAAGTGGTAATTTATTGACAATTTAGGAAGTTTGTTCCAATGGAATTGCAAGTTTTACGATAAATTACAAAAAATTACGATAATCGAAAGGATTACTACTTATGGATAGGATCCATTGAATACAAATTTGAAGGATTATTTATGTAGATTTACTAAGAATAGGAAAATCAAAAGTAAAATTTAGGTTGCGTACATATCTTCATAAAAATTATAATCATTATGAACTTTTGAGCTTATGATAACTTGAGGTAATTTACTATATATAAAAGTAGAAAACTAACTACCATCTACAGGGACTTGCGACTGATTTACGATTATCGATGTCAATAATTGATTATAATTTGAGCCTCTTACGACAATTTCAAGTACCTTACTATCCCAATGGTTTATTACTATGTGATAGGAAATTTTTGTTTTAAACTGTATTAGCTCAATCACCACACAAAAGGGAAAGTACTAGTTAGACATGCGATAGCGATCGTGATATTTCCGGCAATTTATAATTGCTGGAGGTATAATTATTAAGGACAAGAACTACGAGTTATGACTAGTTGAGGAAAATTACACTTAGGACGATTATTTGGTAATTCCATCGTCGAGTTATGAAATATAAAAGTAAGTTATTACTAATAATGGAATAATACAAAATAATCAACTACCAATTTTGACTAATTGAAGAGAATAATAATAATGCTGGATAATTACTAGTGACGACATCCCCAAGTTATCTTGCTGTTCATATATTATCTTTCCCTTCTCCAATTTATCATCATTTCTTTTTGCTAATCATACCTTCGATTGCCAATTGGTTTTCGAACAGAAGTTGGGCAATCAAATTTATAGCAGGACCGCTGATTGCTCATTGTGCTTAATTTTTTCGCTAGCTCTAGATCATTTGTGACCATTTGGTAGGAAGCCTAATCGCAAATGCACTTATGACACTATTGCTCATTTCAAGCATCTTCCCAAATCAATTCATGAAGTTGACTAATCCTCCCGAAGAATCAAGTAATGTGCAGGCTCAAATAAGACCATAAGTTGACATGTTGCTTTTAGGGAATTAAGGGACATAATTGGGACCATTTTGTGGTGACACTGTTTGCATTTGGTCTATGTAGGTCAAGGTCACGCATTCGCACATGTGCATATACGAAAGAAAATGAGAAGAATGATGCTGATATGTCTTCCATTGCTCGATGAAGGTACCGTAGAAAATTATGCTCATTGATATTAACCAATCATGTCTAACATCATTTGAAGGCCTCGGGGATTATAACACTATCTATCTTTTAAGATTCTAATACCAATACGTAATTCTTCAAAAATCTACAAATCTGATATAGAAGATTCTTATGCTCAACATTCTTGCCGCTCAAATCGGCCAATCTAAAGTTTTAACACACGTGCACAAACATGCAAAAAGACAAACATGGGGCAAAAGCCATATGTGTGAAATGAATCCACTGACCGTTCAAAGGAATAGCCTCTGTATATAGATTGTATCCTCACACGAACTTGAAGAATCGTTTCCTTAGCTCACATCCCAAGGACCTTTGGATATACCAAGTGTGACATCCTGATGTTCTACTTTTGTTTTCAATTAAATAAGTTGGGCTTTTCATTGACGCGCCTATAGCATTTTTCTTTAAGTTGGCAACTCATGAGATAACTACTCTACCAGATGAAGCCGTTAAGGAATTTTAACGCTATAGACTCGAGAATTCGACCAGAAACTGACTACTCAACCATGCTAATCCACAAGGGTCAATACGGCAACGTCAAAATCGATTAGAAATTAGAGATATGTTGATTCGACTAAAATGTGTGATTAGTGTGTGGGTGATTCCACTCAATAGAAAAATTCTCGTCGAACAACACTAGACTAATTATTATGTCCTTTCTATACCATGTGTTCGTATTTGAAACTTCGAGATTTCCATGACAACCGAGAGTCGCCAATGTGTCGAAGATGTACATTGTGGCTTGAAAATAATCAACCACTGGTCAAATGCACCGAAAATTCCTAAAAGCTATCCTGTAGATTAAGACGCGCTAAAATTACGTCATATTGAAATTAACCGTCAATTTGAAACTGATTTTAGAAATTGGAAGTTTTGTCATGTCACAAGTTATTTTAGGAACGTTGATTCATTCTCGAAGATTTTTCTGCAAACCGAGATTTTCGGCAAAAAATCAAAGTATGGTTATTTTGGATCGGGAAATTCGTAGGCTTGCTTTTGGTCGCATTTTTGGGATATAGGTGGGTTCAATTGACGAGGAAAAATGTGAATTGGAGTGAGGACACATTGAATGAATTTATAGGCTTTGATTTGAGCTCAGTTGGATAGAAATTGAAGAGGATGGAATGGAATTGGAGAGGAAAGTGTCCAAAATTCGTAGCTCCAATGGGGGTGCAACATTTTAGCTTCTACCAAGGCTTGTTGGGGAAGATTGATGAAGGAAAAGAGGCTGAGGATAGGGCTAGACATGGTGGGGCAGCCACTTGAGGGCTTAGGATATTTTTGGTTGACTTTGGTGGCCATTGTCCCCTTGAAGCCAACAACCTTCCTTCTTCTTCTTTCTCAGCCTTTCTTTCTCCATTCTTGCTATCTTGAGAGCTCAAGAAACTGCAGGAACCCAGAGAAGCTAGCCCTTGCCCATCTGACCCCATTTTTCCCCCTGTTTTCTCCTCGTTCCAATTTCTACTCCAGCTGACTTTTTGGCGAAAATTCGAGTTAAAAGTTAACTTCCCAAACGAATTAGCTCATGCTCCATCCACCATCATCTCTAGGATATCCAAACCGTACTGGAGCACTTCGCGGCTCACCGGAACGAGTCACCGGCCATCCCGTCTGTCGACGAGAAGGAACCAGCCGCCAAACTACCTAGTTCCACCCAATTCTGCCTGTTTCAAGTTTTCTTCAATTTTTCTCCCAATTTGACCATTCTTTTGCCCATTCCAACCACCAGCAAGACCCCCTTGACCCTCGTGAGCCACCGATTGTCGACCACCCGCTCACCAGAGCTCCAATCGACCTGTTCTTCGCTGTTTCGGCCTCAACCTGCCATCGGTTCTTTTCTCGATTCAGCAAGCAGAAGCAAAAGCCAACAAGGGTTTTCAGACTTCGTGGTCCATCTCTGAGCCCTTCCTGGCCTTGGTTGGTGTCGCTGCTAGGAGGCTTATTGCCTGCCTTGGCATCGCCGTCGCCGTGGACTCACTAGAACGCTAAACTGGTGAGTTTACTCACTAAACCTTGCTTAGGAGGTTAATTATGATTAAGGGGTGTTTAGATTAAGCTAAGTATGGTTAGGTGGTTAGATTAGTTAATTGTTGATTAGATTAAGGGATGTGATTAGTTTAGTGGATAATTAATTAAGGCTAATTAGGTGATTAAAATAGTGTAATCTTGATTAAGTCCTTAATTAATTATTTAAACTAATTAATTATTTCGAATTTATAAATATTATTTTATTAAATTAAATTAAATTAAATTAAAATATAATTTATTTAATTAATTTATGAATATATTTAATTATTTATTATTTTTCAAAAATTAGACCAGGATAGTCGATGACCGAATTTCGTATTGATTGCATTGGTGTGTTCAGATTATGCAATTGATTGTTGGATTGTGCAAATTGAGTGCTGATTGTGAAAATTATGGTATTTATTCGGAAAATCCGTAGTGTTGGGTTTTGACATTAAAAATTGATTTTAAGTATTATATCAAATAGTAGGGTTTGAAGAAGGAAGGTATCAGTTTTTCTGGTTAAAATTGACCGTGTACCCACATACAACTATTTTCCGGATGTTTTTAATATAAAGAAAATATGCCAGGATTACTATTTTAATGGAGACATTTGAGTGCAATACACGGTGTCCTGGGTCGAGATTGATTGGTTGTGTGATTGGTTAAGAGAACCCGTTCCCGATTGAGTCAGATGGACAATACCCTATATGGGATACCCATTGAATGGGACTCGGGTCGTAGTAGATTCTGGACCTATGCTCCTTCTAGAAAGCCGTCTTTTAAAAGATGTCATCGTGCTCAATGGTGGTGAGACGACACCTGACTACGCCAGAAGACACCAAATTGATGAGTAGGTGGTGCCCTTGAAGGGCTTAATTAACAATTGGAACGCGTGATTGTTTGAGTTTGATGCGCCTGATTATGAGGCAAAACTATGTGGCATGGTATGGGACATGTCATAATAGTTTGCCCTTATAATCAGGACTCTTGTGATTGATTGAGTCGATGAGGCATTTCAATTGTTGTGTGCATTAATTATATGCAATTGTGATGTAAACTGTGCTGACGTGTAGGAAGGAATTGAGGCGAGGTAAGTCCTTTGTTCTAATTGTGTGGTTGTGTGGCTAGAGCACCTTGAGGTGTATTTCCTTCCTAATAAGGATTTAGGGGTTGGACTTGCTGAGATATTGTCTCATTGGTTATTGTATAACCATTTTCAGGTCCTCAGGTGGAGAACAGAAGCCCTGAGTCTGTGGAGGTGGAGTATGAAGAATCGGCATATGTGTCCGACTTGTATGCCGTAGGATAGTTTCTTTTTTAGAGTTGATCTTTTGTAGACTTTGACTAGACTCGTTTTGTACCAAAATCTAGTTGGTTATAAAAGTTGGCTTTTGTGAAATGTTACCCCTCTTTCCTATCCCATGCAGTTTGTTGTCAGGGGTATTTGTTTCACTTCCATATGTGCTTAAAAATGAATTGGGTCGGTGACGACACCTAGGAACGACACATTTGTATTGATCGTAGAGGGATGCGCGCGTGCTCAATGATCGGGGTGTGTGTGGCATCCCAAAAAAAAAAAAATCAAGGCAACCTCTAGATATATTAAAGTCTATGATTAGGTAATAAAAATTTGCCTTTGGGTTATGCCTTAGCTATTGACTTACTTTTAAGACCGAGTGTTATGTATCTTGTGTTCATGAGTTATTAAAATTAGTATTATAGGATAAGTTGATAAGGAGAATTTGTTCTTGGCTATTGCACCTCATAGATTTGATCCCTATAGTTTAAATGTTACAAGTTTTATGGCCATATGAAATTGAGAATTTTAAATTTATAAAAGAGGGAATTAAGATGAATTGTTAAAAAGTAAAATTGGAATTTATTAAGGTTTAACTTTAGGCCCAAGGGTATTGGACCTAAAGTGGGCCAAATTGGCTTAGCCCATGAAATCCATGAAGGGGGCTGCCGTCGACCACAAGGGGGGAGGAGCCAGCCCATCTTCAAGCCCATCATGCATGGGATTTGCCAAGTGGCAAAAAGAGAGCTTCGCCCATTGGCCACTTTGGGTGGCTCCTAATGATTGCAAATGATGGAATAAAAGGAAATAGAGAGAGAGAGAGAGAGAGAGAGAGAGAGAGAGAGAGAGAGAGAGAGAGAGTGACCAGTTTTGAGAGAGGGAGAGAGAGAGCGGTTGAGCGAGTGAGGGAACCGAGAGTGAGGAGGAAGAGGCCACGCGAAGGAGGAAGCTGCTCGTCCGCGCCCACAGCCGCCCGTGCGTCTGTCGTTTTCTGCCGTCGTGCTCGCCGTAGCTCGGTTTGGAGGCAAGTTAGATCCATTGATCTGCTCATGCATGTTGTATCTAGGATGTGCTAGTAAAAGGTGATGAATTTCGGATGCCTAGGGTGTGAATAACCGAAGTTGTAAGTGTGTTGTTTTGAAAATAGAAATCTGTTTTCGAGTAAACAGCCTGACCCAGAATGTTTTAGAGGTTTGCATGCGGGGTTTGAGTCGGATTTTGGTTTTGATTTCTTCATGAAAGTTGTAGAAACCATCTTAAAGTATAACATAATAAAATTTGGGACAAAATGGCTGATTTTTGAGGGTTGAAACCCTCCCTCTACGAAAATGCTAGATCTGAAACTGTTTTGTTGACCTCTTGGTGATTTTGTGTGTTGCTTGTAACTTTTTACTGAGAATTTCACTTTTACCTCTTCACGAAAGTTGTAGAGAACATCTTGAAGACTAACATAATCAAATTGGAGGTAAAACTAACAAGTTTAGCCTAGTGAAACGATTTTTCCTTTGAAGACGATAGATCTGGAAATGTTGTACTGAACTCCAGCGACTTCGTGGACTCTAAAGTGAATTTCCTTTGAGAATCTCACTCGGATCCCTTAATGAAAGTTGTAGTGGACCTCTTGAGGCAAAACATTTAAAAAAATTCAGAGGAAATGAAGGAAGATAAGTAGGTAAAATCTTGATTTTTCAGAGATGGCTAAACCTGGAATGTTCGGTACTAGGAACAGGGGCTTCGACCGTCCATAGTTAATTATCTAGGACGAATATGGCCTTGATGTCTTCATGAAAAATCTACCTTAGGGTCTTGAATATCACCTGGTAAAATTTCATAACTTTTGGAGCTCATTCGAGTATTTAAGTTAAAATATTTCAAGAACCGCGCAATCTGAAGTGTCCGAATTTTTGCAAGCTGTAATGTGTGAGCTATATCTTTTTGTGTGAAGTTCTTTTGGGAATTTGTTCTTCATGGAGTTGCTGCCTTTATGTCTTGAGTAACACATGTTCAGATTTCATAATTTTTGAAGATCATGTGGGTATTTAATTAATATGTTTTCTGAAATTGTGCAAGCTGGATTTTGGGTAGATTTCAAAAAGTCATGATGAATGGATTATTCTAAGTTGTATGGACCCCATGGATTATGTTGTCATAAGTGATTGGATCTTGCTGCTCATGTGATGATATTTGGAACTCCATATAAGAATCAAAATGCTGAAAATGATCTTGTTGCCATCATATCATATGCCATGTTGAAATTGAGCCATAAATGTGAATGTGAACTATGATAAATGAGAATGCCATCGGAGGTGTGAGCCGACGATGCACCGGGAGTGTCGGGATGCCCGGCCAGGGAGTCTAAATGCCGAATGCCCGGAGGGTGTGTGCTGGATGTCCTCAAGAGTTTCGAGATGCCTGGGATGTGGGGTTGCCGGAAGCCCGGAGGTGTGAGTCGGGGGATGCCTCGTGATGCTAGTTGGGGTACGAGATGCCCGGAGTGTGTGTGCTGGATGCCTGGAGGTGTGTGCTAGAGGTTCCTCACGATGCCAGGTTGGGTGCAAGCAATAAATGTGGGATGCAAATACTAGTCCCGGAAAAGAGAAATGTGGCGGCCCAAATTGAAAGAATAAAAATTAGAAATTGATTGAATCATGCATGGTATGGTAACATGTATGCATGAATGCTTGATGGTGAGTGCATGGATGTATATGCCCCTATGGCATGATGGTATATGCATGAATGCTTGATGATGAGTGCATGGATATATATGCATATATGGTATGATGACATGTGTAGGGCTGCAAGGTAAGTAATGCTTGGATGTATGAATGATATGAACCATACTGTGATGTCGTGATTGTTCTGTGTGAGGCATTGAGTAGTTTACTGGATCTTTTACCTGCTGAGTGGTTGTATTCACCCCTTTGGGGACCAACATTTTAGATTAGAAAGATGCCGCTCCCTATTGTCACGCGGGGCACCTTCTATGGCCTCCCATTTGATGTGGAGGTAGAGTGTACGGAGATCGACTACATTACCATCCCTGGTCTGACGTTTGTGCGAGTGTGAGTGCTGGTCATGTACGATGTGGGCCTGGCTGAGGGCCCAGTCATTCAGGAGTTTCTGTCAGTTCATGTTCGCCGAGATGGAGTCTTTAGGGGGATGTTGCCGCCACCACCGCTCGACGCGCCAGGATGGGTGTGATGGCCGCGTGAGGGGTAGAGAGCTGATGTTTCTTTTTGGGATTAGCTGACACTGATAGATAGAGGATGACATGTGATCGAATATAGGGGTCGAGATATCTTTTGGGTTGTAGCCAAGTGGTAGTTAAAAAAATCTTGGCTTTTCTTTTTGGTTGTACCGACCCAAAAATCCATCATGAAAATATGTAAATAAAAGTGGCTCGGCTTTATCTTTTCCTATGGTGCTTAGTGGTGTGCATTGTATCATGATAGTTGGAGGGAGAGATGATGATATTTTAATTATGCTTCTGCTAATAAGTTGCGCTGGGACCGCTTTAAAAAAAATGCCTATGAACTGCAATGCTTCTATTAAGAGATGTAACTAGCGTTCATTAGGTATAACAATCGGTACCTGTGGCGACCTTAGGTGTTTCGGGGTGCCACAACGTGACATCCCCATTTAAGTGGTATTAGAGGAAGTTTGTGTTTGGAGTGATAAGGTGCGATGAGTCATGGTATAGTTAGTAGGAAATGCCACTTTAATATGCTGATGCACGTGAGTGATAGCTGCTTGGTAGTTTATTTGTGTGATCACTCAAATTCTAATATGGTATTAGAATTGGAAAATATGTGTCTATAACGAACCTATAGCATGAGTGATTAGGTGCAGAGGACTCCTAAGAAGAGGACCATAGCACTTGTGACTCAAGGTAGGACATTGACAAGGGTCGGTACTTGAGGAGGTTGTGGCAAAGCGCAGGCTGAAGCCAGCTAAGTAGAGTAACACCACCTTTAGTCGGTGCTGGTGTAGCAGCATCTAGTGATTCGAGAATTGTCGGGATCATAGAAGTGCTAGAGACGTTGGGAAATTGAATGGAGCAGCATGCCCAGAATCAAGCCGCCACCATTACCGCCACCGCTACTGCTGCTGCTAACGCTATTGTTGCTGCCGTCGTTGATGCCACTACTATCGTAGCCGTTGCCACAGCCGCTACCGCACCTATTGTCACACCTGCTGAGATTCCACCTGGAAACGTGGTTGTCATGAGACCGATGTATAAACTGGTGGAGTAGTTCTTGAAGCTGAACCCGCTAAAGTTCACTAGCATAGGAGATTCTGAAGCTACAGCCCTCTGAATCCAAGAGTTGGAAAAATGCCTTTGCACTGTTGATGTGCACCGAGGCAGAGAAGGTCGTCCTTGCAGTCTATCAACTGAAGGGGATTGTAAGCACTTGGTGGAAAGCCACAAGGGGAATAGTGTTCGCTGAAGGTCCAGAGTGGAACTCCTTTGTCGAGGTTTTCAACAGCAAGTACTTCTCTAACAGTGCTAGGGAACTGAAGCTTGCTGAATTTTAGCGTCTTTGCCAAGGTACAATTCCAGTGGATTAGTACGAAGCGAAGTTCGCTAAACTGTCGCAGTATGCCCCTAGATTGGTCGAGGATCCAAAAGACAGAGCTAGGAGATTCAGAGATGGACTCAAACAGGAGTTGAGGAGTCCATTGGTGTGGTTCAATTTAAAGGGCTACAACGACTTGTACGAACAGGCCCACACGATAGAGAGATACTTGAGTGAACAGACTGCTGCGTCTAATTCAAGGTTTGGGTCTAATCGAGATGGGAATCGATTTGGGAAGAGACCGATGACAAGAGGAAGATATCCTATTCCACCCAATAGGAAAGGTAGGATAGGAAAGTCAGCAAGCCAGTTTAGAGTGTGTCGTTCCTGTGGAGGACATCATGGATTAGCCCCATGCCTAGCTAGGATGGGTGCTTGCTTTGTATGTGGCTAGTAGGGTCACATAGCCAGGAATTGTCCCAAAAGACCAATGGGACAGCCGTTACCGCAGCCACCACCGATGGGTCAAATCCGAGGAGTCGCGCCACTAAATGCACCGCAGGGTGGATTGAACCGATCTCCAGCTCAGGGAAGGACATACACTATCACTAGAGGTTAGGTTGAGGATGCACCTAATGTGATCATAGGTACGGTCTCGTTGAACAACCACATTGCTTTTGCTTTATTTGACCTTGGAGCTACTTATTCATTTATAGCTGAGCAGTATGTTAAGTTGGTCGGATTGATTCCTGAGTTGTTAGAGTCAGTGGTTAGTATATCTACACCACTAAAGGATAAACTGTTAGCTACAATAGATTGTCCTGGTTGCACATTAGCGATTAGTGAGCGAGAGGGGAAGATAGATTTGATAGTCCTAGCCATGTATGATTTTGACCTGATTATTGGCATGGACTGGCTCACCAAGCAAAGAGCTAAGTTGAATTGCTATCGCAAAAGGATTCGGTTTAACCCATTGGGGGGGTGAGAGCTTCATGTTTATTGGGAGTTGAGGAGGACCCTCGATTACCTTAATCTCATCGCTTGAGGCAACCCGCTTGTTAGATGAGGGTTGCCAAGGTTACCTGGCAACTATCGTGGATACGACAGTTGAAGAGTAGAAGATAGAAGATGTTGTAGTGGTTCAAGAATTTCCAGATGTATTCTCAAAAGAATTGTCAGGTCTGCCGCCAGAAAGAGAAATTGAATTCGTGATTGAGTTAGCCCCCGGGACAAAGCTAATCTGTAAGGCTCCTTCCCGGATGGTGTTGTTAGAATTAAAAGAGCTAAAGGTACAGATGCATGAGTTATTGGATAAGGGATTCATACATCCCAGTGCATCACCTTGGGGAGCACCAGTTCTGTTTGTAAAGAAGAAGGATGGTTCATTGCGCCTGTGCATCGACTATTATCAACTCAATCAGGTGATGATCAAGAATAAGTATCCATTGCCGATGATCGATGACTTGTTTGATCAGTTACAAGGAGTGTCGATATTTTCAAAAATCAACCTGAGGACATGATATCATCAGTTGAGAATCAGAAAAGAGGATATACCGAAGTCAGCATTTCGTACTCGGTATGGTCATTACGAATTCACAATCATGCCGTTTGGATTGACGAATGCTCTAGCTGCTTTTATGGATCTGATGAACCAAGTGTTCAAAGAATATATGGATCAGTTCGTGATCATGATCATTGATGACATCCTGGTGTACTCTAGAAGTACAGAGGAGCATGAAGGGTATTTGAGATTGGTACTGCAGACACTTAGGAATCATGAGCTATACGCTAAGTTTAGCAAGTGCGAGTTTTGGTTGACTTGTGTTGCTTTCCTAGGTCACGTGATTTCAGGTGAAGGAATCTCCATGTACCCATCCAAGATTGAAGCAGTGATCAACTGGCCAAGATTGACTATAGTGACAGAGATCAAAAGTTTTTTTGGTTTAGCAGGGGATTACAGACGGTTCGTGGAAGGGTTTTCAGCATTAGCCTCACCTTTGACTCAACTGCTAAAGAAGGAAGAAAAGTTTGTGTGGACAAACAAATGTGAGTGTAGTTTCCAAGAGCTTAAGCAGAAGTTGACTACTGCACTTGTGCTGACCATTCCATCTGGTACTGGAGGATATGAGATCTACAGTGATGCGTTGGTTAGAGGATTAGGTTGCATATTGATGTAACATGGCAGAGTTGTTGAATATGCGTCCCATCAGTTGAGATCTCATAGGCTGAATTATTGGACATATGACTTAGAACTTGCAGCAATTATTTTTGCTCTGAAGATTTGGAGACATTATTTGTGTGGAGAAAGATTCCAGATCTTCACAGACTATCAAAGTCTCAAGTACCTATTCTCTTATAAGGAGTTGAATATGAGACAGTGTCGTTGGATGGAACTCCTGAAGGATTATGATTGCGACATCTTGTATCACCTTGGAAAAGCGAACAAGGTCGCCAATGCTCTGAGTCGGAAGTCTTCAGTGTCACAGATGGTACTCAAGGAATAGATCTTATTCGAGAGAGCTCGGGATTCGATTTTCAAGTTTGAGGTAGGCCACCTTTCAAGTTTTATGGCCACCCTCAGAATTGAGCCGTAAGTGTAGATCAGAATCAAGACACTTCAACCAATAAATCCAAAGATTCAAAAGATCCTACAAGAGGATACTAATAAGAAAAAACCTGACTTTCATATTTCTGATGATGGAACACTAAGGTTCCAAGGATGATTGTGTGTACTTGACGATGCAAAGCTTATGGAGGAGATCTTATCAGAAGCTCATCGTAGCAGTTATAGCATTCATCCTAGCAGTACGAAAATGTATTAGAATCTGCGTCAACACTATTGATGGTCAGGTATTGTTGACACCTATTTTTACAAAAAAAAAAAAGAGAAGAAAGAAAATCAATCAAAAAGTCAATAAATAAAAAACAGTCGAGTTGGGCCGGATCTGGCCTTGGCTCAACCCGCCCACCTTTTTTTTCTTTATTTTCCCCCCCGCGGCCCAGCCTCTTTTCCCCCCGTCGGCCTGGCCCGCGCCCCATCCTTCTCCCTCCTCCAGTCTTCGTGCAAGACCTGCAGAAGACAGAACATGAGGAAGCCGAAGAAGGATCTACAGAGGATCATCAACTGCGATTTCAGAAAAATGGAAGCAATGAAAGCTTGGCTACAGCGTGGTAGCACCTGCAGTTAATGAAGCCCAAGAAAACATGCAGCCGTTGTAGCTGAATACAGACCGAACTCAGTCCCAAAGAGAAGACTGGCTGCAAGCATACATAGAGGCAAGGAGGCTGGACTGACCGAGGAAAATTAGAGCTGAAGATGGAAAGGAAAGAGAGCTGGCTTTGTGGACTAGAAAAAGGCATTTCGGATAAATCCAAAGATTCAAAAGATCCTACAAGAGGATACTGATAAGAGAAAACCTGACTTTCATATTTTTGATGATGGAACACTAAGGTTCCAAGGACGATTGTGTGTACTTGACGATGCAGAGCTTATGGAGGAGATCTTATCAGAAGCTCATCGTAGCAGTTATAGCATTCATCCTAGCAGTACGAAAATGTATTAGAATCTGCGTCAACACTATTGATGGTCAGGTATTGTTGACACCTATTTTTACAAAAAAAAAAAAAGAGAGAAGAAAGAAAATCAATCAAAAAGTCAATAAAAAAAACAGTCGAGTCGGGCCGGATCGGCCTTGGCTCGACCCGCCCACCTTTTTTTTTTCTTTATTTTCCCCCTCGCGGCCCAGCCTCTTTTCCCCCCGTCGGCCTGGCCCGCGCCCCATCCTTCTCCCTCCTCCAGTCTTCGTGCAAGACCTGCAGAAGACAGAACAGGAGGAAGTTGAAGAAGGATTTGCAGAGGATCATCAACTGCGATTTCAGAAAAATGGAAGCAATGAAAGCTTGGCTACAGCGTGGTAGCACGTGCAGTTGATGAAGCCCAAGAAAACATGCAGCCGTTGTAGCTGAATGCAGACCGAACTTAGTCCCAAAAAGAAGACTAGCTGCAAGCATACATAGAGGCAAGGAGGCTGGACTGACCGAGGAAAATTAGAGCTGAAGATGGAAAGGAAAGAAAGCTGGCTTCGTGGACTAGAAAAAGGCATTTCGGATGGACACGAAGGGAAAGGAACCAACGACGGTTTTAAAAGAAAACAAGAGCAAAATAGTAAGGGAAAAAGAAAACACCAGCACAAAACAGAGCGAGAGAGAGAACCGAGAGAGGGGCGAGGGTGAGACTAGAGTTTTTTGGAGATACAGAGAAAGAAAGAGAGAGAGGGAGCCCGAAGGAAAGCCTCGCCGTCGTCAGTCATCCGCCTGAGATCTGCTGTCCACCGCGATCCTTTCCCATTAAGCTAGGTAGGAGCACCCCTCCCGTTGGAACTTGTTTGAACCATTAGAAATTTTTGACCAAAATCTCGACAAGACGAAGTGAGTTTAGGACGATTCGTGATGTTTTGAGGCTAATGCATCGTGCTTAGGTTGAGGAGTGCTTCCGGTTTGAACCCAAAACTCGAGTTCATGAATGCATACCAATTGCTCGACTTTTGCTCGAATGAAGCGTGAAACATTTAGGAACACCGAACTTGAGTATGGGATTTTTAAGTGAAATCGTTGTAAAATAAGACGGCTCCAGTATGAAACACATCTATTTAAGCTTGTATGCATTATCTATGGCTCGAAGGTTGCAATAAATCTCGCTCTAGAACATGTTTGTTAAATCGCATATTGACCGTTTGATAGAATGCCTGAGAGAAGGCCGCAATATCTATGCATGTTAGAGCTCAAGATCAATTCACGTTTTGTCCTGTATTGGTTGGATTTGGTTTAATATTAATATTTTCTCTGTCTCTATGAACCATTGTGGCTCAGCCACATTTTGATCCAACTGGAAGTCGAGACTTGTTCCTTTTGTTAGTCCATACGTATGCCAGGTTTGAGTGAACTAATGTTACTGATTTCGGATGCTTTTTGACGATTTCCTGGAGTCTGGCGATGAGTTCAAGTCCTGAAAGTCGTTAATATCATTCCCCCAGTCCATGCTCACCACACGTTTGACAATATGTCCAATCCAGCCTAGGCGCTTGCATTACCGATTCCCAGTTATTCTTGAACACGTATAGGTAGGTTTCACGTGTTATAAACATCTTGTTGTCTGTTGGTCTTCATTTGCATCATTAGACAAAATCTAGACATTCACCTTTTCTTTTCTTTTTGTTTCATTTTGTGCTCTTACTATTTGTTTTGCAAATTTTTAACGTGTCTTGGTGGTCCTCGTGGATGAGGAAGTGCTCGGAGTCTAAGATATTCTGTTGGGTTGTCTCTCCTGTCTGCACACTCTATACATTCGCTATTTTGTGGTCATAAGTGGGAGGTGTCGGCTGCCAACGGTGGTTGAGATGGTCGGTTTGCACTCCTTCAAAAATACGTGATCTGCAATGAGTTTCCTTGACATTCGCTGCGTTATATTCATTTTCCGTTGGACACTTGGATACTTTGGCCATAAATAACGAATGGCTTCGGATGGGCGATGGTGGTGGTAAACAACGAGTTCAGCCGCTGTTTTGCTTATGGTACTCGGAGTGAGAGAATGGGTCGGGCGTTCGGCGATGGAGGCCTCGGAAAGAAGGGCCGATTTCGGGTGTGGGAGGAAATTATCAAAGAAGAAGAAGAGAAAAAATGGGTGTTAAAAGTGAAAAAGATAAAAGGAAGAAGATGACGCTCGCAGAAAAGAACGTGTAGAGGAGTAGACTAAAGGGGAGGAGAAAAATAAAAGTAAAAGAAGGGAAAAGAAATAGAAAAAATAAAGAAAAAATAAAGAAGGGAGAAAGTGGCTTCGGGAATAGGAGTCGCTGAAAAAGGAGGGAAATGCGGCGAAGAAAAGACAGGAGCGGTGAAAATTAAAAAAAAATGTAAAATGAAATTAAAAAAATGATGAATAAAAAAATATGTATATTTTAACTTTTAAAAAAATATTTTTTATCTGATATGGGTCGGACGTGGGCTCAGATTGGATCAATGGGTTAGATTGGTCCTATTAGGTCTGAATCCTTATTTTTCCGAATAAAATAATATTAAATATTAAAAATACATTAAAAATTCAAAAATTTTCAAAAAATCAAAAAAATTCGAAAATAATAAAAATTCAAAAAAATCCCGAAAATTCAAAATTTCAGAAAACACTGAAAAAAATATTTTTATTAAAAAAATTAATTAAAATATTTAAAAATTAAAAAATATATTTTTGAAAAAAAATTCGAAAATTAAAACATGTAGGGTTTGGTTAAAATTGTTGTGTTTTGCCTTTTTTTTTTTAGCGTAATTAGGCATTTATTTTCTTGTACCTTGATTATATTACATGTTTAATTCGCATATTTGATTATATTTGTGGATGTTTAATCGGACGTGCTCAATTTTACTGCAATTAAAACTTTGGTAGCTATGATTGTTACCTTAATGATTGCGCACCAGCATGATCACCTCGAATGTTAGTGGATAAATATAAAATCAATCCAAACTGTTTGACAAAAAAATTTTCTGTTAAAATGAACAAGATTAGATACCAAAAGGACACTAATTGGTCAATTAGTGTAATCAAGTCTTCGATCCTAGATTCTCTGGTTGCGTAGGAAGTGAGGCACACTCTCATGCCTTACTTGGTTTCTAGCCGACCCCAATGGGCTAGTGGCGACTCCTTTTGTGCAAAATTTCTAAAAAGTATCCTAATGTCACGCGAGGTATGGGCTTGGGAGAGCCCGTGCTTAATTATGGGCCTTAGGTCGGTCCCTTAGGCAATACCCCTAAACCTGTTCCCTCCCCTTGAGGGTAGGTCGCGACAGCTTGGTGACTCCGCTGAGGAATGGTTTTAGACCTTAGAGGACTTAGGCTGAAATCGATCTTGTTCAAAAATATTATTGTTTGGTAGTGAGGATCTGAGGTACATCCTTAACAGGTCGATCGTTTAATGTTCATGCTTAATGGGAGGTATAAGGGGGGAGTGATTGCTAACCCTTGTTTTGCAGGGGAGGTGTAGGAATGAATGGTTTATTTATGCATGAAGTGCTGATTGCTTATCAATTGTCATGCCTGTGTCCCCTGCATTGCACTACACCATAACACACATAACCTGCCACCAGACCTAGGTCGCATAGGATCACCTAGGATGGTGTTAAGGTGGATACCACTCCGATTACAACCGTGTAGTACGAGTCGCCCACCTTAACCCCGAAATTTCTTTCTTCATGTCGAAGGTACCCACCTCGGTCTGCAACCGCGTGACACGGGTCGGTTCTTTAACGAAGTCGGAGTCAGGGGTAACTCGACCTAGCCACGACCTTGCTAGTTCAATCTGGTGATCCTATGGTTCCATTTTGAGCCATTTAGAGTAGAAATCAAACTACCGTCCATGCGTATGTCTATGTCATTGGCTTTGCTACTCAATGAGTAGGGTAAGATTTTCGAATTCTTTTCTTCGCAATTTACTTATTCGCTTTCTTTTTTGGTCGGTTCATGGCAAATTAGGTTGATCGTAACTGTGAGTAATACACGATGGGGATACCTGAGATTCACATCATTGCTGCCTTGAAAGCCGAGCTTCGCACATGGTGGGATAGACTAGACTTGATTGGCCATGATTGGGTGCGATCCTATGTCGGACGATTACTTCCCTTCTTAGAAATAGAAACTCATTATGGTGCGGTACAAGTGTTGGCATATGTTTGGTGTCCCGAGACTTGCACGTTCATGTTCGGTGACCATGAGCTCACTCCCACCTTGGAGGAATATGGCATAGCCATTGGGAAGCCCTTAGTGTCGGAGTTAATTAGCCTACCTATAGGAATTGAGCACACTTTGACTTTATCTGAGTTCCTTAGAGTTAAGGGAGATGATGCGAGAAAAGTTTTGAAAGCCAATTGCAAAGCCTACCCGTTTTCATTCCTAAATGAGTTTTTTCAAAACGCCCCATCTTTCCAAAAGAATATGATCTTCTTATTAGCCTTCTTTGGGTTCGTGATATTCCCACATCATAGGAATGCTATTAATCCCTCCGTGGCATAGGTAGTTCGTGAGGTGTGTATGGGAAGGGGTTTTATTAATGTCGTCCTAACTGAAACCTTTCTTTCCCTTACCCACTTTAAAGAAAACAAAGACAAAGTTTTTCATGCCCGCTTGATCTTTTGCAAATTTAGTTCTTCTCTCACATTAAGGGGTTCATAGCTTGATGACTGTGAACGACATTTCTGACTCTAGCCACCCTATCTTGAAGTTTAAAGATAGGAAAATGTTTGTCCCTGATTATCATTATTCCAAGTGGTTAGCTTTCATGACCAACCCCGGACCTGAAGATTTCCAATGGCATGCCAAATGGCTTCGAGTTCAAGAAGCGCGGTTCATGTGTGGACTTACTGGACCTATTCCTTTGTTGGGAATTACCGGATTCACTGAGCATTACCTGACCCGGGTCGCCCGCCAGTTCCAAGAGGTTCAACAACTTTCACCAACAATCCAAGAAGACCCGCTTAGGATAGACTTCCCTGACAGATGCCAAGATCATGAGGACTCCATCGCATTAGTCACGTCGATGTGGATATGTGCCACCCTCGGAAGCTGATATGGCCTAAAGAGGAGTTGGAAGGGCAAGAGAAGACCTATTATGCCTCAATGGAGTACATCCTTAGGCACAAGATCCCAAAGAGCCTATGCCCGAAGATTCCTGACATGCCATTAAAGGCCACCCACCGAGTCGAGATCAAATGCCTCAAAAGGAAGCTCGAAGAAGCCAATGAGCGTGCCTCGAGGCTGACCCGAGTTAGTGGGGCTGCCACAAGCAGAGGTTGTCCTCGTTAGTTAGATTAAGTCAAGTGCGATATGTAATGGGCCCATGCCCACATATGTTACAATGTTAAAGAGTTTGTCTCATGTCGCAATATCGGGAGATAAGAATCATGATTAGCTTAGTTGTTTAGGGGATCCCCCTCATGCCTTCTCCTGCGTTATGTAGTAACCTTATTTTCAATGAAACAAACAAATTGGGGCGATTAGATCTTTGTCATGGATTGACCGCTTAATCATTACTCCATGCTTATATATGCTTGTCTATCCTTGTTCAGGTACTAACATGTTGTCTGCTTTCGTTCGACTGTTAACACGGCTAAGAGGAGATCTCCAATTCGTACTCGTGCAAAGGCCAGGATGGAGAATGAAGATGTCAGCATACGCGTGGCCAACGTGGAGAACCAGCTGGCTCAATTCACTGCATTGATGGCCGAGATAAGTCGAAAAATCAGTGAACCTCCAATCACGACCGTAGCTAGAACCTCCACTCCCGTTTTTTCAGGACACACTCCACCCTCAGCTGGAGAGCCACATGTCACCGATCCTGCTGAAAAAGGTGCTTCTAAGGAAGCCCCTTCTGTTACGCCCGTAATCGTTAATCTGGATCCTCCTCCAAAGGAGGGATTTTTGCCATTTGCTTCGATGAAGAAAGTGCAAGACGCTTGGCCAAAATGGAGGAGTGACTTTGTGCCCCCCCCAAGGATATGAGATGAATGGAGTGGACAAGCTAACCCCATATGCTAAGGTGAAGGTACCCGAGAATTTCAAGGAGCCAAAATTCATGATAATATGATGGCATTGGCTGTCCTATAACCCACCTCAAATACTATTTGAGGAGGATGGCTTGCTACTCCGACAATGTCCCGCTCCTCATACATACATTTCAAGATAGCTTAGACGGTGATGCCTTGCCGTGGTTTATTACACTGGATATTGAAGAGCTCACTAGATGGGACGACCTCGCTGACAAGTTTTTACAGCAGTATAAATTCAACTCTGAGATTGTCCGTACAAGAGAGGAGCTGGTTCGGATGGAAAAGAAGATGAATGAATCGTTTAAAGCGTTCGCCTAGAGGTGGAGAACGATGGCATCACAAGTGAAGCCTCCATTGAGTGAGAAAGAAATGAGGCAGCTTTTATTGAAGACTTTGCCATCTGATTATTTCCAGGGATAGTATACTCTGGGTGCCAAACATTTTCACAGCTGGTGGAGGTTGATGAAGGGTTGAATGGGCGATAGTTGATGGAAGAATATCTACTGGGAATAGCAAAAAGTTCCCAACAAGGAAAGACAAAGAGACGGCAATCGAAGTGGCATTTATCTAAGAACCATCTGTGCCTAAATTAGTTTTAATGCCTTCACAAAAGCCTAAAGCCATGCAAGGAAACGTGTCACGGGGATTTGCCGGAAGCAAGAAACTTCCCCGAACGGAATTCACACCTCTACCTCGACCTCTATCGAAATTGTTACCTATCCTCCTCAAAAAGAGATTGGTAGCCATAGAGGTGCCTAGAGACAATCCCCCAAGATTCCCGGGGTTCGATGTGACCAAGGCATGTGAATACCACATGGGAGAAAATGGGCATGACACCGATGATTGTTTCACATTGAAATGGAAAGTTCAGCAACTATTGGATAAATGAAAGTTGACCTTCAAAGAAGCTACGCCCAATGTGCAGCAAAACCCTTTGGCCGATCATACCGAAGGGGTGAATATGATTCTTGGGGAAGTGCAAGCAAATGAGCGACCCCTTGTGGTAGATGTCCCTAAATTATATGAGGCCCTCGAGCTAGCTGGGTACTATGAAAAAGATGAAGACATAACCATGGAGAAAAAATTGGAACGTATCCACAAAATGATAGGTATGGGGGTAATCCGAAATGTTGATGGAGAACAAGGGCCACTACCCATGATGGCACCGTTTGTGATTAGCTCATCATCTCACAATACTACTTGCAACCATGACATGGAGAAAACTAAGCCTCCTTTCCCAGAGGAGGAAAAACAAGTGGTAATAGAAGACGTCTTGAGAACGAATTCTGAGAGAACCTTTTGGAGCCATGATCTCCTAGAGAAGATACGTGACAAAGGTGAAGTGTTTAATACGTTGGGTCAACCAAGTGGAAAATATGACTACTATGTGAAATATTATCCTGCCTTGAGTTTCTTTGATGATCCTAAGGACATCATCCCTGACGAATTGGGGGGGGGCATGGATGATTCGATGCCGCGAAAGGAGGGGATGGTCGTTATGATTACCCCGGTGGTGATAGAATTGCCTGATGAGGATCGCACTAGTGATGTCGAGATGGAAACCACTGAACCAATGATGATTGACCTTATGATCGAAGAATTATCAATGATCGAAATCCTGGAGGAAAGCCTGACACCTGTCGTGATCGAATTGCCACCTCAATGAAAGGATGAGGTGATAATGCTAGAACCTCCCTTGGAATTCAACACCAAAGCGGTACCTTGGGATTACGGGACAAAAGGAAGTAGATGTGGTCAGCCGATTAGGCCGTTGTTATGCACCCAACAAAGGATTAGAAAAGAGGACCGTAACCGAAGAAGAGGCCAAGCAATTCATGGCCGTAGTAAAATCCAGCGAGTTCAATGTGGTGGACCAACTGCGGAAGTTGCCGGCCTAAATCTCCCTCCTTGAGTTATTTAAATCCTCTGAGAAGCACAGGGACATCTTGCTAAAGGTCCTCAATGAAGTGCATGTGCCCAAAGCAATCGACAAAGTCCAATTGGAAGAATTTGTTGGGGCCATTCTACTGAAAGACCAGATTGCCTTTACTGATGAGGATCCAACGGCCCTAATCATACCAAAGCGTTGCACATCTCAGTGAAGCATGAGAGCACTCTTGTTTGCAGGGTGTTGATTGATAATGGTTCGGCACTCAATATATGTCTGTTGGCTACACTTCACCATCTTGGCATTGATCTTGGGAGAATCCGTATTGGCAAGTCGATTGTATGGGCTTTTGACAGGATGAAGAAGGAGGTGATAGGGGAAATTAAACTTGAGCTGCTGATTGGCCCTGTACTTTTTCAAGTCTTGTTCCAAGTTTTAGATATACCAAGTGCTTTTAATTTTCTACTAGGGAGGCCATGGATCCACATGGCGGGTGCCGTTGCCTCCAGCCTTCATCAGAAGCTACGATTTGTAGTGGACAACAGGCTTATCACGGTCCATGGAGAATCTAACTTCAAGATCTACCATGAGACAACCATCCCTTATGTGGAGCCTAAGTGTGCCGACGAATCTGGCTTTCAAACATTCGAGCTAGTATCCATGGTCCATATGCCTGCAGGATCTTTCACCAAGGCTCCTGAATTGTCTAAACCAGCCATAGCTATGGAAAAATTATGTTGGCAAGTGGGTATAGTCATGGAGAGGGTCTTGGATTGTAGGGTCAGTGTATGCAAAAGCCCATTGAAGTTCGCAAGAACTTGAGAAGGAGAGGCCTGGGATATGTTGAGGGGCGAGGAGGTCGTCGTGAGCAAGGTGGTCGTGGCAACCAAGGAGGCCGTGGAAGGTAGAGAGGTCGAAGTGCTCGAGGAGGCCAAGATGGGTATAGAGACCCAAGTGAGCGCATTGCCCAGACCGAGGAGGGCAAGGGCGATCAAAGCCCGTTTCCCTTGTTGCTGGAAGAGACGTTTCCAGGACTTCCAAAGATGTTGTTCGAAGAGGAGGAAGACATCTATGGTGTGATCGAGCTATTCGAGGAGGACGTCATATGCACCATCCTGGCGTATGAGGAAGCTAGTCCTCTGAAGTCATGGCTATCCCTCCAAAGCATTACATTATGCATAATCATGATAAAAACTCATGTGATTCGGGTGTGCACGAAGAGAGTCTCTCAGATTTCGATGACGCGAATGACGATCATAAGGGGATTGAGTGTGAATGGAATCGACATGAATAATCGAAGTCGTTGACAGAAGAACAAACAATCGCCATAAATTTGAGTGATACGGAGAATGTCAGGGAAGTAAAGATCGGGGCAAGTCTTCCAGAGTCAAAGGCGGAAAGGATGACTACTCTCTTGAAAGAATATCAAGATGTGTTCGCCTGGACATATGCTGACATGCCAGGATTAGACCCCGAAATTGTGGAACATGCTTTACCGACGGATCCTAATGTGCCACCTAAGAAGCAAAGACTTAGGAGAACTAAACCAGAGTTGTCTAAGAAGATCGAAGAAGAAGTGATGAAGTTGCTGAAAGTAGATTTTATCGAAGTGACGCGTTACCCTGGTTGGGTAGCAAATATCGTGCCTGTAATGAAAAAAGATGGACGAATTAGGGTGTGTATTGACTATCGTGACCTAAATCGAGCTAGTCCCAACGATGAGTTTCCGCTCCCGCATATTGATGTCTTGGTTGACAGTACGGCGGGATTCGAGTTATTCTCCTTCATGGACGGTTTTTCTAGATATAACCAAATACGTATGAAGGAGGAAGACAGGAGCAAAACATCATTCATAAGTCATTGGGGAACTTTTTGCTACAAAGTGATGCCTTTCGGTCTAAAGAATGCTGGGGCAACGTATCAGAGGGCAATGACATGATGCATAGGGAAATTGAAGTATACGTCGATGACATGATTGCAAAATCTAGACATGGTGAAGATCATGTTAAAGTCTTGCGAAGGTTGTTCGAACATCTTCAGAAGTTCAAGTTGCGCCTTAATATCGCAAAATGTGTTTTTGGAGCGAAATCTAGGAAGCTATTAGGATTCATGGTTAGTAGTAGGGGCACAGAGATTGATCCGTCGAAGGTTAAAGCCATTTGCGATTTACGATCCTTGACTACCGCCAGAGAAGTCCGCAGCCTGATGGGACGACTTAATTATGTAGCGAGATTTATCTATCAACTGTCTGAAACAGCGAAGCCATTCTTCAAGCTCCTAAAAAAGAATGCAAAGATTGAGTGGGATGCTGAGTGCCAGGGCGCCTTCGAGAAGATAAAACACTATCTCACTCACGCACCGGTCCTAGTGCCCCCTCTCCCTAAAATTCCCCTGATTTTGTACTTAACCATACACAACGAATCGTTGGGAGCCATGTTGGCACAGAAAAGACCGAACGACAGGAGAGAATGTGCGATATACTACTTAAGCAAGAAGTTCACCATTTCTGAGAGGAACTACACAAAAATTGAGAGAACTTGTGCGGCTTTGATTTGGGTTTTGCACAGGCTACGACAATACACGCTTCATCACTGGATCTTTCTGGTGATCGAAAATGATCCCATCAAGTATCTATTAGAGAAGTCGGCATTGGTCGGCAAGTTGGCTAAATGGCAAATCTTAATTTCAGAGTTCAACGTTCAGAGCCTGGGACAAAAGTCCATTAAGGGTCGTGCCATAGCAGACATGTTAGCAGAAAGTTCCAAGGGGTTTGGAGCATCTGATGAGGATAATGAGGTGGGAGAGCAAATTTTACTTGCATCAAGCGACAAATGGATGATGTACTTCAATGGTGCAGTTAACTTAGCCCGGTCTGGTACTAGGGCAGTCCTTATCTCCCCAAATGGACAACACTACCCTGTTGCCACTAAATTGACGTTCCCTTGTACGAATAACGTTTCTAAATATGAAGCATGCATTCTCGGCCTCCAAGCTGCCGTCAATATGAAAATCCGGAAGCTGCAAGTTTATGGCGATTCGATCCTTATCATCTTACGGACTAAAGGCGAATGGCGAACACAGGATCCTAAATTGATTCCGTATCATGAGTTCCTGAGGGAGTTGATAGAAGAATTCCAAGAAATAGCATTCGAATACTTACCAAGATCTCAAAATCAGTTCGCGGATGCCTTGGCTACCCTATCCTTAATGTTACAAATAGCTGGAGGCATAGACATTGAACCATTGAGAATTGAGATCCTTAGGCGCCTAGATTATTGCATGATGGTCGAAGAGGAGCCCGACGGACAGCCATGGTATCACGACATATTGAAGTACTTGCAGAAAGGCGAATTCCCCGAAGGAAGCGAAGCCACAAACAGGAAGCATATCTCAAGGCTAGCATTAAGATTCTTCACTAGTGGAGACATCTTTTATAAAAGGTCCTTCAACTCAATATTGCTAAGGTGTGTCGACACTAAAGAAGCCGACCGTTTGATGAAAGAGATACATGAAGGGGAGTACGGCCCCCATATGAACGGACACTTCTTGGCAAGAAAGATCATGCGGCTCGGTTACTATTGGCTAACCATGGAGTCCGACTGCATTCAGCACGCACGACGGTGTCACCAGTGCCAGATTTATAGAGATAGGATAAATGCCTCTCCAAATGAACTTCACCAAATGTCCCAATCTTAGCCCTTCTCTATGTAAGGAATTGATGTGTTTGGGCCCATCAACCCCAAGGCGTCAAATGGAAATCGATTTATCTTGGTGGCAATTAACTACTTTACAAAGTGGATTCCAACCCGTATGCCAATGTCACTACTAAGGATGTGGCCAAGTTCATTCGTCGCGATATTATTGCTCGTTATGGTGTATCGAAGGCGATCATCACTGACAACGGCACTAATTTGAACAACAAAGTCATGGATGGCTTGCTCAGTGAGTTTCGAATTAAACATTTGAACTCGTCACCCTACTGCCCTCAGATGAATGGAGCAATGGAAGCGGCAAATAAAAACATAAAGAAAATCCTGTCAAAGACTGCTGAAAATTATCGTGACTGGCATGAGAGACTTCCTTATGCACTAATGGCGTACCGAACTTCTATCCGCACCTCTATAGGGGCAACTCATTTTTCACTCGTGTACGGGATGGAGGCGGTCTTACTTCTTGAGGTTGAAGTTCCTTCTCTTAGGGTCATTTCCTAGTCTAAGCTTGATGAGGCCGAGTGGATGCAACAAAGGCATGAGCAGCTAAACATGATCGATGAGAGGAGATTGCAAGCTATGTGTCATGGTCAATGCTATTAGAGACGAGTCGCAAAAGCCTTCAATCGAAAGGTGCGTCCTAGACACTTTGATGTCAACGACCTAGTGTTGAGGAAGGTGCTTTCGGTCATACCAGATCCTCGTGACAAATTCACCCCGAACTACAAAGGGCCGTATGTCATTAAGAAGATCCTCCCGGGTGGTGCTATGGTTTTAGTTGAAATGGATGGCCGTGAGCTGTCTAAGCCTGTAAATGCTAATGCTGTCAAGAAATATTTCCCATGAATGAGATCAAGGCCGTATAGTCATTTCGTGCATAACCCGAGTCACATAGCATCATGCATATCATGCATACATTACATACATGCATATTTATTTATATTTCAGGTATCCAACCAACTTGATGAAGTTACAACGAATGGAAGAAGTTGATTGTTGCCCCTAAAAGGTCAATTCGGATGGCTACCCAACCTCTGCAAAGGCAGTCGGGTATTCCTTCTCCTATTATATATAAATATATATATATATATATATATATATATATATATAAGAGAAAAAGAGAATTTCCATTACAAAAGAGAACCTTTGGCACTTTCCTAGAAACAAAAAATGATAATTGAGAAAAGAAAAAATTTCTACAAGCTTTTTTAGCATCCTTTTTATCTCAAAATTGTTTTCTCGTTTTGTGGATTATTCATTTTGAATCAAAATTCCCTATGGAGATTAATCTACTCAAATGATCTCAGCAGAGTGAATAGAGATGTTAATCATGCCAAGCAGAGGATACTTAGGATGAGGAAAGGCAAGTCATTTTCAAACACATCCTTCAAACACTTTCGAGAGTTGAGTGAAAGGTGACATTCTCTTAGGATGAATGATTCATTCGCATTGAGCACAAAGATCGAAATAATAAATGCGTTTCATTCATCAATCCCAAGCATTGCACTAATCTCTTGCTACCCCTATGGACCAAAAAAAAAAAAAAAGGATGATCCTTCAAAGTACCCTTGTTGAGGACGACCCTACATTTGGGCAGTACAAAGGGTTATAATCATGTTGTAAAGCGAAAGATTGAGAAAGATTCTATTACTTTCACGTGCATCAATCTTCTGGTGATAGCTTCAGAGGAATTCTCATTAGAGCCCGACTCATCCCAAAGTGAAGAAGAGCATTTCCTTCTCTACCCAAACACCGATACCCATTGCTTTAGCCAATTTGAGCATGATTATTCATTTCTAAACCCTGAGCGGTGATCATCTCCCTTCACTGGGGTAAGGCATAAGAATTGACCAAATACAATTGACAGTCACGAGAAAATGCGAAAAGCATCTCGAAAGTCATAAGAATTACAAAAGTTCAAAGAGCAAAAAGTTCAACAAACTAGGGGGCATGAAAAAGCAGTGTACCTGGTAAAAGCAAGGCCAATGCTCATTAAGAACAAAAGCCAAAAAGATGCATCTTATGTAGAAGAAAAAATTATCAAAGTCCGAGTGCCTGCGTAAAAAAATTTATCGCAAGAGCAAAGGACATTAGAGAAAGGAGCAAAGTTCCCATGCATAAATAATTAGTCAAGGGACTTTCGAGATGTGCTGTGTTTCAAAGCCAAATGCTTTCGAAAGGTTGAGTGACCTGGTCACGATGCCATGCTGATTAGCGACTCTTAAAAACCCTCTTGAAAATTTTAAGCCTTTCGAGCCTCTCCTAAGCCAACATTACAACCCTCTTTCGAAGTATCTTCTGATTGGGATGGTTTGAGTGAAAATGAGAATACCACAAAGAAGCTCTTTGCGTGAAGGAGTGGAAGTAATTCTATCTTGTCTTATCTTCCAAGTTCTTGACTTGTAAACCCGATGAAGATAGCAATAAATTTTCCCTTATTGGCCTCAACACAATAATCCCTTTGTGTAAGCCCATGACCAAATCCATATTGCGCTCCTTTCAAAAGACCTTTATGATCGATCAGACTGTGCTCATTGCGAATGTTTCTTGAAGCCTTTGGCATAGGTTATGTGAGATACCCTTAGCAACCAGTTATTTCCCACATGAATGAATTGGATCAAGCAGCCATTTTATCGAGAGTGTGTGAGAAACTCTTTCTGACTAAGAATCTCTAGTTTGGCATGCTTAATGAGCCTTTTTCATGAGTTGTAGCCATTCTAATAAGAACTTGACTCCCAGAGAATTTGATGATTAATGATATATCCATGAGCAAGATGACATTTCTACGCCGCATGATGCTGATTGGCATCGAATGATTTTTTGAACCAGTCGGACTTAGCTTGATTGGCTTATTTAATTAATGTTGCAATATTGCCAATACATCTCTTGATGACATCTTTAATGACATTTGCTCAACTTGAGTTTGACAGGATTCCTCGGTGAAGCCATGCAGGATTCCTCGGTGAAGCCATGTAGTTTTCGAGGGGTTAACAGATGCTTTCTCAAAAAAAAAAAAAAAAAAAAGGTTCATGGTTAGCCTTAGACCATATTATTTCCAAAGGTTCATGGTCAATCTTAAACCATATCATCTATGAAGGTTCATTGGTTTTCCTTAAATTATTTATTTCCAAACCGGTCGAAATCCGTTTCTACAAGGTGAGACCTTCCTCCAGTCGAAACTCGTTTTTACACGGTGAGACTATCACATTCGGTAGAAACCCATTTGTACATGGTGAGACATTCCTCCAGTCGAAACCTGTTTTTACACGATGAGACTATCATACCTAGTCGAAACCCGTTTTTACATGGTGAGACTATCACATTCGGTCGAAACCCATTTATACATGGTGAGACCTTCCTTCAGTCGAAACCCGTTTTTACACAGTGGGGACTATCATACCCAGTCGAAACCCGTTTTTATATGGTGAGACTATCACATTCGATCGAAACCCATTTGTACATAGTGAGACATTCCTCCAGTCGAAACCCGTTTTTACACGGTGAGACTATCATACCCAGTCGAAACCCGTTTTTACACGGTGAGACTATCACATCCGGTTGAAACCCATTTGTACATGGTGAGACCTTCCTCCAGTCAAACCCCATTTTTACACTGTGAGACTATCACATCCGGTCGAAACCCGTTTGTACACAGTGAGACCATTCTCCAGTCGAAACCTGTTTTTACACGGTGAGACTATCACATTTGGTTGAAACCCGTTTTTACACGGTGAGACCCATTTTCTAGTCAAAAATCGTTATCATACAATAAGACTTTCTCATCTCGGTCGAGAGACATCTTTTACAAAGTAAGGTCATCCATTCATATCATTTTCTCATACGTAACCTCGATTGTCATCGTCTAAGGGCAAAATAATTTAGGTGTCTTTTGTCTTTGAATGGAACCTTTTCGAGGCTACATTCAAAGAGGGGCAGCTGTTGACACCTATTTTTACAAAAAAAAAAAAAAAAAGAGAAAAATCAATCAAAAAGTCAATTAAAAAAAAAAAACAGTCGGGTTAGGCCGGATCTGTCCTTGGCCTGACCCGCCCACCTTTTTTTTTCCTTTCTTTTCCCCCCATGGCCCAGCCTCCTTTCCCCCCATCGGCCCGACCCGTGCCCCATCCTTCTCCCTCCTCCAGTCTTCATGCAGGACTTACAGAAGATAGAACAGGAGGAAGCCGAAGAAGGATCTGCAGAGGATTAGAAACTGCGATTTTAGAAAAATGGAAGCAATGTAAGCTTGGCTTCAACGTGGCAGCGCCTGCAGTTGACGAAGCCCAAGAAAACCTGCAGCCATTGTAGTTGAAAACAGACCGAACTCAGTAACAAAGAGAAGATCGGCTACAGGCATACATAGAGGCAAGGAGGCTAGACTGACTGAGGAAAATTAGAGCTAAAGATGGAAAGGAAAGAGAGCTAGCTTCGTGGACTAGAAAAAGGCATTTCAGATGGACACGAAGGGAAAGGAACCAACAACGGTTTTAAAAGAAAACAAGAGCAAAAGAGGAAGGGAAAAAAAAACACCAGCACAAAACAGAGCGAGAGAGAGAATCGAGAGGGGGCGAGGGTGAGACTGAATTTTTTGGAGATACAGAGAAAGACATAGAGAGAGGGAGCTCGAAGGAAAGCCTCGCTGTCGTCAGTCGTCCGCCCGAGATCTGCCATCCACCGCGATTCTTTCCCATTAAGCCAGGTAGGAGCACCCCTCTTGTTGGAACTTGTTTGAACCATCAGAACTTTTTGACCAAAATCTTGACAAGACAAAGCGAGTTTAGGACGATTCGTGATGTTTTGAGGCTAATGCATCATGCTTAGGTTAAGGAGTGCTTTCGGTTTGAACCCAAAACTCGAGTTCATGAATGCATACCAATTGCTCAACTTTTGCTTGAATGAAGCGTGAAACATTTAGGAACACCGGACTTGAGTACGGGATTTTTAAGTGAAATCATTGTAAAATAAGATGGCTCTAATATGAAACACATCTATTTAAGCTTGTATGCATCATCTGTGGCTCAAAGGTTGCAATAAATCTCGCTCTGGAACATGTTTGTTAAATCGCATACTGACCGTTTGATAGAATGCCTGAGAGAAGGCCGCAATATCTATGCATGTTAGAGCTCAAGATCAATTCACATTTTGTCCTGTATTGGTTGGATTTGGTTTAATATTAGTATTTTCTCTGTCTCTATGAACCCTTGCGGCTCAGCCACGTTTTGATCCAACTGGAAGCCGAGACTTGTTCCTTTTGTTAGTCCACACGTATGCCGGGTTTGAGTGAACTAATGTTACTGATTTCGGATGCTTTTTGACGATTTCCTTGAGTCTGGCGATGAGTTCGAGTCCTGAAAATCGTTAATATCATTCCCCCAGTCCATGCTCACCACACGTTTGACAATATGTCCAATCCAGCCCAGGCGCTTGCATTACCGATTCCCGGTTATTCTTGAACACGTATAGGCATGTTTCATGTGTTATAAACCTCTTGTTGTTTGTTGGTCTTCATTTGGATCATTAGACAAAATCTAGACATTCACCTTTTCTTTTCTTTTTGTTTCATTTTGTGCTCTTACTATCTATTTTGCAAATTTTTAACGTGTCTTGGTGGTCCTCGCGGATGAGGAAGTGCTCGGAGTCTAAGATATTATGTTGGGTTGTCTCTCCTGTCTGCACACTCTGTACATTCGCTGTTTTGTGGTCATAAGTGGGAGGTGTCGGTTGCCAACGGTGGTTGAGATGGTCGATTTGCACTCCTTTAAAAATACGTGATCTGCAATGAGTTTCCTTGACATTTGCTGCGTTATATTCATTTTCCGTTGGACACTTGGATACTTTGGCCATAAATAACGAATGGCTTCGGATGGGCGATGGTGGTGGTAAATGATGAGTTCAGCCACTATTTTGCTTATGGTACTCGGAGTGAGAGAATGGGTTGGGCATTCGGCGATGGAGGCCTCGGAAGCAAGGGCCGATTTCGGGTGTGGGAGGAAATTATCGAAGAAGAAGAAGAGAAAAAATGGGTGTTAAAAGTGAAAAAGATAAAAGGAAGAAGATGATGCCCACAGAAAAGAACGTGTAGAGGAGTAGACTAAAGGGGAGGAGAAAAATAAAAGTAAAAGAAGGGAAAAGAAATAGAAAAAAAGAAAAAAGAAAAAAGAAAGAAGAGAGAAAGTGGCTTAGGGAATAGGAGTCGATGAAAAAGGAGGGAAATGCAGCAAAGAAAAGACAGAGCAGTGAAAATTAAAAAAAAAAAATTAAATGAAATTAAAAAAATGATGAATAAAAAAATATGTATATTTTATCTGATATGGGTCGGACGTGGGCTCGGATCGGATCAACGGGTCGGATTGGTCCTATCCGGTCCGAATCCTTTTTTTTTCGAATAAAATAATATTAAATATTAAAAATACATTAAAAATTCAAAAATTTTCAAGAAATAAAAAAATCGAAAAATAATAAAAATTCAAAAAAATCCAGAAAATTCAAAATTTCAGAAAACACTGAAAAAAGTCTTTTTTTTAAATTAATTAAAATATTAAAAAATTAAAAACTATATATTTGAAAAAAAATTTCAAAAATTAAAACATGTAGGGTTTGGTTAAAAATTGTTGTGTTTTGCCTTTTTTTTAGCGTAATTAGGCATTTATTTTCTTGTATCTTGATTATATTGCATGTTCAATTCGCATATTTGATTATATTTTTGTATGTTTAATCGCACGTGGTCAATTTTGCTGCAATTAAAACTTTGGTAGCTATGATTGTTACCTTAATGATTGCGCACTCGCATGATCACCCCAATATAAAATTAATCCAAACTGCTTGATAAATTTTTTTTTGTTTTAAAATGAACAAGATTAGGTACTGAAAGGATACTAATTGATCAATTAGTGTAATCAAGTCCCCGACCCTAAATTCTCTAGTTGTGTAAGAAGTGAGGCACGCTCCTATGCCTCACTTGGTTTCTAGCCGACCCCAATGGGCTAATGGCGACTCCTTTTGTGCAAAATTCCTAAAAAATATCCTAATGTCACGCGGGGTATGGGCTTGGGAGAGCCCGCATTTAATTATGGGCCTTAGGTTCGTCCCTTAGGCAATACCCCTAAACCTGTTCCCTTCCCTCGAGGGTAGGTCGCGACAGGTATGAAGGCGGACATTGCCAAGTGTCTGATGTGTTAGCAAGTGAAGGCACATCATTGTAAGCCGGGGGGACTTCTATAACCTCTTGAGATTCCCAAGTGGAAATGAGAACACATCACGATAGACTTCGTAACGAGCTTACCGAGGAGTCAGAGAGGTAATGATTCCATTTGGGTAGTGGTCGACAGACAGACGAAGTCGACTCACTTCATTGTAGTACGAAAGGACCTTGATTTAGATAGGCATGCAGAGTTGTACGCGTGTCAGATTATTCATCTGCATGGAGTGCCGGTGATGATTACTTCAGACAGAGACCCGAGATTCACTGCTGCCTTTTGGAAAAGTTTATAGTGTGCTTTGGGAATGAAGCTGCAGTATAGTACGACCTATCATCCTCAGACGAATGGCCAGTCTGAGAGGACGATTCAAACCCTCGAAGACATGCTGCGAGCTTGTGTGTTGGATTTCAAGGGAAGCTGGGAGGAACAGCTTCATCTTGTTGAGTTTGCCTACAACAATAGCTACCAGCAAAGCGTTCAGATGACTCCTTTTGAAATGTTGTATGGCAGAGTGTGCAGAACGCCAGTGTGCTGAAAAGTAGGGGAAAGAAAGATCACGGGCCCAGAGTTAGTCCAGTAATCAGTGGAACTCATTGCCGTTATCAGGGACAGATTAAAGACGGCTCAGAGCTGCCAGAAAAGCTACGCAGATAAGCATCGGAGACCATTGGAATTCCAAGTTGGTGATCACATTTTTCTAAATGTGTCACCAATGAGGGGTACTTCATGCTTTGGCAAGAAGGGAAAGCTGAGTCCGAGGTACGTAGGTCTATTTAAGATTCTAGAAAGAATCAGAATCCTAGCGTACCGTCTTGCATTACTGCCAATGTTGGCACAAGTGCATGACGTCTTTCACGTGTCGATGTTGAGGAAGTATGAGCCTGACCTGACCCATGTGCTTAATTTTGAGGAATTGCACATGGACGATAGAGTGTCGTACGTTGAGAGCCCGGTTTAGATTGTGGATCGCAAGGAGCAGATTCTGCACACTAAGACCATCCCGTTGGTCAAAGTGGTCGGACAACACCACGGCACCGAAAAAGCAACCTGGCAAAGTGAAGAGTCGATGAGACGACTGTACCCCTACCTTTTTGTTTAAGATTTGTAATGGTTTAAATTTCGAGGACGAAATTTTTATAAGAGGGGAAGAGTTGTGACATCCTGATTTTTCACTTCTATTTTCAATTAAATAAGTCCGACTTTTCATCGACACGCCTATAGCCTTCTTCTCTGAGTTAGCCACTTACGAGATAAGTAGTCTACCGAGTGAAGCCGTTAAGGAATTTCAACACTACAGACTTGAGAATTCGATTAGAACCTAACTATTCGACCATGCTAATTTGCAAGGGTCAATACGGCACCGTCAAAATCAATCAGAAATCAGAGATATGTCAATTCAATTGAGATGTGTGATCAGTGTGTAGGTGACTCCGCCTGATAGCAAAATTCTCGTCGAACCACACTAGAATGATTATTCTGTCATTTATGTACCCTGTGTCTGTATTTGAAACATCGAGATTTCCACGACAATCGAGAGTTGGCGATGTATCGAAGATGTACATTGTGGCTTGAAAATAATCAACCACAGGTCAAATGCACCGAAAATTCCTATAGATTAGGACGCACTAAAATTACACCAGATTGAAATTAACCGTGAATTTGAACCTGATTTCAGAAATTGGAAGTTTTGTCATGTCACAAGTCATTTTAGGAACATTGACTCATCCTCAGAAGATTTTTCTGCAAACCGAGATTTTCGGCGAAAAATCAAAGTATGGTTATTTTGGATCAAGAAATTCGTAGGCCTGCTTTTGGTCACGTTTTTGGGTACAAGTGGGTTTAATTTATGAGGAAAAATGTGAATTGGAGTGAGGACACCTTGGATGAATTTATAGGCTTTGATTTGAGCTCAATTGGATAAAAATGGAAGATGATGGAATGGAATTAGAGAGGAAAGTGTCCAAAGTTCGTAGCTCCAAGGGGGGTACAACATTTCAACTTCTACCAAGGCTTGTTGAGGAAGATTGATTAAGGAAAAGAGGCTGAGGATAGGGCTGGACATGGTGGGGCAGCCATTTGAGGGCTTTGGATATTTTTGGTTGACTTTGGTGGCCATTGTCCTCTTGAAGCCAACAACCTTCCTTCTTCTTCTTCCTCAGCCTTTCTTTCTCTATTCTTGCTGTCTTGAGAGATCAAGAAACCGTAGGAACCCAGAGAACCCAGCCCTTGCCCATCGGACCCCATTTTTCCCCCTATTTTCTCTTTGTTCCAGTTTCCGCTCCAGTTGACCTTTTGGTGAAAACTCGAGTTAAAATTTGTCTTCCTAGACAAATCAACTCACGCTCCACCCACCATCATCTCCAGGATATCCACACCGTATTGGAGCACTTTGCAGCTCGCTGGAACAAGTCGCTGGCCATCTCGTCCATTGACGAGAAGGAACCAGTCGCCGGACTGCTTGGTTCCACCTAGTTCCGCCTGTTTCGAGTTTTCTTCGATTTTTCTCCCAATCTGACAATTCCTTTTCCCATTCCAACCACCAGCAAGACCCCTTTGACCCTTGAGAGCCACCGATTGCCGACCACTTGCTCGCCGGAGCTCCGATCAGCCTGTTCTTCGTCGTTTCGGCCTCAACCAACCATTGGTTCTCCTTTCTCGGTTTAGCAAGCAGAAGCAGAAGCCAGCAAGGGTTTTCAGACTTCGTGGTCCATCTCCGAGCCCTTCCCGGCCTTGGTTGGTGTCGCCATTAGGAGGTTTGTTGCCCGCCTTGGCGTCGTCGTCGCTGTGGACTCACTGGAATGCTAAACTGGTGAGTTTACTCACTAAACCTTGCTTAGGAGGTTAATTATGCTTAAGGGGTGTTTAGATTAAGCTAAGTCTGGTTAGGTGGTTAGATTAGTTAATTGTTGATTAGATCAAGGGATGTGATTAGTTTAGTGGACAATTAATTAAGGCTAATTAGGTGATTAAATTAATGTAATCTTGATTAAGTCCTTAATTAAATATTTAAACTAATTAATTATTTCGAATTTATAAATATTATTTTATTAAATTATATTATATTAATATATTATTTATTTATTTAATTTTGGAATATATATTTAATTATTTATTATTTTTCGGAAATTAGATCGGGATAGCTAGTGATCGAATTTCGTGCTCATTACATTGGTGTGTTCATATTATACAATTGATTATTGGATTGTGGAAATTGAGTGCTAATTGTGAAAATTATGGTATTTATTCAGAAAATCTGAAGTATCGGGTTTTGACACTGAAAATTGATTTTAAGTATTATATCAAATAGTGGGGTTTGAAAAAGGAAGGTATCAATTTTTTTGGTCCAAATTGATCGTATACCCATACACAACTATTTTCCGGATGTTTTTAATATGAAGAAAATAGACCAGGATTACTATTTTAATGGAGATATTTGAGTGCAATACATAGTATCCTGGGCCAAGATTGATTAGTCGTGTGATTGGTTAAGAGAACCTGTACCCGATTGAGTCGAATGGACGATACCCTATATGGGATACCTACTGAGTGGGACTCGGGTCGTAGTAGATTCTGGACCTATGCTCCTTTGGGAAAGCCGTCTTTTGAAAGATGTCGCCGTGCTCAATGGTGGTGAGACGACGCTTGGCTATGCCAGAAGACACTGAATTGATGAGTAGGCATTGCCCTTGAAGGGCTTAATTAACAATTGGAACATGTGATTGTTTGAGTTTGATGCGCTTGATTATGAGACTAAACTGTGTGGCATGTTATGGGACATGTCATAATGATTTGGCCTTATAATCAGGACCCTTGTGATTGATTGAGTTGATGAGGCGTTTCAACGGTTGTGTGCATTAATTATATGCAATTGTGATATAAACTGTCCTGACATGCATGAAGGAATTGAAGCGAGGTAGGTCCTCTGTTCTAATTGTGTGGTTGTGTGGCTAGAGCGCCCTGAGGCGTATTTCCTTCCTATTAAGGGTTTAGGGGGTGGACTTGCTGAGACATTGTCTCACTGGTTATTGTATAACAATTTTCAGGTCCTGAGGTGGAGAACAGAAGCCTCGAGTCTGTGGAGGTGGAGTCTGAAGAATCAGCATATGTGTCCGACTTGTATGTCGTAGGACAGTTTCTTTTTGAGAGTTGATCTTTTGTAGACTTTGACTAGACTCGTTTTATACCTAAACCCAGTTGGTTATTAAAGTTGGCTTTTGTGAAATGTTGCCATACTTTCCTATCTCATACTGTTGGTTGTTAGGGGTATTTGTTTCGCTCCGCATGTGCTTAAAAATGAATTGGGTCGGCAATGACACCTGGGAACGTCGCATTTGCATCGATCATAGAGGGATGTGCACGTGCTCGAGGATCGAGGCGTGACACCAGGCCCCATAGTTTTAGATAAGAATAAGGGTATGCAAAATGCAGATGATTGATTCTTGGTAATATCATGTTACTATAACAAGTAACTTACGATCGCCCACTTCACGTTAAAAACTTTTCTAAAAGAGAGTGTCGCTTTTCTCAGATTTCCATATTGTCTAAAACTTTTAGTATAAACTTTTTTAAAGAGAAAGTTGCTTTTCTCATGTTTCCATCATGTCTCGAACCTTTTTAAATGAGGGAGTGCGTTTCTCAGATTTCTATGGGGAAGGCTCTTGTTCCATTGTAGCTATTGAGAAAAAAGTCCGATTGTGGTTGAAGGGAAGAACATTGTCGCAATGAAGCATTCAGAGAGAAGCGATGATCAAAAGGAGAATGGTAGCTTCCTTTAGGGCAATCTATAGTGGGGACTTTCAAACAAGTTAAAGTTTGATTTGGCGAAACACATTCGAAGAAGAGATTGCAGGTTTCTTCTTCATTCCCTTAAGAAATAGTTGCAAGTAGATTCCAAATTATTGGAGAAAACTTCCTTATTAGTTTTAAAGTTGACAAAACGTTTCTATCAGTCTAGTCTAAAGACGTGCAGACTCTATCGTCAAAGTCTGAAGACCTCCAGACTCAAGATTTAAAATCTACCCTTACTGATAGTTTCCAGACCGACGAAGAAAAGTTTTATTCATTGAAGAAGATTTATCCATATGCGAGTATACCTTTAAGGATTTGATTCGTATGGTTGAAGAAGATCTCACGGCTAGTGATAGCATCTCGTGATCTATTATTCGTATTGAAATCAATTTGGATAATTAGATCTTTTGATTAGTGAAGTATACTTGGAAGGTTCTACTTATGGAAATTTAGATCCTAATTGTATGGGCGAGTAGGATTAGTGGGCTATCATCATATTCCTTAAATAACTCGAGATCTTCCTAATTGATTTTGTCCAACAGGTAGATTGGAAGAACTCCTTTGGAATGTGCCAACGGTTATGAAGGCATTGATGAGTATATAAGGAAGACGCTTTAGTTATTCGAGGGAGTGCGTGAGAGAAAAATTCCAAAGTCTGAAGCTCCTAATTCTTCGTTATTTCAATTGTTGAGCTTAAATTGTACTCAAAATAGAGATTAGACACTTGTGAGACCTTGAGGAAGTGTAGCAGAGTCTGTACACGGTGGAATCAAGGACGTGAGACTGTAAAATCTCTTTTGGTTCATAGTGGAATCCAGCTGGTGGGCTATCAGTGCGGGAGAGTGGACATAAGCTTGGTCTAAGCCGAACCACTATAAACTTTGTGTTTTGATTCTCTATCCCTAATCTCTTTACTTTAATTCACAGCTCTATATAATTGTTTATAGTCTTTTACATCTTCAGTCTATCGTTCTTAAAAGATGAATTAATTTGTTAAGTTTTGCAAAAACGTCTTTGATCATCTATTCACCCCTCTCTAGGTGCTCTTACTAGCCCTATCACAAATGTCTATAACCTCTCTGTGATGCCAAGTTTGACCGAGTCTATAGTGTGATATCCCTAAATTAAATCACTCAAGATGTTATCTGTTTTAGCTCATCCCACACCAAATTTCACACACACACACACACACACACACACACACACACACACCCCCAAAGTCTTTTTGCTTTTGTTCCATGTATAGTTCGGTTCATTCTTGCTTCATTTGCCATCCAAAAAGCTCACCAACAGCCACTCATTATCCGAGCCCTCTGGCCTAGTGACCACTTCCTACCCTCATCGGATTAAGTTGTTAGACGCCCACCAACTTCTGTGTAGTTCGTTCCCAAATCATACACCTACTAAAGAGGTTCCCACCCTAATATCATATTGTAACACCCTTTAATCAACTCACTCGAAGTATTGTCCTCTTTGGCCTATACCATAGCGAATCTCATATTTTTGTCCTTTGACGTACGGGCATTCATTTTTTCAGGAGGTCACCCATCCTAATAGTGTTCTAGCCTAAACACGTTTGACTTTGGAGTTCAAAATCAAAACTTGTCGTTCGGTTTTCACACATATATCCTAGAATCACTATGCTCCCGTTCAATGCACAATTTAGTTCATTTGTGCCCCCTTCACCATCTTGGAAGTTTGCTAGGAGCCGCTTCTTATTTGAAGCATTTGGCCCTAGCGACCAGTCCCTACCCTCATCGGACCAAATCGTTACATATAGAGTCATGAGTGACATCTGTCCAAGCGTCTGTGTACACAATCATCCTAGGCTTCTTTATTTAACTGAGAAAACCAATCCCATGGTGGAAGGGGTATACATTCTCTATGATTCATTTCCCTGCCCAATACCATTGAGGACTTTCATGACTGATCAAATCAATCGGGAACTTATGGTCCTTCAATCTTTGAATTTTTTAATGGAAGAAACAGAAGATCAACTCTCTTTGACGGAATTTTGGAGGTATAGCAAGGTTGATGCCTCCACATTAAGCTTAAACTATTTGCAAGCTTGAAATCGCTTGGGATTTTCGTGCTGAGAAGGCCAACTTCTAATGTGCTGATGATACTATTGCTTCTTTGTTTCTATCTTCCTAACACACCCAAGGAGTAGAATAATTTCTGTGAAAGTTCCTAGGTCAAGACTCATTCGGATTGATCAAGCATTAGCGTAAAATTTATTTCTGATAAATAGATGAAATTCATGGCCTTTCAAAGCAATTCATCTTTAGAGCAATTTGCATGGACAGTGTGGCTGCTTTACATCATCAAGGGATATCATGGCTCCGATGGGATATCTCCGTCTGCGAACTTGACCTATATAGGACCAAATGGAGATGAGACTCAGCAGAAAATGTTCGAAGGAAAATTCCCACATACCCACTATAGGCTCCATGAATCGTCACCTTTTTTGACATCCTAGGATAGTTGCAGGAACTGAGACAAATTATTGCTGATGAGATAGATGTACCAATCATTTTTCGGTCTTCATCAAGCCCACTGTGAAGGTGACTTGGTCGTGACAGTATATATTCCAGTTTCCAAATAAAGGAATGAGTATTCCGAAACTCTCTTTTTAGAGATCCAAACATGGCGTCTGAACTCCACATAGCCGCCGTGAAAGAGAAAGTGCCTTCTTCACTTGAGTTGCTCGCAAATGATAAACGGCTTCTCAATAAAATCACGATTGGGAATCACACTAAAACTCCTCCACACATTGCAGCCATCCTTGAATACTTAGATTTCGTGATAAAGGCCCTAGCTCGGAAGGCCGAGCTGGCAAAAGAGCAACATTCTTAGGGATCAACCCCTCTCCATCTCATGGCAGCAAAAGGGTACCTTAAAATAGTGGCAAGCTTGTTAAGAATCAAACCTAATATATGTAATATTTGTGACAAATATAAGAGAAACCCTCTTCATGTTGCGGTCATGAAAGGCCATGTGGATGTGTTGGAATACTTATTTTGAGTGAGACCTAATGCAGCTCATAATGTTGTTCAAACATGGCCAGACTATCTTTCATTTATGCGTGATGCATAACAGACTAGAAGTTTTGAAACTAGAGGGATGTACATTGTAACACGATTTTGCATTTGGATAGAGAAACTAAGGTATGCTTATACGACCATACCTCTGCACTGATCAAATTCAATGAGCTTATTAATTAAAAAAGGTGGTTCTAAGATATGTGAGTGTCCTAGAAATATTCGGAACTATATTATGATATTTAAAAAGAAGGAAGTCATTGGTCCATATGATTAACTACAACTTTACACTTCACGCTATTCTGATACTTATGTTTTTCATAAGTGGTTTTCCTTTAAAGCGACATCGAATCACCATGTGGACTGTAATGCTGACTATGTGGGTTGTGATAACCTTTGTGGCGGCAACTTATGCCTTCTCCATATTTCTCTTTACGCCGGCGAGCCAACGCTGTACTTTCATTAATGCAATTGGACTTGTGGTGCTTGCATGAGTTGGATTGATGGCTCATCTTTTCCCATGCCACTTTGTTCGTTTAATCCTGAAATTGGTACGCAAGGACCTGAAATGCGTCCACAACGCCTCGATAGAACATATAGCTGCAAATGTGTTTGTTCTAGAAGAAGCGCCCTGAGCCCTAAGGCCCCAAAAGAGTAAATGCTATACAGTGTATGTGTTGTTTGGTGTGCCGATTAGACAACTTAGTTACGATGCATTAGAGTTTCGTATTGTGAAAATAATAAATGTTTTAAACATGTTGAATTTATGTAAAAAATGGAGTTTAGATGTATAAAGGATGGCTGTTTTATTTGATTTAATTTGTGGCAGTTAAAAAAAGAATGACTGATTGGATTTAAAGTCCAAAATCACAACCATGGGATCAATTTTATGTAGTGCTTCTCTTTTTATTGTCTTCTTCAACCTTCAACCATGCAGAGGGTTTGAGATAGTCTTACCCTTGCCCCCATCTGTTTTGATTTTCTTTGAGTTTCTTTTTGTACTTTTTCTTCTTTTTCTCTCCCGCTCTAAATTTGAGAGTTGTACTCTCCCGAACTAGTTCTAAATTTGAGTGTTTGAACTCTCCAAATCTAGTTCTAGACCTAGGAGTTCTTCTGTTTTGATTTAGATTTGGGAGTTTAATAATATTTTGGGGAATTCGATACTCCCGTACTCTATTCATGTACAAGTCCACTACCATTAGCTTCAATTATGATCACGAGCTCGGCGTCTTGCTATACTATGAAGATTTGCTCTTCCAAAGATTAGATTTGTGTTTATTCAACCTATTTTGGTTATCTTTGTAAGATGATGATGTAGACGAAGCTGAATCGAGGCATGCATTGCCCAATGGCAATTGCATAGTTATTGGAGAAGGAATTTTTGACATGTGCTCATCACTGACGACGATATGAGAACTAGTGGTTGGCCACTAGTTATTTTGCTTGACAGATCCGTTCTTTTGAAACAAGTGTGTGTTTAACCCTCCGGTGCTTTATTGATCTTCCTTATTTTCTAGATTTGGCTTTGTTTTGTAGTGTTCAGGCCTTTGCTCTACTTCGATTTGCTCTATCACGAAAGTTTATATACTTCTCATGTATCCTTTTGACCTATGAAAACAATTTTTTTTCAACCAAAAAAAAAAAAAACCAAAGCAAGTTAGAACTGTAATTTATTGACAATTAGGGAAGTTTGTTCTAGTGGAGTTGCAAATTTTAAGATTAATTACAGAAAATCATGATAGTCAAAAGGATTATTACTTATGGATAGGATCCATTGATTATGATTTTGAAGGATTATTTATGTAGATTTACTAAGAATAGGGAAATAGAAACTTTATGTTGCTTAGATTTCTCAATAGAAGTTATGGTCATTAAGACCTTTCGAGCTTATGATTGAAGTGCTAGTATGAACACCTAGAGGGGGGTGAATAGGTGTAAAGACAATTTTTCGCAAGGAACAGTAGAAATATTTCGCTTTTAAAACTGAGTCTGAAGAAAAATAGATTTTGAGCAAGTTCAGACTTTAACAATTCAATAGAACTACGAATAAAATAAAGGAGTTCAGGGAAGAAAATAAGAACACATAATTTATAGTAGTTCGGCTTAGATCAAGCCTATGTCCACTCTCCACGCTAATAGCCTACTGGCTGGATTCTACTAAGAATCAAAAGAGATTTTACAGTTGTACGATCTTAACTTTTTAGTGAAGAGTTTCTATTTCTCTCTCACAAAATCACAATATAAGATTCTCTTTCTTTTGAGTACAACTTTGAGCTCAGTATATAGAATGACAAGAAAATGGTAAGTTTTAGACTTTGAAAATTTTCTTTCACGCACTCTATTGAACAACTAGAGAGTCCACCTTAAATACTCCTTCATGGTTTCTTGACCGTTGGCACTTTCCAAATGAATTCTTCCAATATACCCGTTGGACAGAATCAATTAAGGAGATCTCGAGTCATTTGAAGATTGTGATGAAAGCCCGTCAATCCCGTTCGCCTATACAATTAGGATCTTGGTTTCCATAAGTAAATTCTTTCTATATTTACTTGCAATTCGAAAAGATTAGATGTATTGAAATTGATTTCAATAAGGATATCCAATCTTGTAGGTGATATATCCAACCAGAAAGCATTCCATAAACCATACGAATCGAACTCTTGAAGAGACAAACAAAATCTCGCATTTGGATAAGTCTTCATTCTTCAGTAGCGTTCAGTCTGGAATTGTCGGTGTGGACAGACTTCTGATGCCGAACAGACTTTGACACTAAAGTTTGGCAGTCTTCAGACTTTGACACTAGAGTCTGGTCATCTTCAGACTTTGTCACTAGAGTCTGGCCATCTTCAAACTTTGACACAAAGGTTTGGAAATCTTTAGAATAGACTTTGGATAAGTTTTGTCAACTTTAAAACATCAAAGAAGTTTTCTCCAATAATCTCCCCATTTTTTATGGTGACAAAAATTCCCTGCACATTTAAGAACTTATAACCTACAAAATAACACTAGCAATATATGATAAAAAAAGAAATAGATAAGGATTTGAATAGCATCAATTGTGTAACCACATAAAACATGTTAATCTTGAAGAGTTAAACATATATCAAGATTTAAGCCTTCATCCATATCCATAATCATGATCACAAAAGTTCCACAAAAGTTAAGTTCTACTGAATATAAGTATTTGAAACAGTCAAACATAAACAAATCTGCAAAACAAAACTTCTGCAATAAATAAAACAAAAGTTCAAATAAAGTTTAAATCTCCACGTTCTTCCCCTTTTTGTTAGCAGCAAAAAGTGGAGAAAGTCAAAATTGAAAAGAAATAGAATGAAATCAAGTTTGTCTTGAAATTCAAACGAGCTGTAAATCCCCCATAGATTGAGCTGTCTCCTCTAGCTTCCGCACTATCTCCTTCAGCTTCTCAACATCTTTGATCTTGGCAGCCTGTGAAACTTGCATATTGCTGTGCTTTTATCTTCAGAAGGAGCTCGAGCAACCTTTGAAAGTCTGCATTAGGTTCTGTTTGCACACTAGCCTCAACACATTGACTTCGTGGAGTGTTGAGAGTTGAGGGAACGTCAGTATGTCTACCTCCAAGACTTGGAGTAGATTCTCTAATATCAGCTTTTGGAAAATGAGAAGTATAGACTTCTTTTGGGTTAGTAGGAGATCAACTTATATCACAATTGCAAAATGAGGAGAAGAAGTACTTGTTTTCTCTCGAGCTCCCCCTATTTCCTTGCCTACAGGTGGAGAAAGGAAAACTTCTTCTTGTTCTATCTCTTTTGCAACACGAAAGTGATGTTCTTTTTTTGTTCTTTCTCCTACTTGGACACTCCTAGTTACTTTAGAATCCTCAGATAAGGATATTGCAACTGTTGTCTCATAGGAGTCATCCCGACCCTCTTCTACTTTAGCTTCTCTTCTTGCTTCTTCTCTTTCCCCTGGCTCTTCTCTGTCTTTTCTTCCTTCTTCTCTTTGCTCTATTTCTGCTCTCTCTCCTTCTTCTATCTCCTTGGGTTGCTTAAAACCAACAAAAGTTTGAAGATTCTTTAAGGCAAAGGCAGAAATGGTAAGATCATCTTCATCCTCTTCGTCCTGCAGGATAAGATATCTTCTCTTCTTGACAAGTTCTTGCATAATTTCCTTGCCTTTACTCTTTGTTCCAGCAGACTTTTCCTTGGTTTTGCTAGGAGATTCCTTCTTCAAGCGCTCTATAGCCTTCTTCAGATCTTTCAACCTCATCTTCGAAACCATTTTCAATCCTATAACCATAGGAGCAACAGTTCTAGAGCAGAGAGAGGTTGGAAATTCGATCTGAAAATGTCTGAACAGCTTTGTAACCAACGCAGAATAAGGTAGCTGTTCCTTATCCTTCATAACAGTCCTATACATGTGCATTAGGATAGTATGAGGGAGTGAGAACTTCATACCATTGGAGATAGCAAACATAAGCCGTGCTTCAAATCAGGAAACATCAGTTTTTGATGTAGCCTTTGGTCTTATGCAGTTTATGACAATTTTGTGCAACAAGACATTCAAGTTGAAGGAAAGCCAATTTTTCCCTCAAATTCACCTGGATCGAGTCTAAAAAGTCAAAGTCGACCGATCGAGGGTTCATCACCCCTCTTTTTAGCATTTGGTTGAAAACCTTTTTGTGATCCTTAGAATGAAAAAGCTTCATTCCTACACCAGGCATTTCAGCAGCAATGCCCATCATCGGCTGAAAATTCGAAAACATTCTCTCATCATCATCTTTACTTTTAGGTTGACTAAAAGAGCTAAAATGAGGATCGACAAGAAAGTTAAGAAAAACCTCATTTGCTGCAAGTTAAGAAAAACCTCATTTGCTGCTCCTTTCTTTGCTATTTCTAACCGTTCCATTGTTCTCAGAAACAACGTTTCATTCTTATAACCATGTTCCCATAGAAAATCAATAATAAAGGACATTGGCGAACCACCTTTTTTTCAAACGTTCATAAAGCTTGAACAAAACCTGGGGAGTCAAGGTACGAAGAGGAACAACATCTTGCTCAACTTCCTCTCCCAACGGTTCACGAGGAGGATTTTGCGAAGTGTCCTTTGGGTTGTGCTGTGGAGATGCCTGAGGAGAGTCTTCTTCTGTAAGGTCGAAATGTGTCTACCCTTTAGGCACATTCCGAGGCCCCTTGCTTGCGATCCATGATGATTTCCTTTGGAAAGACATTCTTGTAGGCTTTTCATTTATAAAAAAAAAAAAAATACTTGGATTCGAGACATTTTCTTACTAAAGTAGCGTATGGAAATTCTAAGTCTCGCGAGCTCCGGAGGATAAATAATATTCAATTTGGTGTGAATATACTCAAATAGATTTTTCTCTAGAGGTTTTGTGAAGATGTCTGCTAGCTGATTCTTCGAATCAATGAACTGAATCATAATCTCCCCATTTTGGACATGATCTCTTATAAAATGATGTCGTATTTCTATGTGCTTCACCCTTAAATGAAGAGTTGGATTCTTAGTGAGATTTATAGCAATGGTATTGTCGCATTTGATTTCAGTGCACGATTCTTTTATTCTAAAGTCTCTTAGCTATTGTCTTATCCACAGAATTTGAGAACAATAGCTTCCAAGAGCTACATATTCTGCTTCTGCTGTTGATAGAGTTACAATACTTTGCTTTCTTGAGAACCAAGATACAACATATTTCCTAGCAGTTGATAGGTTCTAGAAGTGCTCTTTCTATCCACTTTACAACCTGCTAAATCAGCGTTTAAATATCCAAGAAATATAAAGTCTCATTCTTTTGGATACCACAGACCCAAGTGAAGCGAGAGTAATCATCCACGATTACTAGGCAAAATTTCTTTCCACTAATACTCTAAGTTCTAGTTGGTCCAAAAAGGTCCATATGCAGAAGCTACAAAGCTCGATTGGTAGAAACTTAATTTATAGGTTTAAAAGCACTTCTAACCTATTTTCCCATAACACATGGAGTACATTGTCACGCCCCGATCCTCCGAGCACGTGCCCATCCCTCTGCGATCGATTAAATAGCGACGTCCTAGGACGCATTGCCGACTCATTCATTTTATATACACATGTAGAAACGAATTAATAATCCCCAGACGATAACGCAATGGGATAGGAAAATAGGGCCATATTTTGAATAAACCAACAACACACTTATATATACATATCAAGTCGAAATATATATATATATATATATATATATATATGTAAGGTCTACAAAACAAGGGGGTTTGCAAACAACTACTACTCTTCCTCCTACTCCACATCCTCATCCTCATTGGAGCCTTCAATTGAGTACAACGGGACTCAGGTTCTTTAAGATCCGGGTCTACCGGGTCTACCACCGAACCTTCTGGAGGATCTGCCATGCCTTTCCCAAAAGCGACCTCCTGGACATAAAAAGGGACTTCAAACTCTGGTATGGGCCCTTCTCTCTGGCCATTCCACTCCTGGCAATACCATGACCTGTTACGACATCCTAAAACTCTGTGGCAACCTCTAGATGCCTTACAACCTTTGGAAGGGCAATGGACGCATCATTGACCTATGTTATGGTCTTTAGACCAAAGAAGTGTAATAGAATTAAAGGCTGAGCACCTAATGGGTGAATATTTTTATTGGAAACATGTTCCATGCCCATGTGAGATCTAGATTTAGTTGATGAGGAAATTATGTTTTTGGCCATGAATTTTATAAGTTGGACTTTATTAATCTATGTTACAAAGTATTATAGCCATGTAAATTTGTAATTTAGTACTTTGTATTAATAGGGATTAAGCTGGTTTTTGAAAGGGGTTAATCTTGGGTCATTTAAGCTTGGGTCTTAGGCCCAAGAGTGTTGGGCCTAAGATGGGCCAAAATGGCCGGCCCATAGAGCCCATGAGGGGCCGTCGATCGCACAAAGAAGGGGGGGAGAGACCGGTTTGCATGCCTCCCTATTTGTCCCTTAAAGTTAGCCAAGTGTCAAGCCATGCAAAACGAATGATGGCTAATGATGGAGGGAAGGAAAAATAGAGGGGAAAAGTGGGCGGATTAAGCAAAGGGAACTAAGAGAGAGAGAGAGGTGTGTCACACGGTAGAGAGAAGGAGAGAAAGAGAGGAAGAGAGAAAGGAAGAAGGAAGGAGGCTGTGCGTGCGAGAGGAAGGAGAAGGGCAGTTCACCACCGTCCGCCGTCGCTGTGTCCTGCCGCCGTTTGCTCGGTTTCGAGGCAAGTGGGATCCTTTGATCTACTCTAGCATGCTGTGCTTAGTGTGTGTGATTGAATGGTAACAATTTCAGATGTATGGAATGTGAAAAGTTGAAGTTATAAAAGCAGTGCTCTAGTCTAGTGTACTATTCTTGAGAAAAACAGCTCGACCTTGGACGTTCTAGTGACTTGCATGTGATGTTCTAGTTGAATTTTGGCTTTGACCTCTAAATGAAAGTTGTAAAGGAATTCTTGGAGTATGACATACTCAAATTTGGGACCAAAAAAAAAAACAAGTATAAGTGGGTGAAATCATTATTCTTTAGAAAGACTGGATCTGGAGATTTGGGTACCCACCCTTGATGAATGCATGGACTGTAAGGCAATCTTTTTGTTGAAATTTCACTTCAATTTCTTAACAAAATTTGTAAGGAACATCCTGAGGTTTAACGTATCAAAACTTTAGAGAAAAAAAAAACAAGTATAGGTAGGTGAAATCGTGGTCCTTTGGAGATGGTTAGATCTGGAATTATGGTACTAGGAACAAGGATTTTAACCGTCCATAGCTAATTATCTAGGACGAATTTGACTTCGATGTCTTCATGAAATATCTACCTTATGGTCTTGTCTCTCACATATTTGAATTTCATAAATTTTGAAGTTCATTTGGGTATTTAATCGAAATGTTTTCTGAAACTGTGCAAACAGAATTGTTTGAATTTCGAAATCTGCGATGCATGGACCGTACCCAATCTTGTAGAGTTCTGTTGGCATAATGTATTTACGATATAACTACCTTTAGATGTTGTTTATAATCTATCAAAATTTCATAATTTTGGGGTCCGTTTAGGCATTAAATTGAAAGTATTTTCGAAATTGTGTATGATGCTTCATCCGAACATTCATATATTTTCAGAAAAATAAAAGAATTGGTTTCATGTGATGTGATGTATTGTGTTGCATATATGGTATCATATAGCATGGTACATAATGTCAAAAGTTGAAATAGACCTTGTTGCCATCACATCATGTGCCATGCTGATTTTGAGACACAATTGTGGATATGAATTATAATAAATGAGGATACCATCGGAGGTGTGAGCCGACGATGCACTGGGAGTGTCGGGATGCCCAGAGGTGAGTGCTGGATGCCCGGAAGTGTGTGCTGGATGTCCTCGGGAGTTTTGAGATGCCCAGAGGTGTGTGCCGGATGCCTGGAGGTGTGTGCCGGAGGTTCCTCGCGATGCTAGGTTGGGTGCGAGCAATAAAATGTGAGATGCAATTACTGGTCTCGGGAAAGAAAAATGTGGTGACCCAATTGAAAGATAAAAAGCTGAAATTGAATCATGCATGGTATGGTGACATGTATACATGACTGTATGATATAATATGTATAAGTGCATGGTGGTATGTGCATATAGTATGGTGACATGTATGCGTGGCAGAATGATGTTACACATACAAGTGCATGGTGGTATATGCACATGACACGGTGACTTATATACATGGGTGTTTTGATGAAATGTGCATGGCTGAAAGGTAAGACATGTTTAACAAGTATGAACTATATGTACTCTACTATGATGTTATGAATGTTCTGTTTGATGCATTGAGTAGCTTAAATAGATCTTTTACCTGCTGAGTGGTTGTACTCGCCCCTTTTGGGGATTAACATTTCATATTAGAAAGATGCCTTTGTTGCCGGTTGCACGCGGTACCTACTATGGCATACCTACTGATGTGGATGTGGAGTGTACTGAACATGTCTGTGTTGGTGCTCCTGGTTTAGTGTTTGTTCAAGTCCGAGTCCTGGTGATGTATGATGTAGGTCGAGCTGATGGCTTGGTCATTCAGGAGTTTTTGTCTGTCCACGTTCGATGTGATGGAGCGATGTTAGGGATGTTACCACCGCTGCCACCTGATGCATCGGATTGGGTATGATGGCGCGTATAGCTGTTCGGAGCTGATACTTTTTGGAGATAGCCGACGCTTGTTGATGGAGGGTGGTACATGTTCGATGTAGAATCGAGTCCTTTTTGGGGTGGTAGCCGAGTATAGCTAAAATCTTGGCTTTTTTTGTTGTATCGACTTTGATGTCCATCATGAAAATATAAATAAGAGTGAATTGGCATTATCTTTTCTTGTGGTGCGTAGTTCATGTGTATTGCATTATGGTTATTGGAGGAAGAGATGGTGAGACTTGTTTATGCTTCCGTTAATAAGCTGCGATAGGACCGTTTAAAAAAAAAATCTCTAATCATAGTTATATGAGATCGAGTAATTAAAGAGAGAGTGCCTGTGGCGACCTCAGGCGAGTCGGGGGTGCCACATCTGTATTGATGGGGCACCTTCTTGGGTAAACCTGCATCAACCCAAACCACGAATCTCACCAACTCATATACCCATCCCCTTGGGTCTCCATGAAGCGGGATGAAGCACTTATGTTCTGTCACCTTCTTTGGCTGACCAAAATGCTCAGGAGGAGCTGTCAACTATGGACCTGAAATGTTATCCTACAACGCGGTGAGATGACGTCTCAGTGAGTTCAACCCCCTAAGACCTGACTAGAAAGAAAATATGCCCCAAGGGCTGCCTAATCACAAACATGAGTTTGAGGACTTACATTTGCCTCCACTTCTTCCTACAAGTCAATATAATTAAAATTCATGGAATCACACCAACAAATCAATTCAATTCATTAACTCGGATCAAATCATCAATCAATCGACTTAGTAGATTCCATGTCATCAAGACCAGTATACAGTCAATTACTCACTCAAACTATTAATTACGGCTCAACAGGCACGACCTACCAAATGTTCAGCGGTGAATTACGGCCCAATGGGCACAGCCTACTAAATGTTCGGCGGTGAATTACGGCTTAATGGGCACAGCCTGTTCCAAGTTCTGCAGTAAATTACGGCCTAATAGGCACAACTATACTTTGGCGGTTGATTACGGCCTAATGGGCACAGCCATACTTTGGCTGTTGATTATGGCCCAATAGGCACAGCCATACTTCGGCAGTTCTCTTAACCCATCCTATATCAACACGCACAACATACGTCTTTTTATCATTCAATATTTATCTTATTATGACTGTAAACCATCACACGACTATTTTCCCACGGCCAATGACATTGTGCCTATTTTTCTCGTTTTAAAGATACCCGATAAAAATAATTTTGTGTGGGTACACGGTCGGTCTCAGCCAAAAGTATAATATTTTCCCTCTTGAAAATCCCACTAATTTCACTGATCCATAAACATATTTTTGGTGTTGTAAACTGATGCCCGGTGATTTTCTAATTAATTACTGAAATTAATAAATTTTTGGATAAATACCCAAAATTGTAAATCACACTCAATCAAGCACAATTTAACAGTCAATTAAATAAATCAATCACACCATTGCAATCAGCATAGAATTTTGGTCATTGGCTATTACGGTCTAATTTTCGAAAAATAATTAAATAAATAATTAATTAATTAATTACGGAAATTAATCATTTAATGCAAATAAATAGAACTTAGGCTCGTAGAGCCTAATTAAAAGCCAAGGCGAGTTCAGAAAATTTCCAAACCACGCTAGATAAATACTAGAGCTTATTTAGACTTTAATTACACTACTTTAACCACCTAACATGTAATCACAATTAATTAAATTGTTAATCTATTATAACTATCCACTTAATCCATACTTAGTCTAAACTAATCAATCCCTAAATGTCATTAACTTACTAAGTAAGGATTAGTGAGTTAAACTCACTTGATTAGCAATCAGTTCAGATCAAAATGATAGTGAGGCGGAGAGGCTCGGTAAACTTCAAAGTGGGACCGCTAAGCGGGGTCAAGAAAGCCACCAAAACGGGCCAAACAGTGGCTTCGAGACCCACTCGGTTTGGTTCTGTGGTTAGGCCGAACAAGCTAGCCAATGGTTTGGTTGAGGCAAATACGAGCAAGGAAGAACGGCAGAGGCTGCTACGACTTGGATGAGGGAAGGTAGTGGCGTAAGGTGGCTCCGGCGACCACAACAGTGACGCACAACTTCCTGGCGACCTGCTAGACGCATGAGCTGGGCGAGACAGTCCAATTGGAGACGTGAGCAGGCAAGATGATCGCGATGGCATGTGGGTGAGTGAGCGGCTGCGAGGGGTGGTCCGGCAGTTGTGACAGCAAAGGGAGGCTGAGCTGCGGTTTTTCAGGAATTTTTGAAGTCTTCAATTGCTGGGAATGAGGGGCTTGATTGGCTGGGAAGGAGAAGGAGGGAGAGAGGGGGACAAGCTTGCTTTGGAGGGTCCCATGTGCTCTCTTCCTATCCCTTTGGTCTCCTTGAAGGGTCCTACCACCGTGGTTGGCTTCCCCTCAAATTTTCCAGACCAATTGCTTCATCTAGAAGTCTTGAGTTGGTCTAAAGGTTGGGTCCAAGGGGGCATAATGGCTTAATTTCCATTCAACTCTTCGAATCAATTCATTTCGGCTTCTATAAATTCTATTATCAAGTCAATAATCAAATTGATATTTTTCCTCGCCAATTGATCCCATTTGCATCCCAATTTCGCAATAAAAAAATGATCCTCTGCATTTTCTGGTCAAAAATGGCCTTATCTTAACTTTTTCCGCCAAAATCTCAATTTGCAAAAAAATCTTCGGAGACTGAGTTCATGTTCTTAAAATAACTTGTGACATGACAGAACTTTCAATTTCTGAAATCGGATTCAAATTTACGGTTAATTTTAATATGGCACGATTTTACTGTGACCTAGGTTACTAGGTAGCTTTCATAAATTTTTAGTGCAATTGACCCGCGGTCGATTTTCTTCGAGCCACAATGAACCCCTTCGATACATTGGTAACTCTCGGTTGTCATGAAAACCTCTGCAAATGAGCACGGTCAAGTAGCTGATTCCTGGTCGAATTCCTAAGTTTATTGCATTAAAATCCCTTAGTGACTTCCCCATATAGTCTAGTTATCTCAGGAGTGATTAGCTCTGAGAACAGCACTATAAGTGCGTCGATGAAAGGCCCGATTAATCTAATTGAAAGCAGAACTGAAAATTTCGGGATGTCACATACATAGTTCTGACTTTTGATAAGCTAGGTTAGGAAGACCACGAACAAGCTTCTTAGAAGAAATCTTGGCAATTTGCTTCATGTTAACATGACCAAGCTTTCAATGCTAGAGACTTGCTTTGTCTTGAATAGATATAAGACACTGAGAACTTTCTAGGTTTACATTTAGAAGATAAATATTCCCATGCCTTCACCTAGTAAAAGATTGGGAGAAGTCTCGACTCGTTCCAGAACAAATACCTTCGTGAAAGTTTATTCTGAATCCAATGTCACAAAGTTGGATTATGCTGAGTAGATTGTAGTTTAAACCTTCCACTAATGAAACATTGTTGATAGTCAGGCTTCCAATCTTCATAGTTCCACAACCTACAATTTTTCCCTTGCTATTTCCTCCAAAATAAACTTTTCTTCCATTCAGTCTAACAAGCTTTATAAAGCGGCTTGAGTCCCCTGTTATGTGCCTCAAACAGCCATTATACAAATACCATTTGATTTTTCTCTTGATAGTGACCTGTAATCATAAGAAGAACTCAAGTTTTCTTTGGTACCCAGACTTTCTTAGGTCCATGAGAGTTAATATTATAGACAGTCTTTGCCCAATCCTTCTTAACAGGTCTCCAAACTTTGGAACATTCTTTCTCAAAATGTTCTGAGCTGTTACACTTTGAATATATGAGTGCACTTCGGCTAATAGGTTTTACAAAAACTCTTTGAAAAATGATTTTTATAAAATTCTTTTGTAGGTCTTTGTTTAAGTCTATCTTTTATTTTGGGAAAATCAATCAATGGAATGGTTTTTGAAGTCATTCCTAAATCGGATTTGTTAAAATAGGGTCTTTGAACTGAAAGAATTTTCTCCAATTTTCAAATCCTTTTGAAAATCTTTTTGAAATATTTGAAAGATCTTCTTTTAGAATAACATTTTCATTAGCAAGAGAATCATAATTTTCTTTCAAATTAACAAAACTTTTATCTAGATTTTCAAATTTTTCTTTCCAAGAAATTTCATGTTGCTTGAGTTTAGAATTCTCCATTTTTGGTTTGGAGATTCTTTTAAGAGAGGTTTTGCGATTGAGACAAAGTTCTTCTATGTACTTCGAGACTTTAATAGGAATTTTTAAGTTACTTACCTTAACTTATTGATCTGAATCTGAATCATAGTCTGTTTCTAATTCTAAGTCTGAATCGGAATGAGCCATCAAACAAATGTTGGCGTATTCTTCTTCACTTTCCTCACATTCAGTATCACTCCAAATTTCAACTTTGAGAGCCTTCGTGTACTTCTCAGTTCTTCCTTTCTTTTTCTTCAACAAATGATAGTTAGATCTGATATGTCCATTTTTCTTGCATTCGAAGCATATTACATCATTGCTGGTTTCGTTGTCATCAGTTGGTCTCTTCTAGAAATTTTGAGTGCTCTACGTCTTCTAGTTGAATCTTTTTCTCTTTCAATTCAACATTTTGAACTTCTTAATCATAAGTGCTAGCTCCTCATCATCAATATCATCATTTGAATCTGTATCATCAGATTCATCGTTAGATTTTAAAACAATTGACTTCTTACTCATTGATCTGTTCCACTTCATATGATTGAAACATGCCTAATAGTTTGTCTACGGATAGAGGCAGGATTCTCTAAGTTTCTCTAATTGATGTCTTCACATGATTTCACTCTTTAGAAAATCTACGCGGCAGTTTATTGACTTTCATTGGTCTTGAGATTGGTTGTCCTTAATAAGCCAGGCCGTTTACAATCTTTGTGAAACGATTGAACATATCAGTAATGGATTCTCCAGGTTTCATCTTGAAGGCTTCATACTATCCGAGTAGAGTATTGATTTTTGTTTCCTTTACTCAATCAGTTCCTTTGTAGGTAACATGCAATCTGTCACAAACTTCTTTCGTTGTTTCACAAAAAGGAATTCGGTTATACTTAATAGCAGATAAGGCACAGTATCAATAGTAGATAGCTTTAGCATTAAGAGCTTGTCTCTTGGTTATTTTTGCTTGTATTGTTTCGCTAGCATCTACAACTTCTTTTCCTCTTTCTGAGGTTGACGTAGCTTTGGGATTGATTCCTTTTTTTACCATATCCCACTCTAGGGGATCTTTCGATCTCAGAAATGCATTCATCTATTTTTTCACACATTGTACTCCTTCCCATCAAAGTAGGGAGGTTTGGTGTTGCTTTGACCTTCAACCAATCCAGGAGCTAAAATACTAGCCATAGATCATTAGCTTAGAAGTAAAAACACTTTAATGAAATAAGCACACATGCTCTGATACCAATTATAAGTACTAGTATGAACACCTAGAGGGGGGTGAATAGGTGTGAAGATAATTTTTCGCAAGGAACAGTAGAAAAATTTCGCTTTTAAAACTGAGTTTGAAGAACAACAGACTTTGAGCAAGTTCAAACTTTAGCAATTAAATAGAATTACGGATAAAATAAAGGAGTTTAGGGAAGAGAATAAGAACACATAATTTACAGTGATTCGGCTTAGATCAAGCCTACATCCACTCTCCATGCTGACAGTCTACTGGCTGGATTCCACTAAGAATCAAAAGAGATTTTACAATTTTGCGATCTCGACTTCTTAGTGAAGAGTCTCTACTACTCTCTCACGAAGTCACACTATAAGATTCTCTCTTGAGTACAACTTTGAGCTTAGTATGTCACGCACCGATCCTCGGGCATGCACCCATCCTTCACCTTGGTCAATTTAATAATGACATCTCGGGATGCATCACTAACTCTTTCATTTTAATATGCATGTGGAAGCATATAAACAATCCCCAGACAATAAAACAATGGGATAAAAAAGTAGGGCTATATTTTTCACAACTGAAAAACCACAACCACACTTTTATACAAGGCAAACCTCATAATATATATTACAATACTACTCACAAAAGTCTAATCTATCTCATTTCAGTTCACACACAGGGTTTGCAAAACGGAGTGAGGTCTTAGTCCTCATCCGGGTCAACTCCGAATCCTCCTTTGGATCCTCCTCCGACTCCTCTTCAAGGTCTTCCTCTTTAAGCTCTTCCTCCCGTTCCTTCTCAAGGTCTTCCTCTTCAAGCTCTTCCTCCGGTTTCTCCTCCTACTCCACAATCTATCCTTCCTCTTCGCTCCAGCCGGAGTCCTTGGCCGAGTACACGGGAGTATCAGGGTCACTCTCGAGCTTAGGTCTTTGGCATCGATCACCGCTCCGTCCTTGGGATCTGCAGTCCCTTCTCCAAATGCTGCCTCTAAGACGAACAGAGGCACATCCTCTTCTGGTACGAGACCTTCTCTTCGGCCATCATGGTAGTGACAATACCACGACCTATACTCATAGGGCACCAAGCCGTCATTACCCACATCGACCCAGACGGTAAATTTCACTAAAACATATTCTAAACCTTCTACGTGAGGGTGTATTAGGAAGTGATATCCTATCTCAGTGACCTCTTCGGGTATACAAAATGCATGGGAGGACGAGGTGGTGGAGGTGCTACCATCTAAGGACCTGAAATGTTGTCCCACAACGGGGTGAGACTACGTCTCAGCAAATTCTAACCCCCTAAGACTCGATTAGAAAGCGAATACACCTTAGGGCTGCCTAAGCACAACATGAGTCAAAGGATTTACCTTGGCCTCAGTTCCATCCTACAAGTCAGTATGTATCAAATATACAAGAACCACATCAATTCATCCACTCAGATTGAACTATCAATCAATCGACCCAGTCGATTACATGTTAATCAAACCATTCCTCGGTCATTTTAATCCATATTATGCAATTTCCAAGATTATATATATCTAGTCATCAAGTCACGTGCATTCTCAAAGGCAACGTACTTGGTCACCGAGCCACGTGCATTCTCCAAGATGACATACCTAATCACCGAGTCACATGCATTCTCCAAGGCAACATACTCAGTCACCGAGCCATGTGCATTCTCCGAGGTGGCGTATTTAATCACCGAGCCACGTGCATTCTCCAATGTGATGTACTCGATCACCGAGCCACGTGCATTCTCCAAGGTGATATACTTATTCACCGAGCAACGTAATACAACATTCTTTTTTTCACCACTTTATATAGCCCACCAAAAGATTTTTGGCATTGTAAACCGATGCTCGGTTATTTTTCAATCAATTATTGAAATTAAATAATTTATGAATAAAATCCTAAAAACACAATTAAATCAATTCAGCATAAATTAGAGCTCGGATAAATAAACAGACTGCACCATAATGATCGGTATAAAATTCCGGTCATCGGCTATCCCAGCCTAATTTCCAGAAAATAATTAATTAATTAATTACAAAAATATTAAATAAAGGCCAATAATTCCAATTTAGACCCATAATGCCTAATTGGACGCCGGAACGGACTTGGAAAATTTCCAAGGTTCGTTCAATAAATAATAACGTAAGTCTACTTGCTAATGTTACTAACCATTTGCCTAACATGCATTGATAAGGCACTAATTTAATTACTCTACTATAATCTATCCACCTAATCATGCTTAATTAAATCTAATGAATCCCTAAGCATCATTAGCATACTAAGCGAGGATTAGTGAGTAAAACTCACTTGTTTAACGAGCGGGTCGGATCAAACCGACGGGAACGTCGCAGGAGTCGATTCTTCTCAAAGCGGGCCTAGGTTTCGAAGCCTGGAACTACCTCAAAACGGGCCAAACAACCGCTGCGATATCCACTTTTTCGGCCGCTGGTCTGGACCGAGGAAGGGCTGAAATAGCAGTGGTTTGAGGTGACAATAGGCTGAGGTGAGCTGAAGAGGCCGAACCGGATCTAGACGGAGCTCCACGGCGGCTCTGGCGATCTAAGTGTTCGTAAAATTCTAAACGCAAGTGCACGTGTCAAACAAGTAATATAATAATGAGAAAAAATATCGTCCCACGGAGATCGATGATTAATAAACTAATTAAATACTAAAATAGACTAGTTCTAAAATTTATCTAACATATCAAAATATAATTAAAAATAAATTAAAAACGAAATTTGTAGACTAAATGTAGTAAATCGATAAGATAAATAAGTTAGAGCATCTGATTTTATCATAACTACTAGATATAAATTTCATATTGTTGTGAATACAAGAACGATATCAAACATGTGATAGTGGAATTTCTTAATCTATTTACTATCCTATCTCTAGGTATAGCAAACCTACTCAGCTTATTAATCTACTATATCTCTATGTGAATTAAAATAAACATGAGTGCATTAAAAACTATGAATATTTCCAGTTTACAATGAGACTTTTGGATCACTTTATCACCGAAAGCTATACAAATAACGTGGTATATCTCTATCAACGTTTAATTCATGGTTATATATTATAATGAGCAATTGCATATTATCACTTCTCAGTCTCAAACATGCACATCAGATCATTCAAGTGATGGCCAGTCACTCAAAAGCATTAAGCACAATAATATATAACTCACATGAATGAAATCAATTGTAAAACATAAAAATCATAAAATTCACATTATCATAGTTAGGTTAAATCGTAGCCCTAACAAAAGAAAATTAGAATATAGTAGAAGAAAAAATAAAAATATAGATCAAACCCAGCATCTTGAATCAAAGGATAAGAATTCTGTCATCGCTTTTGTCTTCTCTTCAAAATACTTGAAAGACTCTCAAAAGAATGAAAAACGATCTAACCAAAAACCTATCTACTCTCTGTGTTCCTATTTATAGGATATATCCCAGATATCTATCTCCCAACGCTTGCAGATAATATTAAGGAACAAAATCAAGAATTTCCTGATTTGATATCCATCTTCCACTACTTTTTTATTTGAATTCCTGATAGTTGCCATTCTTTTCCTTATCCTCTCCATATCTCATTATTCTACATAAACAAGGAAAATTGAAATAATTAGAAGGAAATCCAAATATTTTCTCATAGATATTGCATTAATTGCTGCCTAAAATAGGTAAAATAACTCTATTTTTATAGAGTTATCAAACCCCAAACTTAACATTTTGCTAGTCCTCGAGCAAAATCAAGACATAATGAATACTCAAGCTAACAACCTCCTACATGACATCTTTCCATAATTGCTCAAATTGACAATTCAAAGAAAAATACAAATTTCATCCAAACATTGAAATCGATTTATAAGTTAAGACCAATTCTAACTATATGATCCAAGTGTGTGTGTGAGAGTTCTCATCTTTTTCGAATTATATGTAATCCAGATTAATTCACATTGACATGTAACCTCTAAAAAATCCTCAATAATTATGACCAAATCTCATAGGTTTGCTTTTCATTCCTCTCTCCACTAATGTAAGCTAATTATCAAACCAAAAATCAATAGGACTTTTCTCGGGTTGTAATGTAAGGCTGGGCTAAAGGTGAGATAACAGCAATTTTAAGCTCAAATCACTCATCAACACGTTGATTTTGAGGATCTAATTAGAGCCAATGTCATTGTCCAATTTCACTCATTCAAGATAATTTTTCTGCCACCATATATCATCATTCCTTTTTTTTTTCCTTCTCCTTTTTCTTTTCTCTTTTTTTTAATTGCTTTATGGTGGAGTTTCTCCCAAAGTCCCTCATAATATAACATGAAAATTTCCAACCCACTGAGTATCCAAAAGGCTCACTCAATTGAAAGTTGGATAGGGAACCATAAAAGCAATTTTTTTTTTTGACAATACACCCCAAACAACCATAGCAATCACTTCTTTTTTTCTTTTTTTTAATACTCCATCCTTCATAGGGCATGGGACAATGATATAATTTGATAATGGCTAAGCTAAATATATATGGGTGCCAATGAAAAATTGGGTAATAATTAAGGCTCAAAGGTGTGACTAGGGATAAATAAACAAGGTTGGCTTGAATGGCTCAATCAATCCAAAAATTGCCTAATTCATTTTCTTAGTTAGATTTAGCATAGGATTTCGCCTCAAGAGAAAATCAAACAAATTCTAAGATTTTGGTGAAATTTAAGAAAATCACATACTTCACATGAATGTTCTCTAGATTTACACACAATTCAAAAATTAAGGACTTTTAGTGCTCAATAAGTGGATCAACATAATCAGAATTAAAATTAACTCACGCATCAATTGCAAGTTTAAATAAAATTTAAATTTTCCTAAGAATCGTAAAAATTCACAACCAAGAATGTAATCATGATAAAAAAATTATCCAAAAAAAACTTGTCTCCCCCCCAAGCTTGAATGAAGCAGTGTCCTCAATGCAAAAAATAGAATAGGAAGAAGAAAACTCCCTTGGTTGTAGGATAACTTCATAGATGACCTTGATGATTAAACTCTTGAAAGGTGCTCCCTAAAAAATTAACCTGGATAAAATGGAGAAAAGTTTATCTTTTTTTTTTTTTTTTTTTTGCAAAACATAAATTTAACAAAAAAAAATAATTAAAATGCTTGGGTTGCCTCCCAAGAAACACTTGTTTTATAGTTTTCAGCCAAACTATCTTAGATGTCACTAATCTGGAGGATGAAGTTCAATGGTGGTCATCTGCTTGTTGTAACCACCTTCGAAGTAGGGTTTCAAACGTTGACCATTCATTACTTCTTGCATCTTCGGGTTCAAACGCTTCTGAGGTTGGATAATGGGTTTATATTGCTCCTCCATCAAAATTTTGTGCATGCAAATTGAAGGACTAATTCCCTTGATATCAGCTATTTTCCATCCAATTGCACCTTTATGCTCTCTTAATACTCTAAGTAATTTATTCTCTATCAAATCTATCAAAGAAGAAGATATAATTACCGATAAAGAATAAACTCCATCTAAATAAGCATATTTCAAATGAGAAGGTAAGGGTTTGAGTTCAAGAATTGGAGGGTCTTCAATTGATGGTTTAGGCTTTGTAATGTGTTGTTCAAACTCCTCAAATTTAATTTCCTTTTGCCTTGAATATGGTGGAATTGCCTCCATGAAATTTGTGTACTCCTTTAACTCCTCATTCTGAATATCTTTATCCCTTAGTCGAATCAGACATGCTTCAAGTGGATCTTCAAAAATATTTTCCTGAAAAACCTTATTCACCAACTTGTCAACTGTCTCAACTCTAAAATAAAAATTATCATCAAATGAATATTTCATTGCTTTAAAAACATTAAATGAAACAAGATCATCGTGAACTCTAAGGATCAACTTTCCTTGTTGTACATCAAGAAGAGCGCTTCCTGTTGCTAGAAAAGGTCGACCTAAGATAAGTAGTACCTCAAAATCTTCCTTCATGTCAAGAACTATGAAATCTGTAGGAAAGATAAATTTGTCAACTTTTACCAAAACATCTTCCACAATACCTCTTGGATATTTAATTGATCGATCAGCCAGTTGAAGTAACACTGTGGTTATTTTTACCTCGCCCAACCCTAATTTCTTGAAAACTGAATAAGGCATCAAATTAATACTCGCACCTAAATCACATAATGCTTTTTCAAAGTATGAATCCCCAATGGTGCAAGGAATAGTAAAACTCCCTGGATCTTTTAATTTTGGAGGCAATTTGTTTTGTAGGATGGCTGAACACTCCTCATTTAACTTCACAGTTTCATAATCCTCTAGTTTCCTTTTGTTTGCCAAAATCTCCTTAAAATTTTTTGCATAACTAGGCATTTGCGCTAAAGCATCTGCAAAAGGAATGTTAATGTGCAATTTTTTAAATACATCAAGAAATTTAGAAAATTGCTTAACTGTTTTGTGCCGCTGAAGTCGCTGAAGGAATGGAATTGGCGACACATATGGCTTGGGATTATCTGGAAAAAGTTTACTCTTGCTTGTCTCCTTTGATTGTTTATTGACCATCTTTTCCTTATCTCTGAAAATCTCTTCTTCTCTCACTTGTTTACCACTTCTCAAGGTAATAGCCTTTATGTTTCAATTGGATTTTTCTTTGTGTTGCTCGGCAAAGAACCTTGTTGTCTCCCTGACATCATGCTTGCTAACTGACCCACTTGTATCTCCAGATTTCTAATTGAAGCCTTTTGGTTTTGAAATCTCACATCCGTGCTTTTGATGAAGTCATGAGTTGTGTTAGCAAGTTTGGTGACTATGTCTTCCAAATTTGACTTTGTCTCTTATGATTGTTTGAATCCCGGTGATTTCGTCACATTCTAATTGTTCCATGAAAAATTTGGATGATTGCGCCATCTCGAATTGTACGTGTTGGAGTAGGGATTATTCTGTGACCTGTTAAAATTCCCAACAAAGTTAGAATTTTCACTAGATTGTTTGAAAGTATTACCTACCTAACACTCTGTGCTAACATGTCCTCCACCACAAAAATCACATGTCAAATTCTGAATTTCATGACTGAAACACTCATATTATCTAGCTTTTTGTTGAGTGTTTCAAATTGTGCAGCAATTGCAACAAAAGCATCCACTTCATGAACTCCACTAACTTTTCACATCGGTAGCCTCTCAGTATGCCACTGATAACTATTGGACGCCATCTCCTCTAATAGATTGTAAGCTTCTTCTGGTGTTTTATTATTTAAAGTCCCCCTACAACTGCATCAATCATAGAACGAAGATTTGTACTGGAGCCATTATAAAAATTTTGTACCTGCATCCATACGAGTAGTCCGTGATGTGGGCATCTCCTAAGAAATTCTTTGAATCTTTCCCATGCTTCATATAATGATTCATTACCCATCTGCATAAAATTAGTAATATCGTTACGCATCTTCGCAGACTTTATAGGTGGAAAGAACTTACCATGAAATTTCTAAGCCATATCATTCCATGTAGTAATTGATCCTATAGGAAGAGAAGAAAGCCAACTCTTAACTTTATCTCTAAGAGAGAATGGAAATAATCTCAATCTAATAGCATCATCTGTAACTCCATTATATTTAATGGTGTCACAAATTTCAAGAAAAGCATCGATGTGAGAGTTTGGATCATCGCTTGGTAGCCCACTGAATTGCACTGATTGTTGAAGTATCTGAATGAGTGACGGCTTGATCTCAAAGTTGTTTGCTTGAATTGCAGATCTTCTAATACTTGACATGGTGCCTTAAACTGTTGACGCAGCATAATCTCTTAAGAGTCTACGTGGATTTTCATTCTCACCGTCTGCCATCTTAGCATGATTTCTCTGTTCTCTTAGTCGCCTTTTGAATGTACGCTCGATTTTGGGATCAAGTTCAACAAGTTTCCCTTGTTGGCTACGTGTCATAAACCGATGTACACCCTGAAAAATAAAACAAAACGAAAGCTAGATTAAACTTAGAATTATTTGATATCAATATTAATTAGTATTAAACAAATGATCCCCGACAACGGTGCCAAAAACTTGTTCGTGAAATTCTAAACGCAAGTGCACATGTCAAACAAGTAATATAATAATGAGAAAAAGTATCATCCCACGGAGATCGATGATTAATAAACTAATTAAATACTAATATAGACTAATTCTAAAATTTATCTAACAGATCAAAATATAATTAAGAATAAATTAAAAATGAAATTTGTAGACTAAATGCAGTAAATCGATAAGATAAATAAGTTAGAGCATCTGATTTCACCATAACCACTAAATATGAATTTCAGATTATTGTGAATACAAGAACGATATCAAACATGTGATAGTGGAATTTCCTAATCTATTTACTATCCTATCTCTAGGTATAGCAAACCTACTCAGCTTATTAATCCACTATATCTCTATGTGAATTAAAATAAACATGAGTGCATTAAAAAGTATGAATATTCCCGGTTTACAATGAGTCTTTTAGATCATTTTATCACCGAAAGCTACACAAATAATGCGGTATATCTCTATCCACGTTTAATTCATGGTCATATATTATAATGAGCAATTACATATTATCACTTCTCAGTCTCAAACATGCACATCAGATCATTCAAGTGGTGGCCAGTCACTCAAAAGCATTAAGCACAATAATATATAACTCATATGAATGAAATCAATTGTAAAACATAAAAATCATGAAATTTACATCATCATTGTTAGGCTACATCGTAACTCTAACAAAAGAAAATTAGAACATAGTAGAAGAAAAAATAAAAATATAGATCAATCAAAGGATAAGAATTCTGTCACCGCTTTTGTCTTCTCTTCAAAATACTTGAAAAACTTTCAGAAGAATGAAAAACGATCTAACCAAAAACCTAGCTACTCTCTTTGTCCTCCTATTTATAGGATATATCCCAAATATCTATATCACAACGCTTGTAGATAATATTAAGGAACAAAATCAAGAATTTCCTGATTTGATATACATCTTCCATTGCTTTTTTATTTGAATTCCGATAATTGCCATTGTTTTCCTTATCCTATCTATATCTCATTATTTTGCATAAATAAGGAAAATTCAAATAATCAGAAGAAAATCCAAATATTTTCTTATAGATATTGCATTAATTACTGCCTAAAATTGGTAAAATAACTTTGTTTTTATAGAGTTATCACTGAGCTGGTTGGAATAGCACCTGGGACTGAGACTGAGGCGAAGATGGAGGTCTAGAACGGCGGGGACGCACGCGGCAAAGCGAAGCAGCAACGGTTGGCGTGAGGGTGACGAACGGTGAGCAGCTGCATGCAGTGGTGCGGGGGACGTCAGCGGCTTCTCCTGCTTGCTGGGGTTTCAAAAACAACAAGGGGGATGGGGAATGAAGGTGGTGGACGGAAGGTGAGGAGGAAAGAGGGAACATATGAGGGACAAGGGCCCTACCTTGGCCATTTTCTTCCCATTCTTGGTCCCCTTTGACCAACCTCAGCCACCAACCTTCCCTTGGCCTCCATTAGGCCACCAATGCACCCCTTAGGACACTTGAATTGGTCCAAAAACCATAGGGAATGGGGTGCATACGAATTTGCTTGCCATTTCTTATAATTGGACACTTGTTCCTACTTGTTTCGTCATAAATCGACCTCAATAATTTCAATCAACCCACCATCGATCATCTCAGCATTTTTTATCACCTATACAATTGACTTGCTTCCCAATTTTGTGATAAAAAATGATCCCTGGCATTTTCTGAACAAAAACGGTCATATGCCGACTTCTTCCCAAAAAGTCTCGGGTTTTAGAAAAATCTTCTGAGACTGAGTCGACGTTCCTAGAATTTATTGTGACATGACATAATCTTCAATTTCATAAATCGGACTCAAATTCATGGTTAATTTCATTCAGGCGTGTTTTTAGCGTAACCTAGGCTACCAATTGTCATGAAAATCTCGATGATTCAAATATGGACACAGGGTACCAAAACAATACAAAAATCATTCTAGTGCCAATCAATGAGAATTTCCCAATTTAGTCGTGTCACCCACGATTAGGCATACATTTCAGTCGAGTTGACCTATCTTTGATCTCAATTCAATTTTTTACTGTGCTGTAATGGCCTCTAAAGATAAGCACAATCGAGCAGCCGATTCCTAGTTGAATTCTCAAGTCTATTGCATTAAAATTCCTTAATGGCATCCCCAGATAGTCTAGTCATCTCGAGAGTGATTAGCTTTGAGAACAACCCTATAGATACGTCAATGAAATGCCGATTTATTCAAAAGAAAACAGGATCCAAAATTTGGAATGTCACACAATATATCGAATGACAAGAAAATGGTAAGCTTCGGATTTTGAAATTTTTCTTTCATGCACTCTGTCGAACAACTAAAGAATCCACCTTAAATACTCCTTCATGCATTCTCAATCGTTGGCACTTTCCAAAGGAATTTTTCCAATCCATCCATTGGACAAAATCAATTAAGGAGATCTCGAGTTGTTTAAAGATTGTGATAAAAGCCCGTCAATCCTGTTTGCCCATACAATCAAGATCTTGGTTTCCATAAGTAGATTCTTTCCATATTTACTTGCAATCCGAAAAGATGAGATGTATTGAAATTGATTTCAATAAGGATATCCAATCTTGTAGGTGATATATCCAACCAGAAAGCCTTCCATAAACCATACGAACCGAACTCATGAAGAGATAAACAAAATCTCGCATCTGGATAAGTCTTCATTCTTCAGTAGTGTTCAATCTGGAATTTGTTAGTGTGGGCAAACTTCTGATGCCAAACAGACTTGGACACTAGAGTCTAGTCATCTTTAGACTTTGACACTAGAGTCTGGTCATCTTCAGACTTTGTCACTAGAGTCTGGCCGTCTTCAGACTTTAACACGAAAGTCTGGAAATATTCATAATAGACTTTGGATAAGTTTTGTTAATTTCAAAACATCAAAGGAGTTTTCTCCAACAATGATTACTTGAGGTAATTTAGTATCTATGAAGGTATAGAGCTAACTACCATCTACATGGACTTGCAACCGATTTAAGATTATCAATGTCAATAATTGCTTATAAGTTGCGCCTCTTATGATAATTTCAAGTACCTTACTATCATAATAGCTTATTGCTATACGAAATTCTTGTTTCAAACTGTATTAGGTCACTGACCACACAAAAGGGAAAGTACTAATTAGACATGCGATTGAGATAGTGATGATTTCAGGCAAATTACAATTGCTGGAGGTATTATTATTAAGGACATGAACTTCAAGTCATGACTAGTTGAGGAAAATTGCCCCTAGGACGATTATTTAGTAATTCATTGTTGAGCTACGGAATATAAAAGGATGTTAATACTAATTATGGAATAATAGAAAATAATCAACTACCAATTTTAACTAATTGAAGAAAATTATGATAATACTGGATAATTGCTAGTGACAACGTCCCCAAGTTATCTTGCCGTTCATAAATTATCTTTCCCTTCTCCAATTTATGATCGTTTCTTTTTTGCTGATCATACCTTCAAATGTTAATTGGTTTTGAACAGAAATGGGCAATCAAATGGATAACAAGACCGCTGATTGCTCATTGTGCTTAATTTTTTTGCTAGCTCTAAATCATTTGCAACTATTTTTGTAGGAAGACTCATCGCAAAAGAACTTATGACACTGTTGCTCATTTCAAACATCTTCCTAACACAATTCATAAAGTTGAATGATCCTCCTAAAGAATCAGGTAATGTGCAGGCTCAAATAAGACTATATAGAAGTCTTAGAAGTTGACATGCTGCTTTTAGGGAATCGGGCAATACAGTTGGGGACCATTTTGTGGCGACACTGTTTGCATTTGGTCTATATAGGTCAAGGTCATGCATTCACACGACCATATTCAGAAGAAAAGTAGAGGAATGATGTTGATATATCTCTTATTGCTCGGCGAAGGTACTGTAGGAAATTATGCTCATTGATCTTAGCTAATCATGTCTAACATCATGTGAAGGCCTTGGGGACTATGACACCATGTTTATCCGTTAAAAGTCTAATATCAGTACATAATTCTTAAAAATCTTCGATTCTGATGTAGGAGATTCATATGCCCAACATTCTTGCCGCTCAAATTGGCCAACCAAAAGTTTTAACACGCATGCGCAAACACGCAGCAAGACATACGCGGGGCAAAAACAATTTCTGGGGCTGAGTCCTGTGTACATATGAAGGAATAGCCTCTGTTCATATATAGATTGTACCCTCACACGAACTCGAAGACTCGTTCCCTTACCTGACCTCCCTAGTACCTTTGGATGAACCGGGACACATAGTTGCGGATAAGAATAAGGGTAATGCAGAAGGCAGATGATTGATTCCTTGTAATGTCATATCATCATTATAATGAGTAACTTAGAATACGATGTTTCATGGTCGCCCACTTCATGCCAAAAACTTTTCTAAAAGAGAAAGTTTCTTTATTAGGGAAAAGGCTATTGTTTCATTGTAGTAGTTGAGAAAAATGTCTGGTCGTGGTTTGAGGGAAGAACATCGTCACAATGAAGCATTGCCAGAGAAGCGACGGTCAAGAAGAGAACGGTAGCTTCCTTCAGGGCAATCTATGGTAAGGACTTTCAAACCAATCAGAATTCGATTTGACACAATACAAATTTAAATAAGATATTGCGGTTTTCTTCTCGATTCCCTTAAGAAACAGTTGTTGGTCCAGCCTAAGGACCTTAAACAAAGGCCGTGGTTATCGAAGCCCCCATTCCACGTAAATAAAACGGAAGGGTTAACCGTAGGGGGATTTGTAACCAAATTTGGAAACACCCCTCAGCCTAATCCTAGCTCTGTTGCACTGGCCTCTCGACGACTGCGAGCCCAATATCTTGGAAATGATGGCAGCTGGTTGGTCCAACCTAAGAACCTTAAACAAAGGCCGTGGTTATCGGAGCCCCTGTTCCATGTAAATAAAATGGAAGGGTTAACCGTGGGGGGATTTGTAACCAAATTTGGAAACACCCCCCGGCCTGATCCTAGCTCTGCTGCACTGGCCTCTCGACGACTACCAGCCCAGTATCTTGGAAATGATGGCAGCTGTAAATAGATTCCAATTATCTACCACCGATCTGTGCTGCTAAGTTTGACTAGGTCTATAGAGCCTTGAACGACATCTGTCCGAGCGGTTGTGTAAACAATTATCCTACGCTTCTTCATCTACATAAGAAAACCATGTGTGGTGGTGAGGAATATACGTTCTATGTGATTCATTTCTCTACCAAGCATTATTTAGATCTTTTGTGATTGATCAAATCAATCGGAAACTTATGGTCCTCCAATCTTTCGATTCTAACGGAAGAAAGAGAAGATTAACTCTCTTTGGTCGAATTTTGGAGGCATAGCAAGGCTGATGCCTCCACATTAAGCTTAAACTATTTGCAAGCTTGAAATAACTTGAGATTATTGTGTTAAGAAGATCGACTCCTAATGTGCTAATAATACTATTGCTTATTTGTTACCATCTTCCTTGTTGTGAGCACGCAATACAAATTCAATACATTCTCTCCGGGAAATTGCTAAGAGAGAGTCCAAGTTTAAGGCTGTCAACATATCTAATTGTACACTTAAAAGCTTAAATCAATTAGTTAGGTCAATTAGGATATATTAACTACCCCACCCCATTTCAATTTTTCAATATGAAACTTCTTAATATAACTTATACGTACATTTAATATTTCTAACATATCCATACAATGGAATAATTTCTCTAAAAGTGCCTAGGATACGGCTCATTTCATTTGATCGAGTGTTGGTGCAAAAACTACTTCTCGCATTTCGATGAAATTCATGTCCTTTCAAAGTAATTTATGTCCACAACAATTTGCATGAGTAGAGGTTTGAGGCATGTGTTACATGTGCTAACTTGACCTATCTAAGGACCAAATGGAGACGAGACTCGGCAGAAAATGGCCGACAGGCGAATCCCCACTTACCCTCGATGAAGCTCCTGTAAGAGTTTTCCTAATGTGGACTAAATTAATTGATATTATAATTTACTGTTTTTACGGTTATCATAAAATAGGGCTGGTCTAAAGTGAGATAGAAGGTTTCTTAATTAGTCTAATACGGGGCTAGCTAGTGTGGGCCGAGTTGAGCCTGGCTTGTAATGAGGGGGCCTGGTTACAAACTTTATAAATAGTGCTCAAGTCTCTCCTCTAACCCTAATTCTCACATATATCCTCACCTAAAGGACGTTTACCTAATGCTAAACGTGAGGGGGGCCGCCTCATTAAGCCAGTGATATGGAGGGCAATAGAGGAGAATGACTTGATGCATGGATCCCCTTGGTATGTGGGTAATCCATTTTCTGCTTATGCTTTATGTTCAATGGATCCCAAAACAGGTGCGTTAATCTTTCTACTCAATTTATGCATATTCTTATTCTGGTTATGGATATCTTGGGATTGTGCAATTTGTGTCCATCATGTTGTATCAGAGCCTCCATAACCCTAGAACTTGAACGCATATGATTTTTGCCATAATTTGTGATTTTTGAGATTTTTTGTTAAATAAAAATAAAATTAAATCACAAATTTGGACTGGGCTCGACAAGATGAGGAAATCTGTGGGCGGCGTGTCGACGGGGGAGGCCGCATGTGCCCCCCACGCACTGTGACATCCTGAAATTCGACCCTGTTTTCGATAAAGTGAAATGGGCATTTCATCGACGTGCTTATGGTCCTTTTTCTCTGAATTGATCACTCACGAGTTAGCTAACCTATTGGGTGAAGCCGTTAAGGGATGTATCTGCAGTAAAATCCCTAAAAGCCACTCAATTGGTTGGATTGGACTAAAATCGCATTAGATTGATTCTAACCATGAAATTTAATTTGGTTTCGGAAATCGAATATTCAAGCGTGTCACAATTCATTTTTAGGATCCTGTCTCATCGTCCATCAAATTATTGGCGAGTTCGAAATTTCAATAAAGAAATTATCGGAGGAAAAATTGAAGACCAAAAGAAAATAGAAAGGAAAAGGAAAAGAGAAAAGGAAAATAGGAATAATGATATTAATTAAATTCTTTTTCTCTCTCTCTCCCTTTTCTCTCTTTTTCTTTCTTTTTCTCTCTCTTTTCTCTCTCCTCTCCCCTCCCCCTTCGTGCGGACAGTGCCCCCCCCATCGACTCACTCTTCTCTCTCTCTTTTCTTTTGACCGGTCAAGCCTTATCTCTTCTCTCTCTTCTCTCTCTCTCCCCCCACCCCACGTGACCGAACCAGCTTCTTCTTCTTCTTTTTCTTCTTCTTCTTCTTTCTTTGCACGCAAACCAACGAACCGAAGCTGAAGCAGCAACTTGCCAAGGATCATCGCCGCCCACCACTCGTCACCGTCTTGCCGCCCGCACTGCACGCCCGCCTGACGCCGCGCACTCCGCCGCCTCCTACCCGTGCCTACCGTCCTCGCCGTGCACCGTCCAGCCCCGTTCAGCCTCCGGTTAACCCTTTCTGCCCCGTCCAGCCACCTCCAGCCACCGCCCAGCTTCGTACGGCCACCGTTCAGACCGCCGGAGCTCCCCTCACCCTCCACCGGCCTCCCTTGGCTGCCCTAGCCGCCAGACTAGCCTCAGCGAGCCTAGACTAGCAAACTTGCGAGTGGGTTTCCAGCCCGTTCGTGGGCCGTTTTGGGCCGTTTCCGGGCCCCGAACCTGAGCCGTGCTTTGGGAAGTTTCGTTCCTCGCGTCAGCCCTGTCGGATTGATCCGATTTGCATGCGATTCCGGTGAGTAATCTCACTAATCCCTGATTAGTTGGCTAATTATTCTTAAGGGTTGTTTAGTTTAATTAATTAGGTTTAAGTGGTTAGATTAGAATGGATTAGTGTTTATTAGTCAATTGTGATGCGAATTAGACAAATTGATTGTGCAATTAGCAAGTAGACGTGGTTTGCTATTTATTGAAAGTATCTCAGGATTTTTCCCGACCCTTAGCGGGTTTCAATTAGGCAATTCGGGCCTAAATTGCATTTTTAGTAATTAATTATTATTTTTCGAAATTAATTAATTATTTATTTATTTTCTGGAAATTCAACTGGGATGGCCAGTGATTGGAATTTTATGCTGGTGATTGTGGTGAAGTCCGTTTATTTAATTGGGCTTTATTTTGAGCTAAATTGAATTTTTAATATTTATTAATTAATTTTGAAAATTCATTAATTAATTAATTATTTTTCGGAAATTAAGATTTAGATGGCTGACGACCAAAATTTCGTGCTGATTGTCGTGGCGTAGTCTGTTTATTTAATTGAGCTTCAATTTGTATGGAATTGATTTAATTATGAATTTTTAGAAGTTATTCATATTGAGTTGATTGTTAATTATTTGATTGAGAAGTCGTTGGGTATTGGTTACCACTTAAAAGAAAATACGTGGGCTCGATGAATTGGAATATCACCTGGAGAATGCACGTGAGTTCGGTGGTTGAATATGTCACCTTGGCGAAGAGGTCGCCTAAGAGAATGCACGTGGCTTGGAGACCCGGTATGTCCTCCTGGAGAATGCACGTGGCTTGGAGACCCGGTATGTCCTCCTGGAGAATGCACGTGGCTCGGTGACAGAGTTTTGCATCTAAAAGGGCACGTGGCTCGGTGAATTGATGCATCACTTTAGTGAGATAGCACCTAAGAGAAGGCACGTGGGCCCGGGCATCGTAAAAAGGACACGTGGCTCAGTGATCTGATGCGTCACCTTGGTGAACTAATGCCTTGGAGAATGCACGTGGGTCCAGTATTTGAGAATAGCATCTAAAAGGGCACGTGGCTCAGTGACTTGATGTACCACCTTGGCGAAGAGGTCGCCTTAGAGAATGCACGTGGGCCCAAGGTTCGAGGCACGTGGCTCGGAGACTTGGAATGTCGTCCTAGAGAATGCATGTGGCCTTACTTTTAGATATTCCACCGTGAGGAATGATTTGTGTGACATGTAATCGACTGGTTCGATTTGTTTGGAGTAAATGAGTGCCTATTGTGAATTGTACTGACTTGCAGGTGGGATCTGAAGCAAAGGTAAGTCCTCTGACCTGTGTGTGTTTAGGCAGCCTATAATATAATAGTTTACTAATTAGGCCTTAGTGGGGTAGAACTCGCTGAGACATAGTCTCATCCTGGTTTAGGGAAAACATTTTAGGACCCTGATGAGGAGCTGAGGAGGAGGAGTCTGAGAAGGAGAACTCGGAGGTGAAACGTGAGGAGAAGGATTTTTGTTAAGAAGAAGAAAATAATCCCGAGAGGGATCTTGAGTACAATCCGAATGGACTTAAATTCTATCTTCTTTTGAGATCTCCCTTTTGATGTGAATAGTTATGAAGTACTCCGATTTATGTCATGTATAAAGGTTTGGTTGTGGATTTCAATATGAAAGATATGACCTACTTTTCTATCCCATTGTTTTATTGTCTGGGGATTTATAATTGCTTTCGCATGTGCTTAATAAATGAAAGGGTCGGCGATACATAGTCTTGGGATATCACATTTTAAAATCGACCAATTAGAAGGATGTGTGCGTGCCCGAGGATCGGGGCGTGACGCGCGGCCACACACCGCTGGGGCGTTGGAGACGCGCCCCACGCACGGTCACGCACCCCCATGTGTAGGGCTTGGCTCACGCGTGCGTCGCACGCGCGTAGGTTGACGTCACTATGACGTTGGCGACCGGATCCGACCCGATTGGCAGCCAACCCGACCTGACCTGACCCGTTGACCTGACCTGACCTGTTGACCTGACCTGACTCGGTCAGCTGTTGACCGAACCGGTCAACCGATCGGACCTAGCGGCTGGACCGGGCAGCCGAGTTGGGAACCGATCGGACCGGTTTTTGAGCGGATCCTTCGCCCGCGCGTGAGCCCCACACGCTGCGCATTCAAGAGGCGCGTGCGACCGCATGGGACCTCTGATGGGTGTGTGGTTGGTGGCATTAGATTCGTATGTTCATTCTCTATCTTGTGGTGTATTTATTTTATATATTTGATGATTTTATGGATGTGAAAATACATACAAAGCCCTAAGTAAGTGAATTTTTAGTATATTTTCACATCTATAAAATCATCAAACATATAAAATAAATACACAACAAAATAGAGAATGAACATACGAATCCAACGCCACCAACCACACGCCCATCAGAGGTCACACGCGCCCGCACGCGCCGCTTGAATTTGTGGATCCCCTTGATATGTGGGTAATCCCTTTTCTGCTTTCGCTTTATGTTCGATGGATCTCAAAACAGATGCATTAATCTTTCTACTCAATTATGCATGTTCTTGTTCTGGTTATGGAGATCTTGAGATTGTGCAATTTGCGTTCATCAGCTCGAAGAATCATCACCTTTTCTGACATCTTTGCACATTTGCGCGAACTGGGCCGAATAATTGCTATTGAGAAAGATCTACCAATCATTTTTCGATCTTCGTCAACCCTACTGTGAAGGTTCACTTGATTGAGATGATGCAAGGAAGAGTGAGGATTCCGAAACTCTCTTTTTAGAGATGCAAATATGGAGTCCAAGCTTTACGAAGCCGCTGTGAAAGGAAATGTGCCATCTTTACTTGAGTTACTCACAAAAGATAAGTTGCTTCTTGATAGAATCATGACTAGGAATCACATACTTAGACTTTTTTGCACATCGCAGCTATGCTCAGACACTTGGATTTCGTGAAAGAGGTCCTAGTTCGCAAGGCTAAGATGGCAAGTAAGCAAGATTCTTAGAGGTCGACGTCTCTTCATCTCGCGATAGCAAAAGGGTACCTTAACATAATGGAAAGCTTGGTAAGAGTCAGCCCTAAAGTATGTTTTATCCGTGACAAATATAGAAGAAACCCTTTCATGTCGTAGCCATGAAAGGGCATGTGGATGTGTTGGAACGCTTAGTTCCAATGAGACTTGATGCAGCCCATAGTGTCGTCAAACGGGGCTAGATGATTCTGCATTTATGCATGAAGCACAACATACTGGAATCTTTGAAGCTTTTGATAGGTATCTTGGGTGATGTTCAATTCATCAACTCGAGGGACGAGGATGGCAACAAGAATTTGCATTTGGCTACTATAGATGGACAAACTGAGGCATGTTCATACAACCAAGCCTCTACATTAGTCAAATTCAATGAGCTTATCAACAAAGAGGCAGTTCTAGGAAAAATGAATGTCCTAGAAATATTCAGAAGTTAAAAGATATCCATTTATAAATCATCAAGGAAAAGTTTCAAAAAAGTTTTGAACCTTTTAATTGTGCCAAACTAGTCTCAAACATTTTGATTTAGTGTCAACTCAGTCCTTCAAGTTAATTTTGGCCGAAAATTTCTTATGTGGAAGCCAATCATTTGACATGGCACAACCGACACTGATATGAACAATTTTTTATAATACATTTTTGATTTTTTGATTTTTTTGTTTTTCTTTCTTTTTTTTGTTTTTCTTGTTTCTTCTTCCTTTTACTAGCCAACGGCCATGGCTAAGTAGGCTGGCTCACCTAGGCGAAGGTTGCTGTCACCCACCAAAGGCGAGGGTGCGCCCGAAGTGGGTTTGCCCGATTGGGCAAGCAAGGGTCGGCCTCGCCTAGGCGAAATCTGGCAAGGCCGCCCTAGCCGAAGGAAGGGGAGTCCTCATTAAGGCTCAACCTCACCTATGGTGGGCGATGGAGACCCTCACTCAAGCGAGGTTAGCCCACCCAACCATGGTCATTGGTCGGTGACTAGTCATTGGGAAAAGAAAGTAAAAAGAAAAAAAAAATATTAAAATATAATTAAAAATTGTCCACATAAATGCCGATGCCATGTTAACTAGACATGGTCCATGTCATCAATATCTAGTTAAAATTAATCAAAAGGACCGAATTGGCACTAGGTCATAAGGTTTATGACAAAATTGGCACAATTAAAAAGTTTGCGATTAAATTAGTACCAATGCCATAGGTTTAGAACTTTTATGACACTTTTCCCTAAATCATCACAAGTTTTGATATTTGGAAAAGAAGTCATTCGTCTAGATAATTAACTAAAACTTTGCACTTCATTTTTTTGACACTAATTTCATCTAGATTAAAAGGAATATAAAAACAAAGAAGAAGAAGAAATTCAACAAGGGATGAGATTTGCTTTTGAAGGCATCATATATAATAGTCACAAACATCAGAGGTCTTAAAAACACTGAGAACAAACTTAGTCATCAAAAGTATATAACATGAGCTTGTCTAGTTCAAACCCGACATTAATTTTTACATTCTGTTGTTACTCGTTTGCAGACTATAATCTTCCTGACTTATAAAGGCGTAGACCTGAACATTACAAACTCCAAAGATTTCACAACACTGGCCTACTAGCACAAGGTTAAAGCGTGGAAAGAGCCTCATAAATTATGGATTATATTTCTTGAACTTCAGAGAATCATCAGATGTCTAGATGAACCGTCAATGTGAATAACATAGTTATCAAAGAGAGCAAGAGGGAAGCGTAGAAAAAGTGGCAAAACGGTATACATAAGGTGCTAATGGTGGTGGTGACATTGGTAGCTACCATAGCTTACAAAGCGGCTTGACGAATTCGCAAAGGCAGATAATAACTTTGATAAGTATGAGTTGTTTGTAGCATGTAACACCATAAGTTTCATCACATTACTTAGCATCATTGTGCTTTCCATAAGTTGTCTTCCCTTTATTGGAGAAATCTTCGTGAAGTGTTTTGATGCTAACAAAACGTTTCCATCAGTCTAGTCTGAAGATCTCCAGACTATGCTATTTAAAGTTTGAAGACCTCCGGACAACCAGACTCAAGACTCAAAGTCTATCCTTATTGACAGTTTTTAATCCGTTGAAGAAAGGCTATCCAGAACTGGATGTTTCATTAAGGATACGACCTTATCGACTGGAAAAGATCTCTTGGCTGGATAAGACATAACAGAATCCTTTACTTGATCATGATTGATTTGAAGATTAAGGAACCGATGATTGGCAAAGTATACTTGGAAGGTTATACTTATGGAAACCGAGATCCTGATTGTATGGGCGAACAAGATTGATGGGCTATCGACATGTTCCTTTAATAGCTTGAATGATCTTCCTAATTGATTCCGTCCAACGGGTAGATTGGAGGAATTCCTTTGGTAAGTGCCAACAGGTATGATGGCGTGAAGGAGTATATAAGGAAGATGTTCTAAGTTGTTCGAGTAAGTGCGCAATAGAAGAATTCCAAAGTCTGAAGCTCCTTGTTGTTTAGTCAATTCCTTTGAGCGAAATCTTGTATGCAAAAGAGAGTTTATATTTGTGAGAAACCTTGAGGAAGTATGGTAGAACATCTACACTATGAAATTAAGGAAAAGCTGTGCTGTAACTTCTCTTTTTGCTCATAGTGAAATCCAACTGGTGGGCTGTCAGTGCGGAAGAGTGGACGTAGGCTTGGAATAAGCCGAACCACTATAAACCTTGTGTTCAATTTTTTCTTCCATACTCTTTACTTTACTTTGATCATACTTCATTTTGTTAATCAAAAGAGAACTCACTTTCTATTGTTTGCCTAGAATCGCTTCCGTATCTCAAGAAATTATTTGTGCACCTATTCACCCCTCTTTAGGTGCTTATATTAGCTATCTCACCCTTAAAGTAGCTTTGGATCACCACGTGGATTGGAATGCTAACTATGTGGGTTGCAATAATCTTCACAGCATTGAGTTATTCGTTCCTCATAGTATTCTCTTAATCGGAGAAGGAAAAAACGTATGCTAATGGTATAGTAGGAATTGCGATGAGAACATGGGCAGGATTGATGTCTCTTATTTTCTTGTCCTATACAAGCCACTTAATCATGAAGTTGTTACGCAAATTCCTAAAATTAGTCTGCAAAGTCCTGAAATTTGTCTACAAAGCCTTCAAGAAAGGGAAGAGGGAGGATCCTATAGTTTAGTGGCTGTCTACTGCTACAAGTGCGTTTGTCCTAGAAGAAATGCATTGATCCATGAGCCCATGCAAGAGTAGATGCAATGTACTGTCGCGACCCGACCTCTTCCCGTGCCTGAACGAAGGGAGAAAAGGTTGGATTTAGTGGTACTTGACCATGGGAGCTCCCTCACAATTCACGTTCCAAAAGGTGTTGTCACCTCGCATTTTGGGACAAACCCTTGTGAGTTCCCTCATACATGGTCATGAGCTCTCCCAAGCTCGCACCTCATGTGACAACGAAAGGTGTCATGATCTGTACCCACATGGGCGACATACCTCGAATGAGGAGGTTGGGTGTGGATATCAAATTTAGGGATGCCTTTCCCATGGTAGCCCTCTCATTAATACTCGCTCCCCATGGATGCATCACTTTATCCATTAGAAAATTTCCACAATGGGTCTGCTAAATTATGGTGAGTCTTGTTGAGACCCATACCCTCACGATGAGTTTATTTTATTAACTAGTTGTTTAAAACAATCTAATAAAGATGAGTCGTTACTAGCCTCATTTTTAGGGTTAGAAAACCCAATTGAGGGTTGGGAGTTATCCCTCGATTTCTACACAACTAGAGTTCCTAGATTTGGTGACTTAAGTTACGCTAATATTTTTATGAGCGCCCCTTCGATACCTAACAATATGTCATGTTTCCTAAGGTGTCTAGACATTTCTTTTACTTTTTCGGGTCAATTATGCTAACTAAGGGACCATTTGTGGGTGGTTATTTTCACACAATTCTATTTCTATGAAAAGAAAAAGAAAGCACACAATTGAATTTAAAGACAGGATAGTAAGTAAACAAACAAGTGTAGTTTAGGGAAAACGGTAAATCTAACATGGGACCCTAAATGACAAACGAAAAGATGAAAGATGTTGAGACCCAAAATTGCCCCTGGGGCCACATGCTGGCCACGAGGGCACAAAAGGTGAAATGCCCCGTTTTGATTCATAAAGTGAAGGGTAAACAGCTTTTGTAAAGGCTACTTAAGCTAAGCCTCGGTAAAATTCTAGAAGCAAATTCTAAAGTTGATGGCCAAGTAATTGATTGCCACATGTCAGGCTATGGGGATAGTGCACTAGATTTGAAGATTAAAGGGAATTAGGATTAGAACTCAATTGAAAATAATTGCTATGATAAATGTGCATAAAAATAGGGAAGTTATTTATTTGAGGGGCAAATTGCGTAAGCATCGTCAACGAATTAGGGAGCAGTTTCTTATGGATAAGGGTGCTAAGAAAAACTTTAAAACGTGGAAAATGGCAAAAGTGGCACCCAAAGAGAGGAAACTAACGAATGGCTACCAATTCGTCCTATAAATATCACAACCTGTTCAACAAAGAGCCCCCTGAACAACACAACAATTATCTTTGTTTTATCTTTACTTTTTGCATTTTAACTTTAGTTTTCAGGGTTCCGGTCATTGATTAAATTATGGTGTGCATCTTTATTCAGTTAAGAATTGTCAATTAAATTTTGGTATTATTCCACAAGCTCAGCATCGTTGATTAAATTCTGGTGTTGTATTTCCTATCTAGGAGTATTGCTTTTGATTAGAATTCAACTTTACACTTAAAACAAATTGTATCGTAGGTTAAATTCCGTCATAGTTTGAATTCGAAGCATAGACTATCCAATTACTAGTGTCCAGATTACATCATTGATTAGATTTTGGTGTAATTTATGCTCAAAAGTTGTTAGCCTTTGAGTCATTCGAGTATTAATTGTTAGGGTTGTAAATACAAGTTGATAAATAACGTTTCCCTTTGCATTTGACATTCTTTGTCCAAACTCAACCCAAAACCTGAGTCTCCTATAATGAAACCAAAATGCAGCATTTGGTGAAAGATTTTCATAGGGATTAAAATTGGTGAAATATCTTTTTGGCACGTTCGGTGGGAGACATTGTGTTGAGTCAAGAAAGTGCTATGCCACAGGTCTGAAGTTAAATCAACTTGAATAGAACCACTGATGAGGAAATACAAATGGCTGAGAACAATGCGTGAGCCGAGTCATCATCAGCCCAACTTCCTAAGAACGAGAACCAAGTTCAAGAGAAGGGAGCTAACGATTTGAGGTAGCATGTGGAAGAGAGAAGACAAGTAGATCTCACACTAGTTAAACTCTCCACTATGAGGCGAATGATTGAAGAGATTCAAAATGAGCTTACTGATTATATGGTCAAGTGAATGACTGATGTTGTCAGACCATTAATCATCAATACATATCATGTCACACCCTGATTCTCCGAGCGCATGCCCATCCCTCTTGGTCTATTAAATAGCGACACCCTTGAATGCATCGCTAACCCATTCATTTTAATACGCATGCAGAAGCAAATAAATAATCCCCAGACAACAACAAGATAGGATAGAAAAGTAGGGCCATAATTTTTTTAACTGAAAATCACAACACACTTATAAATATCAAGCCGTGTCATTACAAAACCAGTCTATACAAACAAGGTCTGCAAAATAGGGGGTTTATAAAACTACATATCTTCTTCCTCCACCTCCTCGCTCACATTGGAGCCTTCCTCCGAGTACACCGAAGTTCCAGGATCTTCAAGATCCGAGTCTACCAGGTCTACCATTGAATCTTCAGGGGGATTTGTCGTGCCTTTCCCAAAAGCAACATCCAACACATACACAGGTATCTCCGGCTCCAGTATGGGACCCTCTCTCTGTCCATGCCGCTCATGACGATACCATTATCCGAATCGATGAGGTGCCTTATGGGGTAGAGCCTCATCAACCCAAACCACAGACTTCACGAGCTCATAAACCAAACCCCTAGGGTGCCCATGGATTGAGATATCAACTACTTGTTCTATTATCTTCTTCGGTTGACCAAAACACTCTGGAGGAGCTGCTATCTAGGGACCTAAAATTGTTATCCCACAACGTCTCAGCAAGTTCAACCCTATAATACTCGACTAGGAAGAAAATATGCTCCAAGGGCTGTCCAAGTGCAAGCATAAGCTAGAGGACTTACCTTTGCCTCGATTCTTTCCTGCAAGTCTATACAATTTATCGAATCAAACCAACAAATAAAATCATCACACCAAATCGACTCATCGATCAATCGACCTAGTCAATTTCATGTCATCAAGACCATCACACGGTCATTTCGTTCACTCATTCCAATTATTAATCACGGCCCCAAGAGCACGGCCTACTAAAAGTTCAGCAGTAGATCACAGCGATGGGCATAGCCTATTCCAAGTTAGGCGGTAATTCACGGCCCTATAGGCACAGCCTGCTTTGCGATTAATCACGGCCCTATAGGCATAGCCTGCTTCAGCATTTTCTTAACCCATCCTATATCAATACGCACAACATACTTCACTTTATCTTTCAGTGGTCATCTTATTACGACTATAAACCATTACACGATTATTTACCCACGGCCAATGACATTGTGCCTCACACATCAATTCCTTATTTTAAATAATATCTTGGCCTATTTTCCTTGTGTTAAAGATACCCGATAAAAATAATTGTGTGTGGGTACATGGTTAGCCTCAGTCAAAAATATAATATTTTCCCTCTTGAAAATCCCACTAACTTCACTGATCCATAAACATATTTTTGGCTTTGTAAACTGATGCCGAGTAATTTTCTAATTAATTATCAAAAATAAATAAATTTTGAGATAATTACCCAAAATTACAAATCACACTCAATTTGCGATTGACACTAAATTAAATAAACAGATCACACCATTGCAATCAACATAAAAGTCCGATCACCGGCTATCCCAGTCTTATTTTCATAAAATAATAATTAATTAAATAATTACATAAATTAATTAATAAATGCCAAAAATAGCAACTTAGACCAGAAAAGACTAATTAAAAGTCGAGATGGGTCTGGAAAATTTTCGAACCACTCTAGATAAATACTAGAGCTTGTCTAGGCTCTAATTACACTACTCTAACCACCTAACATGCAATAATGGTTAATTAAATTGCTAATATATTCTAACTATCCACCTAATCCATACTTAGTCTAAACTAATCAACCCTAAAACGTCATTAACTTACTAAGCAAGGATTAGTGAGTTAAACTCACTTTATTAACGATCTGCTCTGATTAAAACGACGGGGATGCAGAGACGGTCCACAAACTCCAAAGCGACACCACCAAGCGGGGTCGGGAAGAGCTCGGAAACGAACCAAGCATAAGTTGGAAACCCACTAGCTTCGGCTTCTACTTGGTGGCTAAAGGGGCTGTTTGGCTCGGTTGAAACGGTAAGGCTGGACCGATGAAGCTGTTGTGGCTTGGACCGGCGACTCCTGGTGGCTGCACGGCGGCAAGCTAGGCTTCGGCAACCTCCACACGGGCTCAGGCAACCTGCTCGACAACAAACAGGACCGAACGACAAAGCTAGAGACGTGGGTAGGTAGGACCATCGTGGGTGGCTTGCGAGCGAGTGAGCGGCTGCGAGGGGCGGTCTAGCGGTTTAGTGGGGCTAGCGACGGCTTGGGGAGGCTGAGCTCAGTTTTTTGGGTTTTTCAGAGCTTTAACGGCTAGAGATGGGAGCTTGGTTGACGGCAGCAAGGAGGGAGAAGAGAGGGGGACCAAACTTGCATGAACGAGACCACTTTGCTTCATTTCCTATCTCATTGTCCCCTTGGATGACCCCACCCATACCCAGCTGGATTCCTCTTCATTTTTCAACCCAAAAACTTCTTCTAGAAGCCTTGAGGTAGTCCAAAAGTTGGGTCCAAAGGGGGGCTACGAATTTGGTGTGATTTCCCTAAGATTGGACTTCACTTGCCTCTTGAATCAACTTAATTCAGCTTCTATAAATTCCATTATCGACTCAACGGTCAAATTGGTATTTTTCCTCGCCAAAAGAACCTACTTGCATCCTAATTTCGCGATAAAAAATGGTCCTCTGAATTTTCCGGTCGAAAACAACCCTATATTGACCTTTTGCCAAAAATCTCGGTTTGCAAAAAAAATTTCGGAGACTGAGTCGACATTCCTAAAATGACTTGTGACTTCATGGAACTTTTAATTTCTAAAATTGGATTCAAGTTCGCGATTAATTTCAATTTGGCGCGATTTTAGTGTAATTTAGGCTATCGGGTAACGTTCAGAACTTTTTAGTGCAAATGACCCATGGTCGATTTTTTTCGAGCCACAATGAATCTCTTCGACACATTGGTGACTCTCGGTGGTCGTAGAAATCTCGAGGTTTCAAATACGGACATAGGGTACCAAAACGACAGAAAAATCAGTCTAGTGCCAATCAACGAGAATTTTTTTAATTTGGTGGAATCACTCACATTTAACCATACATCTTAGTCGAACCAACCTATCTATGATCTATAATCGATCTTTATTGTGCCGTAATGACCTTGGCAGATAAGCACGGTTGAACAATCGATTCCTAGTCAAATTCTCAAGTTTATTACATCAAAATCCCTAATGACTTCCCCAGATAGTCTAGTTATCTCACAAGTAATCAGCTCTAAGAATAACACTATAGGCACATCAATGAAAGGCCCAATTTATTTAATTGAAAACATGACTGAAATTTCAGGATGTCACAACTCTTCTTCTCTTATAAAAATTTCGTCCTCGAAATTTAAACCGTCACAATACTTTAAACAAAAAGGTGGGGGTACAATTGTCTCATCGACTCTTCACTCTCCCTGGTTGCTCCTTCAGTGCCGTGGTGTTGGCAAACCACTTTGACTAACGGGATGGTCTTTGTATGCAGAATTTGTTCCTTTCGATCCACTGTGGCATCCCAAAATTCAGAATGACCTCTAGTTACATTAAAGTCTATGAATAGGTGATGGAAGTATCATCAAGTTATGGCCATTTAATCCATAATTTGCAATAAGATTTATGACCAAGCTTTTAATGGATAATTCTATCATTGGCCATGTGTATTATAAATTGGAATTTATGGATTTGTGACTACAAGTTTTATGGCCCTATTACTTTTGCAAGTTAAGTATTTATTTAAGTGGAAAATGTTAATAGATTATTAAAAGGTTAGTGGGCCGAAAATTCTAAGGCCAAGCATTGTAAATGATGATTGTTTGGATGGAAGTGTGTCTTCAAGTGACCCAAGGAATCATTAAAGTGCAAATTGATATAGAAAATCTTATTCTTGGTGATGCACTTTATAAGTAGAATTTTATTGATTTAAATTATAGAGTTTTGTGGGCTTATAAGTTGAAATTAGGTGTTTATTTAATTGGGGATTAAATGGAATAGGAATAGGAGGGGGTGGGCTGATTTTTAGGCCCAAAGCCCATCCAACCAGCCCACACCAGCCCCCTACTCGACTAGCCCATTGCTGGCCCAAGCCCAGCCAAAGATGGAGGCCCATCTTGCATGAAGGAGGCCATGTGTTTCCTCCGAGCTGCCAAGTGGCATGGAGGTTTTGCAAGGTGTGGCTGCCCCCATTGGCCATCTTGGGCGGCCACATGCAGCTGCTATGATTAAGTTTAGGGGGAACAAAAGGAAGAGGAGAGAGAGAGGGTGGCCGGTTGGTGCTATTCGGCCAAAGACAGAGAGAGAGAATCGCGCGAGAGAGAGAGAGAGAGAGAGAGAGAGAGAGAGAGTGAGTGGCGAGAGAGAAGAGGCCGAGAGGGAGGAGGAGTCACCTGTCGCTGCCCGTTCGTCCGCCGTGTGCCGTCGTCCGTCCGGTCTAGAGGCAAGTTGGAGTCCTCTAGCTGCTCTTGCATGTGTGTGTGTTACATGTATGTCGAATTTTGGGTGATTAGGAGAGGAAAACCGAAGCTTGGATGACTTGTTTTTTAGTAAGGTTGCTGTTTTCGTTTGAATCCGCTCGAGTCAGAATGTTGTGAGAGCTTGCATGCATGTTTAGAGTTCGATTTTGGATTCGATATCTTCATGAAAGTTGTAGCTAACATCTTAAGCTACAACATACTAAAATTTGGTAGAAAATGATGGATATCTAAGGGGTTAAACTCTCATCCTATGGAGACCTCAGATCTGGAACGATTTCGCTGACCTTGTGGTAGATCTGTGCTTGCATGTTGATTTTTACTAAGAATCTCTCTTCTATTTCTTCACGAAAGTTGTAGGGGACATCTTGAAATACAATATACTAAAATTTGAAGCAAAATGGACAATTATAACCTAGTAACTCGACTAGATCTTGAAGACGGTAATTCTGGAGATGTATTACAGGACACCCGAGACTTCATGGACCTAAATGACGACTATACTCTGGTTATTTGACTTAGATCTCTTCATGAAACTTGTATAGAACATCTTTATGTAGAACATATCAAAATTTTAGAGGAAATGAAGAAGAATAGATAGGTGAAAACTCAGTATTTCGGAGAAGCATGCACTAGACGATTCGGTGTTGGATCCAGAAGCTTCGTATGACTGTAGGCAATAATCTAGAAAGAATATGACTTGGAAATCTTCATGAAAGATGTACGTAAATGTCTTGGCTATGATTCAGTAAAGTTTCATAATTTTTGGAGGTCGTATGGATATTTTAATCGAATTTCTTCGGAGACTGTGCATTCTGATTTCATCCGAAAATTATATGCTGTTTTGTGTGAATTATGGATTTGTGTGGAAATTCTATTTGGCCATGTATTTTGCACGAAATCATTGTCCCATTATCTTGATTATCACTTGCCTTAATTTTTATGATTTTTGAGAATGATATGGATATTTAAATTAAATATCTTTGTGTTGGAATTCGAGTCGGCGGAAGACGACTTACTTGATTCCGATGCGCAAACAGCAAATGGCCCCGGAACGAACGTTGAATTGCAAATTTATCACGAACAATACTTCCTCACGTTAGTCTGGATGCAATCACGAGGAAAACACCCTATTTCACAGCGTAAATGCCGATTGTTCTTGTAAAATTGAAATGGAACACCTTTGATCTTCTTCAATGGAAATGGAGATGAAATTTGGTGCGAATGAATTGCCAACCATCTTAATGGTTGTGTCCGGGAGGTTTATATACGTCTCCCTTCGTACCCCTCCATTAGTGACTTTCCATCGTACCGTATCAAGTCCAAATGGTGCGGTCCAATCGCACCCCATCATGGACGTACTAGCTACCTAGCTAAAGTACAACATCTCCCATTCGGACATGATGGGCTTGATAGCATTCTATTAAGAATATAAGACATTCAACATTCATCAATTTTACAAAACAATTCATACTGGCAAATAAGCCGTGCGACCAGTGAGTATACCTGCACTTGGGAGCTCAAATTATGCACTTGTTAGGGATGACATAATGGCTACAACCCTGAAAAGAAATAAACAATCGATGTCTCACAGTGCCCCAGACATGTTTCGTTACATCAGTCCAAGTATACCTATCCCTTAAAGGCTATACTTGACTATTCTTAAAATACCATGTATTTACAATTACATCTGCAACCACATAGGGCAATATAATTGGTCGACCAGTAAATGCACGTGGTAGATGTAAAACAACAATAGTCTTCCTTCGCACTCATGTCTCTCTCAATTTCAGAACAACTGCTTTCCTAGACATGTCCCATAAGCCATATCTATTCATGACCGCCCGTAACATTCTAAAGTAACAACATTGATCTTTCACTTCGAGAACATAGTCAGAAGTAACATAGGGCACAAAATTGAGGTAAAAATACAAAATTATCTCAAGGGCTCACACGATGAGTAAATAGGGATAATTTTACTCATCTTCCCTTATTGGTCGTACAATGCACATGTAGTATGAATTACATGCTATAGTGGATTACTCTTTCTATACGAGCGTATGTCAATCATCAAATATATCCACCATACAGATCTTAGCCTAAATATAGTCACGTGCTTCTCACGTACTCATGTTTAGCCTGAGTGCTATATCAGCTCGCTTTCTATAGTGCCCAATTAAATACTCGCATCCGGCATCTTTCAGGCATATATGATTATGGGACTATCATGTTCAGTCTTGTTATGAATTCACAGACCTCATCTTGACTCCAATCAAGGCGGCATATTTTATGTACCAAACTTGCTCTTCAGCATTTATTTGTACATAACATCTCATCTCAACCTGCTAACTACAGCACTTGAGGCAATTGCTCGTGTGAGTGAGCCAATCATTGCCTGCTGACATACTTTTCAATAATATATGTGTGTTTGTGCTAGTCTCATAGTGGATTTGTACTTATTGATAAAATATCAAATCACTAATAAACAAACAAGTACAATACATCTGTCTATAAATACATAAACCAATGATCCTCTACAATAACAGATATCACATTCTACGCAATCCTAGTGACATCCTATGGGTCAAGAACATGTCTCTAGGAATAGCCTACGTAAATGGATCAGCAACCATTTTATTGGTTGAAATGTATTGCAGGATCACTTCTTTCTGCGTTATAATATCTCTAACGAAATTATTCTTTATGTCAATGTGCTTTGTCATTCCATGATACTTGGGATCTTTCACATAGGCAATAGCTGCTTGACTATCACAATAAACTGTCTCCGGTCTTGGATCTTCATTGACAGTGGCTAAATTTTCCAAGAAACGTTTTAGCCATACTGCTTCTTGCACTGCGGCAGAACATGCAATAAATTCTGCCTCCATCGTAGACAAGGTCGTGCATGTCTGTTTCTTGCTATTCCAAGAAATTGCACCTCCATTGAGCAAGAACACATATCCAGAAGTTGATTTACGCTCATCCAGGTCTCCACCCCAATCGGCATCTGAATAACCTAATAAGCATAAATCATTCCCTTGGTAATAAAGTCGATAGTCTATGGTGCCCTTCAAGTATCTCAGGATCCTCTTCACTGCTTTCCAGTGTACTTGACCAGGATTTGATTGATATCGGCTCACCAATCCCACGGCATAGCATATGTCGGGTTGAGTACACATCATAGCATACATTAAACTTCCGACTACACTAGCGTAAGGAACAGTTTCCATCACTTTGATTTCTTCTGGAGTCTTAGGACACATTTCAGTACTTAGGCCTTCACCTTGCATGACAGGGGTATCAATAGGATTACAATGCTGCATATTAAAACGCTCAAGAATCTTCATAATGTAAGACTCTTGTGATAAAGTAAGGAGTTTCCTTGATCGATCTCTTTCGATCTTAACTCCTAATATATAAGCAACTTCTCCCATGTCCTTCATCTCAAAATTGGAGGACAACCATTCTTTTATGGTGATTACCAAAACCTTGTTATTTCCAGCCAACAAAATAACGTCCACATAAAGTGATAAAATCATAAACTTATCTTTGGACCGCTTGACATATACACAGTGATCTTCTTCGATCATCGTGAAACCAAATGTTATTATTGCTCGATGAAAACAAAGATACCACTGTCTAAATGATTGCTTAAGGCCATATATTGAGCGATGAAGCTTGCAAACTTTATGCTCTTGACCTTTAGCTATGAAACCTATTGGTTGTTTCATATAGATTTCCTCATCTAATTCTCCATTGAGAAATGCCGTCTTTACATCCATTTGATGTAATTCAAGGTCTAAATGTGCAACGATGACTAGAATAAGGCGTATTGAGGCAAACCTTACAACTGGCGAAAAAGTTTCCTCATAGTCTATACCCTCTTGTTGAGTATAACCTTTCGCTACAAGGCGAGCCTTATACTTTTCAATGGATCCATCCGCCCTACACTTAATCTTAAAGACCCATTTGTTTCCAATGGCCTTACGATTGGGTGGTAGATCAACCAAGTCCCAGACATGGTTTGCCCTCATTGACTCCATCTCATCTTCCAAAGCTTTTCTCCATTCTTTCTTGTCAAAGGATGAGAGAGCCTTTTGAACAGTCTTAGGCTCGGCATCGTCATTCTGAGCAATCATAAATGCTTCCCCTTCAATCTCAAAACAACGACGGGGAATACTTTTACGATTACTTTTACGCAATTGAATTTCTCTTGAATTCAATTCATTAGGCGATGCAACACTCCCACTAGGTCTTGTGTGTTGAGGTAAATCTTCATTTCCCTCTACAACATCAGTGGGTGTGTTATCTAGATCTTCCATCTCATATAATTGGAAGTCCTTATCAATCTCACCTCTACTAGGAAAATCGTTCTCCAAAAACGTGACATCTCGTGACTCCATTTCGGTCACACTCCCATCAACTTGTTCACCTATGAACACGTACCCTTTAGAGTGTTCGGAATATCTTATAAAGATACATTTCTTCCCTTTAGGACCTAATTTGCCATGCTTATGGGAAGAATCATGAACATAAGCTGCACATCCCCATGGATGTAGACTACTCAAGTCTAGTTTCCTACCAGTCCATAATTCATAAGGGGTGGAAGTAACCGATTTTGAGGGCACACGGTTAAGTATATAGGCAGCAGTCAATAATGCATCTCCCCAATAGGAGACAGGTAAATTTGCTTGCGCCATCATAGACCTAACCATTCCAATGGGGTTCTATTCCTTCTCTCAGCTACTCCGTTTTGTTGTGAAGTACTAGGAATAGTCAATTGTCGCACAATTCCCTTTTCATCACAAAGAGCCTTGAATTACTCCAATAGATACTCACGTCCACGATCGGTTCTCAATGCCTTTATTGTCTTGTTTAACTGATTATCTACCATCGCTATATATCGTCTAAAGCAGTCTAATGCTTCTGACTTATGGGAGATCAGAAAGATATAATCGAAACGTATAAAGTCATCTATAAAAGTGATGAAATATGAGGCTCCATGCCTCGCCCTCACATTCAATGGACCACAAATGTCAGAATGTATGAGATGCAATGGAAATTCAGCTCTAATCCCTTTACTGAATGGTTTTCTAGTTGTTTTTCCCGCCAGACAATGTTCACATATGGATAGACCAACATTAGTGAGTGACCTTAAAAGGCCTTCTCTAGCTAATCTTTGCATTCTTTGCAATCCAATGTGACCTAATCTAGCATGCCAAGTACTTGCATCAATCTCAACGTTATTTGAAGATGCAATTAAAGAAAAACAACCATCAACATTAACATTGTACTGATCATAGTCAATGTCTAACACCATAAAACCATTCAATACATGACCTGAACCATAATAAACCGTTCCATACAAAATGTCAACACAATCACCATGGAAATTCAATACATAACCTAAGCTAAGAAGAACAACTGCAGAGACCAACTTTCGTCGAATATCTAGAGCATAAAGGACATCATGTAGGAACAGGTTTCAACCACCATGTAAGATTAATTTACACGTGCCGATACCCTTCACTTTAACTCTTGAGTTATTCCCAACATATATCCATCTTCTTCTAGGTGGTATCCGACGATACTCCATAAATGCTTCTCGGTCTCTAGCTACATGGTCTGTTGCTCCTGAGTCTACAGTCCACATTGGATGAGATTCAGCAAGCATTACAGTACTAGAAACAAAAGCATTGCTCAAAGTAATGGAGTAATAGGGTACCTTTTTCGGCTCAGTGCATTCACAAGTAAAGTGACCCAACTTGCCACAATTGTGGCACTCCATCTTGGCCTTGTCCTTCTTCCCACCACGCTTCTTGCGTCGGAAGGTCTTAGCTCTCTTGGGTCCCTGATCAGTCATCTTCCCTTTGTTATTGAACTGAAGATTCCTCTTGCGCTTAAAGCCCGAAGCCTTGCGCGAACTCAATTAAGCAACATAAGCATAGGTAGAGGATTTGGCAGCCTCTAGGCGCTCATCCTCTAATTCCAAATGACGCACAATATCATCAAAAGTGACGATATTCTCATTATGCGTCATATTGATCTTCATATGCTTCCAATTATCAAGAAGAGACCTTATAACAGCCTGAACTTACTGTTCATCAGTAAGGGAGTGACCAGCCGACTTCAGCTCACGGATCATGTTTGACATCTCCCGAAGATGCTGCCTCATCGTTACATTTGGGCGCTTTCCGAAGGTGTCAAACTTGATGGTGAGTCTCCTTAATTTAGTGGCAGATGTACCCCCAAACTTGTCTTTTAAGGCAACCCACATAGCTTTAGCTTTGTCATAACTCTCAAACTCACACATGAGATCATCTTGCATACAGCTTAGCAACGTGATGCGAGCAATGCTATTTTTCTTTTTCCAAGCTTGATAAGCTTCCAGATCTCTTCTGTGTTGAGCTGAAGTTCCATGCTCAGGTTCATCCATGGTATGGTTGAGGGTTTCCAAAACCTCTTGCTCCTCAAGAATGTACTAAACCTTTCGGTGCAAAATATCATAATTGTCACCGTTCAGCTTCTCACCCTTATTGAGGTCAGCCACAATGGTCTTGGATGCCGAATCCATAATCAATTGCTATAACACATTAACATAATAAACGCAGAATCAATACTAGCACACTTTACGAATAACACACATTTAACTTGCAGCAAAGACAAACTAAATTAATGATAATTCAACAAAAGACACAAAAGCAAATGTTCACGATGTTCCCAATCAACTTCTATGTACAATTGTTCTATTATCATTAATTAGTTTAATTTGCACAAATTTTCAAGTTCTAGGTGAGAATTTTTTTTCATTCTACCAACCTACGAACTCCCACTAGGAAAAAATAATTACATGACCTTATGTAATTTCTACATTTTTCCTTAACACAAGAACATAGCATGACAATAACCAACATATATAAACAACAATCATGCTTCTTTTATAATCAAAATTGCAATTCAACGTGTCATGGATTTCCTACCATTGTTCTAATTTACTAGCAACTAGAAAATTACAAGTATATTAAAATATATACATTATATCAATGAATCAAGCTCTACACAGCATATATAACTTCATTTGAACACAAGCTAACTACTGTATTTCCCAAATCACAAGAAAATACAAGTTACAAATGAATAAACTGCATTAAACCCCAAAAAATACGCGTACATAGGGTTCCCTAAGCATTTTCGTACATTTATAAAATTAAAAAGTATAAAATAATTATACCACTGTGTAGAGGACACTCATACGAACCAAACGGGACCGACCACGCTCCAATAGGAGCTCGCATGAGCCTCCACACGCCGCCTGAGTGTGCGGCGCGTGTGGCGCACGCGCCAGTGAGCCAAAACGGCTCCTGGCCGGTCCAACCGGTCCCATCGGTGACCAATCTGATCGGTTTGATCGGTGGCCGGTCCGACCATTGATCGGTCAATGGGTCGGGTCAGGTCGGATATCGGGTCGGGTCGGATCTCAGGTCAGGTCGGATATCGGGTCAGGTCGGGTCGGGTTGCCGGCCGGCCAACTGTCTCCGGCGGTGACGTCATCAATGACGTCATCCCGACGGTTACCAACCATTGGGTGACGTCACCGTGACGTCACCACGCGCCGGTTCGCTGGCGGGCGCGTGTGGCGCACATGCCGGTTCGCCGAACGGCGCGTGGCGCCCACGCGTAGCGGCTTCTGGTCGCGCGTGTGGGCGCATCCGGCGTCTCTCAGCGGCGCTCAACCCATCCCCATACTTGTCTCGACGAGCTCTTTCACCGTGTATATTCAAAAATTAATTTTGACCAAAAAATTATTACGAAAAATGATGAAAACCTCATGGATCGCGCGACCCCGAACCCGTTCTTCGCTCCGATTCAATTCGAGTTTTTCATGGGGCAATTCCGATTAACAGAGATCCAAACAGTGTAGAATACATTCTCATGATTTCAATATCAAATGGTAATCAAGAAAACTCGATGAAAAACAAGGCAGAAATCACGATTGGGCTCTGATACCAATGTTGGAATTCGAGTCGGCGGAAGACGACTTACTTGATTCCGATACGCAAACAGCAAATGGCCCCGGAACGAACGTTGAATTGTGAATTTATCACGAACAATACTTCCTCACGTTAGTCTGGATGCAATCACAAGGAAAACACCCGATTTCACAGCGTAAATGCCGATTGTTCTTGCAAAATTGAAATGGAACGCTTTTGATCTTCTTCAATGGAAATGGAGAGGAAATTTGGTGCGAATGAATTGCCAACCGTGTCGATGGTTGTGTTCGGGAGGTTTATATACGTCTCCCTTCATACCCCTCCATTAGTGACTTTCCATCGTACCGTATCAAGTCCAAATGGTGCGGTCCAATCGCACCCCATCATGGACGTACTAGCTACCTAGCTAAAGTACAACACTTTGAAAGTGGTATGAGCTGGAATTTAAATAAATGAAAAATGGCATGATTTATTAATTATTTTAATTGGTACAAATTCTATGAATTTTATTCTATGAATAATTGTATCTTGCTGCATGCATGATAGTGAATTGATATGCATGTATGAATTCAATGATGAATATGATCTTGAATGCCATCACATCACATGTCATGTTAAAATTGAACTATAATTGAAGATGAGAATTGAGATAAATTGAGAAGACCGTCGGAGGTGTGAGCCGACGATGCCCCGGGAGTGTCGGGATGCCTGGCTAGAAGGGTACGGTCGGTTGCCCGATGGTCATGAATGGCCGAATATCGGAGGGTCCTCGGGAGACCGAGTGGTATCGAGATGCTCGGAGAGTGGGGGAGCCGGAAGCTCGGCATGGTAATTATGCCGAGGGATACCTCGCGATGCCGGATTAGGTGCGAGATGCCTGGCCTGAAGGGTGCGGCAGGTTGCCCGGTGGCCTTAAATGGCTGGATGCCGGAGGGTCCTCGTGATGTTAGTTGGGGTACGAGATGCTCGGAGAGTGGGGGAGCCGGATGGTTTGAATTGTATCTTGGATACATGTGGGACGCAAACATTGGTCCCGGGAATGAGAAATGTGGCAGTCCAAGATGAAAATTGAAATCTACATGATGCATGGTGATGTATGCATGACATGATGCATGGTGATATATGCACGACATGATGTATGATGGTAATGATGATGATGTTACATGCATGGATGCATGTATATGATGATGATATATAATATGGCACGATGACATGCATATATGTTGTGATATGATGATGTCATGATGATGATGTCATGTATGATATGATGATGTCATGATGATGATGACATGTGTGATATGATGATGCCATGATAATGATGACATGTGTATGGTATGATGGTGTCATATATATGATGATGATGACATGTGTGATATGATGATGCCATGATAATGATGACACGTGTATGGTATGATGGTGTCATATATATGATGATGATAACATGTGTGTGATATAATAATGTCATGATGACGATGATGAGTATGACATGATGGTACACATGTATGTGTTATGATTGTGGTGATGATGCATGATAGTATATGCATGGCTTCAAGGTAAGTAATGCCTGCAATGCATGTATGACTTGTATGAGGTATTGAGTGGTTATTGGATTTCTTTACCTGCTGAGTGGTTGTACTCACCCCTTTTGGGGACCAACATTTTAGATCAGTAGATGGATTGAGCAGTTGGATATGACCGCGAGGGGAAGGATAGCAAAGGAGGGAACTTTTGGACGCCGACACTGATCGATGGACTTTAAGTACATGACTGTACTGTTGGAGGAGATGTCGGTCATCTTTTGGAATGTAGCCGAGTATAGAAACATTGGCATTTCGATGTACCAACTAAAAATGTCCATCTGCTTTATGTAAATAAAAGTGTACGACTTTTACCTATAAAGGTTTAGTGGGTGCGCATCATTTTCTGAATATAGGGAAGGGAGTTTGTTGGATGTGCTTCTGTATATGAATTGCGCAAGGGACTTATAAAAAAAAAAATGTAAACCCCCATGGTTGTATGGACCCGCTGCAATTGAAATGGTATCAAAGTGACATGTTAATAAGGAAAGTGAAAGGTAAGTAAACTGTGGCGACCCTAACGGATCGGGGGCCTTCAAGGGGTGCCACATCCATAATCTGAACCGGGCTTTCAACGTATGACATCCTATCATTCACGTCCAATTCTTCAAAATTAAGCACGTGGGTTAGGTCAGGCTCATACTTCCTCAACATTGACATGTGAAAGACGTCATGCACTTGCGCCAGTTTAGGGGGCAATGCAAGACGATACGCTAGGATCCCGATTCTCTCTAGAACCTCAAATGGACCTACGTACCTCGGACTCAGTTTTCATTTATTGCCAAAGCACGAAGTTCCCCTCATTGGTGACACCTTCAGAAAAACATGATCACTAATTTGGAATTCCAAAAGCCTTCGACACTTATCTGCGTAGCTTTTCTGGCAACTCTGAGCGGTCTTTAGTTTGCCTCTAATAACTGCAATTGCATCCACTGACTCCTAAACCAACTCTGGGCCTGTGATCTTTCTTTCCCCGACTTTATCCCAACACACTAGCATTCTGCACGCTCTGCCATACAATTCTTTGAAAGGAGCTATCTGAATGCTCGTTGGTAGCTGTTGTTGTAGGCAAACTCGATGAGAAGAAGTTATTCTTCCCAACTTCCCTTGAAGTCCAACACGCAAGCTCGCATGATTTCTTCAAGGGTTTGAATTGTCCTCTCAGATTGGCCATCTCGTCTGAGGATGATATGCCATACTATACTGCAGCTTCGTTTCTAAAGCACTTTACAAGCTTTTCCAAAAAGCAGCTATAAATCTCAGGTCTCGGTCTGAGGTAATTGTCACCGACACTCCATGCAGACGAACAATCTAACGCACGTACAACCCTATATGCCTATCCAAATCAAGGTCCTTTTGTACTGCAATGAATTGGTCGACTTTATCAATATGTCGACCATTACCCAAATTGAATCATTAACTCTTTGACTCCTCGGTAAACCTATCATGAAATCTATCATGATGTGCTCCCATTTCCACTCTGGGATCTCGAGAGGTTGCAAAAGTTCTCCCGACTTGTAATGTTATATATTCACTTGCTGACACATCAAATACTTGGCGACATGCTTGGTGATGTCCGCCTTCATACCGGACCACCAATAGTGTTGACGCAGATTCTAATACATCTTCGTACTGCCAGGATGAATGTTGTAACTGTGATGATGAGCTTCTGATAAGATGTCCTCTCTAAGTTCTACATCGTTAGGTACACACAATTGTCCTCGGAACCTTCGTGTTCCATCCTCAGAAATCTGAAAGTCAGCCTTCCTCTTATCGGTTTCCTCTTGTAGAATCTTCTGAACATTTGGGTCTGTTGGCTGAAGTAATTTGATCCTAATCTGCACATCTTGCCCAATTTTGAGGGTGGCCACAAGATTTGAAAAGTGACCTGCCTCAAACTTGAACATCAAATCTCGAGCTCTCTCGATTAGATTCCACTCTTTAACCAACATATGCACAACTGAAGACTTTCAACTCAAAGCATCAGTGACCTTATTCACCTTCCCGGGGTGATATAGGATATCACAATCGTAGTCCTTTAGAAGTTCTATCCAACGGCACTATCTCATATTCAACTCCTTCTGAGAGAATAAATACTTGAGACTTTGATGGTCAGTGAATATCTGAAATCTTTCTCCACACAAATAATATATCAAAATCTTCAGAGCAAAAATGATTGCTGCAAGTTCCAAGTCATGCGTTGGGTAGTTCTGCTCATGAGGTCTCAACTGGCAAGATGCATATGCAAGGACCCTATCATGTTGCATCAGTACACAACCCAACCCTCTAAATGATGCATCACGGTAGATCTCATATCCCTTAGGACTAAATGGAATGGTCAGCACAGGTGCAATAGTCAGCTTTTGCTTAAGCTCCTGAAAACTACGCTTGCACTTATCTCTCCACACGAACTTCTCTTCTTTCTTCAGGAGTCGATTCAATGGCGATGCTAATGCTAAGAACCCCCTTATGAACCTTTTGTAGTAACCTGCCAAACCTAGAAAACATCTGATCTCTATCACGGTAGTCGGTCTTGGCCAGTTGATCACTACTTCAATTTTGGATGGGTCCACGGAGATTCCTTTGTCTGAAATCATGTGACCTAGGAAAGCAACATGAGTCAACCAAAACTCGCACTTGCTGAACTTGGCATACAATTGATGAACCCGCAGAGTCTACAATACTACTCTCATATGACTTTCATGCTTTTCATCACTCCTTGAATACACTAGAATATCATCGATGAACACGATCACGAATTGATCCAGATATTCCTTGAACACTCGTTCATCATATCCATAAAAGCAGCTAGAGCATTCTTCAAACCAAACGGCATTACAGTGAACTCGTAATGGCTATATCGAGTACAAAACGCTGACTTTGGAATGTCTTCCTTCCTGATCCTCGGATGATGATATCCTGTCCTCAAGTCAATCTTAGAGAATATCAACGCTCATTGTAATTGATCAAATAAGTCATTGATCCTCAGGAGTGGGTACTTGTTCTTGACATCACATGATTGAGTTGACGATAGTTGATGCACAGACACAACGAACCATCTTTCTTTTTCACGAATAGAATCGGTGCTCTACAAGGTGATGCTCTAGGACGTATGAATCCCTTGTCCAACAATTCCTACATTTGCACATTCAGTTCTTTCAACTTAGATAATGCCATCCGGTAAGGAGCCTTAGATATTGGGTCTATCTCGGGTGCTAATTCAATCATAAACTCGATTTCTCTCTTTGGTGGTAGGCTTGGCAATTCCTTTGGGAATACATCTAGAAATTCTTGCACCACTGAAATGTCTTCGATCTTCAGCTCCTCAACTGTTGTATCCATGATAATTGCTAGATAACCTTGACTACCCCCGTCTAACAACTGAGTTGCCTCAAGTGACGAGATTAAAGAAATCGAGGTTCCTCCTCAATTCTCAACAAACTCGAAACTTCTACTCCCTAATGGGTTAAACTGAATTGCTTTATGAAAGCAGTCCATCTTATCTCATTGCTTAGTGAGCCAGTCCACGCCAATTATCAAATCAAAGTCATACATGGCTAGGACTAATAGGTCTATCCTCCCCTCTCGCTCACCAATCACTAACTTGCAACAAGAACAACCCAATATAGACAACACCTTATCCTTTAACGATGTAGACATGATAACTATTGACTCTAGCAACTCAGGACTTAATCCTATCAACTTAACATATTGCTCGGCAATGAAAGAATGAGTTACGCAAGGGTCGAATAAAGCATAAGTAGCATGCTCATTCAGTGAAACTGTACCTGTGATCACATTAGGCAAGTCCTTTGTCTGACCTTTGGTGATAGCATACATTGTTCCTTGAGCTGGGGGTCTGATCTGTCCACCCTGCGGTGTGTTATGCGGTGTATACCCTCTGATCTGACCCAACAGTGGCATTAGGGGTAACTGCTGTAGTCTCCTTTGTCTCCTGGGACAGTTCTTGACTATGTGACCCTACTGGCCACACTCAAAACAAGCGCCTGGTCTAGATTGGCACAGGGCTGATCCGTGTCGCCTTCCACACAAGCAACACACGCCATTCTGACTTGGCGCTGGCTTTCCAATTCCACCCTTCCTGTTGGGCAAAACACAAAATTTCCCTCCAGTCATGGGCTCTTCCCATGTCGGATCCCATCTCTATGCGAGTTAAACCTCGATCCTGACGAGGCGACTTGATCGTTCAAACTTCTTTCTAACAGCTAGACTCGATTGTACACCTCGCGGTAGTCCTTCAGATCAAACAGCACTAACAATTGTTTCAGCTTTAATCGGAGGCCGTCCCTAAACCTTCGAGCTTTTTCTTCCGGATCTTCTATCAACCTCAGAGCATATTGAGAAAGCTCTGCAAACTTCACCTCGTACTGGTCAACCGTCATCATTCCTTGGCGGAGGTGTTGAAATTCCTCCATCTTCTATTCTCGGGCACTACCCGAGAAGTACTTATCATTGAATGCTCTAAGGAATGTGTCCCATATCGAGATTGCTCCTCCCGGGAACACTGTATCTCTAGCAGCTCTCCACCAAGTGTTCTCATTACCCTGCAATTGACATACTGCCAAGACAACTTTCTTTGCGTCAATGCACAACAGCAGTGCAAAGGCCTTCTCTAAATCTTTAACCCAAAGCAAAGCAATCTCGGGGTCTTCGATACCAGTGAACCTCGGTGGGTTCAACTTCAGGAACTGCTCTACCAATTTGTGAATTGGTCTCTCTCTTTCCACAACCAAGTTCTTAGCTGGGACTTCGGTATGTGCGGCGACAAGTGCGGCAGCAGCTACGGCCGCAACAGTAGCATTGGCAATGGCAATAGTGGCAGCTACAACGGCAGCGGTGAAGGCGACAATTTGATTCTGAGCCTGTTGCCCCATCATCTCTCTCATCACATCCAACGCTTGCGCGATCCCAACAGTTCCCATATCACCAAGGGCTGCGACCCCAGCACTAATATGAGGTGGTGCTACTCCACTCACGCTAGCCTATACTGGCACTCTACCATGGCCTCCTCGGGTACCAACCCTGGTCGGCATCCTACCCCGAGTCACGAGACCGATGGTCCTCTTCTTAGGAGTCCTCTACTCCTGATCACTCATTCTGAAGATTCTTTAAAAGAAGCCTGCTTCCAGTTCCACATAGAATTAGAAGCTGAGTCATCCACTCAAACAAACAATTTTCTACCAATCAGCTATCACGGACATACACCAGCATTAAATAAAAGCCATTCCTACTAACTATCCCATAAACTTATCGTACTTTATCACTCCAATTATTAACCATGCTCTGATACAATTAAATGGGGATGTCATGCCCGGATCCTCCGAGCACATGCCCATCCCTCTTGGTCGATTAAATAGCGACGCCCCAGGACGCATCGCCGACCCATTCATTTTAATACGTATGCGGAAGCAAATAAATAATCCCCAGACAACAACAAGATGGGATAGAAAAGTAGGGCCATAATTTTTCGATTTGAAAATCACAACACGCTTATCTATATATATACATATCAAGCCATGTCATTACAAAACTAGTCTATACAAACAAGCTCTGCAAAACAGGGGGTTTATAAAACTATAGATCTTCTTCCTCCACCTCCTAGCTCACATTAGAGCCTTCCTCGGAGTACACCGGAGTTCTTGGATTTTCAAGATCCGGGTCTACTGGGTCTACCATTGAACCTTCAGGGGGATTTGCTAGTGCCTTTCCCAAAAGAAACCTCCAACACATACACAGGTATCTCCAGCTCCGGTATGGGACTCTCTCTCTGTCCATGCCACTCATGACGATACCATGATATGTATCGATGAGGTACCTCATGGGGTAAAGCCTCATCAATCCAGTCCACGGACTTCATGAGCTCATAAACCAAACATCTAGGGTGCCCATAGATCGGAATATATACTACCTACTAAGTGATCTTCTTCAGTTGACCAAAACGCTCTGAAGGAGCTGCCATCTAAGGACCCGAAATTGTTATTCCACAACAGGGTGAGATGACATCTCAGCAAGTTCAACCCCCTAAGAACTGACTAGGAAGAAAATACGCCCCAATGGTTGTATAAGCATAAGCACAAGTTAGAGGACTTACCTTTGCCTCGATTCTTTCCTGCAAGTCAGTACAATTCATTGAATCACATCAACAAATAAATTCATCACACCATATCAACTCATCGATTAATCAACCTAGTTGATTTCATGTCATCAAGACCATCACACAGTCATTTTGTTCACTCATTCCAATTATTAATCACGGCCCCAAAAGCACGGCCTACTAAAAGTTCAGCGGTAGATCACAGCCTGATGGGCATAGCCTATTCCAAGTTAGGCGATAATTCACAGCCCTATAGGCACAGCCTGATTTGGTGGTTAATCACAGTCTTATAGGCACAGCCTGCTTCGGTGGTTAATCACGGCCCTATAAACACAGCCTGCTTCAATGGTTAATCACGGCCCTATAGGCACAGCCTGCTTCGGTAATTATCTTAGCCCATCCTATATCAACACGCACAACATACATCACTTTATCTTTCAATAATCATCTTATTACGACTATAAACCATCACACGATTATTTTTCCACGGCCAATGACAGTGTGCCTCACACTTTAATTCCTTATTCTAAATAATATCTTAGCCTATTTTTCTCATGTTAAAAATACCCGATAAAAATAATCGTGTGTGGGTACACAGTCAACCTCAGACAAAAATATAATATTTTCCCTCTTGAAAATCCCACTAATTTCACTAATCCATAAACATATTTTTGGTAATGTAAACCGACGCCTAGTAATTTCTAATAAATTATCAAAAATAAATAAATTTTGGGATAATTACCCAAAATTACAAATCACTCAATTTGCACAAATCGGCACTCAATTAAATAAACAGATCACACCATTACAATCAACATAAAATTCCAGTCACCAACTATCTCAGTATAATTTTCGGAAAATAATAATTAATTAAATAATTACGGAAGTTAATTAATAAATGCCAACAAAAGCAACACAGGCTAGAAAAGCCTAATTAAAAGCCGAGACGGGTTCAGAAAATTTCCGAACCACTCTAGATAAATACTAGAGCTTGTCTAGGCTCTAATTATACTACTCTAACCACCTAACATGTAATAACGGTTAATTAAATTGTTAATCTATTCTAACTATCCACATAATCCATACTAAATCTAAACTAATCAACCCTAAAATGTCATTAACTTACTAAGCAAAGATTAGTGAGTTAAACTCACTTGATTAATGATCCACTCGGATCAAAATGATGGGGACACAAAGACGGTCCACAAACTCCAAAACGACACCACCAAGTAGGGTCGCGAAGAGCTTGAAAACGGACCAAACAGAGGCTAGAAACCCATTAGCTTCGGCTTTTGCTTGATGGTTGAAGGGGTTGTTTGGCTCAGTTGAAATAGCAAGGTTGGACCGGCGAAGCTGCTGTGGCTTGGATGGGTGACTCCGATGGCTGCACGGCGATGAGCTGGGTTCCGGCGACCTCCACACGAGCTCAGGCAGCTTGCTGGATGGCGAATAGGACTGAACAATGCGGCTAGAAACACGAGCAAGCAAGACGATCGTGGGTGGCGTGTGGGCAAGTGAGCGGTTGCGAGAGGCAATACGGTGACTTGGCGAGGCTGGCGACAGCTTAAGGAGACTGAGCTCGGTTTTCTGGGTTTTTCAAAGCTTCAAGGTCTAGAGATGGGAGCTTGGTCAACGGCAGCAAGGAGGGAGAAGAGAGGGGGACCAAATTGCATGGGGGGGACCACTTTGCTTCCTTTCCTATCTCATTGTCCCCTTGGATGACCACACCCATACCCATCTGAATTCCTCTACATTTTCTAGCCTACAAACATCTTTTAGAAGCCTTGAGGTGCTCCAAAAGTTGGGTCCAAAGGGGGGCCATGAATTTGGTGTGATTTCCCCAAGATTGGACTTCACTTGCCTCTTGAATCAACTTAATTCGGCCTCTATAAATTCCATTATTGACTCAACTATCAAATTGGTGTTTTTCCTCGCCGAAAGAACTTACTTGCATCCCAATTTCGCAATCAAAAACGTTCCTCTGAATTTTCCAGTCGAAAACGGCCCTATGTCGACTTCAGAGACTAAGTCAACATTCCTAAAATGACTTGTGGCTTAATAAAACTTTCAATTTCTGAAATTGGATTCAAATTCGCGGTTAATTTCAATCCGGTGTGATTCTAGTGTGACTTAGGCTATCGTGTAGCTTTCAGAACTTTTTAGTGCAAATGAGCCATGGTCAATTTTCTTTGAGCCACAATGAACCTCTTCGACACATTGGCGACTCTCGATGGTCATGGAAATATCGAGGTTTCAAATACAGACACAAGGTGTCAAAATGACAGAAAAATCAATCTAGTGCCGATCGACGAGAATTTTTCAATTTGGTGGAATCACCCACGTTTAACCACACATCTCAGTCGAATTGACTTATCCTTGATCTCTAATCGATCTTTACTATGCCGTAATGACCTTGGCAAATAAGCACGGTTGAGCAATCGATACCTAGTCATTCTCAAGTCTATTGCTTCAAAATCCCTTAATGACTTCCCCAGATAGTCTAGTTATCTCACGAGTGATCAGCTCTGAGAATAACATTATAGGCGCGTCGATGAAAGGCCCAATTTTATTTAATTGAAAACATGATTGAAATTCCAAGATGTCACAGAATGTGCTCAAGGACAACACAGAGTCCCATTAGGACCAGCTCAACCTCAAGTAGGGCAGGTCCCTGTTTAAACTAGGTACATTCTGGCATCGTCTACTTCTCAAGTAATGTTGGGTAATGCAGGGCAAGCTACGTCGACCTAGCCCCTTTTTAGGATCTTACAAATGGGAAAAGTTTTTGCAGCTACACAAGCCGATGGATCTGTTGATTCATATGTCCCTACCGATGCTAAAAGAGGTCCCGTGGTGTTTATCCTACCAACGCCTCAATAGAACACATCACTAGAGAATGCCGTTAAGGTAGCCTTAGCTTAACCAAATCCCTTACTGGCACCTTAGGCGAATGTGTTTCCACTCACAATAAAGGTCCCAAGAGTTTTAATGACTCTAGCTAGGGGACAAGATCAACTGCAACAAATGAACATTTTGCCTTAGTTATCCTAGATTGGAGTCCCGAATGTTCAACCACAAGCACCTTAGTTAAGGGCTCCTAATGCTTAACCAAATATACAGCCCCAAGCTCCTCCAAATGTTCAACCTCAAATGTTATAGCAATCTCTTCTTCCTGCTCAGGTGAATATGCCTAATCTACAAATAAATTCGGTACATGTGGTTCAACCACAACTACAATTCTATGGCCTTCAACAACAATATCATCAAATACCTCATCAAAATGCAAATATAGCATTAGAGCTTAATTATGCTATGCAACAAGTCCCAGGATTTTTCTATATGACTCCAATTCAAGATTAGCCAATAGTCAAGCCATTATTAAGGGATACGGCAATGACTTAGCCAACAACTATAGAAAGATGTATCCAGATTGGATAGATACTATACTATATCCGAGAGATTTCAAAATTTCAAAATTTACTCTGTTTACTAGAGAAAATGATTAGTTGTTTTGAGCATGTTCATCTTTCTTGGCACAATGTAGAGATGCATTGCATGCAGATCATTGGAAGTTAAGGTTATTCCCTTTATAATTATCGAAAACTACTTTTACTAGGTATATTGCATTGCCACCAAACTCGATTAGTTCATGGGAACAAATAGAAAGATTGTCCCATACCTAGTTCCAAAGAGCTATCCCAGATATGTCAATGGCTGATGTAATATCCTCAATTTCAACCCCGTAAGGATTGGCCATAAGATCCTAAATGGATCGATCATTGGTCATTGACCATGGATCAATTCGTTCGATCGACAAGGAATCACAGATCGATCATGGTCCGACCGACCGACCGACCGACCGACCAATCACAAATTGGTCGAGGTGTTGGCCATGAATTTTCTACTGACCTTACCAATGGGATATGATCACCAGCTCATAAGATGACGTTTTCACCATGAGGATTGGTCGTGGGATGATTTTGGATCAGTGGATGGTCATGGGTAGATCTAACCAATTGCAGTTTCCGATCGCAGGTGATTCCGCTCAATTATGCACGATGATCCGAATTGATCAAATGCAACCGGCTTCTAACCAAAAATGCATTATTCCCTATTTAATTCTTAGTGATCGGAATGGAATCTCAAATTGGTGATGTTCGATCATGGATTGGTAATTTACTGACCATGAACCCTACCGGTGGATTGGGTGCTAACCAGAATGAGTTCAGGGATAGACCCAGCTATTCCATCACTAATTCTAAGGTCCGTGAATGCCTTGGCTTAGTGCTAAGCCATGGGTAGACTTAGGACTGGTCTCAAACCGATCAAAGGACAACCAACCCTTTTGGCTGACCGACCGTCCAAAGGAATGGATCGAGTAAGCATGGGGCGTGACGACCAAACCTTGGGTGTACATGATTCGGTTTTTCGAAATGTACTTAATGATTCCTTCTCCGGCCTTGGAACCAACTTGGATGATAGAATTTTATAGATCGCCTTCTTAAGGAAGAAAAGGACAAAGTGAAGAAAAATCTAGAACACCCTCATTAATGAAGGGGATGATGTGTCCTTTGACTCTTCCAAAGTGATGATGAAGTTGTAGATATCCTTGATGGGCAAGAAAGGGGTGGCGTGTGACACCCCGAACCCTTCGTAGGTCGTCACCAGCGTCGGTGTTACACTTGATTTCCTTTTCTATCTTGTACTTAAAATAGACGTCGTTAATCACAGGCATTTTTTTCTTTTTTATAACGATCGGTCCCAGCGTGACTCATAGCGGAAGCAAATTAAACATCTCCATCTCTCCCCTTACTAACCATGATACCAATACACACCAGCTAAACATCGGATTTTATAAACGAACATCGACACTTTATTTACATATTCTTTTAGGATGGGACTCCTCCTTTCTCGGGTCGATACAAAACAAGAAAAGCGAGGACTCCGCCATGTCCTGCCTAAAATCTCAAAAAGAAACTATCAACCCTCTACATCAAGCGCACAACCCCCCATCAAAAGTGTCGATTATCTATATCAAAAGATTCAGCTCCTACTCATCGCACGTGGGTCTCACACCCAACCCGATGCATCAGGCGGTGGCGGCAGCAACATCCCTCACATCGCTCCATCCCGACGAACGTGCACAGAAATGAACTCCTGAATGACAGGACCCCCAGTTAGGCCCACGTCATACATCACTAGACATCGCACTCGGATAAAAGTCAGTCCGGGAACAGAGGGACAGTCTATCTCAACACACTCGACCTCTACATCGGATGGTATCCCGTAAAACGTACCATGCGTGACGGCAGGTAGCGGCATACTTGCTAATCTGAAATGTTATCCCCAAAAGGGGTGAATACAATCACTCAGCAGATAGGGAAATCCAATAACAACTCAATGCATCATGCATATCATCAAACGTTGCAAGCATCACTTACCTTGTAATCATGCGTATCATGCATCATCACATCATATATATCATCATCATCATGGCATATCATATATCATTATCATCATCATGCATTTCATCATGCATATCATACCATGGATGATCATCATGTCACTTCACACATCATCATCATGCATCATCATGCATATATTATCATAGGTGATCATCATATCACATCACATGCCATCGTCCTCATGCATCATCATGCATGTATTATCATAGGTGATCATCATATCACATCACATGCCATCGTCCTCATGCATCATCATGCATATATTATCATAGGTGATCATCATATCACATCACATGTCATCATCATCATGCATCATCATGCCATGAGTTAATTATCTTCTTTATCTTTCAATTTTGATCACCACATTACCCACTTCTCAAATCATCAATCTCATCAACAACCCTTCGGGCAGAAAGCTCCGACAGGGTTCCCGGCAAACTCAGCCATCCCATGGCCACCGGGCTTCCGGCCCCCCACATTCCGGGCATCTCGCATCTCAACTAGCATCACGAGGCATTCCTTTCGGGCAGAAACCTCCGACAGGGCTTCCGGCCTTTACCCTTCTAGCCAGGCATCCCGCACCACAATCCTGGTGTCGCGAGGAACCTCCGGGCATGTATCCAAGATACAACCGGACTTCCGACCCCCCACATTCCGGGCATCCTGAATCTCCCAGGGAATCTCTGGAATTACGCCACCAGGCCACCAGACATCATCCTCCACCACAACCTCTTACTCACATATCGTTTTCCACATTCACCATCCTTTTAAATCTTATTATTACATGGCATATGATTCATGCATGCTTCACAATTCATGATCATACATTCACCAATGTCATACAACAATGCATAACAAATTCAATGAAATTCATGGCCAATAAAATAATCCCTTATTATTTTTTTATTATTTTATTATTTTATTATTTTATTATAATATTATATTTATTTATTTTTATAAATAAATATTAAATTTAATATCTATGATTTTCCCAAAATCATAATATTCAAACAATCGCTAAAAAAATCAATAGGATCACAATTTCATACAAAATCCATGGCCAAATTGAATTTCTCACAAATTCACAATTTCCACAAAATAGCACATGATATTCGGATAATAACCAAAATTGCACAGTTTCAAAATAAATTCGATTAAAATACTCATATGGCCTTCAAAAATTACGAAATTTTACAGGGTGATAGCCAACACATTTTCGTGCATTTTTCATGAAGAACCCTAAGCCAAATTATTTTGATATTAATTAATAAAACCCCACGAAACTTCTGGAACCACTACCACGTCGTCCAGAACACACATCTCCGAAATTTTTAGATTTCACCCATCTATTCTCTTTTGTTTCCTCTGATATTTGAGTATATTATGTACCAAGGTGTCCTTTACAAGTTTTATCAAGAGATTTAGGTCAAATAACCAAAGTAGGGTCACCATTTAAGTCCTTGAAGTTTCGGGTGTCTCGGTACACCTCACCAGAATCAATCATCTCCAAGATCTAACCGATTTACTAGGCTACACTCGTTCATTTCTCTTCAAATTTGAGTATTTTGTAGTTTAAGTGTTGCCTACAACTTTCAAGAAGACAAGAAAGTGAGATCTCCAACAGAAATCAACATGCAATCAAGAAATCAACAAGAGGTCAGTGAAAATTTCGCAGATCTAAAGTCTCCGTACAATAAAACTTTTGACCCCTCAAATCTCCATCATTTTCTACTAATTTTTAGTATGTCATAGTACAAGACGTTAGCTTCAACTTTCATGAAGACACCGAAGCCAAAATCGGACTCCAAACACACATGCAAACTCGAACAAGCTACTGACTTCCACAACCCGAACAAGAACAGTCACACGGTTTGTAAATAACCAACTCTTACCTCGGTTTTTCGCACAAATCACACCTAAAACCGAACATGCAACCACCAAAAAAAACATGCAAGAGAAGTTACAGACTCCACTTGCCTTAAAGATGAACAAGCAACAACGAACGGTGACGGGACACGATGATCGGACGGCGAACGAACGGCAGCACCCCTCGGCTCCGCCTCCTCTCCTCTCGGTTTCTCCCTTCCGCTCGAACTCTCTCTCTCTCTCTCTCTCTCTATCACACTCTCTCGGCCGAATGAAGCAAGGAACCGGCCATCTCTCTCTCCTCATCCCTTTTATATCCCCTTAATCCCATGATTAGCAATCATTGCTTTGCCTAAAGATTAACCAATGCATGCTCTTGCCATTTGCCACTTGTCATTTTATTTTTGAATTGGATTTGGGCTTGGGCTTAGGCCCGTCCGGCCACTCCCCTTGGGCTCTAATGGGCCGACTAGCTTGGCCCACCAAGCTTTAGGATAATGGGTCCAAGGCCCATTTTGAATTTTAACTCCTTTTTCTCTCCCTTTTTTTTTTTTAAATTTCTTCTATAAATATTTCTAAATTTAAATTTCATCTTGGCCAAAGTCTTGGGACACTTTGTTTATTAAGATTTAAATTTATAAATCTCATGGCCAATTATTAATCTATAAATTTAAATACACAAATCATCAAATTAAAAGACAAATTGGCTAAGGCATAAGCCAAAAGAAATTCTATCACCTAATTAGGAACTTCAACACACCTTATGGCTTGTCATTAAATTTGGGATGCCACATGGCGTACACATGGACCAATTGGAGAGCGAAACCTAAACCCCTCATTAATGACCGAAGAATTTAGACGCCGAGTTGGCAACTTTGATGGCATCTTATCCAAACTTCATTAAATGCTCATTGAAAGTGGGGTATAGGTGGACCAATCGAAGAGTGAAAAGCAAGCCACCATCGATGATACCTACAAGCTAGATTTGCCAAGTGTGACCTTTTAGCTATCTAACTCATTCCTTAGGCACAATTATTGGACAAGTAGGCTTGCCAACTAAGGACTTTAGGCGGGACACTTGGAAAAATTAAAGTGGACCATCTAGCTTGGTAATGATGGCTTGAGATTTGCCTCGGAGAAGAAGTTGGTGACTCATAAGCTTAGGTGTCCTCTAGAATCTTAGGTTATAATGAGCCTAGAAGATAGCCTTGGTGAACAAGGCAAAGGCCAATCAATCAAGAGAGGGCATTAGGCATCAAATGGGCTTATGTGTCCCTTAGGACCATAGGCACATCATGAGCCTAAATTGAGCCTTGGAGAGCAAGTCAATAGGTGATCCAATAAGAAGGTGGCAAGTGTTCTCTTAAAACCCTAGGCATGCCACCTTGCAAAATAGGCTTGCCACCTTGATGACATAGCTGTGCCACTTAAAGAAAAGTGATTTGACCATTTGGATGGGTAATGATGAGCTTGATGTCTATAAATAGGAGGAGCTCCCATTCATTTCAACCACTTTAGCCTACTTTGCCATTCAAGCCTACCCTCCTCCTCTTCTTCTTTTCTCTCTAAAAGAGCTAGTATAAACACCTAGAGGGGGGTGAATAAGTGTAAGACGGATTTTTCTACAGATGCAGTAAAAGTATTTTTCTTTTAAATTAAGTCTGTTAAACAATAGACTTTGAATAAAGATTCAGACTCAAACGAATATAGCGAAACTCAAAAAAGTATCACATCAAATAAATTAAATGAGTTCATGGAAGAGAAAATGAACACAAGATTTATAGTGTTTTAGCTTAGATTAAACCTACGTCCACTCTCTCACGCTAACAGCTTTCTAGCTAGTTTTCACTATGAATCAAAAGAGAATTACAGCCTTATAACACTGACTACTCAGTGAAGAGTTTATACTTCTCTCACAAAGTTGCGTATAAGCACTCTCGATAAAGAACAAGTGATTTGATAAGCTTCAGACTTTGGAAATTTTTCTTTCATGCTCCCTTTCAAATAACTCAAAAAACCTCCTTAAATACTCTTCCATGCCATTTTTACCGTTCGCACTTTCCAGAGGAACTCTTCCAATCAACCCATTGGACAGAATCAATCAAAGAGATCTTGAGCCGTTTGAAGATTGAGATGAAAGTCCGATGATCCCGGTCGCCCATACAATCAGGATCTTGGTTTCAATAAGTAAATTATTTCCAAATAAACTTGTCTTCAAAATTGATTTTACCATTCCGTGATTGATTTCATTAATAATATCCAAAAAGGTAAGTGAGATTTCTAACCAGAAAGTCAGATATATCTTGTTTGTACTGAATCCTTGAAGGAAGAATAATAATCCTGAGTCAAATTATTTCTTCGTTCTTCACTTGAGTTCAGTCCGAGTCTTTATCAAAGTGGGGCAGACCTCGATGTAAATTAGACTTTGAAAGAATTCCATAGAAATCTTGTATTCCTCAGAATGAGAATAAGAATAAAAATAGAAAAGTTTTATCAACTTCAAAATCTAATTGGAGTTTTCTCAACAATCTCCCCCTTTTTTTTATGGTAACAAGACTTTTATGCAGATTTAAACATTATATCCTGCAAAAAAATACTTTAGTAGCACATGATAGCTTATAATAAGAACAGATTATTATAGAACTGAATGACATAGAATTTGCATCCACAAAATTGCATTAGTCTTAACAAATATGTAATAACAAGACAATTTAGAGTTTTAGAGTTCAAGCACTACAAAAGTTCAATCCAACACAACCAAAGTTCAAACAAAGAATATGAACTTTAAATCTACACTCACTCTCCCCCTTTTTGTCATCAGCAAAAACAAAGAGTTAGTCAGGAATGTAAAGAGTGAATAAAAAGATGATCAGGGCTGTTTTGGAACGTGAACAAGTCGGAAATCCTCCAGTGACTGTATGGTCTCCTCAAGCTTATGTAGGCACTGATGATATACATTCTCCACTTTGGCTACTGTCTGCAAAGCCTGTTGATTCAATGTCTGAACCTAAGTATCAAGAGACTGTACCTTACCTATTAGAAATTCTGAGGTAGATCCTAAAGCAGCATGTAACTTCTGAATCTCAAACTCCATGGCATATTGTTGTGCCTTTATCTCCAAGAGGAGTTCTACTATCCTGGGATAGTTTGCTTCAAGTTTGGTTTGGGCACTAGCTTTAGCATAATGAATCTGTGGAGTATTCAGAAGTGAAGGAACATCAACTTGAACGTGTGTAGTTTGTTACTTACCCCGACTTGGAGTTTCTTCTTCAATATGATCTTCAGGAAAATGAGATGTAAAAACATCTTCAGCATCTACAAGAGATCTACCGATACCATCACTAGCAATAGGTGCAGCTAATTGAGTTTTCTCATGTTCTCTCCCTATTTTGATGCCTTCAGGTTAAGACGAAACTTCTCCTTCTTGCATCTTCTCCTTTCCAGCACGAGATCTCTTCTCTAGTTCAGTCTCCTCTTCTTCAAGTGTAGCAAATTCCCTATTTTCCTCAGTTTCCTCTAATTCTGGTATTGAGACACAAGGTTTTATAGTGGTTCGGCTTAGACCAAGCCTGCGTCCACTCTCCCGCACCGACAAGCTGGATTTCACTATGAATCAAAAGAGATGTTATAGTCTCACGTCCTTGATTTCACAGTGTAGAGACTCTGCTATACTTCCTTAAGGTCTCACAAGTATCTAAGGAGCCTCAGACTTTAGAATTTATCTATCTCGCACACACTCGAATAACTAGAGCGTCTTCCTTATATACTCCTCCATGCCTTCATAACCGTTGGCACCTTCCAAACGAGTTCTTCCAATCTACCCGTTCGACAGAATCAATTAGGGAGATCTTGAGTTACTTAAGGAATGTAAAAATAGCTCACCAATCTTGCTCGCCCATACAATCAGGATCTAGGTTTTCATAAGTTGAACCTTCCAAGTATACTTCGCCAAACAACGGATCTGAATTACTCGAATTAATTGCAATACGAATAATAGATCTCAAGATGATATATTCAGTCGTGAGATATTCTTCAACCATACGAATCAATTTCTTAAAGATATACTCGCATCTAGATAAAACTTCTTCGTCGGTTTAGAAACTGTCAATGAGGGTAGACTTTAAATCTTGAGTTTGGCAATCTTCAGACTTTGATGGAAGGAAATGTTTTATCAACTTCAAAACAAATAAGGAAGTTTTCTCCAACAATCTCCCCCTTTTTTTATGATGACAAAACTTTCCTACAGATTTGGATACTTTGACCTGCAAGACAACACTTAAGCAAACCAAGATTTTTTCTAAATGAAAATTAGAGATTACAATAAGGATAGTAGCAATTCTGCAACCACAGAAAACGTGTTAATCCTATCAACACAATTATCTTTAACATAATCAATAATAGCTTAACTTGCAAGCATCATCAGTCCAAACCAGTCCGAATCAAAACCACACCAAACAGAAGATAAAGTCCAAATCAAAAAAGTCAATCAAAAAGTCATAAAGATAAGTCATCAAATCTGCATAACACCTCTCCCCCTTTTTGTCAACAGCAAAATGTGGAGAATAGACTAAAAAGAGATGGATTGAAAATGGAGTCAAAATCAAGGCTATTTGGGAAGGCAAATAAAGCTCGAATTCTCCCATAGGATGCACTGTCTTCTCAAGCCTTTTGAAACTATACTTCAGTGACTAAAAATCTTCACCCTGCACATTAGACTGTACTTGAATCTTCATGGCATTCAACTGTTCATGCAAAGACATTGAAGTGGCCTTAAAAGCATTCTTGAGATCCTGCATCTCAAATCCCATAGCATATTGTTGTTTTCTAACGTCTAATAGAATTTCTAGCAGTCTTGAAAAGTCTGCTGTTTGAGCTGTTACATCACTAGGACTAGCCAAGTCAAATTCAGGGATTTTGAGAAACGATGGAGCTTCAGTAGATTGTCCACCATGACTGTCTTCTGGATAGTGCGAGGCATACACATCCTCTGGGTCTGCTGCAAAATGACTGACATCACTAGCAAATAAAGGTGAAGAAATACCTTTTCGTGCAATAGCTCCCCTTGTTTTGATGCCCTTGGGTGAAGTAGGTAAGGTTTCCTCATCTTCAGAGTGATGAGCATCAACAAATCCAGATCCTCTTATCTCAGACGCACTAGACAAAGAGATAGCCAAGATTGGCTCAAGAGAGTCTTCTTGACCCTGATCTTGTTCTCCTTCTTTCTCTTCTTCTTCCTTCCTCTTCTTCTTCTTCTTCTCTTCTTCTTTCCTCTGTCCTCCTCTATTCTTCTTCCTTCTCTGTGTCTTCTCTCCCTCTTTCTCCTTCTTCTGGCTCTTCTCTTGTCTCATGAAAGCTAACAAAACTCTTTAAGTTTCTTAAGGCTGATAAAGTCAGTTCATCCTCATCTTCTTCATCTTGCAAGATGAGAGTTCTTTTCTTCTTCACTAGAGCACTCATGGGCTCTTTGCATTTTCTCTTCGCAGCAACAAAGTCTTGTTTTGCTTTGGTGGGAGACTTCTCCTTCATATACTCCAACGCTTTGTTAAGCTCTTTTAATCTCATCTTTGTAACCATTTTGAAACCAATCACCATTGGAGAGATGGTTGTAAGGCATAATGATGTAGAGATATGAATTTTAAAGTGTCTAAAGAGACGCGAGATAAGAGCAGAATAAGGGAGTTGTCCCTTATCTTTCACCACAGTGCGGTTGGTGTGAGGCAGAGAGAATTTAAATCTGGTATTGATGGCACACATCAATTTAGCTTCAGATCGAGAGACATCAGTCTTGGATGTCAATTTGGGACTAATGCAGTTTATCACAATCTTATGCAATAAAATATTAGAGGCACTCATCCTTGAGTAAGAAATCTTGCCTTCAACATCCCTATCTCTCACCAACAACATAATAGCATGAGCAATAGACACACTAATTGGTTGGAAACTCATTCTTTCCACCCCAATTATGTCAGCCAATGTGTCTGTATTCACCAAAAATTCATTGTCCTTCACAATGAAAGTAAAACTGTTTGCATCCAAGAAGGATAAGTTCGAGTAAAAGTATGCGGTGAGTTCTGGAAATGCAGCAGTGGATTCAAAACAAAACCATTCCAGTTGCAGTAAAGTAAATTTCTCGCGCAGATTGACTTTTATCGAATCAAGGAAATCAAAGTCAACAGTCCTAGGGTTCATCACCCCTCTCTTCAAAAGACTTGAATAAACCTTCTTATGACTTTCGATCTAAACAAATTGGAACCATCAGTAATGTTTACAACCACTCCCGATCTAGGCTGAAAATAAGTAAACATCCGTTCATCGTCATCCAAAACTTGTGGTTGATTTGCAGTGCCATAGAATGGGTCACTCGGAATATTTGCAAAAGTTCTTTTAGCCGATCCTTTCTCTACAACTCCTAGTCTTTCTAACTCTCGCAAAAACAAGGTTTCGTTCTTGTATACTCTATCTCTTAGGAATTCATCGATTAAACACATCGGCGTTCCTCCTTTCTTCAGATTAGAGTAAAGTTTGAAAGCAACCTTGGGAGTTAGAGTTCTTATAGGTTCAACCTCCTCTATAACCTCATCGTCTGGGTGAGTCAATGGAGAAGATTAACGTTGCTGAGAAGGTTGTTGCTGACTCGGATGCAGTGATGGAGAAGAATCTTCTTCTTCGGTCAAGTCAAAATGGGTAAGACTCTCGGGCATATGTCGTGGTCCCCTGCTTGCAATCCTTGAAGACATTGTCGCTTCAAGGGAGGAATTCACCAACTTGCTCAAAAAAGGAGATAACTTTTGGAAGATCGAGAGTGAAAGTGAAAGCAAATAGGAATTTTGTATTTTAGGGTTTCAATGTAAAAACGAAGAAGACGAGTCCCGGAAGTATATAAAGCAAGTGAACCGAGATAAACAAAACATCGTAAAACGAAAAATAAAAATACATTTGCAAAATGATTAACTTCCCTTTTCGAAAATAATTGTCTTTTTAAAATTGATAACTGCCTTTTTTGAAAAAGTAAAGAAAACTTGGAAAGATAATTTCAATCAATTAGCAGTTAATAAATAACCGTACCTTTTCAAGTTTAAAATATAGAAACAACTTACAGTCGTAACTCTTGGTCTTCTGAGTCTGAATACCTTCAGACTTTTCCTTTGAGTCTTGAGCACATCTAGACTCTACTGGGTAAGAGATATGATGTTTAGTCTAGTGTGAATATACTCAAATAGACTTTTCTCCAAAGGTTTTGTAAATATGTCCGCTAGTTGATTCTTTAAGTCAATGAATTGGATCATTACTTCTTTATTTTGAACATGATCTCTAATAAAATGGTGTCGAATCTCTATATGATTTGCTCTTGAACGAAGAATTGGATTCTTAGTGAGATTAATCGTGTTGGTGTTGTCACTTTTGATCTCAGTGCATGAGTCTTCGATTCCAAAGTCTCTTAGTTGTTGTTTTATCCATAAGATTTGAGATCAACAACTTCCAAGAGCCACATACTTCGTTTCTGCTGTTGAAAGAGCTACAGTACTTTGCTTCCTTGAAAACCAAAATACTGTCTTATTACCAAGCAATTAACAAGTACCAGAAGTGCTCTTTCTTTCAACTCTGCAACCTGCTAGATTTACGTCTGAATAACCAAGGAGAGTAAAGTCTCCTTCTTTGGGATACCATAAACCTAACTTAGAGGTTCTTGCAACGTATTTGATGATACGTTTCGCAGCACTTAGATGAGATTCTTTTGGATCTGATTGAAATCTAGCACAAATGCAAACACTAAACAAAATGTCAAATCTAAAAGTGGTAAGATAAAGAAGTGAACCAATAATACTCCTATAAATTTTCTGGTCAACTTTATTTCCCCTTCATCTTTATCCAGCTTCGAAGAACTAAACATTGGTATTTCAGTCTTTTTGTAATTATCTAATCCGAATTTTTTTAACAAGTTCTTTTGCATATTTTTCTTGATGAATGAAAATCCCTTTCTTCAATTGCTTTACATGTAGTTCGAGAAAGAAAAATAATTCACCCATCATGCTCATCTCAAATTCATCCTGCATAGACTTAGAGAATTTCTTGCATAGATTTTCGTTAGGTGATCCAAATATTATATCATCAACATAAATTTAAACAAGTAAAAAGTTTTTACCTTCTTTTTTAATAAATAGAGTAGTGTCAACTTTACCTTTGACAAAACTATTTTGGATTAAAAACATATTTAACCGGTCGTATCAAGCTCAAGGTGCTTGCTTTAAACCATATAGAGCCTTTTTCGGGCCCGAATACGAGTCGATTTCCTTGGGTCTTCAAAACCGGGGAGGTTGTTCCACATAGACTTCCTCTTGGATTAATCAATTCAGGAATGCACTTTTGACGTCCATTTAGAATAACCTGAAATTCTTATAATAAGCAAAAGCAAGTAATAATCTAATTGCTTCTAACCTTGCTACTGGTGCATAAGTCTCATCATAGTCTATTACTTCTTCTTGCGTATATCCTTTGGCCACGAGTCTTGCTTTGTTCCTTACAACTTTTCCTTTTTCGTCCATCTTGTTCCTTAAAATCCATTTAGCTCCAATAACATAATTACCTTTTGGTTTAGGAGTTAATTCCCAAACATCGTTAACACTGAACTGCCTGAACTCTTTTTTCATAGCTTCAATTCAGCTTTCATCAATTAAAGCTTCTTCTATGTTTTTAGGTTCTATTTCAGAAATAAAAGCCACAACGCTAGACTCTTCATGTTTTTTAGATCTTGTACGAATCCTTTCATCAATGTTACCAATAATGAGTTTTTTGGAATGACTAGACTTGTGCTTCCAGTTACTGATTAACCTGACAGATTGCTGAGCTTTTTCTTCGATTGATTCTTCAATATCTGTTCGTTGTTTTCCTTCTATAGTCTGAGTTGCTTCAAGGGAAGTAGACTTTGTAGAGTCTGAAGCAGGTTCAGATTCTTCATGTTGAGTCTGGATCAATTGATTTTGCATAGGGTCTTGAAATTTGACATGCAACGACTCTTCCACAGACTGAGTCTTTTTGTTGTATATTCTGTAAGCTTTGTTGAGGTTGAATATCCAAGGAAGATTTCTTCGTCTAATTTTTCTTCAAACTTACCAATTCGATCAATTGCATTTTTCAAGACAAAACATTTGCAACCAAATACATGAAAATAAGAAACAATTGGCTTCTTTCCTTTGAACAACTCATAGGGAGTTTTCTCTAGAATAGGCCTTAAGAAAACTCTGTTAATAATATAATATGCTGTAGAAACTGCTTCAGCCCAAAAACGAGAAGAAATATTGCTTTCAATTAAAAGAATTCTAGCCATTTCTTGCAACAATCTATTCTTCCTTTCCACAACTCTATTCTATTCAGGAGTATATGGAAAGGAAAACATATGCTGAAAACCAAATTCATCACAAAATTTAGCAAAATATTGATTTTCAAACTCACTCCATGGTCTGTCCGTATGCTTGAAATAACATACAATTTCTCATTCTGTACTTTCTTGGCAAACTTTGAAAAATAAGAGAAGGTCTCAGACTTACTTGCCAGAAAGTAGACCCAAGTAAATCGTGAATAATTATCCACTATTACTAGGCAATATCTCTTTCCACCAATGCTTTGAGTTCTAGTTGGTCTAAAGAGATCCATATGCAGGAACTACAACACACGATTAGTGGAAACTTGATTTATTGGTTTGAAGGAACTTCTAACATGTTTTCCCAACACACATGGTGTGCATAAGTTAGATTTTTGGTATTTCAGGTTAGGTAGTCCACGAACAAGCTTATTTAAAGAGATCTTGGCAATTTGCTTCATGTTGATATGGCCAAGCTTTCAATGCTAGATATTTGCTTCATCTTGAATTGAAATTAAACATTGAGATCTTTCTAGATTGATATCCAAAATATAGATATTCCCATGTCTTCGTCCAGTAAAGGATTGTGAAAAATCTTTACTAGTTCCATAACATATTCCTTTTTGAAAATTGATCTTAATCCAGTGTCGCACAATTGGTCGATGCTAAGCAAGCTGTAATTGAGTCATTCCACTAAGGAGACGTTGTTGATTGTGAGACTTCTAATTTTTATAGTTCCACATCCAACACTTTTTCCCTTACTGTTTCTACCAAATGAGACTTTTCCACCAATTACTTGCGTAAGTTTAATAAAACAACTTGAATCTCCAATCATATGCCTTGAACAGCCACTATCCAAATACCATTTAAAATTTTTTTTTATAGTGACCCGCAATCAAAAAAGAAACTCAAGCTTTCTTTAGTACCCACACTTTATTGGATCCAGTGGAGTTAGTGCAATACAAGGTCTTTGTCCAATCCTTCTTAACAGGTCTCCAAACCATAGGACATTCTTTCTTAGAGTGTTCTAAGCTGTTATACTTAGAATATCTAAGAGCACTTCGACCAACAGGTTTTACAAATACTTTTTGAAAATAATTTCTATAAAAGGCTTTTATAGGTCTTTGTTTGATTCTTTCATTTACTTTTGAAAAATCAATTAGAGGAATGGTTTCTAAGTCGTTCCCAAGCCTGATTTGTTAAAGTAAGGTTTTTGTACTTGAAAGAATTTTTTCAAATTTCTCGATCCTATAGAAAACCTTTCTAAAATACTTGAAATATCATTTTTCAAAAGTATATTTTCTTTTGAAAGAGAGTTTGCATTTTCTTTTAAAGTAATAACACTTTTATCTAGATTTTCAAACTTTTCTTTCCATAGAATTTCATGTTGCTTCGTGTAGAATTCTCCATTTTTAGCTCGGAAATCCTCTTGAGAGAGGTTTTGAGACTAAGACACAGTTTATCAATATATTTCGAGACTTTAATAGGGATTTTAAAATTACTTACCTCGATTTCACTATCTAAGTCTGAGTCTGTATTGATTTTGGAGTCTGAGTCTGATTCTGATTTTTCCATTAAATAAATATTGGCATAATCATCATCATTCTCATCGCATTCAAATCATTCCAAGTTTCTGCTTTGAGTGCCTTTCGTATTTCTTAGCTTTTCCTTTCTTTTTCTTTAGCAAATGACAGTTGGGTCTAATGTGTCCATTTTTCTTGCATTCAAAACAAACCACATCTTTATTAGATTCATCATCCTCAGCTGATTTGTTTTGAAACTTTTGAGAGCTTTGTTTCTTCCAATTGAATCTTCTTCCCTTTTTGTTCAGTTTCTTGAACCTTCTTATCATGAGAGCAAGTTTTTCATCATCCATATCATCTTCAGAGTCTGTAACATTAGAATCGTCATTAGATTTTAAGGCAATAGACTTCTTACCTTTGGGATCTTTTTCTTCATTGATTTGCTCCACTTCATAGGACTGAAGTGTGCCAACTAATTCATCAACGGAGAGTGGCATGATCCCTTATGTTTCCCTTATTGAAGTCTTTACGTAATTCCATTATTTGGAAAGTCCACGCAACAATTTGTTAACCTTCATGGATCTTGAGATTAGTTGACCCTGATACTCAAGACCATTTACAATTTCTGTAAAACAGCTAAACATGTCAGTAATAGATTCTCATGGCTTCATCTTGAAGGCTTCATATTAATCGAGCAGAATATTGATTCTAATTTCTTTCACTCGATCTGTTCCTTCATAAGTGATGTGCAGTCTATCCCAGACTTCTTTAGCTGTTTCACAAGAAGATATTCTGCTATATTCAGTAGAAGATAATGCACAATATAAGGAGTAAATTACTTTTGCATCAAGAGCTTGTCTCTTGGTTATCTCTTCTTAAGTCATCTCGCTAGCCTCTGCAGCTTCTTCCCCCCTTTCTGAGACTGTTGTAGCTTTAAGAATGATTCATTTATCTACCACATCCCATTCTAGATGATCTTTCGATCTTAGGAATGATTTCATCTTGTTTTTTCATATGCTGTATTCATTTCCATCGAAATAAGGCGGTCTGGTGTTGCTTTGCCCTTCAACCAAACTTGGAGCCAACATACTAGCCATGGATCTTTAACTCTGAAGTAAAAACACTTCAATTAAATAAGTACACAGGCTCTGATACTAATTGAAAGCCCTAGTACGAACACCTAGGGGGTGAATAGGTGTAAAAATAAATTTTACAAAACTTAACAACTTAATTCAACTTATATGAAAACGGTAGACTGAAGATACAGAAGATTGTAAGCTAATATATAAGATTGCGAATTAAGTAAAGAGATAAGGGAAAGAGAATTGAGACACAACGTTTTATAGTGGTTCGGCTTAGACTAAGCTTGCGTGTACTCTCCCGCACTAACAGCCCACCGATTGGATTTCACTATGAATCAAAAGAGATGTTACAGTCTCACGTCCTTAATTCCAAAATGTAGAGACTCTGCTACACTTTGTCAAGGTCTCACAAGTATCTAATCTCTCTTTTGAGTACAAAATTACGCTCAACAATTGAATAAGCAAATAATAAGAAGCCTCGGACTTTAGAATTTATCTATCTCACACACACTCAAATAACTAGAGTGTCTTCCTTATATACTCCTCCATGCCTTCATAACCGTTGACACCTTCCAAAAGAGTTCTTCCAATCTACCCGTTAGACAGAATTAATTAGGGAGATCTCGAGTTACTTAAGGAATATGAAGATAGCCCACCAATCATGCTCACCCATACAATCACGATCTAGGTTTCCATAAGTAGAACCTTCCAAGTATACTTCACCAAACAACATATCTAAATTACTCGAATTAATTGTAATACGAATAATAGATCTCAAGATACTATCTCCAGTCGTGAGATATTCTTCAACCATACGGATCAATTCCTTAAAGATATACTCGCATCTGGATAAGACTTCTTCATCGGTCTAGAAACTATCAATGAGGGCAGACTTTAAATCTTGAGTCTGGCGGTCTTCAAACTTTGATAGAAGGAAATGTTTTGTCAACCTCAAAACAAATAAGGAAGTTTTCTCCAACAAAAAGAACTCCATTGCATATTGCCCACATTATCTTTGCCTCAAGTCTTGAAACATCAGTCTTGGAGGGAGCCTTGGGTTTGATGCAATTGATCACTATCTTATGCAACATAATGTTTGAAACTGGCATACAAGAGTAAGTGATACTTCCACTCGGAAATCTATCTTTTAGTAGAAATCCAGTAGCTTGATTCATGGATATATTTATGGGTAGAAAACCACTCCATTCTACACCTAAAATGTCAGTCAAAATATCCACATCTACATTAAACACTTTATCAGATACAGTAAACTGAATATGAGTTTGATCCAGAAATGACATATTCGAGTAAAAATATGCCGTTAATTTAGGATATGCTTAAGATGTTTCTACACAAAATTTTTCAAGTTGAAGATTGGCTAACTTTTCCATCAAGTTAACCTTCATAGAATCCAGAAAGTCAAAGTCGATTGTGTGCGGGTTTATCACTCCTCTGTTCAACATTTGAGCATAAACCCTTTTATGCTTTTTTGAATGAAAAAGTTTCATTCTTTCTCCAATAATCTCAACTACCACACCCATCCTTGGTTGGAAATTTATAAAGATTCTCTCATCATCATCTTTATTCTTAGGCTAATTTTCTGATCCAAAATGAGGATCAGAAGGAAAATTTGAAAATTCCTTCTCTACTGTTCCTTTTGGCGCCAGACCTAACATTTCCATCGTTCTCAAAAACAGAGTTTCATTTCCAAATCCATTGTCTTTTAGAAAGCTAGTGATAAAGTCCTTAGGACTTCCACCCTGTTTCAAAAATGTATAGTGTTTGAAAAGTACCTCAGGCCTCTTTATAGCAATAGGTGTTGCCTCTTGTGTAACTTCCTCATCTGTAGAGTGACGAGGAGAACTTCAGGGAGAATCTTCTCCAATCAAATCAAAATGAGTTGGTCCTTCAGGCATATTACGAGGGCCGCGGCTTGCAATGCGAGAAGATTTCCTCTGGAACGACATTGTTGTAGATCTGGAAGACTTCGATGACATGTTCAAGTGGAAGAGAGAAGGAAGCTTGCATGGTGATTTTACAAGAAAAAAAAATCGAGAGTGAGAGAGAGAGAGAGAGAATTGGGGTTTGAAAACACTGTGCTCGAATGAAATAATATGAAGAATTTAAAGAAATCAAAATGGGACAAATGAATCGTCACAAAGAAAAATGCCTTTTTGGAAAAAAAATTAAAAAGGTAATGGCCAAAAAATTTGAAATGTGATCCGAAAATTCAGCAATAAAATTGTAATTTCTAAAAATAAAAAGAGGCAAGCAATGATTCGAGATAATCATACCTGTTTATTTTTACGTGCCAAAAATAAAATACCTAGATTGGAGAAATTTCCAAATTGAAGTAACTTCCTTAAGTTGAAATGCTGAGTCTTACAAACCTTTGACTTTAGTCGAGAGGAAGAATGATATTCAGCTTGCTGCGAATTGATTCAAATAAACTATTCTCTAGTGGTTTTGTAAAGATATATGCCAGTTGATTCTTTGAATCAATAAATTGAACATCAATCTCGCCATTCTGTACATGATCTCTTAGGTAATATTTCTTTCCACCAATACTCTGAGTTCTAGTTAGTCCAAAAAGGTCCATATGAAGAAGCTAGAGGTGTCAAATGGGTGGTTCGGGTCGAGTTTGGGTCGGGTCATTAGTGGGTCGATCCAAATTGATCCATTAATCCATTTATGACCCATTTAAGCCTAATGTAATTTTTCGACCCATACCCGACCCGACCCATACCCGACCCAACCCATATTAATAAAATATTTTCATATTTAACCAAATTTAGGAAAACTTATTCTTATGTTTTTTTTTTTAAGATTATATTAATAAAAAACTTCCAAGCTTATTATATATATATATATATATATATATATATATATATTATTTTAAAAAATGGTATCGCTAAAATAGTTTTATACAACACAAATTTAATGGAAAATTTTTATAATTTTTAAAATAATTAATTTTAAAAATCTAATTTTAATTATTTTTTATTTTTTAAAATTAATTTTTTAATTGTTTTTTATTTTTAAAATATGATTTTCTTTTTCTATTTTTGGTTCTTCTTCTTCTTTGGCCGGCCACCGGCACGACGACGGCCTGCGGGCCACAGGCGAGCCTTAAGCTCGCCCGATGTCGGTGAGCTCGAGTCTCGCCAAATCGGCAAGCTCGAGCTCGCCCCTTGCCGGATCTAGCGAGGCTCGCCGGCGTCAGGTGAGCTCGAGCTCGCACCTTGCCAAATCTGGCGAGTTCGAGTCTCACCAGATTGGCAGGCTCGAGCCTCGCCAAGCGTCGACAAGGCTTCTGCCTCGCTAGATCCGGCGAGCTCGAGCCTCGCCTAGCCAGTCGCCAGCCATCGCAGTGTCGGCAACCGGAGGAAGAAGAAAAAAAAAAAAGAAAAGAAAAGAACATGAAAGAAAAAAGAAAAAAATTAAATTAAATTAAAAATAAAAATAATTATAATTTCGGTTTTTATAAATATATATATATATATATTTTTAAAGTTAAAGTAAGAAGAGAGAGATTGTGAGGTTTTGGGTGAAAATGGATTGTAAATCCAAACCCATTTATGACCCACTTAAGACCCACTTAAAACCCACCTATCAAAATAAATTCATTTAACTACTTTTTGTCAAAACAAGTGACACATATATCACCCATTTATAATTTAAATGGGTCATATATGGGTCCAAGACCCATTTTCACACCTCTAGAAGAAGCTGCAAAACTCAACTAGTAGAAACTTGATTGACAGGTTTAAAGGAACTTCTGACCTGTTTTCCCAAGACACAGGGAGTGTATAGCTCATTCTTATGGTAACCCAGATTAGGAAGCCCTCGAACCAGCTTCTTAGAAGAAATCTTGGCAATCTGCTTCATATTAACATGACCAAGCTTCCGATGCCAAAGACATGCTTTATCTTGAATAGAAATAAGGCACTGAAAACTTTCTGGGTTTACATTATATGTTACCATGCCTTCGACCAGTAAAATATTGAGAGAAGTCTTGTCTTGTTCCAGAACAAATGCCTTCTTAGAAGTTTATTTTGAAACCAATATTGCAAAGCTGACTTATACTCAGCAAATTGTAGTTCAAACCTTCCACTAAGAAAACATTGTTGATAGTCAGGCTTTCAATCTTCACAGTTTCATATCTTACAATTTTTCATTTGCTATTTCATCCAAAAGACTCTTTTCCTCCATTTAGTCTAACAAGCTTTATGAAGCAGCTTGAGTCTTCTATCATATGCCTCGAACAACCACTATCAAAGTACCATTTGATCTTTCTTTTAATAGTGACCTGTAATCAAAAGAAAAAGATTTTCTTGAATCTAGGAGAGTTAGTATTAAAAACGGTCTTAGCCCAGTCCTTCTTAACTGGTCTCTAAACTTTGGGACATTCTTTCTAGAAATGATCAGAGCTATTACACTTCGAACATCTAAATGCACTACGGTCAACGGGTTTTACAAAAACTTTTTGAAACCGATTTTTGTAAAATGCATTTGCATGTCTTTGTTTAATTCTTTCTTTTACTTTGGGAAAATCGATTAATGGAATAGTTTCGAAGTCATACCCAAACCAAATTTGTTAAAGTAGGGTATTTGAGCTTAAAGAACTTTCTCTAGTTTTTTGAATCCTTTTGAAAATATTTTTCTAATATTTGAAATGTCTCTTTTCAAAATAGTATTTTCCTTTAAAAGAGAATCAGAATTTTCTTTCTAATTATCAAAACTTGTTTTCAGATTTTCAAATTTTTCTTTCCAAGAAACTTCCTATTGCCTGAGCTTAGAATTTTCCCTTTTCAGTTCGGAAATTATTTTAAGAGAGGATTTAAGACTAAGACAAAGTTCATCTATGTACTTAGAGACTTTCACAGGAATTTTTTTAATCACTAACCTCAATTTCTTTGTCTAAATCTGAATCTAAGTCTATTTCTGATTTTGAGTTTGATTCGGAATGAGCCATCAAACATATATTGGCATATTCTTCTTCACTTTCCTCACACTTGGTGTTACTCCAAGTTTCAGCTTTGAGAGCCTTTTTGTACTTTTCAGTTTTTTCTTTCTTCTTCTTCAACAAAGGACAGTTAGGTCTGATATGCCCAATTTCTTGCACTCAAAGCATATAACATCCTTGCTAGTTTCATTGTCTTATGTTGGTTTCTTCTGGAAATTATGTATGCTCTGCTTCTTCCAATTGAATCTTCTTCCCTTTCTATTCAGTTTTCTAAATTTCTTAATCATAAGCGCTAGTTCCTCATCGTCCATATTATCATATGAATATGTATTATCAGAATCAATGTTAGACTTTAAAGCAATTAATTTCTTACCTTTAGGATCTTCATCGTTTATCTACTCCACTTCATATGACTGAAGTGTGCCTATCTGTTCATCAAGCGATAGAGGCATGATCCTCTGAGTTTCTCTAATAGAAGTTTTCACATGATTCCAGTCTTTCGAGAGTCCATGCAACAGTTTGTTGACTTTCATTGGTCCAAAAATTAGTTGACCTTGATAAGCTAGGCCATTCATAATCTCTGTAAAGCAACTGAACATATTAGTAATAGATTCTCCGAGCTTCATTATGAAGACTTCATACTATCCAAGTAGAATGTGTATTTTGGTTTTCTTCACACGATCGGTCCCTTCGTAAGCAACATGTAATCTATCCCAAATTTCTTTTAATGTTTCACAAGAAGAAATTCGGTTTTATTCAGTAGGAGACAAGGCACATTATAAAGAGTAGATGGCTTTTGCGTCAAGAGCTTGTCTCTTGGTAATTTCAACTTATGTTGTTTCGTCAGCATCAACAACTTCTTTCCCTCTGTCTGAGGTTGATTTTGCTTTAGGATTGATCCATTTTTCAACAACATCCCACTTCAGGGGATCTCTCAATCTAAGAAATGCCTTCATTTTTTTCTTCCATACATTGTACTCCTTTCCATCGAAATAAAGAGGTCTGGTGTTGCTCTGATCTTCAACCAAACCTGAAACCAAAATACTAGCCATAAAAGATCTTTAGCTTAGAAGTAAAACACTTCAATAATTAAGTACACAGGCTCTGATACCAATTGAAAGTGCTAGTATGAACACCTAGAAGGGGTAAATAAGTGTGAAGAAAATTTTCGTGAAAAGTAGTAAAAATATTTTGCTTCTGAAACTGAATCTGAAAAACAATAGACTTTGAACAAGTTTAGACTTTAACTGTTAAATAGAACTACGAACATAGTAAAGGAGTTTAGAAAAGAGAAAAAGAACACATAATTTATAGTGATTCGGCTTAGATCAAGCCTACGTCCACTCTCCCACGCTAACAGCCTTCTGGTTGGTTTCCACTATGAATCAAAAGAGAATTTACAGTTTTGCGATCTTGACTACTCGGTGAGAAGTCTCTGCTTCTCTCATGAAGTCACATTATAAGTCTCTCTCTCTCTCTCTCTCTCTCTCTCTCTCTCTCTCTCTCTCTCTCTCTCTCTCTCTCTCTCTCTCTCTCTCTCTCTCTCTCTCTCTTTTGAGTACAATTTTGAGCACAGAGTAAGAAATAAAAAGTAAATACGAAGCTTCAGACTTTGGAATTGTTTTCTCACGTACTCTATCGAATGACTGGAGATGTCTCCTTAAATACTCATTCATGCCTTCTCGATCGTTGGCAATTTCCAAAGGAATTCTTCCAATCAACCTGTTGGACAGAATCAATCAAGGAGATATTGAGCCATTTGAAGATAGTGATGAAAGCCCGTCAATCATGTTTGCCCATACAATCAGGATCTTAGTTTCCATTAGTAGATTCTTTCCAAATTTATTTGCCTTTCGAAACTATTTGATATATCTAAATTAATTCCAATAAAAATAACCAATCTCATAGATGTTATTGCCAACCAAAAAACCATATGTATCATGTACGAACCAATCAAACGAAGAAAGAAGGATAATCCCGAGTCTGGTTAAGTCTTCATTCTTCATTCGAGTTCGAGTCTAAAATTTGTGAGAATAAGCGGACTTCTTATGTAAAATAGACTTTGACACAAAAAGTCTCGGTAATCTAATAGACTTTGACACAGAAGTCTGGAAATCTTCAGAATAGGCTTTAGATAAGTTTTGTCAACTTCAAAACATCAAAGGAGTTTTCTCCAACGATGGAATCTTTGAGTCAAGGCAATTGAAAGAACAATTCTGTAATCATCTTCGGGTTTACAAGTCAAGAAACCTGCAAAAATAAGAAAGAAATAATCTTGCTCGCACTTCTTTGAGCGATGCTTATAAATATATGAACTCCCATATTAATTCAAGTGTCCTAATCTGAAGAGACTTTATAAGGGACGTAACATAGGCTGGGTTTATGGGTTGAGAAACGAAAGAATCATTAGGCTCAAAATATGTGTAAATGGTGAGAGTTGATGATCATCTTGGCATTGCCACCTATTTTCTTTTTCACCACCGGGGATTGTCTTCATAAGGCGCCCCATTGATTGTAAAAACTCAACATTTGAGTTATTTGAGTATTACTCCATTTGAGATACAACCTTTTTACGACCAATAGTCCTTATCTTGACTCTATTTTTCATCTATGGGCATTGGCCTTACTTTTACTAGGCACCTCGCTTTTTCATGCCCCTAGTTCTCATTCATTTTTTCTTCACTTCTTTTTCATGGACATTGGCATTGCTTTTACCAGGCACACTGCTTTTTCATGCCCCTTAGTTCTATTCTGAATGACCATATGGTACTTTTAACATTTGGACCTTTGGGAGGTCTTCGTCTTCTGTCAGCACTCCAGACCATATTGTTTGAACAATTGCCTTTTGCCTTGCCCTAGTGTGGAGGATAATCACCAACTGGGTTTAAGTGGGCTATGCAAATGATATAAGTATGTAGGATAAAGAAAGAAATGCTCTTCGTCATTGCAAGGCACTTAAATTACCACATGAATTCAATGTAATAACACGACTTGAAGATTGATGCAAGTGAGAGCAATAAAATTTCTTTTCATTTACATGATGCCATCTTACCTCCCATTTGCCCCGATGTGGAGTAGTTCTTGACAGGGGTAATTTGAAAAGAAATCTCCACAAGTGTATGGGGCTCAAAGGGGTTAAACAATGGATCACCTGTAGTATTTGGGATAGAGAAATGAATTGCCCCTCATCATTTCGGTCATCGTACCTTTCGCGAGAAAACTCTTTATCTTGTAGATATGAAACTTTTTATACTCATCTCACAAGTGTATAGGTAGGGGATTGTGTATAAGATAAGGCTCACCTTTCATCATCCTAACACGTCTCATTTTGCATTCTTAAGCACTGATGTCACTCCATTAAATGGTCTATCTTGAGAAATCTCCATATGAAATTGGTGAGTTAAATAGAAAAAATCACTATGGAGATTCTCTTCTCAAAAGAGTCTAGCAACTTTAAGCATGAAAAGCTTTTGTGACTTCAAAACATGGTTTTAAGCATTCATTCAGGGGATTGCCCCACAAAGGGACTGTCTCAACAATAGGTGTTCTTGGATTGCCCCTATCGAAAAGGAACAAACACACAAATTGATCAATTGAGACTAAATCTGATCTTTAGCTTAATAGATGCTTCATTTTTGCTTTTGCCCCAAAATCAGCCATGCCCTTAATCCGTCGTTCTTTAGAATTGTGCTTTCAAACTTGTTGAGTAACAGTTGAGCCAATTGATCTATCATTGCAACTTGATGTGCATTTTTCAAATGCTTTCTCATCATGCCAAGAAAGTAATGCTCTGAAACATGAAATAAATGAGTCAGACAAACAAACAAGTTTAATATGCTACAAGCTTTAGGAAAATGTTTTTAACAATGAAATGCTTTTGTTTTCGAAAAAAATTTTGGGAGGAAGCATGAGAGGTCCAACCCTCAGGATTTCTCTATGGATGATCTTTCCTTTTCATGGTTGGATATTGTCTTGGTGTACCTCGTCGTGCCCTCAAAATTGGAAATAAAATTGTAATTTCATTTAATAGAATACATTATTGGAATAGAAAATGCAAACAAGCAAACCCTAGAAACGAAAGCCATAATTGAAATCTCACAAAACAGGAAATCCTAAAAAAAAAAAAAATGAAACCCTAGGAAGCATAAAAAGAGACTCCTTCGTAGAGGAGTGTGAACATAAGAACTTCTTCACTCAATGACAGCATTTGCACCTCCATCATGGTTGGGTAGAGGATTTTTCTAATTGCTAATGAAAGAGAACACCTTTGTATCCAAAAGGTCTTGGACCTTATGCTTCATTTTCTAATTGCTAATGAAAGAGAACACCTTTGTATCCAAAAGGTCTTGGACCTTATGCTTCAAAACATAGCAATCATCAGTGGAGTGACAAACCTCTCCCATGTGAAATTCACACTTTTCGAAGGGATTATATGCAGGATAATGCTCAGGATTTGGTCACCTTGGCTCAGTAGAGAGTAACAAGCAAGACTTTGGATAGAGCTCCAGGAAGAGGTGTGAATTGTCTTCTAACATTATGTCATCAACCAAAGAATTGATGTCCTCCATCTTGTTGCTCAGTAGAAATCTTAATTGCTAGACTACGATTGGATGTATCACGATTCGGTTAAGAATATGCCACATTAATCTCAGCTTCAAGGTCATTTTCCTTCTTTAGGGTAAATCTTTTGCTTGTAGAAGTTGGCTTATTAAACCATCCATCTCTCAATCCCATCTCAATATGCTCACCCATCGGGATGAGTTGACTAAAGTTCTCAACATATGTGCTAGCCATCTTATGGCAGAACTCAAATGGGAGGGCCTTGACAAACAACTTCATCAACTCTTTGTCAATAGGCTCAAGAGTGATTTGAGCTACCAAATTTCGTCATCTTACGGCATACTCCTTAAATGACTCGCTTCTCTTCTTCTCTATTCTCTCAAGATCTTCTCGGGAAGGTGCAATATCCATATTGAACTTATATTGCTTGAGGAACGCGTTAGCCACTTAATTCCATCAAGAAGGTTCACATTCTTCATCACATACTAGCTTAGTGCGAGCCCGGTCAAACTTGCATGAAATGATTGGATCATGTGTGGCATCCTAGAATTTCTTGCCAATCCTTAGAGGTGCTTTAATTCATGTTTTGCATTGAGATTTTGGCCAAGCTTTTGGTGGGTAATTATTTAATTGGAAAATTCTATTTTTGGCCATGTGATATATGGGTTGGAATTTGTTAAATTAGGTCACAAAGTTTTGTGAATAATAAATTTCAATTAGGTGTTTATATAATTAAGGTTTAAGGTGGATTATTAGGATAAGGGTGGGCTGGACATTTAAAGACCAAACCAGCCCATAGCCCCACCCCTTTCTCGACCGGCCCACTAAGCCCAAGGAGGAGAAGCTGCCGTCGGCCAAGCTGGCCCAAGCCCAGCCGAATTGGAGGCCCATCTTGCATGGAAAATGCCATGTGTTCCCTCCTAGTTGCCAAGTGTTTGCCATGCATAACCTAATGATGGCTAATGATGGAGGGGGAGGAAAATTAGAGGGAGAGTGGCCGGTTTAAGCGAGAGAGAGGGAGAGAGAGAGGAGGGTTCGTCTGAGAGAGAGAGAAGAGAGAAAGAGAAGGAAGAAAGGAAGAAGGGAAGAGAGGAAGGAGGAGGACCGTCCGTCGATTGTCCGCCATGCGCCACCGTTCGTCACCGCCGTGTCTCGCCGTTGTGCTCGCTGTTTGCTTAGTCTAGAGGCAAGTCGGATCCTTGATCTACTCTTGCATGTTGTGCCTAGTGTGTGTGATTGAATGGTGACAAATTTCGGATGTCTAGGATGTGAAAAATTGAAGTTTTAAGAGTGGTGTTTTAGGCTAGTGTACTGTTCTTGAGAAAACAGCTCGACCTTGGATGTTCTAGTTACTTGCATGCAATGTTCGAGTTGGATTTTGGCTTTGACTTCTAAATTAAAGTTGTTAAGGACTTCTTGTAGTATAACATACTCAAATTTGGGATTAAAAAAAAATATATAAGTGGGTGAAATCGTTATTCTTTGGAAAGACTGGATCGGGAGATTTTGGTACCCACCTTTGATGAATGCATGGACTGTAAGGCAATCTTTTTGTTGAAATTTCACTTCAATTTCTTAACAAAAGATGTAAAGGACATCCTGAGGTTTAACATATCAAAAATTTAGAGAAAAAAAACAAGAATAGGTAGGTGAAATCGTGGTCTTTCAGAGGTAGTTAGATCTGGAAATTTCGGTACTAGGAACAGAAGTTTTAACCGCCTATATTTAATTACCTAGGACGAACCGGACTTTGATGTCTTCATGAAATATATATCTTAGGATCTTGACTACCACATAATCGAATTTCATAATTTTTGAAGGTCATTTGGGTATTTAATCGGAATTGTTTCTAAAACTGTGCAATCTGATTTGTTCGGACTTTGTAAGTTGCAATGCGTGGACTATATCGTTTTGTATGAGGTTCTTTCGGAAATTTGTTCTGAATGAAATATCTCTCTTCATGTCTTCCCTACAACATATTCAAATTTCGTAATTTTTGAAGTTCATTTGCCTATTTAACCAAAAATGTTTCAAAAACTGTGCAAGTTGAACTGTTAGAATAGTAGTACTGTGATGCATGGTCTATACCGAATTGTATGAGGGTATTTTGGTGTAGTGTTCTTCATGAAATATCTGCCTTTATGTCTTGACTATTACATGTTCGAATTTCATAATTTTTTAAGGTCATTTGGGTATTTAATCAAAATGTTTTCTAAAATTGTGCAAGCTGGATTGTGCGAATTTCAAAAGCTGTAATGCATGGACTATTCTGTTTTGTATGAGCCCCATGAATTATATTGTTTTAAGTGATTGAATCTTGCTGCACATGTGATGATATTTGGCATTACATATAAATTCAAAAGCTGAAATTGACTTTGTTGCCATCACATAATGTGCCATGTTGATATTGAGACACAATTGGGAATATGAATTATGATAAATGAGGATACCATCGGAGGTGTCAGCCGACGATGCCCCAAGAGTATCAGGATGCCCGGAGGGGAGTGCCGGATGCCCGGAATATGGGGGTGCCGGATGTCCTCGGGAGTTTCAAGATACCCGGAATGTGGGGGTGCCGGAAGCCTCGAAGGTGTGTGTCGAGGGGATATCTCATGATGCCAGTTGGGATACGAGATGCCCGGAATGTGGGGGTGCTGGATGCCCAGAGGTGTGTGCCAAAGGTTTCTTGCGATGCCAGGTTGGGTGCAAGCAATAAAATGTGGGATGCAATTACTGATCCCGGGAAAGAAAAATGTGGTGACCCAATTGAAAGATAAAAAGTTGAAATTGAATCATGCACGGTATAGTGACATGTATGCATGGCTATATGATATGATATGTATGAGTGCATGGTGGTATGTGCACATAAGGCATGGATATGCATGAATGCTTGATGATGAGTGCATGGTTGTATATGCACCTATGGCATGATGGTATATGCATGAATGCTTGATGATGAGTGCATGATGATGTATGCACATATGATATGACGACATATGCATGATTGCAAGGTAAGTTTTGCTTGGATTCATGAATGATATGTGCTTTGTTTATGATGCCTTGATTGTTCTGTTTGATGCATTGAGTAGTTTAATGGATCTTTTACCTGCTGTGTTTTTGTACTCACCCCTTTGGGGACTAACATTTCAGATTAGAAAGATGCCTCTCCCTCCGGTCACACGAGGTACCTTTTACGGCCTTTCATCTGACGTGGAGGTCGATTGTATGGAGCTTGATTGTGTCACCATCCTTAGTCTAACATTTATACGGGTTCGTGTGCTGGTGATGTATGATGTGGGCCTCGCTGGGGGCCCGGTCATCCAGGAGTTCTTGTCGGTCCACGTCTGCTGTGACGGAGTGATGCGGGGGATGTTGTCGCCACCACCGCCCGACGCACCGGGATGGATGTGATGGTCTGCATGAGGAGTGGGAGCTGGCATTTTTTGAAGATAGCCGACACTTGTAGATGGAGGGTTGCACGTGATCGATATTGGGGGTCGAGATCTCTCTTTTGAGCTATGGCCAAGTTTAGCTAAAAGTCTTGGCTTTTCTTTTTTGTTGTACCGACCCGAGAAGTCCATCATGAAAATATAAATAAAAGTGGCTCGGCTTTATCTTTTCTTATGGTGCGTAGTTGATGTGCATTGCATTATGGTTATTTGAGGGGAAAATGGTGAGACTTGTTTATGCTTCCGCTAATAAGTTGCGCTGGGACCGTTGTCAAAATATATATATATATATTGCCTATGAACTACGGTTCTTCTATAACCCCGAAACAAAGATATGTAACTGGTATTCATTAGGTGGAGCGATAGGTATCTATGGCGATCTTGGTTGTTTGAGGGTGCCACATCATGAAGGCCTCATTCTTGATATATTGGGGCATGCGTACGTGGTACATTTGCAAATGAGCTTTTGGGCAGTAAGTACCATCATATTTCTCAAACTCCAGCATTTTAAACTTTTTTGGCATCTTGACTTTGTCATAAATTGACAGGTCGAACGGGAGTGAACTCTGCAACTCTTGCAATTGCTTCACTTTCTCCTCGAGTTTTGTAAATCGTTCATCTTGCTCCGTCTTAGGGACATTGTCAAGCTTAGTTTTTTCAGCAGTGACTAATAGTGGGTCATCTTCCAGCTCAGGCATGTCGTCATCACCCATTTGAGCCTTATTTGCCTGCTTCGGAACTACTATATTAGGGAGAGCAAGTGTAGGAGTCGAATCCGCTCGGAGGGATTGGATTTGAACTATCAGAAGCTGTATAGAGGTGACTAACTTTTGGAGTTGGTCTTCCATAATAGAGATACAATCACGCATTTCAATTTGGTCAGCCATTTTAGCTCTTGATCATGTAATAATGGGCGAACGTGGAGGATCAGTTATCACCTAATTCAAATGAATGAAAATATGTAAGCATGAGGTGTAAATAAAGAGCTAATCCATGACAATGATCTAATCGATTTTTCATTTTTTTTTTATTTACTCATGAAAAGTTTGTATAATAAGGGAATTTCCTAAAAAAGAGCTAGAAAAATAGACACCTTAGCAAGACAAAATTTCCTAGACATGAATTGAAAATAAATTCTCTAAAGTTTTTTTTCCCAAATGATTCATTGCATGACAATTTCCTCATTTCATTTCTAATTGGCAAATGAATTAGATCAAATATTGACCTAAATTGTCATGGATCTACCAAAAGCACGACAAAATAAATTGCATGGTATAGGGATAGAAGACTTACGTCACCGAGGAAAATCAACGGCAATCACATAAACATGCACATGAGATGTGAGGCTCGATTTCTACTCTAGACAAGCTTAGCAAAGTGAAGCCACAAGGATGATTAGACTAGCTATGGGCGAGCAAACTAAGTTGGGTCCTCATGACTTCGGCTTGGTCAAAGAGCCGACTTGGGTCGCAGGCATGCGAATTGAGGTGGGTATCCTTGACACCAAAAAAGAAATTTCGGAATTGAGATGGGTGACTTGTACCGCAAGCATGTGGTCAGAGTGGTATCCATTTCAATACCATCTTAGATTATCCTATGTGGCCCAAGTTCAACGGCAAGTTATGTGTGCAATAGTATAGTGCAAATGCAAGGCATGCACAACAGTTTATATCAAGCAATACTTCAACATGAAAATAAATCATACATTCCTACACCTCTCTACAAAACAAATGTCAGCAAACATTTCCCCTTATACCTCACGTCCTACAAGAACATTTAACACCTTAAATGTTAGGAACGTACCTGGGATCCTCGCTACTAAACAAAAATAGTTTTTCAAATAGAATAGAAAATCGGCCTAAGTCCATTAAGAACTTTAACTCAAGTCCCCAACGGAGTTGCCAAGCTGTCACGACCTAACCTCGGGTGAACCATCTAGGGTTTGGCTAATGGATTGTTAAACCTAGACTTAACTCGGGCTCTCCCAAGCTCATACCAATTCGCAACTTAGGTTCAAGTTTGTAACATGCAAATGATTTTTCAATTGAGAGTTGCCACTAATCTATTTTTTGGTGGGTCGATTAGAAATCCAAGTAAAGTAACGGGAGATTTATTTTACTCCTACGAACCAGAGATTTATGAATTTGGGGACTTGATTACGCTAGATTTCTCTAATGCCCCTTTTGTACCTTTCTCTTTTAAAAAAAAAAAAAAAATGTTTGGCAAGTAGCTTGGATTGATTTTTACTTATTTCTCATGCGGATGCACAAACCACCAATTTAACACTCAAGAAAGCAATAAATAAATTACTAGACTTACCTCATGATATCGAAAGCATCTGCAATGTTAGATCAGAATTCACAACGACAATCCTAAATATGATTTCTAATTAACACGCGATTACTTTTTTTTTTTTACTTACTTAATGAGAATCATGCTTTATGCAATGCATGCTACTAATCTAACATGAAATGATATAACATGGTAGTATGACCTAAACCATATGACGTAAATAAAATATAAGCACGTAGTCTATCCTAAAGAATGAAATTAATTTATTCTAAGACTATTTTTTTTGGTATTTTCCATAAAATTCGAAATTAGAAAATTGCTAAAATTATCTATCCAAATTAAGATATCATCCAACTTCCATTAAGAATTAGGTTAGGCCAAATCTTAATTTAAATTAGGATGTTATCTCAAACCTAAAATGTAATCTATCTAGAAAAAAATCTAAACTTATAATAAAAATTAAACATGCAATCTTTTTCCTAATATGCAATGATGTGCAAAGAATGCCCAAATTTTAATTTTTTTTATTTTTCTTTTATATGAAATTCGAAATTAAAATTGACACACATTAAACCGTGCAATTTAAATTTAAAAAAAAAAAACTAACATCCTAAATGAATGCATTTTTTCGGATTTTATTTTTTCAAAAATTCAAAATAAATAAATTCTCTATGCAAAATAACCTAAAACAATAAGCCTAATCTAACTCAAATTTTTCTAGATTTTTCTTTTACGAAAACAAAATCAATCAAACGACACGACCGCAAAATCAGGTAAGATAAGATCAATATCCATAAATTGACGAATCATATCCCGCGCATGGGATTAGATTGGTTAATTTTAAATAAAACCGCGAATCTAATCTCAAGCGTGAGATCGGATTGGCGATTTTCCATGCGATTGCCAATCGGATTTCGGGTACAAAAATCGGACTGCGATCCATAATTTAAAAAGCTACTTCACATCAAAAACTTCAATCCTACATCAAAGATTACTTCGAATAACAAAATATTAAAATAAATAAATAAACTACCTAATTTGAATTTTCTCCAAATCCGAGTTTAGCAATCGAGCTCGTGAATCGCAATGGACGCTAAGGGACAAGTCACCGCGGTGGTGGGTAGCCGTGGGTGGAGGAGCTACCGACGTTTGGACGGAGCTTCGATGAGAGGGCAGTAGGCGTGCGGCAGGTGGCGAGCTACTACAGTGCCGTCACTCGGAAGAGCAGTAGAAGCAGCAAAGTTGGGCACTAGACTTGGGCTGCTGCAGGGCTGCGGTGGCGGTGGTGCAGTGAGGCTGAGGGCAGGAGCAGAAGCAGCGTCACGGGTCGAACAGGAGCTACGATGTCGGGTTGCAGCAACTAGTGCTACAGCAAGAGCGAGTGAAGGGTGGCTGAGCAGAGGCGACCTCAGGTCGTCGCGCCTGCAACAAGGGCGACAAACGGCGGTGCTGGTGTGGTGACCGACACAAGGGGACGAGGGGCAAATCGACGCGGTCTGCAGGTGAGGGAGGGTGTAGCAGTGGTCGGTGGCTTCGCGACTTCTGGGCAGCAGCGGCGAGGCGGACGAGGTCGCGAGCAATAGTGGCGTCGAGGGGGCAGCGACGTCGGGTTGCAGGTGGAGTGGGGCAAGAGGGCTTCGCGGGTTGTTGCAGGCTGCGGCAACGGCGTTGGGTTGGGCGGCGGCGAGCAGTGGCATCGTGGCTTCGAGCGACTGGTTGTCGCAATAGCGTCAACGAGGGTGCGTGGAGGCGCAACGAAACAGAATCGGAGACGCAGCAACCGGCTTAGGCTTTATCAGCTCGGGAGCAACGACGATGGGATGGAGCTTCAGACAGCTGCAAGGCGGCGGTGTCGCGGCGAGGCACGGCGACGCTATGCAAGGGGTTGATCACAGTGGCAAAAGGGCACGCGAGAGAAAATATTGGGTGGTCTAAGACCGCCACGTCAGCGTGGTCCCAGACCACTCACGCAGCACCACGTGTAAGGGGAAGGAACCAAAGGACCTGCCCCTGTCCCATCTCTCTGATGCTCTCTCTCCTCTTTCTCTTCTCTGTCTCCCTCCCCTCACATGTGGCGCCACGAGAGTGGTCCGAGGCTATGTTGACGTGGCGGTCCCAGACCACCCAATATTTTCTCGACATGCGAAGGAGAAGAACAACTCCTTTGTTTTTTTCCTTTTTTTTCTGGTTTTTCTCTCTCTCTTGTCACTCTCACGTCCCTCTCTCTCTTCTCACATCTCCCTCATTGTTCACTCTCTGCCGCTCACATCTCTTCTCCCACTCTCCTTTTCCTTTTTGACTTTCCCTCAAAAGTTATTCCCATCTTTTGTTTTTGTGTTGCTTTTTCTCCAAAGAAGAAGAACAAAGAAAAAAAGAAAAATATCACAAATGGTCCTTATACTTTTATTTAATGTATAATTTGATCCCTTAATTTTTAATTTGCTCAATTTTCTCTTTGAACTATTGATAAATGTTTGATCTAGTCCCTGAACTTTCGATTTGCTCAATTTGATCCATGAACTATTGATAAATGTCCGATCTAGTCCTTCGTTACTGTTTTTCATTCTTCTTTTTTTCTTCTTCTCTCTTCCCTCCACCAGCGTCGAGCGAGGGGCTCCTTCCCAGATCTAGCGAGGGGCTCCTAGCCGGCGTCGGGCAAGGGGCTCCCTTGCAAATCTGGTGAGGGGCTCCCTCGCAAATCTAGCAAGGGAGCCCCTCGCTAGTGTCGGGCAAGGGGCTCCCTCGCAGATCTGGGGAGGGAGCCCCTCACCTGACACCAGGGTGCTCCCCCACAAATCTGGCGAAGGGCTCCTCGCCGACATCCAACAAGGGAGCCCCTCGCTCGACGTCAGCGAGGGCGACCCTCACTAGACGCCGGCTTCCCTCCGCCGGAGCTGGTAGAGGGAAGAGAGAAAAAGCAAAAAAAAAAAAAAAGGAAAAACAGTAACGAATGACTAGATCAGACATTTATCAATAGTTCATGGACCAAATTGAGTAAATTGAAAGTTCAAGGACGAAATTGCACATTAAGTAAAAATAAAGGGACCATTTGTGACATTTTCCCAAAAAAAAAAAAAAAACCCTATGAAAATCAACCAAGAAGCCCCCTTTCATATTGAATTTTGAACTCCAAAAAAAAAGCGAAGGAAAAGACTCGAAAAATAGAACCCCCTCTTGTGCGGCCATGTATCACTATGTGGCCTCCCATTTGCCATACGCGCACATCCTTTTATAGGCCAAGAATGTGATCTTCGTGAATATTTTGTTTTTTTTTTAATGTGCACGAAGATCTCCTATAGCCTCTTGGACGCAAAATCTTTTTATTTTCCTCATCTTTTCTAGATTTCCTTTGCAAAAAAATGAATATTCTCTACCAATTTTATCACATATTGCCAAAGATTCAAAATTGCAATAGGATTTTTTTTCAAATTTCAAATCTTGCAAAGATGAGCTCATAATATCTCCTCGAGGATATGGGCTTAGGCCAATTTGCTCTCTTCATGGGCTTAGTTCAACTTGCCAAATTAAAGCTCTAAACCATCAAGTTGAACCCATTCATCGTCGATCCAATGCAAATGCAATAATAATAAATAAATGCATCTAAAAGTATATGCTATGCATTCTAATATTTTTTCAAGGATAAAATTAATCCCTAATTTTTATGCAATAAAGGGGTCGCTAAGATTTAGGTATCAACAATCTCTTCTTTTAAAAAGTTAGATGACATTATTTATTTATTTATTTTGGAAATTGGAGTTATGAATATGTATCGTGCAGCTATATAGTCCTGTCTTTCTTGCTTCCATTTCAGTTTTTGCAAGAAAAGCATACAAAATGTGAAGGATTTTTTGCAGCAATATTGTGAGGGAAGGAGACTGGCTGGGGCTGGCCAACGGCCACACTTGGCCTGGCCGGGCAAGACCCTTATTAGATCTGGGGGAGGGTCGTGACCCTCACCCCAAACCTAGGAGAGGCCTTGCAAGCCCTCGCTGCCAATCAGCCAAGGTCACTGGCCCCCGGCCAAGGCCCAGTAACCCTAGCCAACCCTTCACCCACCATCGCCAGCCCTTTCAGGGACAGTGGGGAGGCAGCGGCGAGGGTTGAACCCTCACCTTCTGCCTCCTCCTCCTCTTTTACATACATACATACATACATACATACATACATACATACATACATATATATAATTGATATTTATATTAATTTTTCCAAAAAAAGATAAAACGACATCATTTTGGCTCTTCATTATTGACTCACCTCTCCGGCGTATCAGGGAAGCGAGTTATATTATTAACAAATTGCCACGTAGGATTTTCGAACACCTTCGTTGGACTTGGTACTCAGTGTCCCATTTAAAAAAAATGCGCAACTTAAATGTTTTTTTTGTAACTTTTGGTACGTAAATATCTCTCTATGCCAAGTATTAATACTCCAAGTGTTCTTTTGCCCAAGAAAATTTGCCAAAAAGACAGAGTGGGGCGGTGCCTTATAGAAAGGTTATACTCCCTTTCGTTTCCCTCGGTTGTGGAATTGAACTTTGCCCTTCCCAAATTTTCCACTTCAGCCAAGTCTCGGTTTTCTGCAGGTTCATTGTATCAAGAGAACAATCTTGGAACTAAGGGAGCGGCTAAAGAGAGATGATGAACAGAAAAGGAGTCGCACCCAAGGAGAGATCGAGGAATGGGAACGAAATTTGGACGAGATCCGCTACGGAGTTGCTACAGCAGACCAGTACGACTTTTACTTAGTTGGATACATTCATACGCTGCAGAGACTTTGAGACCTTGATGAGTCTTATACTTTCATCTTTTGGCGCATTTTCGTTTGTGTGCAGTGCGCTGTGAGTGAAGCGAGGACAAAGACGAATATTCTTTCTTGCCTTATACACTTAATCTGTGATCAGAATTTCTTGTTAAGCCTCGACAGAGAGTTGAACATTTTTGTGTAAAATTCTAGTCTCTATTAGGCTGTTAGTTTAGAGCACAAGTTGGTCAGTTTATGATTATAATTTGTAACCTAATTTAGCCGGCTCACTTGTCATTATTCTAATTAATTAAGTTCATGACACTGGTTACCATATGGCATTGGAAGGGTCTCCAAGCTGTTGAGAGAAAATGATCTGGACGTGAAGTCCCGAACTTAGACCTTGGAGTGTTCGCACATCGTTGCAAACTGCTCTAGGACAGACATTGAAACCTCTCCTAGGATATAAACCGCGTGAATAGTGTTCCAATGGAGAGGTACTGGTGCGTTTTCAGAAGGAGAGACAACATGGGCAGCACTCAGACAACGGTGTTGTGGGTGAAACAGGTGAAGCAGGAGGTGCCGGAGGACTGGGACGAGAGCATGCCACTGCCCAGAGACATCATTGAAGGGTTTGCAGAGGAAGACTTGGATGAGTTTGTGCCAACCAAGGCCCGGTCCAAGTTCAACTCGCAGCTCGGCAAGATCAGCCAGCAGGCTGAGACTTTGTGGGTGAAGGTGAGGAGGGGCAACCGTGTGATTAAGCTCTGCGCACGCACAGTGCCTCTTAAGGGCTCGATGCTCCTGAGGAAGTTCATGAACCAAGCCGCTACGGACGATAGACATGTGGTGGTTTTAGGGGATTTAAACCTGGAACAATGTACTGAATTGCAAGGTAACTTCTGCCTTTTTTTAACTAAATCTACGATCACTTCATGTTAAGGGTGTAGTCATTACCAAAGATATGAGGCATGCCAACTGCCGAGTAATCTCATGAAATAGATTTGATTGCTGTTCAAACGATTCAAATTTTACCTGTTCAAAGTTTCCCCCGAGACGATTAAACATAAGCCTTCAGACTAGAACTTCCCGTATTTTTTTTCTTTTTTTTTCCTGAGGGCAAGAACATCCCCATAGGAAAAGAAATTATTTTGGGGAAGCAACATAGCCAGACAATGACTGTCCAAATGGTTCATGGGATAAGATTATGGTTTTTACCGGGAATTGCGGAGGTTTCGGTAGAACTAGTCCCCGAACCGGGAGAAACACGGTTCGGAATGGACATCAAACGAACCGAAGAGGTAATCATCACAATCATAGGACAACATTTTATTAGCTGACATTCCTACAGAAATTGATCTGACATGCTCACCCGCACAGGGCTTCATCTGCATCTTCTCCCTGACCAAGGGATCGGCAGCCGATCGCGCCGGGCTTGGACGCATCCACGAGGAGGCCAATGCAGCTGGGCACCTACTTGTGGTCTCGAGATTAGAAGGCAAAAGCCTTATGCCTTCAAATGCGTGCTCTCAAGGGCTAATGCGCTGCTGTGAGCACAGCGACATAAGGGAAGTCCTTACCGCAGCCATCGACACGATGGATAGGATCAAAATCCACCTCATGGGGTGGCCGAACCAAACTCGTCCTAATACATCCCCAGCGATGGGCGTGGCAGCTCTCCGTCCTCCTAATGTACATTGTTCACCTCCTCCGCTGTTAAAGAAATGAAAGTCGATATAAAAATTACATGCCGACAAATTTTTTCCACATTTCACGCGAGGAAGAATCAAAACATTTTAAAGAATTCTTTGCCATGTTTTCTGAATGCAGTGGAGCAAGCGATCCGAGAATGCAACTTGCTTAATTTTGTCACATGACTTGGTTTTCTAGCTCTTTCTTTCTGGGAAGCAACTCAACAGGTCAAATTGATTCAGACAATTTTGGCTTTCCCTTCTCCAATTTATGATCATTTCTTTTTGTTGATCATACCTTCAAATGTTAATTGGTTTTCGAACAGAGATTATGTGACATCCTGATTTTCGAGTCTGATTTTGATGGGATGAAATAGGCTTTTCTTCGACGCGCCTATAGCCTTTTTTTTTAGTTAGCCACTCATGAGTTAACTAGCCTATCAGGTAAGGCCATTAAGGAATCTAAGTGCAATAACTTTGAGAATTCGATTCGGAATCGACTTCTTGACCGTACTAACGGTAATAGACAGATTTGATAGAGATATGTGCTTAGTGCATTGGTGATTCCACCTAATTGCAAAATTCTCGTCGAACGGTAATAGACAGATTTTTCTATCTCTTCTGTATCATGTGTCCATATTTGAAATCTTGAGATTTCCACAACAACCGAGAGTTGCCAATGTGTCAAATATGCACTTTGTAGCTTGAAAATAATCAACCACAGGTCAAATGCACTAAAAATTTTGGAAAGCTACATTGTAGATTAGGACGCACTAAAATCGCGCTAAATTGAAATTAACCGAGAAATTTAACCCGATTTCGGAAATTGAAAGTTTTGTCATATTACAATTCATTTTAGGAACGTTAACTCATCCTCTTAATATTTTTTTGCAAACTGAGATTTTTGACAAAAAATCAAAGTTAAGCCATTTTGGATCGGGAAATTAGTAAGCCTGCTTTTGGTCGCATTTTTGGGATGCAAGTTGGTTCAATTGACAAGGAAAAATGTGGATTGAAGTGTGGACACCTTCGCCGAATTTATAAGCTTTGATTTGAGCTCAATTGAGTAAGAATTGAATGAGATTGAAGAAGATTGAAGGCCAAATGTCCAAATTCGTAGCCAAGGGTGGGGTGCAACATTTGGGGACTCAACTAAGGCTTGTTGGGGAAGTTTTGTGAGGGAAAAGAGGTAGAGGATAAGGTTGAGTGGTGGGGACAAGTGTGATGAGTGTTTGGGGATAATAGAGAAGACTTTGAAGGCAAATGGTGAACCCCCTTCAGCAGCCACCTTCTTCTTCCTCTTCAACCTTGCTTTCCCCATTGTAGAGGCCTTGAGAGAGCTTGAGAGAACCAACAAACCGAGCACAACAGCACCCTCCACCATTACACATCCACCGGACCAGCTAAGCCCGTCGTTTCCCCCATGTTTTCTCCTTATGATTGTTTTTGCTCCAACTAACCTTTCCCCAAAGATCTAAGTTAAAAGTTGTATTCTTGTGCGATTTAACTCACACTCCACCCACCACCATGACCAGCACATCTAGTCCATACGAGGGCACCTCACCGCTCACTGGAACGATTCTCCGACCATCTCGTCCGCTGACCGTAAGCCGCTGATCGCCGGTCCATCAGTCCACCTACCTGGTCCTCCTATTTCGCAATTTTTTTTCGGTTTTTCTCCCATTCCAACCCTTCCTTTGCCCATACCATTCACCAGCACATCCCCCCTTGACCCTAGTTGCCGCTAGTTGTTGGCCATCCACTCGTCAGAGCTTCGATTAGCCTGTTTTTGCCGTTGCAGCCACTGATTCCCTCTTTGTAGTTCAGCTAAGAATAAAGGCAGAAACCCAACAAGCCATGAGGACTTCATGGCCCGTTTTAGGTCACTTCCCAGCCTTGGTTGGTGTTGCCGCTTGGAGGATTGTAACCCGCCTTAGCTTCGCCATCGCCGAGGACTCACTGGAACGCTAAACCGGTAAATTTACTCACTAAACCTTGCTTATGAGATTAATTATGCTTAAGGGGTATTTAGATTAAGCTAAGTATATTTAGGTGGTTAAATTAGTTTAATTAATTTTTAATTATATTAAGAGATGTGATTAGTTTAGTGGATAATTAATTAAGACTAATTAGGTGATTAAATTAGTGTAATCTTGATTAATCCCTTAATTAATTATTTCTAATTTATAAATATTATTTTATTAAATTATATTAATATAATATATTATTTAATTATTTAATTTATGAATATATTTAATTATTTTTTATTTTTTAAAAATGATACGGGATAGCCGATCGTTAGAATTTCGTATTGAATGCTATGGTGCGGTCTGATTATGCAATTGATTGATGGATTGTACAAATTGAGTGATGGTTGTGAAAATTATGTGATTTATTTAGAAAGTCTCGTGTCGGGTTTTAATACCGAAAATGGATTTTAAGTACTATATCAAATAGTGGGGTTTGAAAATGAAAGGTATCAATTTTTCTGGTTCAAATTGACCGTGTACCCACATACGACTATTTTACGGGATGTTTTTAATATGAAGAAAATATGCTAGGATCACTATTTTAATTGAAGTATTTGATTACAATGCACAGTGTCCTAGGCTGGATTGAATGGCCGTGTGTTGGTTAAAGAAAACCCATCCTAGTGTTTACACCGGACGTTACTAAATCCCACTTTCAGGTTACCCATGCATTAGGGTAACGGGTCACAATAGATTCTGGACGTAAGCTCTTTCGGAATAGCCGTCTTTGTGACGTAGCCATGCACAATGGGGAAGAGACGATGCCGCTATGCCAATAGACTGCTGAACATTGGAGTCGGCAGTGCCTTGAGTGGCTTAATTAATAATTGGAACGCATGATTGTCTGAGTTTGATGTGCCTGATTATGAAACAAAACCGTGTGACATGGTATGAGACGTGTCATAACGATTTGGCCTTATAATCGAGAACTCTGTAATTTATTGAGTTGTTGAGGCATTTCAATTGTTATATGCATTAATTAGATGCATTTGTGATATGAACTATGCTAACATGCAGAAAGGAACTGAGGCAAAGTAAGTCCTATGTTCTCATTGTGTGGTTGTGTGGCAAGAGCGCCCTAAGGTGTATTTCCTTCCTAATAAGGGTTTATGGGGTGGATTTGCTAAGATATTATCTCACTGGTTATTGTATAACCATTTTCAGGTCCTTAGAAGGTGGTCGTGGAAGATCGAAGCCCCGAAGTCTGTGGAGGTGGAGTAAGAAGGGTTGATGTTTGTGTCCGACTAGTATGTCGTAGGACAATTCCTTTTTTTTTAGAGTCGACCTTCTTATAGACTTTTGACCAGACTCTTTATATCTAAACCCGTTGTTTATAAAAGTTGGCTTTTGTGAAATGTGTCATGCTTTCCTATCCCATGCCGTTTGTTGTTAGGGGTAATTGTTTTGCTTCTGCATTTCATTTAAAATGAATGAGTCGGCGACGTGTCCTGGAAATGTCGCATTTGTATCAACCACAGAGGGATGTGCGCACGCTTGAGGTTCGGGGCATAATAGATTGGGCAATCATATGTACAGCAAGACTACGGATTGCTCCTTGTTCTTAATTTTTTTGCTGGCTCTAAATCATTTATGACTATTTTGGTAGGAAAACTAATTGCGAATGCACTTATGACACTATTGTTGGTTGAAAAAAATGTGCTTTTTCTCGTCCCACATAAGAAAATGGGGAGGAGATGAGTCAATTTATAAGTGTGAGCCTTTTTCTAGTGTATTCAAAGAAAAGAATGGGTGTGGGCTAGACCTCACAATACTCACGTGTGGGTGTGTGATTATTAGGCACATTTAGCATTTTGCACACCCACGGTTTAATTAGCACTAACTAATTTAATTTAATTTAATTTCGTACAATTATTTCCTTTATTTTTATTTTATTTCATATGATTATCTCATTTATTTTTATTTTATTTTGTATGGTTATCTTATTAACCTTTATTAGTTGAAAGGTTGCTTTTGTTCATTGAGTATTTTTGGAAATTATGAAATTCGGAATTTTATTTTATAAAAACAATAATTTTTTGTTATTTGTTATTATTCCGAATTTTATGTGTCTTTTTAAGAAAACTTTTGCAATTATACTTGTTCAGTTTATGACCTTTCATGAACGATTACATTTATTCACTTTGCAATCTTTCGAATAAATGCAATCTTTCTCGAATGGTTGTGTATGTTCACTTTGCAACTTCTCCCGAAAGGATACTTTGCAACTTCTCCCTAAAGTATACCTTTGTTCACTTTGCAATCTTTCCTAGAGTTATCTATGTTCTTTAAGACTGATGTTTATATATATATATATATATATATATATATATATATATATATATATATATATATATATATATATTCATGAATAAGAATTCAGTCATTTCAAGTCTTCTTTCCAAAATTACGGCCATTCAATTGTTTCCTAGAGACTCTAAAAAGGATACTAAAATTGCTGTCTAATAATCTCGTTTGAGACTTTATTGTATCCTAGAGGATATTTATCGATGACCAATAGTAACATTGTAAGGCAAATAAATCTTTTAAAAAAATGATATCACGTTTTAAAGTTCTACTTGATTACTCTATAAAATTTGAAGCCATATTTCCCAACAACTATTGCTCATTTCAAGCATCTTCCTAACTAGTGCTTATAAAGTCGAATAATCCTCTTGAAGAATCAAGTAATGTACAGGCTCAAATAGGACTATAATAGAAGTCTTTGAAGTTGACATGCTGCTTTTAGGGAATTGGGGGAGATAGTTGGGGACCATTTTGTGGCTGACACTATTTGCATTTAGTCTATGTAGGTCAAGATCACGCGTTCACACATGTCCATATTTGACGAGAAAGGAAAAGCATGATGTTGATGTATGTCTAATTGCTCGGTAAAAGTACCATAGCAAATTATAGTCATTGATCTCAGCTAATCATGTCTAATATTGTGTCAAGGCCTCCAGGACTATTAACCTACATCTATCCATTAAGAGTCTAATATCAATACATAATTCTTCAAAAAACTTCAATTATGATATAGTAGATTCATATGCTCAAAATTTTGTGACTATTTTGGTAGGAAGACTAATTGTAAAGCACTCAAGCATCTTCCTAACACAATCCATAAAGTTAAATAATCCTCCTAAAGAGGAAGGTAATGTGCAAGCCCAAATACGACTATAACAGAAGCATCTTCCTAACACATTTTGCGTTTAGGGAATTGGGGGATACGATTGTGGACCATTTTGGTGGTGACTCTATTCGCATTTGGTTAATGTAGGTCAAGGTTACGCATTCAATCATCCTAGGCTTCTTCATCTGAATAAGAAAATTATTTCTGTCGTGGCAGGGGTGTGCATTTTAAGTGATTCATTTCCCTATCTAGCGCCATTTAGGCCGTTCGTGACTGATCAAATCAATCAGAAACTTATGGTCCTTCAATCTTTGAATTTTTTAATGGGAGAAAGAGAAGTCAACTCTCTTTGGCAGAATTTTGGAGGCATAGCAAGGCTGATGCTATATTGAGCTTAAACTACTAGCAAGCTCAAAATCACTTGGGATCAACATGGTTGAGAAGACCGATTTCTAATGTGCTAATGATTCTACTGCTCATTTGGTTCCATCCTAACACACCCATACGGCAGATTAATTTATCTAAAAGAGCCTAGGTTACGGCTCATTACGATTGAGCGTGCGTTAGTGCAAAAATTATAACACTCCCATACCGATGAAGTTCTTGTCCTTTCAAAGTAATTCATTACAATTTGCATGAACAGTGTGACTGCTTTACATCATCAAAGGACGTCATGGCGCCAACGCGACATCTTCCATGTGCGAACTTGACTTGTATAGGACCAATGGAGACGAGACTCGGCAGAAAATGGCCGACAGCCGAATCCTCACGTACCCACGCTAAGGCTCCAAAGATCATTACCTTTTTCTTTCCAAAATTACAGCCACACAATTGTTTCCTAAAGAGATTATGAAAAAAAAATACTAAAATTGCTGTCTAATAATTTCATTTAAAACTTTGTTGTATCCTGAAAAATATTTATTAATAACCAATAATAACATTATAAGGCAAATAAATCTTTAAAAAAAATGATATCACGTTTTAAAGTTCTACTTGATTACTTTATCTAATTTGAAGCCATATTTCTCAACAACTATTGCTCATTTCAAGCATCTTCCTAACTAGTGCTTATAAAGTCAAATAATCCTCTTGAAGAATCAAGTAATGTACAGGCTCAAATGGGGCTATAATAGAAGTCTTTGAAGTTGACATGCTGCTTTTAGGGAGTTGGGGGGATACAGTTGGGGACCATTTTGTGGTGACACTGTTTGCATTTAGTCTATGTAGGTCAAGATCACGCGTTCACGCGTGTCCATATTTGACGAGAAAGGAAAAGCATGATGTTGATGTATGTCTAATTGCTCGGTAAAAGTACCATAGCAAATTATGGTTATTCATCTTAGCTTATCATGTCTAATATTGTGTGAAGGCCTCCAGGACTATTAACCTACATCTATCTATTAAGAGTCTAATATCAATACATAATTCTTCAAAAAACTTCAATTATGATATAGTAGATTCATATGCTCAAAATTTTGTGACTATTTTGGTAGGAAGACTAATTGTAAAGCACTCAAGCATCTTCCTAACACAATCCATAAAGTTAAATAATCCTCCTAAAGAGGAAGGTAATGTGCAAGCCCAAATACGACTGTAACAGAAGCATCTTCCTAACACATGTTGCGTTTAGGGAATTGGGGGATACGATTGTGGACCATTTTGGTGGTGACTCTATTCACATTTGGTTAATGTAGGTCAAGGTTACACGTTCAGTCATCCTAGGCTTCTTCATCTAAATAAGAAAATTATTTCTGTCGTGGCAGGGGTGTGCATTTTAAGTGATTCATTTCCCTATCTAGCGCCATTTAGGCCGTTCGTGACTGATCAAATCAATCAGAAACTTATGGTCCTTCAATCTTTGAATTTTTTAACGGAGAAAGAGAAGTCAACTCTCTTTGGCAGAATTTTGGAGGCATGGCAAGGCTGATGCCTCCATATTGAGCTTAAACTACTGGCAAGCTCAAAAGCTCAAAATCACTTGGGATCAACATGGTTGAGAAGACCGATTTCTAATGTGCTAATGATTCTACTGCTCCTTTGGCTCCATCCTAACACACCAATACGGCAGATTAATTTACCTGAAAGTGCCTAGGTTACAGCTCATTACGATTGAGCGTGCGTTAGTGAAAAAATTATAACTCCCATACCGATGAAATTCATGCCCTTTCAAAGTAATTCATTACAGTTTGCATGATAAGAGTGTGGCTGCTTTACATCATCAAAGGACGTCATGGCTCCAACGCGACATCACATGTGCGAACTTGACTTATATAGGACTAATGGTGACGAGACTCGGCAGAAAATGGCCGACAGCCGAATCCTCACATGCCCACTCTAAGGCTCCAAGAATCATTACCTTTTCTGACACTCTAGGACATTCGCCGGAATTGCGCCAGATACTTGCTGACTAGAAAGATCTACCGACCATTTTTCGGTCTTCGTCAAGCCTTGCGTAAGTTGACTTGGTTATGATAGTATTTATTCAAGTTTCAAAATGGAGGAAAGAGTACTCTGAAACTCTCCTTTTAGAGATCCAAACGTAGAGTCCGAAGCTGCCGTGAAAGGGAAAGTGCATTCTATGCTTGAGTTGCTCACAAAAGATAAACTACTTCTTGATAGAATCATGACCAAAAACATAACGAGCATCCTCTACACGTTGCAGCCACGCTTGAACGCTTGGATTTCGAGAAAGAGATCCTAACTCAGAAGGCCGAGCTGGCAAGAGAGCAAGATTCCCTCTTCATCTCTAGTAACAAAAAGATCCCCTAACATCGTGGCAAGAGTCAGCCTTGATATGTGTATTATCCATAACAAATACGAAAGAAACCCTCACGTGACCATGAAAGGCCATGTGGATATATTGGAACACTTGGTCCGAGCGAGACCTAATGCAGCCCATAGTGTTGTCGAACATGGCCAGATAATCTTGCACTTATGCGTGGCGCATAATAGACTAGAAGCTTTGAAACTTTTGATAGTTATCTTGGGCGATGATCAGTTCATCAACTCGAGGGACAGATATGACTACATGATTTTGCATTTGGCTACTACAAATAGAGAAACTAAGGTATGTTTGTACAACCAAGCCTTTGCACTAGTCAAATTCAGTGAGCTTATTAATAAAATAAAATAAAATAAGGCGATTCTAAGATACATTAGTGTTGGGGTTTCATGAATGATGTATAGAAAAAATAAAAATAAAAATAAAAAGAACGCGGCGGAAATAAAATGATATATTTTATACATGATTCTCTAAAGGTGTTGCTCGTGCGTTTTAATCAAAAATCTAAATATAAAATGAGAGTTAAACAAATTATCTCTCGAAGCGCACTTTAAAACGAATCGATTCAGATGTTTTTCAATTTGAGTCTCACAAATGTCGGACCTCTAGTTCAGACACACCAACAATGGAGGACGAATGGAAAAAAGAACTTTCGGATAATCACCACTTTGATTGTGCTAACAATCTCGTGAAGCAATTCTCCATATCTTTTATGTTTTTAGCCACAGCCCGAATAAGAGAGAACTGTTTTTCTTTCTCGCGTCTCGAAGATACAAGAACACACACGAACACACACGGTTTTTCTCTCTTTTTCAACGACGAGCATTTTTTTTTTTTATTTCGCAACCTTTTGTGGCATTTTATTTTTTAAAGCTTTCACAAATCAGCAACGGTTACTGATCGTGAAATCAACAACCGTTGCTAATCACGATCATGCATGATTTTATGCATGATGATCAGCAGTTGCTGACCATGTGCACGATTTAAAGAATCATGCACATGCACGAAGCTTTAAGCTTTAATTTTTTTTATTCAAAATAAAACCATGCATAAGATGTGCATTGCACACGTGCACCATAGTTTATTTAATTAAATAATTAATTAATCAATTCCTAAAACAAAAATAAAAGGAATATAATCTTTGTGTATGCAATTAGGGTACATCAACATGTATCCACTTTGGGCATGTGTGTGCATCATATGCAAGTAGGCTCGTGACTATAATACAAATTAAATTAAATCTTATTTAATTTAATTTCAAATCGACTCAATTCGATTGCAATAATTGCAAACATACTTGCAACAATATTTCTCTCTTGTTTCACGTCATCCTTATTATTTATGGTGTGTGACATCCCTAGGTTCATCACTAAGCTGATAATAAGACTTATACTAACACATTAGTACTCCCAAAAGAATTAATTGTCCCGATTAATTTTTTAGGTCCTACAAGCCATGATTGATATCTAGCAATATGTCATAGCTACCCAAATAGTGTGATATTTTAAGAACATAATGAATCTATCAGCTTTGGTTATAGTGTAATTCAATCCCTTTGTCTTACTATATCCCGATCAAACAAAGACCATGAAATATTTGTCAAGTCACTAATTCGATCATATGCACAAATCTAATTGACATGCATCTTATTTGAGACATAAATAATTTATTCTCAATTACAACTCTGGCCGAGGATTTCAATGCAGTGTCATAATTAGATCGCATAGGATATCATTATTATACCTTGCATGTAACAAAGACACAGATTCCATATTGTGCACATGTGCAACTTCGTATATGAACGAACTATGACCATTAGGTTTAAAGACGGATTAATGACCCGGCATTATGTGCACTCGTGAACCATAATTGTTAAATACACAAGTTAACAATGTGTCTTAGGTCTAATGATTATTTACACAAGACCAAAGCATAAACAATTAGAAATTGACACCACCGCCTTGGTGGCCGCGATGGTTTGGGCTCTCTCCCCTTCACGAAATGGAGGAGTTCGAATCCCCTCACGGTCGCTTGGGGTCTTAAGTGGGACGCTGGGGGTAGTGGGTCATCCCGCTTACGTGTCCCCCCAGGTTTACTCGCTGGCTGCCGGCCGTATGAGGTTCATGGGTCACCAAATAATAATAATAATAATAATAATAATAATAATAATAATAATAATAATAATAATAATAATAATAATAATAATAATAATAATAATAATAATTAGACATTGACCACGCTAAAAGTTTTCATGTCGCTAATTGTTCCATATACGTCACGTTCAGTGAGCTTGTCTAATATAAACAACTGTGTTTTAACACCACCACCTTGGTGGCCGTGATGGTTTTGGCTCTCTTCCCCTCACGGAGGGGAGGAGTTCGAATCCCCTCAGTGTCACTTGGGGTCTTAAGTGGGACGCCGAGAGTGGTGGGTCCTCCCACTTACATGTCCCCCCAGGTTTACTCGCCAGCTGCTGGCTATACGAGGGTCCTGGGTCACAAAAAAAAAAAAAACACATGTGTTCTAACTCAAGCATCATAATACCCAATGACATGTGACTCATCATTCCCTTAAGTATCCAATACTTAATGACGAAGTTAAGAAAACACCGGTCTCAACAGGATTATTAATGTCCACTCAATAATCCATCAACCGTAAATGATTTAAAGATTCAGTCTAACTGTGAACCCGTTACATATATTGTTGACGTCTCAAGAATAAGTCTAGTAACAACTCCCGTTCAAGCCCTTTAGGGACAGCCTTTTAGCAGAAAACAACTCAACCCTTTAGTTCAGAGCCTAGAGACACCCAGAGATGCCAGGATGGAAACGTTTCTAACCTACCCAAGCTGCATTTCTCGAAGGATCACACCAGGCTAGAGAAGAAGAGGAATTTAGAAGGCCATGGAGAGTTTTTCACAAAGCACACACTTTACTTCAGGGGGCTCTGCCCAGAATAATACACAAACCTTGCCTTATATAGGCAAGAGGAGGCAGGAAAACAAACAAGGACCAAGCTCATGGGTCCGGAAACAAACAGAGGAACCCGAAACTTTTGGGGGGGAATTATTCGCATACTATAAATAGTACCTGTACTGTGAACAGTACATTCCCTAGCCTAGTGCTACAATAAAAGTGAACAGTGACCTTGCTACAGTGAAAATGTACGAACTCAACGATCTCGTCCGTCGCGGGCATTGTAGCTACAGACTGAGTCTAAGTCATCCGAGCTGTCTTCTAAAAGATGGGCCTCGTATTTCTGTTGAAGGGCTTCAAGATCTTCAGGTGAGAGGATTTGATTCAGCCTTGTTGATGAGGATGCTTGTACATGGGCCCAATGGGATGCTTCTTCTTCTTCCCAGTTTGCATTTTCACTTGTAGGGCGAGCAGAAATACTTGGTTGAGGCCAATTTAATGTCTGTGCATAATACGATGTGTCCATGTTCTGGAATGAGGACAAAGATCCCTGTTCGTAGGGATCCTGGGACAGAGGTCCTCCAAAGTGTGCATAGGGGTCTTGAGTGGACTGGACAATGTCATCTTCGCTTGTCATTTCATGGTCTTGGGACGATGCAGCTTGTCTGTACTGTCTAAGTGCTTCCTTAGTTTCTGGTGCTAGGTCATAATGATCCCACGTAGTGGATACATTATTCCAAATATCTTCAGGAATGGTTTTTTTTTTCTTGGCATAGGATTCTCTGGAGTTCTCGGTACTCGTTTTCACAAAATCTAACAGATCTTGGATAAGATTTGTGAATCCGGGCTTCTCGGCTGTTCAAGTGCGGTTTATAGGATGTGGTTCCTATTTGGAGTGGCCTATCCAGAATACTACCATTATTTCTGCAAAAATTCCATGGACGTCGGAAAAACAAGATGGTGTGAACTTCAAGATTTGGTGTCATGGTTCTCAGTTCATTTTCTAAATCTTGTTTCCAGCATGTAGGATGATAAAACCAATTAAGAAAGTCTAAGAGATTCTTATCACTTTCTTTTTCGATGTTTCTTCCGAGCATGAAAATCCTTGTGAGGTTGGCAATGAATCTTCTGGTGGAAATTTTAATGGCTATTAAGTACTTATTGGTTAAGTACCATAACAGCGTTTTGAGTTGGTCAGGGAAATCATCTTCTTTTCAGATAAGAGGATGAATGAAAGGATAATTCAAATTTAACCCGAAAGGATAAAGAATCGAACCTCCATTGAATCTGAATAGGTCTGTGTGGGACTGCCACATGAGGTTCTCCAAGTTCTCAGTAAGACTGTCATTTTGGATTTGCTGAATAATCTCCTGGGGAAATTTCCAGCTTGGCAAGTATTTGATCTTTTCAATCTTGTATTTGACACCATGATTGAGCATATGGAAAGCAGGTCTCTTGATGTACATGTTGATTTCGGCCGGTGCTTTGGGTCTTGACAGAAAGTCAGCAAGTACATTCTTTTTACCAGGAATGTGTTTGGTTTCAAAAGAGTATTTTGAGAACCATTCAGCCCATCGAAGCAGTTGAGAGTTTGGAATCTGTTTCTGTTTAAACTTGGTCATCTGAGGAAAAGATGTCATGTCTAATTCTACCAAAAAGTGATGGCCTATGAGATGAAACTCAAATTTTTTGATTTCATTTTTTACTGCTAGGATTTCTTTGAAAGTGGAATGGTAATGCATTTCCGCCTGAGAAAATTTTCCACTTTTGTGAGCATAAAGGAGTCTCTTACCATCAATTTCTTCGAACAGGACGGCTGCCCAGTATTCATCACTGGCGTCAGTTTGAAGGATTCTTTTACCTGTTGATGGTATTTACAGCGGTAGGAGGTTCTGCATAATCTCCTTAAGCTCAGCGACTGCTTTAGTTTGAGTTTTTCCCCAAGGTGGGGAGTTCTTTTTTCAGCATGGATTGCAAAAGAATCAAAAACTTTGCAATATTTGGGACAAAATCCCTGAGATAATTGATTATCCCAAGAAATTGCTGAACTTGTTTTGTCGTGAAGTTATCTTCAGGAAACTTCAATAATTCTTGAGCAATATGTGGCCCTGGATAGTATGTACCTTTGTTGAGGTGCATACCAAGAAATTCAATTTATGTCTGGGCAATGTTCATTTTTCTTTAAGAAAGCATAATACCATGCTTTTTCACAATTTCAGCGAACTGCTCAAGGAGTTGACAATGTGATTGTTCATCAGGACTGTAGAGCAGAATATCGTCAATGTATACTACTGATACTGCTGCACTTCACAAAATTGGTTGGAAGATACGACACATGGCCTTTTGAAAAAGGGATGGTGCTACCTTTAGACCAAAAGGAAGAACTTTCCACTGGAAGTGCTGGTTCAGGATACAGAATCCTGTTTTGGATCTGTCTTCAGGATGAATGCCCAATTGCCAAAATCCGGCTTTGAGGTCAAATTTGGAATAAATACGGGCCTTAGTTAAACCAATAAAGAGAGAATCTCTGGATGGTAAAGGGAACTTATCATATTGGAGGAAAAGGTTGAGAGGTTGATAATTGATTACCAATCTCATTTTTCCTCTGTTTTGCTCAACGCGTTTATTGACATAGAAAGCTTCACAAGCCCATTGAGAATTTGAGATTTCAATAAGGCCTTGCTGTAATAATTCTGAGCATTCCCTTTGAGCTAAAGCCAAATGTTCTGGCTTTATTCCCGTATGACTCGCTTTGGTCGGATTTATGTCTTCGTTTTTCTTGAAGGGAAGGCAGACAAAGAACTCAGGATTTTCCCATAAAGGATGAGAACATTTTTGAGCGAATTCTGAATGGGATTCCGAACAAGATTCAAGCAACTTTTGCATGATTGGATCTAATAAACTCATCTCAATGGAAAAGAGTCTCTGAATATTAACAAACTCAGAGAATTGGTCTTTATATCTAAGACCTTTTCCAGGAATGATGCGAAGTTGAGGTATTTGAGTCATGATGTCCCACCCAATTATCAGGTCTTTATTGGGAAGGCTTGATCCAAAAAATTTTGTGGTTATGGAACACTGAGGAAAAAATTGGACAGTGACTGGAGTGGTTCTGACATTCGTGGAGAAAGTATCTCCTGAGGTAGAATTGAAGTGTCGGATGTAAGGAGTCCAGAATTCTTCAGGCAGAACTTTAGTGTTTAGAATGGAACAACTCGCTCCAGTATCAATGAGAGCAATAACATTGATAGGTTTAGCAAACTTCAAAGTGAGGATTTTTACAGGGAAATGAGGACAATGAGTTTGGCTTGAGAATATGTCAAGATTTGGTTCTGAAGATGTGGGTGATATGTGAAAAATGTCTTCAGATTCTGACTCGTCAGACTCAGTTTCACTAGAAGTTTGATAGAAGGGAATAACACAAAGAGTTTGTTCCGTTAGTTCTTCATCAGCAGAAAATAAGGATTCAATATCATCATTTTCAAGAGAAATACCTGTTTCATTTTCAATCAGATGATTCTGACCTCTTTTCGCTTGAGGACAATTTTTGGCAAAATGTCATTTCTTGTTGCAAATGTAGCAACGGTTTGATTTCTTATGCCCTGTGCGATCTTTCCTTTTACGTAGGTATCACCATTTCTTCTTTTTCCGGAAATGCTTGGAGCCATGTTTGGATTTCTTGATCGAGTACTTCTTGTAGTGCTTTTTCTTTCGTGAATACTGGCCGCAAGTACCATCACAATCTTGCTTGGAGCATTTGATTTTTAGCTTCTGGCGAGAACAAGCTGATTCAAGACGCTTGTCATCTGTGATGTATGTACGGACCATCTGGCATTTTAAGCATAATTCTTCAAGGCATGGATGGATTTCTTGTTGTATTTCTCCCAAAGGAATATCTTGTATTCTTCTTTTCTTTCCAAAGAAAGATCTTTCAACCATCTGGGATAGCTCTGTAGGAATAGAAGTGAGGAAGACATGCTTTAAATTTGGATCTGCGCCAATTTGGTAAAAGAGCTGAAGCATTAGTCTATAATGCTTATCAAGATGCTTTTCCTGAAGGGAGCAGCATCTTCTTTGGAAAAATTCTCTTCTTTTTATCTCTTTGAGATCTCCGGGTGTTCCCACAAAAACATGATATAAGTAAGTAAAAGCATGGCTGAAATTGGGTGACATCAGAAACATAATCTGATCTTGTTCCGAGAGTGATTGCCACCAAAATTTAAGGCTCCCTGTGAACCTCGTGACAAAGTTGTAAAGGACATCATTCATATCATGGTTGGTGATGGACTGTGTACTCAACCAAGTATGAAATTCTTCAAGTCTTTCTGGCCATTTTGGATAAGGAATATCGTCAATGGTGAAGAATTGTTTTGATGCCATGGATACATGCCTATTGGAATTGTTTCTAGCAGGATTACTTGTCTGTCCAAATTCTGGATCAGAATAGTTTGATTCCATCTCATAATCTAGAGGGGTATCAGCCATGAATATTTGTGAAGTTAATGGAGCAACATGAGAGGAATCAACTGTTGGATCTGAGAAGGATGAAGAAGAAGAAAGAGATGCCGAATCTGATGTAGTAGGGGAAGTTTGTTCAGCTGGGAACAGAATCTGTTTTTTTGGAATGGCAGGATCAGGCTCAGGCTGTTGGGTAATAGGATCAAATTCCTGATTACCCAAATCCTTCAAAAAGGATTCTAATGGATTTGATAACATCATCTAATCTAGCCTTTCTCTTATAATAATTGAACTTGATTCTGTAGGTGGTGTTTTCTCTCTTCCCTTTTCCTTCTTCAGGGCCTTGAGGCGATTTCGTATTTCTGCCATATTTGGTTCTCTTCTGTAAGGATCTTCTGGGATAGTGGCAAAAATAGATGTCTTTGGATGTGGGGGTATATACCCACTTCTAACAGGAGGTGCCAGTGGATCGAAAGGTCTAAACCTTCCTTCTTCAAGAAGTTGGATTTGCTTCTTGAGTTTGTCTATTTCTGGCTTTGGACTTTCGAGATAGTGGTACCCAAGATGTTGTCCTGATTCCAATGCGTGAAGCCTTTTCTGGAATTCAGAAAGTATCTTCTTGGTACTCTCATCATATCTTTGGATATCTTGTTGCACATTTCCAATCTTGGAATCAATAGCCTTGAAGGCATTGTTTTGTGCCAACAGAGTCTCTAATTGCTAGTTTAAAACAGCTTCAGCAGCAGGGGTTTTCTTCTGTCTCCCATGTTCGTCCACATCAGTGGGGGTAGGAATTTTGGGAACATGGCGGTATCTGCCATGGGGATCAATAAACTCTTCTGTGGCAGGGAACGAGAGTTTAGAACTTTCCTTAACAAGAGGGGGAAAGTCAGTGTCTTGGAACATGGCAATAGAAGAAGTGGGTGGTGCTTCTGTTGGGATTTCAAGCGGGTAAGAATGTTTCTTAGCCCATTTGAGAATTGGCTTGTACATTGGAGAGAGAGTTTGCTTTTTCTGAGGAGGAGAAGGTGGAGGTGATTTTGGTGAATCTGGTAAGACTTGGGATGTAGTAGTGGACTCTGGTGGTGGAGGTGGTGCATAAGAAACCATGAACTGGTATTTGTCACACTCACCAAGAGTATCAACGGAAGAATCTCCATCTAAGTATCTTTGGTACACCTTATCCTTTGGCCTTTTCCGTCGGGGTGGAGGTCTTGCAAGAGGGTCTACCTCGTCAGGGAAGTTTGTACTATAGGAACATTGGCAAAAAGGATTCCAAAAACAATGACCATAATTGTCTTTGTAGTAATGAACAGGATGCCCATTACTATTAAAGTGTCGAACATGCTTTTTTGGATCTGGTTCGGAAATGGATTCAGGAACACATGGTTCAATCATGAAGAGGGTTTGGAAGATAGAAGGACTTTCTTCCTTTTTTTCGCCAAATTTGATGGAAACAGTTCCATCTATTTTCCTTACAAACTCTGAGTCCGTAGACTGGAAAGGCTTGTTATGCTGGTGTAGCTTTTCATAGTTGGTGATCCATGTTTCTGGCAGGAGCTTGGCCAACGTATCCTTCGAAATCTGTCTAGGAACATGGATGCATGACGCCTGGTCATTCTGCATGGAGATGAATAACGCATCTTCATTACCATTATTGAAGTTCAAGTCGAGGGCATGGTTCTGCACTCGATAAACCATCTGGTAATGTAGAGTTGCAGCTATAGAGTCAGCAGTCTGAGGGGCTCCAGTGAGCTGGACTTGGACTTTCAGAAAAGAGAATAGCTGGGGGTCTGATAGAGCGATATTGAAGTTTGGATACAAAGTCACAAAAACTGTTCCAGCATTTAAAGTAGTTTGAATAGTACCGATGCAGGCATGCTGGTATTGTAAAAACCTAGTATCCAGTAAGGCAATTCTTGCCACAACTGGCAAACCTTTATGACCATGGAAGGTAAGAGCAAGACGAACGGCTCCATAATGGACATGAGAATATCCCTGTTGGACCCATTGTCTGGGAAATTCTGCAGGGATCTGGAGAGTGACAAAGTACTCTTTCTCAGTAGCAGGAATGGGATGTTGGTCAAATTTGGAGGACTGAACGTACTCCTTTACTTGTTTTGGGGTTTGATGAATAAGTTGATGGATGGAGCGGATAGGTGAAAATGATGAGTTTGGCTTAGCAAAGGCAGAATAAGGGTTCATGAGAGGAAGTTGGGTTTCAGAAATCTTAGTTTCATCACTAAGAGAGACTTCATAAAGATAATCTATCTTAGAAGCATTGGAAACACGAAATTCTGGAGGGGTCGAAGATGAGGAAGAAGCAACAAGAGAAACTGGTGCTTCAAGGATTTCTGGTTGTGTAGACTCAGGTTGTGTGGTCATGATGTGAAATGATCTTCTCAGCACTAGTATCACCTATCAAGCGCATGGAATGGGTAACATTAAAAACGAAACCATGGCTCTAATACCATGACAATGAATACATCATTGTCATTAATTAAATAATAATAATGAAAGTATAACTGAAATCCCTAATATGTAACTATTACATAGTAACTTTAGGGCATACATCCAACAATTAGTGTCCTAGAAATATTCGGAAGCTAAAAGATATCCATTCGTAAATCATTATAGGTTTTGATATTTAAAAAAGAAGGAAGTCATTGGTCCATATAATAAACTACAACTTTACACTTCACACAATTTTGATACTTATTTTATCTAGATCAGAAGGAACATAAAATCGGAGATAGCAAAAGAGTTTCATCAAGGGACGAGTATCTCTTCTGAAGGCATCAAATAATAGTCACAAAGACTATAGGACTGAAAAACGCCAGTAGCAAAGTTAATCCTGAAAAGTACGTAACATGGGGTTGTCTAGATCAAATTTGACCCGAATTGATACATTGATGTTACTCCTCTACAGACCATGCTGAGGAAAAAAAAAAAGAGAAAGTGATAAGGCAACATGCATAAGACGCTAATGGTGATAGTGACATTGCCAGCTACCATGACATTCCAAGCCAGCATTACCCCACCTGGTGGCCTTTGGGAAAGAGATTTTATGAGTGATGAAACGACTGCAGCACATACTGCGAGTGAATCTGTAATGACAGATAAGTTCCCGAATGCGTGCAAGAATTTCTTAACATATAACAGCTTCATTGCATCACTTAGTATCATTGTGCTTTTCATAAGTGGTCTTCCTCTAAAGCGGCATTGGATCACCACGAGGATTGTAATGCAGATTATTTGGGTTGCGATAAGCTTCACAACGGCAACTTATGCCATCTCTGTATTTGTCTTCACACCAGCAAGCAAACTGAAAACTTTAATTGGTGCAATTGGACTTGTGGTGCTAGCATGGGTTGGGTTGATGGCTCTTCTTTTTTTGTGTCGCTTCGTTTAATCCTGAAATTGGTATGCAAGGTTCTGGAATTCGTCCGCAAAGCCTCGACAGAACGCAGGCCGGAGGATCATACGGTTAAGTGGCTGTATATAGCTGCAAATGCGTTTGTTACAGAAGAAGCACCCTGGGACCTAAGGCCATAAAAGAGGAGATGCTATATAGTGCATGCGTCGTTCAGTGTGCCGATTAGACAGCTACGATGCATTAAAGTATGGTATATGCTTGTGAAAACAATAAATATTTTAATTGTGTTGAATTTATGGAAAAGATGGGAGTTTAGATGTATAACGGATAGCTGTTTTATTTGATTTGATTTGTGGCAGTTTAAAAAAAAATCGACATTGGATTTAAAGTCCAGAAATTTCAGCCATGGGATCAATTTTATTTAGTTTAACCTAAACACCTTAAAGTGGTAATAAGGAAGCTTTTTTTTGGTGACCGTGGTAATAAGGAAGTTTGTTCTAGTGGAATTGCAAATTTTACGATTAATTACGGAAAATCACAATAATCAAAAGGATTATTACTTATGGACAGGATCCATTGATTACGAATTTGAATGATTATCTATGTAGATTTACTAAGAATAGGAAAATAGAAAATAAACTTTAGGTTGCTTAGATTTCTCAATAAAAATTATGATCATTATGATCTTTTGAGCATATGATAACTTGAGGCAATTTACTATCTATAAAAACCATCTACACGGACTTGCGACGGATTTACAATTATCAATGTCGATAATTGATTATAAGTTGTGCCTCTTATGACAATTTCAAGTATCTTATTGTCCCAATAGTTTATTGCCATGTGATAAGAATTTTTTTTTCAAACTGTATTAGCTCAATTACCACACAAAAGGGAAAGTACTAATTGGACATGGGATTGAGATCGTGATGATTTCGGGCAAATTACAAGTCTTGGAGGGATAATTATTAAAGACAGGGGAACTACAAGTTATGACTAGTTGAGGAAAATTACCCCTAGAATGATTATTTAGTAATTCCGTCGTTGAGTTATGAAATATGAAAGGAAGTTATTGCTAATCTTTGGAATAATACAAAATAGTCAACTACCAATTTTGACTAATTGAAGAAAATTATGATAATGCTAGATAATTATTAGTGACGACATCCCGATACTATCTTGCTATTCATAAATTATCTTTCCCTTCTCCAATTTATGATCATTTATTTTTGCTAATCATACCTTCAAATGTTAATTGGTTTTTGAACAGAAATGGGCAATCAAATTTATAGCAAGACTGTTGATCGCTCATTGCACTTTTTTTTTTTTTATGCTGGCTCTAAATCATTTCCAACTATTTTGGTAGGAAGACTAATTGGGAATGCACTTATGACACTATTGCTCATTTCATGCATCTTCCTAACACAATTCATTAAGTTGAATAATCCCTCCAAAAGAATTAGGTACTGTGCAGGCTCAAATAAGACTATAATAGAAGTCTTTGAAGTTGACATGCTGCTTTTAGGGAATTGGGGATACAGCTGGGAACCATTTTGTGGTGACACTATTTGCATTTAGTCTATGTAGGTCAAGGTCACGGGTTCACACTGTCCACATTCGAAAAGAAAGGAAAAGCATGATGATATATCTCTAATTGCTCAACGAAAGTACCATAGAAAATTATAGTCATTGATCTTAGCTAAAGATGTCTAACATTGTGCGAAGGCCTCTTGGACTATGACACTACACCTATCTATAAAGAGTCTAATATCAATATGTATTTCTTGAAAAAACTTCAATTATGATATAGTAGATTCATATGTTGAAAATTTTGCGACTATTTTGGTAGGAAGACTAATCGTAAATGCACTCAAGCATCTTCCTAACACAATCCATAAAGTTGAATAATCCCCTAAAGAATCGGGTAATGCGCGGGCCCAAATAAGACTATAATAGAAGTCTTTGAAGTTGACATGTCGCTTTTAGGGAATCGAGGGATACATTTGGGAACCATTTTGTGGTGACACTGTTTGCTTTTGGTCTATGTAGGTCAAGGTCATGCATTCACACATGTCCATATTCGAAAGAAAAGGAGTGGAATGATGTTGATATATCTCTAATTGCTCAGCAAAAGTACCATAGAGAATTATGGCCATTGATCTTAGCTAATCATGTCTAACATCGGTAAAGGCCTCGGTGACTATGGCACTATATCTATCGATTAAGAGTCTAGTATCAATATCAATATATAATTCTTCAAAAAACTTCAATTATGATATAGTAGATTCATATGCTCAAAACTTTGCGGCTCTTTTGGTTGGACAACTAATCATAAATGCACTCTAAGCATCTTCCTAACACAATCCATAAAGTTGAATAATCCTCCTGAAGAGTTAGGTAATATGTAGGCCCAAATAAGACTATAGCAGAAGCTTCTGAAGTTGACATGTAGCGTTTAGGGAATTGGGGGATACATCCATGGACCATTTGGTGGCGACTAGAGGTGGCAAATGGGTGGGTCGGGTCGAAAATGGGTCAACCCATATTTGACCCATTTAACCCGTTTTGACCCATATTCTTATAGTGTAAATCAAGTGACCTATACCTGATCTGACCCGTACTCGACCCGTATTGCTAAAACCTATTAATATTCTAGGAAAACTCACTTCTACAATATGCTAATTGGATTAAAACTTCAAATTAAAAAAAAAAACCTATAAATTGAAATATTTATAAAAAAATTAAACTATGCACACGCTTCTCTTATTTGAAGTGAACAAACCATTGAATAACTAAAAACAATAACATAACTTTTTTTTAACTAAACTTAAAAAAGCTCAATTTTTATGATTTTTTAATAAAAAAGTATTGTTAAAACATTTTTATGCAATACAATTTTTTTAACAACTTTTATGCAATACACATTTAATGCAAAATTTTTATAATTCTTTTTAAAATATTTTTTAAAAAAATCGAATTTGTAATTTTTTTAAATGTCATTTTTAATCATTTTTATTTTTTAAAATATAATTTTTAATTTTTAATAATTATATTTTCCTTTTCTCTTTTATTTTTTCTTCTTCTTGACCGGTCGCCGGCCACGACGACGGCCGGCAACTGGCTACTAGCGAGATCGAGCTCATTGGCATCGAGCGAGGCTCAATCTCGCCGATCCGGCAAGGCCAAGGCCTCGCCCGACACCGATGAGCTCAAGCCTCACCAATCGTTGGTGAGACTCAAGCTCGCCGGCATCGGGGGCTCGATCTCGCCGATCTGGCAAGGTCGAGGCCCCGCCTGATGCCAGCGAGCTTGAGTCTCGCCAGATTCGGCAAGGCTCGAGCCTCGCTAGTCGTTGGCAAGGCCAAGTCTCGCCAGATCCAGTGAGGCTTAGCTTCGCTTGATGCCGGCGAGCTCGAGTCTCGCCAAATCCAGCTAGACTCGAGCCTCGCCAATCGTCGGTGAGGCCGAGCCTCACCGGATCTAGCAAGACTTGAGCTTGCCGGCATTGGGTGGGGCCTTGGCCTCGCTAGATCGGCGAGATCAAGCTCCGCCCGATGCCGGTGAGCTCAAGTCTTGCCAGATCCGGTGAGGCTCAAGCCTCACCAATTGTCGGCGAGACTGAGCCTCGCCTAGCCTATCACCGACCGGCGGCGGCTATCGCCACGCCGACCGCCGGCTAAGGAAGGAAGAAAAAGAAAGAAAAAAGAAAAGAAAAAATTGAAATATGAAAAAAAAATTATAATTTGATTTTTTATATATTAAAAAACATTTTTATAATGTTAAAAAAAAGCCATGGGTTTAAAGTGGGTTTCTTAATAACCCATTTAGACCCATTTTTATTTGTGTTTTACTTTCTCAGACTCATTTATGACCCATATTTAACTTTCAATTGACCCACTTATGACCCACATTTAACTTTCACTTGACCCATTTATGACCCACATTTAATTTTGACTTGACCCATTTAACTAAAAATGGGTCATAATATGGGTTTATGACCCATTTTGCCAGCTCTAGTGGCGACACTACTTGCATTTGTTCTATGTAGGTTAATGTCACACGTTCATACGTGTCCATTTGTGAAAGAAAAAGGAAAGGAATGATGTTGACATATCTTTGATCGCTTGGCGAAAGTACCGTATAAAATCATGATAATCAATCTTAGCCAATCATGTCTAACATTGTGAGAAGGCCTCAGGGACTATGACATTATGTTTATCCATTAAGAGTCTAATATCAGCACATAATTCTTCAAAAATCTTCGATTCTGATATAGGAGATTCTTATGCTCAACATTCTTACTGCTCAAATCGGCCAATCTAAAGTTTTAACACACGTGCGCAAACATGCAAAAAGACATACGTGGGGCAAAAGCCGTATATGTGAATTAATCCACCGAACATATGAAGGAATAGCCTCTGTTTATATATAGATTCTATCCTCACACGAACTTGAAGAATCTTTCCCTTACCTCACATCCCTAGGACCTTTGGATGAACCAGCCAAGGGTGATGCATGAGATAGCTAGTATAAGCACCTAGAGGGGGGTGAATAGGTTCACAAACAATTTATTGAGATACGGAAGCGATTCTAGGCAACCGATAGAAAGAAGTTCACAAAATGAAGTATGATGAAGGTAAAGAGAGTAAAGAAGAGAAAATTGAACACAAGGTTTATAGTGGTTCGGCTTATTCCAAGCCTACGTCCACTCTTCCGCACTGACAGCCCACCGGCTGGATTTCACTATGAACAAAAGAGAAGTTATAGCACAGCTTTTCCTTGATTCCACAGTGTAGATGTTCTATCACACCTCCTCAAGGTTTCTCACAAATATAGACTCTCTTTTGTATACAAGGTTTCGCTCAAAGGAATTGTCTAAACAACAAGGAGCTTCAGACTTTGGAATTCTTCTATCGCGCACACCTCGAACAACTTAGAACGTCTTCCTTATATACTACTTTATGCCATCATACCTGTTGGCACTTACCAAAGGAATTCCTCCAATCTACCCGTTGGACGGAATCAATTAGGAAGATTATTCGAGCTATTAAAAGAACGTGTCGATAGCCCATCAATCATGTTCGCCCATACAATTAGGATCTCGGTTTCCATAAGTAGAACCTTCCAAGAATATTTAGGCAATCATCGATTCCTTTATCTTCGAGTCAATCTCGATCAATCAAAGGATTCCGTTGTGTCTTTTCCAGCTAAGAGATCTTCTCCGGTTGATAAGGTCATATCCTTAATGAAACATTCAGTTCTGGATAACCTTTCTTCAACGGATTAGAGACTGTCAATGAGGATAGACTTTGAGTCTTGAGTCTGGCTGTCCGGAGGTCTTCAGACTTTAAATAGCAGAGTCTGCAAGCCTTCAGACTAGACTGATGGAAACGTTTTGTCAGCTTCAAAACACTTCAAGAAGATTTCTCCAACAATGCCAAATGCAGATGATTGACTCTTGGCAATATCATGTAACTGTAATGAGTAACTCGGGGTTGCCCACTTCACGCCAAAAACGTTTCTAAAAGAGAATGGCTTTTCTCATATTTCCATCTTGTCTAAAACTTATTTAAGAAACCTTTCTAAAGAGAAAGTTTCTTTTCTCGTATTTCCATCATGTCTAAAACTTTTTTAAATGATTGATTCTTGGCAATATCATGTAACTGTAATGAGTAACTCAGTGTTGCCCACTTCATGCCAAAAACGTTTCTAAAAGAGAATTGATTTTCTCAGATTTCTATCTTGTTTAAAACTTTTTTAAGAAACTTTTCTAAAGAGAAAGTTGCTTTTCTCATATTTCCATCATGTCTAAAACTTTTTTAAATGATTGATTCTTGGCAATATCATGTAGCTGTAATGAGTAACTAAGGGTTGCCCACTTCACGCCAAAAACGTTTCTAAAAGAGAATCGCTTTTCTCAGATTTCCATCTTGTCTAAAACTTTTTTAAGGAACTTTTCTAAAGAGAAAGTTGCTTTTCTCGCATTTCCATCATGCCTAAAACTTTTTTAAATGAGGGAGTTGCATTTCTCAGATCTCTATGGGGAAGGCTTATTGTAGCAGTTGAGAAAAATGTCTGGTCATGGTTTAGGGGAAGAACATCGTCACAATGAAGCATTGAGAGAGAAGCGACAATCAAAAGGAGAATGGGAGCTTCCTTAGGGCAATCTACAGCAGGGACTTCCAAACAAATTAAATTTCGATTTGCCAAAACACACATTTGAAGAAGAGATTGCGGGTTTCTTCTTGATTCCCTTCAGAAATAATTGCAGGTAGATTCCAAGTGTCTATAACCCATTTATGATGCCAAGTTTGAATAGGTATATAGTGAGATATCCTTAAATTAAATCACTCCATTTATTGTTTGTTTTGCTGGTCCCACTCCAAATTTCGCTTGCGTGCACATTCTTCCCAAAATTGCTTTTTCTCGGTTCAATGCATAGTTCGATTCATTTTCGCCTTCTTTGCCATCCTAAAAACCTACCACAAGCCGCTCATTATCCGAGCCCTTTGTTCTGGTGACTACTTCCCACCCTCATCAGACAAAGTCATTATGGGCCCACCAACTTCCATGTGGTTTGTCCCCAAACCATATACTTGTTGGAGAGAGTTCAACTTAGCTACGATGTATTAGAGTATGGTATATGCTTGTGAAAACAACAAATGTTGTAATTGTGTTGAATTTATGGAAAGGATGGGAGTTTTTTTTTTTTTTTGTCAGATAAGATGGGAGTTTAGATGTATAATGGATGGCTGTTTTATTTGACTTGATTTGTGGCAATTTAAAAAAAGAATGACTTATTGGATTTAAAGTCCAAAAATTTCAGCCATGGGATCAATTTTATTTAGTGTAGCCTAAACACATTAAAGAGGTAATATATTGATAATTAAGGAAGTTTGTTCCAATGGAATTGCAAATTTTACGATTAATTACGGAAAATCACGATGGTCGAAAGGATTATTACTTATGCACAGGATCCATTGATTACAAATTTGAAGGATTATCTATGTAGATTTACTAAGAATAGGAAAATAGAATGTAAATTTTAGTTGCTTAGATTTCTCAATAAAATTTATGATCATTTTGATCTTTTGAGCTTACAATAACTTGAGGTAATTTACTATCTATAAAAATGACTTGCGGACCCCTGGAGTGCCATAACTTGGCAGAAAATGACACTTAAGTGCCATAACTTATGAAAGGTACACTTAAGTGCCAAAATCGGAGCAAAATGAATCACTTGAGTGCCAATCCGGTTAAAATCCGGCCAAATTGCATATGTGGTATTTTACCGGCGAACGAGCCCAAAACGACGTTGTTTTGCACGTTGACATGGTAAAGAAATAATATAAAAATTAATTAAATTAAATTTAGTATTAAATTTAGTTAAGATATTAATAAATAATAGTTTTAAAGTTAAATTTATTTAAAATATTAAAAAATAATAATTTAAAAAAAAAGGAGGGGCGATGGCTAAGGGCTAAGCCCTGAGCCACCGCCACTACCTCCCCACCATCGCTGAGAAAGGTTGGCTACGAAGGGGGGAGGCCAGGGGCCGGCAATCCTGGCCAACCAGTGGCGAGGGTTGCAGCCCTAACCACTCACCACAGATCTGGGCGAGGGTCATGGCCCTTGCTCAGATCTGGGGAGGGCCGCCAACCCTCACCAAATCTAGGCGAGGGCTACAACCCTCGCCGCCAGTCGGTCGGGGTCGTCGGCCCCTAGCCAGGAGCCAGCGACCCCAGCCAACCCTCCCCCCTCCGTTGCCGGCCCTTCCCGGCGACGGTGGGGAAACAGGCGGCGGTGGCCGAGGGCCTCGGCCATCGGCCCTATCCTTTTTTTAAAAAAAAAAAATTATTTTTAATTTTTTTAATTTTTTAAATATTTTAACTAAATTTAATTTTTAAATTATTATTTTTTAATATTTCAACTAAATTTAATTTAATTAATTTTTGTATTATTTTTACCACGTCGGCTCAAAAACGACGTCGTTTTTGCATTATTTGGCTATATCAGCGTGCAAAATGGCGTTGTTTCGGGCTCGCTTCGCCGGAAAAATGCCACGTTAGCCTTTTGGCTGGACTTTGGCCGAAGTAGCACTTAAGTGATCCATTTTTCTTCGAATGTGACACTTAAGTGTATCTTTCGTAAGTTATGGCAGTTAAGTGTCTCTTTGTGCCAAGTTATGGCACTTAAAGCATTCTTTTGCCCTATAAAAACCATCTACACGGACTTGCGATTGATTTACGATCAATGTCAATAATTGATTATAAGTTGTGCCTCTTATGACAATTTCAAGTATCTTATTATCCCAATAGTTTATTGCCATGTGATATGGAATTTTTGTATCAAACTGTATTAGCTCAATTACCACACAAAATGGAAAGTACTAATTGGACATGGGATTGAGATCGTGATGATTTCGGGCAAATTACAATTGCTGGAGGGATAATTATTAAGGATAGGAACTACAAGTTATGACTAGTTGAGGAAAATTACCCTAGAATGATTATTTAGATTCCATCGTCGAGTTATGAAATATGAAAGGAAGTTATTGCTAATACTGGAATAATACAAAACAGTCAACTACCAATTTTGACTAATTGAAGAAGATTATGATAATGCTAGATAATTATTAGTGACGACATCCCAATATTATCTTGCTATTCATAAATTATCTTTCCATTCTCCAATTTATGATAATTTCTTTTTGCTGATCATACCTTCAAATGTTAAATGATTTTTGAACAGAAATGGGCAACCAAATTTCTAGCAAGAATGCTGATCGCTCATTAAGCTTTATTTTTTTGCTAGCTCTAAATCATTTCCAATTATTTTGGTAGGAAGACTAATTGGGAATGCACTTATCTCAAGCATCTTCCTAACACAATTCATTAAGTTGAATAATCTTTCCAGAAGAATTAGGTAATGTGCAAGCTCAAGACTATAACAGAAGTCTATGAAGCTGACATGCTGCTTTTAGGGAATTGGAGGACACAGTTGGGGACCATGTTGTGGTGACACTGCTTGCATTTAGTCTATGTTGCTCAAGCCATGCGTTCACACTATCCATAATTGAAAAGAAAGGAAAAGCATGATGTTGATATATCTCTAATTGCTCAACGAAAGTACCATAGAAAATTATGGTCATTGATCTTAGCTAATCATGTCTAACATTGCATGAAGGCCTCTGGGACTATGACACTACACCTATATATTACAAGTATAATATCAATACGTATTTCTTCAAAAAAATTTGATATAGTAGATTCATATGCTCAAAACTTTGCAACTATTTTGGTGGAAAGACTAGTCGTAAATGCACTCAAGCATCTTCCTAACACAATCCATAAAGTTGCATAATCCTCCTGAAGAATCAGGGAATGCACGGGCTCAAATAAGACTATAATAGAAGTCTTTGAAGTTGACATGCTGCTTTTTAGGGAATTGAAGGATACGGTTGGGAACCATTTTGTGGTGACACCATTTGCATTTGGTCTATTTAGGTCAAGGTCACGCATTCACTTATGTCCATATACAAAAGAAAAGGAGAGAAATGATGTTGATATATCTCTAATTGTTCAGCAAAAGTACCATGGAGAATTATGGCCATTGATCTTAGCTAATCATGTCTAATATTGATTAAAGGCCTCGGTGACTATGACACTACATCTATCTATTAAGAGTCTAGTATCAATGCATAATTCTTCAAAAAACTTCAATTATGATATAGTAGATTCATATGCTCAAAACTTTGCAACTCTTTTGGTAGGAAGACTAATTGTAAATGCACTCTAAGCATCTTCCTAACACAATCCATAAAGTTAAATAATCCTCATGAAGAATTAGGTAATGTGCAGGTGCAAATAAGACTATAGTAGAAGCTTTTGAAGTTGACATGCAGCGTTTAGGGAATTGGGGGATAAAACCATGGACCATTTGGTGGTGACACTACTTGCATTAGGTCTATGCAGGTCAAGGTCACGCGTTCATACATGTCCAAATGTGAAAGAAAAAGGAAAGGAATGATGTTATATATCTTTGATTGCTCGGCGAAAGTACCGTAGAAAATCATGGTCACCGATCTTAGCCAATCATGTCTAACATTGTGAGAAGGCCTCAGGGACCATGACACTATGTTTATCCATTAAGGCCCCGCATGGAAACATTTCTGTTCCTTTTCAGTTCCCGGTAACAAAAATAAAAAAAAGTGTTTCTGTTCCGATGAATGGTTTTTGAACAAAAGAACGTGTTTGGTAACGTTTGTTCCGGGAATAAAAAATGAATAGAAACACTTTTGGTAAATTTTATTCTTTTTTGTTTCTTTTAATTTTTAATATTTTTATTTTATTTTTCATTTTTTCTTTTCTTTTTTATTTTTTATTTTTTCTTCTTTTGGCCGGTCCCGGCCTCGGGCGGCCGGCCGGCGGGCCGGCGAGCCTCGCCCAACCACGGCAAGGCTCGTCGGCCCCCGGCGAGGCCGAGCCTCGCCATGGTTGGGCAAGGCTCGGCCTTGCCTTGGCTGGCGAGCTCGGCCTTGCCCCCGATCCGGCAAGGCCCCGGCGACACTTGGCCTCGCCGGATCCGGGCGAGCTCGAGCTCGCCCAGCCATGGCGAGGCCGAGCTCGCCCAGCCAAGCGAGGCTCGGCCTCGTCGGGGCCGGCACGCTCCGCGGAGGTCGCCGACCTCGACGGTGTCGCCGGCCAAAGGAAAAAGAAGAAAAAAGAAGAAGAAAGAGGAGAGAGAAGATGGAAGTGTTTCTTCAAAATTGTTTCGGAATAAGAAGTAACTTTTTTGTGTTTCTTTTTTTACTCCAATTTTATTCCGGAACAAAAAAAAAAAAAAACGCAACCAAACGCGTTTGTTTTTTTTTGTTCTGGGAACAGAAAAACAAAAAAATATGTTCTAGGAACAGAAATGAGAAGTGTTACCATGCAGGGCCTAAGAGTCTAATATCAGCACATAATTCTTCAAAAATCTTCAATTCTGATATAGGAGATTCTTATGCTCAACATTCTTGCCGCTCAAATCGGCCAATCTAAAGTTTTAACACACTTGCGCAAACATGCAAGAAGACATACAAGAGGCAAAAGCCGTCTCTGTGAATTAATCCACTGAACATATGGAGGAATAGCCTCTGTTTATACATGGATTGTATCCTCACACGAACTTGAAGAATCGTTCCCTTACCTCACATCCCTAGGACCTTTGGATGAACCAGCCAAGGGTGATGCAGAATGCAGATGATTGATTCTTGGTAATATCATGTAACTGTAATGAGTAACTCGGGGTTGCCAACTTCACGCCAAAAACGTTTCTAAAAGAGAATGTCGCTTTTCTCAGATTTCCATCTTGTCTAAAACTTTTTTAGGAAACTTTTCTAAAGAGAAAGTTGCTTTTCTCGTATTTCCATCATGTCTAAAACTTTTTTAAATGAGGGAGTTGCATTTCTCAGATTTCCATGGGGAAGGCTATAATTTCACTGTAGCAGTTGAGAAAAATGTCTGGTCATGGTTTAGGGGAAGAACATCGTCACAATGAAGCATTGAGAGAGAAGCGACAATCAAAAGGAGAATGGGAGCTTCCTTAGGGCAATCTACGGCAGGGACTTTCAAACAAATTAAATTTCGATTTGCCAAAACACACATTTGAAGAAGAGATTGCGGGTTTCTTCTTGATTCCCTTAAGAAATAGTTGCAGGTAGATTCCAAGTGTCTATAACCTATCTATGATGCCAAGTTTGAGTAGGTTTATAGTGAGACATCCTTAAATTAAATCACTCCTGTTATTGTTTTTTTTGCTCGTCCCACTCCAAATTTCGCACGCATGCACATATTTCCCAAAATTGCTTTTACTCGGTTCAATGCATAGTTTGATTCATTTTCGCCCCCCTGCCATCCTAAAAACCTACCACAAGCCACTCATTATCCGAGCCCTTTGTTCTGGCAACTACTCCCCACCTCATCAGATGGAGTCATTATGGGCCCACCAACTTCTGTGTGGTTTTTCCCCGAACCACACGCCTGTTGGAGAGAGTTCCACCCTGATACCATATTATAATATCCTTGAATTAACTCACTCGAAGTATTATCTTTTTTTTAGCCCGTACCATAGTGAATCCCACAGATTGTCCTTTAACGTACAGACATTTACTTTTTCAAGAAGTCACACATCCTAGTAGCATTCTAACTTGAACATGTTTAACTTTGGAGTTCCAAATTAAAACTTGCCATCCAATTTTAACATATATATCCCATAATCTCTTTGCTCCTATTTAATGCACAATTCAGCTCATATTTGCCCTCTTCACCATCTTAGAAATTTGCCAAGAGTCGCTCCTTGTTCAAAATCTCTGACTTAGCGACCACTCTCCGCCCTCATTGGACTGAATCGTTACATATAGAGTCATGAGTGACATTTGTCCAAGCGTTTGTGTACACAATCATCCTGGGCTTCTTCATTTAAATAAGAAAACCTTTCTTGTGGTGGTAGGGGTATATATTCTCCGTGATTTATTTCCCTGCCTTGTACCATTGAGGACTTTCGTGACTGATCAAATCAATCAGGAACTTATGGTCCTTCAATCTTTGAAATTTTTAATGGAAGAAAGAGAAGAGTAACTCTCTTTGGCGGCATTTTGGAGGTATAGCAATGCTGATGCCTCCACGTTGAGCTTAAACTATTTGCAAGCTTGAAATCACTTGGGATTACTATAGTGAGAAAGCCAACTTCTAACGTGCTAATGATACTATTGCTCATTTGTTTCTATTTTCCTAACACACCCATATAGTAGAATAATTTCTATGAAAGTTCCTAGGTGACGATTCATTCCAATTGATCGAGCATAAGCGCAAAAGTTATTTCTGATAAATCGATGAAATTCATGTCTTTTCAAAGTAATTCATGTTTACGACAATTTGCACGAATAGAATGTGGCTGCTTTACATCATCAAAAGCACGTCATGGCTCCAGTGGGACATCTAAGTCTGCGAACTTGACCTATATAGGACAAAGTATAGATGAGCCTCGGCAAAAAATGGCCGACAGGCGAATCCCCACATCGAGGGCAGACAGTGCGGAGGAGCAGAGGAGCAGAGCAGAGCGACATGACCGGGGCAGGTGGCCGACATGACAGGAGCAGCTGGCTGGACGTCCGGCAGCAGCGGGCCCCACGTGGTCCCGCGTACGGCATTTTATAGAGCCATACGTATCCTAAATTAGGGATGTTCAATAAGAACCGCCCAAACCGAGAACCGGATGGATCGAACCAAATCGGCCGATTTTGGGCAATTCCCACGGTCAGCAATCCGATTCCCGATTCCAAGGAGGAAACCGGACTGATCGGACCGAGTCAATTTTTTTTATATATAATTTATATACATATATATAATATATGACTATTATATATAAAACTTATTGCAATTGGAATTGCAATTGAGGTAACAACCTCTTGTATAGCCAAGAGACCATCAAAACTTTTCTTGTTATTCTTTATTTATAGATAAAACTTACTTGTTAGTTTCATTTTCTACTAGATGTGGGAGAAGGCTCCAAGAGTTTCTCATGTTCACACTCTCTCTCTTGCTCCGCTCACTAATAAAAGACAAGACACTTCAAGCCTTCAAGAGTCTCACATCGACTAAACATTCAAAGCATAAAAGAGTGATTGTCTATAAAACCTAAGTCAAACATAACATTTAGCCTTATTGTTCATGGCTTTTATGCTTATTAAACACACGTGCGATTAATATTCATGCAGGTGAAGTTTGAATATTTTGCATTTGGAAACATGTGATTATTTTTATTAGATCGCCTGAGAATCGAACCGAATTGGATTGATTGGTCCGAAGCATGGTCATTATTTATTGAAAAAAATGCCGATTTCGTTGGACCGAACCGGAACCGATGGTCCGGTCCAGTTCCCGGTCCTAAGACCAAATGGTTTGGTCCACGGTTCCCAATTTTGGGAACCGGGAACCGATCACCCCTACACTGAATCTTTCAATGGGACAATGATCCTATTGCTCATCTGTAATTATCATCCAAACACACCCGTATGGTAGAATAATTTGTCTAGAAGTGCCTAGGTTACAACTCATTCCGATTGAGTGAGCGTTAGTGCAAAAATTATTTCTCAGGTATGGATGAAATTCATGTCCTAACAAAATATACATGTTTGTGCAAATGAAGTGATTCCACAATAATTTGCATGGATAGAGTGTGGCTGCTTTACATGATCCAAGGATGTCATGGCTCAATCGGGACATGTTACATGTGCAAACTTGAGCTATACAGGACCAAATGGGGACGAGACTCGCCAGAAAATGACCAATAGGGGAATCCTTATCCACAATAAAGCTCCAAGAGTAAACCTTATCTGACGTACTAAGACATATGCAAGACTTGAGTCACATACTTGCAGTCAAGAGATATCTACCGTTCGTTTTTCGGTCTTCGTCAAAGACTATTGAGATGGTTGACTTGGTTGCGACAATATTATTAAAGTCTTCCAATGGAGGAGGCAGTATTTTGAAATCCTCTTTTTGAAGATCCAAACATGGAGTCTGAGCTCTATGAAGCCGCTGTCAAAGGAAATGTGCCGTCTTTGCTTGAGTTGCTAAAAAAGGATAAACTGCTTCTTGACAGAGTCATGATTGGGAATCACACCGAGACTCCTCTGCACATTGCAGCCATGCTTGGACACTTGGATTTCGTGAAAGAGATCCTAGCTCAGAAGGCCGAGATGGCAAGTGTGCAAGATTCTCAGGGTTCGACGCCTCTTCATCTCGCCGCAGCAAAAGGGTACCTTAACATAGTGGAAAGCTTGGTAAGAGCCTATCCTGATATATGTTTCTTCCGTGACAAATACAAAAGAAATCCTCTTCATGTTGCAGCCATGAAAGGGCACGTGAATGTGTTGGAAAACTTGGTTGGAGCAAGACCTGATGCCGCCCATAGTGTCATTGAACATGGCCAAACGATCCTGCATTTATGCGTGAAGCATAACAGACTAGAAGCTTTAAAGCTTTTGATAGATATCTTGGGCAATGAACAGTTCATCAATTCGAGGGATGAAGATGGCAACACAATTTTGCATTTGGCTATTGCAGATAGACAAGCTGAGGTACGTTCATACAATCAACTCTCTGTACTAGTCAAATTCAGTGAGCTTATCAACAAAAGAGGTGGTTCTAGGATGAGAAAATAATTCAAATAGCCCTTAAACTTTGGTTCAATATGCAACGTCATTTTTGGATTTTTAGTTTATCCCACGTGGTCCTTAAACAATTCATAAATACTTGATCTAGTTTCTAAATTTTTAATTTGTTTGATCTAGTCTCTTAGCTTTCCACACCAGAGTCAAATAAGCCATTCGATACTATTATAAGTTTTCACAATTGCACCATTGCCCAAATTTTAGAATATCTTTTATTTCAATCAATTTCCCAAATAAAAAAAATAGTTTCCTTTTATTATCTTTTTAGCTTTTTTTTTTTTTTTACAAATATAACTATAGTTCCATTTAAGTGTATTTAACTTATAATCTCTATAATGGAAAAATGTTAGAGTTATATTGGATACATAATCCTTTCAACTTTAAAATAAGTATTCTCATAAGAGTATTTAACAACAAAACTTGTATATTTATAGACTTTCTTGTACTTATATTAATCTAAACTCATTCCTAATTTTAGATAGATTAAAAATTCAAGGTTTTGTGTTTCATGTTTTCTCAATAAATTTAGTTAAATCTGTAAATTAGGAAATTAAATAATAGAAATATCAGCCCGATACAACTTTAATGAGATTTTACTTTTGTTACTATAGAGATCATAAGTTAAAACATGAGCCAATAGAACTATCGTTATATTTATAAATGTCAAAAAGGTGAAAAAGTAATAAAAAGATAGTCATTTTTTTGTTGATTTAGGAAAAAAATTGAAACAAGAGAATTTTCTAAAAATAAGAGAATTTTCAAACTTTAAGCGATATCTTAATTATGAAAACTTTTTACTTTGTTATGGGTAAATGAGAGACTAGATTAAACAACTTGAAAGTTTAGGGACTAAATTGAATATTTAAAAATAGTTCAAGGACCACATTGAATGATGAAAAGTATAAAGATGACATTGCACATTGAATTAAAATTAATGGACTATTTGTGTTATTTTCCCATCTATGATACCTAGGTGTCCTATCAATTTTTGGTAGCTAAGAACCATTTTTACATCGAAGGTTATGATGTTTGGAAAAAAAATTAACTGGTCGAGATAATTAACTACAACTTTATACTTTGCGCTATTTTCATGCTAATTTTATCTAGATTAGACGGAACATAAAACTAGAGGTAGCAGAAGAGATTCAATAAGGGATGGGTTTCCCTTGTGAAGGTGTCAAGTAATAGTCACCAACACTACGGGACTAAAAAAACACTGGTGCCAAAGTTGATCCTGAAAAGGATATAACACGGGCGTGCTTAGTTCAAACCTGATCCCAACTGCTACATTCTATTGTTACTTCTCTGCAGACTATAGTCTTCTTGATTAATAAAGGAGTGAACCCGAACATTATGAACTCCAGAGGTTTCACAGCAGTCAGCCTATTAGCACAAGGCGAAAGCGCAGGAAGAGCCTCAGAGATCAGGGATTATGTTCCTCAAATTTCAGAGAATCAAAACTCATCCGGAAAAACAGTCCACACCAATAACACGGTCATGACCTTCCATCCACCTATAGGAGAAAAGGAAGAAAGGAAAAGAAAGATAAAATGGCAAAACAACATGCATCAGACTCTATTGGTGGTAGCGACATTGCTAGCTACTGTGGCATACCAAGCCAGTCTTACCCCCATCTGATTTCGCCATAGCCAATGAGACTGGTGACTTGCATTTTGAACCTAATGGGAGATAACTACCGGGGGATAAGTGAATAGGTATATAAAATGTGGCGTCGGCTTTTTGCAATTGAAGATTGCACAATATTTAATCACCATATGTTAGAGGATTTGATTTGCAATTAAAATAAATAGAATTGCGACGCTGGTATGGTTTGGATTAATAGCTATTATTTGCCTGTGCCACGTTGTTCTCTTGACCGTGAAGTTAAAAATTCAATCTTATAGCAAAGTGCCCTGAGCCCAAAAGCCATGCAAGAGGAGATGCTATGCAGTATGTAATTAGGAAAGATGCATGATCTGCTAGTGGAAACAATGAATGTTTTATGCAATCCCTGTGAAAGACGGTTTATAGTGGTTACCTAGGCTTGAAGATTGCATTCAAAAGCCAATACGTAAGGGAAAGAGAGAATTGAACCACTTTATAGTGGTTATTCAAGCCTACGTCCACTCTTACTCGCATTGACAGCCAATTGGCTGGATTCCACTATGATCAAAGAGATGTTACGGTGTTGATCTTCCTTGATTTCTTGGTGTAGATGATCTACCACACTCGCTCAATGTGTCACCAAGTATGAACACTCTCTATGTATATAATTTAGCTCGAACTGTATCGACTAACAATCAAGGTTCTTTAGACTCTGGAATTTTTCTATCAATCACACACTTAAAACAACTAGAACGTCTTCCTTTTATACTCATTTATGCCATCATAGCCGTTGGCACTTACCAAAGGAATTCCTCCAATCTACCCGTTGGACGGAATCAATCAAGAAGATCATCCAAGCTATTTAAGGAATCTGGTGATAGCCCATCAATCATGTTCGCCCATACAATCAGGATCTTGGTTTCCAAGAATAGAACATTCCAAGAATATTTCGTCGACCATCGGATCTTCAATCGATCTTAGATAAGAATCAAAGAATCCGAAATGATTATCCAACCAAAGAATCTTTTCCAGAGGATAGGATCGAATCCTCAACCATATACTTCGGCTTTGGATTTCCTTCGTCACTGGATTAGAAAGACTGTCAGTGAGAATAGACTTAAGTCTTGAGTCTTGATTCTTAAGTCTTGAGTCTTGAGTCTTGAGTCTTGAGTCTTGAGTCTCGAGAATACAAAGTCTTCGGACTTTAAATTGTCGATCTCCGAACATCCGGACTTTTAGGCGATAAAAACGTTTTGTCGGCTTCAAAATATTCTTGGAAAGATTTCTCCAACAATCTCCCCCTTTTTGATGGTGACAAAACTTTCTTGTAGATTTGAACAACTTTGACCTGCAAAAACATTTCTCAAGCAATATGGCTAACTCATAAAGATTAATAAAACAACCGGACTCTGCATCCACGAGAAAATTGGTTAGTCTTTCATGAGTAACACCATATAACAACACTTGAAATAAATGCAACCAGTCAAGCAGTCAAGCATCAGAATCCACAACCAATTCAGTCAAATTCACACCCAAGTTCAAGTTCTCAAGTCATACTCAAAAATAAACATAACCACTAAAGTCAAAAGATATTGAGATATTGAAAAAGTTGTTGGTTCAAATTGGTTCTCCCCCTTTTTGTCAGCATTAAAAAGGGTGAGAAAGGAGTCATGTCTGCTTGGGAATGCGCACGATCTGGAAATCCCCAATGGACTGGACTACTCCTTCGAGCTTCTTCAGGTCTTCCCTCAGTTGAGCTACCTCTTCTCCCTTAGCATTGGCTTGAAGTTGCAGAGCGAGGTCTTTGAATTTATCCTCCAGAGAGACTGAAGATGCTTGACCAGCATTCTTCATGGCTTGGATTTCACGGTCCAGAGCATATATCTGGCCACGCATTTCCAGAAGAATATCCATGATACGACGAAAATCTGCAGAATTGTCCGTCTGTGTACTAGCATTGGCTTTCTCAGATGGTGTGTATGCAGACGATGGCGCTTCTGTTAAGTCTTGCAGATTTGGTTCTGACGTATCGTGACCTTCTTCAGGCAATTGTGAGACCTAAACTTCTTTTGGGTCTTCTGGAGATTGTCTTAGATCTTCACTGACAGCAGCATGAGGTGTAGACCTCTCTTGCTCGCCAACTCCCCCTGTCTCTAGGACATCGAAAGAGGAAGAGTGATGATCATGCTCTTGATTTCCCTTCTCTCCAGATTCATCAGCAGACTTTTCTTTTTCTCCTTCTTCTTCTTCTTCTTCAGCTTCTTTCTCCTTCTCTCTCTGTTCTTCTGCTTCTCTGCTCTGCTGAAGTTCTGTCGGTTGAGACACAGAGCGTCTGGTTCTTGTCAGTGCTTGGATAGTGGGATCTTCATCCTCTTCATCTTCATCTTCATCCTCCAGGATGAGAGTTCTTTTCTTCTTTTTTGATGGAGCACCAATGGCCTCTTTTCCTTTTCTCTTTGAGGGCGGAGACTTGGAGATTTCACTCGAATTTCTCCATTGCCTTGGAAAGTTCTTGCAGACGCATCTTCATTAACATCTTCAAACCTACCACCATCTTATCACACGGTCGAACACAAAATGTTTGTGGCGGTTCAATATTCATGTGTCTGAAGATCTTGGTCACCATACCGGGATAAGGCAATTGTCCTTTGTCTTTTGACATTGCTTTGTACATATGGAAGAGAATAGTGTGCGGGAGAAAAACTTCCGTCTGAGTTGATCGCGTACATCAACTTTGCTTCGAAAGAGACACGAAGTCTTTGACGTAGACTTTGGTGCAGAGACAGTTGATCACAATCTTATGAAGCACGATGTTGATGGCCTTCATCCTTGAGTAGGTAATTTTCTTCTCTGCGTCCATATCTTTGACAAGATCCAGAGTAGTACGAGCAGGTGAGACTTTGATTGGAAGATACCGTCCTTGTTCAACTCCAACTATGTCCGCCAACATATTCACATCTACCACGTAGACTCGATCTCGAACACTGAATGAAATTCTATTCGCATCCAAAAAGCTAAGATTTGAATAGAAATAAGCGGTGAGTTGAGCATACCCTTCCGTAGAGTCAGAGCAAAAAGTCTCAAGTTGAAGCAAATTCAACTTCTCTCTTAAGTTCATGTTGATGGCGTCCGGAAGTCAAAATCAACACTTCTAGGGTTTATCACCCCTCTTTTCAACAGCCTGAAATACACTTTTTCTTGATCCTTGGATTTAAACAAATCCATCCGATTTCCTTTCACCTTTGCTGCCACACCCATTCTAGGTTGAAATTCAAGGAACATTCTGTCATCATCATTCCCTTCAATCAGATTTTGTCCTGGCAAACGAGGGTCACTAGGAATGTTCGCAAGTGCCTCCTCTGCCCTTCCTTTAGGAGCAACTCCCAATTCCTCCATTTTCCGCAGAAAAAGATACTCATTCCCATAATTTTTGTCCTTAAGGAAGTCATCTATATATTTTAATGAAGAACCGGAGCTTTTCAACCCACGATAAAGCTTATAGATAAAGGAGGGTCTTTGGACTCTTACTGGGTCGGCTTCCTCGATTATCTCTTCTTCCATATGTTGACTTGCACTTTGTGGGGCAGGAGGTGTTGAATGACGTGGAGGAAAGCGAATCGGACTTTGTCGCTGACTTGATAAGTCTTCTTCCTCAGTAAGATCGAAGTGAGTCGGTCCCTTCTCCATTCTTTGTGGTCCCCTGCTTGCGATTCTTGATGATTTCTTCGAAGACAACATCTTTCTTTGTCTATTGGAAGATTCCTTCACTTGCTTTTCCCAAGAAAAAATGACCACTTTCTTGACGACGAATAAGAAGTAGAAACAGTATCGGGAGGAGAGTGCCTTTTAGGGTTTTGAAGATTGGGCGAAGAGAAACTGTATATATATAACTTAGTTTTTGAAAAGGGAAGTTCAATCGGTACAAGGAAAGTGTACGAACACTTCTTTTTCAAAATCAATAACTGCCAAAATTAATTCCTTTTAAAAAGACAAGTTTTCGAATTTCACATGGATTATAACTGAACAAAAGATCGTACCTTTTCGAGATTAGATAACTAAACGAGAATTCGTACCTTTTCGAATAGCAACTTACAGTCTTTAGCCATGAATGTTTGAGTCTCATGATTTAAAGTCTGAGAGATCAGAGTCTTAGAGTTGGTGAGTCTCTAGACTTTAACTTCTTCAAGCTTCAAAATGTTGAGTCTTGAACGGATAAAGTCGAATTGATTTTTCTCCAAAGGCTTTGTGAATATATCCGCTAGTTGACTCTTTGAATCAACAAATTGAATCGAGATTTCTCCATTTTGAATATGATCTCTAATGAAGTGATGTCGAATCTCAATATGCTTTGCTCTTGAATGAAGGATTGGATTTTTGGTGAGATTGATCGCGTGGTGTTGTCACATCGATTTACGTGCATGAGTCTTCAATGCCAAAGTCTTGTAGCTGTTGTTTTATCCATAGAATTTGCGAACAGCAGCTTCCAAGAGCTACATACTCTGCTTACGTCGTTGAGAGAGCTACGATTGCTTTGCTTCCTTGAAAACCAAGACAACATCTGTTTCCAAGCGAGTTGACAAGTTCCGGAAGTGCTCTTTCTATCGACTCTCGCAACCGGCCAGATCTGCATCGAGTATCCTAGAAGATTAAAGTCTCCCATCTTTGGATACCAAAGACCGATGCTTGAAGATGAAGCAACGTATTTGATAATACGTTTCACGGCAATGAGATGTGATTCTCTAGGATCGATTGAAACCTAGCACGAGATGCAAACACTCAACAAAATATCGGGTCTAGAAGCGATAAGATAAAGAAGTGAACCGATCATGCTCTGTCTGACTTTTGATCTACTTTCTTCCCTTCTTCATCCTTGTCTATCTTCGAGAACATGACATTGGTATGTCGGTCTTTTTGCACTTTTCCAATCCAAACATTTTGACAAGATCATTTGCATATTTTTCTTGATGAATAAAAGTTCCTTCCTTCATTTGTTTTACTTGGAGTCCAAGAAAGAATGTTAACTCTCCCATCATACTCATTTCAAACTCATTCTGCATAGACTTAGAAAATTTCTTGCATAGACTTTCATTAGGTGATCCAAAAATAATATCGTCTACATATATTTGAACAAGTAAAAAGCTTTTGTTTTCCTTTTTGATAAACAAAGTAGTATCTACTTTACCTTTGACAAAACCATTACGTAATAAAAACTTACTTAGTCTACGTCGTACCAAGCTCGAGGTGCTTGCTTTAAACCATACAAGGCCTTTTTCGGTCGAAGGCGAGATAAACTTCTTTGGGTCTTCAAACCCAGGTGGTTGTTCCACATAAACTTTCTCATGGATAGATCCATTTAGGAATGCACTTTTGACGTCCATTTGGAATAACCTGAAATTTTTATAACAAGCAAACGCAAGTAATAGACGAATAGCTTCTAACCTTGCTACCGGTGCGTAAGTCTCATCATAGTCTATTCCTTCTTCTTGCGTGTATCCTTTGGCCACGAGTCTTGCTTTGTTTCCTACGACTTTTCCTTCTTCATTCATCTTATTCCTGAATACCCATTTTGCTCCAATGACAGTTTTACCTTTTGGTTTAGATGTCAATTCCCAGACATCATTGATGTTGAACTGTCGAGTTCTTCTTGCATAGCTTCGATCCAACTTTCATCGAGATAAAGCTTCTTCTATGCTTTTTGGTTCAATTTCAGAAATGAGAGCCACAGCACACTAGATTCTTCACGCCTTTTTGATCAGTGCGGATTCCTTCATTGATTTCGCCAATAATGAGATCTTTGGGATGAGTTGGATTTGTGCTTCCAGTTACTAGTTGATTTGCACTGGTTGATGATCTCTTTCTTTATTTGAATCTTCATAAGTATCTTGATGTTGGACTTCCAGTCGAGATGCTTCTTGAGTTGAAGACATTGGAAGGTCTAGAGCGGGTTCGAGACTCTTCATGCGAGTCATTTGGATTCATCTTGCGTTGAGTCTTGGAATTTGACATTCATTGATTCTTCCACGGCGGCTTTTCTTGTTATAGACTACGTAGGCTTTGCTTGATGTGGAATATCCAAGGAAGATGTCTTCATCGATCTTTCTTCAAACTTACCAACTCGATCATTTGCATTTTTCAAAATAAAGCATTTGCAACCAAACACATGAAAGTATGAAACAATAGGCTTCTTACCTTTAAACAATTCATAGGGGGTTTTCTCTAGAATAGGTCTTAGGAAGACTCTATTTATGATATAGCAAAATTTGTTGAAACAGACTTCAGCCCAAAATCGTGAAGAAATTTTACTTTCAATTAAAAGTGTTCTAGCCATTTCTTGAAGAGATCTATTCTTTCTTTCCACAACTCCATTTTGCTCTGGAGTATATGGTGAGGAAAACATATGGTTAAAACCAGATTTATCACAAAATTTCGTAAAATCTTGATTTTCAAATTCACTTCCATGATCTGTTCTTATACTTGAAATAGCACATCCTTTTTCATTTTGAACCTTTTTAGCAAACTTCTCAAAGTACGAAAAGGTTTCTGACTTACTTGCAAGAAAATATACCCAGGTAAAGCGAGAGTAATCGTCTACAATTACTAGACAATACTTCTTACCTCCAATGCTCTGGGTTCTTGTTGGTCCGAAGAGATCCATATGAAGCAAGCGTAGTACATGATTTGTAGAGACATGATTTATTGACTTAAATGAATTTCTTACACCTTTTCCCAGAATGCATGGAGTGCATAAGTCAGACTTTTGGTATGGCACTTTAGGTAGTCCTCGAACAAGCTTCTTTGATGAGATTTTGGCTAATTGCTTCATGTTGATATGGCCAAGCTTTCTGTGCCATAAGACTGCTTCATCTTGAATTGAGATTAGGCATTGTGCTTCATTTGGTTTTACATCAAGGAGGTAGATGTTTCCATGCCTTCGACCCATGAAAGACTGAGTCGAATCTTTACTAATTCCAGAACATATGCCTTCTTGAAAGGAGATCTTGAAACCGGTATCACACAATTGGCTAATGCTGAGAAGATTGTAATTGAGTCCATCCACTAGAGAGACATTGCTTATTATAAGATTTCCAATTTTCACAGTTCCGAATCCCACAATGCTTCCTTTGCTGTTTCCTCCAAATGAAACTTTTCCACCATTTACTTGAATAAGCTTTGTGAAACAATTTGAGTCTCCTGTCATGTGTCTTGAGCATCCGCTGTCAAGATACCACTTTACCTTCTTTTTGACAGAGACCTGCATTCAAAAGAGAGTCTCAAGTTTTCTTTGGTACCCAAATTTTCTTGGGTCCTTTGGTGTTAGTAGGATAAGCATTATTAGGCCATACTTTCTTAACAGGCTTCCAAACCATAGGACACTCTTTTTCAAAATGATCTCGACTATTACACTTTGAACACCTTAGAGCATTTCGACCTACAGACTTTACAAAGACTTTCTTGAAATGATTTTTGTAAGCCTCTTTTGACGGTCTTTTCTTAATTCTTTCTTTTACTTTTGGAAAATCAATCAAAGGGATTGTTTCTGCTGTCATACCTAAACCGGACTTATTAAAGTAAGGTCTTTGGACTTGAAAGAACTTTTTCAAGTTTTTCGACCCTATTGAAAATTTCTTTGAAATATTTGATAAATCAGTTTTTAAGAAAGCATTTTCTTTTGAAAGTTTATCTTCATTCTCTTTAAGAGTAGAAACATTCAAGTTTAAACTTTTCACTTTTTCTTCTAAAATGTTTTCCTTTTGTTTTAAAACTGAGTTTTCCTTTTTAAGTTCGGAAATCTTTTTTAGAGAAGTCTTAAGACTGAAACACAGTTCATCAATATATTTAGAGACTTTGACAAGGATTTTATAATCACTTACCTCAAATTCACTTTGTCTGAGTCGATCCAGTCTAAATTAAGTCGATGTGCCATCAGACATATGTTGGCATATTCCTCGTCACTTTCTTCACACTCTGTATCGCTCCAGGTTTCGGCTTTGAGAGCTTTTCGAGACTTTTCAGCTTTTCCTCTCTTCTTCTTCAGGAGAGGACAATTGGGTCTGATGTGTCCCTTTTTCTTACATTCGAAGCAAACTACATCTTTGTTTGGTTCCTCATTATCAACAAACTTGGTTTGCTGTTTCTGAAAACTTTGTTTCTTTGAGTTGAACCTTCTTCCTTTTCTATTCAGCTTTCTGAACCTTCTAATCATAAGAGCAAGCTCCTCATCGTCCAGATCTTCTTCAGAATCTGTATCATCAGAATCATCATTAGATCTTAATGCAATGGATTTCTTACCTCTTGGATCTTCGTCTTCATTAATTCGTTCCACTTCGTAAGGCGAAGAGTTCCAATCGGCTCGTCTCTGAGATAATGGCATAATTCTTTGCGTCTCTCTTATTGAAGTCTTTATATGATTCCAATCCTTGGAGAGTCCACGCTTGTAGCTTGTTCACCTTCATAGGATCAGAAATTTTTTGTCCTTGATTCTCAAGACCATTGACAATATCTGTAAAACGGCTAAACATGTCGAGTTATAGATTCTCCTGGTTTCATTTTGAAGGCTTCATATTGACCAAGGAGAATGTTAATTCTGTCTCCTTCACTCGATCTGTCCCTTCATAAGTGATATGTAATCTATCCCATACTTCTTTTGCTATAACACAAGAAGATATTCTGTTATATTCAGTTGGTGACAAAGGACAATATAAAGAATAAATTGCTTTAGCATCGAGTGCTTGTCTCTTGTTTATCTCTTCTTGAGACATTCCGCCGCTTCAACGGTTTCTTTCCCTCTTTCGAATCGATGCAGCAGTAGGAGTGATTCATTTTTCCACCACATCCCATTCCAGAGGATCCTTTGACCGTAGAAAAGCTTTCATCTTGTTTTTCCAGATGTTGTAATCTTTTCCATCAAAATAGGGTGGTCTGGTATTGCTTTGCCCTTCCATCAGCCCTGGTGCTAGCATACTAGCCATGGATCTTTTACTCTGAAGTAAAACACTTCAAATAAAGTAAGAACATGAGCTCTGATACCAATTGATATAGCTAGTACGAGTACCTAGAGGGGGTGAATAGGTATATAAAAATTTTCTTGAAGATTGCACAATATTTAAACGTTAAAGGATTTGCAATAATAAAAAATCAATCGTAAGACGAGTAAAGGAAAGAGAGAATTGAACATGCGGTTTATAGTGGTTCGGCTTGATTCAAGCCTACATCCACTCTTCTGCACTGACAGCCAATTGGCTGGATTCCACTATGATCAAAGAGATGTTACAGTGTTGATCTTCCTTGATTTCTCAGTGTAGATGATCTACCACACTCGCTCAAAGTGTCACCAAGTATGAACACTCTCTGTGTATACAATTTAGCTCGAACTGTATCGACTAACAATCAAGGTTCTTTAGACTCTGGAATTTTTCTATCAATCACACACTTAAAACAACTAGAACGTCTTCCTTTTATACTCCTTTATGCCATCATAGCCGTTGGCACTTACCAAAGGAATTCCTCCAATCTACCCATTGGACGGAATCAATCAAGAAGATCATCCGAGCTATTTAAGGAATCTGATGATAGCCCATCAATCATGTTCGCCCATACAATCAGGATCTTGGTTTCCAAGAATAGAACATTCCAAGAATATTTCGTCGACCATCGGATCTTCAATCGATCTTAGATAAGAATCAAAGAATCCGAAATGATTATCCAACCAAAGAATCTTTTCCAGAGGATAGGATCGAATCCTCAACCATATACTTCGGCTTTGGATTTCCTTCGTCACTGGATTAGAAAGACTGTCAGTGAGAATAGACTTAAGTCTTGAGTCTTGATTCTTAATTCTTAAGTCTTGAGTCTTGAGTCTTGAGTCTTGAGTCTTGAGTCTCGAGAATACAAAGTCTTCGAGTTTAAAGCTTGATCTCCGAACATCCAGACTTAGACTGATAGAAACGTTTTGTCAGCTTCAAAATATTCTGGAAAGATTTCTCCAACAGTATAATGGATGGCTGTTTCATTTGATTTGATTTGTGGCGGTTAAAAAAAAAAAAGAGAATATGACTTAATGGATTTGAAGTCCAAAAAATCTCAGCCGTGGCATCAGTTGAAGCGGTAATTTGTAGACAGCTAAGGAAGTTTGTTCAGGAGGAACTGTAAATTTTACGATTAATTAAGGAAAATCACGACATGCAAATATTTATGGATAGGATCCATTGATTATGAATTTGAAGGATTATTTAATTAGATTTACTAAGAAAAGGAAATAGAAAGTAAACTTTAGGTTGCTTAGATTTCTCGATAAAAATACGATCATTTAGGCCTTTGAACTTACGCTAACTTGAGTTAATTTACTATTAATAAACGTAGATTACTAACTACCATTTGCATGGACTTGCGAATGACTTATGATTATCGTGGTCAATTATTAATTTTAAGACGTGTCTCTTATGACCATTTCAAGTACGTTACCATCCCATTAGTTAACTGGTAGGTGACAGGAATTCTTGTTTTGAACTATGTAGCTCAATTGCCACACAAAAAGAGGAAAGAGCAAACTAGACTTACATTTCAGAAATCTCGGCCCAAGATTGGAACGTCTTCCCGCCTTACATTTTGCTAGACCTTGTATATGCCGATGCCTTAGCATCTGGTTGTAAGTTTCCAAAACTATAATACAAAGTCTATTTTTGACCAAAAAAAAAAAAACTAGATGTGCAACTAAGATCGTGGCAATTTTAGGTAAATCATAATTATTAGAGGTATAATAATTATGGCAGGTCGAGTTATGAAGTATAAAAGGAAGTTATTGTTTTTTTTTGGTAAAAAAAAAAGGGAAGTTATTGTTAATAATTGAAAAATACTAAAACCAAAGAAAACAATGAACTACCAATTTTGACTAATTGAAGAAAATTATGAAATTACCAAATAACTAGTACAACATCCCTAATTTAAGTGGTGTATATGAATGTCACTATCTGAATACAATTTTATGAACAAGTGCAACAAGAGTATGAGGAGTATAACCAATTTACCATAGCTTTAGATCATTTACCAAGTAATATGTCACACCCCATGGTTTGAGGGAATGTTATAAGGAAATTATTAGGTGTAAGCATTTCCATGTTACAAAATAAATAACTTACCATCAAAGCAGTAACATCTTTTAAGATGGAAATATACCATCAGAGCATTCTTGTTACGAACTGTATAGCTAAATTACACAAAAGAGGAATGTACTAACTACTGGTACAATTGAGATCACAACAATTTCAAGCAAATTACGATTGTCAGAGATATAATTATTAAGGATAGGAACTACAAGTTATGACATGTCATGGAAAATTAGACCATGGTGCGACAATTACTTAGTAATTCCATTGTCAAGTTATGAAATATGAAGGGAATCTACTATTAATACTGGAAAAATACTAACAATAATGAACTACCGACCATGACTGTATAAAGAAAATTACAATATAGTTACTAGTGAAAACATCCCCAACTTACGAACTGCGAAGGAATGTTTCTTTTTTTTTAAAAAAAATTACGAACCATAAGTGCAATGAAATTGTGAGGAGTTCAGCCAATTCACCACGGCTTTAGGTCAACTACCAAGTAATGTATCACATGCGATGGCTTGAAGTAATTTACTATGTTATAAGAAAATTACTAAGTGTAAGCATTCTCATGTTACAAAACGTGGAATTTACCTTCAGAGTAGTAACATATCTTAAGACAATGTTCTACTTTATAGGAAGAAATTCAAAATAGTAATTTACCCTATAAGAAATAATGTACCTTTTGAAGTATTAATTTTTCTTATAATTAGCAAAATGAATGAGTGCTAATCCTTGATGATCTCAATTATACTCATTCTTAGCAATTTGTTTTTTTTTTTTTTGGGGGGGTCAATTCTTAGTAAATTTTTAACAAAGCCTATAATAATATACCTTATTGTATCATAAGTGCCAAATGATGTTTGTAAGTACATGTTGTGTTCATAAAATTAACGTCGTTAAGTTACCTCTATGTTTGTAGATATTTGCAAATGCAAACTTTATCTTATAATTCATAATTTCCCTTTTGAATTGGCAAAATCATCTACAACCAAAGTAAACTAAAAATTAAATGGCTATAGCCAGTCAATTTTGCACGCGGAATGAAGGTCCCTTCTTCCATATGGGACCCTAGAATCGCCCCCAATAAGCTTAAGACCAAAGTAGAAAATCCTAGAACGCAGAATTACCGAAGCAGATATTTTGTGTTCATGAGGGCAGTTTATGGCAAGGACTTTCAAACAAATTAAGATTCGCTTTCACAAAATACTAAGTTATTGATTGAATGTCCAGATAAAATGATTACGTGCCAACAATTTTTCTACATTAGTCGTGCGAGGAAGAGTCGAAACTTTCTCACGAATTCTTTGCCATGATCTCTGAATGCAGTGGAGCAAGTGATCTGAGCATGTAACATACTTTATTTTGCCGCATGATTTGGTTTTCTTGTTCTTTCTTTCTGAGAAGAAACTCAACAGGTGATGTTGATTCGGACTATTTTTGGCTTTCCCTTCTCCAATTTATGATCATTTTGTTTTTGCTGATACCTTCAAAGTAAATTAATCTTTGCATAAAAGCACATTAGTGTTTGAACAAAAATGGGCCATGAAATGTGTAGCCAGACTGCTGCTTGCTCATTGTGCTTAAATTATTTGCTAGCTAAAAATCATTTGCAACTATTTTGGCAGAAAGACTAATCATAAATGCACTTATGAAACTTGCTCGTTTCAAGCATCTTCCTAACACGATCCATAAAGTTGAATGATCTGAGCCGAAGAATAAGATCTTGTGCAGGCTCAAATAAGACCAAAACAGGAGCTTTTGAAGTTGACATGTCGTGTTTAGGGAATTGGGGGAGGCACCTGGGACCAATTGGTGGTGACACTGTCTGCATTTGGTCTATGTAAGTCAAGTTCACGCGTTCATATATGTCCATATTTGTAAGGGAAGGTAAGGACCGGTGTTGATATATCCCTGATTATTCGGTGAAATTATCGCAGAGAATTATGGTCTTTGGTCTTAGCCAATCATGTCTTAAATTGTGTGAAAAATGGCTGGTCGTTGTTTGAGGGAAGAACATGTCGCAATGAAGCATTGTGACAGCAGCGAATTTCAAAGTGTTGGAGGTTTGTTTGTCAAAACAAGTTGAGTGTGTTTTCCTTGTCCGACATAGGAAAAGTGGAAGGAAGTGGGTTGATTTATAAGTGAAGGATTTCCTTGTGTATCTCAAGGAATGATTAGGTGGGGCTAGACCCTACTATACCCGTGTCTTGGTGTGCAAATAATTGCGCGGTTTAATTAGCATTGATTCTTTTTTGTTATTTATTTATTATGTTATTAATTTTTTAATCAATTCAAAGGTTGCATTTTAATTTGAGAATTTTTGGAAATGAAATATAAAATGAAAATTCAAAATTCTATTTTAAAAAAAAAACTATTATTCCGAATTTTTATTTGTGTTTTTTCGATACAACCTTTAGAAAATTACTTATACGATTTGCAACTTTTCCCAAAGGGTTGTAATTGTTCGGTTTTCGACTTCTTCCGAAGAGTTGCATTTATTTATCCGAACAATTTTTCTAAATGATGTGTTTGTTCATTCTTTAACAATTTTCACGAAGAGTTGCAATACTATTTTATATATATACTCGTTATTTTTCGGAAAAATGAAAGTGATCATTTTTCATCTTTTTCGAACTTTCTATCTGAAAAAACTACGGCCATTCTTTCAAGTTGTTTCCTAGAAAGACTTTGGAGAAATACTATAATTGCTATCTAGTATTCTCATCCGAGACTTTGTTGTATCCTGGAGGATTTTTGCCGGTGACAATTAGCAACGTTGTAGGGCAAATAAATCTTTAAAAAAGTAATATTACGCTTCAAAGTCCGACTTGAGTACTCTGAATATCCGTCTTCATTGTTATACCCAATTCAAAGCCATATTTTCACAACACAAAGGACGCCAAGTCTCCAAGGGGACATGTTGAGAAGCATCGCCTCTCCCTCTTCCATTTTCCAGATCTCTCTCTCCCTTCTTCCATATTTTACCTTCTCTCCAGATTTTTCCCTTTCTCACCGCCTCTTCCGATAAGCCAAAGCAAGTTGCAATGTGATGAATTAGTTTAGGAGATATTTTATATTGGAAAAGTGTGGAAAGCTGGGATGCACCGACTTTGCATCCTATAAATGGAGAAGGTGCTCCATGTGCGAGCGTGTGGTGAATAAAGCGACGTAAAGAGAGAACAGAGAAGAGTGTTTTATTGAGTGCTTGTTTCAGTGGAGCATCCAGTTGACCAATATAGGACCAAATGGAGACGAGACTCGCCAGAAAATGGCCGCCAGGTATATCCCAACACACCCTCCATAGACATTCGGGGGAACTGAGCCACATACTTGCAGATGAAAAATCTACTAATCATTTTTCGGTCTTCGTCAAGCCTACTGTGAAGATTCACTTGGTTGTGACGATATATATTCAAGTCTCCAAATGGAGGAGTGAGTATTCCGAAACTGCCATTTTAGAGACCCAAACATGGAGTCCGAGCTCTATGAAGCCGCCGTGGAAGGAAATGTGCGTTTATTACTTGAGTTGCTCAGAAAAGATAAGCTACTACTCGCTGGAATCATGACCGGGAATCACACTGAGACTCCTCTGCACATCGCAGCCATGCTCGAACACTTGGATTTCGTGGAAGAGGTTTTAGCTTGAAAGGCCGACCTGGCAAGAGAACGGGATTGTCAAAGTTTGATGCCTCTTCATCTTGCGGCAGCAAAAGGATACCTTAACATAGTGGCAAGCTTGTTAAGAGTCAACCCTGAGGCATGTTTCATCCATGAAAGGGCATGTGGATATTTTGGAATGCTTGGTTCAAGTGAGACCTGATGCAGCCTGTAGTGTCGTTGAACATTGTCGCAAGTTCCTTTTCGGCGCCCTATCACACGGGCGCCTGCGAAGAGTAATGGCTTGCTAAGTCTATTATGCTTAGCCCGGACTCTTCCAAACCCGCCAATTCACAACTTATCGAGCTTAGGATAACTTGAGGTAATTTACTGTCTCCAAAGGTAGATTATTTTCACTCAAGCTAAGAGATAGGAATTTCTTGTTATGAACTATAAGCTAAGTTACTATGCGAAAAAGGAAAGTACTCGCTAGAGGTGCAATTGAGATCACAATGATTTGAGGCAAATTACAATTGTTGGAGGTGTAATTACTAACGCGGGTAACTACAAGTAATGACCTCTTGAGGGATATTACACTATGGTAGGAATACTTAGTAATATCATCATCAAGTTATGAAGTATAAAGGGACCATTAATGATTGAAATAAATTAACCATAATGAACTACCAATCATTATCAATAGATAATTTCAAGAGACAAATTGAGTGATTTACCTTCAAAGTAGTAACATCTCTTAAGACAATAATAAGTCTCATAGAAAGTAATTCAAAGTAGTAATTTACCCCATAAGATGTAATGCATCTCTTAAATAGTAATTTTCCTTCTAATTAGTAAATTGAGTAAGTGCTAATCCTTGACGACCTTAATTATACCCATTCTTAGTAAATCGCTAACAAAGGCTAATCATAGTAATATACCTTATTGTATCATAGATTCAAAATGATGTTCGTAAGTCAAGTTTTTGTGTTCGTAATACTAATTCCGTTGCAGTTAAAATTATTTTACGTTGGTAAGTATTTGTAAATGTCAAAGCTATCTTACATTTTTTTTATGCGTATATTGCCTACTATCAAAGTAAATTACAAGGGATTTGCACACGGGGTGACGTCTCCTTTTTTTATCATACGGGATCCTGGACCAGTGATTAATGATGAAACACCGTCGTTTTTCCTTCGCTAAGAAGCTCGTATCATACGTTTGCCCCCACGTAGAGGAGCTTGTGTTTTTCTTAGATTTTTATAAGACTTAAGAAGCAAACCGTAAGTTAACTTTCAACTTCACATTTTTTTACAAATATTATGTCACTAACTCATACCTGTCCCACAAAGGACCATCATATTGGTAATTTAAAATCCTGATCAACAAGAGCATGGTTTAGAAAATGATCACTAATACTATTAGAATAATTAAATATTAAATCACGTCTCCATTTAATTGCTTAAATTTTTAGAACAGTCGCAGTAATCCCTCAAAATTCTTACATATATCAAAGCTGAAGGCCCAAAGTTCGAATCTTATCAAGTCCCATTTGCCTTTCCAATTAAATTTCCATGCATAGTTATGGGTAAAAGATCAGACTAAGCATGGGGGAGTGGTCGGAATGGACATCAAACGGACCAAAGAGGAAATCATCACAATCTCAGGAGAACATTTTATTAGCCGATGTTCTTGCAAAAATGGATCTTAATCCCCTGCGCAGGGCTTCACTGCATCCTCTCCGACGTCTCCGTGACCAAAAGATCAGCAGCCGATCGCACCTGGCTTGGATCCATCCACGAAGAGGCCAATGCAGCTGCACGCCCGCTTGCGGTCTCGAATGCGTGCTCTAAAGTGCTAATGCACAGCGACATCAGAGAAGTCCTCGCCACAGCCATCGGCAAGATGGACAGGATTAAAATCCACATCATGGGGTGGTCCAACCAAACGCACCCTAATACGTCCCCAGCGGTGGGCGCAGCAGCTCTCTATCCTCCTAATGTGCATTGCTCGCCACCTCCGCTGCTAAAAGATTGAATGTCAAAATCAAAAAGATTACATGCCGACAAAACTTTTACATCAGGCTTGCAAGTGATCCGAGTATGTAACGTGCTTAATTTTGTTACATGACTTGGTTTTCTTGCTCTTTCTATCCGGGAAGAAACTCAATAGGGCATTCTTTTAGCTCGGTGGAAGCAAAATACTTTTGCTAAAGAGTGTCTTAAATGGAAATAGAGGATGAAGTCACTAGGAATATCGTTAGAATACCCCACTCTCTATTTTAGAGGATCGTTTAGAAAGCAATTTTTTTTTAAAACCGAAACGCATTCAAACAGAAAAGCTGACGTAAACGTTATGGATTGATTTTTTATTTATTTATTTCGTTCATGTCTTACAGAAAAGCTGACTTGTTTTACAGGATTTTTTCTGTCCTATGACTTTATACTACAAGTGGGACAATTTTATTTTGATTTTTTTTGTCAAATTGCTCGTTGCTGACAGGAGAGTCCCCAAGATGTTAGCCACCTTAGACTTCCAGCTGTAGTTTTTGTCTTCTCTTCTTCAATCTTGGACAGCTGTGAATTTCTCAACTTGCTTGCTCTCGACGTAGTTACCAAATTGCCAGTTGGACAGCCGCTGGAGAAATCTGGATGGTTCATGAAATGGATCACAAATTTCACCGGAATAAAAATGGGCAAATCGAATGTAAAGCAAGACTGCTGCTTGCTCATTGTGCTTAAATTATTTGCTAGCTTGGAATCATTAGCAACTATGTCGGTTGAAAGACTAAGCGTAGATGCACTCATGACGCTGTTGCTCATTTCAAGCATCTTTCCTACCACAATCCATCAAGTTGAATAATCTTAGCTGAAGAATAAGGGAATGTGCAGGCTCAAATAAGACTATAGAAAGAGCTTTTCAAGTTGACCTGCCGTGTTTAGGAAATTGGGGGATGCATCTAGGGACGATTTGATGGGGAGATTTTATGCATTTAGTCTGTGTAGGTCAAGTTCGCGGGTTCATATATGTCCATATTCGCAAGTAAAGGACAGGGACAAAGTTGAAAGAAGAGATTGCGGGTTCCTTCTCAATTCTCCCAAGAACTAGTTGTAAGTAGATTCGAAATGTCTGCAACCGATCTGCGTTGCCCGAGTTTGACTACGTCCATAGAGCCATGAGCGACATTTGTCCAAGCGTTTGTGTCCAGAAACATCCGAGGCATCTTCACCTAAATGAGATTTAAAAGATATTCGATCATTTAGATTCACTTACAAATTGACATACGTTCGAAGTACTACGTCAGCAGCTGATATGAAAAAATTACTGCCTGTATTCTAGATGGAGCCAGCCATTATGACTACGGAGGGGTAGCTTGGCTTGGACTCGCAACAATGTTCGGCCTGGACACAGCACTGGCCACTTTGATGGCAAAGCTTGATGCGTTTGTGCCTCCAGATCTGGCCTCGTCCATGGCTCATGAGGTAGCTTGTCCACACATCCAGCGACGGTGGCTCATACATGGCCGCAAGCCTTGACGGCAAAGTTGAGATCCCAACCATCATGGTAGAAAATGAAGATCAACTCTCTTTGGCAGAATTCGTTGGTGGCATGGCAAGGCTAATGCCTCCACATTGAGCTTAAACCATTCACAAGCTTGAAATCATTAGGAATTACCATGTTGAGAAGACCAAATCTAATGTGCTAATGGTACTATTATCATTTGTAACTATCTTCCTAACACGACCATATGAGAGTATAATTTCTTTGAAAGTGCCTAGGTTACGTAATTTCATGTTTGTACGAATGAAATGATTTCACAACTAGTTTTGCATGACTAGAGTGCGATTGCTTTGCATGATCAAAGGATGTCCAGGCTCAACGGAGACTTGAGCCACATACCACCAATCATTTTTCGCTTTTCATCAAGCCTACCTTGAAAGTTGACTTGGTGACAATATACATTCAAGTCCCCAAATCGAGTAGTGAGTATTGTTATAATTATGGTTATAATTATGGTTAATGGATCAACGAATGCCAATAAATTAAGATACGTCTTTTCTATTCACGTATCTCCTTTAGATTCATGAATTTCTTAAACTTTTCCGTTCACGTGTCTATTGAATTCATGAATTTCCTAGATTCATATATCTTTTAGTTCATGTATTTATTGAGTTCACAAATCTCTTGAATTTACGTATCTCTAGATTTATAAATCTCTTGAATTCATGTATCTCTTGATTCATGAATTTCGTAGATAGATGCGTGTATTTAATTCATATATCTCTTCTATACATGAACTAAAAATCTCTATAAATAGATGGGAGCATAGAGCTTCATTACGGTTTTTCGGTTTTTCCGACTTGATTCCAAAGGCTTTGAAATATTATCTACTCTTCTGATTTTTCTGAGTGTGCTGGTTCAATTGAACGATTCGATTGAGTCCTGTTTGCATAGTACTAATCCAAACAGGCTCGAGGTGTTGTATCTTGGGAGGCATAGTTCGTGAATCTGCGGAGCACCTTTGGCAGGAACTAATCGCCTTAAGGAGATTCGGATATCCGTACCTCACCTCCAATTTTATGTTATATCTTATTTTCTTCTTCTCCAAGAGTTGTAAGTTTACATAAAAAGAAGAATATTATATAGCTGTCATCATCTTCTTTATATTGATGTTCGGATTACAACAAACAGTGCGTATTCTTTGGATTAATTTCCAACAAGTATTTTGAAACTCCCATTTTAGAGAGCCAAACATGGAGTCTGAGCTCCATGAAGCCACTGTGAAAGGAGACGTGCCTTCTTTGCTTGAGTTGCTTGGAAAAGATAAGCTGCTTCTTGACCGAATCACGACCAAAAATCACACGGACACTATTGTGTATATCTCAGCCATGCTCAAACACTTAGAAATTGTAGAAGAGGTCCTAGCTCGCATGGCCGAACTAGCAAGAGAGCAGGATTCTCAGAGATCGACGCATTTTCATCTCGCAGAGGCAAAAGGATGCGTTAACATAGTGACAAGCTTGTCAAGAGTCAGCCTGAAATATGTTTCATCCGTGTCCAAGCTTTCACATTGTCCATATTCTTAAGAAAAGGACAGGAATGGTGTTTCATATATTTCTGATTGTTCGGCGAAATTACCTTAAGAGAATTTTGGTCTTTGATCTTAGCCAATCATGTCTAAGATTCTGTGTAAAATGTCCAGTCGTGATTTAAGGGAAGAACATCATCGCGATAAAGACGAAAGAAGTGACGATCAAGAGAATGGTAGCTTCCTTCAGGCCAATTAACGAGGACATTTAAACAATTTAAAATTCGATTTCACAAAACAACAAACTTAAAGGAGAGATTGCAGGTTTCTTCTTAATTCCCCTAAGAACCAGTTGTAAGTAAATTCCAAATGTCTACGACCGATTGGCGCGGCGGAGTTTGACTAGGTCTATAGAGCCGTGAGCTAACATCTCTTCTAGCGTGTGTACAGAAACATTTGAGGCGCAACGTTCGGCCAACGGAAACTTGAGCTACGTACTTGCAGAAAAAAGATGTCTAATTTTTTACCAATCATTTTTCGGTCCTCGTCAAGCCTAACTTTACAATATATATTCAAGGCCCCAAATGGAGTAGTGAGCATCCCGAAATTCCCAATTTAGAGAGCCAAACATGGAGTCCGAGCTCTACGAAGCCACCATGAAAGGAAACGTGCATTCTTTGCTTGGAAAAGATAAGCTGCTTCTTGATAGAATCATGATCGGGAATCACAACGAGACTCCTTTGCACATCGCAACCATGCTTGGACACTTGGATGTCGTGGAAGCGATCCTAGCTCGAAAGGCTGAGTTGGCAAGAGAGCAAGATTATCAAAGTTCAACCCCTCTTCATCTTGCGGCAGCTAAAGGTTACCTTGACATAGTGGAAAGCTTGGTAAGAGTCAGCCCTGAAACTCGTTTTGTCCATGACAAATACAAAAGAAACCTTCTTCATGTCACGGTTATAAAGGGCGTGTCGATGTGTTGGAATGCTTGGTTCAAGCGACACATGATGTTTATGAAAGATATCAGTTCATCAACTCAAGGGACGAAGATGGCAATACGATTTTGCATTTGGCTGCTTCAAATGGACAAATCGAGGTATGTTCATACAACTAAGCCTTTGCTCTAGTCAAATTCAGTGAGCTTATCAACGAAAAAGGCAATTCTAGCAAACATGAATGTCCTAGAGATATTCGGAAGTTAAAAGATATCCATTTATAAATCATAAGGGAAAAGTGTCAAAAGATCTAGACTTTTTAATTGTGTCAATTTAACCATAAATATTTTTATTTAATATCAATTCAGTCCTTCAGGCTAACTTTGGCCAAAAATTGCTAATATGGATGACGGTTGTCCAACATGGCATGGCCAATGCTAATATGGACAAATTTATATATATTCAAATTTTTTAATATTCTTCTGATTTTTTTTTCTTTCCTTTATTTGTTCGTTTCTTCTTCCTTTTACTAGCTATTGGCCATGGCAAGGCAAGTTGGCCTTGGCAAGGCAAGCCGTCTTGCCTGATTTGGCAAGGCTTGGCCTCACCTAGGCTAAATCTAGTAAGGTTGCCCTAGCCTAAGTGAGGGGAGCCCTCTTTAGGGTTCAACCTCGCCGTGGTAAGCGATAGAGACCCTCACCTAAGTGAGGCCAGTCCACCCGGCCATGGCCAATGGTCAACGATTGGTCGTCAGGAAAAGGATGTAAAAAGGAAAAAAAAATTAAAAAATATATATGAAAATATTATTAAAAAAATTTCACATCAGTGCCGATCATGCCACATAGACTAGACGGGGTCCACATCAACGTTATCTAGGTGAAATTAGCAAAATGACTGAATTGACATTAGGTTATAAGGTTTATGACTAAATTGACACAATTAAAATGTTTACGATTATGTTAACACCAATGTTATAGGTTTAGGACTTTTCTAACACTTTTTCCTAAATCATCACAAGTTTTGATATTTGGAAAAGAAGTCATTTGTCCAGATAATTAACTACAACTTTGTGCTTCACATTATTTTCGGCAGAAGTCCACCACAAGTGCCATAACTTGGCACGCCGGGACACTTAGATGCCATAACTTCAAAACGGTACACTTAAGTGCCACCTTTTTTTTTCGAGTGGGACACTTAAATGCCACCTCCAGCGACCCTTGCCGGAAATCCTACGTGGCAATATTTTATTACTATTTTTTGCCTACGTGGCTCGCCGGAGAGCTGAGTGGGCCCTCACTCACCAGAAACGACGTCATCTGCATAATAAAAGCCCCAAATCTTCCAAAAACGACGTTGTCTCCCCAAATGCCCCAAATGTAAGACCCTAAATCGGCCAAAATCCCTATTGAAGTGCTCGAATTGAAGTCTCAAACCCTAATTTTCATTTGCCCAAAATTCCTTCATCGAATCTTGGAAATGGAGAGCAGGACTTGCAGCAGCGCCTCAATTTCCTCTCACCGAAGCGAAGGAGAAGGCCAGCATTTCTGTTTTTGTGGGTTACCGAGTCCAAGAAGAACATCGTGGACTCAAATCAATCCTGGGAGAAGATTTTATGGATGCGCCCGATATAAAGAAGCGTCGAAGTGCAAATACTTCAAATGGATCGATGAGAAGTTCTCTGACCGAGCCACAGAGGTGATATTGGATCTACTTCATAAAAGACAGCAATCTCCATCTGTGTTCGTGGACGACTTGGACGATGTTGACTCAATGCAAGCTCAAGTGTCTTCAGTTAAACTTTTGAAGAATGAAGTCTCAATGCACACTCAAGCATCTTCAACTAAACCTTTCAAGAATGAAATTCCAATGATGAAAATTGAACGAAAGTGTTACCAAGCGTGTATTATGGTGTTGTTTTGCTGTCTATTGTACTTTATGATGAAATGTAAAGTACTTGAAAATGAGAAAAAGTTTCTCCGACTGCCATAGTTAAAAATGGTGTTGTTGTGGAACAAGATCATTGTTGCTTTGTTGTTGTTTGTGCTGTTGTATGGACTTGCCATAAGTTTACCATCATCTTCTCTATTTTGATGCAGAATCATATTCTTTGTTTTGATGCAGACCAACATATACACAAGACGAACATGAATGATTACCCGAGTGCCATAAGTTGTATTTAGTAATCACGTAAGTGCTAGTCGCGATGAAAAAATGATCACTTAAGTGTCAAGTTATTGTTAAAGTGATCGGTTAAGTGTCACTTGTAGTTAAAAGTGAACAGTTAAGTGCCAAGTTTTTTTAGAATCGGATCAGTTAAGTGCCAATTTTTTTGTGGGTTTTCTGTAAAAATTGCGCCAGCCACTAGCACCAGCGACACCACCAACCATCACCACTAGCCACACTACACACTAGGCGCTCCAGCCACCACAATGCCGGTGGTGTTGCTGCACAAGATACTAGTGCAAGCTGAGCCTTGCACTAGTTTGCACCAGTACACATGGTGTAAGATATGCAAACTGCACACTTGTACCAGGTGTAGGTGCAGCTGCTTAAGCCTATAACCCCCACCACAAACCAATAATCACCAGGCATCACCACCAGCCACACCAGCACCCCAGCCACCACATTAGCACCCCAAGAACAAACTGACTACCATCAAACATCACCATCCACCATCACCAGATACACCAGCACTCCTATCACCACGAACACCAACAAGCGGAGCAACAAGAAAAAGCATAATCCATGATAAACAACAACATAAATTGACAAAAAGACAAAGATCATTTCATTGATATTTCATCAAGTCCGAAAGTCGACAACATCAATGAATGACAAACTAAAGAAAAGTTTCAAAACAAAAGATAACCATCCAGAGACTTTCTATATGCACGACAACATCATCGTTTACATAACTGTTTTTACTCCTAAGATCCATAAATATCACATCTCATCTCATCAATCAATATGCACGACACCCCCTGTTCGTCCTCCTTTCGATGGGCCTTTCACTTGATTCATAATTCTAGCACTCTTTCTAACTGGACGTGCAACTTCTTCTTCAACCTTCTCAGTATCGCTAGGCGTCTTCTAGATGGCCTTTGTGTACCTGCCCCTTCACCTGGCCTTGTTCTAGTTGTTCTTCTATGTAGCCCTTCAACTTCAGTGACACCTCCTTCTGTTGGGCCTTCTGGTGGTACTGGTGGTGGTACTTGTGGTGCCCATTGCAGTGATTCTTCTGGTGGCTCCTGTGATGATCCTTGAGGTGGCTCCTGTGATGGCCATTCAGTTGGCAGTTGAGTTCCAACTTGCTTTCTTCGAACCTGAGAAAGAGGCCAAAAGATACCATAAATATAATATCGAGACATATAATAATAAAAACTGAATACAAATTGGTTGAATTTAGAACTGGGTATTTCTTTCGTTGCTGAAGAACAGTCATTGACCGCACCGTTAAAGGCCATAGCTAATCCTTCATGGCCGTGATCTTGCTTGGGCCAATCCTTCACCTGGCTGTTCAGTTTCATGACTTACTGAGGTTCTTCTTGTGACCTAACAAAAACATTACATACAAGGCGAAATAGGATATTATGTACATTTTTATGATAAACGACAAGAAATCAACATAAACATAAAATAAATTTCATGACTTAACGGGGTTCTACTTGTTGACTGAAGAACAGTCAACTCACTTGGCCCTGCTGTGTGCATTTCTCCAACTGTCTCTTCACTATGCCCTTCACCTTACCTCAACTGTTGTTGCTTTCTCAATTGACAACCTTTAATATTGTAGCCTGTTAGGCGACAATAAGAGCACGTGATCTTTGCACCCTGCCTGCTCATTCTTTGCTGACCCAAGACCTCTCCCTCCGCCATTCTTCGTCTTCGTTTTGTCCTTCCAATTGTCTTCTTCGGTGGCAAAGGTTGAGGTGCTTCATGATCCGTGGGCTCCCAAAACTTGCTACTTCTAATTGGCTGCATCATGAACTGATAGGAAGCAAGATATTTTGATTTATGGTACCAATCATCGATGTAATCATATGTATTGTCGCCCTTCAACCGAATGGCACATATGGCATGTGCACATGGAATTCCACTTACTTGCCATGCTCTACATGAACACTTCCTACTTCCTAGATTGACAACATACTTATCTCGCACCCTTCATTATCTCATATCCGTCATCTCCATTCCAAATGGGATGACAATGCGTACTGCAGCCAAGTTCTCATCCAATTTCTTCACAATCCTAGGACCATATTGTCTTGTCCACTTTGCAGCCTCATCTCTTTGTTTCTGCAGCCGAGTCATAACCGCAACTCGTATATCTTCAAGCATTGAGATGATTGGTTTGCATCTGGCATCTATTATCTTCGAATAAATACTTCACAAATGTTGTTGTCGACATTATCGCACTTGAACTCCTCACCGAAGAATGCCCCCGCACCAATGCTTCGGTTCTAGTTGAAATAGAGTAGCACAACCTTCCTTTGTCAACCTGAAGGCAGTCCTTCTTTGGCTATTCTAAAGTCAGCCATGTTTGCACTCTTTGCTAATTGCCAAAATTGCAATTGCAGCTTATCCCCTTTATACTTCTTTGCCCAATTTCCGTATATGTGCCGCGCACATTCGATGTTCAGCATGGGGCAACAACTCGGCTACTTTAACCAAACCAATCCCCGCAATAATTCAAAGTAAGAAATACTAGAGCAAATTACATGTTCATATTACAAAGCAAAGCAAACTATTGACTAAATTTTTCAAAAAACAAGCATTACCTTCTGTTGGTCACTCGTGAATGCCCACCCTTCCCCGTTTGTTATCTCCAAGTCAGCCATCAGATTTTTCAAGAACCAGGACCAATTGTCCTTGTTCTCAATCTTTACAATAGCCCAAGCTAGTGGGAACATTTGGTTATTCGCATCTCTTCCAATCGTTGCCAATAATTCTCCCTTGCACAAGCCCTTCAAGAAACAGCCGTCTAATCCTATAATCCGTCTACAACTAGCTAAAAATCCTCGTCTGCATGCATCAAAGCACACATAGAACTTATCAAACTTGGTCCCATGATCAGGAAGCGGTCTCTCAATCACCTCTACATACACTCTACTTGTAGGGTTTTGCAGTCTACACTCCCAAGCATACTCCCACACCTACCCATATTCCTTAGCATACTGACCAATAAGTACCTTTATCACCTTTTGCTTTGCTCTTTTGCACTGATTCCTAGATACATTGATGCCTACACGCTCCTTCACCAGCATCCTAAAGTTAGCAAGTTTCAAGTTGGGCATCACCTTGATCACATCGAAGAAGTGCTTGGACAACCATGCACTTGTTACCCTTTTGTTTTGAAAATTAATGGAACAAGTGTGTTCCTCTTGGTAGGCTCTAATCTGAAAAGACCCACTCTTCTTAACAAATGCACCGTAAATCTTCCATGGACAGTTTTGCTGCGAACACCTAGCTCTTACAAATTTCTTGGTATTTCTAATGAAATCAATATTTCTTTGTGCAGCAATGGAAGAACTCGGTATAGCTTCCCTAAATTGTATCGCATCATGGAATTTCATACCCCTACGACAAAGTAGGAGACGCAATAGATGGATCATAGGAAGGAAACTTACTTTTCCTTCTACGCACAACTCGTTGATCTTCTTCAACTTCGTCCTTGGAAGTTATGGTGTCGATGCTTTCTTCATAATCTGTCTCCAGCACCTGGCCAGCAACACCAACATTTGTAGGGCCTTCGTCTCTGTTTGGATGAACAGTTACATGAAAAGTTGCAAATCTATCTGACAAAAAGTCCCTTTGTTTTTTCCTTGACTGTGTAAGCTCCTCATCGTCGGCGTCACTTAAGATTAACAAATTTTCAGCTTCAGCCGCCAACCCTTCATCGTCATCACCATCATCACCGTCACTGGATTCAGCTACTTCCCAATCTAATTCAGTGATGGTGACATCACCCATGTCACAATCGCTCTGGTGAACAGCATCTGCACCCCTCTCCTCCCCATCCTGTCCATCGTGACCTACTTCATCTCCTCCTTCTCCTACTTGGGTGGTATCTCTGTCATCATCTTCGTCCTCACTATTGTTTTCAACAAACACTTTCGTCTCTTCTCCATGAAGATAATGATATAAGACATCCCTAAAACCATTATCATCTTCCAAAACTCTCAAACCATCTCTCAAGCCTTTCCCAGGAACACAGTACAGTAACTTTTGTACTCTACAAGGCAAAAATGTCACTATATCCTTAACAAATCCAATATAAGATGCCTTCTTTATATCTACAAAGATAGTACCCTCATTCCCCCCCATACTCCCACTCATCCTCCCCAATCACAAAATCTCCACCGTAGTAAACGATGACAGCAACATAGTCTTTATGCGTCATTTCTGCAACAAAAGAGGACAAATATACAATTAAATTTTGGGACCACATTCACAAAGAATAGACAATTGCAAGTGGAGGTCCCTACACTCTTTATTAAAGAAAAGAAAAGAAAAAAAAAAGAGAGAGGAAGATGCAGTCAGACGACAGCTTGCACTTGAAAACAAGAGGCATCGGGACAATGACAAATAAAAATAAAGATGGGACCCGACAACTGCTTTGATTATGCCGTCTCATTTCTTTAAAATATGGAGAGATTCCTCAGCATGGGTCCTCAACAATGCAATTTATTAAAAAAAAAATCCAGAAGTCCCCATCCCCACAACCTTCGATTCAAACATGTGCAAAGTCCAATACTCTGAACCCTAACAATCACCAATCATCACACATTTCACATCCGACCACTACAAATTACTTTCGCACATCACAATTCAACACCCTGAATGAATCACACATCACAATGGATGAGGCGACGTCGAGCCCTACACTGAGCCCTAATTTTCCCCCGGCCGAGCCCTACACCGAGCCTATATTTCAATGCCGCTCCTAAACTGTCAATTCGAACCCCCCAATAGGATTGTAGCACTACATCTCAGCCATAAATCTCACATCAAGCCTGACCTTTCCCAGCCGACCCCCAAATTTGAAGTCCGAGCCCTAATAAACGAGTCGGAGCCCTAATTTCACCACAGGGGAGAGGAAAAAGAGAAAAAACTTGAGCAAATCGACAATGGTGAGCGACGACGGCGAGCGACGACGACGCTCGACGACGGCGAGCGACAAAGGCGAGCGACGACGACGAGCGATCACCTGCAAACAGCGAGCTGTGAACGGCGATGGATGGAGAGGACGTCAGACCTAGTGTAAACTGACGAAATGTTAAAATCCAAATAAACTAAACGAGGTCGTTTAACACTAATGAAAAACGACGTCGTTTAGTTTGGCCAAATGCACAGTGGATGGGGCGACGTCGTTTTCCTCCTCCACGTGTGCTTTTTTTTAAAAAAAAAATTGCCACATTAGTTAAGCAAGTCGCCAGAAAATGCCACGTCTGCATTTTGACCGGTTTTTGGTTGGATTGGCACTTAAGTGTCCCATTTTACTCCGATGATGGCACTTAAGTGTACCATTTTAAAGTTATGACACTTAAGTGTCCCGGCGTGCCAAGTTATGGCACTCCAGGTGTCCTCACCTCCATTATTTTCACACTAATTTCATCTATATTAGAAGGAATATAAAAACAGAGAAGCGGAAGAAATTCAACAAGCGATGAGATTCCCTTTTGAAGGCATCATATAATAGTCACAAACATTAGAGGACTTAAAAACAAAAGAAGCAAACTTAGTACTCAAAAGTATATAACATGGGCTTGTCTAGTTCAAATCCAACATCAATTGACACATTCTATTGTTACTCCTCTACAGACTATAATCGGGAAAAGTGCCAAAAAAGTCCTAAACATTTTATCATTGTGCCGATTTAGTCCTAAACCTTTTTTTGGTGCCGATTTAGTCCTAAACATTTTTAAGTTGTGCCAATTCAGTCCTTTCGGGCCAATTTGGCCTGATTTTACTAACTGGGCGCCGGCCGGCGACGTGGATAACTTTTACTAATATTTTAATATTTTTGAATTTTTAATATTCTTATTCTTATTCTTATTTTTAATATTTTTATTTTTTTTATTCTGCTCTTCTTCCTCTAGCCGGTTGCCGGACCTCGACGACCGGCCGGGGCGACGACCCGGCCGAGGTCAAGGTCGACCTCGCTGGCCACCTCGCCAGTGGCCGTGGGGGCGACCTCGCAAGGGGCGATGAGGCTCGCCCTCGCCGGATCTGGCGAGGGTTGAGCCTCGCCCATGGCCGGTGAGGCTCGACCTCGCCAAATCTGGCAAGGGCGAGCCTCGACTGCCCCGCGCGAGGCCGCCCTCGAGGCCTGGGCGGCAAGGCTCGCCCTCGTTGGATCTGGCGAGGGTCGAGCCTCGCCTATGGCCGGCAAGAGCTAGCCCCTCCAGCTCGCCAGATCTGGCGAGTGAAGGGGAGAGAGTCAGAGGGGGTAGACCGCCGACCACCACACCTGAGCTGCAGCCGTCAGCCTACGGTCGCACCTGGTTTCAAGCGCCGAAGCTCCGGTAGGCCTCGGTCTTTTTTTGTGCCTTGCGTTGGTTGGACCAGGCCGGAGCTCACGGTCTTCCAAGATTCGGTTCGTGATCTGAGGGCGTTCGATTTGGGCGGGACCTCTGAGAGAGAGAGAGAGAGAGAGAGAGAGAGAGTCCTCTCCCGGCCAAGCCAAGGAAACCCTGGTCACTTGAGACCACCGCCGCAATGCTACCGCCCGATGCCATCCACCGCTGCTCGCCGACCCGTCGCCATATCCGATGAGCTGGCGTGGCTCGCCCTCGCCGCCTAGGCCTCGAGGGTGGCCTCACGAGGGGCGGGCGAGGCCGCCCCTGTGGCCACTGGCGAGGTGGCCGGCGAGGTCGACCTTGCCAGCCGTCGCCTCTGGCCTATCGCCGAGGTCCGGCGACCAACCGGAGGAAGAAGAGCAGAATAAAAACAAAAAAACAAAATTCAAAAATATTAAAATATTAATAAAAGTTGTCCACGTTAGCCGGCCAGTGTCCAGTCAGCAAAATCCGGTCAAATTGGTCGGAAGGGACTAAATTGGCACAACTTAAAAAGGGATAAGCTTCATGGTATTGCTGATTATGTTTCTATATTTTCTTGTGCCATACAATCCGCTAATGAATCTGGAAATTTTCTTATTTTCTTGTGCCATACAATCCGCTTAATCTGGAAATTGGTGCGCAAAGTCCTGAAATTTGTCTACAAAGCCTTTGGGAAAGGGAAGAGGTAGAATACTATGGTTTAGTGGCTGTCTCTAACTACAGATTTGTTTGTCCTAGAAGAAATGCACTCAGCCATGAGGCCATGCAAGAGTAGATGCTATATAGTATGTGCTATTCAGCATGCTCTTTGGCCAATTATGTACGATACGTCTGAGAATGCAATGCGCTTGTCTATGTGCTGGTTTAAACCATAAGTGTCTTAGGCGTGTTGATGGATGACGCATGTAAAAGGATGGAGTTTACATGGACGATGGAATGGAGTATAAACAATAGGTATTATTAATACATGCAATTCTCTTCTCTTTCTTCTTTCTTTATGTGATGTACTAAATGTGAGGAGTGAGTTGCGGTTGTAGTCAGATTACAGATGGTTACAAGCAAGAGGAGAACACATAGTAAGGTCTTTGTTCCCTTAATTAGGTTAGGTATGACAGGGGGACTATCCAAATCTGGCGAGGCCGAGCCTCCCTAGTGGCTGGGCAAGTCTCCGGTGAGTTCGTCGGACCTCGCCCTAGCCTAGCAAGCCTCTAGTGAGCTCGCCGGAGCTTGCCCAACCAGTCGCCAGCGATCGGCAACGGCAATGGAAGAAGAAGAGAGAGGGAAGAAGAACAAGAAGAAGAAAGAGAAAAGAGAAAAAAAATGGGATGGCTTTGATTCTGGAATTGTTTCCAAGAACAAAGAATCAACTTTTTTCTACTCCATGATTCCATTCCAAATCTATTCTCAAAAACAAAGTTTTTATCAAACGGATTTCTACTTCAAACCTACTCCCGACTAACAAAAGAATATAAATTTTTACTATTTGGCCGGTTGCCAAATGCGCCCTAAGTGTAAGTACTCTCAAGCGATAAATTGAGTGATTTACCTTCAAAGTAGTAATGTCTCTTAATACAATCATATGCCTTATAATGAGTAATTAAGAGTAGTAATTTACCCTATAAGATGTAATGCACCTCTAAGGTAGTCATTTCCCTTATAATTAGTAAAAAGAGGGAGTGCTAATTCTTGTTGATCTTAACTATACTTATTCTTAATAAATTGCTAGCACGGTATAATTGTAGTAACATCTTTATTGTATCATAACTGCAAAATGATGTTTGTAAGTCATACTTTTATGTTCATAAAATTAGTTTCAGCCTTATTAAATTACCTTTACGTCCTTAAGTACTAGTAAATACGAAAATGATCTTGCAATTCATAAATTATCTTTGTGTTGGTAACCAGCCGATTTGGCACCTGGGATGCGGTCCCTTTTTTTCTCACAACAGACTCTAGACCCGTGGCTAATGATATGATCCCGTCATTTTTATGACTCAAATTTAATAAGCCTAATTTGATACGAGTAACTCGTTTTTTTTTTCCCAAAATGGGCTAAAATGGAGTGAGAAAACTATAGTCCAACCCATTATTTCAAAACCCACAAATCCACGAGACTTAGGCCGTCCAGACGAGACAATGAGTCTTCCTCCATCTCCAGTGCCACGCCCCTTCACTTGCCCCAATCCTTCTGCCTCCGACGACCTGCCGGCCGCCATGTCTTCACCTCCTCCGGCACTGGTCATGATGGGCATGTCCCCGAACTGCTCAGTCCTCAACCTGAAGTCCCGCCAAGTCTCAGTTGGTGTCACATTCAAGATGATGAATTTGATGCAGGTACAAGTGTTATGGGCGACCGATCCGCTCGTCAAGGGGAGGGAAGGAGTTGGGAGCCGGTGTCGGAGCAAACGAGGAGAAGAATGGCTCCAGGTCGAAGAAGCTCTTGCGAAACGAGCGGCCTCTGAGCAGACATGGAGAAGGTCATAAGCTCACTTCGACTATAATTAATTCTCTAAAAGGGCTGATGCAGCGAATCTACACTTGAGGCACCTTTCCAAGGCAAAGGAATCGTAACCCGTGCGACGATGTTCTTCCCTCAAACCGCGACCGGACTGTTTACACGCAATCTTAGACATGATTGGCGAAAATCAAAGACCAAAATTCTCTAAGGTAATTTCGCGAACAATCACAGATATTTCAAACACCATTTTTGTCCTTTTCTTACGAATATGGACATATATGAAAGCGTGAACTTGACCTGCGTAGGCCTAATGAATGCGATGTCCCCGCCAAATGGTCCTCAGATGCATCCCCAATTTCCTAAACACGGCATGTTAACTTGTAAAGCTCTTCTTATATTCTTATTTGAGCATGCGCAGTACCTTATTCTTTAGCTAAGATTATTTAAACCGTGTTAGGAAGATGCTTAAAATGAGCAATGATGTCATAAGTGCATTTACGCTTAGTCTTCAACCAACGTTGCTAATTGTTGAGAATGTCGAGTTTGACTACATGAACAAGCCCGATCGATTAAAACAGAGTCCGAAAATTATTATTTATGGACATCCGCAACTGTGTACAATGCAAACCCATAATTCCTTTTGCGTTCATAAAATTAGTTTCAACGTCATTAAATTACCTCTACGTTCTTACGTATTAGTAAATGCAAAAGTGATCTTACAGTTTGTCGCGACCAATTTTTCGGGTTTGAACCACCTAGGGTTTTGGCTAATGAATTGTTAAGCCTAGACTTAACTCAGGCTCTCCCAAGCCCATACCAATTCGCGACTTAGGTTCAAGTTTATAATATGCAAATGATTTAATTAGGAGTCGCCACTAATCTATTTTTGGTGGGTCGATTAGAAACCCAAGTAAAATAATGGGAGAATTATTTTACTCCTACGAACTAGAGATTTGGGTACGAGGACTTGATTACGCTAGATTTCTCTAACACCCTTTCGGTACCATTTCTTTAAAAAAAAAAAAGGGTTTTGCAGGCAACTTGAATCAATTTTAAATCTAATTCCCTAACATGTGAGGCGATCATGCGCGTGCACAAACCACCAATTTAACACTCAGATAAACAATAAATAAATTGCAAAAAAACTTACCTCCAAACAACGAAAGCATCTGCAATGTTAAATTAAAATCCACATCAACAACCCTAGATATGGTTTCTAATTAACACATAATTTCTTTTTTTTTCACTTAATTAATAAAAATCATGCAATATGCAATGCAATGACCTAATTCCAATGACATGTAATTTCTAATTAAATGGGCCTAGCAAAAATACTAAATGACATGCATCTCAATGTATCTAACCCTAATGACGTGCATATGTCCATTTTTTTTCTTTTTGCTAAAAGAATGCATTTCATCCTAAATAATAAAACTAATTTAACCTATGACACATTTTTTTTTTGTATTTTTCATGATAATTCGTAATTAAAAATTACTAATAATAAAAATCTAAGTAAAGTGAGATATTATCTATCTTAAGCTAGGAAATAGACTAATATGAGTCCTATCTTAACTTAGCAATTTACCTCGACATGCAATTTAATTCAAAGATATTATCTAACCTAGATACCATCTAAACATGTGTTCTAATATAATTAGAAAATAGTCTAACTATTCTATCATGCAATTCTATCTAGGAAATTTTTCTAATCTACATGATATGCACATGCAATCTTTTTGTATTTTCGGGATAAATAAGACAGTTAAAAGATAAACATCAGATCATTCAAAATCATCAAAGATCATACATCATTCGAATCAGGGAACAATATCTAAATCAACTTGATTATTTCGCTAATAAAATCGATAAATTGATCTTAAGCCTTTAAGATCAAGATATCAAGTTTATTCCCGCGTAATTAATTATTCCATCTAAAGCCTTATAAATGGAGTAAAAAAATCGGTGTGCGGTTGCGAATTAGGAAATATATCATTATACCCTTACTCAAAAGGTTTAAATTAGATATCAATCTCATCAATCTAGGCAATATGACGTTTAAATCAAATTAAGATGAGATTTTTTTACCTAATTGCCAAATATATTCCAAATTTGAATTTGTCAATGGACGGCTTGGACGGACGGATGGTTCATGATGAAGTAGATTTCTCGATGGTGTCCTGCGAGGACAAAGCAAATGACCAATATCAATAATAATGGGGGGTTCAGCATGGGAAACTAGCAAATTAGACTCCACTTGGACGTGTATCGTGACTCAGTCAACACTCTTGGCATCGGACGAAACTGAGACAAGCTGGGTTATTGGCTTGCGATTCCAACGCCGAGGTGGGCTGGACGCAACGACACTCCTTGGGTAGTGACCGGGCGCAACTGGGCTCGTTGGACAATGACGGAACAACACCTTCGAGTGGCAATAGTTTGATTCGACCAGCGCTGCATCAACCCCTGACAATGGCGTCGCCCGAGATAGAGAATAGGCGCTAGTGGCCTCTGGACTGCGGGCAAAAGAGGACGACACTTTGTGGACAGCGAGCAACGATATTGGAGCTCGCCCGGAACCTGCCGACTGTAGCGATGTACGGTACTGGGACGATGGCGCCTGGGGCTCTATGCGGGGACCCGCTCAGAGATCACCACGAACGGCCACCGCGAGAATGGATCAAACTCACTGGAACGTCATGGTCGCTGAAGCTGCCGTTCGTTGGGGGCTTCACTGACGAGTATCTCCTTGATGAACGTATCTCTATCAGCCCCACCCTCACTTTTTGTTGTTTTATTCCCTTTACTCTTGGGTCTTCTACCCCCAGAGCACGTGGCTTTGAGATTTGCTGCAAAGGTGGATATTCTCACGAAAGAACAACAAGTGGGAGCGTTGCTGTTGGTGAAAAGCTGAAATTGGCAAGATTGCTTGCCAACTTAACTCCTGCGCACACGGTACGTATTGAGATTCGTCGAGGACCGACAGAACAGAAGCACAAGGAGATTCGCTAGCTAGGTTAAGCAGCGATCTATTTATCAAGGGCCAAAGGGATCCGCCACAGCTCCTGGGCTCGTGAAAGCAGCATGGAATAACGGCAACGGCTCAGGCTTGCGGCTGTGATAGAGATGCTGGCGTCGTGAGCAGCAAGCAGCAGCGTCGTCGCCAGTGTGGGCGTGATGATGGCAAGGCGCGACCCTTTTTTTTTTCTCTCTTATCTCACGTGTGTGTCTGTGTATTCTGAGATCCCCCTCAATGTGGCGTATGTATCAATCTGTGCGGCCTCCCGTTGCCCCCCCCCCGCGTACGCGACTCCTTTTATATACCGAAAAATTGTATCTCCGTGGTATATTTCATTGCCAACTTTGCTTGTGCAAAATACTATTGAATATATCATCCCACCACGCGCAATATTTTTTTGTGTTTTTTTTCCAATATTTCATTCGAGAATTTCCTTTCCATTAAAAACACATCACTCGGTGTATATTGCCTAAATATATGAAAATCCTAATGGAATATGTGAAAAATTTTGTACTCGCCATCGGTCCAATAAAATAAACAAAAATGTTCCTAAACTATATGCCATGTGATTTTATTTTTTCAGGGATAAAATTAACCCCTAATTTTTTTAATACGATAAATGTCTAAATGGGTCGCCAAAATTTAGGTGTCAACACAGTTCATAAATTTCCTTTTTGTTGGTAATCAGTCAATTTTGCACGTGGGATGCGGTCCCTTTTTCTTTTTTTTTTTTGGTAGCAGACCCTAGACTCGTGGCTAATGTATTGATCCCCTCATGCCTCCTTTGTTTTGAAGCTTGTATAATTCAGGGGTAAGCATGGTCCGGGTTGGACCGGTCCACCCCCTAACCTTAGGACCAACCCGCACAATGCTAGTCCTTAATTTTTGGGACCGGGGACCGATCCTATTAAGCTTGGGACCGAGGACCGAACTGATCCAATGGGTTCGGTTCGGTTCCAAGGTCAACTCAAGACCAACTAATAATTTTTTATTTCATTTTTTATGCTCCTTGAAAAAGTGATTGAGGACCTGACCGACCCAATGGATTCGATCCGGTTCCAGGGTCAACCTGCGACCAATCAATAACTTTTTATTTCATTTTTTGTACTCCTTGAAAGGGCAACTGAGGACCGGACCGACCCATTGAATTCGATGACGAGCAAGGTCAGTTAAGAAAGGCAAGCGATGAGGGTCGAGTAGGGTAAGCGTCGAACAGAGTGAGCATCGAGTGTCGAGCGAGGAGCAAGCCAAGCAAGCATCGAGCGGCGAGCGGCACGAGTGACTCAAAGCGAGCAAGGCGAGTGTTGAGTGGCAAGCGGAGAAGTTGTTTCTCTCAATTTTGGCAAATTGAAGATTAAGAAGACAAAAAAGATAGAAGAGAATGAGTACTAAAGGAGGACACCATAAGGAGTTGTTTATGCCCTTTTGGACACCATAAAGACTCCTCACAAAAACATTTTCCTCATTTGTAAATTATAACTATTAACACCGTAAAAGACATTAAAAATCTAAATTATTAAAGAATAATGTAAAATTACTTGAACTACTCACTAAATAGTTATTTAATGTTGTTGACGCCATTTATTTTAAGGTTTTTTTATATAAAAAAATTATAAACAACTTTACCAAAAAAAAATTATAAATAATATATATATATATAGGGTTGGTCCGGGTTGGACCGACATTAAACTCTCAAGATCGATGACCAACCCATACAGTGCTGATCCATGAATCTTAGGACTTAGGACCGCCTTAATCTCCCTGGGAACTGAACTAGGACCGGCAAGGTTGGGCCGGTCCAGGGTCAATCTAGGGTTGACCTTGGACTAATGCTCACCCCGACATTTGCCCCCACAAATGGGAGCTTGTATGATTCTTATAATTACGAGACATATGAAGCATATTGCTTGACGCTGAGGTTTATCTACATTATATATATGTCATCTCCCTCTGTTATCAATTCAAGCTTTTATGTTGAATCTTTGAACGAAATATCAAAGCCAAATTGTGCCCTAGTTTATTTCGTGTGTACTTTACATTTTCTTTTCTGTCCATCTATCAGTTTAAGCTTTCGAAATGGGCTTTTCAACTATGATAAACAAATTCATTGTTTAGAAATTATCGCTAACATGCATGGTCAATGGTAGTTTTCTTTCTTCTTTTCCATTTCTAACCATTGTTGGGAAGCAATTGTCAATCTCAAATTTCGACTAGCAAGGTTCTTCCAAGTTCTATTTATTAAAATAAGTAATAATTGAATTGCAAATACTCTATGATTGATAGGAGAAAAGTATCAGAAAGTCACAAACTTATTTTATTAATGTCAATTTAGGTCATAAACCTATTATATTGATGTCAATTTAGTCCTAATTTGATAGCAATTCAATCTTTCCAATAAATTTTAGTTGAATATTGCTGACATGGACGATAGATGGCTAACGTGGCATCACCGACACTAACAATAATTTTTTTAATATTTTATTATTTTGTCTAAATGTTTTTATTTTTTTCTTTCTTTTTGTCTGTTCTTTCTTCTTCCTTTTGCCGGCGACTAACCACAGGCAACAACGAGGCAAGTTGGCCTCGCCAGATTTGGCCTAGGTTAGGCCAACCCTGGCTTATGCCAAGGAAGCCCTCGCTGGGGCTCAGCCTTGCCATGGCTAGGCAAGGCCAGCTAGCCCAACGATTGCGTGTGGCCGGTCACCAACAAAATGAAGAAGAAAGGAAAGAAAAAAGAGATAGAAAAAAAGAAACCAAAAAACCAAGAAATTATTTAAAAATTGTCCCTGTTAGTACTAGCTGTGCCACGTAAGCCAATCAACGTCCATGTCAACAATATATTGACAAAATTTCTCAGAATGACTAAATTGGTACTAAATCAAAAGATTTAAAACTAAATGGCACAAATGTAATAAGTTTATGACTTTTTGCACTTTATTTGATTGATAACTTATCTTTAAAAAAAAAAAAAACTTGGAACTATCTTAATAGACATTTAAAATCTAAATTTCAAATACTTCTTAACAGTTTTTCATCAAAGAAATCTTACCTAGCGAAGGATTTACTAAAATGATGGCAAATCTTGCATTTACTCCACGTTCGAGTGTGCACTATGATGGGAAGATGAGATTGATTAATACAGATTAATCAAATGGACTAGGTGTCATTAAAAAGGTGAATGTCCCTATTTAGTATCTCTAAGGTAAATTAACACAATCTATAAAGTTGAATAATCCTCCTGAAGAATTAGGTAATGTGCAGGCCGAAATAAGACTATAGCAGAAGCTTTTGAAGTTCACATGCAGCGTTTGGAGAATTGGGGGATACATCCATGGACCATTTGGTGGTGCCGCAACTTGCTTTTGGTCTATGTAAGTTAACGTCACACGTTCATACATGTCCATATGTGAAAGAAAAGGAAAAGGAATGATGTTGATGTATCTTTGATTGCTCGGGAAAGTACGGTAGAAAATCATGGTCATCGATCTTAGCCAATCATGTCTAACATTGTGAGAAGGCCTCGGGGACTATGACACTATGTTTATCCATTAAGAGTCTAATATTGGCACATAATTCTTCAAAAATCCTCGATTCTGACATAGGAGATTTTTATGCTCAACATTCTTGCCGCTCACATCGGCCAATCTAAAGTTTTAACACGTGCGCAAACATGCAAAAAGACATACATGGGGCAAAAGCCGTATCTGTGAATTAATCCACCGAACATATGAAGGAATAGCCTCTGTTTATATATAGATTGTATCCTCACATGAACTTGAAGAATCGTTCCCTTACCTCACATCCCTAGGACCTTGGGAAGAACTAGGCGAGGGTGATGCAGAATGCAAATGATTGATTCTTGGTAATATCATGTAACTGTAATGAGTAACTCAAGGTTGCCCACTTCACGCCGAAAACGCTTCTAAAAGAGAATGTCGGTTTTCTCAGATTTCCATCTTGTCTAAAACTTCTTTAAGAAACTTTTCTAAGGAGAAAGTTGCTTTTCTCGTATTTCCATCATATCTAAAACTTTTTTAAATGAGGGAGTTGCATTTCTCAGATTTCTATGGGGAAGGCTATAATTTCATTGTAGCCGTTGAGAAACATGTCTGGTCATGGTTTAAGGGAAGAACATCGTCACAATGAAGCATTAAGATGAAAGCGACAATCAAAAGGAGAATGGGAGCTTCCTTGGGGCAATCTACGGCAGGGACTTCCAAACAAATTAAATTTCAATTTGCCAAAACACACATTTGAGGAATAGCTTGCGGGTTTTTTCTTGATTCCCTTAAGAAATAGTTGCAAGTAGATTTTAAGTGTCTATAACCTATCTATGATGCCAAGTTTGAGTAGGTATACAGTGAAACATCCTTAAATTAAATCACTCAAGTTATTGTCTGTTTTGGCTCATCCCGCTCCAAATTTTGCGGACATGCACATAATTCCCAAAATTGCTTTTCCTCTATCGAATGCATAATTCGGTTCATTTTTGCCCCATCTGCCATCCTAAAAGCTTATCATAAGCCGCTCATTATCTGAGCCCTTTGTCTTGGGGACTACTCCCCACCCTCATGAGACTGAGTCATTATGAGTCCACCAACTTCCGTGTGGTTCGTCCATAAACCATATAGTTACTGGGGAGAGTTCCACACTGATACCATATTATAACATCATTGAATTAACTCACTCAAAGTATTATCTTTTTTTTGGCCCATACCATAGTGAATCTCACAATTTTGTCCTCTAACGTACGAGAACTTACTTTTTCAAGAGATCACCCATCTTAGTAGTGCTCTAGCTTGAATATGATTAACTTTGGAGTTCCTTCTTACTACCCCCAAGAACAACTTGTAAGTAGACTCCAAATGTCTACGAACGATTGGCGTGGCGGAGTTTGACTAGGTCAATAGAGCCGTGAGCTAATGTCTCTCCTAGCGTGTGTACAGAAACATCCGAGCGCAACGACGTGTGGCCAACGGAAACTTGAGCCACGTACTTGCAGATAAGAGATGTCAAATTATCCACCAATCATTTTTTGATCCTCGTCAGCCTACCTTTACAGTATATATTCAAGTCCAAACTGGAGTAGTGAGCATCCCGAAACTCCCATTTTAGAGAGCCAAACATGGATTCCGAGCTCTATGAAGCTGCTGTGGAAGGAAATGTGCGTTCTTTGATTGAGTTACTTGGAAAAGATAAGTTGCTTCTTGACAGAATTATGACTGGGAATCGCAATGAGACTCCTTTGCATGTTGCAACCATGCTTGGACACTTGGATTTTGTGGAAGAGATCCTAGCTCGAAAGACTGAGCTGGCAAGAGAGCAAGATTCTCAGAGTTTGATGCCTCTTCATCTCGCGGCAGCAAAAGGGTATCTTCACATAGTGGAAAGCCTGGTAAGAGTCAACCCCGAAATATGTTTTGTCCGTGACAAATACAAAAGAAACCCTCTTCATGTTGCAGCTATGAAAGGGCATGTGGATGTGTTGGAATGCTTGGTTCGAGCAACACCTGATGCAGCTCATAGTGTCATCGAAAATGGCCAAACAATTCTGCATTTATGCGTGAAGCACAACAGACTGGAAGCTTTGAAGCTTTTGATAGATATATTGGGTGATGATCAGTTCATCAACTCGAGGGACGAAGATGGTAACACAATTTTACATTTAGCTGCTGTAGATGGACAAACTGAGGTATGTTTATATAACCAAGCCTTTACATTAGTCAAATTCATTGAGCTTATAAACAAAAAAGGTGGTTTTAGGAAACATGAATGTTCCAGAAATATTCGCAAGTTAAAAGACATCTATTTATTAATCACTGGAGAAAAGTGTTAAAAAAATCCTTAACATTTTAATTATATCAATTTAGTCCTAAACTTTTTGATTTAGTATCAATTCAGTCTATCGAACTAATTTTGGCCAAAAATTACTAATATCGACGCCGACTATCCTATGTTGCATAGCAATGCTGATATGAATTATTTTTAATAATATATTTTTTGATATTTTCATATTTTTCTGATTTTTTTTTCCTTTTTTCCTTCTTCTTCCTTTTACCGACCACTAACCATACACTTACGCTCGACTAGGTCTCGACTAGGTTTAAAACTTTTCTGATACTTTTTCCTAAATCATCACAGGCTTGATATTTGGAAAAGAAGTCATTTGTCCATATAATTAACTACGACTTTACGTTTCACGTTATTTTCACACTAATTTCATCTAGATTAGAAGGAAGATAGAAACAGAGAAGCAGAAGAAATTCAACAAGAAATGAGATTCCCTTTTGAAGACATCACATAATAGTCACAAACATTTGAGGACTTAAAAACACTAGAAGCAAACTTAGTCCTCAAAAATATATAACATGGGCTTGTCTAGTTCAAACTTAACATCAATTGGTACATTCTGTTGTTATTCCTCTGCAGACTATAATCTTCCTTACTAATAAAGGAGTAGACCCAAACATTACGAACTCCAAAGGTTTCACAGCACTAGGCCTACTGGCACAAGGCCAAAGCATGGAAAGAGCCTTAGAGATAGTGAATTCTGTTCCTCAAACTTCAGAGAATCACAACCCGTCCAAAGGAACAGTCTTTCCGAATAACACGGGCACCACCTTCCATCCACTTACGAAAAAAGAGATCAAGAGGGAAAGGAAAAGAAAGTGGCAACAGGGTATGCATGAGGCGCTAATGATTGTGGCGATATTGGTCGCTACCATAGCTTACGAAGCGGGCAAGGACCCACCTGACGAATCTGCAAAGGCAATGAAGGGCTTCGATGACTATTACAAGTTTTTCAAAGCATCTAACACGATAAGCTTCATCACATCACTTAGCACCATTATAATTCTCATAAGTGGTCTTCCCTTAAAGCGGCGTCGGATCACCACTTGGATTGTAATGCTAACTATGTGGGTTGCGATAATCTGCACAGCATTGAGTTATTCAATCCTCCTGGTATTCGCCTCACCAGAGAAGGACAAAACGTATGATCCGCTTAATCCGCTTAACGATCCAGTAGTTGTAATTGCAGTGCAAGCATGGACATGGTTGATGTCTCTTATTTTCCTGTGCCATATAATCCGCTTAATCTGGAAATTGGTACTCATAGTCTTGAGGTTAGTCTGCAAAGTCCTGAAATTTGTCTACAAAGCCTTCAAGAAAGGGAAGAGCGAGGATCCTATGGTTTAGTGGCTGTCTACTGCTAAAGTGCGTTTGTCCTAGAAGAAATGCATTGAGCCATGAGTCCCTGCAAGAGTAGATGCTATATAGTATGTGCTATTCAGTGTGCCCATTAGCCAATTATGTACGATACGTTTGATAATATATGTGTCTGTGTGCTGGTTTAAACAATAAGTGTCTTAGACGTTGATGGATGATGCATGTAAAAGAATGGAGTTTACATGGATGATGGAATGGAGTATCAACAGTAGTTACTATTAATACATGGAATTCTCTTCTCTTTCTTCTTTCTTTATATGATGTGCTTAATGTAAGGAGTGAGTTGTGGTTGTAGTCAGATTACAGATGGTTACAAGTAAGAAGAGAACACTTGCTAAGGTATTTGTTTTTTCCCTTAACTAGATCAGGTACGACCGGGGGACTTTCCAGCTGGGGAAGAAAAAAAAGTATGCCAGTGGTCATAATGCCAACTAAAGATGGAAAAATACTAACCATAATGAACTACCAATTGCGACTAATTAAGAAAATTAAAATCATCAATGGATAATTACTGACGACAACATCCCCAACTTACGAAGTGTAAAGAAATGTCATTAGTTTTAATAAAACGGTTCGAACAATAAGTGCAATATTATTGTGAGGAGTTTAGCCAATACACCACAGCTTTAGGTCAATTAGCAAGTGTTTTATCACTTCCGATGGTTTGAGATAATTTGCTATGTTATAAGGAAATCACTAAGTGTAAGTACTCTTCAAAGTAGCAGCGTCTCTTAAGACAATCATATGCCTTATAGTAAGTAATTAAAAGTAGTAATTTACCCTTTAAGATGTAATGCACCTCTAAGGTTGTCATTTCCCTTGTGATTAGTAAATAGGGTGAGTGCTAATTTTGGATGATCTTAATTATACTTATTGTTAATAAATTGCTAGCGCGTCTAATTGTAGTAACATCTTTATTGTATCATGACTGCAAAATGATGTTTGTAAGTCATAGTTTTGCATTCATGAAATTAGTTTCTACGTTATTAAATTACCTTTACGTTCATAAGTATTAGTAAATGCAAAAGTGATCTTGCAGTTCATAAATTATCTTTGTGTTGGTAACCAGTCGATTTGGCGCGTGGGATGCAACCCCTTTTTTTCTCACGGCAGACTCTAGACTTGTGACTACTGATATGATCCCGTCATTTTTTATGACTCAAATTTAATGAGTCCAAATTTGTACGAGTCACTCGTTTTTTTTCCTTCTAAAATGGGCTTAAATGGACTGAGAAAAACTATAGTCCAACCCATTATTTCAAAACCCACACACCCACGAGACTCAGGCCATCCAGACGGGACAACGAGTCTTCCTCCATCTCCAAGTGCCTTCGCCCCGATCCTTCGCCTCTGACGACCTGCCCACCGCCAAGCCTTCGCCTCCTCCGGCACTGGTCGTGATGGGCATGTCCCCGAACTGCTCAGTCCTCAACCTCAAGTCCCGCCAAGTCCCGGTTGGTGCCATTCAAGATGATGAATTTGATGCAGGTACAAGTGTTATGGGCGACCGATCCTCTCGTCAAAGGGAGGGAAGGAGTTGGAGCCGGTGTTGGAGCAAAAGAGGAGAAGAATGGCTCTAGGTCGAAGAAGCTCTTGCGAAACGAGCTGCCTCTGAGCAGACATGGAGAAGGTCATAAGCTCGCTTCGACTATAGTTAATTCTCAAAAAGGGCTGAGGCGGCGAATCTACACTTGAGGCACCTTTCCAAAGGCAGAGCAATCATAGCCTGTGCGACGATGCTGTTCCCTCAAACCACAACCGGACTTTTTACACGCAATCTTAGACATGATTGGCGAAAATCAAAGACCAAAATTCTCTAAAAGTAATTTCGCAAACGATCACAAATATTTCAAACACCATTTTTGTCCTTTTCTTACGAATATGGACATATATAAAAGCGTGAACTTGACCTACGTAGGCCAAATGAATACGATGTCCCCGCCAAATGGTCCCCAGATGCATCCCCAATTTCCTAAACACGGCATGTGAACTTCTAAAGCTCTTCTTATATTCTTATTTGAGCATGCGCAGTACCTTATTCTTCAGCTAAGATTATTTAACTTAGGTGGACTCTTCTAGAAAGATGCTTGAAATGAGCAAAGGTGTCATAAGTGCATTTACGCTTAGTTTTTCAACCAACATAGTTGCTAATTGTTGAGAATGTTGAGTTTGACTGCATGAGCAAGCCCGATCAATTAAAGGAGAGTCCGAAAATTAAATATTTATGGACATCCGCAACTGTGTACAATGCAAACCCACATTTCCTTTTGTGTTTATAAAATTAGTTTCAACGTCATTAAATTACCTTTAAGTTCTTACGTATTAGTAAATGCAAAAGTGATCTTACTGTTCTTGTTGGTAACCAGTCAATTTTGCACGTGGGATGCGGTCCCTTTTTTTTTATTGTAGCAGACCCTAGACTCGTGGCTAATGATATGATCCTGTCATGCCTCCTTTGTTTAGAAGCTTGTATTATACATTTGCCCCCACAGATGGGAGCTTGTATGATTCTTATAATTACGAGACATATGAAGCAAATTATTAGTTAACTTTCAACCTCAAATTCTTTTTAAAGTATGACTGTTGAAATATTTCATATTGCTTGATGGTGAGGTTTGTCTGCATTTTATATACATGTCCTCTCCCTCTATCATCAGTTCAAGCTTTTCAGTTGAATCTTTTATCGTAATACCAGAGCCAAATTATGCTCTAGTTTATTTTGTGTATACTTTACATTTTCTTTTTTGTGCATCTATCAGTTTAAGTTTTCGAAATGGGCTTTTCAACTATGACAAACAAATTCATTGTTTAGAAATGATCGCTAATATGCATGATCAATGGTAGTTTCGTTTCTTCTTTTCCATTTCTAGCCATTGTTGGTAAGAAATTGCCAATCTCACATTTCAACTAGCAAGGTTCTTCCAAGTTCTATTTATTAAAATAAGTAATAATTAAATTGTGGATACTCTATGATTGATAGGAGAAAAGTGTCGAAAAAATCATAAATCATTGTATGAATGTCAATTTAATTATAAATCTATTGAATCAATGTCGATTTAGTCCTAAATCTTTTGATTTAACATTAATTTAATCTTTCCTATAAATTTTAGTTGGACATTACTAACATGGACACTAGCTGACTAATGTGGCACCACTAGTGCTAATGTGGAATAATATTCCAATATTTTTTAACTTTTTATTATTTTGTTTCTTTTTTTTTTTTTTTTTTTTTTTTTTTTCTCTCTATTTTCTTCTTTCTTTTGTTGGCGACTGACCACAAGCGATAGCTAGGTAGGCTCACCTCACCAGATTTGGCCAAGGTGAGGCAGACCTTGGCCTATGCCAGGGAAGCTCTCGCCAAGGCTCGACCTTGCCATGGCTAGGCAAGGCCAATTGACCCAACCATTGCGCATGGCCAATGGCCAATCACCAGCAAAATGAAGAAGAAAGGAAAGAAAAAATGATAGAAAAAAATCAAAAAATTATTTAAAATTTAAAACTGTCCCTGTTAGTACTAGCGATGCCATGTAAGCCAACCGACATTCCATGTCCGCAGTATCTAGCCAAAATTTCTCAGAATGACTAAAATGGTACTAAATCAAAAGGTTTAGAACTAAATGGCACAAATATAATAAGTTTATGATTTTTTTACACTTTATTCAATTGATAACTTATCTTTAAAAAAAAAAAACTTGGAACTATCTTAATAGACATTTAAAATCTAAATTTCAAATACTTCTTAACAATTTTTCATCAAAGAAATCTTACTTGGCGAAGGATTTACTAAAATGATGGCAAATCTTGCATTTACTCGACGTTCGAGTGTGCTCTATGATAAGAAGATGAGATTGATTAATACAGATTAATCAAATGGACCACGTGTCATTAAAAAGGTGAATGTCCCTATTTAGTAATCTCTATGGTAAATTACAGAAGATTGCCGAAGCGTCTCAAAACCCATCATGAGCAAAATTCCCTCTACTCTTCTCCAGAACTCTCTCAAGACCTCTCTCATGGCGATCCCCTCCTTCAAACTGCTCTATAAAACCCCAGTTAACTAGAGCTCCAGCCTCTGCATCCCACGATCAAGCACACTCCCTCTTCAAGACGAGGAAAAGCGAACAGCCCAATGGATCTGCGTAATCTCGGCTTCGATTCGCGCCTCTTCGGGATCCTCGAAGACATGCTCGACTTCCCCGAGGAGCCCGAGAAATCGAGGAGCAACCCCTCGCGCGCCTACATCCGCGACGCGAAGGCCATGGCGGCGACCCCTGCCGACGTCGTGGAGTACCCGGGCTCCTACGTGTTCGTCGTGGACATGCCCGGGATAAGGGCCAGCGAGATCAAGGTCCAGGTAGAGAACGACAACGTGCTCGTCGTGAGCGGGGAGAGGAAGAGGGAGAAAGAGGAAGGGGCCAAGTACCTGAGCATGGAGAGGAGGACCGGGAAGTTCATGAGGAGGTTCGCGCTGCCGGAGAACGCTAATGTGGAGACGGTGACGGCGGCATACCAGGACGGGGTGCTCAGGGTGGCCGTCGAGAAGGTGCGGCCGCCGGAGCCGAAGGCCAAGAACATCGAAGTCAAGGCCGGTTGATGATGGCCCGGTTTTAGTTCTGTCTACGAAAGTTTTTAGGGGCTTGTGGAGTTCTTTCTGTTATCTTATGGGGTTTCGATATGTGTAATGAAATCTAGTAAGGGTTTTCAATTATCAAATGATTAATAGAGTATGTAGGACTATCTCTAATACGTACTAAATTCTAACAATTCGATTGAATTTCTAGTCATTGTATGTCGGCAATTAGATTGGAATATAACGGCCCGATGGATATATAAAAAGATCTTTACTACCAAATTTAAGAAAAAAGCAAAAGAGCTCCCAAAATGGAGGCCTCCCAGCTCAAATAGCAATTGGGATGGCACCATCATCTTAGTTTCCGATTTCCGCGAGTCTCGTGCGAAAATTAAATGATCAAAGATAATATAGGTCCACATGTTTGGATTTCAGGTTATAATAATTATGGGAAAAGTACAAAAAAAAAAAAAAACTTAAATTTATAATATTGATATCAATTTAGTATAAAATTTTTTAATTGGATCAATTTAATTTTAACTTTTTTTACATTGATATCAATTTAATCTATCCGATCAATTTTAACCAATGGGTGTTGATGTGAATGTCAATTGATCATCAATGTTGACTTGTAATTTTAAATAATTTTTTCTAATTTTTTAAAATTAATTTTATTTTTTTCTTTTTTTCTCTTCCTTTTCTTTTCCTCTTTTTCCTCCTTGGCTTCTTCGTTGTAATGGCTAGTGAGGCTCGCTAGTCACTAAGCAAGAACTACAAAACCCTCATCGGCCACCAACGAGGGTTGTGGCCCTCACCCACGGCCCCAGGCCTTGCCTAGATTTAAGGGGAGGCCGAGCAAGGGCCGTGATCCTCACAAGTGGCGACAACTAACAAGGGCTTTGCGGCTGCAAGTCTCATTGAAGGCCTCATCGGCCATTGCAGAAGAAGCCCAATGAGGTAGGAGAGGAAAAAGAAAAAAAATAAAAAAAAAGTTAAAAAAAATAAAAAAAGTTGGATAAAAATAAAAAGATTATTTAAAAATTATCACATCAAAATTTACTAACCGGCTAACATTCACATTAACGTATCTACCGATTAAAATTAACCAAATTGAGAATTGATAATAATAAGATTAATGTATTTATAATTGAATTGACATCAATGCCTTAGTTTATGACTTTTTTTATATTTTTTCCTAAGAATTATCTCTTGAATCGGTCCTGTTCGACCCGTGCCCAGCCCACTTAATTCTTTTCTCCACAAGTAACGGTACGCTAAAGCCACGTGGAGGGCGGGGCCACCTGGTGCCCCACCACGCATGAAAGAGGCTCACCGATTGCTTTTTGGAGGAATGCTATCTCCACATCCCCCTTCCTTCCAGATTCCACCACGAAGCAACAATTTTTGAGTTCTTTAATTACTAGAGGATCTTAATAGTAAAGATTATAAGCCTCCCTTTTTTTGTTAAAAAATATTTATGAATATCAAAGAATTTTCTAACAAGAATATTGCTAGAGGTATTATTAGATATTTAAAAATATTATTTATTATTTCTTTATTCTATAAAATAAGCTAATTTATTTATTAAATTATTTGCTTTCATATACGTATTGGTTGGGTATAAATATCCTTGATTATAATATACTAATATGAAGTTATTTGGGTAAAGATGCAATCTTTATCAATTCTCTCTCCATCTCTCCTAAAGATTCAAGAATATTTAGACAGTGACATTTATCATTATTCACAGTTCTAAATTTTGTGTTTACACTCATGATTTTATCTTGATTAACAGTAAACTCTCTAAGTCTCACAAAAATATAAATAGTCATCATTTGGTTGTTTTGGAATTAATATAATCCTGTTCTTTTTTTGGCATTTTGAAGGAAACCACAAGGTATTGTAGCTTTTAGTCCAACAAATAGAGCTCCTCTCTCTTTTTCTTATTTTGCATTTCCATCCATTAGTTACCTGAACAAATATCAAATTACCACAGATATCATGAGAGCCTAATTTAGCTTAACTAAAATTTAAGAATTATTGAAATATTATCTCATATCATTTAACAATGAATCTTAAATATTTATGTATTCATGTGATCTTTTTTCATTTATTAGTTTATTTTTTTTATTATAGTATAAGAGACAATAATATTCTTTTCACGAATGTGCATCCACCCTTATTTCAAAAAAAAAAAAAAAAAGAATTCCACATGCATTTTGTAATCCGGCTTGCGCCCTATTGTTCCATATCATGTCATCTTCCTTCAAGTATATCGTTGGGTTTTTTGAATAAGGAAGGACAGAAAATGGAAAAACAAAATGAGAAAGATGCCACGCGAGCTCTGTGATGTGTCAGTGACTTGTGTGCTCAATCACCACCTGTCATCGTAGCCGGACAGTCTCCCGGAATTCTCCTCGGCATGAGAATTCCGCAGAGCCTTATGGAAACCTCTACAAGGTTACCTGTCACACCACCGACTCCGTCACCTCCATATAAATACCTCGGACTCCACGACTTCACTTCGCCATCTGCACCGAGAAACGCAAAGAGACGCTTCTCATCGAGGCTTTGCAGCTGAAGAGCATGGATCTCAGAGACATGGGCTTCGACCCCACCGTGCTGGACACCCTCCACGAGCTCCTCGACCTCTCCGACGAGCCCGACGCCAAGTCCCACCACGCCCCGTCCCGCGCCTTCCTGCGCGACAAGAAGGCGATGGCGGCCACGCCGGCCGACGTGAAGGAGTATCCCAACTCGTACGTGTTCGTGCTCGACATGCCGGGGCTGAAGCCGGACCAGATCAAGGTCCAGGTGGAGGACGGGAACATGCTGGTGGTGAGCGGCGAGAGGAAGAGAGAGAAAGAGAAGGACCTGAAGGACCAGAAGGATGGAGCGGGAGGGGGGCTGCTGAGGTACATAAAGATGGAGAGGAGGCTGGGGAAGTACCTGAAGAAGTTCGTGCTGCCGGAGAACGCGGACCCGGAGAAGATATCGGCGTCGTACCAGGACGGGGTGCTGACGGTGACGGTGGAGAAGAGGCCGCCGCCGGAGCCCAAGAAGCCCAAGACCATCGAGGTCCAGATCGCCTAAAACCGAGCGTTGGTGTCCGGGGCCTAGTATGGAGAAAGAATGAGAGGGTGTCGAAGAAACAAGAAAAGGGTTTCTTCTTTTGTTCTTACTGTTGTGTGCGAGTAGTACTGTAAAAAGTCTGGCTGCGTGTGGTCTTTCTGGAATGAGCTTCTTGCATAAGTGTGTTGTGTACTACTGTGATGAATATGTAACAATTACTCATCCAAGGTTGTATCTACGAAACATGAAGAAAATACCGGTAATATCGCAGGATATGCAAAAGAATCAGACATGGTCGTTCTGGATTACCTCTAAGGTTCCCATCTGACCTTCTGCCTCCGCGATCGCAGTCGGAATCTTTGATACGGTCCGACCATCAGTTGCCTAGGCAAATAATTTCCTGACCTTCCTTACTTTAAGCATCTTCAGCTTCTTGCGATGCGGGAATCTGCAGCGTGTTCCGCAGATTTCCTTACCAGGACTTAGCGTCGTGGTCTGCTCTTTAGAGAGCCGCGCTCGATTTGTCGAATTTGAGAAACGTCACGGAATTAGAAATCTGCGGATCGCGGAATTAGAAATGGGTCGAAATCGAGGAGCACGATGAGTTGCTGTATCTGATGAATGCATGGAGAAGAACGGCATCCTTTGAACGTTACCGAGACAAGTTCACTTCAGGACAGTGTACGGTAATTGAGGTATTTTGACAATTCGATTCTATTTTTCGGAGACTTCCCCGACGGATCGATGTGCTCAATCGGATTTAGATGACTCCCAATAAGTTCAGCCGATCGGCATGCTTTGATGATCTAAAAGGGTACCAAAAATGGCACATATCATAATGATTCTTTAAGTAGTTTTAGTCTGTAATCCTGATGGGTAAAAAAGCAACCTGGACAATCTAGTTCCCGTTACAAGTCTCTTCTTTGTCGAACCGGCGACTTTCCTGTTGGATTTCTGAGCAGGGAACGCAGATGGAATTCCTCTGTTCCTGTCGACATGTTCTTTGACAAACAGAGCAATGAAAAAACCCTCTTTGTCCTCCACAGGATCGGTTCGCAGTAACTTCTCAGCTGCATGACAAGGAACAGTGATTCAGGGGGACAAAGGCCGAGACCGGCTTTTGAAGCAAGCAAAAAAGTCCTCCTGGAGGTTAGAATCAAACGACACGGCACTTACCACCTTCAAAAACTGGAAGACCGCGGCGAGTCCACTGGGGTAAGGGAGCTGCCAGGCGAAACCCATGAGATGCAGCGAGAGGGAGGATAGACTGTACTACATCTTCATTTTCGATCTGGTGGATGGAGCAGGTACTATAAACGACTCTTTCAACAGCTGGAACTGTACAGAGAAAAATACATAAGAACCTTTCGATGCATTGCTAATGGCTTTGGAATCGATCAACAATCTTACAAGTTAATGCATGTGACAGGGCCTTCTTCTGAAAAGCTGCAAGTTTACTGAGCCTCGCTATTTCTGTACCATCAGCTGCGAGACCTGGATAACCCAGAGATATCAAGGGGGTTTGGAAATTATTAATATGGTTAAATGAAAAAGATGCACGGATGTATATGATGCAAGATATGGATAGTAGTCCATAACTCCTGAAAACAGGAAGCCATCACCATAGTATTCTAAAAAACAAGGTTAGTAAAGGCAGAAATGGATAATTACCAGTCGTGTAAGAAGGAAGCAGATGATCCAATCTCTCAGCAGACGTCCCAGATCCCGAGCAGGACGGATCTAAAAGAATTGCTCGGACCTGCAAATGTGAACTCTCATGAGTACTGTGTAGAAACGCACAGGGGAGATCGACAACGCACCCCACACCCCCTGAAGATGTGGAAATAATAATTTTCTGGTGGTGAGGTTCCATAAATGACTGTTGCAACGCACCACGAAAACATGTGCAGTTAAACCAAGCATACCATGGAATACATGTCATGATTCTTTACCTTGTTGTATGGGTGAACGCTTGGGGTCAAATTTAAAAAATCTCCATGGACCACATGGATGTCTAGCAGCTATCAAGGCTCACAATAAGTGAACAATGAGAAAGAGAAGAACCAAGAATGCATAAGTGAATCACCAATGTTCTCAAACAGGTTAAACCAATGTTCCCACATGTAAGACAATGCACCCAGCTGTAGATATAACACAAACAGATGCAATCTAGGTGTAATAGCTGCCAAAATACTGGTAGATGAGGCAAAAGGATACTGGAAGCGCCAGACAGCCTGATAGTATCTTCTAGACGGTGAACTCTCTGCTTATTGAGTTCACAAGCTATAATCTTTCCTTCATCCCTCATGAGAGCAGCCAAATGGACAGTTTTGTTTCCAGGTGCAGAACAAGCATCAAGAACCTTCAGAAAATAGAAGGATCAAGATATGTGAACCACTTCAGGAAAAATGGCACAGTATCTTTATTGAGATTAAAGTACACCTCAGAGAGAGAACACTAAAAACAGTAGCAAAAAGCAACTCACTACCCAGCCTGGCTCAGGACAAAGGGCTGCTGCAACCATACAGCTTGCTTTACCCTGCAAAATTATATATTCAAAATATAAACCTCTCCACAAAACTCAACATTATATAAAACACATGGAATGTCTATCAAACTAAATATTAGATAAAACACACTAGAACCACATCATGACAGCGGCTGAACTGCAATTCTTCCGGACAACTTACTTGTAAAAAGACACTTCCGTTCAAGACAAGAGGGTGATCATGCAAGTCAGTACCAGCCGGCAGAATAAGCAGGTCAGGAAGCAGGCCATCCTTTTGAACCTATGTAACACAAGAATAAATCTCATTAACTTTAGGCACATAGCCAATGAAAACTGAAAATTCAGAGGAACAGCATGCAAAATCCATTCACAGAACACCATAATGTCATTTTGTATTGTCCATCTCTTAATTGGGAAATACCAATGCACCCAAAGGCATCAGAGGGTGGAACTACTGTAAATTGAAGGTTATACAGCATTCAAAATCATTCAGCAACAGGTTGTTAATTAACAAGAATTGTCAATCAAATGTGGGTGACACAGTACTTAAAATGGAGGGATCAAGAAGACCGACACCCATTTATCTCTGCTCTTCTATGTTGCAGATTGCCCAGTCACAATCCTCTTCCCGCCCATTTTATAATTATTTCACGCACACATGATGCACACAGGCATGCAATGGATTTAATAAGAATTCACACTAGCAAAATACCTTTGTTAGTTTTCCCAATTCAAGCATGGCAGATCCAATATCCAATTTCAGAGTATTCACTCTAACATATCGTGGTTTAGGAGCATCTGCATGAGAAATCAGAAGTTGCATTAGATGAACATCACAGTCTAGTAGATGGTATTTGCATGTCTCATGCAACAACTTAAATGAGATTGGTGACCAATTCAGTTTTATTAAAGGATAGGACATACAGGCAGAAAGGCAGCACAATTCCCTATGTCAGAAACACCACGGCCATATGACCATCCAACTAAAAGCAAGACTTGAAAGTAGCTGTGTTCAAGTACAAGTTCCTTTCTTTTAATAGTTCTCTAAATGATAGTCCCTAAAACTCATTATTCAAACAAACTGCGTGGAATTAATAGGTACTCAAATCACTGATTTGAATTAATCAAACAACCATAATATTTAATCTAATGATCAAGTCATTCCATAGTAACATGTCAGTTTCTGTGCTACATTAACACGGTATTGAGCCCTCAAAATGGAACTAAAGAAAACAATTGCCTGTGTGTGTTGGGGGTTGTGATATTTATAGTAACAGTGCAAAACAGTTTAAATAGACAAATTCTGAGAATTTTGCAACACAAGCATGATTAAGCTTTGCCTCAAAATGAAAGAATGGAATCCAATAAAGCTAAAAGAGGAACGAATATAGACCTCCTCCTGTTTGATAAAGGCTTGTCAATTCATCTACACCATTGACTTTCTTTGTCAATAACAATCGTTCTAAAGCTGACTGCAACTTTATTTTATGATGGATGATGAACTTCTCCACATCACCAGTTGACTGCTTTGCCTGCAGCACAGAGTACTCTTGTAAATCAGCTGCAGTTTAAATCATTACCAAATGGACCAAAATCAATGACCATATACATTTATGCCAATCCCTGAAGCAACAAGCACAAGATGCATGTAAGAAGAGCCCCTATAATAGGTTTGATGTACTAGCCCTAACCAATACACCTTGTTTAGTTGGTGAAAGAACACTTATATGACTTTTATCTAAATATGGGACGAGACAGAGAGAATGCTGTGCCTCTTGGTTTTAATGGTCACAACTCCTTAGATTACTGCTAATTGTTCACTCTGGAAAAGCCCTAGGATTTCATTCACCATACAGACAAAAGAGAAAATAACCTGAACTATTGTCCAGGATACCATAAGCATAAGCATAAGCTAGCCCAATGCAGTGAGAATACTGAAGCACGATGCACTCAAGAGTCTGAGGAAAGTCAATGACCTACTTGACCAAAGAGAACGTCATAGGTCACTATGAAAAGCAAGTCTTCTTTTCTCTGCAAGAACAAAAGTAGAGAACATAAAATGTGCTAGCCAAGTTATACACAATAGCTCTTTTTTTTTCTTTTTTGAGTATACAAAATAGCTCATTGATAAAAAAAAAAAAAAAAAAAAAAGGTTACACGTAATAGCTGGATAAGCTGGTAATTTGGTAGGTCCTATTAAAACCAGAAACTTCCCACATCTAAAGAGCCATTGCAAGAGATACTCATCTGATGATTACAAAAGTTTCTAGGGAAAACTCTTTTGACAAGTAATGCTAAAGATATTACAACCCATATCCTAAATGAGTTTAATAAATGATGTGGCAAACATAAGTAGTTATTTAAGTTTGTCAGCCCATTTAAGCACTCAATAGGCATCTATCACATCACCTAGTAAATCCATTGGATATATGAGTCTAAGTATCTCTAGCATTATGCTCTTCTGATAGTATACTATAGTGAAAAGTGGAACTTGCAACTTATTGAGCCATAATTGAACATTTCAAAACAACTATAACTAAGCACGTTAGCAAAAATAACTCATAGACTGAGTCAAAGAAAACTTTAAATTAACCCATGCCCATATTGCTAGAAGAAATTCATTTCATTACATGAGTTGGCATACAAGTGAATGGATAATTTTACCTTCCACTTGCTATTTACAATGTCAGCATCCTCCAAGATCTTCTTTATAATAGGAAGATCTGAGACAGCATCAGATAAAAGATCATTCTATTGAAAAAGCTAGGAAAGAAGCCAATTGTTTGACAAAAACACTCTAATCTAATTTGCTACTTGCACACATCATTTATAAACTAAGTTAAAAAGCATACTGGAAAAAGCGAGTAGATATATACTCCATCAGTACTAATTTTGCCACTCGAAAGCAATAATTACATGAAAGTTGCACTACATGGAGGAAATGAATGAGCCACATTGTAGCCACCAAAAGGGGGCATAAAACAAAGGGCTGAACAAAAAGAAAAGTGGAGAAAAAGAGAACTAGAGCAGTTGATGCAGCCCATTAAATCAATGACTTAAATCTGAGCCAGCAGAGAGTTACACAATGTCAAGATGTCATAAATCAGAAAAGTAAGCTAGAAATGGATTTTCAATCAAAAGTATCTTCTTTAGAACAGTCCATGCATTACATTATTAATCAAGATGCATTTTTTATCAGATCCAGGAGGTTTCCATTTTGCAGCTGTTGAAAAGCAATGTGCTTATATATTTTTGAAAGGGTGGCTCTTATTTGGCCCAAAAGGTTTCCATTTAGTTACTTCAGCAAGAGATGCTGAGCAGTGAAGGATTTTATTGGCCCAAATGGAAGTGATCATCTGGGTTCGACTTCCTAAAGTCAAACTACATCTGCCTTGGATCAATCTAGAAGAACAGTGGATTCATTGTCATCCTCTCACGACGCCACACGTAGGGCATGCCAGTTATAACTGCCACTTGACTAAATGCCAAGCAGAAAATGAAATGGCAATAGGCTGATCCAAGGACAAGGGATTTCCATAAGCAGAATCGACAGGGTTCTCCTTCTACTTCAGCTATCATCATCACCCTCCCACTCCGCCATTCAACACCTTACAAGTAGAGACGTCCCCCATGGCTTCCATTTCAAATGAGACTTTGAAGCTTCATTCTGATTGCACAGAATTCACCGCCCATTTGAAAATCCTCAGCGTTGGTTTCGGTCAAAATCAAGCATTTCCAAACCACGTGACCTCCCCACTTTCGCCAATTTCACAACGCACGCAGGTAACACCATACGGTCCATTCCAACTATCAAAGAAAACGCAGCTATCACTTGCCAGTAACTCATGAAAATACCACTAAATCATCATAAATTTCAGCACCAGTACAGAACGTAAAACCATCACGCAACATCAATCTCAATCGCTCGCAACAAACCCTACCACTGGAAGAAAACTAAAGCCAACTCCAGCAGGCAACAGCTCTCGAAACGCAGCCTCCACGCGAGAGGAGCAAAACGGAATCCGAAGCTCGCGAGCGCACCGCGCGGAAATTCAAACTACTTACGCTTCAGCGTTTGGCACACCAAGGCGAAAGTGGCTCGCTTGTTCCTGACGGAGGGGCTGTAGACGAGGGACTTGACGGAGCCGACGGCCCGCCGCCGGGCGTCGCCCTGCAGGACCACCCGCAACACCTTCGCCGCCTCCCTGCGCGCGAAGTAGGCCGACCGCTCGGAGTTGCTCAGCCGCCGGACCTCCGCCTTGCCGGCGGCCGCTGGCGGCGCGGCGGGCGCATCGCTCGGTTGTCGGAGCAGCTCGGAGAGAGGAGAGGAGGGAAGTCTCAAACTGAAACGCAGAAGAAGAGGAGGAGGAGGAGGAGCGTCGTTTTGGGTCCATTTCGCACTGGAACGACATCCTATGGCTTAGTTGGGCTAGTTCGTATGCCGATCCGGGCCGCGATGAATGGTTGGGCCCACTTCTTATTTTTTTGTAGGGTAGAATAATTCAAATGGACCATGAACTTTGATTTAACGCACAATGTGATTCTTAAATTTTAAATTTATTCAATAAATTTCATGAATTTTAACCTAACATTCAATGTAGTCCCTAAAATTTTTATACATGTTCAATGTAATCTATAAATTATATGAAGATGTTCAATATAGTCATTCCATTAATTCAAGATTATGAATAACATTGAATAACCAAAAATTCAATGATCACATTACACATTAAATTATAATTCAAGGACTATTAGAGTCATTTTCCTTACGACGCCTCATAATGCTACTCAAATTGGTGAAAACATCTATAACCAAAAAAATTTGTGAAAACATGATTAGAATGATTCCAATCGAGATGATGCTCAAGGTCTGTCGTCCCAAATTTTGTCTAAGTCATTGCCATGATGTGATTATTAATCCAAATTGCGACCAATACCAACATAATCAAGTATAGAGAGAGATTGATTGATAATGAAAAGACAGCCATTGTCAAATTTCAAGGATTGAATTGCACATTAAATTGAAGTTTAAGAACAATTTGAGTCATTTTCCCTATTATGCCATGTAATGCTGCTTCAATTGGTGAAAACATTTATGAACAAAAAAAAAATTGTGAAAATATTATTAGATTGATTCCAGTCGAGATGGTACTCGAGGTCCACCATCCCAATTCTTGTCCCAAGTCATTCATTGCCATGTTGTGATTGCTAACCCAAATTGTGACCGATACCAACCTAATCAAAGAAGAGAGAAAGAGAGAGAGATTAATAATGAATAGATGGTCTACCAATATTAAATAATGCCCCCACATATTATTTCATTCTTTATGTTTTTTTTTTCCGGCTATACTTTAATCCAAACATATTCAATTTGGCATCAAGGTCGCACCATCACATCAGCCTTCTTACGATATGTAGTGTCACAATACAAAATGTGTACATTATCACTTTCCAACCAAAACTTAGAATTGTTTCCACACTCCAAGTTTAATATAGTTTAATTGGCTTGTGAGCATTGAGAGAACTGTTCTTTTAATATAGTAGAGCATTGAGAGAACTATTCTTTTCCTTAGGTTAATAGCATGGCATCGACAGGTTTCAAAGCTTCTATATTGAAGTTTGCAAAGAAAGGAACTTAAAGCGTATTATCATGGTGTCCTTTTTCTAGAGGAACAAATGAGAACGCATGCCCTAGGGTCCGGTCCACTGAACCTTTTCAAGCCGCCAAAGTTGTGCAAAATTTAGTATTGTTGACCTAATGAGCAAAGAGTATTTTGCAATTTTAATTACAAGCAGTAGTCATCAAGCTGAGGATAAGTACCAAAAAAATCATAAATCCATTAATTCAATTTTAAACATTTAAATTAGGCTAATTTAGTTATAAATATTTTTATATTTGTACTAATTCAATCCATCTGACCATTTTAAATCAAAAATTGCTAATATAAATGTAACTTGTGACTAATGTAAATATTTTTTTAATAATTTTTTTTGTAATTTTTATTCTTTTCTTTTTTTTTCTTTTTTTCTTTTTTTCCATTTATTTTGGTCGAACACGGCCCTTGTGTAGAGCCGACAAGGTCACAACAACCCTCATTAGATCTAGGTGAGGGGCGCCTTGCCAGCGGTCAACGAGGGCTTAAGCCCTTGCCCAATGACCGATAACAAAATAAAGGAAAAAGAAAGAAATAACAAAAGAAAAATCAAAATATTATTAAAAATAACCGCATTAGCGTAAGTTGTACCACATAAGACAGTCAGCGTTCACGTTAGCGATTTCCAATATAAATTGGTAAAATGAACTAAATTAGTGCTAGTATAAATAAACTTATCACTGAATTGATATCAATATAATATATTTAGAACTTTTTTTATACTTTTTCCCCCATCGAACTACATGTATCCGTATCATTCAATATGCTCCAAAGAGAAAACCCATCTACGTCGATTGTTGTCCAGATCTTAAGCTAGAAAGAGGAAAGATGCTCCCCATTCGAGCAACTCTCTTCGTCTCGCCTCGCCCAGCCTACAAACTACAAGTATGGATCACGTCTCATATACCTGAAATAGTTACCACCATTAAACCCCACACGGACTCCATTCGAGACCGGTCAATTTCCAGACCGCAATCAATTCTACCAACGACGAATCCAGTCAAGAATGCTTATGACGTAGGTTCCAGGAACCAGCCCTAAGACATCATCAAAAGCCCTCATCGTTGCGTAGGGAACCCCTCTTGATATGGACAGATGCCTAAATATCCATTAGCATCGTAATCAAAGCTAATCGCGACGGTACGGTGGTGCTCCTAAGTACCTCAGGTTTCGCAATTAGTAGCCGGTTGAATTTGGCGACGACCCGATGAACTAGCGTATCCCACAAACATTAAAAAATATAAAAAACCAAATGGACTAAAGATGACTACGGACGATATTCGGGTTCTTCCCCATATATCTTTCGTTTTCAATAGAAGCTTCCTCACAGCTTCTCAGTCAACCACCGGACCAGCCCCCCCTCGCTGTGCTGACTTGTGAAAAATGAAGTCACGGAGACGCATGCTTTTGCTTTCGTGTCCCTTGGAGCTTTTCTCATTCGACAAGGTGGGCATCGACTCTTGAGTTGATTCGCGACTCAACCCATAATTCTAGATCTCGTCGGATGAGTTGGCATCCAGAGGAAGGCGCCGCGACGCTTCCGTTCCACGCTTACTGATCTCTCTCGCCCTGATCAAACTAAAGGGTCGAGTGCATAATTCGGGGTTTGCAACAGCTGTTAAATAAAGGCGAGAGCATCTCAGTACATATATGATGGTGATAGAAAATGATGGCTCAAGCAATACGGTCATTGAATTCCGGTTCTTGTGCATTGAATCTACATACATCGTTTTTTTTACTCTGCTTCTCAATTTTTTGTTTAAGTTGACTTGACCACGGAATTTGACCTCTTTATGACCAACCAATGAGGCAGGCAATCCACATACTTATCTTGAACAAGAAACCCTGATCCAATATGGCAAAGCCTGGGCTAAATATTATTTCTTTCTTTTCTCAGATGTGAAAAGGCAGATATAAAGAGCTTGCTGACCATAACCATCATGCAGGACCAGAGCCAAGTCTTACCTTCCATGAAAAGAGATGTTTCTTAGAGCATTCCGTGTCCTACTATTATCTTAATATCCGTCGGTCAAAAGCAACCATAAAGAAAAGCGTGTAAAACACGTTAGACTCCTTTCATCATTTAAGTGTCACATCTGCTCTTTGAGATGCGATTCATATCAATCCGATAGAATATTTATGGATTGTAAATTACACATATCGGTATTCCTTAACACCCTTCCCTAGATCATATTTGAGATTGAAAGACGGGTCATGCACCGGTATCTCCGGGGAGATAGGTACTAAAGATTGAATGCCCCAGCAGCTGCCCAAAAGGAAAACCCTAACCCCGATGAGCAGCATTATCGGATGATGGCGAATGAATCCAACGAGACGGCTCGAGTCTCCCCAGCCCGTCGCAGTCAGAGTTGACTCCACTATTCTTCCCCGTTGAGAAGGGGTTGAGGTCTTGGCACGAGACCCGCAATCTAAATTCACACGAGAACTTGTGCCCTAAGTCTAACCTCAAGTCATCCTCAGCAAGTCCCACCATCTCGTCCTTCTCGGTTTTGTCCTTGTCCTCATGGAGGCAAAAACCCTTTCTCTTCCCTCCTTTATTTTCTCGGTGGGACCGGCGAGAGTATCACATATTGGTGCCTCATTTCAACTGAGAATTAACGTTGAAGTTTCCTTCACCAGCGAGGAAGCTCGGCAGAAGCAGCCTACTAGATAAGAACACGAGAGCTCGGTATAAAGGGGTCGCGCCGGTGACGCTTTTACTCCACAGACGCTCGAGATTGTGAGGGGAGTGTGCTCTTCCTCTCATCGTCGCCGTCGTTGTCATTGGAATGTCCGACAGTCCTAACCTCCGGTCGCCGGACTCACCGGAGATGGACTTCAACGAACAGTCCGATTTCGAGCTCTCGGAGTTCTTAAAGATCGATGAGTGGCTAGGTGATGATCCAGCGTCCATGGTCCATGGGGCGCCGGCTAATTATTTTTACCAGTCGAATGAGGCTGACGATTCCATCGGATCTAGCAGCAACCCGGAAGGCCCCAGTCGACGTAAATATCTGTTCCTCCATCGCATCTCATTCTCTTTTTCGGTTATCGATTCGATGCTAGTCTTGAGGGTTCCTACGCATGTAGAAAAAGTCATTGAGTTTGTCTGTGCTGCGTACATTCATTGCTTTAGCTGACTAGGGCCTGAGAGAGTTTGTGTATGTTACTGGCAGACGCCGAAGGCGGAAAGGAGAAGAAGGAAGTTAAAGAAAGGTTCGCCTTCAAGACGAAATCCGAGGTTGAGATACTAGATGACGGATTCAAGTGGAGGAAGTACGGGAAGAAGATGGTGAAGAACAGTCCGAATCCGAGGTAGTTCTTGCTTTGAGTTGATTGCGGTATTGCCCGCTGTTTAACTGTTGAAAATGAAATGAACATTTTAATAAATTGACTCTTATGCCCTAGTGTCCGTTTGTTTATTTCCCTCGCTCGAATACCATCAGTCAAAACATGTGTTCCTTGCGAAACGGAGACTTGACCTAGAAAGCAGTCTCAGAAGCACAGATGTACCAGTTAGGTTTGCTTTTCGCCGAATAATTTCGTTCTTGAATGATCTGCAGGAACTACTATCGGTGTTCGGTGGAAGGCTGTCCTGTAAGAAGAGAGTCGAACGGGACAGAGACGACCCAAGGTATGTAATAACAACATACGAGGGCATCCATAATCACCAAGGGCCCTACTAGTCGCACACATTGCGGAGGCCATGCTCGCATTTGTTAAGAGTTTTGTTGAAGTAATGTAGAATCAAAGGGCTGTTTTCGATAGGAGAGTTCAGTAGTCACAGATAGCCTTGTACTGTATGCAACTCTTGTTGTAGTATAACCAAGAATTCTTGCAGCAGCCATTGTAGGGTACTTTTTCAATATCTATAAAATTAGCAGGTCGCATCGAGTGGCGCTCTCGAGCTCGATGCGTGGTCATGTTAACTAACTGAACCAGCTTTTGGTTTCAGAGACCAACTCACTGTGGAGTTATATACAAAATAACATGATCCACCTCTTCACAAAGGATGGATACATCATTGCATGCATCGAGTGGAATATTCAATTAGATTACAATCGCTCAAATACAAGATGCTGAACGTGAGATTTCATTTAGAAAGATGACGTCGGGATTTCGCACGTGTGTGGTTAGTCGTCCAGACTTCTTAGAATTGCTTTCGGTGCCGTGAGCATAAGGAGAGATGCTCCACAAAATATCTGCACGCGGCACCTTTGTCTTCACGCCTAGCGATGATTTCACCACAGCTTTTGATTTCGCGAGTGGTTGTTTAGTAGCCTTACCCAAACCACTTGCAAATAACCACCGGGTGCCCAATTGTCGCTGTCTTGTAGTTCCCCATGAATGCTTCTCGTCCGGTTCGGCGTCTATGCCTGCCAGATGGAGTTCAGTGATTCTAAACGAAGAAATGGCTATTCCATCTCTCGCGGGGATATTGTCGTCTTCCTCCTCGTTTCTCCCCTCTGAAACATCTTGGTGAACATATCTTCTCTCTACATGAACCAGAGCAAGCATTGGATCACCAACAGCTTCAAAGTTTCTAAGAGGGTCCCTCAGCTGCACCCTGAAGGCAACGGTGAGGTTGTTCCGTAAAACGCCACTCCTCATACCAGATGCTTCATCAGGATGTATGTCATCAATCAGCTTCTTTCTGGAGCTGTCCTCACACTTTTCATGATGGGCCACTAGTATCTTTCTAGTGCTCTCCCCACTTTCATCCTGGTTTCCAGTACTAACTCCTTCGTCAAGCCTCAACCACTCATCTAAAGTTACACAGAAATCCATCAATCCATAAGCATCATTGTCACCATTATGAACATCGTAAAGGAGAAATGCATCATCTTCCAAGCCCATAAGCTCATGAAAATTTGCATACTTTCTTTGAGAAGGAGGTGTTTCGAAGTGTGGAATAATTCTTGAAGGTGCCTCCTCATCTGTCATCCCACATTGAGTTCTCAAACCTTCAATTGTTAGGGCTTCAATCTTATCCATGGCCAAGAGCACAACATCTTCTAGAGATGGCGAGTCTGATACCAGGTTATGACAGCTCAAACCACACTCTTGTTCCTTGAATTTTTGGCTCGATGCTGTTTCATGATGCAAAAGAGCCTGCCTGCTACAGCAACCAGTTTAAACTTAAAATAAGAGATGAACTTTTATATCTATTATTAGTTGAAGATACTAAACTATATGATCATCAGAACATGGACGTATAGTGCCAATGAGCCAACAGTGATGCATAGTGAGCTGGTATCTGTAATTAGCCAAAAAAAAAAAAAAAGAAAATGAAGATAGTAAGTTCAGGACATATCATACCATAAGGTTTTGGAAGCAGCTTCACAGGCTATTTGTTGCAAAGTCCTACCAGTAATGTCCTCCAAAGGCATGGCTTTATCAATCTGCTTAGAAAGCTTTTCGATTTCAATTGATGCAAGATGCTGGAGTACCTTTATGTTACTAGAACCCATTCTCGCAGGTAACACAACTGGTCTAGAAACTTGCAGTATTAAGTTGATGCCATTTTTAGCATTCCTAAAGAGCGAGGGCATCATAGTCCTCAAGAAACCTCCTCCTACAGTCTGAATAGATGGACCAAAACCTTCTCCAAGCAAAGGTGACTCAACTGGCTCCTGTGAAGGTAGTTCAATTGGACTCCCAAAGCCACCAGAGGAACATCGAGGAGAATTCTGAAAGGCTTTTTCATCCAACCCCCACTCACGCATTAAAACTTCAGTCTCTAGATCTTCAAGCATTTTGACCTTTCTTCTGTGCCTCAATGACTGACTAGACTGTTCATATTCCTCTTCAGCATCTTGAAGAGCTAAAGTGAGAATAGAATCTGCAGGGTTATCTTCAGAAGAAGATCCAACTAAAGCCCCCCAATCAAATCTCACCCGCTCCTCCGTGGCATCAAAATCTATTATAAAATTGCCAGAAAGGAAAGCTTCTCTTTCAAATTCTCTTAAGAGTTGTTCTCTGGGAGACTCAGGTTCGCCATTGAACTTTGAGCCAGAGAAACTGCGCTCACTTTCCAGCATGTGCAAGAAATCACTAGTCACATGTTCACTAATATCATTAAAACTCTGTGATTTGGTTCCTTTTTTGTTTGCTTTATAACTATATTTAACCCCCATGTAGTCTTCCTCACACTCACCGTGAACTGAAGCAGGCAAAGAACCCAAGTCAGCTGAGTCCAAAATCAACGCATCAAGAAAACTTGACTCCACTTCCAGAGCTGACTGCTTTGCATGTACACTTTGCTCCCCTATTTTATTATCACCAATTACAAGCCCAATCGTTGTACTACCAGTTAAGTGATCCACTAAATCACACTTCATCTTGTCCAGACAGAGTGAGTCATTGCCTAAGAGGGTGTCATCCTTATTTAGTGCTTCAGTTGTAGAATCTTGAGTATGAATGCTAACTTGAACAGGATTCAACTGTTTACTTTGAGGTACTTCAATTCCCTGGTCTATCACAACAAAGTCTATGTCATCTCCTTCATCATCTATAGGTTCTCTAGCAGGCTCAGGACAGAGACCAGATTTTTCTTTTGATGACTTCACATTCTCCGATGATGAATCCGACCCGATTTATCACTGAAAATATCTTGCTCAAGTTTCTCATAGAGATAATGGATCGATTTGGAGAATTCTATAGCATGATCAACAAAGGCACCATGTCCCACCTTAACATCAAGAGGCTGTGCAAATTGGAGAGAAGGATGGTTTAAATCGCTTGGAACACTCCCACTCCGCCGAAGCTTTTCAGTTGAACAATTCTCAGGAAATCCTCTATCTTGTTGCTTTGCGTTTGACCTACTATATGCCAAGTTTATGAGCTCTGAAACAGTCATATTACCATTAGACTCAAGATTACCTCCACCTACCAGTGAATAACCAAAACTGACATTCAGAGTTGCACCTTTAGCCTTGCCAGCAAGTTTGAAACTTGTTGTCCACTTACCCGAACTTTTGTCTCCATCCAACTCTTCCAAAGTCAGAGGCAGCAGCCTGGTGAGATCAACCCAGTGCTCACCAACATCAATGCCCAGAGTTCCAATCACAGAAGTACGAACTGAGAACAGCTTAGGTTCATACTTGCATGAGTTGAGAGGCCCACTTTTATGGCAATACACAGTACATCTATGCATCAAAGTGTCATCAAAATCAGCAGTTCCTCTTAGAACCCTTGATGGTCGTGACTTTAACACCTCATCCTTCCTTTTAAATTCCACGCACAAACCAACACCATCAAAATTCACAGGTAAACCCTCAACAGAGTGCACGTGAAGATAGAAAAGGCATCCGAACTTTCGGCCCCGGAGATGGGACAGGGCTTTTAGGGGTTTCTTCCAATTCCACGAGGACGATGATTTGTTGAACTTGTTCGATCCCTTTTCATCCCGATTTCCCAATTTTGGAACCAATCTATGTTCAACCCACCCAACTTTTCCAGGATATTGAGTTGATGGGGAGATCAAAGGCTTTTGAGTGGCTTCATGCAAATACAAAGCTTTGCTTATTGCCTCAATATCATGCAAGAGCTGACTATTGCTGGCGCTCGTAGAGCACGCATCGTTTCCAGACTCATGTCCCGACACCAACATCTCTGCACCACGCGGCAACTAAATCTGGAATTTTTACCAAGAAAGAAGCACATCATGTATCGACTCTCTAAGCACACAAAACTTCAGTAACTCACTCAGATCATGACAACTGAGAAGATGGACAACAGGAGCAAATCGAATCGACAACGTTTCAACACGAATGAAAAATGCACAGAAACTAGTAACAACAATCTTCACTCAAAACGCAGAGAAAATCAAACGGCAAGGCAGTTACACCCACAGCTACTTCAAACCAAACCATCATCTCTGCACCTCGAAAATCCAGAAAAAACGGAAACGCATCCACCGTCCAAAGACGTTCCGCGCATTTAGGAAACACCTCGGCGGGCGCGGCTCAGACCACAATCGCCACCGAGATCAAAAAACAGCACAACAGCAAAATCACATCCGCAAACAATTTCCGCAACACGAGTAAATCGAGAATCCGAAACATCCGGGCGAAGGAAAGAAGTGAAAACAGAGCAGAGACACGAAGTCAAACGCCGGCGATTCACGCCGGCATGCACTTCAAGTCTAAGCGCGACGGTCGACTCACGCGGCCGGCCGGGGGAAAACCATCCGGCGGCCGAAGCGAGAGGCGCGTACCTGGATCGCGGATATTCTTTGCTTCCGGCGAGGGGAAACCGTCCGAGGCGAGTGTGCGACTCAGCAGAGTCCGTTGACCGCGCGAGCTGCTCCGACTCGGCGGCGGCGGCGGCGGCGGAGGAAGAGGGAGAAGAAGGAGGAGAATGGAAGACGGAACAAGAATGAAAGGATCCGTTGGATTTAGCGCGTATTTTCTCGAGGGAAGGCGTTGATTTTCTCTCCTTTCTCGCTCTTGCTGCACTTTTTCTCGAGAAAATTATTTTTGTCACGAGCAAGGCGTGAGGGAAATGAATGCTTCCTTCTCTTCGTCTTTTTTTGTCGTTTTGTGCGTGTTGGAAAATTCACGGGTTCCGGTGGGGCCCCCTTTTGCCGGATCAATGCCGTGTACGGTATGACCGTTCGATTCGAAAATTTAAAAGGTCTCGTCCGTCAGATGTGCCCTGTCAAATTTGTAAATTACTGACGTTTGATTGTGACATTTTTGCAGTTGATTGGGGAAAATTACCGCAATCAAGGGTAATTAACTTAAGAATAGGCCCTATTCCTTAAGGCTGCATTTGGTAATTGAGATAAAACCTAAAATAAAATAAAATTTATCTTATTATGTATTTAATATCTGCTCAAAATATGATAAAATCGAATATAAAGGGAATATAAAAAAATAAAATTATTTATGGAGAAAGTAGGATAAAGGTGAATAGAATTCTTAACATCCATAATAATAAAGTTATTTTTATCGAATTACAATATTTTTAAATTAATAAAATTAAAATTATATTTTGATATAGATAATATTTAAATTCTAATATAAAAAATTCAAAATAACAAAAAATAGCAATTTAGTTATTTTTATTTTATATATTGGAATTCAATTCTATTTTATAATATAAATTAAATATATAAATGTAAATATATATTTATTATATATTGTAGGTATTTTATTATTTTAGGTCATTACTATAGTTTATTATTTAATAAAATTTTAATAAAGAATGATGGAATGGAAAGAAAGACATAAAAAAATTAATTTAAAAAGAGAGAAAAAAATATAAAAATGAAGTAGGCACGAATGTCATATGAGATTTTTACCATCCATTTATAAAAATTTTATTCATTTATATTAATATGCCTTTTGTACCAAATAATATACATAACATGATATAAAAATATATGATTTTATTACTGCAATCAAATAGTAGATAGGATATAATAAAATCCCTAAATTTCTTATCATATCATATCTAGATTAGAAATCCGAGCACTAAACACAATCTAAGAATTTTAAGAAAAGGATAAGTACATTGAAAGTTGCAAATTTTGTTATAAGAGTGCAATTGAATCACTCAATTAACGTCATTCTACTAGGCTAACGGACAATGTTAACATGTCTTATTTTATTATTTTTTTTATATGTATGTTTTTTAGACCTCATTTGTTTCACAAAAATAAATTATTTGAAAATTATTTTTTATTTTTTAAAAGAATGATTACTTTTAATATATTTTTAATAATCTAAGTAGTACCAACACCGACACGCGACACGTGACACAACATGCCGACATTATTTAAAAAAAAAAATACAGAATTATGAATTATGACAAGTTGTATATTAAATATATATTTTTATATATACATAAAACTAATTTGAATCAAATTCATAAATAATTAAATAATTAAAAAATACTAGAATGAATATACATTAAAAACATTAATCCGCCATTTATTAATAGCATTCATTATTTTAATTTGACAAATTCAATTATATTTCAATAATTCATAAAACTTTGAGAAAAAAAAAAGTAATCCATATTCTAGACTCGCATATTAGATATGTTGAAAAATGAGAAAAAAAAAAACTTAAGGGATAAATTCTATATCATAGGGAAGCGGAGTCAAAAGAAAAAAAATACTAGATTTTTCTTCTTTATCTATTTATTATTTATTATTGTGTTTTATTCACACACACACACACACATAAATTTTGACTTCTCATTTATTGAATTTTTAAAATTGACCTCAATATCAGAATTATGTGTTGGAAACTCATATATTCAGAGGGTGTCGAGAAAGTTCACAAAGTGTCGGATTTTCCGACACATATTGACTAAGTATCCGAGAGCGTCCGAGAGTATTGAACACGTGTTGAAATGTCCAACACGACACAAACGCTCTTAGAGAATGTCGATGCTTCATAGGCAATAATTAGTAGATGGCAAATGTTTTTATTATTAACAACACTTTATGCATAAATATTTTGTATATTATGAAAATATTTATCATCAAATCATTTTTATAATTGCTATAATCGATCTTTTATAAAAATATTTTTTAAATTATTTATTTTCGATCAATCGACATGTCATCTTCATGACGTACGGATAACAAATTGCAGGACGGCGACAAAAGGCAGAGGCAGTACCGTCCTCACCAGATTAATATACTTGCAATAATTAGTAGATGGCAAATTTTATTATTATTAACAACACTTTATGCATAAATATTTTTGTAGATGATCAAATCATTTTTATAATTGCTATAACCGATCTTTTATAATAATATTTTTGAAATTATTTATTTTCGGTAAACCGGCGTGTCATCTTCGTGACGTACGGATAACAAATTGGAGGACGGCGACAAAAGGCAGAGGCAGTGCCGCTGCCGTCCCAACCAGACGCCACCGCCGCGCCGCCGTCGACGGCCCTATCGCTTCGAGCCTTCCGCCGGAGATGGAGAAGATGATGCAGGTGCCGTACGAGGCGACGGTGAAGGTGATGATGGCCTCCCTCGAGCGCAACCTACTGCCCGACGCCGTCATCCGGCGGCTCACGCGCTTGCTCCTCGCCGGCCGCCTCCGCTCCTGCTACCGCCCTTCCTCCGACCTCCAGCTCTCCGACCTCCTCCACTTCGCCCATTGTATACTCTCTCTCTCTCTCTCACACACACACATTCGTACATTCTTGCACAAACGTCGACTTGATTCGATGAAGACGATTGAATTCGAGTGATGGATTGAAACGGTTCGATGAACAGATTATAGTTTTGTGCTGTTTCTGCGCGTTCTTTGAATTTGAGCATCAGCTCATTCGCTGATGGTCAAGTTTTAAGTTTTTTCCAGTTTGGCCGTTTGCTGTCGATTCGACTACGGCATTTGTAAAACTGATAGTGAAATTCGTTTCGTGGTGGGATAGATGAGAATGAGCGCAAGAAGAAATGAAGGGGAATTTTTTTTTTTTTTTTTTTGTGGATAATCTCATCTTGTGCATTATCTGTTCTGTGGAAGAGATGCTCTTTGAGCTGTTCACTTGTTGGAGACTGCTATATGCTGCTTCATGTGATGAATTGTTCCGTTTGTATCCCGGGTCCGAATTCTGCGATCCATTGCAGCTCTAAAAGAAATGCCCATTGCCATCACGACGGAGAAGCCCAAAGAACAGCATTATGAGCTGCCCACTTCGTTCTTCAAGCTGGTGCTCGGCAAGCATCTCAAATACAGGTACTTGTGTCTGAGGATACGTCTCGACTGATTCATGTAGGAGACATCTTTTCCAGAAGTGAGAATGCAATTGTAGACTAGATCTCTCTTGAAGGCACTTCTTGATTTGTTTTCTTTGAAATCAGAAGAGAGGATATTATATATACATACAGAGCACATGGGTCTTGACTTAGAGTGATATCCTGTGATGGAGGAACCAAGTATAAGATAAAGTTCGCCTACATAAGATATCTGTACCTTTAGTCAACTCCAAGCCTGCAATAATCTTTTATTATAAATTCGAGTCGATGAACAGTCCGCTTCGAAGAAAGCATCCATGTGTTCTCAGGCCTCATAGGCTGATCTGCTTAAGTATGAATTAGTGCAGCTGCTGTTACTTCTCCGACAAGTCGACGACCTTGGAGGATGCTGAAAGGCAATGCTGGAACTCTACTGTGAGAAATCCCAGTTGAAAGATGGCCACACTGTTCTGGATGTGGGATGTGGATGGGGCTCACTGACTCTGTATATAGCACAAAAATACAGTAACTGCAAGATTACAGGAATATGCAACTCAACAACACAAAAAGCATTCATTGAAGAGCAGTGCCGGTATACATTGTTAAATGCACATTTATTTTGGGGAATAATTTAAGAGATGCAAAATGTTTTGCAACATGAATGATATTTCAATCTGTCTCTGTGCTGCACTGAGGAAAACGGACTAAGTCGTTACCCCAATTTTCATAGGAATCTTCAGTTGCAGAATGTGGAGATCATTGTTGCTGATATCAGCACATATGAAATGGAAGCTTCATATGATCGAATATTCTCTATCGAGATGTTTGAGGTTTGTCTTTCCTACTGGCTTCAGTTGCCAGAAACTCAGGTGTTAATGGTAACATTGGGGAATGTTTTAATTTTTCATGCAGCATATGAAGAACTATAAGGATCTTCTCCAGAAAATTTCAAAGTGGATGAAAGAGGATGGCCTTCTTTTTGTTCATCATTTCTGCCATAAAGCATTTGCATACCATTTTGAGGTACAACTGTAGATCAGTTAGATGTCCTTGTCACTTTGTCGAGATAAAAGATCACCATCCTCATTTTTGGAAAAATTTGGTATCCTTCATCCCATAGGAAGATGAATTTTCATCCTTTAATTTGCTTGCAGGACATAAATGAAGATGACTGGATTACTAGATACTTCTTCACCGGTGGTACAATGCCCTCAGCTAACCTGCTTCTTTATTTCCAGGTAATTTTTGCACATTGCTATATTAGAATTTGAGACAGATATTTTGGTTCTCTTGTCCAATAAATTCAGGTCATTTTGCAAAAATGAGTTTCTGAGCTGAATCTCTTAGCTTTTGTTAAATTAGCCTTTATAGAACCTGACACTGTGAAACTATGGAAAATACAACTCTTCATGGCAATAGATTCTTTATGTTTGTCTTAACTCTTTGTGAGAACGAATCAACATTAAATCTTTTGAGCCTATAAGTTCATCATCCTAAGGTTAATCCCTCAGAAATGAATCACTCAGAAACTTAATCAGACTCAGCTTAAAAGGCTTGAGGAAAAACTAGAAAGACACGGAAGGAGATGATGAGAAAAGATATGGAGCACTTAGACCTTTCAGCAGACTTGAAATAGAATAGAAAAGAATAGTGTAAAAGGATCTATATAGATCAGAGGTTTAGTTTGCTTTTGATTGCTAGAAACTTAATTTACTCTCCATTCTTAGTGGGACATTGATATTCTCTTTGGGGCAACGTTACCTCAAGTTTTGAAGTTAATGGTGATTGCTTCTGCTGGGTCCAGCCTCTATACACAAGGCTCTCAACCTACTGTGGACATGATACTGTCATATGCAAAAGATAGTCGGCAGGTTTACTTATTTATGATGAATTATGTGCAGGATGACGTTTCAGTTGTCAATCATTGGCTGGTCAATGGGAAGCATTATGCGCAGACGAGGTAAACGAAAGTCGTCCATTATCATGCATGGTGTAGAGATGGTGTGGTTAAGAAGTTTCTGAATATCCATTGAGCTCCACTTTCCAATACAAGCAATTTTTTACGCTACTGCTCCCTTTTATGCGCCTTTATAAAAAATGTATTGCTCCGTACAGTGAAGAATGGCTCAAGAGAATGGATCAGAATTTGGCTTCAATCAAGCCCATCATGGAGGGTACTTATGGCAAGGAACAAGCTGTCAAGTGGACTGTCTACTGGAGAACATTCTTCATCGCTGTTGCGGAACTATTTGGATACAATGATGGAGAAGAGTGGATGGTGGCACTTTTCCTGTTTAAAAAGAAATGAGTTTGTTCGTCTTTCTATCGATTTGAAGGATACATGTTTAAGTATAGCTTGACGTTTAAGCTGAGGCACATAATTCTGGCACAGCTAAGCATGATAACGAACTCTTTATCATTGTTCAAGATGAATTAGAGTCGCAACCATTTAAATAGCAGCAAATTTTGCTATGTTGTTTGATGATCATGTAAGAGGGAATTTGAAGCGGACTAACATAGTGAATCGACTGTGTTTGCGCTCTGCACATGTATGGAGTTCTTAGTCATACGTTCTTTGCGAATCCCAGTCTCGGTGTAGGATGCAATTCCGAGCGAAGCCGATTGACTTCGGCCATCCGATAGTATCTGAATGAAAACCAAAGTTGTAGCCATACGCAGCATATCCAACCAGTAGGGATCTTGTGGTTGTGGACTTGCTAGTGCTATAGTTTAGCAAGCTCAATGAAGATTCAATAGGTTGAAGATAGAATGGTCGTCGCCACCATTCACCGATTCGGTGTTCAGGACTCAACTCAGCTTCCTGGCAGCCTTTTCTTTTCTCTCTTTTTGCCTAATCAGAAGAGCAAGATTGTGATTTTCCGTTCCCATACAAAAAATTACTTCATGGTGCAATTTATTTACTGTTGAAAAGTATTCCGAGCCAAATCGAAGGAGGAAGAAAGAATACATGGGGAAAACAAAAGTTCACCGAGGTATAAAAGATAAATAGGGACAAGGAGTCGTAAAACTTATATCGATTGGGCACCTGATATGATTTTTCAGTGGAGGGAATAGTTCGGGATGACATCTTTAATTTATTTTTTTCATCCATGTGGTCGTTGGTAAGCTGGGGAACATGTTAAAATCCTATCATTCTCTGTTTTAGTTAAAAGTAAAATTGAAGAAAATTGGAAGGGTAAGATCAAGGCAGGGCTGGTTGACCTTGACCCTCGTTTGATGGTGGCAAGGTGTGTCGTTGGCACCATTGAGCGAGAGTCTCTTGTTGGTGATGGCGAGATTGGCGGCGCAGATTCTTCGTGTTCATTTTTGTATATCTTTAGAATCGCATTTTTTCCATTATTTATTCGACTCAAACGCTCCCTTTTGCGGTGTATTGACCATATTATCACTTCCAATGTCCTCTTTCAAATGCGGGATCCATGTAGGGACCTTTTTTGAAGTTGTTTCTTCCTTTTCTTCCACTTTCTTTTCTTGTTTTGGCTTGTGTTGAAGGTATTGCTAGCGCTTCTCCATCTTCCTCCTTAGACACCTCCATGCATATTAACAACTAAGCGGTCTCACAAAGCCGTACGAGCGTCCTCTCTACCTCACCATCGTCGCCCTTGCATGTATGGCAGAATCACCCCTATGCTGGCGTCATTTTTCTTGAGATGTAATTCTCTACCGCAATCATTTGGTTCTAGTGAGGATTTCCAAAATTAGAATAGAATGATCATGGTGCTTGAGTTCACGAGCAACAAGCAAAGATCTAATCGTGAAGAGGATAACTCTTGATGCATCTACAATTGACCACCTAAGAAGATAAAGACCTTGATTGTTCTCATTAAGGAATATCATTAAAGGAGACAACGACATTGTCAGATTCAAGAGTCTCTAATCAACAAAACCACCAAAATAAAAAAAGGAAAGTGCAAGAAAAAAAAGAAATAAATAAAAACAATCCTAAATAAGCCCCATTTTTTACTCTTCGCGACTACAGCAAGGAAAAAACAAGGGTATAGTTACTACACTGTAAAAGAGAGTGTCAAAGTCAAATGAGGAGTGGAAAAAACATGATCCATTTTTTAAGATAGTCTTTATTCAGACCTATGATAGTTTCACTTATATGAAAAGTTAACATCTACAAAATTTAACAGTGTTAATGGAAATACTACGTAGGGGATCGCATAAGTTAATGGATTTTATTTTTTTGGAAAAGTTATCGAACTCAAAAGGCAAGAATTTGAAATTTGGGAAAATTCATTCTTAAATAAAAGTTTGAAGTGAATCTTATTCCAAATAGGAGCCAAATCTTATTTTGTCAAATAAGGATTTAAAGTAAATTTTGTTTGAAATAAGGGCATAAGGTAGCTATGTTAGTCTTAAAAAAAAAAGGCTTAACCTAAAGGCATTTTCATCATTTTCATTTTCATTTTCTTTATTTTCTTTCCTTTATTCTTTCTTTTTTTCCTTTTCTAGTTTTTTTTCTTTTTTTCACAAAAAAAAAAGACAAACTTAAAAAAAAAAAGGCTTAAATTAAAAAAAAAAAAAAAAAGTAGAAAAAAAAAAAACCCAAGCAAGAGGGCTATTAACCTCTCCTCCCTACAGCTGCCGCCCCCATCACTGATGGGGTGTCAGCCATGGCAAGTGAAGTCGCCAGTGAAGAGCATAAATGACAAAAATACTCTCAACCAACTAGTGAGGTCAGGTCCTTCTTTAAAACTAACATAAACATCATAGACCCTTATTTGAAATAAAATTACTTCTCCATGCTCTTATTGAGGAAATGACGACACTTCTTACTCTTATTTAAAATACTCCTTTTTAAGATTTCTCATCTATTAAAGGAAAAATTCCAAATAAAACTCAAGATGAAAGTGAATCATATTTTAAATAAAGATGTAACATGCCATTATTTTCTCAAATGAGACCCGAAATGGTCAAATCAATCTCAAAGAAAAACCTGACCTCAAGAGCAATTTATTTCTTTCATTTTCCCTTTCTTTCTTTTTTCATAAAGGGGACAAATTTAAAAAAAAAAAAAAGAATACTATAGCTCAAAAAAAAAAAAAAAAAACACATAAATAAATTGGAGGCAACCAGAGCCAAGCCAAACCGAGCTGAGCTAGCCCTTTCATTTTCCAGCGGGTCTCATAAGACACGTGTTGATATCTAAATGGTATGTGCACACCATGTTAGCAAATGATGTGGTGTACACATAACACTAAATATTTTCTCCTCTCTCCCTCTATGAGTGCAACCCTATCTCCAATGAGGCATTAGACATGGCCCCCCATCGATGATGGCGCATTGGCCACACGCGACAAAGGGTTCGCTCACCCTCTAGCTTAGTTTTTTTTTTTTTAAATTTGAAGTCTTTTTTTCTTTTTAAAGTATGTTATTTTGGAAAGAAAAAATTAGAAAAAAAAAAGGAAAGAAGATAAAAATATATGTAAATGACAAAAATTCCTCTAATCAATGATAAGTAATGCCTTCCTTTGAGACTAATATGACCTTATTTGAGACAATCTCAATTTCAAACACTTATTTAAGAAAACAATAGCATTTTGAGTTCTCATTTAAAATAAAATTTTGAAAATTTTTTGAATAAGAGCCGAATTATCATCATTTTCTTAAATAAGGGCTCAAAATGGATTTTATTTTAAATAAGGGCCTAAAGTGGAACTTATTTTAGATAAAAACCTGAAATGGTCATTATCAATATAAAAAAAAAAAAGGCCTAATCTCTTAGATTGAAGGACATTTTAGTTTTTTAATTTATTTTTTTATTATTTTTTTTTTTTTTCCTCTTTCCCCATTCCCTTCGAAGCCAAAGCAAAGGTTGTAAGACTTAAGTAAGGGTTACCCTCGTCAGTGTCGAGCAAGGCGCTTATTGCAAAATCTAGCGAGGGCAACTTGGTGTCAGGTGGGTCCCCCTCGCCTGAGGCAAGCAACCTTCGCCTGCCATTGATGACAATGGCTGAGGGAGGAAAGAGGAAAAAAAAAGAAAAAGAAAAAGAATATGATTACAATTTTTTTTACCAAAATACCATTTATTTTTCGATGATCGAAATAACCATCAGCCAACCAAAGGCTCTCGTTTGAGATGATTTGGCCACTTCGAACTTTTATTTGAAATAATTTAACTACTTGACTCTTATTTAGAAAAAGTCTACTATGAATTTTTATTTGAAAAAATAGTAACACTTTTTTTTTACAAGAATAATACTTTACTTTATTTGAAATTATCCTTAATTTTTCTTTTTTTTTTTTATCTCTTATTCAAAGAAACGAGAGCATTTTAAATCCCCATCTATAGATTGTCTTGAATTTCCCTTCTATCAAATTGCCACAAATCTTAAGACTAACGTAATTGACCTGGCCAGCGTCCCGCACGCAGGCGAAAGCTCTGCATCTCGGCGCTTCCATGGCTGATCCCTACTACGCTTATACTGCTCCCACCACCGACCGAGGTACTCCATCTCTTCCTCCGGCCTCAGTCGCTCGTCGAAGGCCGACGATTTCCATCCTTCCTTCGTCTCGTTTGATCAATCCGAACAAGAGCTCCGAATTTTCTTACCCCGCAAAGAGAACAAAAGGGTAAAAAAAAAAAAAAAAGTGGTTCCGACTGTTTCCTCGGGAACCGATCGAGGCACTACCTCGAGATGTGTCGGCGCATTCGTTGTTTTTCTGGACACGGCGCTGCTCGGATTAACGTAACATTGCCGTGGTTTGAAGTTCTATTTGCTATTCGATTCGTGTGGCGTACGACGTTAATCTGACCTCGGCCGTGAGTGTGTTTTGGCGAGAATTCTAGGCAGTCGGTTGTACGGACTTGCTTGCTTTGTGTCGTAAGGGGGAGGAAAGAACCCTTTTTTATTGGTGCCCTTTTGGCTTGGTTGAACATGCGTTGTTGGGTTCTCTTTGGTCTTGTGAGCGTCTGTCGGGGAAACGTGAACCTGGCATTCTGTGGTTCTGGTGGTAGTATCACACTCCACTTCTTGTTCTCAGGATAATGAATTTATTCTCTGGATAATGAATTTGAGCTAATTGGTTGCAAAATGTAGTCGATGTCAGGATGCGGGATTTTATACTGCAATGCTCTGTTCGGTTTTGTTGAGGTCAAATTGTTTCTCGCACGAAGATTGTCTGTTGTGCCACTATTTTTCCATTCGAGGGTGGCACGAATTGTTCAGACTATGCCTTCCTCTCCATATTAAGCTACTCATAACCCAATCTGGTTCACTCTTATTAGAGAAGAAAGGGAAAAAGAGGTAAGTCTTTAGGAGAAGATGATTAGTGCGGTCACAAGGTCATGATTGTTGGTGCAAAAAGAAGAAGAGAGACTATATTTTTATCCTGCAAAATGCAGGTGTCGGATCAATCAATACTGTGTTTCATATGTCTTGAAGACATTTTATAGCTTTATTGGAAGACTTGGATTGAAGATTGCCGGTATGCAGTAATGGCCCTGTAATACCACCGACCACTGTGGCCAAGTGAGGAAAAAATTTAATAAGCCACAATAAATCAAAACGATGTCACTTTTATCTGGATCGTAACGGTATTAATTGGAATATCCAAGTATCTATGTCCTGCTAAATTGGACCTGATGCTGCTCTTTTCCTTTTGTAGTGTCCACCATTAAGCTTTTACCCTAACTGTCACATCATTGATTTTTCTCTAATTATGTCATGCCAGCTACTGCTACCAGGGCAAGTTTTCCTGGCTATTTGTCATCTGAGATGCCATCATTAGCATCTCGTCATGCATTCAGCTATGGAGATCAACGCACTTTTTCTTCAGATGCTTTGCAGAAAGATGTAATGACTCAGCCATAGTTTCATAGCTCTTACAATAAGTTTGTTGGGAGAAATGAACTTATAGGTTCTAAATTCAGGTAAATCCAGTAGGACCTGGGACATATGGTGTAGATGATATTCTAGGAAGGGGAATACGTCCTGAACCTGGAACCAGACGATTAGCAGCTGGTGCAAGACTAAGGGGCTATTCATCTCCTTTAGAAGATCCAGTACTTCATCAAAGACAAGACTTTTCAGCAGGCATTAGTCCTATAATTTCAGCAACTGAAAGGTCAAGTTCCTTGAGGAATTTTGATAGCTTGGCAGAACCCGCAAGAGAATCAAATATCTTGTTTGTCCAGGGTCTTCCAACTGATTGTACCAGAAGAGAAGTAGGCCGTATCCTTTTTGTTCATTGCATGCTTTATCAAAATAAGTTACCTATATTCTATTGCCTCAACAGAAGTTTGGAGTTTAAAGATGGGGCATTGGGCATCATATTGGTGCTGCAAGCAATAGTTCAGTTACATGTCCTATCAAGGATATGACTTTGTTGCTCATTCAGTTCTGACATGGCTGTTGCTTATTTTTTAAGGGAGCCTATATTTGCCATCTGTTTTCATCAGAAACGAGATCAGGTCCTAACTTCCCTGTTCAGTCAATTGTAACTTCCTGACTTAAAGTGGTAGATCTGTTTCGACCATTTTATGGCTTCAAGGAGATCAGAGTTATCCATAAGGAGGCCAGACGGGTAAGTCTAGTTTAGCCTTTTGCTTAATGTTTACTATTATCTCATGCTTTCCAAATGGTGACAACATTCAACAGCTGTAAATCGAGCCTAAATGTTAACGTTCTTTCTTCTTCTTCTTCCTTTTTCATGTGTAGTTACCTATTGGCATAAATGCTGGGACTATCCTTTCTTTTTCCCTCAGACTCCTTCCTTCTGGCTCCTCCTCCATGGTTCCCCCATCCCCAACCTCTGTTAACTTTCTATTCCACCGACTGTATCACGGGTATTTATCACATTTGATTCTTCCAACTCTGAGAATCTCTCTCCTATTTCCAGAATATCCGTTGAGTGCTTGTGTGACCACTTGGAAACTAGATTAACCCACTCATGTGGAATTCCCGGGATGTACACCTTCAAAGATTCGCTATATACAAGCAATAATGTCATTCGTATTGATCAATCCTATCCTGATTTTCTGCCAAATTGACATCCTGATCTCAAAAATTTATGTTGTTAATTGGTTCTATAGCAGTAAAAAGTTCTTGTGTCATTTGGTATTTGTTGCAGAGTGGAGATAGGGCTTTGGTATTGTGCTTTGTTGAGTTTGTGGATTTCAAATGTGCTTTGACAGCTATGGAAGCTCTTCAAGGTAAAACTTGTCTATCACTTATGCACAGAATCTTATTTTATGAGTACATTATTGAAGTCTTGGGAAAAAGAAGAAAACTGCATTTCAATCCCTAAAGTACATTCCTCAAATGACTGAATTTCTCGACTTTTTTGTCAACTAATCTATCATCCTTTGTTTTTTACTGCATGTTATATTTTGAGTCCTTTGTTAATATAACCTCATGGCTACATTTGGTCATCTGGACTTTTTTGTGGGATAGGATATATCCAGATAGTATTATGATGAGATTTGCACTAGTTCTGTAAATATTTGGATGTACCATGGATATAACACAAATTCTTCTCTCTCCTTTGTCCTCCACCTTTTTGTTATTGTCATTGACCTGACATTGCCGTTGCCTTCTGCTGCCACCTGTCAAGCTGCCGTTAACATCACCTCACCTTGCCATGCTATCACCAGTCGTTACCTCTTTTATCTGGCCTTATTCTGTCTTGAACAGCAATTAAACGTCGGATAGGATATAAATCCGAGTTTTATCTTGGCCATCAAATGTAATTGTATAGCTTTTTTAGTCAGCTAACTTATCTTCCTATGTTTATTACTGTATATTGTATCTAGAGTTGATAATATGACCTAACAAGAGCTTGTTGGGATTTTTGGCAGGTTACCAGTTTGATGACAAGAAACCAGACTCCCCAGTCTTGAGGATTCAATCTGCACACTTTCCTCTGCGTTTACCCTCTGATAAATGATGTAAAACAGCTAGAAAGCTAGGTCTGATCTGAGCAAATGGATGTGATAGTGATCAATCTGTACTGGATGACGTGTAGACTAGTGTGCATATCTCTGATTTTGCTAGCTTCAACATCACCAGGCTGTTGGAGCTAAGGATGGGAGCAAGAATGGGCGTTCCTTTGAATATGCCTTGACCTATAGTTGATTGAACTGTTCATGAGCTTTACATAAAAGAATTTTCTGTTTGATGTTCTTGTAAAGGAAACAGAAATTTTACCGTGGTCTTAATGATTATTCAGGATGACTGCAAGGTCCTATCGAGCTTAACCGTGCTCTCTTTCGATCCCCACTAAGTGGGTTCCTCTCAAACATGAAAATGCGATAAGCTTTCTCAAGGAAAGACGCATTGTTCGGATTTGTGTGGTGAGACTAGTATGGACTCGTTTACATCAGGTTGCACCATTGGTCTTCTTTACGTGGATTTACCAATTCTGGCGGAGGAAGTTATGGCATGGGATATGCCGGTCACTATAAGGGACTGGTACATAGACCAAAATGTGCAAAATGGCATGATTCAGACCAATTTAGAAAGTGGACTTAATTAATATCGAGTGGAGTGGATGTAACAGCACTAACATATTCGTGCTAATTCATCCTTTGCATCATTGATGTTGCCATTCAAGTCATGCGCTCTTAGAGAAAGTGACAGGAAGAGAATAAGTCAATGGGTTCTCCAAAGTCCAACCTGTGGACTGAGACACCATCTAGTTATTGCTCTAACAGCTGCCGTTCTGTTGTCAAACCCGAATCGAAAGCACAACTTGCAACATCACCTAGGCCGGTGTAAGACGCTACTGGCCATTTCCCGATTGCACTACAGCCCATTCTGATTGATGCTGCAAAAGTGGAGGAAAAAACGGAACATTTTTCAAGACATCATTATCCTTGTCTTGCTTAAATCCGGTAAAAGATTTTACAATCCAACTTCCTGTCGGCAACAATCTCCAGTAAGTCCGCTTAATCGTACGAAGTCCCGTTTCTAGTTACCTCAATGGTAACATACTTTCATTGGTTTAACAGATTTGAGAAATATTCTCTCCATTTTATTTTCTTTGCTGAAAGCGATTCATTTGGTGAGCACAAGATTTGAAGGTACCATCTTGCTCGTCGTTCGTCTGGGAATAGAGATCAAGAATCGAGCAATGAACCTATTAAAACTGAAGCCAGAGTTCCTCGATCGGCATTTTTGGCCCTTGTAATGTACTGGATTATGATCACAATGACAATGGTCGAAAAACATAACAGTCTTTATAAACTCGCAGTAGATGATATAGCAGGAGTTCAATTTGCAAAAATTAGAGATCATCGGTGAACTTACCGAATTAAGAGGAAATGACTCCCTTAAAACTAGAGATTCAACATCAACACTGGCTTTTGCTTCTGTTAATTCCCTAAGTAATCAGCTTTTAGCAACAACTTGAAAATTCTACTCGGAAAGAATGAAGGTGAAATGTTTATAGGATCTGCGAAAGAATGTCGTGAAATACGAAGCCATTGCAGAGGAACACACTTGGAGTGCGGAGAATTACCCCTCGCAATGTCGCTGAGGCTTAACGCATTTCATCAAGCAAGCGATAGCTACAAAACCAAATGACCGAGAATTCCAAATAACTCCTCTTGGAAGACGATAAAAGAACTTTAGTAAGTTTATATATGCTTGAACTCAGATACAGAAGAATTACCGAATCGACAAAAAACCTGATTAGCTCTATATACTTCCCCTTCCAACTAAAATTACTCCATTCTAGTGATGAAAACTAGCTGAGCTCAGAAAAAGGAACCCAAGAAGAGGCAATAATGAGATGAAAATAAAATGAGCACAAATGGCTTTAGAATAGTAAATGCAAATGTGACGTCCTCATAGTCTCTCAGATGATAAGCTGAGGAAAATCACAATTCTGGTACACCAGAGTCAAGGACTTCAGTATTCAAGTAGCTCGGTACCTCATGATTCATACATAAGCAGCCATATTGCACTAGAAACTCGAATGACTCGCCAGTGCTTATACAGAGAGAAGTTGCAGGAAGTAGCATATGAGATAAAACTGAACATGATCTAGCAGTTGGAGATGAGTTCTGCCATTGCATCAATCCAGAGTTCTTGCATACAAAGAATACAAGACGCGATAAATTACAAGAGAAATAGCCTGTGCAAATAAAGAATCCAATAATGTCGAATTTCATCTGAGTTTTTTCCTTTTTTGCTTATTCAAGTGTGTAATCACGATCTGCAACATTTTCCTTCGATTCAACCTATATAACATAAAGCTTATGAAGACTAGTATCATCTGTTTGTGGAAGGTGCAAGAGCGTATCTTTTACACAGCTCCTTCAACAAATCATGATGAATAATTATGGTGTAAGACTACAGCAAAGTATGAAAGAAAGAGAATTCCAAAGAATTACCATTTCGGAAGTACAAAAAAAAAAAAAAAAAAACGAAAATAAGAATTTAAATCAGCTGTGACTGTTTGCTCTATAGAAAAGAAGTCCCAGCCAGGCCATGGTGCAAGAGGTTATGGGCAATAGCATCCCTAGCCTTCAGCGAGCTCACTGATCTCAAAGGCATCTCAGGGACCATCTCATCATCAAGGAGCTCGAGTCCTAGCTCCAAGTCGATTCCCTCGCCTCTCATTTCGCAGATATTGTGCAGAACACAGCATGCTCCAAGAACCACCGGCAAATCCTGAAGCTTCACTTCCGTTCGTTTTTGCAAGCAACTCCACCTCGCTTTCAACCTCGCAAATGCGTCTTTCGCCACCTTCTGGACCTCGCCGATCTTCTCATTAAACGCGTGCTGAGTCCACGTCAAATTTTGCTGCGTGTAAGGCACCAAGACCCAATCCAACAAGGGGTACCCTGAATTACCGACGATCCAAACGCCCTTCAATAAGCCCCCATTAGCCCTCTGATAAAGCGCAGACTTCTCCAGCACCTGATCATCGGGCATCGAACCAGGCCAACCGATACAGACATCAGTAAACACCCCTCTGGGGTCGACCACGCCTTGCAGAGTGATCGAATACGAGGTCTTCTGATTCCGCTCCGTGTGCCGCTTATTGAAATAAGCCGCGACGCTAATCTTAGGAGCGATAATCGGAATATGGGTCGTGTACATCGACCCGACGACATTGGGTATCCCCGAAATCGATTCATACTCCTCCTTAATCTTCCTAGCCTTATCCTCATCAGGCCATTGCAAGTACTTAGGCATCAATACGGTCCGAATAGCCGAACACACTTCGAGAACCAACTTATGACAAGTCGAAATGCCCAAACCGAACTTCTTCGAGACGAGCCGGAGCGGCTCGCCGGTCGCCAACCGCCACAGGCAGACCGCCACCCGCTGCCGGACCGGGATCGCGCTCCGCAATGTCGTGTCCTCCTTCGCGATAGCCGAATTCAGCTCCTCGCAGATCATGTCGAAGGTCGATCTCCCCATCCTGAACGCCCTCTTGAACTCCTCCTCCGGGAAGCCCGGCGTATTGCACTCGTCCCACCACGCATTCGACCTCTCCTTGACCCACAACCGCCTCTGCTGCCCGGCCACGCCGCCGTCGCCGCCGCCCCCTTTCTTGGCCCCCTTCTCCCCCTTCCTCCCCGACTCCGCCTCGCACGCGACGGCGCCGGCGACGGCCCCGGCCAGCGACCGCCCCTTCTTCCGCCTCATCCGGTCCTGCTCCTCCACCTCCGTGTAGTACTCCTCGATGTTGGAGTAGTAGTCCAGCATGGCCTTGGTCTTCTTCTTGTGATTGGTCTCGAACAGCTGCTTCTCCTCCCGGGACGCCCTCTGGCTCTCCTCCCCGTCCCGCTTCTCCTGCTCGTCCAGCAGCAGCAGCGACGCGAGCACGCCCTTCAGCTCCTTCTTCCTCCCGCCACCGCCGTCCTCTTCGGCAGGGGGGCCCGCGTCCCGACCCCCTCCTCCTCCGCCGCCGCCTCCCCCGCCCCTGTCGCCGCCGTTCTCCTTCCTCCGGCGGCGCTTGGTGGAGGTGGCGGTGGTGGTGGTGGTGGCGGAGGCCGCCTCGTTCATGGAGTTCTGGAGGAGGGTCAGGATGTAGGAGAGGTCTTCTGGGTTCGGGAGGGAAGCGAGTTTCATAAAGGCCGTGGGGGGACGAGAAAGATTGCGACTTTGGCGATTCGCTGCAGCTGCTGTCGCTGCTGCTTCTTCTCCCCCCTCGTTTCGTTCTTGGGTTCGGTGGAGGAGGTGGAGAAGTGGATTGGGGAATTATAAAGGTAGCTCCTTTTCGGACAACGCAGGTGTGAACGGGGGGCTTTGACAATGTTCTCTCGTGGGGATGGGAGAGGATGATGTTGTTGCTGTTGCTTGTCCCAGTTCAACAGCTCCGGCTCATTGATGGACTAATATAAGGGATTCCCCTCCTCCTGCACCTGTGGGGTTCTGCTCGTGTGTGGACGGGCACACGCCTCGCTGCGGTGGAGCCCCAGGCCCCCCACCACCACCCCCACCTTAAATTTGGAAAGGGAATTTCAAGGTGTACAATGTTTTTATGATCGGACGAGTGACGTGTGTTGCTAGAAATGGGACAAATGGAATCGAATTCATGATCGCTTCTTGTTTTCCCACCGGCATTGGACGTTCACATGTATATGGAAATCAAATGCCGTCTATTGTACTGTGGAGAAGCAATCATTTCTCTTATAAATTTAAGATATGACATCATTCATTCAAAATCATTTTAGTACATATTTCTAAACATTATATTCTATTTTGTTGGAATCACTATTTTTGATATAAAATACTATTAATATGTACTTAGGTAAAAGGTGGAAAAAAGAAAATGAAAATGTCATCAAGCCAAAAGTCCGATTACTGGCTTTGATGGACAGGCACTCGAAACATGTCGAAAGCAATTCAAATACATTTCGTTTTCTCTCTTTTTACTTGATTAGTCCTCAATCAAAGCTTGCGTACATAAGGACACTCAGCTTTTTCCATCTTTTTTTTTTTTTGAGAAATTTGGATTGCGTAGGAGGAGTGGGGGGGGGAGAAAGGGCAGATGGCGTGGGAGGCCGCCACGTGGCGAGATGCGATTGGGGAGATGGCGCGGAAGGCTCTGTGGGGGCGCGTAGCAGAGGATAGCTACGCATACAAAAGGAGGGGGGAGGACAGGTGTGAACGCGGTTCTCTTTAGGCGGGGCGGGGGTGGCGGTGGTTGGTGCGGGACGGTGACCCTCTCGTCTCTTGCGATTCAACACGCGGTTTTTCGGATCCCGCAAAATCCCACCCCATAAAAATAATTATATAATACAATATAATACAATATATAAATCTGCATATATAATTTTATATAATGACTTTCTTTTGGGTGGTCTCGATCCACCTTCCCCACGAGATCGGGCGAGAGCATATAGTTTAATGCCCAATTAATTTTACCAATCCAAGCAAGAAGTCCTGAGTTCAAACATCGTTCGATGTCGGCCAACCCGACGTATGTGACGGGTGCTGTTGATTCTCGGACACGAACCTATTCTTCTATTTCTTCATTTATTTCGGAATTTTGAACTGGATCGGAAGATTTTTTTTTTTTTTTTGGCTAGACTTTGGATTCGACGTAAGCTCCACGTGGTCGATCGAATGGGGTATGAAGAGGCGAAATTCCTCTTGGATGTCTGGATGAGTAGTGCTTCTTTTCGGTGTGGGGATGGTCCATAATGGCACCGGGGCAGCTTGTACGATAAGGGTCGGGACATTTTTTGACCTTTTCCTATAGGAGTACAATTTCAAATTTCAATCTAAATGACAACTACTGCCCAAAAAGTGGGTGTGAACCTAATTACTGATGTCCGGCGGATGTGCTTTTTTTCAAAGACTTTCATACCACGACTCTCTCTCTCGGTGTGAACGCGGAAAAATAAAATCTGTAGTTTTAGGAGGCGCGCGTGCCGCTTTTAGGAGTGGAGTTCCGGCCGATGCATGTGGACGAGACGGTGCGAGGGGTGCTTGTGCATGTACTTGATCGGCCGAAAATTTCGAATACTCCATGTTGAAAAATTAGTCGGGATTGAAGTCGACTTACATCTCGAAACCCTAACAAAGCTCGATCATCGATCAGAGATGGTTTTCTGACTGTAATTTACGGGTGAAGTCTTGACCGATGCATGTGTACGAGATGGATATGTGTGCGTAGATAGGGATTAATTATTCGAATTTTTCGTATCAAATTAGACTTGAAACCTTGACAAAGCCCGATCCTCAATTAGAGATAGTTTCTAACTCTAATTTATGGGTGAAGTCTCGGCTAATGCATGTGGACGAGACAAATTTGGGATTAATCATTTGAAAAGCTCAAAAATTCTCCATTCAAATTAGACTTTACCTTAATATAAGTCGATCCTCAATCATAAATGTTTTTCAATTATAATTTGCAAACGGAATCTTACTCGATACATGTAGACGAGACGGTTTTCGATGTATATGCATAGATCAATTATTCGAACTAAGATCTCGAAACCTCTATCGAATGCGAGGCCGACAGGGGCTCTTGATGCGTTGTCATCTAAAACTCTCTGCGGCATTGAATGTTTCAATGTATGAAAAAATTAGAAGACACGTGGAGTCGCCTCCTTTTGAATTATGTGAGATTGGATGTCCCCTTCAAGAAAAGTTTTGACGCAGGATATGCCTTGCTCCATTGGGCATGAGTGCCCCGGAGACAGTGAGAGAATCTCTTTTGGACTTTCTCCTCCTTGCGTTCACACCCGCACCTCCTTTCCCTATTATTCCCACCCCCAAACATACCGCCTTTCCAACACCGATTTCCACATGGTCATTGATTCCAGCCTGATATTCCTTAATTTTGGTCCCTAAGTTCTCTTTCTGGAAAAATTATCCAAAAATATCTTATATTATACGACAACCAATCATATTCTGTACTTTATGATGTTATCGATTTTATCATGATCATTTTGGCTTTTTACCGATATACTACACTTGACTAATTTTTATAGGAAATGATTAACGTAGACATCAGCATCTAGTTAGTGCTTACCAGCCAAAGCTGGTTGGGATAATTATATTGACAAATCGCAAAGGCTTAGAATCATATTTAAAGACTAAATTAGCTGTTGAATAATAAGTTTAGGACTTTTTGAATAATTATCCATTCTCTTCTTCTTTACACTAGGCACAATTCGTTCTCAGATCAGTTTTTGCTTTTTTCGTTTTTCCATTTAAGATACAAGCTCATCTCAATCGAAGCTTTTTTGGCTGAATTATGTGCACGAAGAAGCAGACAAGAATTCGATTCGTTAAAAATGAATAATCAAATGAATAGATTGCTTCTAAAAGGAGGAGCTATCGTTATTTTATTGGAGCTACTCATAGTGGAACTGGGCTAGGTAGCTAATTTGGAGTTACATAAAACAATTGTTATTCATGGTTTCACACTGAGGCCGACATTAGCAACGCCCATGATGTTGAATCTTGAAAGCAACGTGATGAAGCGTCGTTACTTTTTATGAATTCCTTAATCTAAGTACTTACTCGTCCTTTATTGCAATTGATTAAGATATTCAGAGCAGGATTAGCATAAATTATTCGGAACTAACGCTTCTTACAATTCCTACAAAAAAAATTTTAAATCAAAAGAAATGCTGCTCGCAATTTGGACCTCTCTTTCATATCGTTGTATTTTGAGGTAATTTTTTTTAACCTTTTCTTTTCCGAGTAGCGTTTTAAAGTTTGACTTTAATTACCACCCGGAACCTTTCGAAACAAAGAAATATTAAAACCCAACGTCGTTCTAAATAGTTTTATAATTCTTTAGAATTTCATTAATTTTTTGTTGAAAATTTTAGATAAAAGAAAAGCACGTCTTTTTAAAATAGGACATACAGATCATAATGGGCGGAAATGAATAAATTATAATAATATTGCAAGAATATACTTGTACGTTTCTAAGACATTACGTCCGGTCAACGTCATCGTATTGCCCACCAAGTGAGAGCTGGATCATCCAAACAATAAATAAATGGAATAAACTATCATTTAATCTCGATCATGATTAGTCTCCAACGCGTATAGATGATGCCTAAACAAGATCTGCATTGCAATTTTATCTAATCAATCAATTAATTAATCAATCAATTCTTCCTTAAATCAGCCTACCATGTTACTTCAGGATGAAGTCAGAGATAAAATAAAGCAGAAAAATTTCGAGTCTTTCCGGGCCGAGCTCGGTGCATCCATCGAGATTGCAATCTGAAGGGGCAAAAATTCAACGTTTTACGCTGCCTTTTGACGTTTGAGCAGCTAAGCCTGACAAACAGGAAAAGAAAGAAAGAGAGAGAGAGAGAGAGAATCATGGCTTTGCTTGCGGAGCGATGTTTCGAGCAGCATCTTGGAAATTTCAGCTGCTCGTTGCGGGGCTTTATCTGGTCCGTCTTATGGAGGACTTAAGTCAAACCTCAAAAACCATTCCTCCCGCTCGTTGTTTGTTTAATGTTGTAACATATGTCCTCCGTTGCTTCCTAGAGGCCTCCCTCTCGGGTATAATTTACCTAACCGATCCGAAGCAGTACGGGAAGGCGCGGGGAGAGAGAGATTCACGTTTCGAGACTCGACTCTAATAAGCGAGACAATGGGTTCACATGAAACGAGACACGGAGGTCATCGCTCTCACAGCCGACAGCCACTCGAATGTTATGCCGTGATGTATGAAATTCCGGTGCTTTGGGAAGAGTTGGTGCGAACTTGTCTTGAATTTTGAACGAAAGCTGTGGCGATAATATTCAAATTGGAGGAGCGTGAGGCCTCAGTTGAACCCAAAAGAACAGCCGTTTGTTCTGAAATATAAGCCTCACACCTTCCAGAGAGGCCTTGGGGTCAAATGCTCCAACTTTCGAACCCAAGCTTTGCTCCTTTGCTCACCTTCAAACAAGCAAAAACGAAGAAATACCGAAGTTTCCCAACCCTCAGGACCACCCAAAAATAAAAATAATTCTCTCTTCTATGCATAGAAATTGATCGTTGCGATTCAAGAACGAGGAGTCAGATTCCCAAATTCTCATGATGATGATAACTAATACGACACAAGACGATCAAAACTCCAGTGGACCCGACACAGCCGACAAGGACCATGTGATACCTCTCCTTCAAGAATAGCCAACCAAGTTCTAAGCAGGCTCGGACAGGTCTGCAGTCAGCCCCCATCGTCAAACGTCTAGAAGGAATCGAGAACATCGTGGTGGGGTTGGTCAGAATCCAACGCCTTTCCTTCCTGTCGTGCTCGGCGTTAGTGGGCAGAGATGGAGATCCCTCCCCTTGTTTTCCAGGTCTTCTGGCTGTGCTGTTTTCTTCCAGAAGCGCTTTGGTCGAAATAAGACCAGCAAAACATAATGTTGAGAGAGAAAACAAAAGGAAAGAACTAAGAAGACTCTCAGCAAGAATAGTACCACTTCGAGAACGGTCCTACTAGAATATCCGCCTCTCTCAAAGGAGAGACTTATGTACATGTTGATTTGTGTCCTAGTGATACAGAAAGAGGATGTCAATGGGTCAATCTCTTCAATGAAGAAAGCTACCACCTCTAACATGGCACTTCTAGAATTGCTGGCTTAGTTTGTCCAAAGTTTGTTGGTCGAATGGCTCTGCAAGCATGAACCTGGCACCATCACCCAGTGGCTCACGGAGTGGGTTATATTCATGAGACATGCAAGTGGGGATAAATGGGATCAAGTGAGAGATTTGCCCGCCCATTCCCGTCCTCTTCGTTTTTCTTTGGCCTGCATCCTGTTGAACTTCTCTTTTCCCTTCTCCAAGAGAGGGTCCACAACAACATAATCATTTGGGTCTTCATTACGAGTCATTCGGTCCTGCAGATGTATTAGCAAAACTATTTTAAAATACGGGGCATTCCAATGGTCAAAAGCACGAAACAGTTAAGTTTTTAAACTGCCATTTGCAATAAAAATATCTCTCAGTTGCGCATATTTCATCATATACCCATACACAACAGAAGACCGCTCAATTTCATGTACAACTTAAAGGCCCAACTCGTCATTACTAACAGAACCAGTTTCACCCTAAACTTCTTTCGGGAATGACAGTGTAGTTTCAATTAAAACTTCTGTTAATTACACTACTAGATACTAGATCCAAAAAAATTCTTTCTTGACCCTCCAAAAGCTGTTGAAAGTTTGAAAGAACTCAACATATAGCCATAAACTTCAAAAAAATTAGGCTCACCTTGCCAGGCTCAGGAGCAAATTTCAACTTCACTGATCTCCAGTCAGATAAATCATCATCACCATCTCCAACCTTGGCACTTGACCCCAAAGGTTTTCCAAATACTGACGCCTTGAACGTTTCGAGCTTAGTAAGTACCTTAAAAGTGAATAAAAAATTGTATTAACGACAACATACACCGCAAGCACAGGAATATAAAGCAACGAAATACAAAGAACAAAACTGATGCAAAATAATGTCTGTTGAAAGTCAGATACTATCAAACCAGGAATCCAAGCATTGGATGAACTCAGCAGGTGAAAGTAAGTTAATAGTGCACAAATAGGAACTCAAGTCATTTAGCAAAAAAGCACCACAAGTCAATAAATTGTGACTTCTGGCACAATCATCAGCTCAAGACCTCTAGACCATTTGCTTGTTGATCCAATTCTCTGCTACTAACTGCAAATTTTCTGGAATGGTAACATTGTGAAAATTACAGTTAAATACCTCATCTTCACGTCCTTGAAGCCGGCGCTTTTTCTGTTTTTGCAACTGTCTACCTCGTTCAGCATCATTCAACAGCTGCAAATCTGCATCAGCATTAGCCATTCGCTCACCTCTGGCTTCAGATCCTATTCCTTTTTTCTTCAAGGAGAGCTTTTCCACCCTTGGTTGATCATCATCATCATCATCATCTTTGTCCCTGGTTATATAGAAATATGTACACCATCAGGTGTTGAATTATCGCTTGATGCAACAATCATGAATCAGAAAATAACTTGCTAGACTTCGAATACAAGGCAGGCCAACCCCTATTCTGATTTATAGTTCTAAAAATACCTCTATGAATGGCTAAAACTGATTTTCCGGACAAGAAACTTGCTTTAAGGACCTGATTTTCATTTTACTAGCTCAATTTTGATCCATGATTTTGCAGCAAGAGGATAATGCTTAGATTATCTGAAAAAGGAAAAAAGAAAAAGAACCAAACAGGAAGCTTCCACATATCAATACTAAAAAGGCTTAAACATAAATTACTTTAACCTGGCAGCTTGTTAAGCTAGTAGATGCATCCTTTGGTCGATAAATAGTGAAGATGTCAAATGTCAAATATCATTAAGGTTACTTCACCCTAATTTATGTGTGCACCTAGGCCCAAAACCAGCCTCAAACACAAAAATCAGGAATAGCGGCAATTTCTATTGACTAGCAACAGGTGAGAGAATCAGTTACTATTACAGCCGATTACGCTTCTGTTCCCACAGCATCGAATGCCACTAGCCCCAATGCATCTTAAGCACAATAACTAAGCCGCAATTGTCTTCTAATAAACCTGATGCACTAAAGGTTGAGGTAACTCCCCTAATTATGAGTGAACTAATTCATCTATTCATGAGCATCTTCTCCTCAAGGAGAAATCCAGATAGTAAACCACAGAATCTACGTCACTTAGTCTCAGTAACAACAAAAGCCTAGTCACCTAAGGGTCTCGGCCACTTTTATCTAAATTAGCAATGCCCACTCTGTTATAAGCAGAGTATGGCAAATACTTGATCATATAACAGCTTCTTTCTGAAGATATACTAAAGTTTGTATAAAGAGGGAAGTATGACAAAACCGCTGCTTGTGGAGCAAGGCTAAGTAGGATAGACAATTTGAATTATAATGGATAAACATCTACCATTTCCTTAATTTAGGAATTAGGTTCTCTCTTTACCTTGAAATAGATGTCTCCCGCTCCTTTCTGGCAGAAATCCCTGCATTTCGAGCAACATAGCACATTTAAGTTGGATATGAAGACAAACCAAGTAAACAACCTTGCAAAGGAGCACCTATGCAAAATTTCAATTATCTTGTCCAGTCAGTGTCACCAGGTATCTTTTATAACAATTAGCAGTCCTTCTTTATTTCAGTTGACGATAAAGCTTCTCTCAAGAGTCAAATACCTCAAAGTGAGTGTAAAGCTCCAAGCAAAATGTGACAATTAAGAAAAATGTAAACCGATTCCAAACTACCAGTGTAACAATCATCAGATAAGTATAACCTTTCTCTCCATAATAATGGTGCTCTCTGATGTGTGAAGTGGGAGAGAAGGGATTTCAGAATCCTAAAAGCAGAGCTGCACCATGCAATTGTTTCAGGACATTTCAAGAGTATCCATAAAACAAACTCATTTGTGAAATCTCATGATTCTAAACATTAGTCTTTTGTCCACTTATGATTCTCCTAAGATATCCTTGATACGAACTACTGAGTTTGGTCTTTCTCATATTAGTTGACATCATGAGTAAGGGTATTGACTCCTGCTTTTTCCTCAATTCATTTCCTAGATGAAATATGTGGTTGAAGTCAGATTCATCTTCCAAAAATGTCTACATTTGGTTCACATCAGCAACATTGTCTACATTATTCCCTTCAAACACAATCATACTACTACGCAGCTTCGGTTATATCCATTGATTGATTCTCTACTCATGATTTTCAGTTCAAAGTTTGATGCCATAAACATAGAAAAAGCAATCTATCTGAGACACTATGTTTTCTTTTGTTGGCGTTCACAGAAGCAACAGAAAATAATAAAAGTCTTCATGTTGGCAAAACAGGAACTTAATAAATGAAATTGCATTATCAGATGTTAATTCAGTACCATCACGTGACTTTGGCTTTGGAGGGAGATCACCCAGCTCCTTTCTTTTCTGAAGTATTTGCCTACGCATTCTTGCATCAAAGCTCGCATCGTCGTCGTCGTCATCTTCATCATCGGCAATTTCCCTGAATGAATTTGAAAATTCAGCTCCGGACTCTTTCTGCAGCTCCTGTTTCTTTGAGCTTAAAGCTTCTCTAACAGATTGGACATCCCTTGCGGTTTTGCCGTCAGATGAGTCCTGCAATTCACAATTGGCATCACTAAGAGTAAATAATCTATGGAAAAACAAGTATAACAGATAGAAAATGTTGTGCCTGCATAGAATAAGACACTGCAAATGCAACTCCCCACTCAGAATGGAGGACCAAGGTTTTCTCAAGAAAAAGTAAAGCTATTCTCTATGTCTCCAGCTATAGTACCATAAAACCGACTATCTAATTACCAATTGTTTACTTGGTATATGTTCTTTCAGCAAGCGAGGATCATCAAGCACATCATGACTGCTCTTGATCTTCTGTTTAACAACAACCAATGCCTTCTCCTCCTCTTCAGCTTCCTCTCCAAATGAAAGTAAGTTCAGCTTTCTACAAAGAACCATTAAGACAATTATGTTCTCGAATAGCTGTGGGGGAAGCTATGGATTTCCCTGCTTCAGTCATATCATATAAGTGAAGAACATCTTACTTTACAGCCTTTTTCTTTGGTTCTTTATTTTGAACATCAGGTGCAGTTGGAACCAAAGGCCTCACTGATGCTCTAGGAACAATATCTTCGAAAGGGTTCCAGAGTACCTGGTGTAGTGAATTGTTATACCGGAAAAGAAAAAAAGAAGAAAAAAGAAAAAAGAGCAACTAAGGTCACTGAGGAGCAGGCAAAACTAACATAAGTGGGTTGATAAAAGAAGCAGTGAGCAAACCATCATAGAAATCTGGATTTGGGATAACCTCGGAGGAGCAACATCATGCTGTACCTCTAGTTACAATTCTTCAAAGACTCTAACAAGCATGACAAGAACCTACCTCCACTGAGATAATTTTGGGGGGTGGATCCAACGGGCGATCACTCTTGTCAGTTTCGACCTCAGCTAATCTACTAAGATTGTATATGGAATCGCCAGTTATCTGAAAAGCAGAAAATTATCAAACAACTCGCAATCTACATAACGCTCGTGACTCATCACGTGTTTACCTTTCCAAAAATGGTATTTTTCCGGTCAAGCCAGTCACATCGATCCAATGTGATAAAAAACTGACTCCCATTGGAGTGTGGCGATCCCGCATTGGCACAAGCCACTAAACCTCTGTGCTTGAACCTCAAACGTGAATGAAACTCATCAGCAAATGCGTCCCCATAAATACTTTCGCCACCTGAAATCACCACACTTGCCGATCTCAGTGGAAAATCCATCACGAGGAATTTCTCATCCAACAAACTCAGTGCACGTTCTAGCCTAGAAGATCCAGCTGGTGCATTGCCACATAAACCCTAAATAACCAGGGCGTATAGGTCCAAAATCCATTTCATTAATCACAAAAGCCAATTGCTTCACAGAAGTAAATAGACCGGCCGTCAAAGCAATCCAATTTGACACTGCTAACACCTAAAAACAGATACATTTCCAGCAATTTTCACTACAGGAACAAGCAAATAAACTTCACATCTGAAAAACCGCTCTCGACCGAGCTAAACAATCAGCAACGCGCTGTTGCCCCGAGGCGTTCCCCAATCTTCAGACTCCAATCCAATCTCTACCGTCACACGAACTAACGCAATAGAACAGCAACAACACACCAGCCATCACTAGCAACAAGTATCAACAAAACCCTACCGAACCAATTGGTTTTGCTCAAAACCCTGCAATTTGATTTCAACACAGAGAGGAAGAGAGAGAGATGACCTGTGCCGGAGCCGGTGGGATCGCCGCCTTGGACGAGGAAGTCCTTGATGATGCGGTGGAAGATGGTGTTGTCGTAGTAGCCCTCGAGGCAGAGCTGGACGAAGTTCCGGACGGCCTTGGGCGCTTCCTTCGGCCAGAGCTCGACGTCGAGCGGGCCGTGCGTCGTGTTCAGCACCACCTTCCCCTTCGTCGGCGGCTCCAACACGTACACGGTCGACATCTTCTACTCGAATCCTCGCCGGAGCTCCCCGCGCCGATCTCGACGAAGGCGAATCTTCCGCCGCCCGCGATTTCCAGGTTTTTCTGGAGCTCGACAGGGGAAGAAGAACACCCCAAACGACGCCGTCGCCGCCGGTCCCTGAGCTGTTGTCGTTGAATATTTTTCTTTTTCAATTATGCCCCTCCGCCATATGATTTTATAGGACAGTTATACAAATATCCTTAAACTTTAGCTTGACATATAATGAAATCTCTAAATTTTTAATTTGTCCAGTGTCATCTTAAACTTATGGTGCTGTCTTTATATTAATTCAAATTAGAGAATGATAATTTTATATAGTTTAAGAACTAAATTGAATTTGTACAAAAAATTCAAAAATTAAATTAAGTGCACATTAAAAATTCAATGATCATGCTTAATAAATTAAAAATTTAGAGATTATGTTATACATTAAGTTAAGTTAAAGTTTGAGTACCACAATGAATCAATTAAAAATTTAGGGACTCTTTTATATATTAAGATAAAATTTAAAGATCATTTATGTTATTTTTTCTAACTTATTCACATTACTCCTCTCACCAAGCATATAATAAAAAACGATGAGACTGTGTAAGCATCAATTGGACCAATTAGTGACATGGAATTAAGAACATCGATTAATTATCACATCATTAAACTAGAATTAAATATTGCCCTAATTGTCATGGACAAATTAGAGTAAATTTATAAAAGGATAATAATACCGGTGATTTCCGAATTTTGACTTAAAAAGTAATGTGGCCCCCTTTTCAATTTATCCAAAATGGTTCTTACACTTAAACTCAACGAGTCCTTTCGCCATTTTCTCATTTACGTAGAAAGCTCGCATATGTTTAAAAAGTAAATAGATTTCTGGGCATTTTATCAAAACAAAAAAAAAAATTATCCAGACAAAAATAAGCAATTACACACTAATCTCGGCCCTTATCCATCCAAATCGACGGGGACGGGAGGCTGACGTGTCAACTTGCCAGTTCAAGTTATCTTCTCAATCACAACGATTTATTTAAGATAACGAAGACCTGGTCAAACTGCCTAAAAATAGGTTCGGACCTTTGGCGCGCAAATTAGGTAAAGTTCGTTATTATGTTCGATGTCCGCCGAGGAAAACAGACAACAAAAGACCCCCCCACCCTCAAACCGCAGGCGCGATGAGCTTCCTTTATCAGCATCCCCTTTTCCCATCCATCGGAGGCGTCAACGGCATCGTCTGCAGCAGCCTCGCGACCGGCTCCTCCATCAATCAAGGAGGAGGAGGAGGAGGAGGAGGAGGAGGAGGAGGAGTAGACAGGTCCGACGCCGCCAGCGGCAGCAGCAGCGGCAGCAGCAGCCGTGGCCACAGCCCCATCCCCCGCTCGTCAGTCCGCGAGATGGCCTCGTCCCAGCTGTCGGCCGACCACGCTGCCGCCACCGCAGGCACTGCCTCCGTGGCCGTGGCCATCGACAGGGACAAGAACAGCCCGCACGCTGTGAGGTGGGCCATCGACCACCTCGGGGTCAGCGGGTTGGTTATGGCCCTGATCCACGTCAGGCATAAGAATTCGCATCACAGTAGGTACCCTCGATCTCTCTCGGTTGGTTTCTCGAATTCACGCCCGTCGCTCACGCGATGACAATGAGGATTCATGATTGAAATGGATTTCGCGTGCCGACCGTTTGGCTTTTGTCCGCACCTGAGATGTTATTAATGTGATTCTGCAGACGCTTCCGGCACTGATGTTGTTGGAGACCCAGTGGACGGAGAATCGCGAGATCTGTTTGTCATGTACCGGGGATACTGCACTCGAAAAGGGGTAGGCCAGTTTCTCGTTCTCATGCACAAATCAAACATTTTACATGTCGAAGTACGAGAGTCTAGATCAAGTCATGGTTCGGATTTCAGGGTTATTGTGATTCTGGACAATCCCTGAATATCACCACCCTCGACATCAACATGGCATTAGGTTTCTTTATCTGCTTCCTTATCTAATTGCAGCTGATGTTTCATGAATCACAAGGCCTTAGTTTCTAAGTTTAAGCTTTTAGATGCAGCAGCAGCATCCGGTTTTGAACATTAATCACTTCTACTTATATTCGATAGACAAGAAATGGCAAAACGGTTAACGGAAGATGATTTTTGGGAAATGGATGGCGATTGATGAATGCAAACGAATCAGATTCATTCTCTAGGTAAAACTTGTTTTAGGTTCAATTGAAGGAGGTGGTCGTTGAGGAGAACGATGTTGCCAAAGGCCTTTTGGAATATATCGCAAACAACTGCATCACAAGCGTCGTCATGGGCGCAGCGAGTCGCAACACTCTCGCCAGGTCTCTCTCTCTCTCTCTCTCTCTCCCCTATCAAACAGTGATGAAAAAATTGAGTTGGTTCTCTCTTTCTTGCACTTAGAAAGTTGAAGTACACCGATGTGTCAACCTCCGTTTCGAAATCCGCGCCCGACTTTTGTAGCGTGTATGTGATTTCAAAAGGGAAGGTAGTATCGGTCCGGCAAGCACGACGGCCTGTGGTAAACACCGCGACTCCCCCTAGACAGCCAAGTTCTCGCGCCGTCTCTCCTATTTATTTGCGAGAACAGACCAAGCTCCACGACACAGCCAGGTAGTAGATACTGAATTCAGCTCTTACGCTTCAGAAAATGTACCTCTTCATGTATTATTAGAAGTGGAAATTACACTCAATGAGTCATTGCATGTTGATAGAACACGAGATAATGTGGACGCATGAGATTGTTTCATGTGACTAAGAGTACTCATGCTTTTTAAATCGAGTGATGCTCAAGAATGTCAAAAATAGGAGATCTCATTAGAAGTGTAATAAAGGGCCTTCCTTACATGTCAAGTGCCAAGTTTCGCTTGTCTTAATGTTGTTCGATACATCAGAGTAAGCGGCAGGGGAAGAAGAAGAAGTACAGGATCGGATATGTTAAGTATGGGAGACGAGAGGAGCCGAGCTGCTGTGGTGAATCTGTCACTAGACAATTATGACTTCCGTGGGCTCAGTCCTCCGCCACAGCGAAATTCTATGTCCTACGAGAGTGATATTTCGGGGTCTCTTTCTTTAGGATCAATGGATTTGGGGGACCAGAAATTTGATTTCGGTATGGTAGAGTCAGATTCGCCATCATCTTCCTCCATCGCTCAATCTTCTGTAAGTACAACCTCTCTATAATTGTGAGTTACCACATCAATGTCTATGCACGGCAGTTCACAATCATATTTTCAAAATGTTCGATCCAATTTTCACTATCTGAGCATAATTGGTGGCTCTTTACAGCGAGATCTAGAGGCCGAAATGAAAAGACTCAAGCTTGAACTTAAGCAAACCATGGACATGTACAGCACTGCTTGCAAAGAGGCCCTCTCCGCCAAAAAGCAGGTAACATTATGTCTTCAAATTTTGATGTACGGATGACTTCCTTGATAGTTCATGGGGATACCCTTTGTGCCCGTTTGTTTCTAATATTTATCTAGACGATATTTTACGAAACTTTCCAAAATGTTTGACAAATCCACCAACTTGATCTATTAGAGAGTGGTAATTGCAGAATCCTTCCTTCACTTGTTATATTCTCATTCTACAATATAATTATTGACAAATACTCGCAATAGCCCTCAATTTAACAGTAAAAGAATTGGGACTTGTGGATGGATGAAGATAAGTTAGCATTAAAAAATGCAAGATTGAGGCCTACGCATATCTTTCTGTCTTGCGGACAGGAACATAAATACATCATGTTAATATGCTGTCAGATCATTCTATAATTGGCAATGGACATATTGGACATGCAACTTGGATAAGCTTTTTGTATATCGTTGGTGCACCTATTTTGAAGCTATGGAAAAGGTATTGAATGTAACTCAGTATCATGGGGATTGTATTGTTTTTTTGTAGGCTGAAGAACTTCATCTGCTGAAGATTAAAGAAGTTCGTAAGTTTGAGGAAGCCAGGCATGCAGAAGAGGCAGCTCTTGCTCTGGCCGATATGGAAAAGGCCAAGTGCAAAGCTGCCATTGAAGCAGCAGAGAAGGCGCAGAAGCTAGCTGAAATGGAGGCACAGAGAAGGAGACAAGCCGAGATAAAAGCCAAGCTAGAGTCAAAAGAAAAGGTCCGAGCACTGAGTGCTTTGCACCAGAATGATATCCGATACAGGAAATACAACATACAAGAAATTGAGGAAGCAACTGACAGATTCTCGAAGACAAATAAGATTGGCGAAGGTGGATATGGGCCAGTATACAAGGGAAAGCTCGACCACACGTCTGTAGCAATCAAGGTGTTACGACCTGATGCTGTTCAAGGGAAAAAGCAATTCCATCAAGAGGTACATAAATTTTTGTTGGTTGCTTGCGTTCCACCCATGCGCGCACAAAAAAAAAAGAAAAAGAAAAAATATATAGTTTTCTTTGGATTTGTTGGTCGTTAGGCCTGATGAATGAGAATTAGAGCCTTTGAGTAATCTCAATGCATATACTAAGATCTTCTGGCTTGAATGAATGCATCTCTGGGGCCATCAGTTTTAGAATCTCCGAAAATGAGGAAATGACACGATTGGGGGAGTAGGTGGAGTGACCCGCACCATTTGAAAGAACATATTTTCAGCTAATTTATACAAAAAATTTATGTTCTATGTTTCCCATTTTATCTCATAATGCTAATTGCTTATGCCAAAAATGTAGGTCGAGGTTCTGAGCTGCATGAGACATCCAAACATGGTCCTCCTTTTAGGAGCGTGCCCGGAGTATGGATGCTTGGTGTACGAATACATGGACTGCGGCAGTCTCGAAGACCGCCTATTTCGAAAAGGCAAAACCCCTCCAATTCCGTGGCAGAAGCGGTTTGATATAGCAGCTGAAATCGCAACAGCTCTTTTGTTTCTCCACCAATCCAAGCCTGAGCCTCTTGTTCATAGGGACCTCAAACCAGCCAACATCCTCTTAGACCGCAACTACAAGAGCAAGATTAGTGACGTGGGCCTAGCGAGGTTGGTCCCCCCTTCTGTAGCAGACAGTGTCACACAATTTCACATGACTTCGGCTGCAGGAACGTTTTGTTATATAGATCCGGAGTATCAACAGACGGGCAAATTAACCACCAAATCAGACGTGTACTCCTTCGGGATAATGTTGCTTCAAATAATCACAGTTCAACCTGCAATGGGGCTGTCCCACCATGTTAGAACTGCCATCGAGAATGGAACGTTTGAAGAGATGCTTGATCCAGCAGTGCCGGATTGGCCAGTGGAAGAGGCTTTAGCATTTGCGAAATTGGCTCTCATGTGCGCAGAGCTGCAAAAGAAGGATAGACCTGATCTTGGGAAGGTTGTATTGCCAGAGCTTAACCGGCTAAGGGATTTTGGAAGCAACTTAGAAAGCAGCAGCGGTAATAGTTACAGCCCTGGACCAAGTTCTACCGTTGTAAGCCGTGGACCTAGTTCTCCCTCTGGAAGCTATGGATCATGTTCTCCCGTTTTGAGTCCTCGTCAGGTATGACTAAACACTAAACTTGGTTGTGTTTTAGCTTTCAACAAGTTAAATGGAAGCATCCTACATCACATCTTGATCCTCATTGCTTGGATGGAGAGAAACATAAACTGAGAACTAATCAGGACAACTGACGACAGATGATTTTTCTGTGTGTTTTTTGTTTTCTAGAGTTGACTAGTAAAATATCACTTTTTTTAGGCCTTTCCTTCTTTCATGGAAGATCTTCTCAACGTTGTGTGCAAAAAATGATGAGGGGAGGCGAGTTTAATCACAAATATGCATGCATACGGTCATTGAGCTGTGAAAAAGCTGAAACTCGAAACTATGCATTTACAGACCGGCATCCACTCAACTGAAGAATTATGTCCATTACACTCCTTTAGACATAAAATAAGGAGAGTAAAACGGAAAAAAGCTGTTCATGACCATAGCATCTTCCTTATAATGTTGCATTTATATTAGAATGAATAGCGTTTCAAATAAGTTTCGTCTTTGGCTTGTATGTTGATATCATGCTGGCATCTACACAGAATTTGTCATATGAGACTTCAAATGATGGAAACAACGGATGAACGGATGCATATGCGAGCAAGGATGACACCAACCAATCTCGAAGAACTCATAGTTTCAGGACTCATCACATAAAAAGCTACTCGGTAGGCAAAGATCCTGGTCCTGCTATTACCCAGTCAGATTACACTGTGCAGATCAATGTTTGGGGGGCTTGTTGATATTAGAAAACAGTGAGGAATGTGCATACTTAAGCTTTTTTCGGCAGATAATTACTACCACTTGGAATCAATTGGCAACTTTTCTATTTGCTCTTGGAATGAATTTGCCTTCCAATTGTTCCTTGTGACACGCATGGAAACAGCATTTCTTCCAAATTTCTTGGCCTCGCCATGACTTCTCGTGATTTTATTTTTTGCCATAACCATTCTAATGATCAGGTTGCTGAGACTAAGTCACATGTTTTTAAACTAGGTTCATGGAGATTTCTAATTAAAAAACATTACTTATGTGATGTGATGATGCCAACTTCTAGTTAAATCGAATACAAACAAGATTTTCCTAGAATCAGGAATGGAAGTGGAAAGTTGGAGGCCAACCTTCCAAAGAGAAGAAGCATATAAGAATAAAAGCAAAAGATGTGATCTGTGTGGCTAGGAGTTGATGCACAAAAAGAGGTGAATGGGTTGTGATATGCGCGAGTCAAAAGCAAAAAAGCAACAGCATCTGTCAAGCAACTTTCACTTAGGATTCCACTCCGTGGGAATGAAAGGGAATTGAAAGACTACACACTTTTATCTCTAGGGTCTCTAAATTCTGCCCTTCCATGTGGTAAAGCCCCTTTTTTGGGGTCCGCAACAATGATTCATTTCTTTATGGCCCAACACGGTGATTCTTTCTCTGATTATCAGAAGACATCATTCTTTCACCCAAAAAAAAAAAAAAAGACATCATTCGTGTCTCTTAGTGTTTCATGTCAAAAGAGTGAGATAACTCCGTGGTATAGAAATCAATAACAGATTGGTGAGAAGTTTCGAGGAAAGCACGTTGCTGGACCAATTAGCGTGAATTACGCGTGAGTACGGTCCTACAAGAACCAACAACGATAATTTGATCCATTTTATGAAAACAACTTTAGACAAACATTTAGGCTCCGTTTGGAATCAGCTTTGGAAGAGGCTTTGGCCATCAAAAGCCCCTTGGGCCAAAATAAAGCGTTTGGGAAAGTCTCTTAATAGCAAAACTGGCATTTTGTAAGCTGAAAGCCCAAGGTAGGTCTTAGGCTGCCTTGGGCTTTCAGCATTTTCGGAAGGCCCAATGCACTGTTCATCGTCTTCTTCGTCAAGTTCTCATATGGTCGCCGGCAAGGTTGCAATGGGTCGGCAACGGGCTGGAGAGAGGCCGGTGTGGTCATGGCACCCCGGTGACCGTCGCTGACTAGTCGCACGACCCATATCTGCGTCACGTCAGTTGTTTAGGTCTCAACGAGGTTGATCGCCGCGACCTTCAGTGACCCACGACCTCGCCGGGACCCAAATCTGGGTTGCGGAGGTCATTGGAGGTTGCCTGGGTCACGACAAGGTCTATCGCCATGACCTCCGGTGACCCACGACCTCACTGCGACCCAAATCTAGGTCGCGGAGGTTGCTAGAGGTCACGGCGACCCATGATCTCACTGCAACCCAGATTTGGGTTGTGAAGGTTGCTTGGGTCGCAGCGCGACCTCAGCGACCTCATCGCGACCTAGATCTAGGTCACCGAGGTTGCAGAGGTCGCCTGGGTCGCTGACAACCTCCGTGGCGCAGTGGGTCTCATGACAGTGTGGCGAGGGTCGTGACCCTAGCCGGACACTACCCTTCGCCGCACCACCTCCCCCTTGTTAGACCGCCTACCTTTGCCGGCAACTATTAGCTCTACCACCGGCAAAGCCCTTGGCCAACCAATTCTCCTTTTTTTTCCTTTGAAATTTTTTACAAATTTAATTTATCCAAACACTATTTTCCACAAAAATACTTTATAATGGATTTTCACAAATAAATTTACTAAATACAATTTATATTTTGAAAAACACCTTTCACTTAATGATATTTGTATTTTTCAAAAACTTTTCTCAAAAGTCTTTTTAAATGCACCTTAATCCTGAAATCAGCCTAACTATGCACGTGGTATTGAGTTGAAATTTGCCCCTTTGTCACCACTATGTACTATCTTGGGAGCCTGCGTCTCCCGTTCACACAAATTAAGGCGAAAATCTGTACCATAGCATTCACAGATTTCAAAGAGGGCCCGGCCTGTCCTCTGGTACAATTGTCAAGGAGCGCTTTTGACAATGCTGTCTCGCTCCTAGAGTGCAGATTTCAAGAAATGTGGAGGGAAAGTTCTTGGGACTAACGCCCTACATTGGCCTAATTAAACAAAGAAAAGAAGCCATAGAACCCCCACAAAAAGGGAGCACCTGAATTCAACTTTTTTGAATCTTCTCTCAGTGGTTAATCTAAAACCAAAGAGATGAAACTTACATTGAGTAATGAACTAGAGACTCCATTTCCCTCCTCTTCTACACCAGATAGAGAGAGAGAGAGAGAGAGAGAGAAATCAGCTTTACAGAGAAACACACCGTTCAAGAGCAGAGGGGGCAAAAGGGGTATCTTGCCACTGATCATAAAGTCACTCACCAACAGTGACAAGATAGGCACAAGCACAACAGTGTAGCTTCCTGAGTTCAGATCTTCTGGTGAATAACCTTACCAAGCAGCTTCTGCACAAGCTTTATGCCAGCTGAAACATCATGAAGAAGAAGATGAGCTGGAATTGTCTCAGGTTGAGCTCCTTCGTGTCTCCATTGGTGCTTAAAGCTGGGATCTTCAGTGCCCTGCTCTTGCTCCCAGGTGGAGTGACTTCACAGGGCCAGCTGCCCCCAGCCACACCCAGTACTGGCGTCGTTTGCATCAGCAACTGCGCCACTTGCCCTGTCATTTGCTCATCCCCTCCTCCATCACTGCCGTCCGACCAGCCTCCGCTGCCACCACTCCCGACGCCGCCCCTGCTGCTGCCGCCGCCGCCGCCTGCCCACCACCATCATCCTCCGCCCGGGTCTTCCCATTCCTCCTCGCCGCCGCCGCCGTCCTCGCTGGAGCCTCCGCCGCTGAGCACGCCTCCCGCCCCGCCTCTGCCAACGCTGATGCCGCCGCCCGGGGCGCCGTCGCTGTACCCTTCGGGGAGCACTCCGCCGCCTCCTTTTAAGTACTCCAACTATCCACCTTCTGCTCCTGGGACTCCAGGAGTGGGAATGGGAGGGCCTGGTTACTCTTATCCACCTTCTGGTCCTGGGACTCCAGGAGCGGGAATGGGAGGGCCTGATTACTCTTATCCTTACTACTATTTCTATGCCTCAGAGGCTGCTACTTTAGCTGGTCATTGTCACTTGTTTATGTTGCTGCTGTTGTTGTTCTTTTATGTTGTATGATCTTAGGATATGGTTGAGAGGGCATAGCCAGAGAGCAAGAATTTGTTCACTAAGTTTGGTGCTTGCTTGTAAGTTCTGGATGCTAGCTGTTCATAAAAGTTTCTCCTTAGTTTATGTTGCAACCTGCAAATTGGCCCTTCTTGAGACGCTTGTTCAATTCTTTTGTCACCGCGCCCAACTCGGCATCTTCCTGAGTTCTACTTGAGTCCGAAGAGTTCGAATAGCTAATTGAGTCGAGCTCTGAGGATGCTGGCACTAACTCCAGTAGCTGGAAAGGCATGCCATCAAGACTATACTCAGATATCTCATGTGCGTTGGTTAAAAAGCATGGACTGATGGGATACCCTCGAGTTAGACAATCCGAGTTATCTTTAGCCACATAGGTCCTTCAAGCATTTCGTGCTTCATTCAAGTGTTTTCTATGAATTTTCGATGTGTCATCAAGACAAACACATGCCAAAGTAAATCAGCGATCCAACAAGTAGATAGCAGATAATGCACATCTCCTATTATATGCATCCTGAAACACTCATTTGGATCAGCACCTACACGTTAAATTGACGCCCAGGATCAATATCAGATGATCATGAGCTCGTTGAACGCTCTGCTTTCATCTGAGTTGCCGGTTACATGAATGCATTCACTTCCTTTTTTCTTTTCCTTTGGACAATAGTGAAAAGGGAAAGGAGAAAGGACGGACAGAAAATGAGCGGGGGCTCAAAGGTGAGTTTCTGTGGGCCTTATTGGGCCCGCTAGAAACTATTATATTACCTCTGCTTCAGGAGGCCCTAGAAAGAACACATGAAATGACCAGCCAGGAAGATTAGATTGCGTTACCTAGAATTCTTCGTCTTTCTGTCCCCATGACCATTCTGGTCATTGGCACCAGCCAACTAAAAGTGATGAACATAATTATGGATGATCAAATCACACTCGATACTTAAATGTTAAGCCATTTTTATTTCCAATAAATTTAGATACAACAAAATCAAGTTTATTTGTGGTTTCATGTAAAAAAAAGGGTAATATCATGAAAAACCCCATATTTTATATCTATAATAAATATACCACAAACTAATATTTTGATCATAAAAAATCCAAACCTTGTACATCTTTGATAAATTTACTCTTTATTAGTTTCGGTTAAATTTTGCCATCAAATTGTTGACTTGATGGGTATACTAATTTGAGATTTTACTCTTCATTTATCACAAATATAATAATTTGTGATTTTTCATGATATTAATATAATTTAATGAAAAATTAACATAGGGTAAATCACAAGTGCACTAGTTTGGAATTTTTTGTGGTCAAAAAATTAATTTAGGGTAAATTTGTTACATGTGTACCAATTTGGGATTTTTTGAGATATTAACCAAAAAAAAAAATGATTCATTTTGTATATGAATCACAAAAAAAAAAATTATGATGCTCGGTTGTGCTCAAAAGTGTTTGAGCTAAAAGAGCGAAGAATTTATGAAAAGTAAAAAAAATTGAAAAAAATAAAGATAATTTCGACATGAACTCGTGCACATTTTCTTATGTAAAGATGAAATTGCATAGCTCTACACCTCCAAATATTTTAACAAAAACCCGTGCAATTGCGCAATAGATTGTATCTGTGATCTACAATTGGCAATGATAAGTGAGAAACGATTATTCGAGGGTGTATATTAAGCAACCAATTAAGAAAATGTTAAAAGTTTTCTCGTAATATATACATGATCAATGCTCAAATCCAACAATTCCTTATTAAGTACGTTTGGCAATTGCAAATTTTCCGGAGGCAATCACCAACATGACCCTTAGTAAGTCAATTCTTTTGGCCAGTTGATATTAGTGATTGGCTTCACATGTTTTTTTTTCAACTCAAATTTATCTTTACCTCTTTGACTTAACCATATTTGCTAGATGAATTGCAAATTTATTATCTCGAAGAATGAGAAGCTAACCCTTTCTATCTAAAGATGAATTTCACATGATGCAAACAAAACATCTCCCTTTGATTGGTGTTGTTTAGAAATAATATTCAACTTATAATCAATCAGGACGAGAATCAAGAAGATTAGATTGGAATCAAGGAAGAACAAACCCAATCTTAACAACAGCGCAAGAAAATCCCACAATCAATCTCTTCAATTAGAGCAACATTTTTTGCATCCTTTGTCGCCACATTTTGGGATTTGCACAATCAATGTTTGCAATTGAATCAAATTAGTCAATAGTAGTTGTACCATTAGGGTTGGCATCAAGAAATATACATACATATAAATATATTTATGTATATTTCTCAATAGCACATCTGTAAATGTCAACACATCTCCATTGTAATTGAACTTCTCTTCAAAATGTAAGGACTTGGTATCTATATTTCACATTCCATCAGGCAAATGATCATATATTATTAAGAAAACATGTTAATGGGTTATCCTTGAGGCTCTCATTAAGCTATAAAATTACAACACTACCATCGCCTCGAGGTAAAAATTGTGTCCATGTAGTAGCTCGTAAACAAGTGCTCGGAGGTCTTTCCATAACAAAAATCCAGTGATGAAATAACACATCAATGAATATGAATTGCTAACTTAAGTAGTAGCACCATCGTCAGTAATGCAGCTAACATGAATTCTGAGCTATATTCAGAACAACAAACATTCACGCCCTACACGACAGGCATTCTAATTCCATAAATTCAAGGAAGAGAGTTGGCTCTGCACTGCCGAGCTGCATGATCCAATCAGCAAGAGAGCATTTTCAAATTGCAAGTACATGAATCTACACTTCTTATGTTGTCACGAGATTCTGGATATGATCTTTTTGCTTTCTACTTTGGCACTGATCTTAGAGTACTCGAGCTTGGCCTAGTTTTTTTCCAGACTGAGAGTTCTAACTCATGAGAGTACTTTGGTCACAATTGGTCCATCTGGGTTGCGAAAGTGTATACCTGTAAAATCCAAAAGATCCTCCTTAACTTATAAAAAGTTCAATCCAGCAGATGTAATCCTATGCATGAATCCTTTTTTTCTACTTAAGTGATTATTAAGAAAGAATTCAACTAACATTAAAGATAAACAAATACAGAAAAAGGAAGAAGGGAAGGCTGAGAAAGATATGGGCAAACCAATACATTGGGGAAATTATGATCTTGAGCATTTGGATGTTAAGGAAGATGTTGCAACGAATGAAAATGCAAATGTGTGAAAAAAGGCTAACCAGTTGAAAAGGCCTTGTTGGTCATCATTAGAATAAGAAAAGGAAAACATTATCCTAAATGATAAGGACAAAGTTTAATCAATCAATCAACTTTTGATACATTAGTCCAATTAGGATAAGAAGAGGGAACCTTGTTAAGGCCCTGAACCAAGACATATACCAGATGGGTCATTCCCAGAATCACAAGGTCAACCTACAATGGGCGATTAGGCGTAAGCAATGGCATATTAACTCAGCTAATTAATTCTATGTTCTTCCCCCCTGTAAATTTTGTAGAGCCATATAGCCAGGGTAACCAGTCATTTGTAAAGTGAGATCTATTTAATCTAATTAAAGTGAAACACCCACTGATCGTTATTTTAGCCAAGAATCTATTCTCAGGAAAGAAAGTGATCTTCCTATTGGCTAATGTAACATTAACTCAAATGGTACCAATTGACAAAATAATTAATCAAACATCATCAGTGAAAACCACAACATGTAAAACCCCTTAATATGAATTGACCTAAGAAATCTTAGATTTCATAAGGCTGATAAATTGATCCCGCAACATCAGAGAGAGAGAGAGAGAGAGAGAGAGAGAGAGAGAGAGAGAGAGAGAGAGAGAGAGAGATCTTACATCCCAAAAGCCAAAATGAAAATGAAAAGAGAAACTGCAAACGACTAATGCTAGGTACATTAAATTGACATAAAATGATGTGAGAGACTACAAATAAGCATATAAACAGTTAGATATCGGCCTTAGCATAACTAGTATTACTGAACCAGAAAAAAGATAGATATACAAGAAGCGAACAAGATGAAATTATAAAATACAATACTATATAAAAAATGTCACAAGTTTACCTCAGGATCGATGGAAATTGCCCTCCAATAAAGAACCCATCTCAAAATGCATCACCCTGCAAACCCCAAAAAGAAAAAAGAAAAGGAAAAACTCCAACACATAAAACAATGTAAAGAAGAAGGTGAAATGAATATAATTGAAAGGAGAAATAGAAGAAACTGATAGATCTGATTCTTCTGGGGAGTCTACAACCTTGAAGATGGTTTTTCTGAAACAGGAAGGTTAGATCTGCTAAAGCTCAACAACACAGAACCAAAAAAACAAAAAACAAAAAAGATCTCGCTACTCACTAATAAATTATTTGGGGAAAACAGAATTCTTGGACACTGTAATTTTTGGATGGAGAAAGTACAGACCTTTTGTATTTTAAGTACCCAAAAAAAGTACAAGAGCAGGATCTATGAGTCAGTTACGCAAGGAAAAAAAAAATAAGGGCAAAAATTTTGTTTTTAAATTCAATTCAACGCTAGCTTCTTCCATTTCGCCGGGGCAAATTTTCAGCAGTGTATAAAAGGACAAACATAGAAGATCTGGTAAAAACCCAAGAAAGAAAACATATGTTCGCTGAGGCTGTACTTTAAAACCTTAAAACAACATAGCAAACGCAAAAGATGCAAGTTTTTCTGGGCAGATTAAACACACAACAGGCAGAGAAAATGCATCACAAATTCACACATGCACAAACAACAGGAGCAAAAACACAGAGAGAGAGAGAGGGAGAGAGAGAAGGGGGTGACAGACAGAGAGTGAGCACACAGAGCTTCGAGCATGAATTGGGACATGCAAGAAAGAGTACCATGTGTGCTCACTCTCTTCTGTCACCTCCCTTATTTACCCCAGATCGATCTGCCCATTCACTTGAATTGCAACCCTAATTTTGGCGTGCATAAACTTCCTCAGATCCTCACTCTCCCCCCCCCCCTTGCGTTACTGTTCCATTAGAGAGGAAAAGGGGAGTGGTGATGATTCGATGCTGTGGATGGAGAAGCTTGGGGTGATGGTGTTTATATAGATGGAGAAAGAGAGAGAGGTGGCTCTTGCCCAAGCATAAATGGGGCTTCTTCTTTCACTGGGTGCCCTAATATTTAATTGCTAATCACTCCCAAATAGCGAGAGAGAGAGAGAGAGAGAGAGAGAGAGAGAAAGAGAGAGAGAACACGTAGGTGAAAAGGATATTTTCAAACGTCTAGTCCATCCAATATAAGTATCTAAAATATAAAGAGGAAATAGTAATATGTAAGTGTCTATAGCGATAATTTCTACCAAGCTTCTTCACTTGAAAAGAATTGATTTCGAACGCCGTATTTGCACCAAAGTCCAATTTAAATTCTTACTACTCAATAACAGGCCGGTACATCATTTTTTAAAATCGTTTTCATAAGCAAAACTTGATATTAGGGTTTTGCTTAAAAAGTGTTCTCGACACTTATTAAGCAAGCACAATTAAGAAAATTAAGAAAATTTTACAATTTTTTCAGTGTCATTATTGTTAGGTGGAGGTTTTTGCACAGCTTTTTTGGCCAAATACGTCTTGTTTCTAAAGAGGAGTTACCAAAGAAACTTTTGATCTGAACATGGTTAATAGATAAACTGAACATAGTTAATAGTGAGATAAACTTATCTTTCTCTCCCTCTTGTCCCATTCAGTATCTCTTAAACTTTTTTTAAAGCCTTCCCTTTTGGTATCGAGCTCTAGTCTCCCATGTGAGTTGCACTTCCCACATCGCTTAGGGAGGAGCTCCTGGGAGCCTTTATAAGGCTTGGTCCATTGTGTTTTAAAGCCGAGGACTCGGTGTCTTTTTCTTTTCCTTTTTTCTTTTCCTTTTCCATTTCCAAGATTTAGCATTCGCCATTCCACATGGAGATCAATAATCCCAACATTCAACACTCTCTCTCCAAAGCAAACCTTACATATACTTGTAGAAATCACCTAATAAGCGGACTCAGAATCTTCTTCGTTGTTGATGCTATGGTATTACCCTTTCCTGATCAATTCCTCAACTTAAACCATGATCTTCTTGCTATCTAATCACGCAGATACAGTTTCAATGACCGTGGTCCACATTGACAGTAGAAAGCCAACGTGCTGAGGAGTCGATCAAGCCGAGGGAGCACAAAAGGAAAGAAAAGGAGACCAAGAAACTGCAGATAACACCCATGATTTTGGGAAGAGGAAAGCAATAGGGAATGAAAAAGATAATGCTGCCAATCCAACTCAACCTGGGGATGTAATATCCATAAATACAAATTTGACTGAACCTTTCAGTCAAGGGCTGTTGCCATCAAGCGTCTTTAGTGCACAGCTTGTCGTCAAGTGATCAATCTGTGGGAAACGTATTGAAGGCTATTTTATTTCGCCTGCAGTTGCCAATGCGTCTAGTGCTTCGACATGTAATGGCCCTCCGATCCCCACACTGGTCTTCCTGCCTCCATCACATTCCGCTTTCCTCAAGTCATATCCCTGCTTTTTACTCGTTCATGTGCCTGTGGAGATAAATGGGATAGGTTTGTCCATTCATCTGACTCCATCAAAAACCTTAGTACAAGCTTGTCAAATTTCCATGTCATCGACATCAACTAAGGTTTAAGACTATAAAATTCAAGGCAATTTGAGCTTCTTTTTTTTTTTTTTTTATGCATGCCGAGACCATCCGTGGGCGCTATGAAACATGCCGAAAGTGGAAATGGATTTGGTGGGTTTGAGTAAGAAAATAGGGATGAGAATTTCAAAAGATTGAATATCTGCCATATAAAGTTGCAGATTTGTGACCTAATTGTCGGTTTTTAATCATTTAAAATGGTATAGGTTATAGCTTAGTTGTCAAATAATCCTTTAGACTTTCACTACAATGACCTTAGACAACACTACAATTGCAACACTAAATATTCCGTTGCTTAAGATTATTTATGCCAACACTATTACAATGTGTTGCCTAGGAGATAGAATAAGGCAACAAAGAGAGCAAATGTTGTGCTAGACTTAATCATTAGGCAACAACAATCAAGAGTATAGCCCTAGATGGGTAAAAATAGGCAAGAAGAAGATGGGCGCTAACTCTGATAACAAGATGTTGGTGATTTCAATTCTTTCACTTTCTATGTGTTGGGTTGAATACGAAAGGTTAAGCGATTTAATCAACTTTTACATAATGACCTAAAAGCAAAGTTAGGAGTGTAAATGCCATTGTCCTCTTGACTTTTGGAGATTCAATAAAACAATAAAGAGTTTTGGTGTAATTGGTTTGGCATAGTCAATTTGATAATATTCCTTCTATGCTAAATTGCAAATCTTGAAGACACTAGAAGCAAAGTTAAAAACCTATTGCTCTTTCTCGCCAATATTTTGGATTATTGAAGATGATTTCATCTACTATTTTATTATGTGTCCAGACAAATTCACATCACTTTCACCAAAATTTTACAAAAGAAGATTTTGTGTTTGAATCTTGAAAGCAACCCTCAGTCTCTCTTCAAAGTCCAAATTTCCATTTTTCAAACTTATGGAAAGAAACTATAAACTCAAAATAAAGATATTTGGACCTCCTTAATAAGGGAAAGAAACCATAAATTTTGACTATGTTCCTCGCAAGTGGTGCCAATTAAATTTAGGGTATGTTTATGCTCTGTGTCTTCATGCCTGGGAATATAGCCATCACGACACAAAGAAAAGGTGGGCAATGTTTCCTTCTTGCAAAGAGACATGCTCTTGCCTTGAATCATATCAAATGCAAATCAGACCACCAACTCAACCAAGAAACCCTAATGGCAGGCCCCACATTCTGGAAAAGAAAACAATATACACATTTGTTTTTTAAAGAAAAAGATTTTGGAAGGTGCTCTTCATGAATTGGATTGATTCAGCCAATGGGAGACCAACAGACACCATCAACACATGCTCACGCAAAGATCTAATGCGGCGCTAAAGCAACTTAAAGTATATATGCTTTTTTGCTTTTTACTGCTTTATATTAGTTTAGCGCAAATAATGACACGCTGAGAATCATCGACATTTGTCCCGACCAATCCTTGCGAGTGCGCGGTTTGCGGGGACGTCATTGCTTTTATACATTCGCGAGCAGATTTCGATTCTTGCGTAAAGCACCTCATTAAACATTACATTTCTATACTAATCACCATTTACAAAAGCAAAACTTTTCTCCAGCAGCCTCGGCATGGTATTAAGGTCAGAGGCCACGAATTCGATTCCTCACACACGGTGTTTCACTCATTTACATTGGTTGCCTTTCTTTAGGCATGTGTGCTCACATGTCGAAATCTAGACCATATATTCTCAATTATGCAACCACCGAACAAACTCGATAGATCATGCTGTTTTGATAAAAGGAAAGCCATGTAATTCATCAACATATATCATCTCATGATCGTGAATGATTCCCACATGAACTATGTAATGATTTATCAAATGATCTGAACCAATCATTTAAGCTAAATTCAGAAAGGATTATGGATGAACATGATAAAAGCCAAACCGAAGTCATCGATGGAGATCTAGGTAGGTTGGTTAATTAGCCATTAAACAAAAGGTGGGTCAAAATGATTGGACGGTGAGGGGAGGCTACATGGACAGTTGTACAAAATGATGCAACTGCTCATCATTCAATCAGCATTCACTGTTCCGTCTTCATATGCCAAGGGATTCTTGTTCTTTGGGTGTACTTTAAAATGATGATAAGTGGTGGGCACGGCACAAAATATTAAAGTCTTACCCTTTGGGGAAGTGGGCAATTGTTTAATGATGATCAAAACTTTCCCTTTTTGGAGTGGAGGTGATGGGAATGCCTACACATACATTGTTCCATTCCATGAGCACAAAAACTTTTTTCCCCTTTCAACCCAATACTAAAGGAACAATGAGAGCATCGAACACCAATTATGATGAGCATCTTCAAACCTCCACTCCCACCCATCTAAAAAGAAAAAAAAAATTATTTAATATACATCTTGATAATCTACACAGATCACTCTAGATATGTATTTGTGTATTTAATATTGGAATTGTACGATATTAATTGCCATCGCAATCTCAAGAGCCTGTTTTGAAATCTCGATCTCAGACCGGTTGTGCCTCCCCACTTAAGGAGAGCTCAAGAATTAGGTAATTAGAAGGTTGTGACCTCCATCATATGGACGGACTACACAATCTTTGTGGTGCACTGATACACAATCACACTAACATACAAACATGTGTGTTTTGATTGTGTGCACTTTGGATGATAAGGCAGAAACTTCGATGTCACTTCAATGGCAATGCTCAACCATTGTGAAGATAATAATGGGTCGGGCATTGTAAAGGCAAAAACTTAGGCAAAGTGTAAGTGCGCGCGTGAGAGAGAGAGAGAGAGAGAGAGAGAGAGAGAGATTATCTAAATGTACAATTTTTTTTTTTTTTTGAAGAATTCACATATCTTATACCAATGGAAATAAATTTTCTTCAACTAGAGATTACCATGACCGATTACAAATGTCTTGCTATATATGTTCAGAACAAACTTTGGATGTATCAAAAGTACTATCTAGATCCCAAAAGTTGAAAACTTTTGCTTTTCTTCTTCCACCTCCTTCTTCCTACTTTTCTTTGCCTTAAATAAAGAAAAGAGAAAATTGTGTAGAAGCATGTTGTGATCCTATCTTGATAAGATTGGATGCCACTTTCGGCAGATGCAAATGACATGGATGATGATGACGCTCGATGTGTCTACATGTTTCTGGCAATTCCAAGTGTCGGTCTAGGGGGATTCATGAGCTTGTTGGCTCCCACCCAACCGTCGGATCAATCTGTTTGCTTCCAAATTGGCTGGATAAGTATTAAGTTAGATGGTCCCTCCAATAATTTGGTAGGGTGTTGGGGAACTTGATTACCATGGACCATTTGCCTCATAAGATGTGTATTTCCATTCGTCTTTTTTTCATTAAATTTTAGTTTCCCATGATGTTCGAGTGTCCAAGTCTCTTTAAACATCATGAGAGCCCTTTATCTTCAGCAGTGCCGAACGATTAACAAAACAAAGAGGCCCTTGAATCTGGTTCTAAAAGGAACTTGCCCTTGATTAGGGTTTCCTGTCAGGTTTTATTGTCGTGTTGTTTATACATGGGTCAGATCTACCATTAATGATAACATCCGCCAACAGTACTTTGCAGATACCAGATAGAATTATAGGGGAAAACCGACTGCTAATAATACTGTGCAGACATGATCATAGGAAACCCCCACACCCCCCCCCCCCCGGGGGTTCATGAGAACCGAGATCGTTGAGAGGAGCAACCTAAACGGCATCGGTTGTCGTTCCTGGGGTCGTGCAGGCTATGAGATGAGGGAGTCTGGTTCTAGGTTTTTTCTCTGATTTGGTGAATTAGGTATGGCCTCGACATCATAGCTTGTGTAAAAGAGCTATGGTGCTGCGCATTGACCGGACTGGCTCTTGAACACTGTGGCTTTGATTTTCGCAAAAGAGAATATAAACCTTGCACGCATGTACTTAGGTTTGTGTATTTGGCTACTTAATGATTCTTGACCGTCTAGATTAGGTTAAACAGACCTATGAATGTTTTCTAAAATACCGCATTTTTTGGTAAATCACCCAATTTAATAAGAGTGGTGGATCTCGAGTCTCACATTATAAATGTTGTATATACGTATTATCTTATGGTCACTCGTTGAATCTTAGTAAATATACTCTGTAAAATATGATATTCACTATTTGAAGCAAGCGACTTCATCGAGATATGTATTCTCTTGAAAATTCAGCATTGGGAATAGTAGCCCAAAAAGGACAAATATCTACAATTCCTTCAATTTTTGAAAGAAACATGATTCCTTCATAAAGACTGGGCTTTAGTAAAGATTCCTAAAAATATTAAATGGCACAGCTCAACAATCTTATGTGCTTGTGATGAGTTTTTGGGACCATCCTTCTTTCCTTGGGCTGTGCCCTCATTCAGTTTTTTTTATTAATCTTTGAAAATCTCTATAATTGAGGATGGTCCCTCCTCACCTCCTTCGTATTCCCTCTGAGAAATAGATATCTTTGTTCGTCTGTATTTTATGGGAAAAAGGGCAATTCATCTGCATAAGCTCATGGCCACCTGTAAGCAACTTATGACAGGAGGGGGGGGGGGGGGAGAGAGAGAGATAGATAACCGAATACTTTTAATGAGGCCAAGAGGGCCACAATGGCCCCCCATTAGCGAGGCATTGAATGAGATCATACAGGCCTGATATGCCAATTCAAAGCAAAACCCCCCATGTTATATGCCAATTGAATTTGAAGGATTTGAATCAGTATTCCTGCTGCTCTCTTTTGATCTTTTGCAATATTGCACGTCACGCGTGTTCCTGCAGTTGCGCAGAGAGAGAGAGAGAGAGAGAGAGAGAGAGAGATCTACTATGTACAGGTGGTGCGATCCATGATTGAATAAGATCGGTGGGCATGCAGATATATATTCTCGTGGCTTTCTCCTTTGTTGCTTTTTCCACATCATTCATGTTTGATTTTGTGTGTATAAATAATTGATGTGATGTCCATGTGATTTTGGGTAATAGGTCTAAGCTCTACGGTACTTCGAGCCGGGAAGAAAAAGGTTTTACAGTATTTCAAAAGGCTCAATTAGAACTAGTAAGTTCTGCATACACACAAAAACTTTTGAATAGGTGTATTTCAAATGGCTCATTTTTCTTACATCCTCTTGTCCCACATTGCTTGGAAAGGTCTCTATTATTGCTTTGTTATTGATTTCGCTTTACAAGTTTAGTACAGCAAAAAGGTGTTGATGCTTCACATGTTTTTTGTGAAATATCTTGAATAAAATCATCTTACATATCAAATGTATAATTTGACATGTCAAATATCTAAAATGTCTAATTTACTATATATATACTAAGTTGAATTCGCTCTAGACTAGTTCTTCTTTATAATTTGACTTGACTGCTTTCTCAACATACTTTAAGCGATCACGTTCACGTTGTATTGCCTAATAAGAAGTCATTTTAATTGTTATGTTTGTAGATAAACATATTATGCATAATGAAGTCATACTGAATGATGTTCGCAATTGTATGTATTTACTCTATTACACAATATATTATTTCATAGAGATTTAGTCTATTCTCGATTCTACCAAATATTTGTGTTGCATGTAATAAAGTCAATTTTTCTAGTTGTACTATTATATAGAAATGAACACTTATATTTACATTTGTAGAGACTAAGTTATTCATCCTTATAAGTATGAATTTCTCATTATACATCAAACAATTTGTTCAAATGGGTTTCTGGGTTACCTAAATCGCGTGTGTTATAGATTCTATTGATAATAAATGACTTAGATGTCTCAGTTAAATTCAATGAAAAAACACTTTGACTAGAATCATGGATATTTCAACAAAACTCCGATCAATTTTGTTAATGACACAATGCTACGCATTAAAGAAGGAAAATGAACCAAGAAAAAAACCAAAATATTTTTATAATTAATTTATCTAAAAAGAGAAGTTGAATAATTAATTATTCACATTATATCATTGTTTTTCTTTTTGTTGAAAATAAATATTTTATTCATATCCTCAAGATGATAAATGAGAGATTCAAAACAAAGCAAGTCCCAAATAATAAAGTAGAAAACTGACCACGAAAAAAAGTAGAAAAAAAAACACGCTCTCATCCCATAAAATTAATTTTTTTTCAGCATCAAAACAAAATAAATGATGGCTAATCACCGAATCTCGTATTGTTATTAGTGATGAGCAAACACCTTAATCCCCTCCTCCAGTGGGCAATGTGTAACCAAATTTAGCATTCTCAACATCATCATTATACAAAGACACCAAAAAATAGGTTGAACAAGCTTCCAAATCTAGATTTATATATTAAGAAAGATTAGATAAACACAGAAACACCTCTAAGGAATTCCTGAATCTATATATAAATCAGAGGAGAAGGACTCCCAAATCTAGATTTAGATTAGGAGATAAGAGCTTCCATACCTCGAAGAAATTATACAAACACTTTTAGAGTAGTAGGAACTCACCGTATTTATCGATATTGATGTGCGAGTCAGGTGCAGCTATGTGGATCGATACGTGAAGGTACTTTGCTTGAAATATGGAAGGTGGAGGGAGGTAGCAACTGCTGGCAAATTCGTGGAGTTTTAGAAAGCTTTTGGAGGCATATGTCGAAGAACACTCGCAAGGACAATCCCACTCTTCTGTCTTTCAATTCCTTGTAATTCCAATTCCGATCACGTTTTTCTCTCAATGTTTGTCCTTATCTCAATTCTTTATATTTTACATTTCCTTGCACCTGAATTCCTGCAGTTTCATCCCCCCCATCAGTGCTCTTTGTGCTCGAGCGTGGAATCACGGGGCGATTTCGATCCCTCTCCAAGCGACTCAGATCGGATCACCTCGACACACGATCTTCGTCAACTGCCTTTTTTGGCATGCCCCGCATCTCGATTTTCGGCCAAAACACACCTTCCCATATTATCTCAAATTGATTTGGCTTCTTTCTCCCTGCCCTGACGGGGGCAAATATAAAAAAAAAAAAAAAAATTAGGGCGACCAATGAAGGAAGAAGCCCCCTTTATGCCGTGCGTGATGCACTATCTCTCTCTCTCCTTCCTCTTTTTCCATCTATATAAACACCAGCGCAACTTCTCCATCCACAGCATCAGATCATCTGAGCCCTTGTTTCTGTCTAATGGAACAGTAAACAGAGAGAGAGAGAGAGAGAGAGAGAGAGAGATTAAAGAGGTTTGAGATTTCAAGAGGGTAAAACAAGATTAGGGTTTCTTGTCCACCCGTCCTGGGGATTCTTCGGTTCAATGAAATGGTGAAATGAGGGAGGTGACAGAAGAGAGTGAGCACACATGGTACTCTTTCTTGCATGTCCCGATCCATGCTCGAAGCTCTGTGTGCTCACCCTCTGTCTGTCACCCCCTCCACTCTCCTTCTCCCTCCCTCTCTCCCTTTCCGATCTTGATGTGATTTTTAATTTCATGCCAGCTTTTCCTCTGTTATGCTATTTTTAACATGTGCGATTCATTCTCTCTCCCCCCCTTTTTTTGGCCTTTTTTGAATCTTGCGGAGTAGCGAGTACCGGTGTTTTCATTTCAGTGAACATCTTCTTCTTTTCCCAGGTTGTTTTTCCTTTTAAGTATCATCGTAGATCCAAGTGTTGGAATAACCGAACTGTGCTGTGCGTGTCTTGGAACCCAAACTTATCTGTCTAGGGTTCCATCTTAATTTAATCGGCATCTTTTTTATTTACTAATTTCTTGTCTAGAACACTGCCGGATCTTGGTCGTTGTTGCATCTCTTTTTCTGTCTGGGCGAGCGTTTTAACGGCCATGCAGTAAATTTATTACAGTGCCCGAGGCTGCAGGTCCACAGTAAATTAGTTGCCTAGGTTTATGTCGTTCCCTAATCGAGCAAAACCCAGAATAAAAAAGTGAATCAAGGATTTTTCTTGCCTTGTATTATCACTATCATCCTAGGAAAATCTCAGGAGTTTTTTTGATCTTGTTTAGTTGTCTTGATCATTTTTGGTTCATTGTATCATTTCAGATGCCCAGATAGAAAAGGATTACTTTTATTTTTCTAAAGTATAGATTCTACCGCTGAATTGCGCAAGGGGCCAGGTTAATTGCACATGAATTCTGGCTGATTATGAAGTTGCGGAGATAATTTTGGTTGCTTTGTCACTTCGAAAAGTCATCGAGTCAAGTCTGTTTATACAAAGAGATAAACTAATACATGCTTGTGATTCTGGCAATTAGTCATTCATACCTTCTCTCTCTCCCTCTCTCCCTCCCCTTTGAAATTATGTGTGCATCTCTTGATCTGTACATGATAATTTCAAGAATTTTCAAGCTGTTCTTTGTCATGCAGACGGCCTAGGATTTGATTTTCTACTGTATGGAGGATAAGTTGATCAAGTAAAGGATCTTTCTTCTTGAGTTATAGTTACCTTACAGGTACGTTTTCCTTTGGAAACCTACGATGATTAATCTAGTACAGTGTTTGTTTTGACTTCCCTTTTGGTTCTTAATTAATTTTGTTCCAGAGTTCCTGCAAAAAACAAGAAGTTTGAAATCCCAGATTGATATACTTGCAAATCTCCGAACATTAAAAAACCGGATTGAGTTCAAGACCCTGAAGAGGGACTATGTGTGGTCCTATTTGGACTTGCTTCATTATTGTGTTGACGATGTGTGGTCCTATTTGAACTTGCTTCATTATTGTGTTGTACTTATAAGCTCGAGTGTATTTATATAGTATGGTCGAATATGACTGCTATGATCTAATTTTGCCAATCGCAGGAGGAGAAAGAGGAATCATGTATAGGAGGAGAGGAGATGTAATTCCTTTGTTCATCTTCTGATGTTTGAGATTGGATGTGCTAAGAGATATGATTTTGGTTTGATATGAGTGTAATATTGGTAGATTTGTGCTTATCATATATATAAAATTTGACTAGTTTAGGGTTACAATCCTGTATGATCTGATGCATTATCTTCTGTATACTATGTACACAAACAAATGAAGTATACAAATGCACAAATTTTCTATCTTTCAATTGTCTCTTTTAATCGATAAAACTGTTCAACCGATAGACGTTGAGATGTCTCTTTGTTTGATCATGGAATGACATCTCAAATTCATTGTAGAAATGGGTCAGACTTAAGAATTTTTTAAATATAATGTTGGAAATGTCTAGCGTCGGTTGGCAACTGACCATTCCCCATATCGAGTTTGATAGCCATCTTATCCTGGCTACTCGGATAATAATAGAATCACATGAGTTCATAACTCTTGAGGTGACCTTAAGAATTGGCAACAAGCGAGAGGTCAAACTTGAAAAACCCTTGCCTCTTCTAAGAGAAGGTCCAAGTGCCTAATTTTTATGCCAATGCACAGGGTGAGCATTAAACTTATGGTACCCAATAAAGGTCTAGAAATGAACTGCAGCAAACTTATATATTTCTACAAGAGAGCTTCTATCAGATCATTTCCAATGATGCTGTTTTAAAAATGTTTCGAGGAATACATTTTGGTGTGCTTCTAATCCTTATATCTGCTGATGAAACAACAGACATGAGCTTCTAAACTTTGACCTTCAGAGGTTGATGCAGAAATTCAAATACTTACATCTTACAAAAAATGCTTTTCTCCGAGGACCCTATAACACATTCACTGGCTTTTAGGGTAATTTGCAATGATAGCGAGCAAATTAATTTTGTTTAAGGTGGCGATTCATTTCAATGGGGGGTTTTCTTTTTTCCAAGTTGCTGGCCTTTAAACTTGGCACAGGAGCAGCTGTGCTTTTGAATGTCAAAGATGGTCTATCACAAGAAGTATAGCAATAGCATATGGATGGATTTGACTGTACTCTGCAAGTAAATGAATGCTTTTGTGTACACAAGAATACGTAATAGAGCTGATTATCAAACTAGCTGAGCAAGACGCAAGATTGGGCTCAGTTTCCCTCCCCGAGCCCACTACAAAAAGTGAGCCCAAAACGTAAGGCCCAAAAAGATGTCGGCCGTAACTATTCCTTTGTGAAATTTGTCATCCTTAAAGCGAACGGTTTATGGGTCCTTCTAATTAAGAGATGGCTACTGAACGCGATCTGGCCACGTGGCAATCCGTGCGTGTCGAATGGACGGATGGTGTTTTGCCACGTGTCGAGAGTCCAGGGGTTAGGAGTAAGCGGCCCTTGTCCCGACATCAAGCCAACCGGGAAAGGCTCGAGGGTAGACCGGGTCCGGCCTTCCTCAACGAGCTTCACTCCCTAGCACATCCGCATAGACGAGGACGACTTGGGATCCCGCCATTAATCTAGAGTTAACCCTACGGAGGCTGTGCATAGCATACACGAGACGACCACGAGCCTTGTCGCATGAGCCTTTCTGAGCTTTCTTTCAAGTAAGCCTCCGCGCCGAAGCCCTTGACGGGCGAACTTGAAAGCCAATCCAAACATCACCTAACTCACTATTTTGTATCCTTTTTAATACATAGCTATTAAATACAAAATCAGAACGAGAACACTTTATTATATGACATGGTCGACTATGGTGGATCAAGTAAATTTCGTGGACAAGACAACACACACGTGATGGGCCTGTCCTAGCTTCCCTAATCTTATTATTTTTGGCGTAGACTCCATTGATCCGATCGGGTCAAGTCCACTTTTCTGGGCCGTTTCATGGGGCCCACGTGGTGCTGGTCAAAGCGTCGACCATTGACTCCGGCAGAGTTCACACGTGCAGAGTTATTAACTTGACTAAGAGTCCATTCGCTTGCATTGCTTATAATAAATAAATGAACCAAAAACATTTTCACTGTCCATGAAAATATTCAAACATAAATTGCTATCGATAATAAAGATATTTTTCATAAGAAACAATCATTTTTAGCAAAATGTCTTCCATGTCCGTCATTTTCCACATGGTAAATAGAGCCTAAATATCTTGAAAAAATGTAGAGATGATTTTGCAGTATGACCTTCAAACCTAAAATTTAAAGCTCTTTTCAATTATATTTAACATCCTTTATTTAACACCTAGGTCTCCATTTTGAACGTATTATATTAAACCCTCCCATTTAATTTACCACTCCTATTCATATAATAATCGACATTCACGATCTCTATGGAGATTGTGTTTCAATAAGTTTTTGAAATCAGCCGAACACCCAAAATGAAAATAACAAAAAAAAATAGAAAATACATCATATATAAATATGCTAATTAAGTAGGGAAACGGTCACAAAAAATTCCAAATTATGCCAATTGTAACATATTTATCAATAATTTTTTTTATGACATAAAATATCCCAAACTATGCCCACCATGACACATTTACTCTAAAATTTTAAAAAATAAAAAATTTATGTGCCATATTTACCTTCCATCATGGTTTTGTTAGATGAATTTTTAGCCAAAATAATATATTTTTTGTTTCATTTAAATTACATGGGTATCATGTCAACATTATACACTTCCAATATCTATGAAAGTAAAGTTTTAGCAATTATAATTACATAGGCATAAGTTTAATATTTTTTGTAGTATAAAAAAGTGTTTAAGGTAAATGTGTCATAGTAAGTATAATTTAAAAGATTTTGTTGCCTTTTGCCTTAAGTGTTTAAATTAATTTCGAAAATGCATTCCCTCCTATTTGATGCGAATGTAGTTTTTTCCTCAAAAGCGCTTGTCTTACATGCTCCATTACTCCTGTCGCAAGAAAAATTGATGTGGGCATGATCGTTTACATAGAGTATAAAGCGCATAGCCCGCCAAAATTTAAAATATTACATATTTCCTAATATTATGTACATTTATCAGCTACAAAAAAAGGTATATTTATATATAAGTGCATCCACGATCAAATTTAGACGAGTTAAAAAAGTAAAAATTTATCCGGCCAAGTTACGATCTCTTTGGCTTCAAGTGCATTTGCTACAGAATGCTTATGTAAATTCCAGACTTAATTGCCAATTTTTTAAAATCTTGGAAGAGTGCAGCAGTTTAAGAAAAGAAAAAAAAAATGCAATCTGAAACCGTTTGGTCTTGGAGATCGCGATTCTGCCGAAAATGCAGCAAATTTCCATGCGCGAAATCTGTCAGAATTTTCATTTTGACCGTCTTTCCTTGACTAGTCAAAAGAATTAAAATTCAATTAAATCCCCCAATCCCCAAGAAATAAAAAACCAAAAAAATTAAAATTTTAAAATTTCAAAAGAAAACCACTAAAATAACAGTAAATCGCCGCACGCCATATGATTGCGTGGTCTGCACGCCATTTGGAGGCAAAGTTCCATTAGCCCCGCCGTCCTAACTTGCTTTATATTTTTGCGTGCTTTATATAAAATAATGTAACCGACAGAAATATATATATTTAAAATATAGTAGCCCATTAGAACTCAATGACTGTACTACTAACGGATGAAATGGAAGGATGCGCTTCTTAAAATATCATTAACAAACATCAGAATGTAAATTCGAAATTTATTAGTGAGGGTTCAAATTTAAATTAATAAGTGCACGCAAGACACTAAAATAAAAATTTTGAGATTGGAAAATAAACACTTTTTAAGACATTTTAAAAATGGGAGGACTCACCATAAAATCAGTCACTTCATGTAAAAAAATTCAATAAGCATTTAAGAGGCAATTTTTTACATTCCCTAAATAATTCAGAACTATCTGGTGGTATTCTAAAAACTGAAAACACACAGATAAAAATTACCAAACTAAAAAATATTTTTAAAAAATTAACCTAACCTTTTGTGCAATTTGATATATTTAGTTGATAAAAAGAGTTTTTATTATCAATAATACTTTAAATATAATAAAAAATATTTTATTTTATAAATAAATTATCAATTTTTATGAAAATATATTTTAAATTATTTATTTTTATTTATCGAGAAACAAAGGAGCCTTAATGGAGAAATGTCTTTTATTTTTAAGTACACTAAGGATAAATTTAATAATGCATTGTAGACTTCTCTCACTTTTTCCCTAATCATTATTCTCCTCTATCCTCCTTCCTTCTTCTCTCACCTGTCAATATCAGAAACCTCCAAAAAAAAGGAAAAGAATCAAAGCCCAACTCATTCCCATCCAATCGCCATAGCCATGGAGGACCACGACAGATCGGGAGCCTACAGCTATGGCGGCAACAGCTACAGCTACAGAAACAGCAGCAGCAACACCAACATGCAGTTGCAGACCTACCATGGCGGACCCCACGAGCTCAGATGCCACAGCGCCTCCTACGCGCAGGCCCGAACGAACGGTAACGTCCGCGGCGACGATAAAGGGAGGGACTTTAAGCCGAAGAAGGGGAAGGGCGCATCTGGGTCGGCCTCCAATTCCTGGGGCATCGTCGCCGACCCCGAGTTCCAGAGGAAGCGGAGGGTCGCGAGCTACAAGATGTACGGCGTCGAAGGGAAGGTCAAGGGGTCCTTCAGGAAGAGCTTCCGGTGGCTCAAGGACAGGTACTCGCGGGTCGTCAATGGCCGGTGGTGAATGGCGGGGAGGCGCGCTTCTTGTGAGGTCATGGCGTCGGTATTTTTTTGTTATCGAATTCGAAGTCTGACGATGGTTGATCTCTAGGGAATTTGGACTAAAATGGTGGAGGGAAGCTGTAAATTTCGGTGATTCCTGGCAATATTTAATATTCTTTCTGTGCTGCACTACATGTTCATGTCGGTGTTCACAGGTCTCGCAGGCGTTGAAATTCAGATTAGTGTTTGTGGAGAGAGGCCAATGCTCTCCTAGTTCAGTGCATATTTGATGGGATTGGAAAGTAGTTCAATTTGTGATGATGGGCCTGAATATGCTGTCATTTTTAGGTCGTTTCATAGCTTGCCATTTGTGGGGTTAAGGCAATGATAACCTGAGGCGTTATTAGCTAGCATTTCGCTCACGACAGGGACGTAATCATGCCGCGATGTCTTACTAGCACCTTATGCATCTAAGTTTAGAGTGACACTTCTCGGGTCGGATCTGCCTAAGGCAAGGAATGTATTAGCTAGGGCTATACAGCTCTCTGTTTCCTTCATTAGGTGCTGCAATTTGCGGCCATGACGCGACTTAGGTGCTTTTCTCAGGTCCTCTCAGCAAAGTTTCGGATGCAGCTACAATTAGTTATATTCTTGAACTCGTGATTTCTTTGTTAAGCATCGGATAGATGCCGTCAGACCCTAGTTTTCATGAGGTCATAAGGGCTTCCTATGACCCAGGTGTAGGTAGCACCTGAACTTTGATTGTGAGTCTATGATCAGTAGTCTTGTATTGCTCATTCAAGAGCCTTAGCTGGTGCGTGATTCCGGCTGTCTCTGGTTGTCAACCCCTCTTAAACTTCTCTGTTTTGCTAGCAAAAGCCAGGAAAGAGAGGCCTCATCTAGTGAGTTGATGTCTACTGCTTCAACTACTTGTAGACGATGAATTTGATTCATTAGGTATGCTCTGAACTCTCTGCAATGAAACTCGATGCTTTCACTTGATCTGACGTGTTGTGTTCAGAAGTCGAGCTTTTCACTACTTTAGTAGAGTCCTGCCAATTCAGATCCCATGGATACAGAATTTCGATGATGGATCACATAACTGAATCCATTTCTTCTGTGATGGTTCATTGTTAACCGTTTGCCTTGATATCTTGCCTGTTGCCATTGCTTATTCAGCTAGACATTGAGTTTCCTTTCCCATCTCGTGCCTCTCTTATCTCATTTTTTATGCTTTTAATTGGTATTGTCTTTTAAACATTTCGAAAGTTCATAAAATTAGCTACCTGATCTTGAGTCTGTGGACACCTAGTAAGGTACTAGGACGTAAAACCACACCTTAAATAACCTCGGAACTTCGAGTTCTATCGTCATAAGCACTGGACACCTTATCAGTGGGCTACTTCTTCTTCTCTTCTTCTTCATGCCCTATGCTTCCAAGGATGACTTTCAGTTGCGCACTATTCATCAGGCAAGATCCTTTTTTCTAGGAAGCGGCTTATCCGATAACATGGGGACCTGGATATAGGAAAGTGACTGTGGGCTCACTGTCCTCCTGGTTGGCCCCTGCAGTCAGACAAAGCAACTATAATTTGCATTTTCACCAGCGCTACTTTCTTATGCTGAAATTTCATAGTGCTCGAATCTACAGTATTATCCAATTCCACACAGTGTTAACATAATCAAGTTCATTTTCTTGCAATAGTTGCTGTATCCTCGTGATAATCAAGACATGATATTAGCTCTATTCTCTTGAGTACCTGAATGGGGGCTCTGGCACACAACACAATGTGGGATTCATTTGGACGTACAGCACAATGTAACCTATCTGCCCAGCTCTTCATCTCTCCTTCCATTCATTTTCCTGCAAATTGTTTAGTCCTTCGGCTTTTGAGGAGGACCAAAGAGGCAATTTTGCAATCTGGGTTTGAATACCGAAACCTGATTCTGTTGCCTCATCTCATTCTTCTGTATCATAATAGCCAGTACAGTTACTCCAAATGAAAAGAAAGAAACTAGGCTAAGCCATCCTGTTATGGCCTTACTAGCCTGACAATAACAGCAAAGTCCGATGTCGTTGCTTAAAAACGACTGATACTTGAGAATGCAGCAAGCACTGAGAAGAAGGCCATAGCAATGTGAACTTCAATGATAAACATGTCAACTACGCGGTGCCAGCATGTCGTGGCCCAAACCATAACCCCATGTTACTTCTAGATGTTCATAAGATGCCCTCCAACCGGATAAAGTCGAGTTCTTGCTTTGGTAGGGCAGCAGTACATCGTCAGATCACATGCTTCTTTCATAATAACATCTATGCAAGCTTCATCTTTATCGTTCGGTGACTCCATTGACAAGCGAGAACCTAAGTGCCAAGATTGTGTTTTGACCTCTGTAGCTTTGCAGCACTTGCGGAAATTCATCATCGTGCCGACATAGCGTCTTCTCTGCTTTACGCGAACTCTAGTAGCTCACAATGCTTGCCAACTAGGGTATCCTTACTATCTTAGAGGCATCAACAAGATAAGTGATGCGGAAATAGTAAGAAAGAGCTCTCTCATTAACTACAGTCACTCTGTCATGACTTAATGACAGGAAATTATTTGATGAGAAAGTTTACACGGAAGAAGATAAAAATGGCAGTTCCCAATAGAGCCAAGCACAGTGATGGTAGAGTATTTAACCGATATGAAACCTAGTTGGCTGATCGGGATTAATTAAAAAACAGAAAATAAACCCGAACACAGGACTTAGGTGGCTCGAATCAGGTTTTTGCGAAATGGGTTCACACTTGAGATCTAATTTCCACATTACCGTCATGCTACACTAAATATCTAAAGAAGCTGACCTATATCCATAACACGGACGGGTTTCCTGACTAAGCCAAGCACAGTGATGATAAATATTGAGATGACAATGACTCCGTTCCCAGTGTAATAGCACCGGATTCCGAAATGGAGAGAAAGCTGGAAAAATTAATGGACCCCCCAACAATCGCTGTGAGTGATGAAGGGCCAAAAGTACCTCTCCAGTCAATTCATGGCCTGTCCACTTCAACAGCTTGATGGCTCTTGGCTACAGAGGATCACACAGACAATAAAAATGGGGGACCCCCCTAAGTTAGAACCAACAAACCATCGCTTCCATCTTTTTGCGCATATGAACTGAGCAAAACAAGGTCCACCACGACATCGACATCAACCATCAATGGTGGGAAAGACCGGAGGGGCGTGCAAGAAAACAAAACCGGATATCAGGAATCTCTCTTGCGCGGGGCATTATGAGAGTGTTCCGTGACGCGACCAAGCAATACTGGGGAGCAGAAACTGTTCGCGTGATACGACAGATACTGAATTTCGCTTCGCTAATAATGCGCGAAAGTTCATCGGTACCTGGTCCAGCGGAAACCAATGACTCGAAAGACAGCCTGGTTTTTATACTCGGAATCGACATGTCCTTTGGAGTCAACGTGTGGAAATCTGAATAACCCTCGTTCTCTTCATGGTCTTTCAAATTTAATCACCGAGAAGATGATGGGGGCATTTGGACCATTAGGACCACCTCGCCATGACATGCCCCTCTCAGAATGCCATGTGGGTTGCAGTTGGCACCGCCAAATAAGGCCAAGCTAAACCTAAGGAAGCAACAAACACAGAGTTTAGCTTGGCCAAGCTAAACCTAAGGAAGCAACAAACACAGAGTTTAGCTTTCAAACGTAACACATCAAGTTGGACTCCTGGGGTTTTGGATAGGATTATCCGCGGCTCTTGACAAGCTAACGCGTCCTACCGATATTTTCCTGAAAGGTCGCTATTTTCCCAAAGAGTAGTAATTCTTGTCTTCGGAAAGAAAATGGCACTGAGATCGATGAAGAAGAGCTGGGGATGGAGCAGAATATAACAACCTCATAGAACACATCTGGCATCTTTACGACTCTCATTTGGTTTCAGCAGTGATAGACATGCCTATCTTTGAAACTGCATGCTTATTATGAGCAAAAAAATATGACAACAAAAACAAAAGCTAAGGCATGACACTGAATTGGTTTCAACTCATTCACCGTAGGCAACTACATAAAGTTCAGTGGCAACCTCTTAACTTTCGATTTGTCCAAATGGCAGAATTTTCTGGAGGGGCTTATTTCACCATTAACCCCTGACCATGCACAATGTAAGGCATTCAAGACTTGGGAACTAAGGAAATAAATAGAGCCATGGAATTCAGCCATGATATTTATCCTCTATTCCGAACAATCACCGTAGAGAGGAAACTTGCATCAAGAAACTAGATCAGTCACCTACACTGAAAGATTGTAATGCTATTTCAATACTCCATCTCAATGAACATGTACAAAAAAAGCTGCACACAGGATTCAGTGATAGGTGAAGGAATAATTCCAAACTTACTTCACTTCCCCTGGGGGGGAACAAAGAAATTTGTAATACTTTAGCTCAGCCGAGTTTCACTTGACATTCATCACTGAACCGCCCTAGAACATGCTACACCATCCACTATCATGAAGCATTCCTTTGCAGAAATATATCATAACAAGCTCGAAGATTCGATACAAAAGCAATCACCATCTCCTTAGAATTTCAAAATGCATTTCTTGTATATAGAGCATCAACCAATTGATATGATGGCAGAACAGTTCTACATTTGACCATACCAACTGGTGCTGGGAAACAGCTAGCTGGGGATGTAGTCCCTAGCAAGAACAAACAATGTCTGGGCCCCTGTGAATAAGCTCTTTCAAATGACTCAAAAGAATAATGATTGACACCATGGACCCAATCATGAAAAATGCCTCTCTTGTATGTAAACTTCCTGTGCAATTTATTGCCCTGGATAATCACCAAGCTTGTGCATCTGCCAACTCTCATGAGATGCAACATGCTCGTGGGAAGGGGTGTATTGCTGCAAAAGGAGATGGAGAATGATAAAAACATACTCTAATGTGAGATACAACAAAGCAGCAAAGCAAAACAGTATCCTGTTACAAGTCAACAAATTGAGTACTATCAACGCTAGAAGCATCAGAAGTTCAGATTACGTATTAGGTTAAAAGAAAGACACAAGAAAGGAAAAACATAGGTAGTTTACTTTATTTTCTTGGCCTTTCATATTCATTACAATGACACAAGGTAAAGTGATGTCTCCGTCATGTAACATTTGCATGTCAAATCTCATCTATTAATACTAAAGCATCTAAAAAGGCCAACATGAAATTACTTCAGGAGCTAGCTTCAAAAATACAGCTAACAAACCATGAGAAGTTGCATCTACTATTTTTAGAGAAAGTAGACACTTTGAGTCTCAAGAATGCATTACAATTGCTGACAAGAGTAAGAAGCACAAATAGCGGATATATTATACCTCCATCTTTATCATAAGCTCTTTGGCAGTGGGAGCAGAGAGCACTATATCCCGAGCACTGGGCTTGATAAAACCTTCTTTGACACCATTGTCAAATAAAGCAAGCAGACTATTGTAGTACCCCTCAACATTCAGGAGACCAACCTATATCGTTATCACAGAATCATAATTCGTGAACAAATGCATGATCATTACATTTTAAACAAGAAGATTTGGAAATTACTGGTTTCTTATGAATGCCAAGCTGGGACCATGTTATCATTTCCAAAGTTTCTTCCATTGTTCCAAATCCTCCTGAGCAACAATAGCACATACATAGAGAGTTTCCAACACTAATGAAGATAAAAAATCAAAGCATGACAACTACAAGGTCTATAATAAAGAATACCAGGAAGAGCAATGAAGGCATCTGCTTCACGAGCCATCACAGCTTTGCGCTCATGCATGTCAAGGACAGTCCGTACTTCTCCAATAGTCTGGCCAGATATCTAACAAGATGGGAGACATGGAGTTTATCACATATAAAGAACTTAAATTATCAACCAGAAAATAATGTCATTGCAGCGCACAAGATGTTATAATCCCAGATCAAGATAAAGATGCAGAGAAAGAAGCAGAAATAAGTCATCATAGCAAGGCTGTGAACAGACCATATTGGGGAATGAACTAGGACTACGTTTCCATTAAGACCAAGAGATAAACCATACTAACATGCAACAACCATCACTGAGGGTGACTCGCTGAAGCACATATAACAACTTTGTGCTTATGACAACAGGAAGATGTGAATTTCAGGCATCAGATTGACCTAACATATATTTATCCAACTTAGCTAGGACAGCTGAAAAATGAGGAAGGGAGAAAATCCGTGAAGACGAAACCACCCTAACCACAGCCTTACAAAAAGGTCCAAAAGAAACGAAGAAGGACCAGAAAAGCTATTAACCTCAAGGGGCATGAGAGCTTTAGGAATCACCCTGCGTGCAAAAGAAGTAGAGATTATTTCAAAACAGGGAATTACCATCAAATCACTAACATTCCTATAAATGGAAGGGAAAAACAAAAGGCACACCATACAGAGTGTCTCATAGTTACCCCAAAACATGGCACCCTCCATCAAACACTTTCTGGGAAATTAAACCCATCAACCCAACACTCCCTCCACCATAAACCAAATCCATCTTCCTCTTCACCTGCAGAATTTATACCCACAAAAGGTGAACACCACTGATACAAAAAAGGGGAAAAACGATCAACCGTATTAAACACAAAAGCCGTTGACCATCTATCTGCATCGAAGTAACCGTGAACCGGCTCCGAGTATCAAACACCTTCGCTACAGTCAACATTATGAAGAGACCTAAAGTCAAAACACAAACTCCTACGCATTGTAAACCCATGATGAGGTCACAGAATAAAACCCTCTTAACCATATGCAATGAAATTAATGAGCTCTTGGAGTTTCGGTACACAATCTCCTCTTGTAGCCATCAAACAAGGAGAAAAGTTTCGATTTTTGTTTTTCTTTTTCAACCTCAAGTGTGAAAAGAAGACTGTTCACCATGCAAGAATCCTAGCAAGAACACATAAAGAAAAACCCAAGTTAAAAAACAAACCAGTTCATCGCCAAGTTCGAGAGCCGCATCGCCGAACACTTGTCTGTGCCCAGAGTTGCTCCCGCAGAACACGCAGACCCTCCGGAACTTGCTTCCAATAACTTCACCGTCGTCCATTTAAAAGCCGCTCGAGCTTCTTCCCGCAAATTCAATCAAGAAAGGACCATAAAAAACACAACCACCACCAGAACAGATGCAAGAAGCCAAGCAAGCAAGAAAGCCTTTTTGTAGATTACAACCCGCTGAACAGTGTGACGAATAAAGAAATGGAAAAGACGGGTCAAAAAAATTTGAGGGTACTTAAGAAAAGACAATCTTGGGTTGTTTCAATATCGGTAAACTGAGCATTCAAAGCCTGAGAAATCGCAAGGCTCTTTCTTTGGAGGCGTCTAGTAGGCATGGATTATATATTTTTCAGGGGGGTGAATGAGGACACGACTAGCCCACATGCTTCATTGCCTTTGTAATCAAATGTTTCCCTGTCGGTTTAGGCAAAGATTCGGAATCGAATTAAATAAGCCGCTGCTGGCCTTTGTTGTAGATGACTCGGCCAGAAGACTAGGACGTATGCTTTATGGTATTTTCTCCCCTCTGTTCTTTTTCCACAATGATGTGAACAGGAAAGTTTATCTGCAGAACAAAAGGCATATGACCCATAAAAAGAAAACATAGGTCTGGCCTAAAGAAGCCAAAAAAAAGAGGAAAAAAGAACACATGACAAAAAAGCTTGAGAGTGAACTGAGCAAGGAAAATGAAATGGGTGGCTTCTTGACGGAAAATTGTCTAAAAAGTTTTAAATTTATTGTACATAGATCAAGTCTTAAACATTTCAATTGTACTAATTTAATCATAATTCATTTGTTGTAAATTTAGTCCTCGGCCTTTTCAAGATTTGCCAATGTAGCTCTAGACTAAATGGACAAAAAAATAATATTTATAACTGAATTGACATATCATCAAAAGATTTAGAATTAAAATGGCATAATTAAAATATTTAGAATTAAACTGATTTTCATATAATAGGTTTAGGAATTTTTGAATAATTATCCCACTCCTTGACTATGGGATAGTACCTCCTTTTACGCAGCTTGTAAATTAATTTGGAGAACTGTTTAACTTCAAATCATATAAAATTCGAGTACACAAAGAAAAGTACATGCAAGAAATTGACATAATTCGACCTTTTTCTTTTTGAATACCATTGGTGATGTGATCTATTACAAAGATAAGAATAATAAAGGAAAGTGTTTATCCAGATAAAAAGCCCCACTTCCCTTGGTATATAATCTTACGATAAACTTTTTTTATATCAATGTCATCAATATTCCTCAATTTAATTTAACTCAAAATTCTCCCAGCATGAGTACCGTCAATCTAATAATTATTCGTATTTTTATACTGTATACAATACGTATACTTTTTTATATAAATGATCATTGTTTTACGACATACTTTGGTGTATACAGTAAGAAAGTAGCTTCTTGTCGTAAGTTCAAGGTCTAAAAGAACATTATAATCCTAAATGCTTTATTGACAACATCCTACTTTATTTATTTTTGGTCGGGTGGTCATCAAAATTTCCAAATTCCAATCATAGCACTCTATGGAATCCATGCTAAGGGCCCAATTAACATCAAAAGCTGACTCTAGACATAAAGAAATAAAAAAAGAAAAAAGAAAAAAATGTAATAATTAAATGAGCTTGACTTGATATTTCCACAGCCTTTTTTTATTCGGGTAGTCTATTGCAGTTATTTTTTTTTTGTCGTAATTAACTTTCCATTGTAATATACAATTTCCGGAACAAAATATAAAAACACCCTCGATTTTGTCTTTCTAAACTCCCGTACATATCATCATCATCTCCTCAACTTGTCCCACTATTTTAACAACTTCCATTAGAGTATGTCCATTTGCATGAGCAGGACAAAATATCTCAAGGTTTGCGGAAAAGGACTTCCATTTCCTAATTATATATATAAAATAGTGATATCAAGGAAATTTCCGTCAAAATTATTCCTTTGTAAATGAATCTAATCCTCTGCCTGATGCCAAGTCCTCCTCCTAATGCCTAGTTGTGATACACATGATATTTTAACCTTAAAAAAGTACAGTTGAAAACATTCTTTAATCATCTTAGACATCCACCTTTATTTTATTTCGTACACATTTTGACCTATGATTTATTTTTCAAATGGACCTATATATAGGGCCAATTAAAAGAATGAAATTATTGAGAAATCCTGTGCACAAACGCAATATTACGTTGAGCAACAGAAGATTATAGAATTAACCAACTCCCATCTAATTATCTATATGAATCACCATCCTTTTGATGGATCGATTTCGAATATACTGCATTTTATAATGGACATATGGAAAGTTTACAAAAAGGCTCTTCATGTGATGTCACATGGCGACACCAACTTGTGTTCAATTAGAGATAATCATTTTCATTAGTTGAACAATCATCGGTTCAATTTTCTCTTTTTCGAGAGCACTCCTATTACATGTTTTTCGTTGTATAGGTACATCCTTCATCCTTCAAAGATAATCAAATTTTATATATATACGAAATCATTCTTTTTTTCTTTGACTATATCATTGGTCCTTCTTGGGTTCTGACACAAGTTGGATTAAAAACTCATTTATGGTCACCTAATCACTTTCTTATTTGTTTTGATAGTGAGTGTAGACAGTTTGTTGATCTGAGAGGAGGCGTGCAAGTAAGGACTTCTGGCTCTAGCTGCCTCTTCCAAGATCTAGCCAAAAAAAAAAAAAAAAAAAAAAGGAAAGTAAATGAACTTTTCAGAACCTCGGATGCCCAATTTACAATATTGTCATACTCGAGAAGATGCTGATATCAACTTGGACCGGTTTGAGAAATTCAGTTTAATGTATTAGCCCTCCAGGAAAGATAAAGGAATTAAATTATCATAAAGAAAAGGTGGGACAATGTGCTTTATAAACATGTTACCGACCCACAAACATTATCATTATCATCTATAAAGAATTTTAAGGTATTTATTGAAGCATCACGTGATCGTTTGCTCGATTGATGCTTTGCGGTCATCTGTGCACCAATAAGGGCGGCCAAATATGCTTCGACTTCGAGAGCATCTGAAATCTCTTTGCCCTTTTTATGGATAGGAATGAACGTGCTCACCACAAGGATAAGGGCGCAGAATTCGAGATGAAAGCACCCAAGCTCATTGGAAGGTCCATCTATAAGATTCTCTGTCCTTGCCCAGAGGACAGGTTGACCATAAAAGGAACAAAGAGACCCAAAAGGCATAAATTAAGTAGACAAGGATTGAGCTTGATTGACCAATCAATGCTGCTGGCCATGTGCATTTACCTACGGACCAAGGTCCTCGATGGTTTCTGACCCCCCCCCCCCCCAAAAAAAAAAAAAAAAAAAAAGTCCTTGATGGTGTGTCTGCTGATGTGGCACCCATGTGCCATTCACCCCCAGGTGTTTGGACAATGAGCCTATGACCGTGAACTTGTGGGGCCCAAAATGAATGAACGAGAGAGAGAGAGAGGCATTTGCCATTTGTACCGTTTTAGGCCAAAAGGGTTAAGCTAACCTAACTGCCCAGAACATATGAACTTACTAAATTTGAGAGAAAATGGCTGTCAAATCCAAGGAAACCGCCTCTTTCTCCATTCCCCCCTCCCTCTCCTTCGTCCCTCGGCTGCATGTCCAATTTGTTCTCGAGCTATGTTCCATAGAGAATTCGAAGAACATGGCGTCACCGCTGAAAATCTCGATTCACGAGGGACTCGATCTTCGTCTCGATCATTATCGGTGTCTATGCCACGGTAAATGATTGGAAACTATGGCGAGCTTGACTTTTTGTTCTCTTGGTAATGGGAAGAAGAAGTCCCATGAGCAGTGAACACCCGTTTGCAAAGATCCCGTTTCCGTAATCATTTCTAGTTGCTTGGATCGTCGCACGATAGTTATGATCTCAACTTTGTGCGGCGTCCGTTTCCGAAGGAGATCGAAAGCTTCGTCCAAAGATCAGAAAGAGAAAGATAGCACGACATTTGGACCAAAAGTTACGGAGACAACAACAACAACAACGGCGACGGCGACGGCGACGGCGGTGATTGCTTCCACACCTCAGGCCAAAGGTGAAGTAGAGTTAGACGATGCAGAAGTGGGGTTACCTCGAAGCCAAGAGCTCCCGCTTCCGCCGGCGAGGAAGCATCTGAACGAGAGCCATTCCCACAACCGCCTCTCGAGGGCGGCATCTTCGAACAACAACCTGAAGATGAACTTGAGCGTGAAGATCCCGAGAAGCCGATCGGTATCGAAGCACTGGCAAGACGGGAAGAAAGAGAAATTGAAGCGGGAAGACTCCATCTGGACGAAGACCATAATCCTCGGAGAGAAGTGCAGGGTCCCGAAGACGACGACGGCGCGATAATCTACGACGGCCAAGGGAATAGGATCTCGACCTACCGTCTGAGGACCCCAAGATCATTAACCGTGTCTAGGACTAACTCTATGATCGATCAAGATGCAATCCCTTCGTAGTAAAAGATGAGGGAGAGGCGAGGGGGAATGGGTAAGTTTCAAATGAAATTTGCCAACATCTGTTTTTTTTCCTTTTTCTCTTTTCCTTGATTTTAGGTCGAGCATTCTCACCCACATCTTTTCTTGATGAATCTCAGTTATCTTAACATGATATCATAACAAGATTGTATAAATATAATAACACTACTTTAGTACATTGAAATTTCCCATGTGATAAAGCCAAAAATCTTGTTTCGGAGATGTTGAAGTTTTCAGTATTTGCTTAAAGGCGTGTTTGTTTAGGTCTTACCAAAATGAACACTGTCAAAATATCAATTACATTTCAAATTAGAAAAAAATAATGAAAAAGTTATATGCAATTCTACATGACGAAATCTATATATGGGGAAAATTTTAGGTGGTTCGGTTAGGGAAAAAAAGGTCAAAATGCAGGGGCTCACAAAATTCAGACGAAATGAAATATGAAAATAAAGTCCACATGTCCAATGTTTGATTTTTCTTTTTTTATATCAACAACCTCAGATCTCAAAGGAGATATTTATTGCATTCTTGTGATGTGAAAAGATTAGTCTTTGTCGAGATAATTTAAGGTTAGAAGTCGTAAGTAAATAAAATTGAGGATTTCTTAATTAGATAGATAACAATGATAACGTGCTGCTCAACGAACCAGAGAGGCTCAGCCACCCAGTCGGGCGGCAACCACTCGGTTCAATTTATCACCATGTAGGCCTCTAACTTCTATGCACGCGTTTTTTTTTTTTTCCTGGTATTATTTAAACAGGTGAAAAGTGAAAACCAATGAGGGCATCGAACATCTTTTTTTTTTGTCGAAAATTTCATTTCTATACATGTGGTGACATATGCACAAAAATTATTTTGAAATTTGAATGTTTAAAAGCAACTCAGCTCGAGCCTATTGGGCCGACAATTGAATATTTATTCTCTAACATTCTAGTGCCTTATCGATTAAATCTTCCACGTTTAATTCCAATCAATCAAATCCTTAAAGTCCCCCCTCGAAAAATAAAATCGGACCTTAAACTTTGCCGTGAAAACCGTGAGATTTTATGGGTTGGACGAAGGCGTAGTCATTTTTTTTTTTTCGGTCGTAAAAGTAGTTTCTTTAATCATAAGGAAATTGAGCCAATTTTTAGAGACAAAACATGAGAACAAAGTATAGTCCACAAGGCTGAAGATGGCGAAAAAACCCAATTTGAATGAAGCAGCGCTGAGTTCTGGCGGCCTAGTCCGTAGCCCAATTCGCTTCTCTTGCGTAATAAACGTCATCCAATTTTTGAGAACCCCATCAGCAACTCCCTAATCTTCTCCAAATACCCACGTGCCTCCTAGTCAAACTTAACGATGGATGAGTTGGATTTTACTCAAATTCAAGTACAAGCGGTTGTGTTCTTCGCGTGGAGACGTGTTCTAGGGTTTGAAGAACTACGATAGCCTCTGCTTGGATCGTTGATGATGTTGGAACCATGCAAGGCGTAGTTTTGATGTGTTTAGTAACTGTTTTTAATTTATGTTTTATAATTCTGCTTTTTAAACAAGTTTTGAGTATTCGAACACGTTTAGTAAACATACAAAATTTTTATTCTTTGAATAGAAATGCATTTGGCTTGGCCCTCAAATTTTTTTGTGACCTAGAATTTATTTTAATTTTTTAATAATTTTAATATATTTTCCTTTCTTTTTTTTTTTGTCATTTTCTTCTCATTCTTCTTCCTTTTGCCGGTCACCTACCTCAAGGAAGCCTCACCTTAGCCTCGCTAGGGGCTTGGTGAGCTCCGGTGAGATTGCCGACCATCAGCGAGGTTGGTGACTAGGAAAAAAAAAAAAAGAAAAAAAAAAAGGCTTGATTCTTGAGTTATTGATATAAATAAAAAAATACTTTTTTGACTTTTTAATTATGATCCAAATTCATTTTCGAGAACAAAATAATTACCAAACAGATCTATATTCTTTTTTTATTTTTATGAACAAAAAATGGGATTTTATTATAATGTTATCAAATATTCTGAAAATTTAAATATGTAAACGAATTCAATATTTGATTTTTTAACTAGGGCGACTATTAACCACAAAAATCTACCAGTCCCAGCACGAAAAAGGCTGCAGGGGGTCGAAACGGATAATATTAATATTACCTTATCCGTTGGTATAATGCGTGTTTTTTAAAATTATTCCTTTTTCTTTTTCCTTGGGTCGGTGAAAGTTAAATTCCTTAATATAGAAAATCCCTTGTCTCCCTCCATCTGTGGGGTCCGCCCCGCCTGGCGCAGCCAATCAGATCGAAGCCTTTTCAACAGTACCGAACAGCAAGAGCCACGTGGCCAGAGTTGATTGGTTCGTCCTGGTAACGACGTCACTGCTGACGCGTCGCGTGGCGTCCTCCTCCGTTCAAACTTGGTCTTCAAGGAGCACCTCCACTCTGGAGATCCCCACAAGGATTAGATCCTCAATAGAGTCACCGGCTACCACTGGTAGCCCTATTTTATTTATGGGACATGTTCAGCAGAAGTTTTAAAACTTGTCCAGAAAGTGCAATTGAATCCTAAAACTTATAAAAAGTTCAATCAAGTCTTAAAACTCACAAGTTAGTTCATTAAGTCCTAAAATTAATACCGTTAGCCTTTTCCGTTAATAATGCTTGACATGTCATTTTAAATTATTTTTTATTTTCCACGTGAATTTTTTTAATGGTTTTTTACTCATTTTAAAAAATATATTTAAAAACTAAAAAATTAGATTTATTCATTTTATCTTACTTTTACCAAAAATTTAAAAAAGTTATTTTTAAAATTGTTTTAAAAAAATTAGCGCTCTCCCCCCGCGCCGCCTCCGCCCATCGCCGGAGGCCGGCCGAGCGATGGTCGTCGCCCGGCGGGGTGGCCGGCCCTCGCCGGCCCCGACCGTCGCCCTCCACGGGTGAGGCTCGCCCGGGCGAGCCTTGCCGCCCCCCGAGCGAGGGCCGACGAGGCCTCGCCGGGCGGGCGGCGCCGCCGTCCCCGGGCGACGGTCACTCGGCCTCGGGCGAGGGATGGCGACCATCGCCCGCCCTGGGCGAGGCCTCGTCGGCCCTCGCTCGGGGCCGGCGAGGCTCGGCCCCGGGCGAGGGACGGCGATCATTGCCCGCCCTGGGCGAGGCGCCTCGCCCGCATCTGGCGAGGCTCACGGCCCCGAGCGAGGGCCGATGAGGCCTCGCCCGGGCGGACGCCGGCCCCCCGTGAGGCCGACGAGGCCTCGCCCCGGCGGGGGCCGGCCCACCCTACCTGGGCCGGCGACGCCGCCCCCTTTGGCGGTGGCGGCGCGAAGTCCACCTATGGGCCTTTTTTTTTTTTTTTGAACAGTTTTGTTTTTTTAAATAAATTTAGATTTTCCTTTTTAGTTTTTAATCTAATTTTTAAAGATTTTGAATAAAAAATAATTTTAAAAATCCATTTGAAAAATTAAAAAAATTATTTAAAATATGACGTCAAATCACGTTAGCAATTTCCGTTAAGTTTCTTGACGGTGTTAATTTTAGGACTCAATTGAACCAACTTGACAAGTTTTAGGACTTGATTGAACTTTTTGTAAGTTTTATGACTCAATTGTACTTTCTGGACAAGTTTTAGGATTTTTTCTTAACATATCCCTTTATTTATTTATTTTCCTTTGGCCGGCTGCAGCCTCCTTTCATTTTATATATTTATTTTTCTGTTAACCAAGTTGCCTTCCGTCATAATTTCAAAAGAAAGTGAGATAAATGATCAATGAATTTTTCTTTAATATGCAATATTATCTTTGAATTTCTAATTATTCTAGATAATTCATGAATTTTAGCATAATAAACAATGTTATTCCTCAACTTTCGATTTATTTATTACAGTTGTTGAATGCTTGTTACATATTTTATTAATTCAAATTAATTGAATTTGTTAATTTGGCGGTCAATCAATAAGTTTAAAAGGTGCCGATATCAAGAGATTTTACACCACGACTCATCATGGAGCCTTGGTGCATAACCACTAGTACAAAATTAAAGGTGCGACAACATAATGAATTGTTGTAGAAATTGCCAGATTTTTACCTTCAATAATGACAAAACGAACTCAATTTCGTTTAGGTTTACTATTGAGCCGATGTTTGTGGACTTTGAACAATTATAATGCTTCCTATAACATTTGATTTCTAACTTAAATTAAACTTTCACAAAAACAAGAAAAGGTGCATTTGGGAGAGTTTGAGGAAATGCCTTTAGTTATATATAAAGGACTTTAACTTAAAGGATTTTGATGAAATCTAATAAAAAAATAAAAAAAATTTTTAAAAGAGAAAACCCCAAGCACTAGGTCATTGAAGGTTGCGTGACCCCACACAACCCTCGCCAATGGTCATATTTGGGCTTGTTGTGACGTCGTGCAAGGCTGCACAACAAAAATGGTGATGGCAAAACTAGAATTTAGATAATTTAATGAAAGCAATTTGAAAGGAAAAAAAAAAAACTTTTAGCATTTTGGAAACGTTCAAGGCCAAAAATGGGTAGGACTCGCATTATGCTAAGAACCTTTGGAAATGATGACTTTGGCTCAAAAGTTTTTGAAATTATTTCGCCAAACATCTTAATTTTAGCACAAAGGCCTCTAGATGTCTAAAGCCCATTTCAAATGCCCACTCAAATGTAGCATAAGTCCCTCCATTAATACTATACTGTAAAAATAAGTTTCACTGATATTGTATATCAGCAAGCCCTTATACCTTAAAATATCTTTAACTTTAAATTTAGTCCCAATTCTAACTTAAAATTTTCCTGTCTTACTTAAGTCAAATCCTTATTCTACTATAAACATTTTTTTATTGCATAAAATGTTATCAATTATAGGTTCACTCCCAATGTCCCCTAATTTTTTTTTCATAAAAAATTATTAATTTTTACTTGAATCCAAAATATGTTATTAATCTTTCATCTAAAATTTCTCTTAACAATCAATAGATGAAAAACACTCGAGCGCAAACTCTCCAATGATGGGACAAATCCCGATCACAAGAGATTGAATACTAAGTGCAAAATTGAAGATTTCTATGCTATATGGAAAGAAAACTCTCTTGAAAGTAAGAGCAAATCAATCCTAATTGTTTCAAGTTTATTCCAATTTTAAAATTAAGAGACAATCGTATGGGTTAATGTGGAAATTCATTTCCAAAAAACATATCCTTGGATCTAAAATTTGAGGGAAGACTAGTCTAGTAATAACTGGGAAGTGCCACATCATCAAAAGTAATTTTGGATGGAGTGTCAATGGGCAGATATGCAATTTAAGTAAAAATTATTGATTTTCTACGAGATAAATAAGTTTAAGGTGAACTTAAATTTGCTACTTCTTTACGAAACTAAAATGTTTGCATACCGGGCCAAAAGTCAATAATTTTTTATAAGACGAAAAAAGAGTTGAGAATAAAATTGGGACTTAGAGCTAAAAATTGAAGGTTTTTTTTAGGGTACTGGGACGTTTTAGCAAAGCTTCATATATTGATTTTATCTGCATTTTTCTATAAAAGTAAAAAACAGAAAAAAAAATACAAAAACAAAAAGGTTACACTTGACTCAGAACCGGTTTCAGCCGGTGACCCTTTTCCCCCCTCCCTGTTTTGGGATCGTCGGAACGGAAATCGACGGCCTGGATCACCCGAGGATCTACTCCCCGCCCAAAATAACAAAATAAAAATAAAAATAAATAAAACGAAAGGAAGAAAAGAGAGCACTAAGACCCGCCGGAGAAGAAGAAAGAAGAAAGAAGAAATCCCCGCGAAAGCCTCTCCTCCTTCCTCGCTACGGAACGAAACGCGGAGCGAGGTTAGGGTTTTCGATTTTCTCTCCCCGACTTCCGCCCGTTCTACGGCGGCGGCGGCGGCGGCGGCGGCCCCGGAGCTGTTGACTCGATCGAAGTCGATCGCGCTCTCTGCAGGCGATCTCCTCGCGGCGGCGGCGGCGGCGGCGGCTCGGGTTCGACGCGATTCCTTCCGTCGAATCGCCTCGTTCTTCTTGGGCTCGGATCGGGGCCTCGGTTCGCGTTCGCGCTTCGATCGTTTCGGATCGTTTGGACTTTCGGTGGGGAGGCTTCGCTGTTCGATCTCTGCCTGGGCGGGGGTTGGATCTGTTGGCTCTGGTTTGTTCTTTTTTGTATGCTGAATCTGGAGGAGGGATCGTTTGGAGATCAGTGCTGGTGATTTCTGGATCGATCCATGGGGGTTTCGTGGTAATCGAGAGATCGTTAGGGCTTATTTTTGCAGTTTGGGAGGAGCTTCATTGTGCTGTGGATGTATCTTGATATAATAAGAGAGGGGGATCGGCTTGCGAACATACCTAAGACGTCTCGGGGTGTTCTCAGGCCATTGTCTCTGCTGCCTTTTGAGCAGAAAGCGATCTCCTTCTGCACCCAGAGAGATAGATGGGATAAGGCCTTCTTCCTGCTCCAGGGCGGGTAACTGGGAAGCTGTCGATATCGCTGGGGTTTCGAAGGGGTAGGATTTTTGGGTTTTCGATCGGCGGTGGTGATTTGCAATGGGCTCGTCTCAAGGTTCCACCTTGTCGGCTGATGTGGCTGGGCTTGTCGAGGGATCGTCGGCTCATGGGATGGCTAAGTACATCGATAGCCTCCCTGTTTATGTCAAGGAGCTGATAGCTGGGGGTGCTGCTGGTGGCTTTGCCAAGACTGCTGTCGCTCCCCTTGAACGGACTAAGATACTTTTGCAGGTAAATACTTGGAGAAGGTTTCTCTCCCTCTCTCTCTCTCTCTCTCTCTCTCTTGAGTTGGTGAACTTGTCAAGCTGTTTGTCAATGTAATTATATTTTAGGGAAAAAATTAGTGTTAGTTTGGTTGAGCCTTTTGCCATGCAAGACGTATTGATTATTTGCTGTTAAGGCATGGAAAATTGGAAATTGACATGTGGGGGTTTCTGCTTGTACCTCTGAGCTGTGATAAACCAATCCCTAGAATACTAATTCTTTCGTGCCATATTCTTTTATAATAGTACCTTTATCATCTTGCAAAGTCTTATTGGTATCTTGGTTTCATTAAAAAAAAAAAAGCTTCCGCATTTTTTTTAAGTGTTCATGATTCTCACTGTTGTCTAGCTGTTGACTAATGGTTGAATTGTCATCAGGACCTCATTATATATTTTTTTGCGGTTATGAGTTTGGATGGATTGCGGTGCATCTAGCATGCTTTCTCTGAGAAACCAATCTGTCAAAGTTCACCCTGCTTGGGTGTCTACATGTATGTGGTGATTCCTTTAGACAAAAGAAGCTGCAGTCTAATCGACCATGGATTTCCAATGGTTTTGCTCTCTGAGCGCACCATATAACATTCGTTAACTTCCACCGGGTGTATTTCTTTGTTTTTACTTGAGAAGCAGCTGGGTAACTTAGTGATTGGGGGATTTATATGCTTCAGCTTTGCAAATCAGGGAAGAATCGGTTTTGTTTGTTCTTTTGTTTGTTGCTTTGTTGAGTGCACATTTTCTGGCTTATCTTGCAGACAAGAACTGAGGGGTTCCAATCTCTGGGGGTATGGAGAAGCATGCATAAGTTGCTGAAGACTGAAGGTTTTATGGGATTTTATAAGTAAGTTTGTAATTGAATATGTGAACTTGCGTCCTTTTTCCTCTATGAAAGCAGAAAAACGATGCATGTCTTTGTGTTGTTTTCCAGAGGAAATGGAGCCAGTGTCCTTCGTATCGTTCCTTATGCAGCCTTGCATTTTATGACATATGAGCAATACCGCTGCTGGATCTTGAATAACTACCAAGTTTTGGGTTCTGGGCCAGTTATAGATCTTCTGGCTGGTTCAGCAGCTGGAGGAACAGCAGTATTATGCACATATCCATTGGATCTTGCTCGAACTAAACTTGCTTATCAGGTAAATAATTTGCATGCACCATTATCTTTTTTTTTTTTTTAAAAAAAAATCCTGATGTTTTCAGGACTCTTATCGTTCTTCAGGAGTTTAATAAGTATATAATAGCATCCTATTTGGATGCGATTATTGGTTACATGCGTTTATTTCTATCATCTATTCAAGGATACTCTTTTGTCGTGGCTCCATATGTATTAAATGTCTGTGATAGGACGTTACT